>OY986436.1:234491288-235773788 GCA_963920525.1 Dichetophora obliterata | reverse complement strand
TAGATACCACTTTAAACTGTAGAATAGTCCATGTTGAACAAAATAAAGATCAGCGTTCATAAAAAATCCAAGACACTAGAAAAAATTCCAAACAAATCAAAACGAGAAAGAATAAGGGGTATGTACGTACCCCACGAGGCTAGGTGAAGGTTAAATTAAGGCAGGCCGGTGGTCTAGCGCTAAAAATTCAACGTATTTTTATGATTTTTTTAAAGGATAATATATTGAACTATATTTAAACTTATAAGGTATAGTGTTACACTCATTTATCATAAAAAATTTTCTTTTGTAAATTTTTAGAAAAAGTTGATCATTTTCAAAATGGCGTTCAATGAGACCCTCTCAAAGAAAAGTTGCCTAGGCGGTGTGGTTTGTATTTAAAGATTAATTTCGTAATTATTCAGAATTGGTGCCTCAATGTTCTATAAAAACGGATTTTAAGCGCTTAGCTTGTATGAAAAAAATGTGCAATGTGAAATTGAACTATATGCCAAAAAACACAAAAAAGCTCTAGATATAATATCACGCTAAAGAAAATTTTTTGACGCGAGTTTTAATACAAACTTTTTATAAATTTTGCTAAAATGCTTTAAATGCAAAATTTTACTAAAGCTTTTGATGAAAAGTTGTATAAAAGTGATTACTTAGTTTACAAAAGCTTTTTCTGGATAACTTTATTAAAGCTTTAATGAAAGATCTTTAAAAACTTTCGTAAAAAGTCATCATAAAAGTTTTATTCAAGATTTGTGTTAAAAGGTTAATAACAGCTTTTAATAAAAAAACCTAATAAATGCTGAAGAAATAAAAGCTTAACAAAAACTTTACGAAAGCTTTGGGTGCCAAGTTAAATACAGGCTTTGGGTGCAAAGTAAAATGCAAGCTTTTTTAACAAACAAATTTTAATTTAAGTGATGAAAAGCTTTATAAAGGTTTTCAAAGATACTATACGGCTTTTAAAAAGCCTTTGCTGGAAAACTTTGTTTAAGCATTGATTTAAAGCTTAAGAAACCTTATGATAAAAGGTATAATAAAAAATTTATTGAAGTTTTTGGTAAAAGGTTAGTTAAAACTTTAAATAAGAACACTAATAAAATCTTACAACAAAAAGCTTAAAAGCGCTTTGGATGAAATATTAAATAGAAGCTTAGGGTGCATATAAAATTTAAGCTTTTTTGGCAAACAATTTTCAAAGCATTTAGTGAAATGCTTAATTCAAGCTTTTTTAACAAAATATTTTTAAAAGCTTTTGAAACAAAAATTTTAAAAGTGGTTTAAAAAAACATATTAGTGCTTTGATGAAGAAGGCTTTATAAAAGCCATATGAGTTTATTGTGAGCAGACTTAAAAGATTTAGATAAAAACTTAGTTAAGCATAAGATGAAAATCTTTCTAAGTCAGGGGAGCGCACACATATCATTAGACCGGTTCAAAATTATATGGAAAAATTAAACATTTTATTTTCTTAGGTGCGCGTTAAATTTCTAAATGTTCAACCCTAAATGAACACAGCAATACCTTCAGACCAAAAAATTTGACCCCCTGACCTTTGCAGAAATCGCTTAAAGGTAATTTTGAAAATATACAGGACCTGAACCACGTTATAAAATATGGTGTTGACACCAAAACAAGTTTTAAATTTATTTTAATGGCATGTTTTATGGAAGACTTTGGACTTATTTTAGTTTTTTTCTTTTTAAAAAACCGTTATGATTATTTTTGGTGAAATTTTGATCCTGAAATATTTTATAAAAAAAATTTTATTCATTTTTGATTATCAAATTTTTTTTTTTTATTTTGCTCCACCAATATTCTTTTTGTAATTTTGTATTTTTGGGCAAAAATTAAACGTTCCTACGGTTTAACATATTGCGAATTTTGGGGGACTGATTTAAAAACACGAAAAATCGCCCTAACAAAAAAAAAAAAAAACTCACAAAATGGCAAAATACAATTATTTGAAAACTTAGGAAGGTAATAAAATTAACTTTCTCTTGGTCTGCAGAAAAAGCTATGGCTTTGATTACCGAATTCAACAATTCAATTATAGCATATGAGGAGAAAAAACAATATTTGCTGCAAGTAGTAGATAATCACAAGAAAACTTAAAAAGATATTAAAAAAACTAATATTTTTAAAAAATTAAAATTTGAATAAAAATTATATATTAAGTTTTTACTTTTTTTTTAAAACATCTTGATCATCGAAAAAAAAATGTGATACACTGAAGTTAAGCTAAAGCTTTGTCGGGAAATACAAAATTACAAACATAATATCGGTGGAGCAAAATAAGAAAAAAAATTTAAATAAAAAATGAAAAAATAAGTCAAAAATATTCCTTAAAATATGCTATTAAAATAAATTTAATATTTGGTTTAGTGTCGAAACCATATTTTATATGGTGGTTCAGGTGCTGTAAATTTTCTAAATTACCTTCAAGCGATTTCCAAAGTATTTCGCACCAAAGTATTTTAAAAGTTTTGCAAAATGAACCGGTCTAATATACATACACATTTTTACATTTGTGTTGTAAAGCCTTTGCTTTCAAAGTTTGCACTTGAAAAAAAGCACGAGTTCAAAAACGAAACGAAAGCAAAAAACTTTCAGTAGCTGTCCAGACTTCATGCTAGCAGGTTGTGTGGTTGCTTGATGTTTTGTTGGGTTTATATTTGTATGCACGATCTAAAAGGGTTTAAAACTAGCAAGGAATTATCTTCGATTGGGCGGAAGTTAAAATACCCCTCGGCCGAATTAGAGTATATATAAAGTCTTAAGCAAACTGTTAAATAAATTTAAAAAGATTTTCCCGTTTTGGTCAAGTCACTCTGTATGGGAGGTAGGCGTGGTTTTCATCCGATTTTTAAAAATTTAATACTCAAAATAAATATTCAATATTTAAGACACTGTGCGAAATTTGAAGTCATTAAATTGATTTTTGTGGAATTTAAAGAGATTTTCCCGTTTTGGTTAAGTCACTTTGTATGGGAGGTAGGTGTGGTTTTCATCTGATTTTTACCAATTTAATACTCAAAATAAATATTTAATATTTATGACATTGTGCAAAATTTGAAGTCATTAAATTGATTTTTGTGAAATTAAAAGAGATCTTACCGTTTTGATTAAATCACTTTGTATAGGAGGTAGGCGTGGTTTTCATCCGATTTTTCTCAGATTCAAACTTGACCTTCATTTTCGTATAAAAGGCTTATATTTTGAATTTCGTTATGATAGCTCAAAAATTACGGCTGCTATCGTGGACACAGACGGACAGACGGACATGGCTAAATCGACTCAGGAGGTGATGCTGATCAGGAATATATATACTTTTCTGTACCGGCCACGCCTCCTTATCGGCGTTACAAGCGGAGTGACAAAATTAATATACCCCCATTACGTTTTTTAAACGTGGGGGTATAATAAAACTCAACAAACTATCTTAGATTCATTTTTTGTTGGAATTTTTATTTTTAAAACTCTTATTTTTGTAACCGAAAATAAAATGTATTCAAATATTTTAAATTCTTATTTAAACTTTTTTACTGAATTGAAAATTTTGAAGAGCTATTTTTGGGTTTTAAATAGTTCTTTAGCCCTTATTAAAAAAATTACTTTACTACATTTATGACACTTTAGGTTTTTACATTACGTTAATAAATGCTCAAATAATAAAAAAAAGAAATAACTTATTTTATTTTTTAGTAAAAAGGCATTTCTAACCTTTCATCTTTGTTCAGTTTGTATCTCTTTTTTTTTTTTGAGTGCATAATTTACGTAAGAACAAAAACATTTAAAGCAGCAAGCAACCACAACAGGTTTTAGTTAAAATCTGGATAGCTACTGAAAGCTTTTTATGTTCATGTCAACAAATGCGTGTCTTCGCATGCGTACTCCTGTTCTAAATGCTTGCGATAAACAGCTATCTAAAATCTTGTGAAACGTAACTTTCTGAAAGCTTTATTAGAGCTTTTGGCAAAAAATTTAAAATAAATTTTAATAAAGAGTGCTTTATATCGGCTTTTTGTAAAAAAATCTAAAGAAAACCTTTTGCTAAACATGTTGTCGGTGATAATTTCAAGAACTTATATACATATTACAAATTTAAACTTTGACATAACAAAGCTTTTTAATAAAACGATATATATATCCTTGTTATGAGGTATATGCTTTTGAACAAAAGATTTAAAAACCACCAGCTTTATATTAAAACTTAGTACTCATATCGAACAAAACATTTTTAAAGATGTTAATTTAAGTAGATACTGTTAGAAAACATTGTTTTGAGCTTCCTGAAAGTATAAGTATTTACTCCAAATAACATTATTTTACCTGTTTTTTAAGTGGAAGTTGAGTTTTCTCAATATATAATTAATTTAAAAAAAACTTGACTTCCGTTTAAGCTTTTCAATCAAACTGGTGTTCGTTTTACTTTGTAATAACTAACTTGCAAAAATTCAGTTGGTAGTGGCTATTTTGACAAATCAATTTATTTCAAAGCTTTCTAAATACTTGCAAGGCCTCTTCTAATTAATTATTAATCATACGCAATGAATTCCTTTGACATTGCTTACGTAATTGCTGCAGAGAGCAGTTAAAGTTGCTTAATATTTTTTGATACAATTTTGTTTTTCTCACTGTCTTATTGGAACAGTTTTAATTTATTTATTTGTTTATAAAACTGTCTGCAAGTTTAAGTCAAAAAGTTCACGTGGCAACGTTGTCAATTAAACTTTTTAGTTTGTGTTCTATTAGCAATTAAAATTTCGAAAACTGATAACCATAAAAACATTCACATATACTCTCAAAGATGCACTAACTGAGGCAGCCACAAACATGTTCAGGCATTTGAAGCCACATCCGTTGATAAAAGTTTAATGGAGAAAATGCAATATGGCTAAATTTCTGTCGAAAATATTTATATATACTCTCAGGCAAAAGTTTATTTTAGAAAATTTTATCTCAACTAATTTATAGCGACGATAATACAGCTTCAAGTTGAATAAAATATATGCAAGCAAAATAAAAAAAAAAAAAATTAAAAAAAACATACTGCAGCTACAAGAGCTTTGAAATGGAAATTGAAAATGTTGGCAGTTTTTCTAGTGAGGAGGTGGCTGGCGAAAGCAGCGCTGCTGGTGATTATGTTAATGTTGTTGTCATGAGTAACGATTTTGCAATAAATTACAAAGCATATTGCTGTTGCTGGTGTTTAGCTATAATTTGGAGCAAAGAAAATAATAAATATATCAGAAATCCCTAAATATGCATATATATTAGGGCGGGTCGATTTATTTTTCGACAATTTCCTTATGATTTCCGTATTTTATGGGTTATTCCATGAAAATTTGCCAAAGGAACCATACCTCTATCGTTAAAATCGAGTCCCCTACTTTTTGTTGGTAGATTTTTTCCCAAATTGACGTTCGTATGAAATATTACCTACACGTTTACATCCGTAACTCAAAAACTATCGATCGAGTTTAATCGCCAGTAAGCGCGTTAGAAAGGTGAGCTCATTTTAATCAATTTCTCAAAAATCAATTTAAAAAAATCTCCAACATTGGTCCAACAGTTCAAAAGTTACGGGTATTTTCGTCCAAATTTTGGAGCATTTTTCCATTTTTTTCATGATTTTGTCCAAGAATATTACTTTCATGCCCATTTTTTTGGCTCAATTTTTTGACTTATAAAGCTTACGAACCTTACGTTACGACTGGACTGATTTGCGCTTTACATTAGACGACATTAGAGAGCCGTACGAAAACACCAAGACTTGAAAGCAAACAAGACTTTCAGAAAAAATAATGTTTTTTTTCACATATTGTCTTTTACTACACTCAAATTGAATATTTTTTTTTGATAATAGGTTGATAATTACTTTATTATCTCTTAATTTGAATTTTTGTAAAAAAAAAAAAAATAAATAGGGAAAAAAAATCAAAAAGTTGGTTTTATGTGTTATTTTGTTTTAGCAATATCGCATGAATTAATCAACCGAATTCGATAAATTTGGGCTTAAACTCTTCGTTTTGAATTGTAAATTGAATAAAATAATGGATTGAGCCAAAAAAATGGCCATGAAAGTAATATTCTTGGACAAAATCATGAAAAAAATGGAAAAATGGTCCAAAATTTGGGCAAAAATGCCCGTAACTTTTGAACTTTTTACCAACAAAAAGTAGGGGACTCGATTTTAACGATAGAGGTATGGTTCCTTCGGAAAATTTTCATGGAATAACCCATAGAATACGGAAATCATAGGGAAATTGGTGAAATTTTTCACTCCCTACAAATCGACCCGCCCTAATATATATATATATATTTTTTTTTCTGTCGAGAGATTTTCCAAAAATTCAATAAGAGACAAATAAATTTTCTTTATTTCTTATGCCACACTTCGTTACATTCGACAGCAATTGACAATAAACAAAGCTTTTAACCACTTCGTCCATGATTAGACGCGACCTCTTTCACATTTTGAACTATTTTTGGGATTTATGAGGGGTAAATTGAAAATTCAGCAAATTTTCTAGCCTTAAGTCATAAGCTGCCAATTTTATGCGGCTATATTAGGGCAGAGTCAAGTTAGATTTTGTGCTTCCTCGTTCTGTGTCCTCAGTCAAAGTATCTGCCCAGCACACTTGCGCTAATTTCCAACAATCAGTTGCCCACCAGCTCCACCTTCCGAGTTCGATCAGCTAGACCCATTTTAATGCAAAGGAATATTTGCATAAATTTTTCACTCAATCGCCGCTTTTCATTTGCATGTTGTTTTGTTTGGAAAATTTTATTTATCTTATAATTATGCAAATTATGTGCAGACAGCTTTCAGGTCTTATGATTTTTTTTTATATATTATTTACCCTCTTTAAGAGCGCGTGTTTATTTTTTTTAAAATTCTACTGTCAAGAGGTTGTTCAGAGTGCAGCTTTCCCCAAAGCACGCCACGGGAGAACGCAGTTATACGCCCACTTCCTGTTCTTAGAGCTCAGCACGTTACAACAACAAAAAACACATAAAAAAATAACAGAAAAAACCACCGACAAAAAAAAGCAAAACAAAAAAAAAAAAAATGATAAAACACCATTTAAATTGGAGACCTACAAAAGTTTTGCCTTGTGAATGGTGAAGTGGAATTGTTTCGGACATGTGAGCACATGAAGCGAAAGAGATTCGCTTCGGACGTGCAGATTTTGCAGTTTTGTGAGGCCATTAAAACTATTCTGCTGGTTTTTTGTTTTGTTTTTGTTTTTGTTAAAAATTTCATCATATTTGAGTTTTTGGCTAGCTGCCAGAAAAGTTGTAAGCTTATTTTTACGAATTGTTTGGATAACAAAATAATTATAAAATATCTACTTTATACTCATTTCAATCCAAATAAGATGCAATTTTAATTAAAAAAACAAATAAGTTTGACTCTAGCGCCAAAGCAGTTGCTGACTTACCAAATTATTCTCTGAAATGAGTTTTTCAGAATTGTTGATTTTTTGTTGTTTTAATCTGTAAAGAAGATGAAAAATTATATTATATAGTAATTTTTGTGAAGAAATGTGATTAAAAATATGTGCAAATGGTTGTGCTCACAGTTAAAACACTACGAAATTTAAACTGAGGTTGCAATAAAAATTGTGATGCTACCTAAGTTTGCAGACTTGAAGTTAAAACAAACTCAATTCTATCATTGTGCATAAATGTAACATGTGAATGTCTTTTTTTGATTTGTCTTTTATTGATTTATTTACGTTTATGGACAATTTTTCTTACATGCTAAGCAACTTGAGTGCAAAGAATTGCGGCAGAATGTAACAGTGGAGTGCTTAGCCATCCGCCTTAAAGCAACCTTGCTATTATCGATCTTGCAGGATCAGTTTCTAGCAACATCGTCTATACAATTGCCATTCCCTCTTTCGATAATGGCTTTCACACAGTAGTCCCTACTAGAGTAGAATAGGGCTGGTTACTGCCGCTAAGCCAAGTTGGCGAGCATATTTTTACTGACGCACAGTGGGGCCAAAGATAAGAAAACATGGCGGAAATTATTAAAAAAAAAAAACATTAACATTCAAAGACAATAAAACAAAAGGAAGGGTTTTTTACTGTTTACTATACATATTACATAAGATGAAAATGATAGAAAATGGCTTTCTGTACTGATTTTACTTCTGTCAATTCTAAAAAGCTCAAATCATCAATCATTAAGTGTTTACGATTATTAATTGCCTGTTTCTGTAACCTGGCTATAACGGGATCTGATGATAGCAGCAACAAATTTAAGAGATCTGTGTTTGTGTTTATTCTACATGATTTTCCGGAAAAGTTTAATCTGTAATTTTTAAAATCTTCATTGCGCGCTTCCTGCGCTTCTTCACTTAACTGGTCAATTGGAAGCAGCATATTCTCCATTACTTGATGTCCGTGTATTAATATTTAGTGGACTAAAGTTTCTAAAGCGAAAACTCTGTATTTATCAATATTTATTTTGAAACCACTAACTAATGCTTGCAAAATTGTTTTAAATCTTTTTATTATAACAACATCGACGCCCCTGGCAGTGTTGTCACCATTACTACTGCTGCAACTATGCTTTGACTTATCTACATTTAAACCAGTTATGAGTTAAATAAATTGTGAGTTTAATAAATTGTTCATAACATTTCTTAATAATAAATCTGTCCGCTTTTCTGTTTGCAGCAATCCATTTCAAACGAAAATCTTCCATTAAGTGTGGCAACTTATGGTTAAGATCCTTTAAACTAGGGGTGTCCAAAATCGATTAAACGCGTTTTGCCCGTACGGGCGTTCTGCATGCCCGCAGCAAGCAGCACGGGCAACATCATATGCTTGATGAATTCGGGAGTAGAAGGAACAAGGGACATGCACGAATAGAATGAGAAAGAGCGTAAGAAAAGGCACCATTTCTATCGTGATCAGTGTTGCCAGAAAAATGTTGAGCCTGTAGCTAAAATTGCAAAATTTTATCACTGTTTTTTTCACAATCAAAAATTTTTTTTTAGTTTTTAACTGAATTTACTAGTAACTGGTAAAAAGTTTACTTACACTTCACATATGGAAATTAAATTAGTAAAAAAAAAAGGAAAATGGACACCAAACTTGATAAATTTTCTAGTAGTTTTTTCAGTTGAAAAATAGCAATTGGTTTGTGTCTAAAATAAAAAATAAAATAAACTGAGGCTGATAATTGATGCAATTTCTTAAATCTTCAAAATTAATATTTATGCGAAAATTGTACTGTCGTTTCTTAATGTAAATTAGCAAAAAGGTGTAAGTTAAGAAAGCAGTAGCTTCTTAATTTCCAATTATAGTATATACAGCAAATTGTTACAATATTATCGACGTAAACAGTTGATCGACATAGATCCAGCTGAAAAAACTCCAATAACCAAGAAGTGCCATTATGTTTTTTGCTGCAAGTTTAGGCTGTGTGCGAAAAGAACTAAACTAACAGTTACCGACTTTTCAAATTATTTTAACATTGTTAGTAATGCAGTGCTTACTTCTAATTAAGAACATTTTCGAGCATACTTTTCACGACTGAAGCTTAGTATGCTGTAGGAACGAAAATTTGTAGGTATTTAATTCTACACGCAAAGTTTTGGTGTAGACTCTACACTGACATGTACTTACCATAACGTGTTTGTTTAATGAGTTAGTCGAATATTATTGTTGAATGTCGAATTTCCACGCCAATTAAATGTATGGACATATAATAGACAGCAAAATTTCGACATTTTAACTCTCCAATCCTGTTTGTAAACTTAACTGCATTGAACAAATTTTACGGTTCAACAGCGTACTAACCAACGAAAAAAAAATGTCGCTATCTTTGCGCTGTCAAAAACGCAATGCATTTTTAGGCAATGTAATTATTTTCGCTTCTGCTTAAAGCTTAAAGCTTAAGCCATTATGCAGTATGCTGTAGGAACGAACATTTTTATTAATATAATTTTCAATTACAAACAATGTAGTTAAATATATTTTTTGTTGGTTAGTACACTCTTGAACCGAACAATTTGTTCAATGCAGCCCAGCTTGCAACCATGATTGGAAAGTAAAATGTCAAAATTTCGCTGTCTTTTATATGTCGGTACGTTTAGTTGACGTGGAAGTTTGAATTTCTACAATTTTGTTCAAATAATACATTAAATATGAAAATATTAACTTTTACTGCATACTATTCACGGTTATCTTTTCGATGAAATGGTGATATTTACACAATAACTAAAGTAACATTGATAAAGAACAGAGTGACAACGCTAATAATGTAGTCAGAAGAAATGATGCCATCACCACAAAACACATTTAACATTAGGGGAGGGGGAGGGGACGGGTGGGTTGGCAAAAATATAGACGTACTAATAAAAGGAAGATATTTAGGATAGAAAATAGATTTTTAGCCATAACTTTTGATTGGAAAAAGATATTGGGGTAATTTTTTCACATAAATTATTATTATAAATTATAAATGAGAGTTGATTTTTTTGTTACAAATATAAAAAAACATTTTGGAAAAATAAATTTTGCAAAAAAAAAAACAAAGGAGATACCCTTGTTGTTTTGATAACAAAAACAGTAAAATAATTTTTGCGCTTAGCTGGAAGAATTTTTGCAAATAAATGCTATGTCATATGAAAGGTAGTCAGATTTGCTGTTTTTAATTGATTTCATTTTTACAAAAGCAATAACTTTTGAGTCATTTTTTGAGTAAAAAGTTAATATTTTGGACCTTTTTTGGCATACTCATAAAACATGTATATACACTGACTTAACGATACAGTTCAACCTATTTTTGTGAAGTGATTTTATTGAACTTTTGAACAAAAAAAATTGAATGAAATATATTAATGGACAGCGGAGATATTTGCATCGAAAGAAAAACTTTGATTTTCATGTCGTTTTTTTCTCATTCTTAGGTAACGATGTTTTATGAAAAAGTCGTTGTACTGAAAATTTCTAAAATTTTGAATATTTGTGAGTGTTTTTGATGTCGAAATAAGAGAAATTATTTAAAATTAAATACACAAAAATCTTCAATGGAAAAAGGGATTATATTAACAAAATTACCGTTAGTTGAAAAATTTCGGAGGAGGTGTGGCAAAAACTAAGTATGTAACATTTTAAATTGGGATAAACTTAATATGTGCACTTAGTTTGAGCAAAATCCATTAAGCCGTTTAGATTTGTATAAAAGCCAAACAAACAAACAAACAAACAAACAGAAAATGAGTTTTATTACTATAGATAAAGCCAAAAACTGCCTAAAAGCTCAACACTTGAATTTTATTTTATTTAAATTTAATATTTTAAGACAAAGCATTAAGTACAAATTATGTCTATAATTTCAATAACATAAGTAACTTTATTTATTTTTTAAAAATGAGTTGTTATTTTTGTTAAATAAAAACTGCATAGATATATCATATGTAGTTAAAAAAGTAAAAAATTTGTTCGTACTATTCGAGACCAGTTTTTTTTTAATAATGTCGAATAGTTGCATACCCCAGTCAGAGATCACAGCACTTTAGCGCTTAACAAACGCTAATAGAATGATGGCCTTGGGATGATACGATTTTAATAAAAACTATAACTAAGGCCAGAATCGAAAATTACGCTTACGAAATTCTTGTAATCTAGGTAACTCAGAGTCATCAAAAGTAAATCAAAATAAAATTGGAGAACTCAGCTTATAATAAAAAACAACACAGCCTTTACTAAGGTTCTCATCAACTCTTGTTCTGAACAGGTTGTTTGATAATTTGGTTGCGGAAATTTTTGAGTGATTCTAGTGTTTTTGAATATTAAATTCTAACTTGTGCTTTTTGGGACATTTGAGGACGTCTTTCAGTCAAGATTTTATAATTTTGTTTACTTTTCCATTTAGTCTATCAAAAAAAGGGGAAAAATTTGTTTCTGACAAATTTTGTTTCATTTTCATAAGCAAAGCTGTGGAAGCAAAGTTTTTGAGTTTTGTTTTCAAATTCATATTCGTTTGTTTCTGTTGTTTTTGATCTTCGTTTGATTATTGGTCTCATTCCTAAATTCAGCAGTTTTGCATCAATTGTATTCTAAATTTTTGCTGCATTCTTTTGGCAATAGCTACATACTTTAAGGAACTTTTGAAAACAGGGTGGTTACAACGCTAATTTTTTTCTTATTGAAAAAAATTTAAAAATTTTTGTTTGTCAATTAAGTGCAGTGTTTTTTGCTTTATTTTCGTCCCTTTTATCTTGCATTATTTTAATATGATTTGTGCTAAATCTGGCTACTCTGTAAGGGATGAAACTGAGCGGTTTTTATCATGTTGGTTCTGTGATAATGCTGTTCACACCAAATGTGCAGGCGTAATAGGTCTAATTGCGGATTGTATTGAGGAAGATAAAGGGTTGCGTTGGCCTTGCAAGAAATGTAGATTGGCTGACATCAACTTCTACAAGCTTTTTAAGCAGACGAAGCAAGGCTTCTCTGAAATAAGTAAGGAACTTTCTTCGCTTTCTGCAAAATTTTATAAATGCCAGTCTCTTTTCGACGATTTTAAATATATTGAAGAGTCAATTCCTTCACCCAAGCGGAAAAAACACATGTCATTGCGTAGTAAGCAAAAAACGGATTCAACTCCAACTCTACATTCTTCTGAACATGACATTGCTGATGACATGGACATTTGTGGTACAACAGCCTCTCCATCTATTTTAACTTCTACTTTGAATACAGCAAACATATCGATTTCTGCTCCTTTGCACACAAGTGCTGGCACCTCCACCTTCATTGCCAGTCTTGTCTTATGCCCAAACTGTTTCTTTTTCACCAACTCCGGTTGATTCCCAGGTTGTTCCACTTACTTCTCAAGTTTCTGTTCCACCTAAGCCGTTAATTGCAATTCCACCAACTAAATCAATCTTTGTTTCCTTGAATCTTTCGGTTCATAATTTCATATATTCAAATGTAAGATTCATTACTTCTTTAAGATTAACAGTTCCTGAAAATTTATTTAATTCTATAGTTGATGTAAACTTTTGGCTGCCAAGCACAATTGTATCCGAATGTGAATTTAAAAGCAATCCAAGGCCGGTAAATGTTGTTAAACCTCCAAATAAATACCAGCATGCGCAATGAAATATTGACATGTAGGAGCTGGTCTGGTTTCTCTTCGGATGATATAAAGATCCAATCTAAGCGCCGCAAGTGAAATCAGCGTAAAGAAATCATTATGAAGCCGCTTAAGAATTGATCAAATCTACTCCGGAAACTCCAAAATTAACAATGAAATACCAAAATTACCATGAAATTATAGAAGTTAATGTTAATACTTCTTAAGTAGTTAAGCCAATTTTAGTTCTGAAAGATCTTCAAAAATACTTTGTATAACAAAAACTATTATTTTTTCATTGCGTTTTTTTATATTTTAACGAAAACCCATTGAAATTTTTACATTATCATCACAGATGAATTTTTTAAATGTGTTTCTATCAAACACATAAGATGGGAATTACTTATTTCTTCTGATTTTGGTTGCGTGATTTAGTTGACATGCAATAACAAATAGAGTTCAGCTACTACAGCTTTTTCATACTTTCTCCGCAATAGATCATTTTAAGAACCAATCCAATATCATTGAAATAACTCAAAGATATCGATAAAAGTGGTCCAATAAAAAACCAAAAGGGAGAAAAATTTACCCACCATAATATGGGTTGGGCTCAGGGACAACACAAGACATAACAACTAACCATGCGTTTACATAGATCTAATCATACATTAGTTTTCAATCTACTTTTGAGTTGACCTTTCGACAAGTTAACATCAAACACGTTACAGTTGTTAACAAAGGTACTCATGGCGATTTAATGGAGCAGTTAACATATAATTTGTTCTACTAAATGGTAAATAAATCAAGTTGTTAGAGTTTCTGCTGCTTCTACGGTTAGTGTTAAAATTTATAAAAGAAAGAAGCTCTGGAGAGTCGAATACACCAGTTATGAGTTGGTGTAAGTAGACGATATCAGCAGATTTTCTTCTCTCACATAAAGATTGCATCTTTAGTAATTTTAAACGATCCTCATATGGAGAAAGGTTAAATGTGTCAGTTCCATTGTAATGTGGGGACCATACTTGACTTGCGTACTCCAAGTGAGGACGCACGATTGAATAATACAGAGTTGTAGTTGTTATTAAGCTATCAAACTCTTTGGCCCACCGTTTTATAAAACCAAGCATAGAAGACGCTTTTTTACAAATTCTATCAATATGCATGTTAAACGACAATTTAGAATCCATGCATATACCAAGGTCTTTGACGGTAGTTACACGACTTAAAGCAGTATCTTTAATTTTGTAATCAAAAATAAAATTGGTCCTTTTACGCGAAAAGGTCATAGTTTGGCATTTATCTGGATTTAAAAACATGTTATTTTTAGAACACCAAACCTCAAAGGAGTGCAAGTCTGACTGGAGCAGGTCTGAATTGTCCTTAGAATCAATTGTTCTGTATATTTTCATATCATCTGCATAAATAAGCAAATGTGAGTGTTTAATGACGTGGGCAACATCATTAATTGCCAAAATAAACAGAAGTGGGCCCAGGTGGCTTCCTTGAGGAACACCCGATTCTGCAACAAATTCAGAAGACAACACGCCTCGGAACCGTATTTGATAAGATCGCTCCATCAAATACGATTTGATCCAGTTTACAAAATATTGTGGAAATCCCATTAATTTAAGTTTAAATAAAATTAGATTATGTGGTAATTTATCAAAAGCTTGTGGGTAATTTATTATCAAAAAAAGAAGTGGGCCCAGGTGGCTTCCTTGAGGAACACCCGATTCTGCAACAAATTTAGAAGACAACACGCCTCGGAACCGTATTTGATAAGATCGCTCCATCAAATACGATTTGATCCAGTGTACAAAATATTGTGGAAATCCCATTAATTTAAGTTTAAATAAAATTAGATTATGTAGTAATTTATCAAATGCTTTGCTAAAGTCCGTGTAAATACAATCGACTTGGCTACTAGAATCAATAGATTTTAAGCAGAATGTAGTGAAATCAAGGAGATTAGACACAGTGGATCTGCCAGTAACAAAACCATGCTGACGAGTTGTCATGACTTGCCTACAGTGAATTTTCACTCGATCGTACACTATTCGCTCAAAAAGTTTAGGAATCGAAGACAATTTAGCGATAGGCCTATAATTAGTGACGTCGTTCCTGCAACCTTTTTTGTAGATAGGACTGATATAAGATTTTTTCCAAAAAAGAGGAAAATTACTTTCATTAATTGATTTATTAAAAAGTAACGAGAGAGGCTGACACAAAACGGAGCCGCATTGTTTTAACACTGCGGTAGGAATTCCATCTGGTCCAGCGCTAAAATCCTCATCGATTGATTCAATATACTTAAAAATATCCTCTGAGTTAAAAGATATATGCCCCAAAGAAACTCTGAATGCGTTGTTCATATAATCAAAATACGCTAAATCAGGATTAAAAGAATCTGAACAGAATGATTCTTTAAAAAGATTGGCAAATAAGCCACAAATTAGGGTGGAATCGTCAGTAAATCCATCCTGAAATTTGAAAGAAGAAGGAAATCCATCAGTCTTCTTCTTAACATTAATAAATCCCCAAAATTTTCTTGGATCAGACAAAATACTCAGCTTCATATTATCCAAAAACTCATTATATAATGCAGCTGAGCAATTCTCAAATTCCAGAAACAAACGTTTGTATGTTTCTAGGTCATTTGAGTCAAAACTACAAACATATTTCTTCCATGCCCTATTCCTATTGTTGCGAAGAGTCTTTAAATCCTTTGTGTACCAAGGGTACGCAGAATTTTTCGCAAATTTGAGACTATATGGTACAGACTGAGAAAACATGGCAAAGAGCTCCGTATAGAAATAATTTATTGAACTGTTAAGATTATTATTATTTATGTATTCTGTAATTATATTTAATTTACTATAAAGTAAATGATTCAACCCCAAAAAGTCAGCTTTTTTGAAATTGAATTCATAAACTGTGTCAACAGAGCTTGAATTTACCTTACATTTTGATTGTAAAGGGAAAGCCTATTTAGTTTTTTTGGGTGTTTAGGCTTAAACTCAGAAACAAAGATATTATCAGCCCACAGATTAGAACTCAGAACAGTTGCAAACTCTTCAGCAGCCACTGTGAGTATAATTGATGCGTGGGACGGTTTATTGCCAATTTTCTTGCATGAGCAGAAAGCAGCCTGACTTACTAATTGGTTGTGTTTAACAAACGTCAATACATTTTCACTTGTTGTGTCGGGCTGAAGACGTGAAATGAAAATTTTTTTTTCTCGACAAAGCTCTTAAATTTAATGAACTATTGCGCTCATTAGTTATGTCATTTCTAGCCGGGGGAGAAGCAGATGGAGAAGATGGAGTAATAACTATATTATCTATTCGCACTGGCGTAAACACTGGTTTAGCCGAGATCTGCTTCGTTTGTAAAGTGGCTGGAAGAGACATGCGCCGCTTATTACTTTTATTTTTGGAATTATTTCTCTTTTTCTTCGAAATATTTAGATCTTTTTTAGATAAAACTATTCGAGTCTCAGAAGAAGAGGCTGGAAGAGTCTGACACAATGCGGTCGAAATATTTACCGATGAAGACTTTTCATCATAAATGCTAGTACTGGGTGAGGTGCTTACTTCATTAAAAAATGTAACAATTTCTTTAAAATTGTTATTTAAAGCGTTAAGACTATCACCGAAAGCTTAATTTTTGAGAAAAACTCATCTGGTGAAAGAACCCTACACGAAGTACAATACCAGCGAAGACCTGATCGTGGTGAGATTAAATCATCAAGACACGACTTAGAGATCCCAGCACATGATGTATGGAACAAACGCCCACATGGGCCAGAACAACTGAACATACGGTTCAGAATGTTTTGACTTTTGCAAAGCTCGTCTAAAGAACAAGCAGCAAAATTTTCTACGGAAAAATATTCCATAGCGAATAAACAAAGTTTAATAATTTTATGTGAGCAAAAATAATGTCCACTAAGTGCTAATGGGTTAATATAATATGTTGCAGTTTAAAAGCAACTGCAACAGTTCTCTGTGCTTAGTGTATGCAAATAAACAAACAACGCACAAAGAGGAACGCAAAAAAAGAGAAAGAAAAATGTATATAAGCAGCAGCTCAGCTATCAAACTATAAACGACAATTAAAACAACACATGTATGTACTACAATAAAACATTAACAAATTCAACCACACAGCATGAAAACACTATAGGTCACCTTAAAAACAATTTTCAATCACAAATAAATAAAAATACAGCACATACCGAAATTAAACAATCACTGGGTATAACACAAATTACAATAGAAAAAACAACACAAGACAAACGACTGTCACCGGCCAAAAGACGAGATCACCGGCCAAAAGACGAGATTGACTTGTAAAACACACATTTGTACATTTTCTGAAAATTAGAATATCAGAAATACTTGCTGAAATGGAAATAGAAATAGTAGTAGCTTTTAAGAAAACCTTCTTAAAAAAAAAAAATAATGGCAAAACCCGGCTAATTTCAACATCTGGAAATATTGGTCTTAATAGAGATTTTTTTCTTGATTAACTTTGTTTTCAAAAATTCTCCTAATTCATTAGTAGTTCACATAGAATATTTCAAAAAACTTGCTGTCAGTTGATTTTTGCATACAACTATTTTTAAAAATTTAGATTTTAGGCAAATCAACAGAATAAAATATTGCAAACACACAGACATATGGTCACAAATGCGTACACAATAAAACATATACATACGTATGTGTCACCTAAAGCAAACACTTTGCCAATTAAGTGCATTTTGAACATCATGCATTTAAAATGCTTGCGTAAGAGATGTAGATATGCAACATCATGATGCAACAACACTTACAAGAGCAACAACAATAAAAACTGAAACAGCATCAAGTTTATCAAAGTGTGAAATGTGGCAAAATGCAAATATAGACGAGGCTATCAATATGCATCAACAACAACAGCAGCAGTAACAACAACAATAAGAACAACATGAGCTGCACTACTTTTAGCTGTGCAACGAGTCGACATCATCGACAAAATGTTGACACTTTAGAGCGCCAAAGGATTGATTGACCAGCGATGCATCATAGATGGGTTAGTTTAGCAGCAACAGCTGCCAACACAGAATTTTATGCAAATCCAGACTACGCCAAGCTCATCATCATCATCATCAGCATCATCATCATTATCATCAACAACATCATCAAGCATTGTGAATAGTAGAAATTTTCAGTTGATTACTTAGGATTTCAGGAGTTGATCCGCTATGAAATGCAGCATTTTGGTTTGAAACAACTTTTGTTTCGCATCAAGATTCAATACACCAATCATATTTGAATTAAAATTGATTGAACTTTCTTGTCTGTATTTTATAAAAAAAAAAATAATACTGGTTAATCTAGAGACGGAACATCAACAATTTGCTTTTAATCTAATATATAAAATTCTTCTGTCACGGGGTACGTAATCGAACTCCTCCGAAACGGCTCGACCGATTTTCATGAAATTTTGTATGTATACTTTGTAGGTATGAGAATAGGTCGTAAAGTATATTTCAACCTCCTACTAACAGTGGGCGTGGCACCTCCCATACAACCCAAATTTGCGATATCGAATATCTTTGGAGTTATAAGCCGCTTAGCCTCGGAATTCGGTATTCGACAATTTACACGTGCCGCTTCGCAGATAAAATTTTGTGAGAGTTGGACAAGGGGGCGTGTCACCTCCCATACAACCCAAATTTGCGATATCGAATAGCTTTGGAGTTATAGGCCGCACATCCTTGGAATTCGAAATTCGACCACAATTTACACGTGGCGTTTTACTGATAAAATTTTATGGGAGTTGGACAAAGGGGCGTGGCACCTCTTATACAACCCAAATTTGCGATATCGAATAGCTTTTGAGTCAATCAAACAAAGCAAACAAAGCCTCGGAATTCAGCATTCGAACTCAATTTACACATGCAGTTTTACTGATAAATTTGTATGGCGTTGGACAAGGGGGCGTGTCACCTCCCATTCAACCAAAATTTGAGAAATTCTACAGCTTTTGAGTTATAGGTCGCACAGCCATGGAATTGAGTATTCGACCACAATTTACATATACAGTTTCACTGATAACATTTTATTCGCGTTTGGCAACGGGGCCGCGGCAGCAACGCGCCGGGTTTAAGCTATATATAAAATGGAATGTGTGTTTGTTTATTTGTTTGTTTGTACCTTATAGGAGACCAAACCTCTGGACCGATCTTACTGAAAATTTCACAGCATTTAACTGGGACTCTGGCATGATTAATAGGGTACTTTTTCGACCGCGCCCACTTTTACGCCCACTTTTTTAATTCAGATACTTACTTATACCACTAACAATGTTTGCTATACAAAATACTTTTTTTGTAATATGTATTTACCTAAAGTTTTATATAGTTTTTATCGACAGGTAAGGTAGCCATAGATTTTTTATTACCAAATCCCCCTTTTTCGCCCCATTTTACTTTAATTATAATAAATCTGCTTTCAATCTTTATATATAAAAATGAATGTCTGTCTGTTTGTTTGTTTGTTTGTGCTTTATAGGAGGCCAAACCCTTGGACCGATATTCCTGAAACTTTCACAGCATTTTACTATGAATCTGGAAAGAATAAAAGGCTATATGAAGTTTTTATTTGACAAAGGGGCGTGGCACTGCCCATATAACCTAAAAATTTAAATCGCCATATTTTGGGCATTTTTTGACCTACGTTGATGCTATTTGGTACATATGGTATTGGCATAGTTAGGAATACGTACCAGGAGAAAAGTGGGTGGGACCACGCCCCTTTTTAGGAAAATTAAAAATCGCAATATAGTCTTAACTACTGTACCGATCATCATTAAATTTTCACAATAGGATATTCTTACGAAATAATAAATTCTTGACTATATAAAGTTGTGAGTGGACGAAGGGGCGTGGCCTCGCCCAAATAACCCAAATTTTAAAATCGTCATATCTTGGGCATTTTTTGACCAACGGCGGCAGTATTTGCTATATATGGTATTAGCATGAATAGAAATACGTACCAAAAGAAAAGTGGGCGGAGCACGCCCCTTTGTTTGCGATATATTGGAGGCTGGACCTGATAACCGATCTTAAATTTTCACAGCGTTCAGCTTTGACTCAGGAATACTTATTACATGATAATATTTTTCGACCATGCACACTTCTGCACCTACTTTTTTTACTACGTTTATTAACGGCTATACCACAAATCATGTCATTAAAATCATTAAAATACATATTAATTAAAATAGTGGGGTAGCTCAATTCTCTTTCTTCTACCACTGTCTTCAAAACAGCTGATTTTATAATACGTGTTAATTAAAATAGAGAGTGGGGTAACCCCATTCTCATTCTCCCACAACAGACTGCGAAACAGCTGATTGTGTAATTGCTGCTTTTTGATTGGTCTAAAAATAAAAAGGGGGAGCATGAAGCAAATTACATGCGATTCAGCGCTGAATTCTAATTGGTTTACAACAAAAAAAGAGGCGAAGCATTGCAATAATTAAATTAAATAAATAAATTTTTGTAAATACATAAATACTTTTAATTTTATTTTAAACGAGGGGGTAGCGAAGCACACCGGGTTCAGCTAGTATATGTATACAATCAAAATTGATTGACATTTAACGAGTACGCAACTTTTTAATTTTTTTTTATGTCTATATTTTTTTTTCTCTGTTATATTTACCTAGCAGATACTGCTGCGTATTCTTTTTCCCAGACTGCTGCTGGCTGTGAGCTCATCAAGTGGTGCAGTCATGCATACTTACACCATGTCGTGACCTAGGCAACATGCTCAGCCAGCAACAAGCCTAAAAGTACCATAGCGCCAATGGCTTCCCTATTATTCTGTTTTTTCTCCCTATTGGCTAAGCGCAATCAAAAAGTTTTCCCTTTTTGTTTTTCTTAGCTTTTTCATTATTTTTGTTTTTAGTTTTCTTCTATTTTTCTATTTTTGTATAACTGCATTAGGCACGCATGGCGCTGGGTTTTAGTTGCTTGTGTTTTTTTTGCAACAAGTTTTGCGAATCGATTTAAAGTTTTCGCACACGCCATAAGTTGAAGTTTCGAATAAGTTACCGGTGTCTTGAGTAAGATAGCTAAAATATGTCAACATTTTAGCCATACTTGTGAGTCAAAGTAAATACGATCAATGATGGCTAAACTTTTTTATTCTTGTTACACTTAGCCTTGAACCACGTTAGGAGCAGGTAAATAATAGCCAGAAGAAATGGTTAGTGTGCTTTATGAAAAGTTTTAATTGACTATGAAGTGCTTTTGTCCCTGTCGAATTAAGCAAATAATGTAGGATAGCTGTTAAAAACAGAAGTTGGGAGAAATAAAGTTATACCAAAGATTTTCCTAAAGGCTTTCTATATATTCTTTGAGCAAAAATTATCATATCTAAAATATTTTAACAAAACCAAAAAATATGCTGAAACTACTGGGCCGATTTAGCTAAAATTTTAGCAGTGTATTTGTTTCGAATACTAAATGTTTTAGAAAAAATTGCCACAAACCAATAAAAATGCTATATTTCAGACTTAATCAATGACTGCAAAAAATCGTGTAATTTATATGAAATAGCATTTTTTAGGAGCAAAAATGCGCTCACCAAAAAACACTTGAAAAAAACAGTTTTTAAAAGAAAAAAATTTAGATATTAAACAAAAATTACGTTTTTGCGAATTAAGTAGAGTTTTTATATTTCCATAATATCTTGAAAATGCTCAAAAATCGGAACACAAACGCGATTTTTGAGAAAAATAATAACTTTGCACTAAATCACTTTTGAAACTAGCTACTCCAAATTCAATAATATGCCAAATTTAATGAAGATTGGATCACTCCTTTTATTTTTGTCCATCTTTTGTTTGGGCCCAGTCTACTGAGAGTATTACTTATTTATATTAAAAAATGTATAAAAATGTAAATTGACTTCGAAAAGCCCAGTTGCACAACCTAGAGTTAAGAAACTTTATTTTGCATCAAAGTGCACCATGACGTATGAGTGACATTAACTTTAAGGCCTTTTTCACATGGAGCAATTGAAAAGTTATGCAACTGCAACAAAAGTTGCTAACCAATGTTTTTATACTGAAACCAATGTTTCCTTTACATGAAATAGCTTGTGCTTAACAAGTTGGCAACACATTCGCAACCAGTTCCATGAAACACGGCTTGCTGCAATTTGAATCGGCGATTTGTTACGTTTGCGATATGTGTTTTGTGCTACGAAAATAATTAATCAGTTAATAAATATGAAATAAGTGCAGAAAGTGGCGAAATATCCTTTCTTATCCTCAATTTATTTTTTTAAACTATTTAACAAAGCTTCCATTATATAAGTGTTTGTTTTGTTGTGTTGAAAAATTTCAATGTTGCGTTGCACCGTGACTTGCTCATCTGAAAGCGTAGGTTGCAGTTCAGTTTAAAATTGAAATGTTTTGAAACTTTTTTAGCTGTTGCGTTGTAGTTGCATTAATTATCAATTGCTCCATGTAGAAAAGTCATAAATCGATTATAATAAACTGTTAAACGACTCCGGTGAAGTAAAAGGAGCTGTATATCCCAACTAGCACAAAAAAGTTGCAAAAGTGTCGCAAAAGAGTCGCCAATACAGATATAGATTGTAATTGTTACGTAACTACAACTAAAAAAGCAGATATTTTACTGTTATTTTGTATCAACTTAGGTTGTAAATAGCCGAAAAATGTGTTATTATAATGTTATAAATGAGTTGTTGGCACAAACTAAAGTTGCACGCCACAAAATGAAACATACTTGAAACATCCAAGAAAAGTTTTTATTGTGTTATTCTTACGTTACAATTCAGGTAAAATAACGAGAATGCAACAAATATTTTGTTCTATTTAAGTTATTTTTTGTTATAATGACAGACTTTTTAACAAGGAAAGAGTACCATTGGCATTAACATTCCTGATTGAAAAAAATAAGCCATTAAAAATTTTTAAAATGTTTTGCATACACAATTCTTTAAAATAATTTTCATTAAACCAGTGATAATTTTTTGGAGTGTATTTTAAAAGTCAAAAGCAAATTGGAATGTTATAAAAAGATGTAAACACTAAAATTTTACAACAAAGGCCATTTTGTCGATGAATGTTTCTGTTTTACCTCTAGAAAATTGACGCGCCACCCAAAAAAAAAATTTTTAAATAATTTGGATATAAGAAATATTTCCAGTTTTTAATTTCCGCGGTATAATCTTTAATATATAGCTTAGTATATTTGTTTTTTGTCGGCCGTAGCCTAGTGGGTACTTAGCAAAAGAACTGCGGTAGCCTGGGTTCAATTCCAGCTCAGACAGAAAGTTTTTAATTGAATTAACTTTTCTGCTCAGTCGCTATCTCTCTGCAGACAATGGCAATCCTCAGAAAGTAAAAATTGCCATGTAAAGCTTTTTGAGAACATAAGCCGTTCGAAATCGGCATAAAACACGTAGCTTCAGTTCTCGGTCATTTGTGATCAAACATTTAATAACACGCACAACATAATTGATCAAAAGAAGCTAGGCCAAAGTCTTTCTAAGTGCTGAAATAGCCAGTTTATATTTTTTATTTATATTTTTTTAGTACCTACTGTCAGACTGCACTAAAAAATTTTAAAAGAATCTAATAAATACTAAAGAATATTGTATTTAATTTTAATTCCAATCGAAATTCATAGTGTAGAAAAAAAAAAATTAAATATGGCTAGTATGAAGTTTTTAGACACTTTTTTAAAAATTTCTTGCAACTGAATAATAACCTCAATACATAGTTCTTGCAACTAACTAAATATCAAAAGTTACAGATATTTTTTTTAAAATTGTTGCAACTGAATAGTAACATTAATGCAGCATTTACTTACACAAATTTTGTTCAAAACATCTTGCAACTGAATTATAACTCCAATACAACGTTCATGTAACTAATTATATTATATAAGGTGCAATGGTTTTTTCAAAAGTTATTGCAACAAAATAATAACCTCAATACATCGTTCTTATATCAAGCAAAATTTTATAAGTTAAAATAATGTTTTTTAAACTTGCATCAACTGAATAATAACCTTGATACAGCACAAGTTTGCAACGATTATTTTCAATGTTCTTGCCACTTAATAGAAACCTCAATTCAAAGTTAATTTTCGTAACTACATTTTTTGAGTTATAATAATGTTTCCTAAATTGTAGCAACTGAATAAAAACCTCATTTCAACCTTTTTGCAACAAAACAAATTCTCATAACTACACAATGATTCATTGCCATTCAATGAAAAATTTGTTCGACTTGGAACTCTCGTTGAATGCTGAAATAATTTGAATTCTAAATTTTGAACATTTAGTTGTTGTAACATTGATATAACTTAATATAAACATAAATCAACTTAGTCGCATCTAGGTTGCTAACCTTTGTTACAATTAAAATACACAAATATTTGTTATAGGTGCTACTAAAAGAAATATTGTAATAATGTTAATTTACCGTAAAAATGACTTATTTTTCCAAAACTTTTTGATACATTTGTACAACATGTACATTTATTCGTAACATGATTAACACCGTAGTTTAACGTATTTGCAGCAAAATGAATGAGTTGTTACAAATTACTTATTTAAAAACTTTAATACAACCTTTTTGTGACTTAATGTGTTTAAAAAAATGGGAAAATCACCGAATTATAACATATTTTTGTTACAAATCGAAATCTGAACTAGGTGGGTATGTGTTTGATCGGAATGTATGTATGTACGTAAAATACTTATCATAATTTGACAAATGAGGTATCGTTGGAAGTATTTTATTTGTCTGCAGGCTATAAGCTATTACATTAAATTTAATATAGAACCCTCTAGAGGACATAAAGTCATAACCTGAAAAAAACTCTTAGTGACAAGAAAATAAAGTGTTCTTGTCACAAAAATAACGTCACAATTGAATGTGGCACCTTCTATAGGACAAAAAGTCAACTAAGCCCCTAACTTTTAAACTACCCTAAATTTTAAACTACTTATATAATGTGAAAAAAGGTGTTGTTGGAAACGTTTTAACCATCCGCTGGTTAAAAGCTTTGTGAAGTCATATTAAATTGAATACGACGACCTCAGATAGGACATAAAGTCAGGACCTAAAAAAATGTTCATAAAAAATTGACATAATAAACATATTTGTTCATAATTTAAAATAAAAATTAAGTTCAAAAACAAAAACCCGACTACTAAGAAGCATGCTCTAAGAAGTATGAAAAAAGAAAATATTCCCATCTGATATGGTTATGTACAAATTTATTCAATATTTTTTGTCGTTTAAATAAAAAACTTACACATAATATGTTTTATTGTATTAAATACTAATTCAAAGTGATGATCAGAAGATATCCGTAGTCGTATGTCATTTACCCTACCAAAACAATACATTCTAACAGTAGTAAACTATCATAAGCTTACTAGAGGCGACATATGACCATATATATGAGGTGGCATACTACCACGTGTATCTTCTGAACATCACTTTGAATTAGTATTATAAACAATAAAATATATTGTGTGTAATTTGTTTATATAATAAACAAAAAATATATATTGAATAGTTTGTACACAACTATTTCACATGAAAATATTTTCTTGTTTCATATTTTTTAGAGCGTGCTTTTAGTAGTTGGATTAAAGTTTTTTGAAATAATTTTTTTTGTTTATTATAATAAGTGTGTGATAAATTTATAATCCACGTCTTAGAAAATATTTTTCTAAAAAAAAGCCACTTTAACATAAGTAGTCAAAATGTATGAAATTTGACCCATCTAAAATTAAGTCAAAATCATTCCTGGTATCTTTGAATGCACATTAATGGCCTTATTCTTGCGACTGACAACTGTGAATTCATTGATAAGCTAGTCTTTTATGTGCTATTTCTTTGGTCCTTGGCGTTGGAAACTTCCAAAATGTCTCGCAAAATTATTTGTTATGAATATTTTTTCTAGTGCTGACACTTCTGTCAAGTTATAAGCTTCTGATAACATTTTAGAATAAGAAATGTTCACAGTTGTTAATAAATTTAGAATTGTTTATCACCAGAATAAGGCTATAAATATGATTTTAAGTTTAAGATCTGAATTAATGTTACTCATACGCAGCGAAGACCTTTCTTCTACGGAATACTTTAAAACACAAACTTTGACCAATACCCTTTATTTAAAATATTAAAAGAAAATTAAATTTAATTAATACGAGTACAAATCAGCTTTGAATTCAGCAAACAAACAAAAAAACCAAAGAACTGTGACATGAAAACACTTTCAACTGCAGCAGGAACGCATTTTTCATAGACTCAACACAAGTCATGATGATTTCTTTATGAAAAGCTCAAATATGCAATCAATAGCAATGAATGCAGAAAACTAAAAAAACAAAATGTTAATTAGTGTTGCCAGAAAATAGCATGCATCAAAAATCTACTGAATGATTCTGGTTAAATATTTTAAAAATTTATTTTAAAAAAATAAGTAATATAAAAACTTGAAATTGAAAATACTTAAAAAAATAATATACAATAACATGTTGTGGTTGCTATAAATTGCCATTGCGTATTGCCAGAAACATGAAAAATTATTAAAACTCATAAGCGAAAAACGTTAAATTCAACCACACAATATCTGCAGACAGTCATTTTTCATGCATCACAACAAGAGCACAAAAAGGCAAAAATAAAAAAAGAAAAAACTATATATAGTTAAATACGATTTTAATGGCAGTCAAGAAATGTACGTGTGCATGAAGTTGTCAGCAATAAATGATGTGAAAATAAAAAACAAAAAAAAAAAAACCTTCTGTGAGTTGGAGAAAACATAAAATTATAATTAATTAAGATAAAACAAAAAACAAGTAGTTTGAATGCTGAGCATAAAGTTGTTAAATAATCAGTTGCAGCACTGGCACTAACCATAGTTTGGCTGAAAAGCCAACAACAACACTATCAAAAAAAACAATAAAAAAAATCGCACAAACAATAGAAATTGGCTGGAGTGCCAGCAGTTGGCAATTCCTGCTCGATGCGCTTACATTTCTGGCAGCTAAGCTGAAATGATTGATCGAAAAAGTTGCTACTGCTCTACTAGCTTAATGCTGTTTTTATTTTTGTTGCAAGCAACATTTCCAGTTCATGTTGTAGTTGTTATGTTTTTTTTGTTTAGTCAGTGGAAAATTTCAGGTTATCAGCAACGGTGCATTTAACTTTTTTGTTTGCAAACGGCAAGCAAGGAAAACATTAAGTCAGAAATAGACAGCGGACTCGTAATGTTTGTGCGCGCCAATAAGATTGTTTAAAATAATTAATTGTGCAATAATGAATACACGCGCACACATACTTTTAGCTCAAAAAACGAAACAACAAACTGCTTTCCAAAAGAAGCAAAATCAAGCACACTTTGAGGCGCAACTTTTTAATGCATTTAAAGGCCCATTAAAGTTTTTTAAGCGATAAAAAAATCTGCATTAAAAATTTTATTTAAAAGCGACTGTTTATTTTGGGTAATGTTTTTTCTGAAATTTTTTTTGATGGTTTATTGAATTTTGGGTTAACAAATATTATAGCAGGAATTAATAGTTTAGTGAAGCACCCAAAAAAAAAGTGGTGGACAAGATATTTCGCAGCTTGTTCATCTAAAAAAGTTTCGGTTCTGCTGAAATTTTTTGAACTTTTAATAGAAGAGTTTTCAGAAATTTTAACTTTTACTTAAATGGTAGTTCAAGAACCGATTTCTGAATAAAACAGTATTTAATTTTAGGCTATAAAAAACTCCTCTAAAATAAAAATCGAATGATAAAAGTACAAATTGTATGTGTTAAACAAGAGTATAAGATTTGGAAGCGATCCTTAACATAGTTTTCGAGTAATCACGAGTCCACGGATATCAAGTAGCACTTTTCGAGAAAAACGCGCTTAAAGGCTTAGAAGTAGTAAGGTATAGTAAAGTTTCTTACGCACGTTTGTACTTATAACTACAGCCCTTTTTATTCAATTTACTTAAAAGTTACTGAGAACATTTTAACAACATTATACATTCGAAAAATATAAAAAAATTATTTTTGGTCGCCGAAAAACTTTAATGATCCCCTAATAAAAGAAAAAAAAAAACGACTTAACTTCGAAGCAAAAATCTAGAGCTCAAGTCATAAATAGATACAAGTGTGAAAAAGAATGATTTGGAAAAAATTTCAGCTACTGCTGTTCAAAAGCCCATGCAAGAACGGTAGGCAATTCCTTTCCTTTACTTCCGCATCAATTTTATTATAATTTTAAGTATAATTTCCGGCACTTTAGCAAATGCTAGCTACTTAGTTTTTTTCATTTATTTTTCTTCTTTTTTCTTTTTAAATTCCTGCCCACTCTTTTCATCAGCGTTATTTTACAATTGTTGCTAAACTTTTTTAAAGGACTCTTGTTGTGCAGCATTAAAAGGCGTGTTCATTTTTATGATGTTATTTCCAACATAAGAAAAAAAAAATCCATCGCATTTTTATTAGGTGCTAAATCACGTTTATGTGCGAGTGCAGACAACAACAACAACAACGACAGTAACAACAATTTGAGGCCAAGCAAGTTGTTGTAGCCTTGTTACAAGCTTTACTCTATTGTGTCCAAATTTAATGCGTCTCAAATCTCTCGGCTTCAGCCATTCATCCCGCCGGCTAACGCGGTTAAATGTCGAAAATCAGCGAAAAATTAGAATTTTATTTGTTGGCGCTGATATTAAGTGCTTCTTCTTTTTATTTGGACTCTAGAGTTAGTGTAGAACCAGCAGCTGAGAGCACGTTAATGACATCAAATTAAACTGAGTGGACTTAAATGGCTCTAACGGAAATAGATTAAAATTTTATAGACTACAATTTAACGGAAGATTCTATGGAAGTAAAATACAATATAAATTTTTTCTACGTTTGTAGGTAAAGAAGTTGACAAAATCTATAGCCGGTCATTGAAAGATATGAACATTATTTGTAGATTAGTGATGAGTATTTAATGGTTTAGGCCATGCTTAAGTATAGTTTTATCGTGAAATACCTCCCAAAAAGGCAACTTTTTTCTCATGAATGTGTCTTTATAATTGCCTATAATCTACATTTATTACCTTACCTAAAGTTAAAGGATCCAGTTGAGCTACAAACTGGATATATAAGAGCAGAACTTTTATTAAACTATATATAGTTGCAAGATGTTTATAAGACTTTAGTTTCATGCTGGTAACAAACTGATTTAGGTGATTTTTGAGCTCTTAATTTGAAGTAAAGGTTTAGCCGTCCAAATAAATTTTAAAGGCCGGCACAAATAATAATCAGAAGGTGCCAGATCTATAGAATATGGTGAGAGTGACAGAACATCCCATCAAATCTGTAAAAGTTTTAGGCGAGAAAACAAACTTGTATGAGGTTTCACCTTATCTTCTTGTAACACTAGCACTCTTCTATTGATAAACTCTGGCCTATTCGGTTTAAGTGAATTCAATGCGTCCCCTACAGAATTGATCGTTGTGCTATCCGGAAGAAGTTTAAAAAATAATTAGCTTAAAATCTGAACATGAGTTAGCATCCTACCATTTTTTATAAATAACGGCTTTAGAAATGCCTCAATTTTTTACTCAATTATCTCATGCAATCAACATTGTTGTAGATAACCAACCCACTGCTCGTTCCCAGTGTTGTTGTATTTAAACCTCTACTGCACGCATTCATCCAGACCCAGATAAAATAAATAATTTTTTTTTATTGGATTTAGTTTTGAAATGGAATAATTAGATACACAAACAATTTTTTTTTCAAAAAGAAGTTCCGTTTTCGTTAGAAGTCATTTACGACTGTTCGAAGGAATGTCTTATTTTATGAGTAATACATGTACGATTGAAAAACAATCACATCAACATAAATCAGTAGGCTATAAACTTCATAAAATAATTATGCAAGTAAACTTTTTTACACGTAACTTAGAAAAAGCAATGTTTTATTTTCTGAATTCTCTTTTTTCTGAATTAAAAATAAAAAAATACACGCACTGATAAACTGAACTGAGGTTTTTTAGCAGCTGTGTAAAAAAATGAGACAACAACATTCACCACACATTAACAAGGGTCAACTAATGGATTTAAATAACTGTTCTTTTTCTTAACTTCTTCGTTGGAAATTCGAATTTAAAAATTAAAAGCCATATATGGCTTCGTGTGCAGTAGAGGGTTAAAAATGGATAATATTCTTGAAGTCAACGTGACGGCACAATTTGCTTTGACTAACAACATGAAAACCCTATAAGCAAAGCTTTGAGATAACAGCAAGGCGTTTCAAAAGATCATGAATGTTCGATTTTGATAAATTTCATTTTTCAGTGATCTCTCGAGTTGTTAATCACCAGTTTACATCAATTAATGTCTTTATTGTGTTTTCATCGGCTTTAATTGTCCTCGTACTGGTACATCTTCAACATAAAAATTGTAGGATCGAAATTTTGCAAACTAGTTTTGCAATTGAAGTTCTGACAATATAACTATTTCATACACACTGGATAACTTTTTTCTTGCTTGAACAGCATCTCGACCTTTTCGCTAGTATAAAAGTAAAATATAAAAATAAAAATAATATAGTAATAATGAATAATAATCAGGAAGAACGAATAATGAATAATAATAATAATGAAGAATGAATAATGAGTAAAAAATAATCAATAATGAATAATGCATTAATTAAATAATCAATAATGAATAATGCATTAATTAAATAATTTATAATTAATAATTAATAATTAATAGTTAATAATTAATAACTAATAATTAATAATTAATAATTAATAATTAATAATTAATAATTAATAATTAATAATTAATAATTAATAATTAATAATTAATAATTAATAATTAATAATTAATAATTAATAATTAATAATTAATAATTAATAATTAATAATTAATAATTAATAATAAATAATTAATAATTAATAATTAATAATTAATAATTAATAATTAATAATTAATAATTAATAATTAATAATTAATAATTAATAATTAATAATTAATAATTAATAATTAATAATTAATAATTAATAATTAATAATTAATAATTAATAATTAATAATTAATAATTAATAATTAATAATTAATAATTAATAATTAATAATTAATAATTAATAATTAATAATTAATAATTAATAATTAATAATTAATAATTAATAATTAATAATTAATAATTAATAATTAATAATTAATAATTAATAATTAATAATTAATAATTAATAATTAATAATTAATAATTAATAATTAATAATTAATAATTAATAATTAATAATTAATAATTAATAATTAATAATTAATAATTAATAATTAATAATTAATAATTAATAATTAATAATTAATAATTAATAATTAATAATTAATAATTAATAATTAATAATTAATAATTAATAATTAATAATTAATAATTAATAATTAATAATTAATAATTAATAATTAATAATTAATAATTAATAATTAATAATTAATAATTAATAATTAATAATTAATAATTAATAATTAATAATTAATAATTAATAATTAATAATTAATAATTAATAATTAATAATTAATAATTAATAATTAATAATTAATAATTAATAATTAATAATTAATAATTAATAATTAATAATTAATAATTAATAATTAATAATTAATAATTAATAATTAATAATTAATAATTAATAATTAATAATTAATAATTAATAATTAATAATTAATAATTAATAATTAATAATTAATAATTAATAATTAATAATTAATAATTAATAATTAATAATTAATAATTAATAATTAATAATTAATAATTAATAATTAATAATTAATAATTAATAATTAATAATTAATAATTAATAATTAATAATTAATAATTAATAATTAATAATTAATAATTAATAATTAATAATTAATAATTAATAATTAATAATTAATAATTAATAATTAATAATTAATAATTAATAATTAATAATTAATAATTAATAATTAATAATTAATAATTAATAATTAATAATTAATAATTAATAATTAATAATTAATAATTAATAATTAATAATTAATAATTAATAATTAATAATTAATAATTAATAATTAATAATTAATAATTAATAATTAATAATTAATAATTAATAATTAATAATTAATAATTAATAATTAATAATTAATAATTAATAATTAATAATTAATAATTAATAATTAATAATTAATAATTAATAATTAATAATTAATAATTAATAATTAATAATTAATAATTAATAATTAATAATTAATAATTAATAATTAATAATTAATAATTAATAATTAATAATTAATAATTAATAATTAATAATTAATAATTAATAATTAATAATTAATAATTAATAATTAATAATTAATAATTAATAATTAATAATTAATAATTAATAATTAATAATTAATAATTAATAATTAATAATTAATAATTAATAATTAATAATTAATAATTAATAATTAATAATTAATAATTAATAATTAATAATTAATAATTAATAATTAATAATTAATAATTAATAATTAATAATTAATAATTAATAATTAATAATTAATAATTAATAATTAATAATTAATAATTAATAATTAATAATTAATAATTAATAATTAATAATTAATAATTAATAATTAATAATTAATAATTAATAATTAATAATTAATAATTAATAATTAATAATTAATAATTAATAATTAATAATTAATAATAAATAATTAATAATTAATAATTAATAATTAATAATTAATAATTAATAATAAATAATTAATAATTAATAATTAATAATTAATAATTAATAATAAATAATTAATAATTAATAATTAATAATTAATAATTAATAATTAATAATTAATAATTAATAATTAATAATTAATAATTAATAATTAATAATTAATAATTAATAATTAATAATTAATAATTAATAATTAATAATTAATAATTAATAATTAATAATTAATAATTAATAATTAATAATTAATAATTAATAATTAATAATTAATAATTAATAATTAATAATTAATAATTAATAATTAATAATTAATAATTAATAATTAATAATTAATAATTAATAATTAATAATTAATAATTAATAATTAATAATTAATAATTAATAATTAATAATTAATAATTAATAATTAATAATTAATAATTAATAATTAATAATTAATAATTATTAATTATAATAATTATAATAATTAATAATTAATAATTAATAATTAATAATTAATAATTAATAATTAATAATTAATAATTAATAATTTATAATTAATAATAATTAATATACTTATTAAGGAACTATTAATAAGGAATAATAAATTTCACTGCTATTAATATGAGCTATTTGTGCTCTTCGTCAACACTTGTTTCGTTCACGTTTTCTCCTTATTTCTTAGTATTAATGTATATATTGTATTTGTTAAGGATCTATATTTTCCAAAGCTTTCATTTTTCCTAAGCAAGTTTATTTCAGAATGTAAAACAATTTTTCTTTCAATGACGTATGGAAAAATATAAAAACAACACTAAAATATTTTTCCACAACAAGTGTTTTTTGGAAAGTAGAAAATGTTATTGTGTTGCTTAAATATTTACAACAGTGTTTAGTTCAAGAATATTTAAAATTAAATTAAAACGTGCACTTAGATTTATAACACTCAACCGAAAAGTCTTTTTTTAAGCTCTTTACGATAATTTGAAACTTATTTTACATATCGTCGCTGCGCCTACAAAAATGGTGATGTGCTTTCAGCAACTTTTCAGGGGAGCCAAAAAAATGAGTTTTTTCAGAGCATTTCTAGTCCTGTTAGCACATACCTGTTCCGATAACTTCTAAGCCAAATAAGATCTAAAAACGGCAAATACAGAAATATGGGCGCTAGATAGTGTTAAAAAAATTTGCAATAAAAAATTTACAAAAACCACATAACCATTTTTGTAAGTGCAGTTACGATATGTACATACATTACAAGTTACAATTCATACCGAAAAATTTAGCATTGACAAAGTCACAGCGTGTATGAAAGAAACATTTAATAACTTACGTTTAGGCATTAAATCAAAGTTAAAAACATAAAATCTAATTAAAACAAATTAGAAATCTTAAAAACCATTAAGATTTTTCAACTTCTACCATACTTTACTAATTCCATTATACTAAAATCTGGTATATTTTAAATCTTCAATTTTCTGCTGCAATCGTTACTACTTTCTTATTTTTGCCATGATTTTGATATTTTGAATATATTTTTTTGACATTTTAACAAATATTTTCTAGCGTTGTTACACACTAAAGTCCGCAAAAGTTACGTCAAACATAATTGCTTTTGGGACTCACCTAAAAGCATATTTGTGTCTGTGATAACAAAACACTTAAATAAGAACAATGCTCAAATACTTTAAATTACACCGCCATCCTATCATTTGTTATTGTATTCAATTTTTCATGAAAAAGCTAGAGAAGAGAAAACTGTAAACTTTTCTTACATTTCGTCCTTTTTTATTGAAGTTTTTAAGCACTTTTTTAGTTAGCAACAGGAAGCGGAAAGAGCAAAAGTTAAAATGAAAAACATAACAGTAAAATAAAGCTGACTTTTTAGACCAGCACTACAATAAAACACACAAAAGACAGTTACACCGTTGATATATAAAACATGAGGCTGGTGCCTGGTGGTTGGTGGTTGGTGGCTGATGCCTAAAAGTAGTGGTGATGGGCAAAATTAAGGATTTCTCGAATTTGTGATGCTAGAATGTGAGTTATTTTATTATGCAGTGAAAATGCAAGAAAACCAACAACAGAGAGAGAGAGAGAGAGAGAGAGAGTTTTATTTAATGTGCTGTGATAAAACATAAAACAAAAAAGACAAGTACAAAAATAAAAACCCGGAATCTAATGTTTAAATAAGTTTTCTCATCAATTATTAAGCAGTAGCTTTTAGTAACCATAGCTAAGCAACAGCCGCATGACCAATGGCAACAAGGTGAGTGTAAAAACCAACACACACACAAACAGACACACACAACCAGCTACTCATTGTACCAAACGGATACGTTTTAAATTCGAGACGGACTTACTTCTTCACATTTTTTATCCGAATGCGTTTCGCATCGGGAAATGATCGTTTTTTGTATGAAATTCCTCTAAAAAATACGAATCGCTTTTTCCACTTTTTTAGATTCGCCACAAACTCTTAACGGATTTCATATTTCGGAATTTTTTTTTTAAATAGTTTGGATTCAAAACGGAACAATAAGGATAACGTTATATTCAAAATATTTTGTGTTTATGTTTTTGTTATTTCAGTTCTTATATATTACATTTGCAATAAATAAGGAAATGAAAATTCATCACGTGCCTAATGATATAAAAAACTTATTTAAAATAAAAAAAGTATACATTTATATTTCATATCCTTAATCCACTGAAAATAAAACCAAAGATTTTATAACAATTTTTAGACTGCCTTTTATGTTAACGTTGTGACCATTTTTTGGTGGATTTGTAAACAGGTCCGTCGAAACATAAGAAAACGAAATGCGTACTGACGAACTCGTAACGAGTTCAAAACGGATCCGCATCCATTTTTGTGCACATTGGGTAATCAAATACACTTCACACACATTCGCTGGTTTTTCGCACTTCGCCACTAATACAAGCACAGACTAATGTCTTACTTGATTTTGAGTTTAATGTGCAAATTAAAAAAGAAAAAAACAAACAACAAAAATGTATAAAAAACTAAAACTATGGCCAAAAAACGAAACAAATATAAAAAGCAAATTAATCATGTTTTCACTCAATCTTAGTTTGCTGCCACAAGCACAGCAACAGCGCGATGGCTGATCAACACAAACACTCACTTACCCACACACACATACAAATATTGACAGTGGTCTGCGGCAAATTAGATGTTGTTTTCTTCTTTTTTTTTCTCGTATTTGTTTGATTTTATGACATTTCCTCAGTTTAATTAGAAATAAGGGAAAAGATATTTCTTTTTTTTCTCTTGGATTAATTTAGTTTGTGTGAATCAAATCATTGCATTGAAAAAAAAAACTAAAGAGAAAGCATAGATAGCAGTAGGTATGAGCTTTTTTCTAAAAGCTTTCAAAAGTTTTTTTACCTGGGTAGAACGTTGGGTAGAAGCTAATTTTAGTTGTCATGAAGTTGTGATGAGATTCCAAGAAGAGGAAGAAAAAATAATGTTTGTTTAATGTTGCAAGTTTGTTTAACCAACACTTAGATAAGATATAAAAAAGCACACCTACGGCAACTCATCAACTTCAAACAACTCCTTTTGCACACTCTTTGCTATTAACCAAGTTTAGTCAAATGGTTGGCAGTTAGATAAATTTTTTTTTATTGAGTTGAAGTTAGTTCATGACTTTTTTGTGTATACTCACTCTTATAAACATGTGAATAATTGAACTGGTGTTTTGGTTTTTAAAAAGTTTTTCTTCAACTTGAGCTTTATTTGGATTGACTTGCTGTGCAATTTAGAGTTTGGATCATTAAATTTGCACAGTTCAATCTCACGTAAAAATCGAATTTTTATAAGAATAAAGTTTGGATGAATTTTAAAATATTAATGCTGAATTTTTTAAATGATGCTCGATTACTACCCAGCTAGCATATATTTCGATTTGTGACAAAAATATGTTATAATTCGGTGGCATTTCAGTTTTTTTAAACAAATTTAGTCACAAATGGGTTGTGTTAAAGTTTCAAATAAGTAGTTTGTAACAAATTATTCGTTTTGTTGCAAATAAGTTTAACACGGTGTTAATTATGTTACGAATAAATGCACTTGTTGTAAAAATGTTGCAATAAAGTTTTGAAAAAAATAAGAAATTTTTACGTTAAATTAACATTATTACAGCATTTCTTTTTGTAGCACCTATGAAAAATGTTTGTGTATTGTAATTGTAACAAATACAGTAACGAGTGAGCAACCTAAATGCGACTAAGTTGCTTTATGTTTATATTAAATTATATCGATGTCACAACAACTAAATGTTCAAACTTCAGTTTAAAGATGTTTTTATTAAGTTAAAGGGAAGTCATTACAACTAAATGTTTCCAATTTTGCTTTGACGCACGAAAATGCCATAAGCAAAATATGAATTTTATTGTTCACAAAAAATTCTGCTTTGCTTGTCAATTTCTTAGTGTAGGCTTCTACTAGCATGTAATCCACTTTTGTTTTATTTCAGCGTTCAACGAGACTACCAAATTGAACAAATTTTTTGTTGAATAGCAATGAATCATTGTAAAATGATGAGAATTTGTTTTGTTGCAAGAACGTTGAAATTAGGTTTTTATGCAGTTACAAAAACATTAGAAATATTCACTGCAACCTTATACTGTATTGAGTTTATTATTCAGTTGCTACAGCTTTAGGAAACATTATTATAAGTAAAAAAATGTAGTTAGTAAAAATAATGTTGAATTGAGGTTTTTATTAAGTTGCAACTACATTGAAAATAATCATTGCAAGCTTGTGCTGTATTAAGATTTTTATTCAGTTGATGCAAGTTTACAAAACATAATTGTAACTTATAAAATTTTGCTTGATATAAGAACGATGAATTGAGGTTATTTTTCTGTTGCAAGAACTTTAGAAAAAACCATTGAAACTTATATAATGTACTAAGTTACATGAACGTTGTATTAGAGTTATAATTCAGTTGCAAGAATTTTTGAATAAAATTGTTATAAGTAAATGCTGCATTAATGCTATTATTCAGTTGCAACAACTTTAAAAAAATATTTGTAACTTTTGATATTTAGTTAGTTGCAAGAACAATGTATTAAGGTTATTATTCAGTTGCAAGAACTTTGAAGATAGTGTCTAAAAACTTCATACTCGCCATTATTGATTTTTTCTATACTATGGATTTTGATTAGAATAAATTTAAGCACGATTTTCTTTTGTGTTTATTATTTTCTTTTAGAATTTTCAGTGCAATATGACACCAGGAACTTAAAAAAATGTATTTTGCTATATATTGAAGATTTTTACGCGGAAATTAAAAATTCGACATTTTATTTCCAAATTATTTAACAATTTTTATTTTTTGGGTGACGCGCGAGTTTTCTAGAGGTAAAACATAAACATTTATCGACAAAATGGTTTTTGTTGTGAAATTTTAGAGTATAACTCTTCATAGTTTTAATTTAAGTTTACATCTTTTTATAACATTTCAATTTGTTTTTGACTTTTAAAATACACTCCAAAAAATTATCACTAGTTAAATGAAATTATATTAAAGAATTGTGTATACAAAACATTTTAAAATTTAATTTTTTTTTCTTAATGACCTTGTTATATATTATGTTGATTTTGTATGTTGTACTATCAAACAACTAAAATTTGTTTTTAAAATCAAGTATTATTGAAACTATCAAACATTTAGAATTTTTATTTAAATCATATAAAATCATTTTGAAGCTTTATAATTACTTATTTTTTTCTAATCGGGAATGTTTATGTTATCAGTACTCCTTTCTTGTTAAAAAAAATCTGTCACTGTACAAAAAAATAACTTCAATAAAACAAAATATTTGTTACATTCATATTTTATCTGAATAACATAAGAATAACGCAATAAAAACTTTTTGTGGATGTTTCAAGTATGTTTCATCTTGTGGCGTGCAACTGAAGTTTGTACCAACAATACAATTATAACATTATTACAACACATTTTTCACCGTGTTACAACCTAAATTGTTACTAAATAAGCGTAAAATATCTGCTTTTTTAGTTGTAATTACGTTACAATTACGGTTTATATCTGTATTGGCGACTCTTTTGCGACACTTTTAAGCAACCTTTTTGTGCTAGCTGGGTATCTTCTCGTATCAATTTGCGGTATCCAGACAATACCAATATGCCTATAAATTTTGTCAAGTTAACAGAATTGTGTGTAAAAACGTACCTTTTGGTTAGAGTAGAAAATTGTATTTTAGAGAATCAAACTAATTACTTCTTAATAAAAAAAATGTTCAAATAATAGTATGGGATTCAGATCCTTGAGCTGTTCTTTCACTATATAATATTTTTATTGTAAGGGTCCGCCATCTAACGTTTTTTTTTTCAACTAGAGCTTATTTCGTGAATGGTAACACTTAGCTCATGTCTGATTTGACAGATAATTAGTTTTATCCTTTCGCTAAATGAATATGGTTGTGTATATGCTTGAACAATGCTGGGAAATATTGCGACATTACTTTGAAAATCATGGTAATGTTGCAGAATGTGTGCGAAAATTGCGTACGGATTTTGGAAGAAGAGAAGCAACGTCAGCTCCGTATGTTCGTTATCTTGTGTAAAAAAGTGAAAGAAACTGGCATCCTCATCGATAAAATAAAGCGTGAAAAGCCAAAAGCAGTGCGTACACCCGAGAATGGTGCGTGAAGCGCCATCAACATCAATTCACCGTCGTTCTCAACAATTGAACATTTCGGAGACATCATTGAGACGAATTTTGCATAAAGACCTTGGTATGACGCCATGCAAAGTCCAATTGGTTCAGGAGTTGAAGCCAACTGACCATCCAATGCGTTTTCGCTTCGCTAAGTGGGTCTGTGATCGACTTACAGAAGATGCCGATTTTGCCAAAAAAATCATCTTTTCAGGTGAAGCTAATTTTGACCTTGGCGGGCATGTAAACAAGCAAAATTGTCGCATTTGGGGTACAGAAAACCCGCACGCATACATTGAAAAGCCGCTGCACCCAAAACGAGTCACTGTTTGGTGCGGATTTTGGTCCAGAGGCATAATTGGGTAATTTTTCTTAAAAAATGAGCAAGGAGTGGCCGTTACAGTCAATGGCGATCGTTATCGGGCCATGTTGAACGAATTTCTGTTCACAAAAATTGAAGAGGAGGATATTGGCAACATTTGGTTTCAATAGGACGGCGCTACGTGCCACACAGCCGAAGCTACACTCGATGTTTTGCGCCCTGTTTTTGAAGATTGCATTATCAGCCGCAGAGCTGATGTCGTTTGGCCACCTCAGAGCTGCGATTTGACACCGTTGGACTATTATTTGTGGGGTGCCCTCAAAGATAAGTGCTACGCCGACAAGCCAGATACAATTGACGCTTTAAAGGACAATAATATTCGTGAAGCCATTGGTGAAATACAGCTGCACACAATCGATAATGTGCTTAAAAATTGGACCGATCGTGTAGGCTACTGCATGGCCAGCCGAGGCAGCCATTTGAATGAAATTATTTTCCATTATTAACCGGAAGAATTCTACTTTCAAATAAAAAAAGAAATTTGAGAAAATATCCAGTATACTTCTATAGATTTTTGAGATACCGTAGAATATGTTGGTGAGCACTTCCACCAAGTTACATTTCGTTTTTTTTTTCTACGAACTCGCTTTGCAGACAACAGTTCATACTCATTGATTTTGTTATCATCACTAAGGACGGAAGCCTTGTTTCTACTAAATATTTGTACATTGCCAGGTAGTAATATCCTTCATCAAAGAAGTAGTCAGCATTACTGCAATTGTTTGGCCGTACTCAGTTGAGTACAGTGGCGCCAAATGTGTTAAATGAAAGAATGTTCAATGCAAGCCTTCGCTTCGATCACATCACATAAGCGCAGGACTGCAATTTGCCCGCAAAAACATGCAATTTCCGACGGAATGGAACAATATTGTATTTTCTAATGAGAAAAAATTCAACTTGGATGGTCCTGACTCCAAGAGTTGTTACTGGCACGATCGACCCCACAAAGATTTTCATATGCTCGAAAGGAAATTTCGCTACAGAAGTGTCATGGTCTGGTCAGCATTCTCCGTAGAAGTAAAAGCTAAAATAAGTCCTGTTTCAAAAAACATAAACTCAGACATGCTCACTGAAATGTTAGGAGATGTATTGGTGAATTTCATGGAAGAAACAATTTATGATAACTGTATCTTTCCGCAAGATAAAGCTTCAATCCATGTATCTTAGACATCTTTAGATTGGTTTAGAAAACACAATATACCTCTTGTAAATGTCCAGCATGTAGTCCAGACCTTATCCCTATAGAGAAAATATGGATTATCTTGGTTTGAAGGATTAATGATCAAAAGCCAAAAATTCAAAATTTCCTTAAGGCGGATTCACTGACCACCTTTAGCAAGTTTTGCCAGTTTTTTTATATGAGGTTTCGAAAATTTTTGAGCTCTATCGCTCTCCACACTCAATGAGAGAGTAACAAAAACTTACTGCACTCTCTTTGATTTGATTAACTTAATTTCAATTTTAATACTGAATCTTCTTGCGTGGTGTTGCCAGAATGGAGTTTTTTAGTTTCTTCTAAATTGGCATGTTTTATTTTTTGAAGCTTCAAAATAAGGAAGCATTGCGTCTGTAAATATTGAATATGAAAAAGAAAAATAAAAACTTGCTGAAAGTTTTACATATCAGTGAATCGACCTGCGGCATTTTTTCACAGAGAGAGCAAGAAAGCTGTCACAAAAAACTTGCTGAAGGTGATCAGTGAATCCGCCTTTACAGCCACGTAAACTTAATTCAAAATAAAAGAGTTTTGGTGTGAAAGTGAGTCAAAAACACTTAAAAATCAATTGAATTCAATGCCAAAATAAATTAATGAAGTTAACTACGAAAATAGAAAGTACACAAATTATTGAATATGCATTTTTTTACAATTTTTTGTAATGGGCTTAAACAAATATGCTACATAAAATTTAAGTTTTAAAAAACTTTAAAAAATTCAGTGTGTAGTAGAGCACCCATGAAGCATATGGAATGTGCTTTTTCTGATTTTTTCACTCCCCGCCCATTTTCTGTCAGCTAAAAAATAAGATCTGCACAAAAAATTGGAATTTGGTAGTGGAAAAAACTCAGGCCCCCTGGGGTTAAAGGCCCAAAAACGCCTTAAAAATGGTACTTGGCTTATTAGCTCTATATCTCTTAAAATACCAGCTTTAAGCTCTTAAAATATGCTAACATTTTTGTGCAAAATAAACAGATACACATTTTTTCATAACCAACTTTGACCTTGAAATGACCTTTCGTAGTGTTTTACGCAGTCAAAGTCACGATTTGTAAATAATATATTTTTTCAACGACTTTCGTCAATTTTTGGAAAGAGATATTTCTGAATAGTTAACAATATATTAAAAAACATTAATTTGGGTTTAATGTACAGTTGGTTTTATTCCAAAATATTGATTTTTGGAGCTATGAGAGTATTTCAAATTTTTTTTCAAAGTATTTTTCAAAGCAAGTGACTAATTTTCTTCATTGCAAGTACATTTTCAGATGGATTAATACGCTAAAATATAATATTCTCCAAAAAATAAGCATATTTAGCTTTAAAAGTCCAGCTTAGCCCGGCTTCCCGCCAAATCCAATGTATGTATTTAAATTTTTGTTCTTTTAGATTGTATATCGTAAAACAATTAATTTCTTTACAATAACAACATTTTCACTTCATAGTTTAAAAGTAAGTATAGCGCCATTAAATGTACAAAAATCAGCAAAAAAATTATTAGTTTATAATATAATAGCAACTTTTTACAGAATTTAATAATTTTGACCACCTAAATAGGACCAATACCCCAATGTGCGCTGCTAATAAAATTTTTTTTGCAATGTTGAATAATGTTGAATATGTTACAGTAGGCGTACAGTGTAAAAATCAAATAACATTCTTCAATATAAGCTATTTTCCGAATAAAATAATTTTAGCTTCGTAAACGAATTTTCTCAGAAATGAAACTCAGTTAGATCGATTTTTCGCCCCCGAAAACTCTTATACTGAAAATTTCATCGAAATCGCTTGGGCCGTTTTCGAGAACCCATTTACAAACAAACAAATACACAAACAAACATTGCTCGTTTTATAAAATTAGATAATTCCAATGTTCATATAATTTTATTTATTGTAGGCAGAAAAAAAATGCTTCAACGAACAGATGCTCCCTAGTAAAAAAGACGTTTTCGCTAGAATGGAATGTGTTTCTATTGTCACAAGCGAATTATTGAAAGTATATAAAGCCTTCGAAATTCCAACAAAAGGAAAAGACGGCATCGAAAAATGATTTTAAGACATTTTACGGATTACAACAAAATGAGAAAGAAATTCTTTAGTACATCTATCAATTCGATATATCCCATGAGGATCAAAAAATAAAAAAAATTAATTAACTATTTTAAATAATAATAAATAAAAAAAATTTTTTCGAAAGACAATGTTATATTAAACTTCATGCACTCTAAAAAATAGGTTTCTTTTTTCGTTTTGCTCATAAGCGTTTTGTGTTTTCGTTATGTTTTGGTCATCTTTTCAAAACGATAATTAATTTTAACAATATAAAAAATACTATTATGTTTTTTTCTAGTAATGCAGCTGCCAAAAGTGTGCTGAATTTTTTAAGCTAAATTTATTCACTTTTCTGAAAATATTATATATTAGCGTGTCAATACATCTGAAAATGTAATTGCAATGATTAAAATTAGTCACTTGCTTTGAAAAATACTTTGAAAAAAATTTGAAAGTCTCTCAAGCCTCCAAAAATCAATACTTTAGAAAAAAACAAACTGTGAATTAAACTTCATTTAATGTTCTTTGATACGGTGTTAACTGTTTAGAAATATCTCTTTCCAAAAATTTACGAGGGTCGTTCAAAAAATATATTACTTACAAATCGTGACTTTGACTGCGTAAAACACTACGAAAGGTCATTCCAAGGTCAAAGTTGGTTATGAAAAAATGTGTATCTGTTTATTGTGCATAAAAATGTTTACGCATTTCAAGAGCGTAAAACTGTTATTTTAAGAGATATAGAGTAAATAAGCCAAGTATCATTCTTAAGCCGTTTTTGGGCCTTTAACCCCAGGGGGCCTGTGTTTATTTCCACTACCGAAGTCCAATTTTTTATGCAGATCTTATTTTTTAGCCACAATCTAACAGAAAATGGGCGGGGAGCGAACAAAATCAGAAAAAGGCACATATGGGTACTCTAGTGTGTAGGTAGGTTATTTAAGTTCTTTTCTATTTAATTTATTACCTCATATGTTAGGTTAGGATTAGGTTATGGTGGTGGCAGGAAGTTAGACCAGGTCACTTAGACCATATTATTGGTCCGTTGTTATACCACAGAATGGAAAAAGGGAGTAATCTAGTGCATCTTTTGTCTAGGATGTTCTTAATGCGGCAGAAGCTTTAAAAACATATGATTTTAAATCTGAAGCAAGTGTATGCCTTGATTTCAGTCAAATCAAGTTACTGAGAATTCCTCTCCACAAAATTTTTCTACCACCACCAACTACAACTTTTCGTCGTAAGTGTTTTAAAGTTTCTTTGATTAGAAATAAGGAAAAAAGGTTATAGCGTAGGACAATGGCCCGGCCAGGATTCGAACCCGGGCTCCTGCGCAACAGTCAAGCGCGCTGCGACTAGACTGTAAAAGCCGCCAAACACTTCATAAGTAAGCTGCAAAATAAGTTTAAAACAATGAAGAAATTTATATCCTTTAATTTTTAAAAAAATTTTTAATCCAAAAGGTAAGTGCGTTTAACCGAACGCGTACCACTGTAGATATGAATTGTATCATTGTATAATTATTTTATATTCCGGAACATTGCTTTTACTTTCACTCACTGAATTATGCATTGATTCCGTGTGATGCTGGGTTTTCACTATGTCATTTTTATGACGACACAAAAGTTTGTCACCTGAAATATCACCTTAATAAAATTCTATTAAGGAATTTTTCTGCATAGTTCCATTTAATAATTTAATTGTTTTTAATTTTCCAAGAATGCCTTAGTTAGAAAAAATGTCAACATGTTGTTATTTTCAATTTGATTGACAACAACTGACCATTGCAAATGACATAGTGAAAACAAAGCATAAGGAACACCAGAATCATATGCCTAGAAGTTGATTATTACTTAGCGCAACGACTTTTAAATTTGCTTTGAAAAAAATCCACTCAAAAATTGTGCTTACCGCAAACTAGTTAAAAGTTTATAACAGCTAAAGAACTGAAAACTTTTATAGTACAAATATTTTGTGCTTAAACATGACAAATGAATAAAGACTAACAACAACAGAAACAGCGCTAATAAATAATGAGAACACAATGGGCGCATTCAGCGCAGACAACAGTGGGCAACTGTTGTGTACAAATTCGCTGAATGGTACAATTTTGGGAGCGCTCACTGAAACTGGCCAGGTAGCGAACGCCTTTTAATCGAGTGAAAAAATCTATGCTACGGATGTTGCTACTCTAAAATCATAAACACTGAAAGAACGCAGCAAATTGAAGCGAGAAACCTTTGCAATTGAATAATTTACTTAAAAAATTATATGTCATTCAATTAAATATATTTTCTGACGTTTAGAGTAGCAACACATTCAGAGAAAAACATCACTCATTAAGGTAGCACTACCATTACAGTTCACAACAGTTATCTGCGCTGAATGCGGCCAATAATACAATCAACAATTGCTCAACAGATGTTGAAGGAAAAATAAATTAATACTGACATGAATTTTTAACTGTAAAATGACAAGAAAGGACAACAGCATTGAGACACAACAGATAAAACAATGGTTAAGTAATTGCCTTGCACTCACCTCAATCAAGCTGAAACACTAATTGACGCAACAATGTGTATGTTGGCATTCAAATAATGTATATGCCATCATCCTCACCATTATTCTCGCCACCATTGCCATCATCTTCAACAACTGCCAGCATCAAAAGTTTATTGCACAGAAATTATTTTAAGAAATTGATGCTGAAGGATTAACTTTTGTCCCCCAAACCACTGTTGCTTACACGGCATGCGGTAGGAAAAACTTTTCCATGCGTATGACGTCAAGTGGACAGATAGATGGCAGGCGGCGCTAAGCAGCTTGCACTAGCAACAAGAAGGTAAAAGCGTCGCGCATCTTTCGAAAATATAAGACAACTAAGAGCTTTTCCTAGCACATAAAAAGCACATCATTGTTGAAGATGTTGATGAATTTTTTGTGGTAACAATAGATACAATTTTCGTTAAAGGTTTTGTTTGAGTTTTGTAACCATTTGTGAACTTAAGGTTTTGCTATACCAACAACAGACAACAACAACAACAGCAGCATCACTTTGCTCGCCAGTTAGCAACAGCAGAGCCATTGCCATCAACACCCACCTAACTAATGTGACTCAACATGGCCAAGTTTTGAGTGGCCAAACAACTACAACTTACATTGTTGGATATAAGCATGGAGAAGCAGTCACAATTTCATTGTCATACTTCATGAAGCAAGTTTCAACAAGTTTACAACTTGTCTCAGACTGGCGTCTCAACATAGAATTTCTTGGGTGATGTGTATGTATAGTTTTGCAAGTGATAGCAAGGGTTGTTTAAGTTGGCTATTCTTGTGCAGGTTTTGTCTTATCATAGCTGTGGTTGAGTTTTGTTTGCTAAATTAAAATTTTATTCTTCAACTTTATGTTTTACTTTACTATCTGCGTCCAACAGCAATAATAGCTTAAGTCGACTTAAGGCCAAGTAACCGGTGTGGCTGTGTTCAATGAGTGTGTATGAGAATCTCAAGCTTTTAGCGTGATCCTAGCAACATTTTTACACTAGCAAGATTTTATACATTTAGGCAATTCGCAACGTGTCGTATTGTGTTCTATTGTGCTATTTTTGCGACTGTTGGATCAACACGTTTGTTGTTTAACATGCAAAATCGTGATAAGGCAAATACAACTCTACAAGCTATGTTTATTGAGAGTGCTATCTATCGACTATGTTTACTTTTTCTTTATAACTTACATTGAAGTTTCTGCAATAAACGCTGGCAATATTGAAGAAACCCACGATATTCAGATAGATTAAGTTGGAGAAAAGCGAGTTATAAAAATATTTGTTAATTTATGTCATAAAACGATACAACGATTAAGATATGCTCACATGTGTTGTATTTTGTAGAACTATGATATACGACATGAAGACATATGACTGGCCTTGTGAATTGCCTAATTATTTAAAAAAATCGGTCAATAAACATGCTAGTTGATGATTTATTTCTTAAAAGTAATGAGGATCTTAAAACAGTTGCAGAGTGGGCCAGAACCATTATGCTGACACTAAGCCCACTTATATCATATATACTGCTAATCTCAAAAACACACCTCCAAGACACTGATTTCCAACCTATGCTATTAGACGACATTGAGCTAAAAACAGTCAAAAAGGTAACCAATCTTGGAGACATTGTTAATTCAACCCTGTCCTGTGAGGTCCACATTAACTCTTGTGCAAGCAAAGTTTATTATGTATTACGAAATTTCCGTATGACTGCTTCGTTCATGCCAATAAGTACTAAGCGAAAGTTGGTTTTACAATTGCTGCTTCCAATTACTACATACTCAGAAGTTGTTTATAGCCAGCTAGATTCGAGGGATTTTCACAAGCTGTTAGTTGCATTCAATATCGCGGCCTGCTATATTTACGATCTGAAAATATATGACCATATCTCGCTATATTGCAACAAAATGTTGGGAATTAGCTTATTCGGACACCTTAAGGAAAGAAATTGTATTTTCTTACACAAAGTTATCTACTCGCGATCCCCACGATATCTTTTTGATAAACTTGAGTGCTGCAGGTCAAGTAGAAGTAGGAACATTTTGGTCGCAAGATACAACTACATTGCTTCCAGTAGATTGTTTTTCGTTAGTGCGATCAGATTGTGGAATTCACTTCCACTCAGCATCAAAAATATTCCAAACAAAAGGACCTTTAAGCCTTTAATTTTCAAATACTTCTCTTAACTACTGACTCTATCTCTCTTTATTCTACTTTTTTCTGATCCTATCTCTAATTTTATTTTTGCTGTCGTTTATTTTAAGGCTGCTCAAAATTATTTCTTCAATTAAATGTTAATTACTTTTAACTTTATATAACTACTGCTTAAATTTTCTTTTTATATTGTTAATGGTTGTTATGTATTAGTACGTATTTTATCTTATTTTTTCATTTAAAATTTTTAAATGTTAATTGCTTTTAACTTTATAAAAATCCTTTTAAATTTTATTTTTATCGTAGCAATGGTTGTTATGATCTCGTGTAATGTATTTTATATTTTAATCTGGGCTTTTAAAAGAGACTTGATTCTTATTTGCCAACACTATATGTTAAATAAATAAATAAAAATAAATAAATTTAGCTTAATAAGATATTTAATTTAAATTTTAAATTTGTTTTTACAAAGTAAAAACAGCGTTTAAAAATTTCTAATATTTTTCATTTCCTTTGCTGCTGCTAAAACGTATGTTTCTAAAACTCAAACAGTCGCAGTTCAAAGCAAAAGCAAAAGCAATAAAAAAAATTCGGATAGACTGCGAAGCACTTCAGCAGTCGACAGTTTCAGCAGTTTTTGTTTTGATTGACTGAAACTGTGAACAAAATCGAAAGTCGAAGCAACAGCAACTGTTCAACTTTTGCAAGTCAACGCAGCATCAGTTTTTCAACAGTCGTAGCAGAGTGTTTTGCTTTTTTGCTTTGTGCTGATACATTTGTTTGATTGCTTTCGCGCCAATGTTTTTGCTTTTCGGTAGCAAATCGCTTTTCGGTTGCACACTAGGGTAGACACTTAAAAGGTGTTTTTTTGTTTTGAAATGCGGTAGTTCCTGTGATCAATCAAAGAAAGCACATAAAATTTTAAAAAATGGTACGAAGCGTTTGGGAGCCGCGGTTAATGGGCTAAAAAGCAATAATTTTACGACTTATGCTACTTTGACTGCAGCAATTTAATTACTGTACATATTAATTATGCATCCAAATTTATTGTTGAAAAATTTTTAAGCGCATTTTCTTGAATCAAATTCAGTTCTCGTTCTGATCAAATTAGCTCTCGTAAACTCCGAAGAACGCTCAGATAAAATTATTTCTTTACCGTCTGACCTTCTGGTAATAATTCTTAGTGCACAACACCACGATTATTAAAAAAACCGTCATGAATTTTGATCAAATTTTACGTTGTTTTTTCGGTTTCGGCTAAGTTAAGAGAGAAAGGAAATAAGAAGGCAGAAATCATATTTTTTCGGAACTATTAAAGCGGCAACACGTTTCATGCTGAAAGCCTTTCTTATTATGTTTGCTGTTTGGAAAAGGGTTGAAAAATGGAGTTGTAAATACGTTATACTGCTAGACTTTCAATTAAGTAGGTATATGAAAAAATATAAAAATTGTGATGGGAAGATGTCTTTGAAATCTGTGAAACTGCATTTCAATAATTTTCAACTTTATTTTAGTTGTTTAAAAGTTTTTAGAAAATTCACGAGCTACAAAATTCTGCGTATTTCCAAACGTTTTCAGTATTTGTCTAATGCAATGCAAGTCAATTTTCTTTATTTGGCAATGTCCTGGCTCAGAGAACTTTTGGATGATGCTTTTTCACTTCCTAATTATCTGATATAAATGTTAAAATTGCTGTCATAAGATTTGTGTCTTGAGTCACGCAAGTATCACTGAATATAAAAATTTTTTTGAATATTTGGATATTCTGCTATTAATGTATTCAATATGGTAAAAAATAATTGCTTATATCTTTGCCTCCACGACCTCAAATTTTTTTTATTCAGTGTTAGGCATCATTCTAAAATTTTGAACATGTCGCTGTTATGAAATATATGAAATTAATTTCAGAAAACTTGGCATGTATTATGTATGAGACTCTAAAGTAGGTTTAGTAAAATAACAAGTCAGAAGTTTTTTGGACCGAAACCTTGGATGCACCACTGGTTTTTAATAATATTAATATCAATAACGTCAATACAGCTATGTATTCAAATACTACGATACTCTTTCCATACCCCTTCTTTTTAGCATAGTCTACTTTTTCTATTTATTCTTTCTCATTAAAAATAGTAAAAAAAAATTAAGAGAAAATAATAATTGGAAAAAAATAACTAGTCACAACTATATTAGTTAAATGCACGTAGAGCAAAGTGGTTTTCGTTAATCAAGTACATTTTTTATTGAAATTTTGCTCTATACGCCATTGAATGGCCAAAAAATCTCTGTTTTCGTAGATATAGGTCAAAATAGACACGAAGTATCTCAGTTTCTGGAAGAGATTGCCAAAAGCGCATTGCAGATTTGAAAATTTGGTATCAAAAACCCGCTATGGTACCATTGACTCAAAATTACCATAATAACGTATAGAGCACATGAATCCCCGGACGACGATATTTCATTCTAACTCTAGCAAGCAACCACATACGGAAGAGCTTTTTATGTTGCCATAACTCAGAGAAAACTCTATGAACGCTAGCGGCAGGATGCAGCTCACTGTTCTAGCTGAAGATGTGACAGATGTGTTTTCTTTCGTTGTGTTTTTAGACAGATTCAATTCAATATTCAATTTAATTTTTTGTATTCTGCTTTGGCTTAAGCGTCATTAAAACCCTTACTCGCATTATCGCTAACTGTGTAAGGTACACGGTTTAAAAATCTTGGAATACATTTTAATCAGAGCCTGAAAATAACTTTTAAAAATTTAATTTTTTAAGTTAAGTCCGACTGTAAACTTTTTATTTAGTTGAACAAGTAAAAAATTACTTTTAACTTTTAATTATAAATATATAATTTAAGAGTTGACTTTTACTTTTAAAAATAAAAGTTTTCCCTCACTTTTAATTCTTAAACTTAAAAGTAAAATTTAATACTCTATTTTTTATTTTCCAAAAAAAATTTATAAGTCTTTAAAAACTTTTATTTTTAAAAGTTATTTTTAAGAGTCTTTCGAGGCTTTCTTAATAAAAGTCTTAGTAAAAGTTTTACAATATAAAAACTGCGAAAAAAATTCAAAATATATTAATTTATGAATTGGTTTCAGCAACCAATTTATTCCACCGATGGATTTTATTAATCTTTTCGACTATTGAAAAGATTCATATTGAACCAATAAATAAGCTATAATATCTTTTTTTAAAAAAGACTTTTAAAAACACTTTTATGTAATAAAAGTCTCAAAAGACTCTTAAAATTAACTTTTTTAATAAAAGTTTTCAAAGACTTTTAAAATGTTTTTATAATTTTAAAGCCTTCAAAGACACTTAAATTTAATTTTATTTTATTAAAGTTAAAAATAACTGTTAAAAATAAGAGTTATTAAGTGAGAACTAAAAATAAAAGTTATAAATAACTCTTATTTGATAACTCTTACTTTCGACTATCAATAATAACTCTTATGTACTAAAAGTTTTTAAGACTCTTATTTCAGAGACTTTTTGGAAAAAAGTCATAAAAGTCTTAACCTGATTTTAACCCTCGGATGGATGACAGAATGGAATTGCTAAGAAGAAGTACAGTGGGTCTGGGCAGACCCCTTATATAATTTTGGTTAGGAAGGGACGCGCATGGCCTGGTGTGCTAAAGGTGTGTCCTAAATATGAGGGGATGTTGGGGTACGTGTGTGTGCAGGCCCGCTTGCAAGGGGGAGATTTGGGTGTTTAACACCCTTTTCTAATAGAAATAGTAACAATTTTTACAAATTAACTAAATATAAACTCTAAAATAAAACAAATGCGAGGCAAACCCCTACCCACGGAAACGAAGCCCCCGATGGGGATAGATATAGCTAAAATTTTGACAAATAAACTCCATAGAAACATCAAAATAATTCCGCCCGCTTCAGGAAATCCTACGGGGGGCCTGTGTGTGTGTGATTAAAACCAGTTTTGTTTTTATTTTTGCTAATTTATTCGATATTTTTTCATGTAAAATACAGTTTTTCATGTTATATTTTTTCATGTTATTGCACAGGTCGGGCACTAATGGTGAGTGATGGTCTATGCGCATGTAAGGTACAGGGGGTCTTGCATGTAGTGAAAGAGTATTGAGTTTTACGTTTAAGGGGCCGGCAGCCACATTAGAATATCTTGATTTTGTGGGCATTGAGCTCGTTGGTGTTCATCCATCCGATGACGGCGCCTGAAAATTAGCTCCTTCCCATTCACTATGTCCCAAACACGTTGCTTTCCATTCCGATGGCTTAGATTCCAAGCACGGTATGAATCACTGGCCCGTCGATTAGTTTCGAGAACGATTACGGAGACCACTTCCGGGGAAATCAACGACTTGAAAATCGTTATTGGGTTCCGAATCATTCCCAACTTTGGACCAGCCCAAATAGCTATGTGTTGAGTGTGGAAACGCGTTCGACCAGTTGTTGGTGGATTATGGTTCCAAACTTTAGCTTCTTTGGACCTATAAAATTCAGAGATTTGCTCGGCAACAGGTATGGGAATGGTAACCATGGGTTCGTCCTGCTCAGGTTGATTTACAAGAGCAGCGGCCACATTTTCTTTATATATCTTATCTATATCTTCGTCGTGTTCACTAACTCGTAATTTAACTTCAATTTCCACCCCTTGTTCGACATCAGATGCTACTAACTCATCATCCGGAATATAGTTCTCGTCCTCGTCATCTTCTGCTTCAAATGGATCCTGTTCTTCTTCACTTGCACACAAATATTCTTGCACTTGCTAGCGTTTGGAGTCCGTCATTGGACTTCTCCTATTTGTGGAACGTAATAGCATACCCACATTGTAAAACGATTGAAAATAATCAGCCATTTCACTTGAAAATTAATGGCAAAAAAAACAAATTATTAGCTTTAAACCTCACCACTCGATTAAAAGCGCATAAACTTGAACTTGATATTTTCAAATCACATTGTTTAAATAACTAATAAGAAAAAATATTGTTTTTTGTCATAGAAAACGCAACGAAAGACCAACACAGACAATCTGACACACTGAAATGCTGCTTACCAACTGAACCAATCTCTTAATTCAGTTTATTATATATACTTGTCACGAATGCACGTTCAAACAAGTTCAAAAAATAGTCGTAAGTTTTTCATTTTATCAAATAACGTTACAGATTGAAATGCAGCACTCTTTATGAGCAATGTTTTCTTTCATGATACCAATATATTAGGTGGCGACCGCTTATTGGACATCTCATGCAAATTATCTCATGAAAAACCTCATATCATATATTTCATAAAATATGCTGTAATTTTTTACTTGAGCAAATGTGTGTGTAAGTTCTTTACAATAAAATAAAAAAAAATAAGAAAATATTGCTCGTGAAGATATGTTATATACGGCCAATCGTATGAAATCATCAGTTTTGGGTGGTCTGGTCAGACCATTGTACTGCCACATACAAAAAAGAGGTCAAAAATACAAATTTTTCATTACGAAAAACACGCAAAAACCCTGAATTTGTTTCCATTGCATTCGCCATACTGATTTTAAAGAAGTCATGGAACCGTTTCGCTCAATCTTGCCAGTAAGTAAATTTGCGCAGCTTCAAAGTTGGAAATGGTCTGGCCAGACCACTGCCATCCATCCTAAGGTTAATACAAGCAAAGTGTTACAGTGATTTTTAATGCAAAAAGAATTAAATTTAATACTTCTCAATTTATTACAAAATTTGTAAATCTATTTTGTTTGACATTTTAATACAGTTCAAATATTACAACGATATTTTATACCCTTGGAATTAATTTGATTAATATTATAATTAATTTTTAATACAAAATCAGTATTAAAAATTAATACGAACTGAGCATTCAATTTCAATATAAATTTTTATTAAAAATAATTTATAATATTTGGCCAGTATTTAGTTTTAATACAATTTTTGTGTGGTACATATATGAGTAAAGTCAAAAAGTATTAAAATTTATTCCAAGATTTATAACCATGTAGATATTATCAATGCTTTTATGACCATGTCCAAATTAATGTCATTATGAATTGTATACAGGCGATGAAAGCCTCGCAGCTACATCATATTTAAGAAATACTTGGTTGCATCATATGTCTGTCTGCCACTAGGAATCACTCTACCTGTTTATATCGTCGCTTACAGTTTAAGTGGTATATCATGAGTGCTTTAACTTGTTATGTCCGAGAGAATAGTAAACAAGCCTCGCAGCTACATTTTATTTAAGAAATAATCGGTTTTATCATTCTTCCATTTACAACTGGGTTGATTCTTGCTAGATTCTCTTAATATGTGACGTGAGCTGTCTTTGAAAAAACTTCTGCGAGTGTAAGTTCTACTTTGCTAGAATCAAGAATCAATAAGATAATTAACACAATCCCAACAATTAAAGCGGCATATATGTAACAAAATAAAGATCACTTATAAAATAAGATAAATAGTCGTTGCGCGTGCAATACCACGTATCTGCCGTACATTTTCATATACTCATACACGGTATTGCACGCCCAACGACGAAATGTGTTACAATTTTAATGAAAATACATCAAAAATTTGTTTCTGAATCTGTATTATGATTTTTTAAGGGATTTTGGGGTATTCGGTAGATTAGAGTTTTTTTTCAATAGTATTCCATAATAAATTTCAGCTGATGACTAAAAACGAACTCATTTTTCAGTCTGGAATATAAATTCAGAATTGGCTACCGTAAAGTCCTGCAATTTTTTTTCTGATCGTGTGTGAGTTTATTTGTAAGAATTATTCCTCCCTTCCCTACCAAACGATTAACAACATGCATTTCGTAGTTAAATTTTAAATAAATTTTATTCATTTGCCCATTATATTTTAAAAAATTATACAATAAATTTTAAAAAATTATGCGTGTAGCTTACTTTTTAATTTTTGCAAGATTTTATCGCTTCATTTTGGCATAACTTCTTTTTCTTTGTGTTGTTTTTCTTAACAATTTTTTGGAACATCTGCAGATTTATTTAATTTATTGCCGCATCAATATGTTCCTCAATGCATATAAATTTAAGAATTACACATTCATAAAGCACACATACAAACACACAGTACATAAAAAAAAAACTAACAGCTTTTCCCGCACACAAAGTTATATTTGAAAATATGTGACAGTTTCATAAATATTTAACAAAATTTACATAAAATATACATCAAGTTTATTAAAAAACAAAAAAAAAAAAATATATATATATATATGAGATTGCATGAAGTCAAATAGTCTTAAGACGCAGTTATTCAAGGTTGGGAAGTGTTTTGAAAATTTCACATTTAAATTCATAAAATTCTCTAATGGCAATCAAGATATAGAGTAAAAAAAAGAAATAAAGTCACACAGCAAAGCTATAAAATATAAGATACATGTTTAAAAGCATAAAAATAACAACAAAATTGTTCAAAGATATACAGTGCAAAAACCAGCAGTGCAGACAAAACTTGAAATCTTGTGGGAACTGAGACACAAGAGTTCAAAAGAGATTCATCAGCATGTATAACGCAAATTTAGTTAAACTCAGCGCTGAAATGGGCGAAAAGGGGCAGAGCGAAGTAGAGGGTGGGGAAAATAAAAGAAGAATTGCTCAAGCTAAAACTGTGGGAAAAAGTAGAACAGCTTGAGAAAAGACTTTAAAGCAACTGTCAATCTGTTTTGTCTCTTAAGCTGTTGCTTAAGTTAATTTCTTGCTAAAGCAATCACAGTAAATGCAAAACACACACACACTCTCAGCAAACTAAGTCCCACACACATGCTAGTGTTAGAACAGAGATTTGTCAAAAAACTTGATATTTCTCTGACAAGCGTCTAAAACATGAATCCTTGTGGTCAACTAAGAGCAGTTGCTAGCTTTTAATAATTTAAGCTGCATCTACTACACTAAAAATGCTTTTATTTCGATATTAAAGGTAGAAATTCGCTGAAGTTAAAACTTTAAAGAAATCTATCTTAGTTGCTAAGTACAGCTTAGAAAAAAAAATCCAGTAGCATACTTCTTTCATTTGCTGCGTGAATAAATCTGCGAGCTAATGAAATCAATATAGTAGCAACAGCTGCTGCATTGCTAACAGCTACAGGAGCAACAGCCGCAGTGCAACAGCATCAGCAACGCATACAACAAGCATTAACCTCATCAATCGTCTACTTTAAATTTTGAAGTATTATTGGCAGTGGCCATGTGAGGAGTGCATTATCGCATATGTAGAGCACATTACAAGCATGATATTAGACCCGCAAAAAAAAATTAATATACTTTCTTAGGATTGCATTCAAGTTCTTCAATTCAAATCTATGGTTTTAAAATATTCATAAACATTTTTTTTTACAAAGTTTTCTGCACACTTAAATATTTAATGTTTACAGTGGCTCACAACAAAAGTTGGGCAGGCATCAGAGAACTGCACAAGCCTACTTGAAGTTCAAGCCTTTTCAAGGACTTGAATTCAAGTATGTATCCAATCTTAAAAAAGCAAGCTTTAGCCAACTTGCAAAAATACCAAACAGATACAAGCCATATTCATGCTTTCTCATTGGCTTGGCTTGTTTCGGCTTACTTTGTCGAGCAGAAAGTTGAAAAGCTTAAAACGATCGGCAAAAGCTTGTAAGCTCGCAAGTATCCAAATTATTGAATTAAAGCAAGTATCCAAAAAATTAAATGAGCTTCTTTAGAGAGAGCTTAAGCGTAATAGGACTTTTAAGGATTCTGTGGACTCCGTGGTTGGAAACTTTAAAATTTAAGATGGTGGATAGAGTTGCCATCTAGATTTTTTTTATTTTTGCGAATTCTTGTAATTTTGCAACTCTGACAACGGATTTGATTTCGAATATATTGTCACAGTTTTAAAATTTAAGACGGAGGTTAGGGTTGCCACCTAAATTTTTACCACAGTATTGCCTCAATTAATAATTTGTATTTTTAAAAGTTTTAAACATCATTTATGTGCTAAGGGGTCGCTGATTTCAAACCTAAAGTCAGAATTTTAAAATTCAAGATGGTGGATAGGGTTGCCACCTTAATTTTTTGTAGTTTTATGAACTCGGGGCTGGCAAAAAAATGGTACACCAAAAATGGGTCCATGAATCCGAATCCGTCGTCAGAATTTCAAAATTATAAAATTTGGAAATAATAGGGTTGCCACCTAATAATATATCTTTTCAAGAATTTAAACGTCATTTATTAGTGTAAAGGGGTTGCTGATTTCGAATCTAAAGTCAGAATTTTAAAATTCAAGATGGTGGATAGGGTTGCCACCTTAATTTTTTGTAGTTTAATGAATTCGGGGCTGGCAAAAAAAAATGGTACGTCAAAAACTGCACTCCTAACTCTTTTGGGTAATATTTTATAAACACCACATTTAATTTTAATTTTTAATTCTTCCTCTGTTTCCATATCATTTAACAAAGCACTTGTGTTCTCCATAAATTATTTTACACACTAATTATACACTAATTATTTGGATACTTGTTTTGATTGGATACTTACCTTCAATTCCAAGCTATTCAAGCTTTTTGCCGAAAGCATCAAGCTTTCCTTTACTTGAAACTTCGTGCCGTTTGCTTGTAAGCTAGAATACTTGCAAGCTGTCGTGGGCTTATTTATATTCAATGACAAGCTATTCTTGATTCAAAATAATCAAGCTCAAGCTAGCTTGAACTTGTATTTTAAGCAAGCACTTGAAATAGACTTCAAGTAGGCTTGTGCAGCTCTCTGGCAGGCATTTCTGAGCAATTTTGCATTGATTTCAGTTCGAAACATTTCTCGAAAAGTGAATCAATCAACACTGGCAGAAAGGCAGATCATGATAGATTATTATTTGAAAGGAAAATCCGAGCGAAAAATTTCACAATCCGCCTTAAAAAGTAAATAAACAGTGCACGATATAATCAAGCATTATAAACAAGATAAGAGAATATGCAATAAAGAACGTACAGCAGTTAAAAATAAACTTAGCTCCAAAGATGAAAGGTATTTTTTAAGAGAAATAATAAAAGACCCATTTTTATTTGCACTAAAACTAGAGGTCATATTAAAACTCAATTTGAAAAAGAGTGTACACTCAGAAAAAATTTGAAGATTTTTCAGAAAAAAATGTTTAAATTGAGGAGTAGCACGAAAAAAGCACTGTATTAGAAAAAAAAATGTAATAGAACGCCCCAATTTCGTGAATGAGCAGATGACCAAAGACTTTCTATTCTGGAGCAAGGTTAATAAAATAAAAAACATTAGGATCTTTAGCACTTTTAAATAATAAACTTTTAGTACAGATTTTGTTTATCGATGAGAGTTTATTTAATTTATATGGTTCAGATGGAAAGCGAAAACCAAATGAAGAATTTTGCAATAAAAATTCCAAACATACGATTAAGCATGGTAGAGGATCGATCAGTCATGGTTTGGGGCTGCGTCTGATGTTGGAAAGATTAATTTTATTGAAGGTATAATGAACAAAAATATGTTCCTTGACATTTTCATGGCTCACGTAAAAGAATGTGCGGGTAAATAAGGAATTGCAGACAATTTTTAGTTTTCCCAAGACAATGACTTGGAACATACGACGCTCTTGTTAAAGAATTGTGTACTTAACATTTAACCAAATGTCATAAAAACAACCTCACAAAGCAAAGATTAAAATGTTATAGAACATCTATGAGATGAACTTGAACCCTGAGTGCAGAATCAGAGATGGGCAACTAAAGATCCAATCCTAAAAAAAAGTATCCTAAGTGAAGAGTGGAATCAGATTGGAGCTGAAGTTTTTAAAAATTTGGTTGCACCCATTTCAAAAAGGCTGCAGGTAGTCATATAAGAAAAAGGATTGGCAACAAAATTTGAAATTCTTAGTTTTAGCATTGAATTCCATAGCTGCCCGACTTTCAATGTGAGCTCGTTTTTAAAACTTTGGCTTGATTTAATTTTATTTTACCGTTATGTTCTAATTTTTAACTATGTTTCTGCTTAATTTTGCTCATCAATAAAGGACGTTTTGAAAAAAATATTTACTACAATTTTCTTCTTACATTTTTTTTTCTGAAACCAATGCGAAAGTGATAAGAAATCCCTGCCCGACTTTCGTTGTGAGCCACTGTATTAATTTTTATTAGATCAGAACGAAATTTCGATTTCACGTTTCGTGGTCTGAAAAGATAAAGCAGCTCCTAGAAATGATTTGTATTTTTTTTTTTTTTAATTTTTATTATGGATTCAAAATAAGCAAGCAAAATATACTTTAAAATGCAATTAAAAGACAATCAGTGACTTGTTATCTAAAAGTAGAGAATAAAATTAAATAAAATGAAAAATTTGATATACAGTGATGAGCAAAGAAATAAGGACATCTGTATTTTTTATTTAAAGCTGCATAAATTGTATACAAGGTGCCACCGATATTGCATTAATTCCCTTGGTTGGTGATTCCGCATGATAATTTGAATAAGAAATGCAAAGATGATAGTCACCCCTTCCTCCTTTGTAAGCTAAAAAAAAAAACAGGAAAATATTCCAGCTAGCACGAAAAGATTGTAAAAGTGTCGAAAAAGAGTCGCCAGTACAGGTATAAATCGAAATTGTAACTTAATTACAACTGAAAAAAACAGATATTTTACGCTTATTTTGTAACAACTTAGGTTGCAATTAGGCGATAAATGTGTTATAATAATAACGCCACAGGATGAAACATATTTAAAATATCCAAAAATCGTTTTTATTGTGTTATTCTTACGTTACAATTCAGGTAAAATGACGTGAATGTAGCAAATATTTTGTTTTATTGAAGTTATTTTTTGTTATTAGTGACAGATTTTATAACAAGAAAAGAGTACTGATGACATAAATATTCCTGATTGAAAAAAAAAATTCTTAAAATGTTTTACAATGTTTTGCATACAAAATTCCTTTATATAATTTTCATTAAACCAGTGATAATTTTTTGGAAAAAATATCCTTTTGGTATTTTGAAAGTCAAAGTCAAATTGGAATGTTTTAAGAAGATGTAAAATTAAATTGAAAATGTGAAAAGTTAGACACTAAAATTTTATAACAAAGGCCATTTTGTCGATGAATGTTTGTGTTTTAACTCAAGAAAACTCTTGCGCCACCCAAGAAATAAAAATTTTTGAAATAATTTGGAAACAAGAAATATTTCGAGTTTTTAATTTCCGCGTAATAGTCTTTAATATATAGCTTAATGTATTTTTTTAAGTTCCTAGTGTCATGTTCTACTGAAAATTTTAAAAGAAAATAATAAATACTAAAGAAAATGGTGTTTAAATTTATTCCAATCAAAATTCATGGTGTAGAAAAAAAAATCAAATATGGCGAGTATGAAGTTTTTAGACACTTTTTTCCAAAGTTCTTGCAACTAAATAATAACTTCAATACATAGTTCTTGCAACTAACTAAATATCAAAAGTTACAAATATTTTTCTCAAGTTGCTGCAACTGAATAATAACCTTAATGCAGCATTTACTTGCAATAATTTTATTCAAAACTTCTCGCAACTGAATTATAACTCATATACAACTTTCACGTAACTAATTACACTATATAAGTTGCAACGGTCTAAAGTTCTTCCAACAGAATAATAACTTCAGTACATCGTTCTTATATCAAGCAATATTTTATAAGTTATAATTTGGTTTTTTAAACTAGCATCAACTGAATAATAAACTTAATACAGCACAAGTTTCCAATGATTATTTTCAATGTTCTTGCAACTTTATAAAAACCTCAATTCAACGTTATTTTTCCCAAATACATTTTTTGAGTTATAATAATGTTTCCTAAAGTTACAAATTCTCATAATTGCACAATGATTTATTGCCACTGTCTCGTTGAACGCTGGAATAAAACAAAAATAGATTACTGGGTAGTAGAAGCCTACACAAAGAAATTGACAAGCAAAGCACAATTTCTTGTGAACAATAAAATTTATATTTTTCTTATGGCATATTAGTGCGTAATAGCAAAATTGGAAACATATTGTTGTTGTGACTTCCCTAAAACTTAATAAAAACGTCTTCAAACCAAAGTTTTGAATACTTAATTGTTGTGACATTGATATAACTTAATATAAACATAAAGCAGCTTAGTCGCATGTACCCATTGAACCAAAACTACCGTTTTTGAATTCATTTATGAACCTTTTCGGGTAGAAACATTAATTTTCGGTACTCATAAATGAACCTTTTTTGTATCATTCGTCGGACTAAAATGCCTCTCAAAAATGAACCTTTTTTTCTTCGAAATGAATTAAAAAAAGAATCAAAGAAAAGTTATTTTTCGTCACTCGAAAATAAACCCTTTTTGAGTCAATGGCCGGACGAAAGTGCCTTTCAGAAATGAACCTTTTTTCTTCGGAAATTAGTTTAAAATGGTTTATTTTTTTATTAGAAGTTATTTAGAAGTTATTTAGAAGTTATTTTTGGAATTCGGAAATGAACCCTTTTTTAGTCTATCGCCCGACGAAAATGCCTCTCAGAAACGAACCTGTTTTTCTTCGGAAATGAGTTAAGAAATGAACCATAGAAAAGTAATTTTTCGGCACTCGGAAATAAACCCCTTTTATATCAATCGCAGGACTGAATTGCCTTCCGAAAACGGACCATTTTTGTTCACAAATAAGTTAAAAATTTTTATTTTTTTTTGGATTATAAATTTTATTATTGCATAATATTATTTATTGTAATATAGCGATAATTTTTTTAAATAAAAAAGTTATTATTTAGTTTATTAAAGATAATATGCATGCATAGTATTAATATGTAGTAAAATAAAGTAACTTTATTCAATAATAATAGTTAGAAAGAAAGATCCCAGCAGATTAATTAATTATTGTAACAAATTCATTGATGTTTAAATTGAATTTTTATGCAAAATCTAAACTTAAAGCAAACACATCTACTGTCACGCATATCTAACAACTTCATTTGTAGCAGTATTTTTAAAATTCGTCACCTTATGTTTAAAAGTTTATATTACGTTTGTATGAAGATTAACATTTTTATTTATTATTATAAAAATATCAATAAAGATTTAAATTATTCCTTTTTTATTTTAGTATGTAAAAAAGCCATATTTTTGATTCATTTCTGAACTCATTTATGAACAAAAAATGGTTCGTTTATGAGATAATGTTATGTTATGTTATGTTATGTTATGTTATGTTATGTTATGTTATGTTATGTTATGTTATGTTATGTTATTTTATGTTATGTTATGTTATGTTATGTTATGTTATGTTATGTTATGTTATGTTATGTTATGTTATGTTATGTTATGTTATGTTATGTTATGTTATGTTATGTTATGTTATGTTATGTTATGTTATGTTATGTTATGTTATGTTATGTTATGTTATGTTATGTTATGTTATGTTATGTTATGTTATGTTATGTTATGTTATGTTATGTTATGTTATGTTATGTTATGTTATGTTATGTTATGTTATGTTATGTTATGTTATGTTATGTTATGTTATGTTATGTTATGTTATGTTATGTTATGTTATGTTATGTTATGTTATGTTATGTTATGTTATGTTATGTTATGTTATGTTATGTTATGTTATGTTATGTTATGTTATGTTATGTTATGTTATGTTATGTTATGTTATGTTATGTTATGTTATGTTATGTTATGTTATGTTATGTTATGTTATGTTATGTTATGTTATGTTATGTTATGTTATGTTATGTTATGTTATGTTATGTTATGTTATGTTATGTTATGTTATGTTATGTTATGTTATGTTATGTTATGTTATGTTATGTTATGTTATGTTATGTTATGTTATGTTATGTTATGTTATGTTATGTTATGTTATGTTATGTTATGTTATGTTATGTTATGTTATGTTATGTTATGTTATGTTATGTTATGTTATGTTATGTTATGTTATGTTATGTTATGTTATGTTATGTTATGTTATGTTATGTTATGTTATGTTATGTTATGTTATGTTATGTTATGTTATGTTATGTTATGTTATGTTATGTTATGTTATGTTATGTTATGTTATGTTATGTTATGTTATGTTATGTTATGTTATGTTATGTTATGTTATGTTATGTTATGTTATGTTATGTTATGTTATGTTATGTTATGTTATGTTATGTTATGTTATGTTATGTTATGTTATGTTATGTTATGTTATGTTATGTTATGTTATGTTATGTTATGTTATGTTATGTTATGTTATGTTATGTTATGTTATGTTATGTTATGTTATGTTATGTTATGTTATGTTATGTTATGTTATGTTATGTTATGTTATGTTATGTTATGTTATGTTATGTTATGTTATGTTATGTTATGTTATGTTATGTTATGTTATGTTATGTTATGTTATGTTATGTTATGTTATGTTATGTTATGTTATGTTATGTTATGTTATGTTATGTTATGTTATGTTATGTTATGTTATGTTATGTTATGATATCTACTGATATGATAAAAAATTTTTATTTTTTGAATTCATTTAAAAATGCAAAAAGAAACATTTATGATAAGTTTTTGAACTCATTTATGAACAAAAATTGTTCATTTACGAGGAATTTTTAGCTTCTTAAATGATTCTTTTTTTGCTCAAAATAAGTTTTTTATGAATTTTGCAAAAGAAGTACAGTTTTTATTTATAGGAAAATTTTTCACGAATTTAATCTTCTATTTGTTATACTCTTAAGCGACAATATAAAAAATAAAGAATTGAAAAAAAATTCTATCCAAAAACGTTCGTAAAACTCTCACCTTACGCAAAACCTCCGCTCATGGTTCAGTGGGTAGGTTGCTAACTCGTTACTGTATTTGTTACAATTACAATACACAAACAATTTTTATAGGTGCTAGAAAAAGAAATGTTGAAATAATGTTAATTGAACGTAAAAATTACTTATTTTTTTCAAAACTTTATGAAATATTTTAACAACAAGTGCATTTATTCGTAACATAATTAACACCGCAGTTTAACTTATTTGCAACAAAACGAATGATTTGTTTCAAATTACTTATTTGAAACTTTAATACAACCCATTTGTGACTTAATATGTTAAAAAAACTGGAATACCACCGAATTATAACATATTTTTGTTACAAATCGAAATCTGTGCTAGCTGGGATGCATCATTACATTTTACTACATATTTGATGTATCTTTTATCCGATTTTTAAAGTTTATAACTTATTTTGAATTTAATCAAATTAACGTTAAGTTGTTAATAAAACATTTAGCATTATTATTTTGAATTTAATCAAATTAACGTTAAGTTGTTAATAAAACATTTAGCATTAAGTCCATTTAAGAAAGTTATGAGCAACTAAATTCTAAAAAAATGTTGAATTTGACTTTGATAATAAATGTCTCGAAAATTAAATAAATTTTTTTCATATTTTTATGATGTAATTTTTTTTTAATGATAAAGTTTTCTATTGACTTGGTTTTTGATCTTGTAATAGTACTTGAGTAATCAATGCAAAACACAACTACTTTTTAATTTGAAATTACCACACGTTAGTTTTAAGTGTGGTACGATTAGAAAACGGTTTTTGTATCATTGGTTTGAACGTAATTTTGTCTCTTTTTCAAGATGCTTTTGACTTTGGAGATTAGTTAAAAGATAAATAAAATATAGAGTAAGACGTAGTGACAGATTTTTTCAAGTTTTCACTGTCTAGCTCCGAAGGGAGGGAGGGATGATTCTCATCCATAAAATTTTGTACTTGCCTAATCAAGGAGAATCACCATTCGAGGGAATTAATGCTAAATCTAGGGCACCTTGTATATAATTCATGCAGCTTTAAAAATAAAAACACAAGTGTTCCTATTTATTTGCACATTACTGTATGTGAACTTCTTTATACACCAACACTATTTTAAATTCATGACTAATGTAAAAAATATAAAATTCAGGATCACCATTCTAAGGTGTTACATAAATGAAGATTTTTCATGTTAGATTTTAAAGTCAGGGGTCAAGGTCATCAAACATGATGGCCATATTTTATTTTAATAAACAAACAAGCACCAAAACGTTTCAGCGATAAGGTTAAGCGCTATTAATACCAAATGTTTTTATATTCTAAGTGCTAAATTGTTATTTTTTTTAGCTACAATAGTGTTAGTTAATGGTCTTTCTTTCTAAAAATAATATATAATTATTTAATAAATATTTTTCCCTGGGTGTAGAGCGTTATATCATTCATTTAAAGCAAAACAAAACTAGTTTGAGTAAAAAAGTATCATCCGCTAAAAAAAAATAAAATAAAAATCTATAACAACAACAACACCAAACAAACAAGCAGCAATTTATGTGTTTTTGTAGTTGTTGCTGTCATTGGCGTACGTGAGTGTTTGTTTATGTGTGTTTGTGTGACTTTGCATATATATCATGTGCAACTTTGCAATGTTGCACTAGCAAAGGCTCGTATCTGCATGTGCGGTTGCTTATGTGTCTATGCATGCACATCAACATCATCATCAGCATCATCATCCGTAGCATGCATGTGTTGTTGATGTGTATGTGTGCGTGTATGTGTTTTTTCTGCTGCATTTCAGTCATCTATTTACAGCCAATTCCTACCAATGCTGCTGCTCAGTCTTCATGCTCTGATGCATGAAATATATGCAAATCTGCCTGGCATAGAAAATCTGTACATTGCAAATAATCTATATGACTTTAAAAACCAGCTCAAGACACTACGACGTAAATAGCACAAGAAGACCTTACATGGCTAAGGAATCAACCAAAAAATTTATAAAGAATACTTTTGGGGCTGTCAGTAAATTGGCAATTTGTTGGGCATTGTTTACCGAATGTGATTTTTATTTTTTTCTCTTTTGGTTTGTGCTTTTCAGCAACAATTTAAAAAAAAAATAATACAATATTTGCATTGCAAATATATCAAAATGCCTTTAGCATGGTTAAAAGGATTTTACTTGCATGCAACGCTTACTACTACTACAGAGGTTAGGAATAACACAAGCTACAGAAAGAAGGATCTACAAAAGGTTTATTTAGACATTTATAATTCTAACGCCCAAGTTTTTTAATCTTAACGTCAATCTGTTTTTATGAATATTTTATGAAAAATATAAAAAATAACCGGTGTTTGGTAAATTCTAGAAAGATCAAAAACGAAAACTAAATGCTTTTATATATATTAATTGATAAACTATTTATTAGCCAAATTCTGATGTAATTATTTCGATAGCACTGTTGTATTTTAATTTTTGTTCTGCGGTAAGACCAACCATGTCGGGGGAGTCACCGAGCACAATTGTGTCCTTGGTTTAATTAAGGTGTCGGAAAATATTGAAAAATTTTCCTTTTCCAAATGGTCGATTTTGAGCTATTTTATTAAGCCTATTTCCACAACTATTAATTAAAATAATTTCGCGAACAGCTACTGTTTTGATATGGTTTTGTCGCAATGAGTTACTAGCCGCTAATTTTTACAGTCGCAGCGCCTTCTAGTCGTCAATAACGACTAATTGTTGCCTACTTTTACAGTTGTGCCCTAAGCACTTAAAACTATAGAACTGGATCAATTTAAATGCACCAGCTCACTTGCTGGATCATTTGTTCTTTTTGCTTTGCTTGCAAATGCAATGATATGATCCTGATCTCCCATGTAAAAATGAAGCTAAAGACAACTACCGTAAAAAACTCGTCTGTGGTATAAAAACATAAAAAAAACACTTTGAAATTTGTAGATTTCGAATAGAATTATTTAAGAGTACCATTTTTCTGCTTAAAACAAAACTTTTTCGATAAAGGATCTGAATATCTTAATTATTGCTTCTTGCTTTATGCGTTTGCTTTTTCTATAGATCTTCTTTACGAATCTCTTGGGCTTTTAAATAGTGATCGTTGTTTTGTGGTTTATGTACTTGCTATAACTTTAGCAGATCTAAAGACCACACCTCCAAAACATTATATATTTGTCATTATGTGTGTAATGTATTTTTAAAGTTTGACACAGGACTCATTCTGATAGTTGAATAATTTATTATATAATAAGAGTTCTGTAAAACATGTTTATGTGACTCAAAGGAAACAACGTTCGATCCTGATCTAAGATCGTATGATCGAATCGCAGTAAAATTTAAAATATTTGAATAAAAATTTTCATAAATTTTTGATCTAAGAGTTACTAAATAGCCTTGAAAAATATTTAAAATATGACATTCCTAGTTGAAATATTTTACATAATGTATAATTTTTGTTGTTGAAGTTGTTGTTATAAGTTAAGAAATTTTTTTTCCGCTTAATAAACGTTAACAACATAACACTGTGCTATTAAGCATTAAAAAAATCAACCATCTTAATTACATATACTTCTTATTCAATTGTCAACTCAAACTAAAAAAGCTGAAGCAACATAGACCCTAAATGTATCAACTAGCAAAGCAATCAGCAAATGCAGGCTAACAAGAATAAGCAACCAATTCAGCCGCAGCCACATCCTCAAACATTAAGAAGGAAGCGCGTATTAAGATCCACTAAATGTCGACAATGATGCCGCCTGCATCGCTGCTAATGCAGCAACAACAACACCAACAGCTAGTGCTACTACAGCTCCTGTTGAACTGTTAAGAGGAGCAATAAAGCCAAACAAAAATCATGTTGCTTTCTATTTTCTGCCACTCCCTCTCCACCACTCTTGATTGTTGTTAATGGTGTGTGAGTGTCTGCTGTATTTTAGAACCGACATGATTGCGGTCCGACACTTACGTGGTTTTTGTTGCACAGCAACAAAATGCACAAAAATTAAACAAATAGCATTGCTACGGAAAGCTGGCAACAAGGAACAAACGATAGATTTGTTGCTGTCATTTGTTAGCAAATTGTTGTTATACAACTAGTAAGAGTTGCTATTGCTGTAATGAGATAATCGTTGATTCACATGTACGTTGTGTGGGTGTGTGTACAGAAAAAAAGTTGCTGTAAACAATGAAAAGCTTTAATTGTTTGTGTTGTTGTTGTTCATGTGGTTGTTTAAGGAAGCAGACAAGCGCAGAAAAAACCAAGTGGAATTAAAAGTGGTTGCAAAAAATGCTATCAAAAGAAGTTGCTAGCAGCAAGGAAACAGCAATAGTTTTAGTAGTTAAGCAAACTGTAGGACAGTTTCACTTGTTGCCACACACACAACTACACCAAAGCGTACACCAAACAACGAACTGACGCTTGCTTGCCTCTCATTAACGTCATTGTTTTGCTCATTTTCCTATCATTGTTGCTGTTGGCTTTGTAAAGATGTGCCGACACAAATACACTCACAACACACACAGATACACTGACAAAACACATGAATATGAGAAAGTAAGATGACAACAACAATAATAACAGCAGCAGCAGCAGCAGCCTTCGCCTTGACACACATTATGTTTGTTTAGTTTTTCATTATAAAAGATATTTGATATAATTGTACCATTTTGCAGAGAGTTGCATACAACATTGTGTCAGCATGTCCTGTGAGTGACAGCAACAAGATTAAAAGTAACAACAACAAATACAATTTTGGAAGGAAGAAACACAACAATATCTCCAGCAATAACAGCCAGCTGCCTTTTGTGTGTCTTGCTAGCTGTTGAAATGTTGCAAAATGCTTCTGCAGAGTGTCACTTATTTTAACATGTTTGTTTGTGTGTACAGATCTTGATAAAAAAGCCGAAATGCGTAGCAATAATAATAATAACAAAAATAAAAATGAAAGCGTGAAATTATTTACTTTGCTGCTAGTTTTCATTGCCTTTTCACTAATTTTGTAAATGAGAATATAAGTGCTTTAAAAAAAGCTTTCTCTTAAGTATAATGACTTTACTTTAGCTTAATAATTAACACTAATATTAAAATTACTTCAAATAACATAAAAAAAAAATAATATAATTCACAATTTTTATATGCTGTGTAAATGTTATTATCACCGTTATCATAGTTATAATTGTAATAGTAATATAATTTTTTTTTGAAATTGTAAGTGTAAGGTGTAAGGTGTAAGGTGTAAGGTGTAAGGTGTAAGGTGTAAGGTGTAAGGTGTAAGGTGTAAGGTGTAAGGTGTAAGGTGTAAGGTGTAAGGTGTAAGGTGTAAGGTGTAAGGTGTAAGGTGTAAGGTGTAAGGTGTAAGGTGTAAGGTGTAAGGTGTAAGGTGTAAGGTGTAAGGTGTAAGGTGTAAGGTGTAAGGTGTAAGGTGTAAGGTGTAAGGTGTAAGGTGTAAGGTGTAAGGTGTAAGGTGTAAGGTGTAAGGTGTAAGGTGTAAGGTGTTAGGTGTTAGGTGTTAGGTGTAAGGTGTAAGGTGTAAGGTGTAAGGTGTAAGGTGTAAGGTGTAAGGTGTAAGGTGTAAGGTGTAAGGTGTAAGGTGTAAGGTGTAAGGTGTAAAGTGTAAGGTGTAAGGTGTAAGGTGTAAGGTGAAAGGTGAAAGGTGAAAGGTGAAAGGTGAAAGGTGAAAGGTGAAAGGTGTAAGTGTAAGTGTAAGTGTAAGTGTAAGTGTAAGTGTAAGTGTAAGTGTAAGTGTAAGTGTAAGTGTAAGTGTAAGTGTAAGTGTAAGTGTAAGTGTAAGTGTAAGTGTAAGTGTAAGTGTAAGTGTAAGTGTAAGTGTAAGTGTAAGTGTAAGTGTAAGTGTAAGTGTAAGTGTAAGTGTAAGTGTAAGTGTAAGTGTAAGTGTAAGTGTAAGTGTAAGTGTAAGTGTAAGTGTAAGTGTAAGTGTAAGTGTAAGTGTAAGTGTAAGTGTAAGTGTAAGTGTAAGTGTAAGTGTAAGTGTAAGTGTAAGTGTAAGTGTAAGTGTAAGTGTAAGTGTAAGTGTAAGTGTAAGTGTAAGTGTAAGTGTAAGTGTAAGTGTAAGTGTAAGTGTAAGTGTAAGTGTAAGTGTAAGTGTAAGTGTAAGTGTAAGTGTAAGTGTAAGTGTAAGTGTAAGTGTAAGTGTAAGTGTAAGTGTAAGTGTAAGTGTAAGTGTAAGTGTAAGTGTAAGTGTAAGTGTAAGTGTAAGTGTAAGTGTAAGTGTAAGTGTAAGTGTAAGTGTAAGTGTAAGTGTAAGTGTAAGTGTAAGTGTAAGTGTAAGTGTAAGTGTAAGTGTAAGTGTAAGTGTAAGTGTAAGTGTAAGTGTAAGTGTAAGTGTAAGTGTAAGTGTAAGTGTAAGTGTAAGTGTAAGTGTTAGTGTAAGTGTAAAAAAGCACTTATGTAAGTGCTTCAAAGCGACATCTTGCGGCACTACTCTTGGGAAAACCACTTTCGCCGGTTGAGGAGACGGAATGCTAGCCCTGTGCCGCCCTCACATAGTCTTTAGAGTGTTGGGGTTACTGCTTTCACCCAATACAGAGTCGGATCATCATGGCACTTGAATATCTTTAACCCATTGAGCAAGCCCTCTCCATCAAAGTTATGCATAGGAGCGTAAGGTTGGCTTTCCAACCTCGTCAACATCACCGCAAGAAGCTTTATCTGCACGAACTTCCATCTCTCGAGGGTCATTTTGGCTTGTGTCGATGAGTCGATGAGGGTCGTTGAGGCCTATTTGCTCCGGTCGATGAGTGCTACGATCAAATGTCGTTTAGTCACATCACTGGTCTTGGCTCTCACCTCATGTCACGGTTGGGGGCTTGCGTGTACGATCGGTTTTTCCGTCTTTCGTATGCTTGTTGGAGCTTTGACCTTCACACTTTTCGCCGATCTTTGGGGTTTTTTAGCAGCTGGCTCTTCAACTCTGTTCGCATACTTTGGCTTACTTTAACCATAGTGGAGATTTGACCGCTGGCGGCACGCAGGGAGGATTGCTCTTCACTGTGTTCGCCGGTAGCTGCTGGTGTTTTGTGTTTGTCGTTGTGTTTCCCATAAAACTTCCACGAGTCGTAGGACAATAGAAAGTCACCCCACACAGAGATACCTGGGCGCGGGCAAGGCTGGATAGTACCGGAAGGCTCCTGGTATCCAATACGTTCCGCTAGCGACTGGACTATTTTTGTTTGGCTTTCAGCCTGGCAATTCTCCGGCACGGGTCGCATGACAGCTTAATTCAGCCCATACCTCACATCGATGAGAGGGACACTTACCATGACAATTGAGATTCAAAGCACTGTGACTGCATCTTCCTCCCTGCTAACCACCGTCCTATGAACTCTAGAGCGGTTCTTCAAAAATTCTCTAAACAAAAAAATTGTTTTATTAATACTAGGTCCACATGGTTTTTACAGTATTACCTTTTAAAGGGACTCAAAGCTCGTTTAGTAAATAATACTCTTCACATGTAAGCCATTGTTAGTAATGGTTCTTAAAAAAATTTCATTTAAGCGCTCTTAACAAGTGCCCTAAGTAAGTTAATCAAAAATTTTCCAGCTACTCAACTAAACGACACAAAAAATGCTTAAAGTTTTTCAAAACTATAAGAACAAAGAAAGACTCTCCTTTACTTGCCTCACACTTTTATTATCCACTTCACATAAATTTTAAGCCAGCGGTGCTTAAAACTTGAAGATGCCCGCAAGTAAAGCAATAAAGAAAATTACTCCAATGGCAACTCTAGGAGCAGTAGTAAAAATTTCACTAGCTTACAGCGTGCTACGTTTATTGCTGCCGCCAACCTAAGATGACAACATTTGAGTTGAGCCCGGCGAGATTCAACAATTGCCGCCACAACTACAGGGTTGAAAAAATAACATTTTGTTTTTGTCAAAAAAAAAAAAAAGCAATGAACTCTTAGCGGTAACCTCTGAGCAACCCGCAGGCAAGTTTTTCTCTTAATTTTCCAGGTAGCGCAATAAAGTCGATGATTTAAAAAGTTGTTCAGTTGAATGCCCAATGGCATAATTTAAAAGTTACCACTAAGATCTAGGCGTTTTTCTTGTTTTATTTTTGAACTTACCATGAAACTCGTACGTTTTTTTGTGTTTCCACTACTTTTGTTTCTGTTGCCGTGTTGACGTGCTTTTCGTAGAAGAAACAAATGAAATTTTCGTACATAGGAGTAACGATCAATCTTTTTTGCACCCTACGAGTACTATACTCCTATCCTACTATTGCAAGTTGGTTGAAAAAGTAGCAAGAGCTTTTATGGGCTGGCAAACTTTTTAGCAGCACTATCAAATTTAGCTGTATGGAAATTTATACGCTGCAGTTTTAGCTACACGTAAAATATATGTTTTTATATGCCTGAATATGCTTATGTGTGTGTGTGTGTGTGCGTGTGTGTGTGTGTGTGTGTGTGTGTGTGTGTGTGTGTGCGTGTGTGTGTGAATTTGTGTCTATGAGTTGCTATTGTAAATGGAAGAGTGTGTGACTGAGTTGGCAAGTGAATATGTTAGTGTGTTAGTGCATACAATTTTAAGCCCACTCGCCCTACAATTGCGTTATGTAGTTATTTTTTATTTATTTTTTTTTCAACTACGTTTTTGGGTTATGTTGATATTTAGGCGAACGACTGCATTTCACTTAACCCAGTTGGTACGAATACCTACACTGTCGTTATGTGTTTTTTTTATTATTGTTGTTGTTTGTGTAATTTATACATATTTCACTTTTTCCATTAAGAAAGGGATACTTTTTCTTTGCGAAAGTATTTGAAATGAAAAGACATACTATAATCTGAAGAGTAATGCAGTGCTTTAAAGTGTTGTTGTGATTTAAGAGGTTTTTAGAAAAGCTGAAAAAGTTTTAGGCGCGAACAGAAAACTGCAATTTTTTTAAATTTTACAACTACCTAGGAGTCATATTAGAAGCAATTGTTAGTTTTAACTAGTTTATTTCAAGCTCGAATAGAACAAGTTGAAAGCTAAGCAGTTCAATCAAGATCAAAGAGAATTCTTGAGGGATTATTTACTGTCTCCTCTTAGAAATAGTTCAGAACTATTTCAAATTTGCTTCAGTTTTCTTTCTGAAACGTATTTAAAGATAATATAGACCTATTAACGAGTAGAAAAATCAAAATTTATGTGCCATTTTAACCATTTATTGTATCTTTTATTTGAACACAACAAAAATTTTTTTGATCTGTCAATTCATTCTTTGTTTACAAAAAATTTGAAGTTGATGTGTGAATATTTTTTTTCTATGGAAAAACCCGAATATCGCGTTGTAATAAATTTATTTTTCTTAAGAGGTTTAATAACTGGTAAAAGTGTTAAAGCAGTCTGTTCCTTCACTTCCAATGGTGCATCCAATGTGAAAAATCTGACCCGAAAATGCGGACACTCAGAAATTGTTATTTTGTAAGATCTAAAAAAAAGTATGAAGTTATATGATAAACCAATTTTTAATTTTATTATTATTTATTTTAGTTAAAAAATTTTGTTGGCATATAAGAACAATTCTTTTGCATGCCGAATTTACAATGGATATAACAACAAATATGATTCAAAATGCAAATAAATATTGCAGACTGCTATTAATAGTAATTGTACTTAAAAGGACTTAAATTTAGACAATGATTATTTAGACAATTCAGTATTCATTAAAAACTAAGTAGAGAGTGAAAGAAGAAAAAATGAGAGCAAAAGAAAATTGGGAGCTAAGAGAAGTGTTTGAAAATTAAAGGCTTAAAGTTGTTTTTATTAGACACGCTTTTAATACTATTAGGTAATGAATTCCACGACCTAATAACGCTGACGAAAAACAATTTACTGGAGTTAAGAAAATTGTATCTAGGGATCCTGAGATTCATATTTCTACTTGATCTGCAAAACTTCAACTTTTCAAAAAGATATGTGGGACTACTTGTATAGAAGATCCGGTGCAGGAAAATGCAATGTCTAGCTTCAAGGTAACTTGGTAAGTCACGACCAAGTAATTTTTACAACAGACAGAGATATGATCAAACTTTCTAAGACCGTAAACATAGCGAACTGCATTATTAAAAGCAACAAGGAGCTTATGTAAGGACTTAGAGTCAAGTTTGCAACACGACTTCAGAGTATGTTATGATCGGCATAATCAACTGCAATACAAGTTTGTTTTTTGTTTCAATGGGCACAAACAATGATGTCACTCGGAGATTTCGAAGAAGATAGTACACTTTTTTTACACATGAGTTGATGTGATCATCGCAGGCAAGGGATGAGTTTATTTGAAAACCAAGATTAGTTGAAAACCAAGATTACAAGATTTACTGTATATATATTATATTACTGTATAAAAATTAGAATACAAACGAAAATTTTTTTATGCATTGAAGTAAACTTTTTCTTATATTATTTTTCTGATCAGTAATATCAAACTATTTGCATTAAATTCATACTAAATTCAATAAAAAATTATTTATCAATAATTTATCTATTAAAAAAAATAATTTAGAAAAACACATTTTTTTGAAAAAAGTAAGTTCAATACATAGTAGAAGAATAGAGGTAGCTGCAGCGCTGACTGTGCTATCTTTCCATACTGCCATGTCTGTAAATTTTAGCTGTGTGGCGAATGGAAACAAAAGAAAATAAAGAAAAAGTTTTGCTTCGTTTTGACAGTTCCGGCAGTATGCTCTCATCTGGTGCATATACCTGTATTCTTCTACCATGGTTCAATATACCTATAAAGTATTAATTTTAATTACAGTTTTATTGTTTTTTTAATTAATTTGTGATCTACATTAACCAACTATGGCGGAGCACGGCCAAATAAGTTTAATTAATGTCAAGTTAATTAAAATAATCTAAAAATTGATCGATTTCAGTCAGAGTCATGAGTAATTGAATATTTGGTTGGGGAAATAGCCACCTTTCAGTTAAAACACTGCACAGTAAAAAATTTGAGGGTAAATTTTATCTTTTTTATAACATTTTTATAGTATAAACTTTTTTTATTCCAAATAATTTATAAATCTTATACCACTCAATATTATTAAAATATTAAAACAAATATAATTTAAAAATTTTGTATTATGTGTAACTCAAAATATATTTTGGTTCGAAAGAAAAAGTTCACCGAACTCGGGAAATTTAAAAATATAGTGCTTTTGATTGGTCTGACGAGAAAAATGGTCTGGAAAAATTTATAAGATTTGATGGTATAAATTTTAAAACATCTTTGGTTTGGATTTATATGTACACCAAATAGTATAAAATTTATATTCATATTTTTTACTGTGTAGCTTCTAGCGAAGAAAAAAAACCCCGTTTCATTTTTATGGTGCATTTCAACAAATTGTCAAACACCAATGAATATTGAAATAAATAAAAATCAACTGGAACAGATGGCAATCTTGGTAGAGCTGATGGTGGTGATCTAAAAATAGCCTACTGCTTTAAATGCCACATGATTAAGTACACAGTAAAAAATTTGAGGGTAAATTTTATATTTTTTATAACATTTCTGTGGTATAAACTTTTTTTATTCGAAATAATTTATAAATTTTATACCACTCAATATTATAAAAATAATAAAACAAATCTAATTTAAAAATTTTATATGGATATCATGTGTAAATCAAAATATATTCTGGTTCGAAAGTAAAAAATTCACCGAAATCGGGAAATTTAAAAATATAGTGCTTTCGATTGGTCTGACGAGAAAAATGGTCTGGAAAAATTTATAAGATTTGATGGTATAAATTTTAAAACATTTTTGGTTTGATACCAAATTTATATGTATACCAAATAGTATAAAATTTATCCTCATATTTTTTACTGTGTAGCTTCTAGCGAAGAAAAAAAAACCCCGTTTCATTTTTATGGTGCATTTCAACAAATTGTCGAACACCAATGAATATTTAAATAAATAAAAAGCAACTGGAACAGATGGCAACCTTGGTGAGAGTTGATGGTGGTGATCTAAAAATAGCCTACTGCTTTAAATGTCATATGATTAAGTAGCCAATTTGAACGTTCAATTTGTTCAATATAGTTCAGATGAATGGGTTCCAAAATGTGTGAAATCTTATACGACTTTAACAGTAAGTTTGATCACAGCTTAATCACTCAAAGATTACTGAAGAGGAAATGTAGCGATTTCCGAAACAGACGGTCTAGTCAGCTTATTGTTGTTGCCTCTTTGAAAACTTACTTTTTTTTTTCTTAATTTCGATTAAATTTTCGGTGGCGATGGCCACTACTTTTCACTACTTTTTTCAAAGAGAATTAAAATAATTTGTAAACATTATCATTTCTTTTTTAACATTTTATCGATATGCAATAATAAGACAATTTATGATTCAAAAATATTAATGTCTGAATGTCGAAGAAGTGCTTTTGTATGGTTCGTTTCTTAACTCGTTTTCGAACAAAAAAGGTTAGTTTTTGAGAGTTAATTCCGTCCGAAGAATGAGTTCAAAATAATTCATTTCTAAGTGACGAAAAAAAAATTTTCAATAATTATTTTTTCAACTCATTTGAAATGAGTCATTCAAAAGTGTTTGCTGTAGTAGTATAGTGTAAAAGCCCTAATCATAGCATCCCTGGTTTGATAATTCAACTTTTGACTTTAAAAATGAGTTATTGAACCAGGGATGCTATGATTAGGGCGTTTACATGATACTACAACAGAAAACACTTTTGAATAACTCATTTAAAATGAGTCATTTGGTCCACTGTAAGCGTTGTATAAAGAAAAAAAATTCACAAAATTCAATGTATAGTCCTAACGTTGGTGCGTATGTATTTTTGACCATCACGGTTTTTTAATTTCTGTTGTAAATCTGTAATGAAACTGTAAAAAGATTTCAATTAAATTCGGATTATCAATATCAAAAATATTAACGAATGACACGAGTTCTAAGAAATATTATACGTTGAATTTTGTGAATTTTTTTCTTTAGGAATTTTTTACGATCAATTTTGGTATAAAAACGCATAAATGTGACACACGTTTTAGGTTGAATCAAGGATTTAATTTCTAACATCAGTTTTTCTCTAGCTGTGCCCGTCTCTATATCAATTTTTTTTATTAAAAATTCCTAAAGAAAATAAGGGTAAAGTGCACCCTTATCTCCCTCCTTTTTAATAACTTTTCATGCCCGATCCGAAAATCGCCCAGGCAACATAAGTTTGCAAAACAACCCAGCCTAATGCATTCATATTAGAGCTGGGCGTATGAGTACATTGACTTGTATTATATACATACACTGGCACTTGTTAATTTTTTTAATAAATGACATAAAAAATTGAGTTAAAAAATCTACCAAATTTGCTACCAGTTGTTCTATTCTTTGCAACATAAAATAAAATTGAGTCAACCAGTGTATGAAAAAAGTTAATTTATCAGTTTAACTGCAGCCAGTTGAGTTTTGACTCGTCAGCAGTTCAGTTTTTGTTTTTGAACTTTTAATAATTTTGCTGCATTGCTAGATGCAATACTTTGTCGCTGATCTCATAAGCAGCATGCATTGCAGTCAGCCAATCCATTGCTACTGCCTGGCTTATTCTTATTCTCTAGTAGTTTTTTGGGTTCCACCCATCTTCATTTCAATTCAACAGAGGTTGTCATGAATAAATGTCAACCTAGTTTTTACTGTTTCAATTACAATTGTTGCTGTGATTCGTATTTTTCCATAATTTTGTAAGATGTTTTTTTTTCTGTGTTGCTTTTTAGGGCCTGAGATTACTTTTCCCTTCATCGTAGTCGTCATTGAATTAAATTTTTTAAAGTTTTTATTAGAATTCAGCTCGCTGTGACACATTTTCTTTGGGATAAATCTTGCTTTTTGTTTTTCTCTCTTCTCCTCCCCCCCCCCCCCCCTATCTCCTGTGTCAGTCAGCTATGCGCCTTATTACTTGTCTTACTCTAATTTTGTGCGAACATAAATCATAAGGTTGCTTCTACGTCGTCGTTTCGTTTTGGTGCGCTCTAAATGTTGGAATAAGCTTTATCCTGACTGCAACCCTGATTCCGTTCCAACATTCGCCATCGTATGCTGACGTTTTAACGGCTTGTCCTTTTTCGCTATGGATTTGGTTGGATTGCTTTCTTTGCAGCGCAGGAAAGCGATTATGTTAGTTTATGCAAAATGAGGCAAATACATTAAAGTTGGCACAGAAACAAAAACTGTGCAAAAATAAAAATATCAGCAGATACAAAAGTGGCAAATAAAAAAATACCAGCTGCAAAGTGAAAATCTTGCTGAGAGTCTGATTTTGTTTGGTTTCTTGTGACATTCGAGCACATCCTTAGATTTTGTGTTTTATGTACTTATGGTTGTTGTTGTTGTTTTTCCTTGTTTCGTCCTCCTTTTATTTCAACGAGCAAAATGAGTGCGCTCTTTAAGTACAATTTTCTTGTTGCATTTATCTTCACCGTTGCTGCTGCGGCTGATGCTTTTCCTTCCTTCCATTTTTTGCTGTTAAATCTTGCTGTATCCTTGTGTGCTCCTTGCTGCTTTGCATGTTATTACCTTGTTGTATTACGTATTTGTTGCTGTGACTCTGTTTTTTTTTTCTTTTTTGCCACTACCTTTCTTTTAGCAGTCTATGAATTTTCCATTAAGAAAGCAGCGCATTGGTGACTGTGAAGGAGTAAGAAGATATAACGTTGACGCAGTAAGAATGCACAATTTATGCAGAATTTTTAAGTTTCATTTTCTTAGATTTCTTTGCTTTTTTTTTCATGATACACCATTAATATTCTTTTCCTAGAAGTTTTGCTAGCATTGCTCTTTTCAAGCCAGATTAGTTCTAATGAACAGCTTTGGTATGCTGTTTTTTTATCAAAACTTTCGATACTTTAATTTTAATGATCTAAGTGAGGACTTTTATAAAAGCTTTGTAAAAAGTTCAAAAGAAAGGGCGGCAATAAAGAAATATATTTGATGCAATGAGAGAGATTTTGTCGATACAGCTTTCTTCAAAAATATTTTGAAAACTTCTGACAGCATGAAAGAAAAGCTGTTAAAATTCATTGTGATGAAAACATACAATTTTTAAAAATGAAAAAGCTTGCGAATTCTTTAGGCAAGTTTTTAATAGCAATTTCTTTTTTGAAAATATCTGTGCTAAACGTAGGTTGGGTTCATGGTTTAATTATTATAAGGTTATTCGTATTTTTTGACGTATGCTTAAATTTTTTGTCAGAAATATTTTGACAATCTGCAACCAGTGTTTTGTGATGTTTGGAAAAAAGGTATGTTTCAGAGTTTCGTTGTGCAGTTTTCTAGTGTAAAAAGTAGTTTTTCAATGATTTTTTGCCAAGCTTATAAGAAAAAAATAAACAATGTAGGTATTGCGCCAAGTGTATGATTAGAATTTAGAAAATGCCTTTGCAAATTTAAAAATAAAAATAAATTGAACGAGTAATTTTGAAAAAAGGGAGTATCGACAATAAGCAAATTTAAACAGATATTGTATATAATAAATATTTTCAAATTTTTAAACCAAAAAGCATTGTAAAGAAATTGCCTCACCGCCGTTTTGAAGGAACCATTAGAATCCTCTCACATGTAGAACTTGACTTCCTATTGATTTTTAAAATCCAGTACTTTTAGATTTTTATTTTTCAGACAAAAATAATAAGCAAAACTAGCCCGATATCTTTTTAAGCACAAGCAAACTGGTAGGTTTTGATTTTTATTTAAGCAAAAATAAAAAGTAAAATTTGCCCGATATAGTTTATTGATATTTTTTAAGGCAAAAATAAAAAAAAAAAATTTAAGACAAAAATAAAAAACAAAATTTCACCGATATATTTATATTTCAGTGGTGGAAAAAATATGCGGTACGCAGTTCAAAGCGTCTTCTAGGGTGTGCGAGAAATATATATATATTTATAATACAACACGAATTAAATTGTGAGCTTTAGATCAAGTAATTAAAAGCTAGCAATTTAATTCATGTAATAATTTAATAGATCATAAAATTAATTAGCTATTTATAATATATTTATATACATAAATTTTTTTATTTTTATTTATTACTTAAAAAAATAAAAAAGCATAAATAATTATAACTTTCTATTCCTCAAAATTTAAGAAGTTAAGAATAAGTAATAAAGTAAGTTAAGAATAAGGTTTTTATTATTTTTTGCTTTTTATTATAAAATACAATACGTACTTCGTAGGGTCTCTGAATTAAAAAGACGTACTAACTAGTGTTGTAGCATAATTCCAATTAAAATTTTTTAACAAAAAGTATGCTTGTAACGTGTGTTATTTGTCACAAAACATGAATTGCCGAAAATTTAAGAAAATATGTATTCCATTAGAACTGAAAATCCATCAGCGATGGGAAAAATATGCGAAAAGCAGTTAATTACTTTTCAAGATAGAACTCTTTTTATGCACCAAAAGTTTAATTTTTGTATTTTATTTGCTTCCAGCTTAATATATCAAAGTACGAACAATTTTTATAAAAAATTGCGTGATTTTTTATAATTTTTTTTTTGCCTGATTACTTCATTAATCTCAACATTACGTATGAGTATAATTACTTTGAAAAAATTTTTGAAAAAATAGAGTAATTTTTAAAACACACGTAAAACTTCGGTTAATCATCAACTTGGGACTATTTCAAGGACAAAATTATCATATCACAAAAACTTCTTCAAACGTAACATTTTCTAAGTCCAAAAAAAGCTGTATATTCAAGAGACATGAATGGATTTTCAAGTTTTATACCTCGTTAAATATAATCTTGAATTTCCTTTCTTTTAATACCCATAAAAAATAGATTTGTTGGAAAATAAAAAAAAATCACATGATTTTAAGACCATTTTTTCTAACTTTGTACCTCTATAACATCTAAACCTCTATAACATCTAAAAGGTAAGAGGGGCCCTTAATTTTACACTTTTAGCTTTTTTAGCTCTAAATACACATTTTGAAAAAAAAAAAAAAAAAAAGCAATTTTTTCTAAAAGGAAAATGTTAATAAAATACAATAAAGGGTCCGCCAAATAACTTTTTTTTTTGAAAATTCTATAAAAAAAAAACTACTGGATATTTACTCAAATTTCTTTTTTTATTTGAAAGTACAATCCTTCCGGTTAATAATAAAAAATAATTTCATTCAAGTGGCTGCCTCGGCTGGCCATGCAGTAGCCTTCACGATCGGTCCAATTTTTAAGCACATTATCGATTGTGTGCAGCTGTATTTCACCAATGGCTTCCCGAATATTGACCTTTAAAGCGTCAATTGTCTCTGGCTTGTAGGCGTAACACTTATCTTTGAGGGCACCCTAAAAATAATAGTCCAACGGTGTCAAATCGCAGCTCCGAGGTGGCCAAACGACATCAGCTCTGCGGCTGATAATGCGATCTTCAAAAACAGGGCGCAAAACATCGAGTGTAGCTTCGGCTGTGTGGCACGTAGCACCGTCCTGTTGAAACCAAATGTTGCCAATATCCTCCTCTTCAATTTTTGTGAACAAAAATTCGTTCAACATGGCCCAATAACGATTGCCATTGACTGTAACGGCCACTCCTTGCTCCATTTTTTGAAGAAAAATGACCCAATTATGCCTCTGGACCAAAATCTGCACCAAACAGTGCCTCGTTTTGGGTGCAACGGCTTTCCAATGTATGCGTGCGGGTTTTCTGTACCCCAAATGCGACAATTTTGCTTGTTTACATGCCCGCCAAGGTCAAAATTAGCTTCATCTGAAAAGATGATTTTTTGGCAAAATCGGCATCTTCTGTAAGTCGATCGCAGGCCCACTTAGCGAAGCGAAAACGCATTGGATGGTCAGTTGGCTTCAACTCCTGAACCAATTGGACTTTGTATGGCGTCATACCAAGGTCTTTATGCAAAATTCGTCTCAATGATGTCTCCGAAATGTTCAATTTTTGAGAACGACGGTGAATTGATGTTGATGGCGCTTCACGCACACTTTCTGCCACAGCAGCAATATTCTCGGGTGTACGCACTGCTTTTGGCTTTTCACGCTTTATTTTATCGATGAGGATGCCAGTTTCTTTCACTTTTTTCACAAGATAACGAACATACGGAGCTGACGGTGCTTCTCTTCTTCCAAAATCCGTACGCAATTTTCGCACACACTCTGCAACATTACCATGATTTTCAAACTAATGTCGCAATATTTCCCAGCGTTGTTCAAGCGTATACACAACCATATTCGTTTAGCGGAAGGATAAAACTAATTATCTGTCAAATTAGACATGAGCTAAGTGTTACCATTCACGAAATAAGCACTAGTTGAAAAAAAAATCGTTAGATGGCGGACCCTGTATATAATTTCTATTTTAGTATTTTTATTTCTTATAAATTAATTTAATGAATTTTCATTCAAGTCTAAGAATCATCGGAGTATTAAAAGTACTAGAGAAAAATTTATTGTATTCAATTTAGTACCAAATAGTATGATATTAATGCAACCGTGTGTATTTTTTCCTCTAATGACATTATTCTCATGCATTTCTGCTTTCATTTTCAAAGAAGCGTTCCAATTTGAGAAAACATGCGAATAACCATTAAATAATACAATCATGGGTTAGTTGAGTGTGGCTGCCTCAACCGAAAAACACTTAGGCCAATGAGGCCAATTGTGATACCAAGGGTTTATTTTACTTTTTCTATTTAAACCAGTTTGAGCTAAATACTAAGCCTAGAATTCGGTATACCGAAGATTCCGCGAGTTCGTCAAGGTCATTGGAAACCCAGTTGCCTCAGTGAAAAAGCGTTTTTTAGCCACACTCAGAAAAAAGTTTATCGGAATATGAGAAAAAAGGCATCATATTAAGTGAAAAATGGTATTGACTTTGTTCCAGAGAATGCTTTTCTCTAAATGTGATCCCAAAAATTCCCTAAAAATGGCAAAAAGCTTCCATGAAAAAGAGAAATATTTTCTCATTAATAAAAGACACCTTCTCTTTAATAGAAAAATATTTCCTTATAATACGTTCAACCGTTTTCTTTATCGTGTAAATTTTTCTCGAAAACAGAGAAATATTTATTTAATTTTAATAAATGTTTTCTTTAAGTTGCGTTTATAGTTTCTCACAAAAAATAACACTTTTTTTTAAAGAAAGATATATTATCTTAACACCAATATAACATATTTCTTTATTGCGTACATTTTTCTTTCAAACACAGAAGTATATCCGCAATTACGATTAAAATATTATTTTTATCAAACATTTGTTTTAACTCAGTTCTACGCATTGTAGAAGTATTAATATGAAATTGTGATTCGGTTTTAAAAATATTAGTTAAAAATGTGTTAAGAGGTAGAATTATTGTTGTGGCATTGTTTTTCGGGACTCTTTATAAAACTTCCAGAATTTTATTCTGAAAAACGATTTTGTAAATGCATCCAAAGAAACAGTAGTAATAACCCTATAGGAACAAACTAACTTATTTTTAAAAACAACCAATTAAAAAACTAATTTAGAATAAACTAGTTTATGAACTACTTTGTATTATATTAAGGCGGCACCCACTTTAATTTTGAATAGTTTTTATTGCATTATATAAGAAGTAATTCAAAAACTACTTCAAAACAAGTGGCTTATTGGTTTTGACATGTTTTTATTAAAAATTTTTATTGGATTACACGTTTATACATATTTAACCATTTCATCAAATATTATTAATATCAAATATCATATTGGCTTTCACTAATATGAATTTATGTGTTTTTTTTTTCAAAACAATAAAATAAATGATCTCTTTGATTAATAGAAATTTAAAATTTTTATGCTTTTAAATTCATTTTCAGTAAGTTGAATATTAACTAGTTTTCAATTCATTTATTTTAAAGAAGTTAAAAAAAATAATTTCAATTTAACTAATTTTACAAGTAGTTGAAAACATATGCAGATCAAAGTCAATTGACTTATTTAGCGGACATCACCATACAAAATATGTTAGTTCGTTCTATGGAAAAAAGTCAGAATTTCAACTAGTTGTGGTTGACAAAAAACTACTTTTTCAACTACTTTTAAGTAAGTTGATTTTTCTACAGGGAAACAACATCACTTTTTGTAGCTATGTTAAAAAAAAAACCCTTTTGAAGGAACAATCGTCATAATATGCAGAATATGCAATACTTGTTTTTCACGCTATCTATTTTTTTCGTATCTCATTCAATATAAGAAAAGTATATCGATTTTTGAAAAGAGGCCTTTTTAATTTTTGAGAAAGGATTTGTTGTTTTTGAAGAAAATATTTCGCATAGTGAATTATTTATCAACAATAGAGAACATTTCTCATTTTCTATATTTTTTTTCTCTATAAATGAAATTTTTTCAGTGAGAGAAAAATACTTATCATTATTAGAGAGATAAAATATTTTCATTTCCCACAAGGAAGGAAGTATTTCTTCAAATATGTGAAAATTTATTATAATTGAAGTAAATTTTATTTGAAATAAAAAAAATTTCTGCTATCGAAAATAGAGAAACTTTTTATCACAAAAAGATAGGTGTTTTTTTCTGAGTGCAGCATTGGAAAAGTGCAGAAGAAATGTTCTGTAGATTCTTCCTCCTCCTCATCTTTACAGCTTCTGCAGAAGTTGTTGTGAGGGATGTTCAATCTTTGAGCATGTTTGCCAATCAGGCAGTGCTCTGTAAGGATCCCTACCATGATACTGATGTGATCTCTACTGAGAGAAATGAATTTTTTTGAACGCTTAAGGGCGAGTTTGGGCCATATTTTCCGCGTTGTATTACACGTGCTACCTGCTGACCATCTGTTATTTGTTATATTGCAGGATTGCTCATATGTAAGGAGTTTGCATGTAGTGATTGGAATACCAAGGCTTGCTTTATCTGTAGATGATTGTTTGGTAGTATTTGTACGAGCGAGTTCACCTGCTTTGCAGTTGCTTAGAAAATACCTATGTCTGGGAATCCAGAGATCTGCGGCAGTGGAGTATTTTTTTAGATGTTATTTCAACAGTTTCTAGGGCTTTTAAAGCGTCTTGACTATCAGATAGTATGCAAATATCCGTGGAAGATATCTCATTAACCTGGAGCCAAGCTAACGCTTCATGTATATTGTTAGCAATACACTGCAATTATTCCAAGCTGAAATCGCTGATCAGAGAGCCTTAATAAAGTATATTAATATTTAATGCTTACCGTGCTAAACGTAACATAAATTAAACTGTAACATTAATTTAGAATTTTTTGACCCATTTGTAATAACTACAATATTTTTGACAAGCTTTTGCAAAAGAATTTTTACAGAATCTTAAATATGGAAAATAGTAATAAAACTATTATTTATACTACATGAGTAGTCCTTGTAGTTGGAAGCTACATATACATTTTACTACATAAATATGTTTATTTCCCCATTGATCACTAAAAAAGATGATTTTGCTTTATTTTTACCGATTTATGAAAAATTTAATTGAAATTATTTTAAAATTAAAAAAAATATCAAACCACGAAAAAAAAAAGAAAAAATTCAGAAAGTGGTTTCTATTATATATAAATCAATTCCAAAAGCCCTAGTAAATTAATTATTGATACAAAGAATAATGAAATGAAAGCTTTAAAAATTATTTGAAAAAAATGAATACTGTAATTTTTCAAAAATCTTTGCTAAATAGCTTCCATTTGAAAATATGAATCACACAAAGATTTTGAAAAAGCTTTTCTGAACATTATGTTTAAATGTTTTTAAACTTTTTTCACAAAGATTTAGCAAGAACATGTTATCTATGATAAAAATTTGTGCTTATAGCTTAAAATGAAAGCTATTTTGGACGATAGATCCAACAAAAATGCTTAAAAAAGCTTTTATAAGTACTCAATTTTTAACTCTTAAACTTTTTTAAAAAAGGACTATTATTAATATCACTATGCGGCAGAATGGAAAAAAATGTCTGTGATCGATATGCTACTATACTTTTTGGCCGGACGCAAGTGATTTCTGACTTGGATTACAAAATTTGCAAAACTCTCTGAATTGGGCAAGACTTTTGTAGCATAAAACTTTTTTAGAAAGTTTTGTTTATAACATGAGTTTATTTTCCAAGTGATCAAATTTAAAAATCTTTTCTGTTTTTTTTCTTATAAGGATTTTTGAATTGGCGTTACGTTACTGGCGTTACGTTACTAAAGTTTCCATTGCAGTTTAATTGGGTATTTAAGTAATTTGCTAGTTAAGTAATTATGTAATTAAATGAGTCATTTACTTGACTCAACCATTTTTTCATTATCTCTAGCCAATGCCTTCCATTTTTGCTAAAACAAAAAAGCTTACGAAATATTTTCGAAAAATTTACGAAAAAGTACATTTGTGAAACAGTGCACACGATTTGATCATCATGGTTAATGAATTTATGTAGAAATTGCTGAAACTAATAAATTTTAAATGCTTCCCTTGAATGATATAATAAAATGATAAGTTTTTGATAAGTTTTAATTTTTTGGTCACGGTAGACTTTTTTCTGGAAATGCCCATACATATATATTTTTGAAATTTTTGTACGATTTGTTTGGATAAAGTTTCTTATATTTTTACATATCTCGAGTCTGATTTCGTTAAGACTAATATAAAAAAATATTAAATTAATTTGAATAAATTTAAAAAAAAGTACAAAAAACCGGTAAATAGTCGACTTTTGACACCTTCACAAAATTTTCTATAATTTCGTTAGTATTCCATGAAGTTTCTTCAATAGTTTTTTTTTTAAAAGAGCCTATTTCTTGCTTAAAATGACAATCTGTGGATTTTTTGGTATCGTCGATTTTTTTTTAATTTTTTAAGAATTTTACCATTTTATTTTTGACTTTCTATTTTTCTTTCGATTGCGCAGAAACTACTGAACCCATTGGCAAAGTTGTTGAATTTAATTGAAATTAAATTTATTTATTTTAAAATTGATTTGTGTTTTAAGCAAATCAGTCAACTATGACTGGAGATTATATATCCAAACTATAGCCACAAAAATCGCACCAAAATTTTTAAATTATAGATATATCTGTGGTCACAAGGAATAATGACCAAACTCAAAATATCGTAAAAAAGCGATGTGGAATGTACTTTTTTGCCAATTTTTGGAAGTATGCAGATATCCATTTTTATGCCCAGAATTGATCGTCACTTATGTCTGCACGTATTTTGCTTGTAACTTTTATATATTTTTAAAAAAATGGGTCGTAGCTCGTGCAATTAAAATATCGTTTTTACGATACTTTAAGCTTGGTCGTTATTCCTTGTGACCACAGATGTATTAAAATCTAACCATAGAAAAAAATTTTATTTCGATTTTTGTATCATGCCAAAATTAATAAAAAAAGTTTGGTGACATATGGTTTACGAAAATGGTGGCGCATAGCGTCTTTTATCTATGATAAAAATTTGTGGTAAAAAGTTGCAAATAAAATCGATTAAAATTTTATTTCGTACAAAGTGCCAAAAATACCAGTTTTCGACACATTTGTAGTGACTGCATAATTCTTGAAAAGCTTTTGCAAAACTCGTTTATAAAAACTAAATAAATAAATATTATATAATTAATAAATATAAATAATTAATATATTTTGTTAAAGGTATAAACAACTACTAGTACTATAATAGAAATCAGAAGCTTCTAAAAAGCTTTCAAATTTTAAAAGCTCGATGGAATAAAAAAACATTACGGCTATAAAAAAAATATATTTTAAAAATGAAAAAAATAAATAACCAAACTCAGATTAAAAAATAAGGCTGGGTTCGAAAGCATTAAAACTAATGGCTTAAGATAATATAACAACTATTTCAAAAAACTCATAAAAACCATTTTGCGATTAAACTTGAAAAATATACAAATATATAAAAATAAATTGCAGATAACTTGTTAGCTTTTTGTTTAACTGAAAAACTTAAAGTTGTGTATTTTTTATTGCTGGGTCACTCATGTTGCACTATTGTTAGAATATTTAATTTGCATTTCTTTTTTTTTTGTTGTATAAAATTATTTTCACTGTAGCTTTAAGCAAATTCAAGCTATGCATAAATAAAGCTTTCAATAAATTTTCCTCATTGCATATGCATAAAAGCTCCTGCTGTCTATGAACAATTCGAGTTGTTTACAACGCTGACATGCAGACAAAAATACTTTAAACTAAAATATTGTACAAACATGTTTATGAATATTTATGTTTGGGGGACTGCATCTCGGCAACGAGACCAAAATAGAATACATCACCATCAAAATGCGAAATAAAACCAAATACCAAAGCAATAGTTCACAAATACACACACACATACACTCTAACAAACACTCAGTCACATAACGCAATCACGATACTAACATAAATTATCATTGTTGGCCATTGCGTTGCAAGGAGAGGATTTTTTTTTTTTAAATTTATGCAACAGCAACAAGCAACAATTGTTGCAAGCGACATTGTTATTGTGGTTAGTCTTGTTGTTCATGCTTGGTTTATTTGTGTTATGAACAAAAGCTGATCACGTGCATGCTGGGGAGCAGAGCGTGTCACGTATTGGTCGCTATAAAAAGCACTCATAACTACAAACGTTGAACTAACAAAACAAACAAACAAAAAAAAAAAAACAAAAAAAAAATAAAAGGAAACAAGCACAATAAACTTTTGTGTGTAAAGAACAGCTATAAACAAACATTCAGCCAGTCAGCAACTTAATCTGCACAGCGTTTTCTGTTGTGGTCGAAACGCACAACCAGATCGAAAGATTTGAGACACTAAAAGCTGTTTATTTATTTTAGATGCGTGCGATATATGGGTTTCTTGCCTGAAGCTTTTATGAGAAATAAAAGTTAGCGTTGGTGTGTCTGAGATTCTTTGCTTTATAGAGCTAAATTCTTTGCTTGTTTAAATTTTTTATTAAATATAAGTGAAACGTTTAAATGACTAAGCCTTGAATTCATAAAAATTATTACTGTTTATTGAGGTCCTATTCTTAGATTTGTTATTCTGCTGACTACTTCTGATGTGATATTTTGTTTTGTTGTTGCTGTTGTTTAATGATTCTTATGCATAAAATATATTTACTGTTCTAATAAGGAATATATTTTGTATATTTCATGCATACATATTTTTTTGAGTGCATTGAAAGAACTAAGCGACGCAGTCCTCACCGCTTTAAATGCCAGAGCCAACTGGGGTGATTTTTTTGTATGCGTGAGCTTTACATACGTGTAAAAGCAGAAAAGCTTATCTGCACATTTGCGAATGGCAAAAATAAATTGAAATGCTGGAACAAATTTAGAGTTATAACGACGCTTTTTAGTTAAAAAGCTTCATATGATGTTGACTTAAAGAGCATTTGACGTTTACAAGGCGTTTTAAGCCTTTAAAAAAGTTTAACTTAAAAAAAACGGTTAAAGGACTCTTATAAGCTTTTAAGTTTAGTAATGTTTTAAGGCTTGTGAAGTTAAAATAATCTTATATGTTAAAAATATATATTAAGTAAAGGTTTTGAAAGATCTTGTGTCTGTAAGAGCTTTAAAAGCTATGAAAGCTCTAAAAACTTTTGGCGTTGAAAAATTTAAATGCTTATAATTTCAAAAAGTCTAGAAATATTTGTACAATATTTTACATTAGAAAAGCTTAAAAGCTTAAGACATGAAAAAAATTAAAGAGCTTGAATTGAATTGATATTCAGTACAAACGTGTGCAAAGCTTTTGCGTTAAAAGTTTTATAATTTTTCTTACAGTAAAAGCTTTAAAAGCTTTTGATGTTCAAATATTTTGACGTGTAAAAGCTTTAAAAATATTTTGGCAATAAAAAGGCTTAAACAATTTTGATGCTAATCAAGCTTCAAAGCCTTTGGTGTTGAAAAGAATTAAAATATTTTACCTTAAGGAAAGTCTTGCAGTATTTAGACCCCAAAAAGGCTTGTGATTTACAAAATCAAAAGATTTTTAAATAAATTAAAAGTAAATAAAATTTATGTTTAAAAAGCTTTAAAATATGTTGACATTAAAAAGCTTTCAACGTTTTTGAGAGCACATGAGAGAACATTTGTGCTTTAACTAGGCGCAAGTATTTTCAAGCTTTTTATATTAACAGGAATTAAAAGCTTTGAACTTGAAAAAGCTGTTGGCTTTTTAAAGACAAAAATACAGTTTTGTAACAGTTTCATGAAATTTTTAAACAGTCGCAAACTTATGAGCGTATTTATATAAAAAAAACATATCGTGAAAAAAATTATAAAGCTTAAGTGCAATAAATATTTTCACAAAATGCTTTTGAAAGCTTTGAATACTAAAAATTTTAAATAATATTAAATTTTTATTGAGCTTTTTGACATATAAAAAAAAATTGCAACCTTAAAAAAGCATTTAAGGCTTTTAATTTTTGAAAAAGAAGGCCATAAAGCTTTTTATATTTCTGATATATAAGAAATAAGTTATCTTGGCCTTAAATAAATATAATTAAATAATAAGATAAGTTAAGAAATTTTTTCAGTAATAGCTTTTAAGGCCTTTAAATTTTCTTTATAGTTGTAAATTTTTTACAATATTTTGCTATAATTAAAAAAAAAGACAATAATTAGCGTTTTGCGAAAAAAAAGGTCTGCAAAAATATAATAAAGTATTTTCATAGTCCTTTAACTGTCTTTTTCTTTTAATATAAACATTTCGCTGTGAAAAATCTTAATTTATATTTTGGATTAATTTTTATTTTATAATTTTTGTAAAAGTTTGCGATGTAGTGTTTTTGTTGTATTAAAAAAAGCTTGAGAAATAAAGTGCAAAATTTGTTGAACTTAAAAAAAAAAATTAAATTGCTGTATAATTTTTTTTTAAATGTAGTAGTTTGTTGTCAAAGAAAAAATTATTACCAAAAATCCTTTTTTTATTAAAATTTTTGTAAAATTAAAAGGGGTAAAATTTACCACCATGTCACAGACTATGTCCAAAAAATTCACCTGCATAGTTATAGGTTATTATGTTTTATTTTAAAGTTTTTATATTTAAATAGAATTTAATAAAAAAATTCAATGATTATTGACTTCATGAAAAACTTTAGCTAATTTGCCAGAGTTTTGTTAGATTTAAGTATTTTTAAAAAGCAGCTAAAACAATATTTTTTCTAAATCAATTTAACAATCTTTAAATAACCACATTTATTCTTTGGTTTTTCAAAACTTTTGTGCATATTGTCCAAAGCTTTTCATATGTATTCTTTAACTCAATTAATTCTAATGCTATAATGAAGATGCTTTTTTAAAAAAGTTTTTTAAAATTCTTGCCATTTCTAGAATGACTTTTCGAAAAGCTCTTAAAAAGTTTGAAAGTATCATTTATATGCATACTGACACAAGTAAAATAATGTTGTTTTTTTTTCAAAATTTTGTTTTGGGTATTTGAATAGAGCTTGTGCAGTGACAGCAACATGAAATAGCAAATGTTTCCAGAGCATAAATAAGCAATTTACAAAATGGTAACTTTGCATGCTGCTGTCAAAAAATAAATGTTTTGAAAAGCATTTCCGTTGGGCTTAAAGCGGAAATTAAAAAAAATACAGATCCAGGCAAGGTAAATAAACACTTGCACAAACAAGTGCTATATGCAAGCACAAATATAAATAAATTAATGAATAAACAACAACTGACACATCAATTTAGATACACAAACAGTGAGGCGTTCAAAAACACACACACACTTTGCTAGAAATAGTATAAGAAAAATAGGCACTTAAAAGTTCATCAAAGGCCAGGTACATATAAAAGTATAACAATCACGCCTATGCCTTAGTTCAGCACTGAAATTCTCTTTAGTTTTCTAGAGTCACGTTATAAGAAAGCTCTATGGTTTTTTTAAATGCCATCAACTTTGCCACACTGAGCATATTTAATGCATTTTTAAATAATGCAAGCATTAGAGAGAATTCTTTATTCAAGCCGCGTCCTTAATTAGTGTTAGAAACAACAACAATAAACTAGCACAGCCACCACCACAAAGTAAGCAAGCAGTTCAAGGCTGCTGTCGGCTAGCTTTATGCTGTCACACAGCTGTCCTCAACTTCTACCAACGTTCTCTACACCCCACTCACTACCACTCACCGCTTCACTCCTGCAGCTCAACTCAGCTAAACTTTTTTTTTCCAATAGTTGTGCCACGCTTCAGTGGATAAAGTCGTGCAATGAAGCGCAACAAGGACAAAGAACTGCCTCCAAGCTAGTTAGTAGATTTTCTGTTCTGACAAAGTTACAGCTGCGACATTTTGTGGTGGTCGTGGTCTTCATTGGCCGAAGGACAACAACGATTGCGGCCATGTGACTGAGTTGTGCCACTTTCTTGTGCAATAGGCAAAAAGCACAAAATATATAGTGCAAAAATGTATAAAATTATATAGAAAAAATGTTTTAGATATTTTAAAACTGCTGACGATGGAGTGCAGCACATGCAAATTGCTCTCAAATGGCATGGAAAGTGAAAATGGATATTAAAAAACATAAATTTCAGAAATTTTAATTAATTACTCAGTTGCAAGGAAGTGGAAATTAAAAAGTGTTTGTCACAAGTTTCTGCTAAAAGGTTTCGTAGAATTGTGTCCTGACCCAGGACAACAGTTCAACCAACCACAAAGCGGAAAACTAGTTTTATGACTTTTATGCAATATTTGATATTCTATTGAAAACATGAAGAGAACTTGTAGATAACTATTTTTAAGGCATACAAGAGTAGAAAAGAAAATAAAAAATAACACTTAGTGGATATTTTGTGACTTTAAAGAACGATGAGCGAATATGCAATTAAAAATGATTTCAAATAGATTTTAGAAAACAATATAAGATTAAAACAATTTATTTATATTATGCATATTCATGTACACACAAAATATTAAATGAATTATATGTTCTAGGAAAAGTCAGGAATTTCCATTTGGAAGGCTCGGAGTTTTGATTAAAAAAATGTATTGGCACAAATATGATACTATTTAGATAATGGATATCTAACTTGTTTGCGCGAAATTGATTATATATAAAATAATTCTTAAATGTCGTTTTTACTTTTTTTTTTTTAATAAAATTTGAGAAAAAGAGTTAATTTTTCATTTGTTTCAATACAACATTTCTTGTCAGATGATTCAAATTAATAATTTTTATACCCATATGCGTGGTAAAATGTGGTACATAACACCGTAGTGCGTTTAAAAAAAGGTATGGGAAAGGAAAATCGGGGCGAACATTCACATGGTAACGTGTCTGACTGTCTTCACCTGGCGAGTCCAGAATAAGCCATGTGAAATTGTAATTAGGAATAATGAGCAGCAACAATATTATTCCTAACCAAATAATTATTCTTAAGCAAAACCCTAGCCTATTTTTTGTCACTCTTTACAACCAAAATGTAAGAGGATTACGCAGCAAAATCTCTACAGTGTGCCATTATTCCCTTAAGCTTCCCTACGACATATTTGCTCTTACTGAGACCAATCTTACGGCCGACTTCAAGGATACTGAGATCTTTGCGTTCGATTTTTGTGGTTTTCAGGGACGATAGTCTCGACAAAGATGATCGAGATGCAAACCAATTTACTAATTTTTTCACTCAGTCATACACAAGTCATAACGATGAACTAGACTACGAATATTTTTCTCTGTTTAGGAACTGTCCTCAAACGTCGTCGATTTCTATTGATATTACTCTAGCTGATGTGTTAGGAAAGATAAATAAACTACAAGACGATTATTCTCCTGGACCCGATGGCTTGCCTGCTATTGTTATCAAAAAATTTGCAAACTTGTTGGCTCATCCCCTTTTGGCTCTTTTTCAACTTTCCATTTCTAAATCTGTTTTTCCTAAGTTATGGAAGAGCTCGTACAAAATACCTCTGCATAAAAAGGACCTAGAAATTATATTTCCGATTACAGATCTATTGCAAAACTGTCATATACTCCCAAAATTTTTGAAAGTTTTATCTATGACATTCGTTTTTTCCACTGCAAATCTATTTTTCCTTCTAGTGAACACGGAAAGATCCTTAAGGAAAGATCGACTACCACTCACCTTACAGAATTTATTTCAAACGCTTTATGCTCGTTGGAAAGCGGGTACGAAGTTGATGTAGTTTCTACCGACTTTATTAAAGCGTTTGACAAAATCTCTCATACTATCCTTCTTAAGCTTAAGGCCTTTGGTTTTCCATCACTCTTTATATCATGGATTAAATAATTTCTCGAAGAACGTCGTAACAATGTCATCTTTAGATTTTTCAGTTCAGAGTCTTCTATAGCTACCTCTGGTGTCCCACAATGTAGTCACCTTGGTTCTTTGTTGTTCGTTTTAACAATCTCTGATGTAAATGGAATTATCAAAGATTGCAATCTCTCTGTGTATGCTGATGATATGAAAATCTACGGCGCATACAAACCAACGCCGATTCTTGCAATCTTCAAGATGATCTGGTTAGTTTTTCCACCTGGTGTCAAAAAAATCTTCTTGAGCTCAACATCAGTAAATGTCAAGCAGTTACATATTCACGAAAGCGTCTCCAGCTTCCCCCGAGATCTTATTACTAACTCGGAAAGCCAATTTCTCCTGTAAACTATTTACGGGACTTCGGTGTAATATGTGAGAAGGAACATAATTTTAGGTTTCATATTGATAATACCATTAGTATGCCAACTCTGCACAGGGTTACATGAAACACTGGTCCAGAGAGTTCTCCAATCCTTACGTGAATAAATCTCTCTACCTTACCTTTATTAGACCCATCTCTGAATATGCCAGGCAGGTTTGGTCTCCTATCTACAACACCCATTCTGTCTGAATCGAAGCCGTGCAAGGAAGATTCATTCGGTTCGCACTTCGCGGTCTTCCCAATTCTAACAGTTTCAACTTATCTCTGTATGCAGACCGCTTGAAATTGATTAACATACAAACTTATGCAAAAGGAAGGGAAGTTACCGATGTGCTCTTCATTCATGAACTTGCATGCGGAACCATTAACTGTCCAGCATTACTCCAATTAATATCCTTTAATACCAACCCACGTAACCTTAGGTCTATTCCTCTCTTCCACCTCAAGTTTCACCACACCGACTATGGATTCAGTTAACCTGTAACCAGAATGCTTCGTGTAACCAACATTTTGATTAGCGAATTCGATTTTTATCTGATCAGATCTCGACTCCGAAATGCCCTTCTTAACTCTAACGCCACTATTTCTTAACTCCTACGAAAGTTTTCCCCCTCTCTAATGATTTTCTTACAATTAAGAAGTGGTATTTTTAGAATAATTAATTATATTTGCAAGTTCCCCTTATTACTTCTTTTCTCGTATTTTCTTTTTGACATATCACGTGTTCTTAAAATAAAGTCATTCAGGTCGGCTTAAAAATAAAAAAGCAGCGGGAGCTGATGGCTTACCTGCTGAGCTGTTTAAAAACAGAGGCGAAGCTTTATGTAAATGCATTCACGATCTTCTATGCAGAATATGGTCGGAGGAATCTGTTCCAAATGATTGGAATCTTAGTGTGCTCTGCCCAATCCACAAGAAAGGTGATCACACTTTTTGTCTTCAAATCTTCACATCCAGATCTTCATGCTACGACAAATCTTGAAGAAGACCCAAGAAAAACAAACAAACACCCACCATCTTTTTGTGGACTACAAAGCCGCTATCGAAAGTCCAATAAGGAATCACCTATACTCCACCACGTCTGAATTTGATATTCATGCAAACTTAATACGACTTTGCAAACTTAACACCAGTAGCGCAGTTTACATCAGGAAGTATCTCTCCCCACCATTTGTTACCAATCGAGGTTGCAGACAAAGTGATTCCATATCGTGCGAATTTTGCAACCTAATGGAGAAGATCCTCCGAGCTGCAGATCTGAGATGTTGTGGCACAATATTTTACAAGATTGTCATGCTGCTTGCGTATACTGATGACATCTGATGACAGAAGAGAGTCAAGTCGAAATGTTCTTGCAGTAAATATAGTGTCAACCAACAGTCCCAGCGTCTTGGAATCCAAGTTGGAGTTGACAATACCACCTTCAAGGTTGAGAATTACTTCGTCTATCTGGAATTCAGCATTAACTAAACTATTGTGTTACTTTGGGCTCATTAGTCAAGAGCATTAATATCGAGCGGCTTCGCTGGCTAGGTCGTGTTCAGAGCATGAAAGACGATCCTCCAGTGAAGAAAATATTCGATTCGGTACCCAGCGGCGAACAACGCAGAAGAGGGACAACCGCATCTTCGTTGGAAAGACAAAATAGAGGACTACCTGACGAAACTTGGAACTTCCAACTGGTGCCAGCAAGCGAAAGACAGAAATGGCTGGCGAACATTCTTATATGAGGCCAAGAACTAAGTAAGTCATTTTATTTTGAAAATTAACCCTCTCTTTGGTATATGGGTCCGGCCAGAAGTTTTTCGATTTTAATTTAAATTTTACTTGAAATTTCATGTAGTTTCCCAAAATTTCATTGGCTGTCGTTCTATTTAACAATCAGTATGAAAAAACCAATGCAAGGATAATTATAAGGATTTTATGGTGTACACATCGTATTTGTACCAAATGGGTCTGGTTAGACCCACATATATTTTGTATGAAAAATATTGGAATAAGTTGTTTTGCTTTTGATATCTTTTTTGAAAATTTTCCATTCCAACTGCCAGTTATTCTATTTGAATTTGTATATTTATGTGTATTCTTACTATAAATTCTGTTTCCGTGCTCATTTCAAGTAACTTGAAGTTACTAATGGCATTGGCATATCGAACAGCGAATGTACAAATCTCATACCAACAAACAATACAGCATTCGTTTGGCCTTCGAATCCTTTTTCGGAAGACAAATAATTGTAAGTATTCAGGTTCGATTAAAATTACATTTACCGTCAGTTTTCATTTTGACTTGACTTCATCTCATATGACTTGCTTTCGTTTTTTTGTTTCACTTCAGATTGCACCAGAAGTAGTGACTGGCATAAGCGGTGCTAGTACATTCGAATAGAAGAAAAGTTGCAAAATTTGTGCACAAGGAAATGATAAAATACGTCGAAAAACTCGTTTTTTTTTGTTCAAAATGTTCAAACGCAGTACGCCAACAACACGCAAAAGTTTATTATATGTGTTTTTCTTACTATAAAGATAATTAGTAGAAATATATGTAGTATATTTCATCAGAAAATAAGCTGAATGAAAGTTTACAACAGCATTTTTAAAAATAAGACATACAATTTAAAAAAAATTTTTTTTTTAACATTCCAAAAATTTTTCTTCAATATTTTTGACTGCGCAGGTAATTGCATACCACCGCAAAAACCACCGAGAAAAAAAAATTGAAAATATATGTCTACATTATTTATAAATAAGTCTCAATTCATCACCAAAAACTCAATATTTACACGTAAATGCTTGAAAATATATGTGGGTCTGGCCAGACCCATGAGGTACGAATGTGACTCGCAGAACATGTGCCAAACAGAGGGTTAATAATAGCATTAAAAAATTATATAGAAACTCAATAAGATTTGAATATCGATTTGCATATGTCCATAGTGCTATCCAGCTCTGAAATTAATTGTTTGTTATATTTTATAATTTTTATTAATAAAAATCAGATGTGGTACTCACTTTCACTTTGGTAAAAAAGTGAGACTAGAAGACCCATCTGCTGGGACCATATTGATTCTACTACTAATTTAAACAACTCAAATCATGAAAATATATTTTTCTTAAATTTCAGCCCTTGGAAGGACTTTGACCTAGCTTGTATTGATCAATTGTGTTGTGCGTGTTATTAAATGTTTGATCACAAAGAACATGACCGAGAACTGGACCTACGTATTTTATGCCGACTCTTAACGGCTTATGTTCTCAAGAAGCTCAACATTGCAATTTTTACTCTCTGAGGTTTGCCATTGTCTGCAGAGAGGTGACGACCGAACAGAAAAATTATTTCAATTGAAAAAACTTTCTGTCTGAGCTGGAATTGAACCCGGGCTACCGCAGTTCTTTAGTTTAGAGGCCACGCACTCTACCCACTAGGCTACGGCAGCCACTAGTTATTTATATTAATCAAACTACTGCAGTATTTTTTTTTAAAATATTTGCAGCTTTGTAGTGGTTATTTTGCCAAACAGTGAGGGTCCATATTGATTCGACAGTACGTCAACAGAAGTTTTTTAACTTATCATTGCCACAAACAAATGGGATTCTTTCATATGCAGATGGTTCATCTGTGGGAAAGAAATTATAACTATGTACAATAAATTTAATCAACTTAAATTATAAAAAAATTTTCTTAAAGAACATTTTTTTCTCATTTTATAACTAGCAAATCTTCTCTACGTTTGAGGAAAACTAGTATCGCCTGTGGTCGAAGTTCGACCATATCAAAATTGATTTGTTTTTTTTTTAATTTATATTGAAAAACGTTTATCAAAATAAAAAAACATTACATTGATAAATACTTTTGGCTAATACATAACCGCAACTCATTTTACGTACTCTGTACTTGCTGTTATCAGAATGTAAAACAAGGTTTCATGTATCGATTGCGCTGATTATTGTATGTGTGCTTCTCATATTATTTCGATGTTCATTTTGACGTTTATTAAATTTTCACGGCTTTCTTGCGTCGCACTCATTTTTTTAAAAAATGAGCAGCGCAATTTAAGTGTATTGTGCACATTGTAACAAATAAAATAATATATTTTAAAATCGTAATTGAGTATCAGTACAAATTTTTGGTTCTTGAAAATCCTTGAAGGACATGAATATATCAAAAATTTGGGCTAGAATATATTTTCAGAGTTAATATATTTCACTTAAAAAACTCAATTATTAACTCTACAGGTATAAAAAGAAATAATTGGTTACGTCATGTGTCTTTTTACCACTGGGTTCATTGAATGATATTACTTCATTCTGTTCAGGTTATTAGTTCGAGAGAGTAATTAAGACACAGCAACAACAACAATGCCACACAGCTCTGTTGAAGTGTTCTGAGTCACTCTCTTCTCTCTCGTGTATGCTACAGCAACGATGTTCAACAGAGCTGTGTTGCTATTGGTTTGCACTGTCCCGTTGGGAATGAAGGTTTTTACATTTGCTTTGTTTTACCTATCTTCATGACAACTTATTCGAATAAAAATTATATTCTGCAAATGTACTCAAAAATACCTTTCCAACGATGTAAGATTTATGTGAATATGAAGACGTTAACACAGGTAAAATGGTACAACAATTTTTTGTTTGCGAAATAATATATAAATTAAATCCTCAAAAAAAATATTTGTACAAAAAACATTCCAGAGTAACACTGGGTATGTAGCTAGTATATAATATGCAAAATCGTTGCCGCAAAAGGTTTTTAGAATTATTTTCTTATAGCCTCGAACTTTATTTGGGTGTTTGGAACTACGAAATTCCTAGGCTACGACCCCTTTTTTTAACTCAGCACTCGCTATAATGTTTTCTGGCAACAAAGTGATCCAAACGTTCTGTGATTATTTCTAAAATCGCCAATAACCTGCTTTAGTGATAAGACCAATAAAAATTTTCCATATCCGTAGGCAGTGCAATAAAAACTGTCAATTCAAAGTTTGTTTGGCGCATTTGGCTAGAAGCGACATCAGAAACGAGAATCACTAAAAGCTAAAGCTAGATATGATACACAAATTGCGAACAGACACTAAAATCGTACAATTTTTTTTTTCAACAAAAGTTTACTTATTAAGAGCCTAAAACAATATGTACAAGAGCTATATGAGTGCATGTGTGTATGTTTGTGCGGGCCAATTTTGTTTACTGCCTAACATTTGACTGTCTCATTCAACCAATCCACCCCAGTTTAGCTTCGCTCAGAATAAACTAAGCGCTATTTGGTAATGAAAAAAAAAAAAAATATAAAACTATTGTTCAAATATATCGGTTTTATTGGATTTTCAATGGCTTTTGTTTTGCAAATCGACCAAGAGGGACCATTTTTGGGGCATTCGAATGAACAGCGATGAGTTTTCGTAGCGCCGCTATATATTTGCTGTGTTCTGGCTGTGGTGGTTGTTGTTGTTGTTTTTGTTGTTGTTGCAGAGTAGTTGTGCATAAAGTTTTCTTTGTTGAGACTAGCTATTGTTGGGTAGGTAACGCACGCAATTAAAGACCGAAACCCAAAAAAAAAAGGCGCTCACAGGCCAGAAGGATTAACGATGACTTCGCTTGGTCCTTTTGCCATCTCTCTCTCTCTCTCTCTCTCTCTATTTCTCTCTCTCGCTGTCGCTGTTTCTATGTTCACTGTGATTTTGTATTCCTTTAGTTCCATTTCTGGGATCAGGACATACTTAGCTTTATACATATTTATTACGTCCCTGTTTGCGTTCGCAGCTTGTTCGCAAAAAACAAATGATTTTTTGTTATTTTATGAAACTGCCTGTGAAAGAGCTGCCAAGACTTCGGTTCAAAATTTATTCGGAGGTGTTTTGTGGGTTGTAGCTGTAGTTAATGAAGAACTATGGGCAGACTTTCACGTCAAATTGCTGGTAATTCATTATTTTGTTACGTGTTTTAGAAACTCTTAACTTCGGTGAAAATATTCATTAATTTTATAAATTATTTAATAAGAAATTTTTTATAGCATTTTCGATAGTTTTTTTATTAGCATTAATGGCTGGCTGCAGCAGTTTTTGTACTTACTTTATGATAGCACACCGGATATAACCACCATTGTTGGAGCTGTAAAGAAATAGAAGAAGAAGAAATATTTACTTTTTGAAAGTAATGTTAGCTTATAAAATAGCGGTGGTAAGAGTGCGTGACCCGTAAGCTAAAGAACCGCGGTTGAAACCTCAGCTCACACAATATGTTTTTTAATTGAATTAATACTCAGCCGCCACCTCTCTGCGGCAATCGAAAACCTTAGAGAATAAGAATTTTCATGTAAAGTTTCTTGAGAACAGAAGGCATTTAGAATCGTCAAAAAAAAAAAAAAACAACAAAAACAGATGAGCCTCGAGCAAGGCAAAAAGTGAGGTAAATTTAAAACTTATTTATTTAAGTTATTCTAAAGGCGATAGAAAAAATTGCCCAATGAAAAATTACAAAAAAAAAGTGAACGAAAAATTACCCAAAAATTCGCCTTGCACAATTTAAAGATTTTTCATATGTAAGTTGTTTTTTGTTATTCGACCTTAATTTTTTTAAAAAATTTGTTTGTTGTTCTTTTTGACCTAGAGCCTGAAGAAAAACAAACAGATTTTTCATATGAAAATATTTGGTGGTTTCATATGAAAATATTTGCGATTTTTTTTTTATTAAAGTCGATTTTTCCTGTTATCGAATATATATCGTTTTCAATATTTTGGTGATTTTTTATTTTGTTTTTTTGCTATTTTACCAACGCCTTTAAAATTGCTTCGACATGAATAATTTTTTTATACCCTCTGCCAGATTCCATTGACTGTGAAATTATACAAACAAAAATGCATTGATTTCAATTAAACATAAAATTCAATTAGTTAAACTAAAATAATTAAAAATTAAAAAAATTTTACAAAAAAAAAGCAATTCACTTTTGGTTTCTACTTTTCTGTCTTTTTCAATATTTTTTTAATTTTTACTCAAAAATTGATTGAAGAGAATTTACTGTATATTAAAAGAAAATATTTTAATGATGGCACATTCAAAATAGTTCCTCACGGCTGTTTCAATTAACTTCAATTCCATTTTGAACGTATCAAAAAAATAAAATTATCGAATGACCATATCTGATTTAGGTCAAATGTTACATAGAGTATCACTGATGGAAATCAAAAACTACCTTTCAAGGAAAAAAATTAAGCTTGATTTTTGTCGGATTTACGGAGTGCACAAAATTGACAAAAATCGGCAAAAACGTCAAACATCGGTTTTTACGAAAACTCTTATCTCAAATAGTTGCTAACCTAATGTTATGTTTGAACTAACGTTTGAGAGGTAAAAATTCTGTTGGCTGCTTTGTATCTTAAGGTACAAGGCTCTAGTTGTTCAGACCTAAAAAGTAAACAATTGGTAACATATTCTTTGGTATTGGTAATCAAGGTTCGGAACAATTAACACGAAAATTACCTTTTTCCCAAAGTAACATAAATTAAATATCACCAAAATTCCCATGCTAAAGGTAAACAAAAAAAAAAAAAAAAAAATTCCCAAAGCAATTAAAAAATACCAAAAAAAAAAATCCCACAATCATTAAAAATTACAACAAAAATACCATGCGTTTTAAAAATACCACTAAAAATCCCATATGCATTTAAAAATACCATACTTATTAAAAAATACCACGAAAAATCAATCAAAATATTTTTTAAATTTTTTTGGATTTCCAAAATAATTTTTGTAAGCTTAACGCTTGCATGCAGATATGTAGAATTTTCAGAAAAGGTCAGAATTTTAAGGCCAGAATTTTGTTCAGAAAAGAATGCGCTATTAGTTTTTATGCAATTTTGTGATGTCAACTTGTTCTTTAAACAAATATGCATTTTAATTGCTTATATTAAGAGTAAGTTCGAAGAAATGTACAGCGTAAACTTATAGCTTTACTCTTTTGTATATATACGTCGATCATCGAATAGTATTTATATATATATCATATATATCATATGATTAAGATTTTACTTAATAAAAGTAAAAAAAGACATTTTAAGAAAAAATTCACAAATTCCCATGCAATTAAAAATTACCACGCTGAATAAAAAAATACCATGGGAATTCCCAAAAAAAAATTTTCCAAGATCAATTAAAAATTACCACGAATGGGATTTTTCCCACAATACTGGCTCTTAGTTAACTATAACTTTTCATGATTTGCGTTTCACAATGCCTTAGTTAACTAATAGCAATTTTGTTACACAAATATGGCAGCACTGTATAAAACATATGTTTTTGACATTTTCTTTACATTTTATTCTTTTGCACAATTGAATAAACAATGGATGCGATACAAAATGAGAGATGTGCTAAATTCTCATCAAATGGAATTGATTTTGTTTTGGTTTTGGTATTAGTGAACAAATACAAACACATAATTGAATGCAAAAAATCCGATGACTATCATCCGGTTGAGAAGGAGAAAACATGGTTAAAAATTGAAGCAGAACACAATTGCAAGAATGAGGAACTGACGTATTGTATATGTTTGACGTTTTCCTTTTTGCTTTTTTTTCTTCATTACAGAAATCAGCTGTTAGTTAACTAATGGTTTAAACCATCATCACTGGTAGCTTAAACCATTAGTTAACTTTGAATGTAAAACTCAAATTTGTTAGTTAACCTCTGGTCAGTGGTTAACTAATGGTCGTGAAACTGGCCCTTAATTCTTTTTTTACATAGCATCTACGTTCCTAAGAAAAACGTGTAAAAAAAATTCGTACTGAAATATAGGCGATATATGGGAAATTATGGGATGTGTTCCAAAGCTTAGAAAAACCGTGTAAGTTGAAAAACTTTGAAATTTTTTCCCACAAAACCATGCAAAAAAGTAATGATTTCAATACAACATACAATTATTTAAAATAAAAGCAATTCATTTTTAGTAAAAAAAAAAAACCAAAAGAAAAATAAGTAAGAATTACTTACTTACTTAGTTGGCGCTACAACCGTATGTCGGTCTTGGCCTCATCTAAGAATTTGCGCCAGCCATTTCTGTCTTTCGCTTGCTGGCGCCAGTTGGAAATTCCAAGCTTCGTCAGGTTGTCCTCTACTTGGTCTTTCCAACGAAGATGCGGTCGGCCTCTTCTGCGTTGACCGCCGCTGGGTACCGAATCGAATGTTTTCTTCACTGGAGCATTGTCTTTCATGCGCTGAACATGACCAAGCCAGCGAAGCCGCTCGATTTTAATGCGCTTGACTATGTCGATGTCAGCGTACAGCTCATACAGTTCATTATTCCACCGTATTCGGTACTCGCCATTGACGCAGATTGGTCCGTAGATCTTACGAAGAATCTTTCTCTCGAATGCTCCTAAAGTCTTTTCATCTAAACTGCTCAGCGTCCAGGTTTGTGATGCGTAGAGTAGGACGGGCATGATGAGCGATTTATAGAGCGTGATTTTCGTTCGTCGAGAGAGGGCTCTGCTTCTCAATTGCCTACTGAGCCCAAAGTAACACCTGTTGGCAAGAGTTATTCTTCGTTTGATCTCAATGCTGATGTCGTTGGTTGAATTAATGCTGGATCCCAGATAGACGAAGTTCTTCACAACCTCGAAGGAGGTATTGTCAACGGTAACGTGGGTTCCAAGACGCTGGGACTGTTTGTTTGTTGACACTAAGTATTTCGTCTTATCTGCATTCACTGCCAGACCCATTCGACTTGACTCTCTTTCTAATCTGGAAAATGCTGCACTGACTTCGCGCGTATTATGGCCAATGATATCGATGTCATCAGCATACGCAAGCAGCATAACACTCTTGTAGAATATTGTGCCACTACGTCTCAGATCAGCAGCTCGGATGATCTTTTCCATCATTAGGTTGAAAAAGTCGCACGATAAGGAATCACCTTGTCTGAAACCTCGTTTGGTAATAAATGGTGGGGAGAGGTCCTTCCCGATTTTAACTGCGCTGCTGGTGTTGCTCAGTGTCATAAGCTGGTGTTGCTCAGTGTCATCCTGCAAAGTCGTATTAGTTTTGCAGGAATACCAAATTCAGACATGGTGGAGTACAGGTGCTTCCTTATTGGGCTGTCGAAGGCGGCTTTGTAGTCGACAAAAAGATGGTGGGTGTCGACTTGTTTTTCTTGAGTCTTCTCTAAGATTTGTCGTAGCGTGAAAATCTGGTCGATGGTGGACTTTCCAGGTCTGAAGCCCCACTGATAAGGTCCGATCAGTTCGTTTACAATGGGCTTCAATCTTTCACATAAAACGCTCGACAGGACCTTATATGCGATATTAAGAAGGCTTATTCCACGGTAATTGGCACAGATAGTGGGATCGCCTTTCTTGTGGATTGGGCAGAGCACACTGAGATTCCAATCGTTCGGAATGCATTCTTCCGACCATATTCTGCATAGAAGCTCGTGATTGCATTTAAGTAGAGCTTCGCCTCCGTTCTTAAACAGCTCAGCAGGTAATCCATCAGCTCCCGCGGACTTCATCATAGTCGGGCAGCGGAACCTCGACGCTGTCATCCGCAATTGGGGTTTCCGGAATATCATCTCTATTGACGGAATTGTTGTCAGCGTCGCCATTTAGAAGCTAAGAGAAGTGTTCCCTCCATAACGTCAGTGTACTCTGGACATCTGTCACTAGATTCCCGTTTTCATCCTTGCAGGAAGAGGCCCCGGTTTTAAAACCATCGGCAAGGCGTCTTATTTTTTCGAAAAATTTTCGGGCCTCATTCCTGTCACCATACATCTTCAATCTTCTCCTGCTCGCGCTTTTCTGCCTCTCTTTTTTTCCGCCTGAAAATATGTCTCTCTTCCCTCCTCTTTTCTTTGTATCGCTCCTTAGCAGCGCGCGTTACAACCGACTGCAGGGTGGCTTTGTAGGCGGCGTCTTTCTCTGCAGTGGCGTCGCGACACTCCTGGTCGTACCACTGGTTTCGGCGAGGGCGTTGGTAGCCAATCACCTCTTCAGCAGCCGCACGCATGGAGTTGGGAATGTGTGTCCACTGCGCGCATATATCATCGATTGGAGGAGTGCTTTGAAGCAGGAGTGAGAGTCGAGTGGCGAAAGCATCGGCTGTCTGCTTCGATTGCAGCTTGTCGACGTCTAGCTTTCTCTGTGTAGGGTTGCGTGTATTTTTAGCTGCGCACAGACGTGTACGGATCTTGGCTGCAACAAGATAGTGATCCGAGTCAATGTTTGCACCACGGATCGTGCGTACATCCAATACACTGGAAGAGTGCCTTCCGTCGATCAAAACGTGATCAATTTGATTTTTTGTTTTTTGATCAGGAGACATCCAGGTGGCTTTATGAATATTGAGATGCTTGAATCTAGTACTACTTACGACCATGTTTCGTGCTGCGGCGAAGTCAATCAGCCTCATTCCGTTATCGGAGGTGTTGTCGTGGAGGCTGAACTTTCCGACTGTTGGACCAAAAATATTTTCCTTGCCCACCTTAGCGTTGAAGTCACCAAGCACGATTTTTACGTCGTGACGGGGGCAGCGCTCGTAAGCATTTTCAAGGCGCTCATAGAAAATTTCCTTGATCTCATCGTCCTTGTCTTCTGTCGGAGCGTGCGCACATATTAGGCTTATATTGAAGAATCTAACCTTGATGCGGATTATGGCAAGTCGTTCGTTCACAGGTGTGAATCGCAGGACGTGGGGCCGTAGTCTCTTGCCAACTACAAATCCGCATCCAAACTCGTGCTTCTCCGCATGGCCGCTGTAGTAGATATCACAGGGTGCATGCCGAATGCAACCCTGTCCCTTCCATCGCATTTCCTGGATAGCAGTGATATCAGCTTTGTATCTTTCCAAGACATCAGTCAGTTGGATAGATGCACCTTCCCAATTAAGGGTTCGGACATTCCAGGTGCATATCCGTAAATTGTTATCAGTTTTTCGTTTGCGGTAGTCGTCATCAGATTTGGGGATCATTTTTCTTCTATTCTTATATGTTTTCATTGAAATTGGTTTTTACGGGTGGGCTTCAAACCCGACGCACAACCTATTTTAAGCCTAGGGAGGCCCGCCGCTCAGATTAGCCGCCAAACTAACGGTTGTCAGTTTTGACGTTGCCCAGGAAACACCACGTGGAGGTTTGAGTCGACTTGAGGCGATTTCACAAAGATTATGCTGGCCTCGCCAGGTTGAGACAGTCAGACATGTTACATTGTTCCATCGCCCCCAGTTTCCCATAAGTAAGAATACAATGTAAAAAAAGACTAGACATCGGGTGTTCCCCCAAACTTGTAAACGTAAACCAGTGGTCATCAAAATGTTCAAGTCAATAACATACGCGTGTGAGCATAAACCGATCAAATTTAAATACAGCATGAAAATTGTTAGTGAATAAAAATTTTGTTTTAATCTTTCAAAACCGAAAATTTCGTGTAAATTTTTTTTTGGTAAACCGTGTTATTTCAAAATCGTGCAGAAAAAGACCGTGTAAAAAAAGAGTTGCGTGTGTATAAAGAGTTCAGGGCAATAAGGTGCTCACTCATTAAGCAAGTTTTGATACAAGTCACATTTTTTAATAGTTTTTGAACATTTTTGAATATTTTGAATATTCACAATTTTCGTAATAAGATAGTTTTATAATAATACTTTTAATTTTTATTTTTAGAAGTTCTGCATACAATGATATCGGCATTTAAAGAACTTCAGAATTTTTCGTCTGTTTGTGAAAAAAAATAAAAGTAATTAAAAAAGAAAATAAAAGTAAAAAGTGTATCAGCAATCCCGCCAAAAGTGCCCATTTACATGTCGTCACAGTTTTTACTGGAAAAAAAAAACAATTTTTGTTACTTTAAAATACTTTAGCCGTCATAAAAAGGTTTTTCTTGAAGTGCATGTAGTAACTTAGTCATTGAAAATTTATTTCGCAGATGAAAATTCCCAAAACAGACATAAAATGTCATTCCTGTAACGTGTCGCCAACCAAAATTAAAACAATTCAAAAAGTGTGACTTTCGCAATTTTCTTGATAACAAGGTAAAAATATTTCATATACCGTGTGCATTTCCTGCCATTCTAAGTAATTATAAAACAATTTTTTAACATATGTTTCATCTACAAACCTTTTATCAAACGATTATACCAAATTTTGAATTTGACGCTTTTTAATAAGAAAACAACGAGACGAGTATCGTGTAAGTGCTCTCTCAGTGTGGTTTTTTACACTACTTATGTATAGTCAAGTTTCAAAAATGCACCAATGATTTTGAGTGCGAAGTTCAAGTGCAAAATTAAACTTACTTTTAATATTATTAATATTTTAACCAAAAAATTTGTCGTTTCTGTAACCAACTGTGTATTCATTTAGTGATAGACTAAAACGAAATTGAATATAACATATTAAAGCAGTTAGCAATTAAATGATAAAATCATGAGGAAAAGTGTTATTGTTTTCTCTGATGCCAGTTATTTCCAATTAAAGACGATTTTGTCATTTCTGACAGTCATTTCTGAAAGTGTTTTCATTCCTGTAACCACTCAAACGCACAACAAATTCACACCTTTTAACTTTTCCAATATTTTTTAGTTTTATTTTTAGACGTCCTGCCTATAATAGTAATTGCATGCACAGTTTCAAAATAATCCAGATTATTACTTAGTGATAGACTAAAATGAAATTGAATATAACATATTAATGCAGTTAGCAATTAAATGATAAAAACATGAGGAAAAGTGTTATTGTTTTCTCTGATACCAGTAATTTCGAAATAAAAAGGATTTTGTCATTCCTGTAACAGTCATTTCTGATAGTTTTCTCATTCCTGTAACTACTCAAAAGCACACCAAATTCCACACCTTTTAACTTTTCCAATATTTTTTTAATTTTTATTTTTAGACGTCCTGCCTACAATAGTGATACATACAAAGTTTCAAAATAATCCAGATTATTTTTTTTACATGCAAAGCAAAAAAAAAAAAAATAATCATATAACAAATAAGATTCATTTGCTATCCATATAAAATTGTGATAAAGCCTTTAAAAAATTTGAAACACAAGAGCCGCACCTGTATATTTTTATGAGCTGCCATTGCACTTTTTTAATTAACTGTTTGCATGATACAATCACTATTAGGTAGCCTTGACAGCAGAGCTGTAAAATCTGCATTAATATTCAGAATTTTTTTTTTAATTTGTAATTTGGCTTTATTCATATATTAGTACATAAGAAATAGTTATTCTTTTGCGTACAATAAAATAGTATAATATATCTCGAACAAACATAAGATCAGAATTAAAGAGAAACAAACAGTTATTAAATTTATATTTAAAAATGACTTAATAAAATCAACACAAACTTATATCTAATGAATAATTACATAAAAAAGGATTAAAATAAAATGAGAAAAAGAGAGAAAGTAAAAGAGAAACGAGAATTTAAGAAAAATATGCAGATATTAATTGCTTGAAGTTTTGTGCGTTGGAATTAGATTTAAGATACCTCGGCAAGGAGTTCCACAATCTAATGGTGCTTACGAAAAAAAGTCTTGAGGAAATTAAATATTTAAAGTGAGGAATTACCAAATTTAAGCTTCGGGCTGATAAACAAAACAGAAGCTTAGAATATAGATAGTTTGGAGTTTTTGAGTGTGTCAGCTTATGCAGGAATATACAATTTCTTGCTTTTAAATAATGTTGTACATTGCATCCTAGAACTCGGGTGCTTAGACCAGTAACATGGCTAAATCTTCTGAGAACATACACATAACGGGCCGCATAGTTTAACGCCACTTGCATTTTATGCAACGAATGTGAGTCTAGATTACTAAACACCACTTCAAAATAATTTATAAAAGGCATAATCAACTGTATTACTAGTTTACGACGAGTTTCTGTTGGTGTGATCTGAGCAGTCATTGGCAGATTTCTTAAGACAAAGTATATTTTGCTTACAACATAGTTAATATGGTCTACAAATGAAAGTGATGTGTTAATCCGATACCCAAGGTTGGTTATCTTTTCAACAGACTTAAGTGGTTTAGTACTTATATATACGGCAGAAATATATTCAACTGAGTAAAGACTTTTTGAAATTGGAAACACAAAAGATTTTAACGGATTTAGTTTAAGCTTGTTACTTACCGCCCACTTATTAATTGCATTAATTCACTCTGAAGCAAAGATCTTCGCTGAGACCAATAGGATGAGACATATAAAGCTGGATATCATCCGCATATGCATGGATTATTACATTTTTGGAATGGTAAAAATATCATTAATAAAAATTGCAAAGAGAACAGGCCCAAGAACTGAGCCTTCTGGTACTCCGCTGTTAAGGTATTTATAATTCGAGTAATTACTGTCAATTTTTACTCTTTGGGATCTACCTTTTAGATAATTTTTAATAAGATTGATTGCAGTTAAAGAAAAGCAAATTAATGATTCAAGCTTTGAACAAAAAATATAATGATCTACAGTGTCAAATGCTTTAGAAAAATCCAAGAGACAGAGTAATGTAAGATGTTCTTTATCAAAGGATATTCGAATGTCGTCTAAGATTTTAGCTACTGCAGTAGAGCAACTATGACCAGAACGAAAACTGGACTGAAAGGGAGACAGGAGCTTATTAACGCAAAGGTAATGCGAGATCTGATCTGCCATTAGTGATTTACAGACTTTAGAAAGAGATGATAACAAGCTTATAGGTTGAAAATTAGATGGTTCAGATGCTCTAGCTTTTTTTACAATGGGAATAATTGTTGCTACTTTCCACATTTTAGGATAGGACGAGCTAGTAAAGCAGTGGTTAATGATGTGCGTTCACGAACTCAAAATGTAAGGAAAAATCATTTAAATATACCTAATATTTATACCATCTTCTCTTAGAGCACTGGACTTAATTCTCATTATAGGTCTGGCTATTTCGTATTCCGATACGCTGGAAAACTCAAAATTGCTTATAATATTGACAGAATTCGTTCTGTTTTGATTACAGCTTACAGCGGGCTGTGAGTCAGAGACAAAAAAGTCATTAAGAGCGTCTGGGTCAATCTGACACTTAGGTAACTGTTTGTTGTACACTCCAATTTGTTTTAAATTTTTCCAAAGTTGCTTGAAGGAAAGTTTTACGTCAAGTTTTGACTTGTAGAAATTTTTCTTGGCATCCTTTACAACCGAATTGGCCTCATTTCGAGCTGTCTTATATGCTTCCCGTCTGTCGGCAATCTTTTCCATTTAGTGTAAGCCTGGTTTCGTTTTTTTATGGTCAACTTATAAATACAAGTTTGAATTCACAATTATTTTTAAAAAATGATTAATTATTCATTTCAGTTATTCATTTTCGTTATTCAGAATAATGAGTCAATCTTTTTATTCGATTTTTAATTATTCTTGTTTTTATTCCTTATTTATTTGTTAATGATTATTGATTTTGTATTAATTATTCATTTTTATTTTCATTCATGAATATTTATTTTAGAACTAATATGAATAAAAATTGAATAATGAATAGCAAATGAATAAAAAATGAATGAATAATGAATAACAAATGAATTATGAATAACAAATTATATTCAACCCATATTATGGTGGGTAAATTTTTCTCCCTTTTGGTTTTTCATTGGACCACTTTTATCGATATCTTTGAGTTATTTCAATGATATTGGATTGGTTCTTAAAATGATATATTGCGGAAAAAGTGTGAAAAAGCTGTAGTAGCTGAACTCTATTGTTATTGCATGTTCTATAAATGAATAAAAAATTAATAATAGATTAAGAAAGAATAATTAAAAATCTGAAATCCTTTGTGAATTGCATTCTTTGTGAATACCATTTAAATGAATAAACAAAATTATTCATTATTCTGAATAACAAAAATGAATAATTGAAATGAATAATTAATATTTTTTTTTTTTAAATGAATGTGTATTAACATTTTTATTTATAAATCAATTTTGCATTCATTGAATGCATTCTTATTTCGTTATTCACTGATTCACTTTGTTGTGAATAAAATCAAATTGAATGCATTCTTTTACAGCTCTGCCTGACAGCTTCCAGTTTTCTCACTAGCTGCAACCATCGAATGTTAAACAAAAGAAAACAAAATAAACAGCGTGTGTCACACACATTGGCCGCATTCAACGGAGCCAACAATTACACTTAAATCTAATATTTAAAAATCTCGTGTCACGGTGTTTGTTACAGAACTCCTCCGAAACGGCTGGACCGCTTTTCATGAAATTTTGTATGTATATTTGGTAGGTATGGGAATAGGTTGTAAGGAATATTTCACCTTCCTACGGCGTAGCACCTTCCATACAACAGAAATTTGCGATATCGAATAGCTTTGGAGTTATAGGCCGCACAGCCTCGAAATTCGGTATTCGACAATAATTCACAAGTTCCGTTTCACTGATAACATTTTATGGGAGTTGGACAAAGGAGCGTGGCACCTCCCATACAACCCAAATCTGAGATAGCGAATAGCTTTTGAGTTGTAGGCCGCACAGCCTCGGAATTCAGTATTCGAACTCAATTTACTTATGCAGTTTTACTGATAACTTTGTATGGCGTTGGACAAGGGGGCGTGGCACCTTCCATTGAGCCTAAATTTGAGAAATTCAACAGCTTTTGCGTTATAGATCACACAGCCAGGGAATTCAGTATTCGACCACAAATTACATATACAGTTTCACTGATAACATTTTATTCGCGTTTGGCAACGGGGCCACGGCAACAACTCACCGGGTTTAAGCTTGTTATTTATATAATTGCATAATAATAGTAATTAAATTAAATATTTGCATTTTTTCTGACGTTTAGAGTAAAAAACACATTCAGAAAAACATTGTTCACTAAGGTATCGCTACCATAATAGTTCACAACGACACACGTTCTCATGATACCTAATAGTTATTATATCATGATTGTTTGTTTGAATTGAATTTTGGCTGCAACGGTTGTGCCCTCTTCGAGCCGTGTTTCTTTCTGTTCTTTTGAGAAAAATTGTTTTCGTGATTATATTAAGGCGAAAGGAACGCAGTTAATGTCTATCTTTATTGCCCCTTAAACTTAAGACTCAATTATGTGCAGCAAAAAGTATATATGCTTGTTATGCGCTAACAAATAAAGAAAACAACTTCAGTTTTGATACACATATAAAAGAGGTTGCTGAGTTTTGTTTGTTTTGCATGCAAAATTAGATTTTGATCTAAGTGTGGGCTTGCACTCCTTCAAATATCAAAGCCCCTTTTAACATAATTAAGTTTTTTGGACTAAAAACTATGATATTTATTAAAAATAATAAAACAATGATAATAAAAAAACTTGAAAAATACAAGAAAATCAAAGAAAAATATAAGAGATAAAAAAAATATTAAATTTTTTAAATTTTTAAATTAAGGAATGTGCTTTGTGTTTTGGTTACAACTATCAAATAAACATTTTTTTAAAAAAAAGATCAAAGAACCAAGGTGTGCGCTTTATACAAGTAAGGTTTGGTCTTTGATCTGAGAGAAAAGGGATAGATTATTTAGAGCAATTGATTGAAACTACACGTGAATTATTGGTAAGGCGAAACAACCGTGAAAGACAATTTGAATTGCTTTTAACCGAGGCTAGTGTTATGCCTTAACCTCGGTAAGCATTTCCAGCCCTTAGTTGTGTTCCTGTCCTTTAATTTCACATTATCCACAATTTTAGTTGTGAATTTAGTTAGGAAAGAACAAAGAAAGTGAAAAGAATCATGCCCGAGCCCGGATTCAATACAAGGACCTCTGGGTTGACAGCCTAGCGCACTCTCCACTAGACTAAAAAGCGACCTTGAATAAACATTTGTCTCAACTAGAGACTATTTAACTATTTATTATAAGTATTATATACATATATTTTTAATAATCAAAAACTTATTCAGCTTAAGCTGACCGTTTGTTAAGTATGCCCAAGCGCGTCGGAAGCGAATTTCATCTGGGCGGCAGTACAAATCGGGGGGGGGGGGGGCAGTACAAATGGTGGTGCAAAAAAGTTCACCAAAATTTCTTCAAAGAAACATGAATGTGAATAAACAAATTTTTTATTTTAGTTTAAAATAAAAAAAATATAAAAATATACAAAAAATATTAAAATATCATTATTTTTAAAAGTTCTTCCAATTTCAATATTAGAGATCATTCTTTAAAGTATCTTTCATATGGTAATATGAAAATATAAGAAATAATTGTTGCTTTTATAAAGCAAGACTAGGTATATCTTTACATGGTTCAAATGCAATAAGGTACAAAAAGTTATATCAATTTAAATTATTCCAAAATGCTTTTTTCTGTCCTTGCGAGAAACAAACTCTTTCACCACCTCCATCGAATTAAATTCTTCAGTTTAATCCCAGCAGCGGATTTTCCAGTGGCTACCATAGAACTAATACAGAACAAATTACCAGGTAAGGAAGCATTACTTTTTTCAAAAAGTAATGCGTCTGCATATAGCAGAAGTAATTAACTCATACCTCATTACCTGTAATGTAGCATACAAGGAAAAGTAATGCAGTGATTTTTATAACTTAATACAAGTAGTATGTTACTCCATAACTTCTAGGTAATGCTGAAGGGAGGCGATCACTTACCTCCTGTCTCATTCAATGTTAAATGTAAGGCCTTTTATGCATAGTAAGGTAATATAGTCGGAAGTAGTGGTTATTACAAGGTAATTGATGCTTCATATATTCGGAATATATTCCATCCGCTACTGGGTCCTTGTGAGTGTGTATAAGTGCTGCATGAGTGAGTCGTTTCTGTGTCATAGTTGCTCGAAGATACGTTTTAAGTCGTCTTAGTGCACTTAAAAAAGCTCAGATGAAGCTGCTGATGCAGGCACAGTCAAAAGCACAGCAATAAGTTTTTCAACTTCATTTAATAGTTTTTTTACAGTATCCGAATTTTTTGCAAATTGGGATACAATGCCACTACTATTTGAAGGTGTTTGGCTAGGCAATTGCTTCAGCAATTTAAGTTGCGCGTGGAGGTCGCTCACATCAAAGTCATCTGCATAAAGATCTAGTTTTGTTTTTAGATTTTGTTCAGAAGGCACTTTTCCGTTGAAGGCTTCGATTATAATATTTTCCAACGATTCCAGAGTGTCAAGATCTGTTTAAATGTACAATAAGATTTACAAAGTGCCAGTTTACACTAGCTTCACTCAACCGATTCACCGAATGTTATTTCAAAGTGAGTCGGTTGAGTGAAGCTGGTGTAAACATGCAAAAATAAAAAAATAAGTCAAATATCAAATTGTTTGATCGAATCTAGCCGTTATCTGATTTGAGAGAAGATCAAAAATTTCGAAATAATCTTTTCGTAGCCGATCATATAATGGCAACTGTACTGAAGGAACCGGATTTGATGTTTGTTCAAAGCGTCGAGGTGGATTTTCATCAGCTAATTCACAGTAGGGGCTTTTGCATGGTCCAAAACATTCGACCAACATGGCAGATTGTACAACATGTAGTACCATGCGTAAGCTAAAACGATAGTCGAAATTTTTGGTTTTTTCTGCCGATTGTACAATATTGAACAACTATGTAAACTTACTGCTCAATTGTTAGGGCATCTAAAAGTTGCTTAGCTATTAGCCGGATGTGTCCTGCTTGAGAGCTTGCAATTAATGATGTTGCTTTACAAGTTGGATCGTTCGAACGCTCAATCAAATAGTCCCATTAGTTTTCCATCTAACTTATCGTACAACATGTCGTCCAATATGGAAAGCCCCTAAGAACATGTCAAATTTTTTCTTACCAGAGTTGCAAAATTAACAAGCATTAAGCTACATACTTAAGGGTGCTTTTAAACTGAAGTGGTGGGTTTGCAGTAGAAACTCTACATTTTGTTCTATCTTTTTGCAAACACAGAGAAAGAAAAAGGTTATCCGCAAGCATGCTTATGAAGAAGAGAGAAATAAGAGGCAAGCATGCAAGCATGCTTATGAAGAAGAGAGAAATAAGAGGAAAATATATAATACAAAAATATTATCGTTGTAAAAAAACTGATATTTTGAATAACTTATAAAGTTTTCTTTTTAAATTGTTTATCTAGCTAAAAAAGAGGGGGCAACTGCCCCCCTTTCCCCCCGCTTCCGACGCCAATGAGTATGCCGTTTGTTTACTATATCCAAATTTTGGATGTGACTCATTCATCTGTATATTAATGAAAAAAAATTGAGTTCGAACTTATTTCACTTGCCTTATTTTACATCTGGAATACGAAAAAAATTATATTGAGGCCAATTTTAACATAATATTGAACATTGACAACTTTAGAAAATTCGGTGCAGAAAATTAAGTTGATGTGCTCTTTTATTGAAAAAATAAAAACAATTTATAGTCAGACAGTCTGTCTGAAACTCAATTCAATTCAAAACGGACTCATATTCAAAATCAACAAAGGAATGAATACTGCTTTTCTTTGATTTGTTTTTATCTGATGTTAAAATAAAACATAAAAAGATAAAAAAACAGAATTTAAATATTTTTTTTTTTGACTCAGAGATGCAGACCAGACGTATATTATTATAAAAGAGAAATTGCGAGATAGTTTAAATCCATGTGCTCATTGAATTTATTTTCATTTCAAATAAAAAAAAGAAACAACTGAATCTTAAACTTTAAGTATACCAAAGCGTATGGAGCCTTAGTTTGAAATACGCAAAAGTCAGTTGTTTAAATCTTGATATGCTAATTCTTAAGTCATGATTAGCTATGCAGCTAATTTCGACGTCATGTTTTCTAGTAGATATCTGCGCACAAATTGAGTTAACAAAGTTCTTAGACGTGACAGAAATTAATTTAATTTCCCTGAAAGTACTGGACTTGAAACATTAAAAGGAAAAAAATAAAAATAAATGACTATAAAACTTAATTTCCTTAATAGGCTTAACCAACTGAGCACCGCCTTAAAGTGAAACGTCTTTTAAATGCTTTTAGTCATTAGATTGGCCAACAAAGAACTCAGTCTATACGAACAAACTTCGTTGGTCTATCTTCGCGTGCGCTCTATCAGCTTGAATTTTTCAGTCATTTCCTTTTTCGCTCTATTATGCATTTTATCTTAAACCTGCTACTATGCAATGGGGAAAATTAATTTCCTTACCTCTGTGATACCAAACAATAAAATTTTATTTCAGATATCGTTAAATTATGCCAAGCTTGCTGATGAAGTTTCTGCTGCTGCCGCTTTTACCTTAGCTGTAGTTGATTGAGACGTTATTGTCATCCGGGAAAAGTAATGGCTCGCAATCACAAATCAAATAAATAACAGAGCATTTATGAGGGAAATGAAGAAAAAAAAATGCAAATAAGTGAAGAGCGAGTGATTTATTTATGAATCAACAATCTTAGCGATTTCTTAAAAACATTTCGAGGAGTGAGTAGAATAGTGTCGTAGGAAACTGAACAATCAGCAATATTTGGCGTTCGTTAGAAGTGCTCATGAAATAAAAACCAATTAAGTCTTTACAAATTGAATCGGATGATTGTAGCACATTAAAGCCTTTATTTTCACTTTTTTACTGCAAAAAAAATCAACAGAAATATTCTTGTCAAAACGAGGGTCCAAAATCACAGTTTAGCCTAATTAAAGGTCTACACCTTAATCAGCTTGAATAAAAACAGCAGTAATAACATCTGACAGTCATGTTTTTTACTAATATTTCAGTTGAACTTTTAAATTAGGGTCTATGGGAGATAAGTTTGAATGGTTGCTGTTTGTTGTGTATAAAATTTTTGTTGTGATGTAAAGATTTCTAAATGGTTCTGACATAAATCAAAGCAAAGTTCTACGGAACTCACAACAATTTTGGGTTTTTGTTTCAAATACTTAATTTGACGTTTTTCTGCGATTGCTACAATTTTTGAAGGTGGTTACTGTTGTTGGTTTTGGTCCAATAACAAACACTGTTTCAAGCAATACGGTTTAAACTGTTATTTTTGTAAGCTAATCTTTTGATGTTGTTATTGTTTTGCTATTTATAGCAGCTTGTTGTTGAGTTGGGCGAACTGTTGATATCTCAGCTTTTCTCCATAGCTGTCTGTCTATAGATTTTGTTTTCTTTTCTTGTCCTCCAACATAGCATCTGTTCTAGCTACCGTAAAGCACATCGTCATCTCAACTAAGGCAAACAATCCTCAGGCACTAGGAATTAATTTAAATACGCCTTCTTTAGGTTAGTCAGATTTGCCAGTGGTTTGCGGTGGTAGCGTAGCAGCGTAAGTTTTGGAATTGCTTCTTAGTTTAAAGTGTTTGTTTAAGTTGTTTGCTAATCAAAAATTCCCCTAATATTCTCAAATCGAACGATATTAATCCCCCTCCACCAAAATCCGAAAGAGTATTTTGAACATTAAAATCCTAAAAGTGCTTTATAATCAAACAATTCGTTTTCGTTCTCTTTGCTAAAACATGAAATTGCCCAACTTTTTTGACTTTTTTGTTTCCACGAGCGAAAAAAAACAAATAATTAACCCATTTCCAGTGGCTCCTTAACTAACGGGCCAAAATCAATGAAACTTCGTCCAGAGTCTATATATGGCCCTAAACTTTATCTAGCAAAATTTAATTGCTTCTGGCCCTCTATAGGCAAGGTCTGTGCAGCCTGATTTTTGCACCGCTAGCTGAATCACATACCTTCACAGCCATATCTCTCCAGTTTAAAACAGCAAACGGGCTCTTAATTTATTTTAACATAAAATTTAAAATTTATAATAACTAAAGTTTTTTCCTAAATGACCTTGTTATTTATTATGTTGATTTTATATGATTTAAATACAAATTCTAAATGTTTAAATCATACTTGATTTTTAATACAAATTCTAGTTGTTTGCTAGTTTAAAATCGTTTATTGAGCTTAATTAAGGTCAAAGATAGAACAATTAATTGTTCTAACGAATCTTTCCAAAGAAACAACAACAACAACAAAGTTTTTTCAATATGAAAAGGAAAAAATCACTAGCTGATTTTATTGCAATTTCGGCCGTGCTAAAGGCTTCATCAGAAATCTTTGTGATACCTCGTGCAAGCGCGCACTAGCGCAATGCACCACAGAGGCGATGAGATTTGAAGTGTCAATTTCTCAGTTTTTCTCCCATTTTACATGCTCACATTTGTTGTTGTATTTTTGCTTTACTTAAGTCTCTATGCTTCAGACAATCTACTATTAAACAACTAGAATTTGTTTTTAAAATCAAGTATGATTTAAACTATGAAACATTTAGAATTTGTATTTAAATCATATAAAATCAACATAATAAATAACAATGTCATTTAGAAAAAAAAAAAACTAATCAAATGGTAGAGCACGACCAAACAGAAAAAGCTGAAAACAAATCAGCAAAAATCTAAAAACAACTTCAGTAAACATGCTTTGTTGATGGAAGACTTCCAGCAGACTGTTGGACTCCATATAATAACATAAGCATAGACACTAAAGTAAAGCAAAAATACAACAACAAATGTGAGCATGTGAAATGGGAGAAAAACTGAGAAATTGACACTTCAAATCTCATCGCCTCTGTGGTGCAGTGCGCTAGTGCACGCTTGCACGAGGTATCACAAAGATTTCTGATGAAGCCTTTAGCACGGCCAAAATTGCAATAAAATCAGCTAGTGATTTTTTCCTTTTCATATTGAAAAAACTTTGTTGTTGTTGTTTCTTTGGAAAGATTCGTTAGAACAATTAATTGTTCTAACTTTGACCTTAAGCTCAATAAACGATGTTAAACTATCAAACAACTAGAATTTGTATTTAAAATCAAGTATGATTTAAACTATCAAACATTTGGAATGTGTTATTAAATCATATAAAATCAACATAATTATTTGCCAATTATTTTTGAAATATGAAGTACAAGCCGAAAGTAATGGCTCCTCAAATAGTTTCTGAAGTGTAACTTGTATGTGGGGTAGGAATGGACATTAACCGATCACGCCCATTTTCAGTACCAAGTATGCTATGGAGATAGGTATTCTATATACCAAGTTTCAATCTTGTAGCTTTATTCGTTTGTACGTAATCGTGTTTTTATTTATTTATTTATTTATTTATTTCTATTTTAACTATCAACAATCGTTTAACAGTTTGAGTAATAACATATAAATTATAAAAAAATATGATATAAAACTAATAAAATGTAAACATAATTATATTAAAGAATATTACACTTTTATAAATTCATTTTAAACAATTCTTAATAAATTTTGTTTAAAAGTTTGTCTATTCAGAGTGAGATCTATTTGAGCACTTATGGAATTGAACGCTAAGCACATATTATTAATAGGATAATTACGGCCATAGTTTGTCCTATGATACGGAATGTAAAAAAAATCTCTTTGCCTAAAATATCTCTCAGGCGCATATATTCTTAAAAGAGCGAGGAGTGGCGCGCAGTCTATATGTGACATAATTATATCGCGAACAAAAATAACAAGAAAAAATTTACGTCTGGAGGCTAAGGTATTAAGACCCAGAAGAGCACACCTAGATACGTACGTTGGCATAAAATTCCAATTTAATTTAAACATTATGTAACGAGTGAAACGTTTTTGTATTTTTTCCAATCGCAAAGAATCTACCTCGTAATATGGATCCCAGATCACACATCCATATTCCAAGATAGACCTTACTAAAGATAAAAATAACGTTCTAAGGGTATATGGATCCTTAAATTCCTTCGCATTACGCCTCAAAAAACCCATCATTGCATTAGCCTCAGTAATTATGCAATCGTAATGGTTGGAAAAAGAAATTTTTCTATCAAATAGAATTCCCAGATCAGATGTAGACTCGACACGTGAAAGACCACTATTTGCGATTGAGTAATTAAAAAAATTTGGTTCTTTTTTCATATAAAAAGACATAATGTTGCATTTGGCAACATTTAAATAAAGTCTATTAGCTGAACACCATTTAATCATATTGTTTAAATCAATTTGAAGAAGTCGATGGTCGGAAGGTGAAGAAACCGAATTAAACAGTTTAACATCATCAGCATACATCAAACAGTTAGTATGCTGTAAAAAGTTTGGGAGATCGTTGATGAACAAGACAAACAATAGAGGTCCAAGGTGGCTTCCTTGGGGCACACCAAAATGGTTAGTAATAGATTTTGAGTAGCAGTTACCAATACGAACAACTTGATACCTATCAGAAAGGTAATTCCTCAGCCAGGATAACAAAGAGGAATGAAACCCCATTAGGGAAAGTTTTTTAACCATAATGGAGTGCTGAACTCTATCAAAGGCTTTGGCGAAATCAGTAAAAATTACGTCAATTTGATTGCCTTTTTCCATTTCAGTTTTAATGAAGTGAGAGAACAGTGTTAGGTTTGTAGAAGTAGATTTACCACTAACAAAACCGTGTTGGAATTCAGAGATAGAGTTTTTAATTCTAGCATAAATGTGTTTTTTGACAATTGACTCAAATAATTTAGGGATCAAGGGCAATTTTGATATCGGTCGATAGTTCGCTATATTTTGCCTAGAGCCAGACTTATGGATAGGGACTATAATGGATTCTTTCCAAATATTCAAAAGCTGCCCTGTCTTTAAAGATAAACTAAATAAAAGCGCTAATGGCTGGGCTAGCACAGCTGCGCAGTTTTTTAGAAATATTGGGGGAATATTAACAGGACCAGTTCCTTTATTAATGTCTAGAGTGAGCAAATCTTGTAAGACATCATCATCAGAAAGAACTAATGATCCCATATCAATAATAGGGTTGTCATTATAATAAAAAGGACAGTTCACGTCATCTCCGTCGTCTAATAAAAAATTCGATTGAAAATAATCAGCAAAAAGATTTGTGACGTTTGAAGTGCTACTTGCAGTTTTTTCGTTAAAAAACATATTTTTAGGGAAACCCTTCGTGTTCCTTTTTTTATTTAAGAAATTCCAAAAGATCTTCGGATTTTCTCTAATATCAGACTCCAGCTTATTAAGGTGAGATTTGTAGAGCGATTCTTTAAGAGATGCGTATTCACTACGCGCCTGTAAATAGTTTTGACGAAAAGATATATTTATTTTACTTTTTTTGAACAATTTGTTCATACGGTTTTTTAATTTTGAAAGACTTTTATTGAACCACTCCGGCTTAGAACTTTTCCTTATCTTTTTAACAGGAACAAAGCGAGTAAATCCTTGATTTATAATTTCGATAAAAAAGTCATAATTATCTGACAAGATATCACCAAAACCCAGACGCCAATCCACACTCGATAAAAATGTAGATATCGCTGTGTAATCAGCTTTCTTAAATGCAAAAACAAAAGTATCTTCTTCTATGGCAGATGTATCATTAATAAGAATTTCTAATTGTATTAAAAGTGCTTTATGATGAAAACTATGATTTGAAAGAAGTAAATCCGATTCAACACAATTGGCATTTAGCTCATTATCAATAAAAATAAGATCTAAGATTTTGTTCAAGCTATTTGTGACAGAGTTTATTTGAATCAGACCCAAGGAATATATAGAGTCTAAAAAATCGATTTCCAAATTGTTGCTCATCGAGTTCGGAATCATACTTAAAAGATCCTTAGAATAAGTCCAATTTACACTACTTAAGTTGAAATCACCCAATACAATCGGGTATTCATTATCTTTGAGCCTATCAATTACGTTCAACATATTAATAAAGTGCATAAAATAAACTTCACTTGAAGAGCAAGGTTTCAAGGAAATGTCGGACAGACGGACAGACGGACAGATAGACTCAAGAAGTGAAGCTGATAAAAAATGTAAATACATCTATGCCGGAGACATATTTATGGACTCAGAGGGTGTTACTGATCATAAATATTTACATATGTCTATACCGGAGATGTCTTATTTTCTGCCAATTCTACCTTTATTCCCTCTCAGCAAAGACCGCAACTTCAACAACGCATACCGTCACATCCTGTACACTAGGGTGTAAGGAAACACAATTTTTTTCGAATATCATATTTTAAGAGGTCTCAAATATTGCATTCTCCCAAAAATAAAATTTTAGAAAAAATTAAGGATATCTTCCTCTTCCGCAAGAACAAAGTGGTTTTTTTGAGAAAAACAGTAAAAAATCACGATCTCAAAATGCTTTAATTTTTGTAAGAAAAACTACATATGTGTTAAAGCAAAAGTAAATATAAACTTTAACTAACAATATTTTGGCAAACGCTACTCTTGGTTTTTACCCAGAAGGTCCTGCGTAAAGGATATTCGAATCTAAAGGTACACTCAAGATAGCACAGAAGTTTTAATTGTTTTCTGATCGTCTGAATTTTGGTGATATTGATAGCCATGTTAAGCTTTCCATAAATATGGCGAACTAATAATTTGCATATTTTTTGCATATGCATTTTCTTGTTTTGAAGAAATGTATACTTGAATGTAATTTTTTTAGCTTTTTCAAAAAAATTAATATAAGTTTTTATATCTCTGGCACTAGAAATGGTACCGAAGATAATTTTCTTAATTCGGATTCTGCAAATAGTTTTGAACGAAACCCTGTTTAAAAATATCTTTTTTAAAGTAGCAGGAAAAGGCCACGATTATTTTTCCTATTTTGATATTTAAAAAAAGTTACTTCAAGCATGAAATGTAACAATTTTGTTCATATCTCTTTTAGGGTTATTATTTCATTAAAACACTCCTAAAAAACAATTGTTAGGCCAATTGAGAACCATCGAATGGCAAGCTTAGAAGCTCAAAATTTTAGTATAAAATTTTTGTGAATGCTGAGTTGAGGTGTTTTAACGAAATAATAAAATTTATGCTGGACGGAAAATTTTTTTAAGAAATCGAAATAGAAAAAAAAAAAATCGTGGTCTAAACCTGATGTTATAAATTGAGTCTTTTGGACAGGGTATTGTTCAAAAATATATGAAAAATATAAATTAAGGAAATTATCTTCGGGACCCGAGATATAAAACCTTATATTAAGTTTTTTGTAGAAGTTAAAAAATTGCATTCAAGTTTACATTTCTCAAAAACAAGAAAATGCACATGCGAAAACTATGCAAATTATTAATTCGCCAAATTTAAGGGAAACGTCAACACAAAAATCAAAATTGCCAAAATTTAGACAATCAGATAGGAATCAAAAGTTCTGTGCTACCTCGAATGTACCTTTAGATTCGAATATCCTTCACACAAGACCTTTTTGGTAAAAGTCGAGAAAGGCATCGTGTTTGGCGGGATATTGTTAGTTAAATTATTTATTTATTTTTACTTTAAGTCATATGTAGTTTTTCTGACAAAAATCAAAGCATTTTGAGATCGTGATTTTTTTACTGTTTTTCTCAAAAAACAACTTTGTCCTTGCGGGAGAGGAAGACATCCTTATTTTTTCCTAAAATTTTATTTGGTAGATCTTGACCACCCTATGCAACTTTTGAGATCTCTTAGAATGCGATCTAAATTTTTCGATACGCCCTACTGTACACCTATTCTAATGAAATTTCTCACCATGCAAGATGCATAATATTTCTATCCATAGCAAAAAATTATGTCTTTATCTCAATCCGTCAAATCGAGCCACTGTGCGCCGGTTGACACACGCTTGTACACATACAAAAATTATATATATTTCAAAGATGGGGTATACATCTTGCTCGTATCAGGCCTGAAACATTTTCAAATTTAATTTTTTTTTTTTTCATGTAATTTAAAAGACTTTTTTCTCAACAAATATTCTTAGTTGTTTAGTAAATTAAATAATATGAGGTCTCCTTAATTCTTAAATAAAATCGCATTAATTACTATTTAGCCCTCAAGTTTTCCTCTTTTCAAATAAGAATACAAAAATTTACCAATATTTTTTTTTTAAATAAATAAAACCAGAAAGATTTTTAGACAATTTTTCCAGTTTCAGAAGCTTATAACCTATAAACCAGTTGAGAGCGGCCTGAAATTTATCAGATTTGGATTTAGGTGGTAAAAATCCATATGATCCGCAAAAATTAAAAATTTGAGTTGCCAGCTATTCTTGAAATGTTTCCCGCATGGACATCAACTGACTTATTTCTTTTTCAACATGCATCAGTTCTAGTAGAATGCAAGTTACTAAAATGTTTGGAAACATACCTATTACATGAACTATTAAAAAAATTTATTTTTTTTTAAATTCAAAACGTATGAATAAATATATAAAGAGGTACATGTGTAGATGAGTTTTGGGCTCCATTCATTTTCTAAATTTATTCCAAAACCTCCCTGCAAGGTTTGATTCTGAACCCTGGATTTTATATAAGCACGTGACACGAAAAAATACAGAAAATTCTCAAAATGGGTGGACGTCTGTTCAAAAAACGTGAATTTGAAGAAGTATAAAATAAATGTTTTAAATCGAGTTTTCTATTTAAATTTTAGTCATAAAAAACTTTTGGCCATAAGATATTCTAATGTTAAAGCGTATTCTTAAAAAGAATTTGCCATCAGATTTTTTTAAAAATTAGTGCATGATTTTAAATTAGCCTACTTTATTCAGAATCTCCTATTTTTTTTTTGCTTTTGAATCAGAAGCTTTTTCCTCGCCTAGATTGCTGCAATTTTCTCAAATTTAAATGCTGCAAAATTGTTAGCAATTTTATTAAGTTTACGAAATACAGTGACACATATTCGTATAAACGCACTCTTAATTTTAAATTTGCTACCTTCTCTCTCTTTTATTAATGCATTATTCAAAACAAATTCAAACTCATATTGTTCACTAAACTAACGGAAATTTGTACTGAGTGCAAAAAGCTGTTTTCGTTGTTGTTGTTTTATATAAATCAGTTCAGTTTAAATATTTTACTAAAAACAAGTACACATTCCTTTAAACGCACCTGAATAAGGAGGTCGAAAATATATTAGTGGTTTAAAGAAATAAGTATTTGCTTGTATTAAATTAACAATTGGTAAGTTTTGTTTAATTTAAATGTAAAAATATTTTCTTAATGATATTTTTTTAAGATTTTATCAAAATGCCAAAGGGAAAATACCTCAATGACCCAGAAAAAGTCCAAATCAACCTGTACCATAAAGAGGGTTATTTAAATCGGGAAATTGGGCGGAGACTAGGAAGATCAGAAGCAGTCGTCCGCTCTTTTTTAAAAAACGGTGTTAATTATGGAGTAAAAAAATCCACGAAAGGCAATCGAAAATTGAGTATTCGCCAAGTTAATCAAATTAGGAAGGAAGCCACCACAAGTTTTTTGAACTCAACTCAAATAAAAGAAAAATTAGATCTTCCAGTGACAACGAGGCACATTGCACACATTTTACGTAACTCAGATAACGTTAAATGGAAAAAACCGGTGAGCAAGCCTGTGTTGAAGCCGCATCACAAAAAGGCGCACTTAGACTTCGCCCAAAAACACATGCAATGGTCAACTGAGTGGGACAATGTTGTGTTTTCCGACGAAAAAAAATTTAACTTAGATGGCCCAGACTCTTACAGCTGTTATTGGCATGATTTGCGAAACAATGACGTACATATGTCAAAAAGAAACTTTGGTGGTGGCAGCGTTATGGTGTGGGCGGCATTTTCATCTAGAGGTAAAGCAAATATCTGCTTTGTGCCGCCCAAAATGAATTCTAAAAAATACACGGAATTGTTGGATGATGCTCTCATTTCATTTTTGGATGATAAAATGGATGAAGACAGTATTTCTCAACAGGATAATGCTGCCATTCACGTTTCTAAAGAGGCATTAAAGTGGTTTGAAGAGCACAACATCCCACTTATGAAATGGCCTGCATGCAGTCCCGATTTGAATCCGGACTGTGGAGGATCTTTGGGGATGCATATCACCCAAAATCTATGGACAAAAAGCCCAAGGACACCTTTACAAAACCGTGCTAGAGCTCAAGTTGGCCATTAAGGAAGCTTGGGAAGATTTAGATCGTCAGTTGCTGGAAAATTTAGTGAAGTCGATGCCGAATCGTATATTTGAAGTTATAAATAAAAATGGTGGACCAATTAATTATTGAAAATGAAATAAATACCCATTCCTATTGAAAATTAAGTTGATGCGTTTAAACGAATATGTACTTATTTTAAGTAAAATATTTAAACTGAAATGATTTATATAAAACAACAACAACGAAAACAGGGTTTTGCACTCAGTACAAATTTCCGTTAGTTTAATAAACAATATGAGTTGGAATTTGTTTTGAGTAATGCATTAATAAAAGAGAGAGAAGGTAGCAAATTTAAAATTAAGAGTGCGTTTATACGAATATGTGTCACTGTATTAAAAAATTATTCAAATTGGATCATTTTTATGACAGAAAAACGCTATTTTTTAAGCCAACATTTTTTGGGAAAGCATTTAGTTTTTTAAATTAATTTTACTTTGTTTTCTTCTTGTGTTTAATTACTTTAAAACATAAATTTGCTTATCGTCCAAGTTCATATGCGTTATTGGCTTAAGTGGCCCTTACCATCTGTTGCTCTGATATACAGTGGTGTGCGATGAAATAGAGTCGACCCTAAAATAAATTTTCAAACCAAAAATAAATGTAGAAAATTTGAATTGTTTGTGAATTTTTTATTTTTTGTTAATCTTTTAGAAACAAAGAAAAATATTTACAAACATAAATATCGTTATATTAGCTTTAATGCTTAAACATAAAAAAAAATATTTCAAAATATCCTATTTTGGCTGTGAATTAAAATAGAGTCATCGAGTTTCATCATCTGAAATAAAATAAATACCAGTGTGAAATAAAAAAAAATATGTTTCTTGTATACTTTTCCTTACCTCAGTATTTTGTGGAGTAGCCTTTATTTTTAATCACAGCCAAGCAACGATTAGGCATTGAATCCACAAGGTTTTGACACGTTCGGATTGGAATTTTTTCCCACGCAGACTTAACTAGTCCACAGCTCATTCTTATTGGATGGGTTTTTTCCCTTAATAGCCATTTTAACTACTTGCCACAAGTTTTCAATAGGGTTTAAGTCTGGTGATTGCGGAGGCCAGCTTAAAACATCCACATTATTATTCTCAAACCAAGCTTTTGCCCGCTTCGATGTGTGTTTCGGGTCATTATCTTGCTGAAACACCCATCGAAGCGGCATCTCCCACTCAGCATAAGGCAACATGACGTTGTTTAATAAATTGGTGTAATATTCAGCGTCCATTGTCTGCTCAATTCGAAATAAAGGTCCTGTCCCATAGTAAGAGAAACTACCCCATACCATTATGTTTCCTCCACCATGTTTAACTGTTTTAACAGTGTATTGGGGACGGAATTCGGTGTTGGGAGGTCTTCGTACTGGCAAATTACTTCTATCAGAATTGAAAAAGTTCACTTTTGTTTCGTCTGACCACAAAATATTTCGCCATTTGCTCACGGGCCAATTCACATGCTCCTTGGCGAAACGTAACCTTTTTTGAACGTTTGTTTTCGATAGAAATGGAACTTTTCGGGCACTTTTTGCCTTTAAATTATTCTTAATTAGGATTTTTCTTATTGTAGAGGTGTCCACATCCAGCTTGTAATAGTTTTTGAGAGCGGTAGAGGTAATAAAAGGGTCTTTTTTAACGTGCCGCAAAATTTTTCTCTTTATATGTTCCGTAACTTTAGGTTGTTTTCCGCGGTTTTCTGGCCTGACCTCATACTTAACGGCGTTTTCCACCATTTTTTTGGAGCATCCAATTAATTCCGATATTGTTTGGTAGCTTTTGCCTTCTTTTCTGAGCTTTTTTATTATTTCCCGGCGCTCATTACTACAATGCTTACCTCTTCCCATTTTGGAGACTAAATAATAACAATTAATAAATATTTGTAAATACTTATAATATTAAGAAGCTAAACTTACCTTTGTTTACAAATTTAAATGAAATGTACCGTTAATCGCATCAAAAAAATATGTTTTTCTTAATTGACTCTATTTCATTGCACAGGTCTTTACACGGCCTTTACCAAATTGACACTGCCAAAAGAAAAGAAACGCACAAAGTATACTGAAAATAACGGTATTATATGCAGCGAGGAACCGATCACTCAAGTACAGAAGTTATTGATATGAAACTCATGACAGTGAAGACTTAAGGAGAGTTAAAGTTTTGAAGAGTGGATGACTCTATTTCATCGCACACCACTGTATATGAATATGTTATTCCTTGTAATTCCTCAATTTCTCGTACGAATAACTTCGTAATTTCTACCATTACATTCGTAGTATTTACTAAAGGCTTCGCACTATTTAGTATTAGTTGAGCTTAAAAAATTAACAACCAAAATCTTTCAGCCTGGTTTGTTAAACAATTACCAAATGTAAGGAAATGTATGATTGCAAGATGGCCGTAGTCCACTGAAAGAGTTCGTGGCCCGTAAGCTAAAAAACTGTGGTTCAAACCCCAGCTTAGATAGAATGTTTTTTTTTAATTAAAATTGTGAGCTTTAGATCAAGTAAGTTTTCAAGAAGGCAACAACAACAACAACAACTCTGTATAGAGTCAATCACTTAGCAATCAACTCACTGTTTAAACTAGCATATGAATGTGCAGATTTTGGAATTCATTCTTATGAATTGTATGGCTGCTAATCATATGACACTTCAAAGCAGTAGGCTATTTTTTTTTGTTATCAGTAAATGTCAGAGCTTTGAAATCGGAATTCATATTCAGAATTTTATGTACAACTGAATAACTACATAAGAATGCATTCAATGAATGCAAAATTGATTTATAAATAATATTTTTAATTCAAATTAATTTTTACAAAAATGATTTATTTTTCATTTCAATTATTTATTTTCGTTATTAAGAATAATGAATTATTTTTTTATTCATTTGAATGCTATTCACAAAGAATGCAATTCAGAAAGAATTTCAGAACTTTCAATTATTCTTTTTTATTTCATTATTCATTGGATTCGTCATTAATTTCATAGCAAAGCCTTTAGATCAAAGTGCCCGTCCATGTAAGAAAAACAAACAACTTTTGTTAGATTTTGATGTAACTCAAAAACTAATCAAAAGTCAAATAAAAGTAAAATTATAAGTTTCAATGATGATTACAAGCAAAGCTTTTCAAAGCACAAACTTTTAATTTCAAATATTTGCCAAATGCAAAACGTAGCAAGAGGCTGAGTGAGCGATTTATTTATTGTAAATCAAGCACTCGATGCTTCATTTAAAATTCAACATTGCAAAAGGTAGGCAATACAAACCAAAATAAAATACGAAAAGAAAAACAACCATAGATAAACAAAGACCACAACATAACAAATTGATGCTAATTAACATAATTGAAATTGTTGAACTTTCGCTGTGTTTACAAGCGTTAATTTTATTCAAAAGCAATCTAAGGCCAAAAAATAAGCCACTCCTTCAACTACTAACTAATCACGCTCAGAGTTAAGCAAATAAAAAAGCATGGCGTTTAATTTGCATCGTAAAAAAGTGCTTGTAATAAATTAAGAATCAAAGTGTTGCGGCAAAAAAAGTAAACAAATGGCAGCTTTTAGCCGTGGGTCGCCAGGAGCAGAAGCAGCTGCGTTTAAGCAATTAGTATGAGTACAGCAGAGATAAAGCCATTCCGGGAGATCTGCCATCAAGGGCAGTGCTGAAAAAAATGAAACAGCAAGTACAACAACAACAACAACAATATTGATAGCAAAAAAAAAACCTGTGTCGTTTCTAAATTAATTTGAATAATTTATCAAAAATAAAAGTGCTGCATGCTAAAATGATACAAAATAGAAAAACAAGAACAAAAAACAAAAAAGCGTTTAGCAACTAAGGCAAAATAGCAAAAACATAGACTGAAGATAGATGATGAAGCAGCAAAAAAGAAAAAAGTGTAAGCAAACAATTTGTAATCAAATTAAAAAAATAATACGTAATTTACAACAAGGATCAACATGGCACGCGGTGAACAGAATCCAGGCGATTTGCTTGTGGGCAGAAGCTGGCTTCAAACTTTTATATCGAAAAACAAACTTTTAATGCAGTTTTTGCTCCCGCTGTTTTACTTGCCAACAATTGACAACTTGTATTGGCCTAAAAAATACACACATACCAGCAAACACTTTGAGTGGGTAGAAAAAATAAAATTATAGAAACGTTAGTATAGAGCTTATGCTGGAACAGACCGTGAAGTGCAAAAATAAGCTAAGTAAGGTTATGGTTGTCTTTTTTTTGGTAAACACCCAACACAACTTATTAAGCAAAATTAATTCTAATTAGTAGATGTGCAGAAACACACACAAACAGAAACACACACTCACACAGCTTCAAACAAACAACTAACATAGGCAACACTGCCATCACGTAAGTGATGAGCACAACAACCAGCAGCATCCACACAAAAAATATTAAAGCTTGGGATAAGAGCAAGGCCAACGCTGAAGAATATTAAGCTTTATACAAGCGTACAAAGCTACATGTAAAGCACAAAATACGAGGTATGCATCTATACAGTCCCGTTAATGATGTGAATTCCTGTCCCGATGGCGCTCTTGAGCACTGGTTGTGGTTTTTGTTTACTATATATATTTTTTTCTTAACTACTTCTTCTTCTATGCAGCTCAGAGTTCCTTACAATTTTTTGTTTTCTAGGAAAAACATCCTTTTTAATACCGAGTGTGTATTACAAATACTTTGCTGAAAGCGCTTTGAAGAGCTGCTGCTTAATTTTACTACCGCTCAGAGCAAACAATTTACTCAGCCACACTCAGTGGTCCAGCTTAACCTTTGTCGGTTGAGCGGGTCAGTTTGTGGAGCAGAAGGATGTTGAGCTTTATTTTATAACACGAAGAAGAAAAAATTTAAAAAATTATACACGTGATCCAAGAAAAAAGGCTATTGGTTTTATTTTTGTATTTTGTAAAATTTTGAATTCAACAATAGTTTTTTTTTATGTAACTATTATAAAAATTGCTTTGTTCATGAAGCAGATTCTTAAAATTTCAGTATATTTTTTCTTGATTCTGCACTCCGAAAAATTTTCTTGAATTAATTTTCACGCGGTTTTTTTACGGCTTAAAAAAGTTTGACCACCTCTCTCAGTTCAGAAATGCATTACTTGGGTGCAATTTGGTTGATTATTTAAATACTAGAAACTGTATCTGTCATCATAAAATAATACATAGTAAAGCTCCTTATTACCTAAAGGGTCCGCCAAATAACTTTTTTTTTTTTAAATTCTATAAAAAAAAACTACTGAATATTTTTTCAAATTTCTTTTTTTGATCGAAATTACAATCCTTCCGGTTAATAATGGAAAATAATTTCATTCAAATGGCTGCCTCGGCTGGCCATGCAGTAGCCTACACGATCGGTCTAATTTTTAAGCACATTATCGATTGTGTGCAGCTGTATTTCACCAATGGCTTCACGAATATTGTCCTTTAAAGCGTCAATTGTCTCTGGCTTGTCGGCGTAACACTAATCTTTGAGGGCAACCCACAAATAATAGTCCAACGGTGTCAAATCGCAACTCTGAGGTGGCCAAACGACATCAGCTCTGCGGCTGATAATGCGATCTTCAAAAACAGGGCGCAAAACATCGAGTGTAGCTTCGGCTGTGTGGCACGTAGCGCCGTCCTGTTGAAACAAAATGTTTCCAATATCCTCCTCTTCAATTTTTGTGAACAAAAATTCGTTCAACATTGCCCGATAACGATCGCTATTGACTGTAACGGCCACTCCTTGCTCATTTTCGAGGAAAAATGTCCCAATTATGCCTCTGGACCCAAATCCGCACCAAACAGTGACTCGTTTTGGGTGCAGCGGCTTTTTAATGTATGCGTGTGGGTTTTCTGTGCCCCAAATGCGACAATTTTGCTTGTTTACATACCCGCCAATATCAAAATGAGCTTCATCTGAAAATATGATTTTTTTTGGCAAAATCGGCATCTTCTGTAAGTCGATCGCAGGCCCACTTCCCAGCGTTGTTCAAGCGTATTCACAACCATATTCGTTCAGCGGAAGGATAAAACTAATTATCTGTCAAATCAGGCATGAGCTAAGTGTTACCATTCACGAAATAAGCACGAGTTGAAAAAAAAAAAAACATTAGATGGCGGACCCTTTATATTCCAAACTGCAGTTCAGTTTGTCAAGAAGATGTAAGATGCTTATAGTTCCAAGACATGCCTCTCTAACTTCTTTCAATTTTTTTTCCATTAATGCCATAAGACTGTGGAAGGCGTTACCACGTAACTTAAGAAAAATGGAACGGGCGGAAAATTTTAGGCAATCTATTTTAACTCACTTCTCAACATCTTAACTTCTTCAACTTAATTTATTTTTCTATCGTTCCTCTTTCCATATCATTATTCTTCATTAATATTATTATTCTAATATTTTTTTGATATATTTTTTATATTATTTCTATTACTATAAATCTCTTAATCATTATCTAATGTGATTCATTATATTGTTTATAGTTACTATTATTAATTTGCTGTTATATCTAAAAAATTTGTTTATTATCTGAATTTATCTATAGGTTTTTTACTTGTTGTACTTTAAAAGAACTTAGTTTTTATTTGTACTAATGTCTTATGAATAAATACACATACAAATGCAAATTATTTTTATCGTCCATTACATAAGTAGGTAGGCTTTTCTACGAGACTTTGCATATTAAACGTTATCGAGTTGTCGATTGATTTTCGGGATAAATATTGATTAGATCGAAAATCCATGGATTTCATCGACTATTCTACGATATTTTGCATATAGGCATTTCCAAACTGGCGTTACGGATGATTTGTACAAAGAATTGATAGAAAAAAAAAATGAAAATGTCCAATTTTTAAAAAGGCTTTTTTAAATTTTGCGTAGAAATTTAGTAGCACTATATTAAGTAAGAAAATGACAACAATCGACCCTAAGGATTTTAAGATATAAGCAAAAATATGTGCTGTCGTTACGTTACAAAAAACGGAAGTGATTTTTGACTTGGAATATAAAATTTGCAAGACTCACGAAATTAGGCAAGATTTTTTGTACACAGCTTTTTTTGAAGGGTTTGAAATAACATAAGTTTGTGATCAAATTCAAAAATCTTCTCCGATTTTCTTTTTATGAGGCTTTTTGATCTGGCGTTACGTTACTGGCGTTAAGTTACTTAAATTCCATTGTAGTTAATTTGGGCTATTAAGTAATTAAGTAGTTAAGTAAGTCCTTAAAGTTCTTTTCTCAACCATTTTTTCATTATCTTTAGCCAATGCCTTCCATCTTTACTAAAACAAAAAGCCTACGAAACATTTACTAAACATTAACGATAAAGAAATACAACATTTGTGAAACAGTGCATACGATTTGATCATCATGGTTAATAAATTCATGTAGATAACGCTTAAATTATTGAAACTAAAATGTTTCGCTTAGATAATATAATCAAATAATAAGTTTTTAATTAGTTTTAATTTTTTGTTCACGGTAGAGTTTTCTGTGGAAATGCCCATATAAAACGATATCGAATCGATTAAATCGAAAATACATGGACTTCATCGGCTTTTCAGAGTATAAATGCACATGATTACATGATTTCGTTCCAAGGAATTGTTCTACTGTAAGATTTTCATTGGAGTTTATAATGGGAATTAAAAAAAAAGTGGTTTGAACGACGAATTGTGGACTTAGATTTACAAATTAATACGCATAGCCGTGCGTATTATTGAAATAAATCTTAAATGAAAAGGTTCATGACAATCCGAAGAATCAATACGCCAAATTTCATTATAGTGCTATTGTAGTTCTTAACTTATAAGCATCAGAAATGTCGTCCGAAAGTTTACAAATATGTGTTACAATTTACGCAATAACTTTTTTGCCAACAATTTTCGCACAACGCAATAATAATACAAATTCTGTATCTTGACGATTCTACGTTTTTCATAGAAAGATTTCCCACAAACGGGATAGTCAGTCGAGCATGCTACCGATTAAAAGATATGTAAATAAAAATTTGAACTTTGACGAGCGTAAATACTTGTGGAAATCTTTATTTTTCACCACATTCTCTCTCGCAATAATTTAATCAATTTTTATTGATTTCGGTTTATTAAGTAATTGATAATTTTGTGTAAGACCAGCAAGTTGTGTAAATGACTAATAGAGCACCCACAATATATATGAAAAGCACAAATGTGGTTTTTTTTTCGCCCCATCAGCATTTACTAATAGAATGGGGATAAATAATAGACACACCTAACCATAAACTGTTCGATCACCGAATTATTAGAGTTTGTTCAGGTAAAAGTCTCAATGTGTACATAGGTGTCGTTTACATTCCTCCCGGCTCAAGTGAAACAACATACAACGAGCTATGTGAAACACTGACCACCTTTACCTCCTCCCTAAAAGAGGAAGATGAAGTTGTTATTCTTGGTGACTTTAATCGCCCAAATATATCTTTTATCACCGACGAAAACGACAACTTTCTTCTTCCTGTAAATCTTTCTAATGCCATAGACTTCAACTTACTTAGCACCTTTTATGGCAGTGACTTGCAGCAAGTCTCTTCTGTACAAAATCAGAATGGCAGATGGTTGGACCTAATTTTTACTAACTCGTATGAAGAAGTGAAGGTTAGTCCATGCATGGGAGCAGAAAATTTATTAACCAACACTGTTCATCATACAGCCTTAAAAGTTGTTTTCTCTGCTAATGACATCAACTTTACCCAGTCTTATAATAACACCATTGCGTACGATTACCTCAACGCCGATTATGAAAGAATAAAATGTTATCTTAGTTCTCTAAATTGGAATCATATTCTATTCAATTTAGATTTAGACAGTGCTGTCTCTATATTTTATCAGCACATTTTTACCGTTATCGAAAGTTATGTGCCAATAATAAAGATAAAGAATAAGCTCACAGAACCATGGCTAGACAACAGTCTCAGATTTTTGAGGAATCAAAGAAATAAAATCTACAAACTTCTCAAAAACACTGATAATATAAGCGATGAACTGAAGCTTAGATATGACGAGCTATCAAGAGAGTTCTCTATCAAGTCAGAAGAAGCATACAAGTTGTACACGAACATCATCGGAGAAAAAATTGTCCAAGAGCCGAGAAAATTCTTTGACTTTGTTAACATGAAGCGCAAGTCTAGCGGCTATCCATCGTCTATGTTTAAAGGTAATGTCACTTCGTCCAATTCTCTTGAAATAAGCAACTTGTATGCCGATCACTTTAAGGAGGTCTTTTGTCTTCCTACCACCTTATCTGAAACTTCTCCTAGCTCAACTATTATAGTTGATAGTTTATATTTAACCCAGGAAGAGATTTCTAATGCAATAAAAGAACTGGATATATTAAAGGGACCAGGACCAGACTTAATACCTACAAGCTTTTTGGTGCGATGTTTAGACCAACTGCTATTGCCATTACACATAATCTTTAACGAATCACTGGTTTGTGGGACATTTCCTTCATATTGGAAATCATCCCATCTTACGCCAATTTACAAGAATGGTTTTAAAAGATCAGTTGAAAATTATAGAGGCATAGCAATCTTGTCAGCCATTCCAAAACTTTTTGAAAAACTTATTTGTGAAAAGCTAACAAGTTGCATTAACCCACGTCTAAATGAGCAGCAACACGGGTTCCGAAAAGGGCGATCTACCACCACTAAACTCATGATTATGGTATCAGATGTTTTAGTCAAAATGGAAAAAGGGCACCAAATAGATGCTGTTTATACTGATTTCAGTAAATATATAAGTTAGAAAAATTTGGTGTTGCAGGGTCCATACTAAGTTGGCTAAAATCATATTTAAACGGCAGATCCCAGTTTTTTAAATTCCAGGGAGTTCTGTCGAAAAAAATTGCAGTCTCCTCGGGAGTTCCGCAAGGTAGTCATCTTGGTCCTCTTCTTTTCAACATATTCATATCCAATCTGTCAGAAGTTCTTAACGATGTCCCACATCTTATGTATGCAGATAATTTAAAAATATACTATTCAATTCAATCAGATGTGGATGTAAATTTTTTGCAATCAAAATTGTTGTCTCTTGAGCAATGGTGTTTTCAAAATAAACTACATCTTAATGTCAATAAATGCAATGTTATTAGCTTTTCTCGTAAAAACAACGTAACATTACATACCTACCACCTCAATAGTACCGAACTAAAAAGGGTCAACCATATAGTGGATCTTGGAGTTGTCTTAGATTGCAAGATGCGCTTTAATCTGCACTATGATAAAATTGTGTCCAGGGCCAGCAAACAGCTCGGTTTTATAAAAAGACGTGCAAATGAATTCAAGAATATATGGGTCACTACATCCTTGTACCGTGCATTAGTGCGGCCAATACTTGAATATGCATGCATAATTTGGAATCCATCTTTCGATTCCCATAAAGAAAGAATTGAGTCTATTCAAAAGCAGTTCTTACTATACGCGCTTAGAGCGTATACGCGCTTAGAACCCCCATGATTATTGTAGCCTTCCATCATATGAACATAGACTCAGCCTTTTAAATTTGATGCCACTATCAACAAGAAGATCGTTATTGGGCTCATGCTTCACATTTGATGAAATTAATGGTGCTATTCACAGCGAATATATTTCTAATATGATTTCCTTCAACGATCCAATTAGGCGCACTAGGCATACTCGATTGTTAACTGAATATCAGCACCAAACTACATATGCAAATAATGAACCCATCAATCGTTGTTGCAGAGAATTTAATAATATCTCTATATACTACTCACCTTCTATGTCCAAATCCTCTTTCAAGCAAACCCTATATAAATCACTCAGTAATCAGAATTAACCCAGGCCTCAGATAAACTACAGGGTTGTCCATATTCGAAGCGCCCATCTGGCAACACTGTAACTTTCCGCAGTGATGCCAAATCGACTAATGACATACCGCGTTTGAAGCGTCATTCCAAGCAAATGTTTTCAATGGAACAGTACACGCCACGCGAACGCTCTAAAATTGTTGAAATTTACATTCAACAAAACAAGTCAATAGTGAAAACTCAACGTGCTGAAAACTCATGAGCGATGAAGCTCATTTTCAGTTGAACGGAACGGTAAACAAACAAAATTGCCGTATTTATGCCACTGAAAATCCACAAGAGATTCAAGAGGTACCTCTTCACGATGCAAAAGTCACTGTTTGGTGCGGCGTTTGTGCTAAAATGCTCATTGGGCCGTTCTTTTTCGAAGATGATAATGGCCACAGAGTTACTGTCAATCAGGAGCGTTATCGCGATATGATAAACAATTTTTTCATGCCAATCGTTCGTCGAAAGCGTATCAGGCACTACTGGTTTCAACAAGACGGCGCGCCACCACACACAAGCCGCACTACAATCGATTTTTTGAAGCAATTGTTCCCTGGCCGTTTGATGTCAAAAATGGTGATTTCGATTGGCCGCGAGGATCACCAGATTTAACGCCTCCAGACTTCTTTTTGTGGGGTTATTTGAAACCAAAGGTTTACGTCAACAAGCCAAAGACCCTAGAAGAGCTGAAAACCAACATCCGTCAAGAAATAACCGCCATTCCCATCGAAATGTTGAAGAAAACCATGGAAAATGCTGCAAAACGGGCACAATATGTCGTAGAGGCCAATGGCGACCATTTACGAGATATCATATTCAAGAAATAATGTAAGCAAATTTACTTAAACCCAATTAAATGATATTCATGACGATCAGACAAAAAATTGTGGTTTCTTTGATTTATTTAAAAATAAAATGAGCGCTTCGAATATGGACAACCCTGTACATACATGTATGGATTTATATGTATAAGCATTTAGTTTAATAAATCAAAATTCTTTAACATCCCTCTCCAAATCTCCCATTTACGTCCTTTTGTCCTTATAGTTTTTAAGAATAATATATATACATCGTATCTTAAGTGTGTATATAGTCTCTCTTGTTTTCCTCCTCTTCTCTTAGTTTTGACATGGTTTTTGAAATCATGTCAATCCGGTGGGCGGAGTATGCCCACTAAGAGCACCAAATAAAAAATAAAATAAAAACAAAGAAAGGGGAGAAGAAAAACAAAAAACTTGGTAATCTAAACTTAGTAATAAGTAAACAAAACCTGTTAGAATAAGTTAGAATAAGTAAATTGCATTGCCTTGTTTGGCCAATAAATAAATAAATAAAAAAGAGATATGTATAAAATATTGGTTAGTGGAATATAGCCACCCAGTTTTCATTTAAACCACAAAAAATGGACTAAATATTGCTTGAAAATATCTTAAAAAATTTCTGAACTTTAATTTTTTTAAAAACTAGTAAGGTTTTTAATATTTTTTCTTTCGACAGACAATGACACAGTTTAAACGGTCCGTGCAAATTTATTTGTGTACATGTGCTATTAAATGGTATTTTTGGAAATCAAACTCGAATTTTTACTCAAGTTTTGTGATCTATTTTTGCTCAAAAATTCCCAAAAAACATAGAAAAATCTGCGAGGTGGTAGCATAACAGCAGCATGAAGAAAATTTAACGCGTCTAAGAAATTTATTGCTTTTTATAATTATTTTTTGTGTTTCACTCATGAACTTAAGCCTTAAAAGCAAACAAATGATTCTCATTTTTGTTTCGTTCAATGGAAAAATTTAAAATTTTAACAAAGTACTTGTTTTACTCACCTTAATCATTGGTAATTATCTATATATATTTTGTGAAACCGTTTAGGCTTTGTTTTAATTCAATTCAAAACGCCTCGTCAAAAAAAAAATATTATATGCTTTTTGAGCCTGCGCTGATTTATTTATTTATTTATTTATTTATTTAGAGAAACGTGTTGGTACAATAAGAACCAGGTTCTTTTATAGTACGATATAAGCATTAGTTTGAAAAAACAAAAAAAAAAAAAAACAATAATACTAAACTATACAGTCATAACAACAAGTATATACTTAAGGTTACGTTAAATTTTTAAAAGAAGGAAAGAAAGCTATAATAAATATTAAGTATATTGAATGCTAAATTGAATCACATTGCAATTATTTTTTAAGAATTTATAATATAGAGTAAAGAATACAGGAAATAGATTAAAATATAGTCATGAAACTATGAAGTAGAGAAGAAAGATAGGATAGAGCGCCTAAAATTACCTCTTCCACTAATCTCTCTTAACCAACGAGGCAAAGCATTCCACAATTTAATGGCGTTAATTAAAAAAAAAAGGAGACGAATGTAACGAATAATGCCTAGGGACTATTAAAACATGACTTCTTCTTGAAAGACAAAACTGGAGTTTTTCAAACAAGTAACGAGGTGTTTTTTCATGTATGATTTTATGGAGATACATACAGTTACGAGCACTAAGATATGTAGTTAGGTCACATCCAAGTATAGCGTTTCTGAACGTGGAAAGGTGGTCAAATTTTCGCAAACCATATACGCAGCGTGTTGCATAATTAAAAGCAATCTGTAGTTTTAATTGGGAGGAAGAGTCGAGTTTACTGTACACTGTTTCTGAATATGAAATTAAAGGTAAGATCAATTGTTTTACCAATCTACGTTTTAAATCAACAGGAGTAACACTAGCAGACATTCTTAAATTACGAAGGACATAATAAACTTTTTGTACAACACTATTAACGTGGTCAACACAAGACAAAGATGAATTTATGACAAAACCAAGGCTTACTGCTTTTGATACCACATTTAGCTTGCTAGTTCCTATAAAAAGGTCAGGGACATCATCAACACAAGTTTTACTCTTACAGATGGGAAGGACATACGATTTGGCAGCATTGAGTTAAGGCCCATTACATTTAGCCCATTCATCAATGCTACTGAGATCTTCATTCAACCTGACGCACAGATCATCAAGAAGCCCAGTTCGCCGAGACAAATAGAGCTGGATATCATCAGCGTACGCATGAACAAAAGCGTGCTTACATACATTAAAAATATCATTGATGAACAAAGAGAATAGCAGCGGGCCTAGAATGGAACCTTGTGGGACGCCACTTTGTACAATTTTATACGATGAAAACATTTGACCGACATTGACTCTTTGAATTCTGTTACATAAATAATTAGACAAAAGATTGACAGCACTATTACAAAACCCAAAGAGAAATTTAAGCTTTTGACACAAGTAATTATGGTTTACTTTATCAAAGGCCTTGGAAAAGTCAAGTAAGCAGAGTAAGGTCATAGAGCCAGCGTCATATTCAGGCCGAATATCATCAAGCACTTTCAAAACTGCAGAATAACACCCATGTCCTGCCCTAAAACCCGACTGGTATGGGGATAATAGTTTTTTCTGAGATAAGTATTTGCTTATTTTTTGCGACATAATTTTTTTCACATATTTTAGACAATGGCGACAGAATGCTTATTGGCCTAAAATCATTTACACCAGAGGGATTTCGCTTTTTAGCCACAGGTAGAACGGTAGCAATTTTCCACATGTCAGGAAAGGAAGAAGTTATGAAGCAACTATTTATAATGTGCGTAAGGGGACTAATAATGTAAGGCAGTATAAGTTTAATGAATTTGATGGGAATACCATCTTCCGCGACTGCATTAGATTTTATCTGCGAAACACAATTCCCAACGTCGAGTTCGTTAACTGTTTCGAACTCGAAAGATTGTTGCATAGTCAGGTTAAAAGTAAGATTAGGATTATCAGTGCAGGTAACAGAAGTATCGACAAAGAAATTATTTAGGAGTTCAGGATCTTCATTACATTCAGAGCGGTTATTATTATTACACAAACCAAGTCTTCTTATGTTGTTCCACAACGTTTTGGTTTGAAGAGACAAATTTAGTTTATTAGAAAGTAACGTGTTTAATAACACGAACAGATTCATTTCTGGCCAGTCTAAAGGATTCCCAGTTTTCTGACGATGGTCTAATTCGCCATACTTTCTGCAATTTATTTCTTTTTTTAATACTTGTAACAACATTCTGATTGACCCAGGGACAAGAAACATTATTTACAGTTAACACACGAAGAGGAACATGCGTATCAAACAGATATTTTATTGGGACTAAGAGGGAACTGAGTTTATCATTAACATTATCGTGAAGCTAACAGTCATTAAAACATAACATAGACGCATCAAGATAAAGGGAAGAATAATTAATATGATTAAAATCACGATACGAAAAAGTATTATTAGTTCTATGATGGGATAAATTGACATTTAACGTGCAAAAAAATTAAATCGTGATCCGAGACAAAAATCAATTGATCAAATAAAAACACAGCAGAAGGGTCTGAGACAATAAAATAATCAAGTAAACTAGCAGTAGAATTATTGCAGCAGCGAGTGGGCACAGTGTCGTTTACTACTGAAAGTCCTAGTGTCGATATTTTATCGAACAGTACTTGTTTTACGGAATCATTGGATAGAATATTGACATTGAAATCACCACACAACAACATTAAGTCATAGTCAAGAATGCTGCTCGTTAAAGCAGAAAACAAAGGATCAACAGAAAAACATTTGTTGGGATTATACACACATGACAAACAAATTTTAGTATTATTATCCCATATGCATACATTTAAAAATTCTATATCAGGTCCACTAGACTTACATATTACTTTTGAATTCAGAGAAGTTTTACAATAAACTGCAACTCCTCCACCTTTTCTCCCAGACCGATCATTACGATACAGAGTTTAATTGTTAATGTTACAAATAGTATCACTTATATCATTGCATACCCAGTGTGCCAAGCGGATCCGTTACGAATCCGTAACGAACTCACTTCTTCGTACATTTTGTCCGAAACGGATTGCGTTTCGCATCCGGAACGGATCCTTTTTCGTATGAAATTCCTCTCTCCGTTACGGACTTCAGATACGAATCCGTTTCGGACTTTAGATACGAATCCGTTTCGGACTTCAGATACGAATCCGTTTCGGACTTCAGATACGAATCCGTTTCGGGCTTCAGATACGAATCCGTTTCAGACTTCAGATACGAATCCATTTTGGACTTCACATACGAATCCGTTTCAGACTCTTTTTTTTAAATAATGCGAACTCGCAACGGACTCGTTTTTTAAAAATAGTTCTTATTCAAAAAGGGACAATAATGTTTATGTTTGTTCAACATTTTTTTATTTTTTTATTAATTCAGTTCTTACATTCTACATATTACATTTTAAAGAAGGAAATTTAAAATTATATCAATGTATAATAAAAATAAAAATAACAACAAAAATAAGTAAACAATTGTATTTCGTATCCCTAATCTACTGAAAATAAAATAAGAAATTGTAAAACAAATTTAAGACTGTCTTTTATGTTAACGTTGTGGAAATTTTTTTGAAGGATTCGTAACGGGTTCGTAACGGGTTCGTCGAAAGATAAGACTCCCCTCAAAAATACGAATTGCTTTTTTCATTTTTTCGGATCCGCCTCGGAGTCAGAACGGACTTCAGGAACGAATCCGTAACGGACTTCAGATACGAATCCGTTTCGGACTTCATATACGAATACGTTTCAGACTCTTTTGGCGGATTCGTAACGGGTTCGTAACGGGTCCGTCGAAACATAAGAAAACGCAGTGCGTACTGACGGACTCGTAACGGGTTCGTAACGGATCCGCATCCGTTTTTGTGCACATTGGGTAGCCACGTTTCAGATACACAAATAACGTCTACTAAAGAATTTTCGAAAACATGTTTTATATAATCAAGTTTAAGCATATTCAAACTTCGTGCATTGAAATGTACAACATTAAGGCCACTGTACTGCTTACACAGTACCTGCTTCAAGATTTTTACATTTTCATTAGCGCCAATAGGCGAATAACTATAACCTGACATAGGCAGAGAAAACAGCAGGAGAGCTAAATTTAGAGAAATAAGGAAGTAGTAAGAGATAGAAGAAGAACATTACAGCTAAAGAGTGAATTAGGAGAAAAAAAATAATAACAATTATAATAAACATAAAAATATGTTTTGTTTTTATTCAAGGTGGATTTAAATTAGTTGGATCCCAGTCCACTCTTTTGCTGCCATTGAACGAAATAAAAATAAAAAACATTTGTTTGCTATTAAGACGTAAGTTCATGAGTGAAACCCAAAAAAAAAATATAATAAGAATTAATAAATTTCTTAGACTTCATGATGATGTAATGCTACCACCTTGCAGATTTTTCTACTATTTTTAGCAATTTTTTTAATAAAAATAGAACATAAAAATTAAGTAAATAATTGAGTTTGATCTTAAAAACACCATTAAATAACACACCAACATAAACAAATTTATACGGATATCAATTACCTGTGAAATTGTCTATCGAAAAAGTAAAAATGAAAAACCTCTACTTTTTTTAAAAAAGTTATAGGTCAGAAATTGTGTAAGCTTTGTTTTAGCAGCTTAAGGCTCGTTTTTGATGCTTTAGATAAAAAAAGCGGTTGGCTACTTTTCACTAAAGATACCGATTTTTTTATGCAGATCTTATTTTTAACCCTATTTTGTTAGAAAATGCTGGTGGAGCGGAAAAAACACCTTTGCATTTTATAGTGATCTAATGACTAACACTTAGGATATTACTAATGTTACCAACTATACTTACTTTGTAAGTATCATACTTATTTGCAGCTTCATATACTTACTTAAATTTCATACTTATAAGTATACTTACTTTAAAGATTTATAATTATTTATGCTTACTTTTAAGCTGTTTGTTTGCAAAGCGGTAAAAGTTTGGAAATTGGAGTCAACAGCGTTAAAAATACAGAACAGTCAATTTTATTTGTTAAAAATAATATTGAATACAGCTGTATCGAATATAAGAATTTTTTAAATACAAGACCTGACATATTAAACAACACTTCCAGCCAAGACAAATGCGATTTCAAGAAAAAAAAAACAGTTAATGTAGCACTTCAATTCAGTGACAGTGAGGGCGAATAATAATAACTTTTCTTTGATCTCTGTATACATTTGAAAGTGATTATTTTTTATTTCACTACTTTGAAAGTACGTATAACTTGTAATTTTTTGTTATGCTTTTGTTTGTTTTCAAACTATTTTATAAAAATTATAAAATAAAATTATTTGGTTTTTTATCTTAAGAATTTTGGCTTTAGGTAGATTGCATAATCAAAACTTTTTGAGGTGAACAAAAAGTGAGTGTGACAACACTTAAGGAATATTGCGGATTTTATTGAATTTAATATTAGTTAATAATGTCAAGAAGATATTAATTTTTTTTCTAAGGTGTTATACTTATACTTATTTTTAAAAATTATACTTATTAATACTTACTTTTTAGTGCTCTTAGTAGCAAAAATACTTATTTTTTAATAACATGAGTTGGTATTATTAGATATTACCAATCTTAAGAGTGAAAACGTACGTATTTCAAATTTATTTTTTGTACAGGGTTGCCCATATTCGAAGCGCCTATTTTATTTTTAAATAAATCAAAGAAACCACAATTTTTTGTCTGTTCGTCATGAATATCATTTAACTGGGTTCAAGTAGATTTGCTTACATTATTTCTTGAATATTATATCTTGTAAATGGTCGCCATTGGCCTCTACGACATATTGTGCCCGTTTTGCAGCATTTTCCATGGTTTTCTTCAACATTTCGATGGGAATGGCGGTTATTTCTTGACGGATGTTGGTTTTCAGCTCTTCTAGGGTCTTTGGCTTTTTGACGTTAACCTTTGATTTCAAATTACCCCACAAAAAGAAGTCTGGAGGCGTTAAATCTGGTGATCTTGGCGGCCAATCGAAATCACCATTTTTTGACATCAAACGGCCAGGGAACAATTGCTTCAAAAAATCGATTGTAGTGCGGCTTGTGTGTGGTGGCGCGCCGTCTTGTTGAAACCAGTAGTGCCTGATACGCATTCGACGAACGATTGGCATGAAAAAATTGTTTATCATATCGCGATAACGCTCCTGATTGACAGTAACTCTGTGGCCATTATCATCTTCGAAAAAGAACGGCCCAATGAGCATTTTAGCACAAACGCCGCACCAAACAGTGACTTTTGCATCGTGAAGAGGTACCTCTTGAATCTTTTGTGGATTTTCAGTGGCATAAATACGGCAATTTTGTTTGTTTACCGTTCCGTTCATTTTTTTCGTTTATTTTTTTGAAAGCACGTTGAGTTTTCACTATTGACTTGTTTTGTTGAATGTAAATTTCAACAATTTTAGAGCGTTCGCGTGGCGTGTACTGTTCCATTGTAAACATTTGCTTGGAATGACGCTTCAAACGCGGTATGTCATTAGTCGATTTGGCATCACTGCGGAAAGTTACAGTGTTGCCAGATGGGCGCTTCGAATAAGGGCTACCCTGTACATATTTTAGTTCACTTTGAGACTTATTTTGAAGAGGTTAAATAAAATACTATTACACAATTATACATATATTAAAATATTAAAATGCACCTTCCTTCCGAGTTTCGTGAGCGTGCTTACAGAAATTTTTTACAGAAAACTCAGCGGCTAAATAGGCAAAGTATCGAATAGCCCATATACACTCAACTCTCTTTTTACAAGGTAGCTACGTACCTAAGTAAAACATGTAAAAACAATTCGTGTAAAAAACTACAAGCGACATATGGTAAATTTTGGATGTGTTCCACAATTCTGAAAAATCGTATATGTTGAAAAATTTTTAAATTTTTGCTCAAAAAACCGTGCGAAAAGTAATGATTTCAATTTAATAGCATACAATTATATTAAATAAAAACAAGTCATTTTTATTAAAAAAATCAATAGAAAAAAAGAAGTAAAAGTACAACGTAAAAAATACTATAAGCCTCTAAAACATGAAAACTGCAATCAGTGGTCAGCAAAGTTTTCAAGTCAGTAACACACACGTATGGGCTTAAATTGATCATATTTGATAACAGTATGGAAATTGTTGGTTTACTTAATTATAATTAATATTTATCATTTTTTAGTCGTGCAAAACCGAAAATTTTGTGGAAAAAATATGTTTTTTAGCCGTGTTATTTCAAAATCGTACAAACAAAGACCGTGTCAAACAAGAGTTGAGTGCACTTTACAGGGCCGTAGCCTGGATTTACCCATGGGGGGGAGTTTTGATTAACATTTTTTATTCAAAATTAAAATATCAAAATATACAAGTTTTTGTTTCATTTATTTTTTAAGTTAAGTTTTTTTTAAATTATAAATGCAAGGAAATATATAAAGGTGCCACAAATTCCATTACAAAAAGTTCCATTTGTACCCCTCTACATAAATTGACCTTGCTTGGTCTTTTTTACACACTGTCTCCACTTACAACATTTGCTTACATGCGAACTGTCAAATTGAATTTCATGATATATATCTCAAGTGTAAACCACTCATATTATGAAATTGTTCATATCAAGAAACTTATCTCTTGAAATATTTCTTGAGTTATATTACATGAGATAAGCTGTTATTTTTCAGTAAAATATGTACTTGTGTGCATTTTTAAGATTTTTTGAAGCAAAAACTATTGAAAAAGAATTAAAAGGGTGAAAAACCATAAAATGGAATGGCGAATGAAAGAAATTATTATATTAATAAACTTAAAGTTTTTGCTAAATGACCTTGTTATTTACTATGTTGATTTTATATGATTTAAATACAAATTCTAAATGTTTGATAGTTTAAATCACACTTGATTTTAAATACAAATTCTAGTTGTTTGATAGCTTAAAATCGTTTATTGAGCTTAAGGTCAAAGTAAGAACAAGCGCTAGTGCGCTTGCACGGGTATCACAAAGATTTCTGATGAAGCCTTTAGCATGGCCCTGAAATTGCAATAAAATCAGCTAGTGATTTTTTCCTTTTCATATTAAAAATACGTTGTTGTTGTTGTTGTTGTTGTTGTTGTTTCTTTGGAAAGATTCGTTAGAACAATTTATTGTGCTAACTGTGAACTTAAGCTCAATAAATTATTTTAAACCATCAAACAACTAGAATTTGTGTATAAAATCAAGTATGATTTAAACTATCAAACGTTTAGGGTCAATTTTTCAGTGCTGGTTTAAACCCTAGTTAACAAGAGTTTAGTTAATCGTAGATTGAACTAAAGCAAAGTTTTACCACAGAATCACTTTTCAGTGCATGGTTAAGTTACCAGCACTTTTGTGTTGATTGATATGGCAATACCATTAAACGTCATTAAGATTTAAATAAATGTCTGTAAAATCTGAAGTCTCAATAAAAAAAATAAAATGAGTAAAAAAAAAATGCAATTTTTGCTAGCAACAATCAATAAATCGTCGCTGCGCCTGCAAAAATGGTTATGCTTTAGAAAAGCAACAAATTTATAATACGGGAAGAAGACCGAAACCGTCCTTAGCAATAACAGCTTTGCTCAGTATGAATTTATTGTTTTGTTTAAATGAAGTAAACAAATCATTTGTCAAAATCGATATTGAGCGGTTAACCTTAGTTTAAACTTTGGTTAATATTCACTGAAAAACTTATTTCTTGGTTTAAACTTAGTTTAATCGAGAAACATGTTTAAACTTGCACTGAAAAATTAGCCCTTAGAATTTGTATTTAAATCATATAAAATCAACAAATTAATACACTTTTACAAACAATTCCAAAATGAAATTTCATGAGATGAAGTGCCCACCTAAATATTATGTCATGAATTCTGGATATCATGAAATTAAATTTGACAGTTCGCATGCAATCAAATATTGTAAGTGGATACAGTATGTTGCAACGATTCCTAAAATATTTTGGCTGCTATCGACATCCGCCAGTGAGCTAAAACATTTTGCAAAAACCTTCAATAATCTCTTCGTAAATTTATTTGCTGATAAATTAGTTGTAAAAAAATATATTTTCAGATCAAAAAGTACGGAAAAGACTCCTCCAATCTGCTCCAAAAAAATTTAAAATTTTGCAATAGTATTAAAGATAATGCTGTTTTTGGTGATTTTTTTTTTATTTATTTTCACTTAACCTTAAATAACTTCATTATTTCTAATGCTATTCTCACTTTCAAGACATCGTTTTAAATGTTTTAAGTGATTGCATTCATGGTTAGAATTTCAAAAATATACATATTAAAGCTAAAATATTACTTCCAAAATAAACACCTCCTAAAAAAAAAAAATTTGGTAAGAGTTAAAAAAAATAAATATATAGTTATTTGAATTTTTAAAGTTTTTGTATGGAAAGAAAATGAAAAAATATCAAAAATTTAGTCATCTTTTTTTGCAAATTCTATCAGCACGTCCTGCGCTGTTACTGTGCGATCAATGTGTTTGCAACTTCAGTACATAATTTTTTAAGTTTATTAAAACATAATAAAGTGATTCAATGAAATAAATATTTAAATGCTTTTATTTAACTGTGCATGAATCGGTCACCTTTTTTTTTTTGCAAACAAGCTAAGGACATATTATTTCAGCTATTTTTTAATTCTTCGGCCCTTTTTCGAGAAATTAAAGGTTCTAGGTCAAGTACATGTTGATGCAGTTTTTGTTAGAATAACGTTTTTCTCGTTAACTTTATCGACTTCGTGTCAATTAGTGAAACATTAAAAATTGCCTGGAGAATAATATCTTAAAATAGTTTAACCCTCGAAACTCAAATCTTATGGTCTAAATTGAACTCATTAATCAAAAAAACCCTTTTTTTCATATAAAAGCTCTTTTCAAACAAAACAAGTAAGCTTTTTTACGGAAAAATATTCACCTGATATAGTGGCGCTAAATTAAATTGCAAATAAAACCAAATTAGCTAACCTTCTGTGTCCCTAAAAAATCTGAAAGGTATTAAAACTAAGTTTGTCATACATACTTTTCTTTATTTTTTTAGATATCCATCCATCTGTTTCTTTTGATTTTGCATGTAAATCCCAACAAATGTCTCCTAAGAGAGCATCTACTTTTTTACCACTGTACAAGTGCTTGAGGCTCGCCGTCAGCTGATGGAAACGTTTACCATGCTCATCAGATTCGTCATCAGAAACTAATAACGCAGAACTTTTCCTCGGTTGAAAAGTATGAAAATAAAGGTAGGTTGTTGTTTACATGATTTTAAATTTCATTCCTTAACTTTTATTTTGTACAGGAATACTAAATTGACCCAATATTCATCGATAATTGAAGGATGAGCAATTTAAACTAGCTCTCAGGCGTAATGAGCTGTTGACATGGGATTGTATCAAAGCGGTAATTAAAATTGTTCTAGGAATTCATCGATCCGACAATTGGCGCTTACACATTGACAGAATGCTTACCACTTTCCATACTTTAAATGTAAGAATGTCGCTGAAAATTCATTTCCTGCATTGCCACGCTGAAAAATTAGAACAGCAATCCCCAGACGAATCTGATGAGCATGGCGAACGTTTCCATCAGGTGACAGTGGTAAAAAACTAGATGCTCTCTTAGGAGACATTTTTTGGAGTTTACATGAAGAAGCAGAAGAAACAGATAAATTCTGAGATATCTGAGAAAATAAAGAAAAATTTGTATGAAAAACTTAGTTTAAATACCTTTCAAGTCGTTTTAGGGACACAGAAGGTTAGCTAATTTGGTTTAATTTGCAATTTCATTTAGCGCCACTATATCATATGTTTGAGCAAAGCTTTTATACGAAAAAAAGGGTTTTGTGATTTCTTAGGTCAATTTGGACCATAAGAGTTGGGTTTCGAGGGTTAAAATGTTTGAAAAAAATGATTCTTCAAGTAATTTTTAATGTTTTGCTCACTGACATGAAGTCGATTAAGTTAATGAGAGAAAAGTTTATAACAAAAACTGCATTAACATGTACTTGACCTTGAACCTTCAATTTCTCGAAAACGAGCCGAAGGATTAAAAAACGGTAAACTCCATTAAATTCAGCATCCTCGAAGTATGCTGAAATGATATGTCTCCAGCTTGTTTGATGTTTGAACATGCGCAGTGTTTTTATTAAATATTAATAACCTTTTGAGTTCAATTTGATTTGGGGGTGGGTGTTTTGAACCCCGCAAACCCCCTTGGCTACGAACCTGTTACTATACATAAGTGAAAAAATTCCAGAGAAATAAGAGAAATTGAGATTAAAGACCAAAGATTTAATTATAAAAAACGTTAAAAAGAATCACGTGTGTAGTTAGACCTAGTTAAATCACAGAAAAAGTAATCAGATTCTTTTCAGAAATTTCTCTTTTATTATTTTTTGTTTCTAATTATGATTTTAATTAGATCAAGTAAGTTTTGTAGAAGGCAACAAAAACTCTTTATAGAGTCAATCACACAGCAGACTAGACAAGCTTGTTTCGGAAGTAGCTTCACTTCCTCTTCAGTAGCCTTGAGTGGCTCAGTTGAAACAAATCCATTGCTTAAGTTTTATATGACCTGACACTTGTTCGAATAAACTCGTCTAAAGTTATGACGTTAAAGCAAAGGGATTTTTATTTTAATTTCAATCCTGAAACGATACCAGGGATTTTGTCTGTTAAATTTGCCTCTTCCTTTTCACTACTCTTCTTTGGAGTTCAACGATTTTGCCGAAATGCACCAATGATTTTTGAGAGTTTTTTGTTTCCGCTAGAAAGCTAAATAGTTTAACTGAAAACTGGTTGTTGAAATATAAGAATTCTGAAGTTTGTTTTAAATAAACTAAATACGAACAATTTTGAAGTAAAATAAGAAAATGTATATATATTTTTATTAGTTAATTAACTGTGATCTACTATTTAAGATATAACATGAATTTAATTGCGAGCCTTTGATCAAGTAAGTATTTAAGAAGGCAACAACAACAACAACAACAACTTTGTTTAAAGTCAATCACTTAGCTGACTTGACAGTCTTTTTCGGATATCGCTACATTTCTTCTTCAGTAGTCTAAAGTCTTGTTACTTGATCTAAAGCTCGCAATTAAATTCATTTCATTATATTTTTATTTGTATTATTTTCATATAACTTGTACGATATTTTCTGAGTTTCAAATGGAATTTCTGAATATTTGTATTTAATCTTTTACGAATCAATTTGATCTTTTCCGAATTTCAAACGGAATATCTAATTTTTTTAAATTTTTTTAAATTTCTATTGATCTTTTCTAAATTTTGATTGAACTGAACTTTCTGAAAGCCAATGAAAATTAATGAATTTTGCCCAAAAAAATGGTTTTTAAGGTTTTTTAAAATTAAAAATCCAAAATTTTTAAAAATTGCAATGAAGCGTTTTTATCTTTTGATAAGATATGTTAGAAAAATAATTTTCTTAACAAAAAAAAAAAAAAATAAACATTTTATCATAAACATAACTTTTAAAACATTTAAAAATCTTAATATACATATATTCAAAATGGGGAGTTTGTATTTTTTTTTTAATTTTGTATACCCGTGTTGGGTTAAAAACACAAAACGAGAAAGGGAAAACGAGAAGCTTTAACGAATTTTTTTCAATTTTCTCTATTTAGCTCAGCAGATGAAATGTGAAAAATCAAGTCTCTAGCTCAACTGAAACTGGTAGCCGCCTAAATGGGTTAATAAAAAGATACAGTTTCGATAGTATTGTAAGTATAGACGTAAAATTCCTTTTTATACAGTAATAGAGTTTTCTTAATTCTGTTTTTTTTTATTTATATTTTTCAAAACTATTTGAAAGCGTTTCATCTTCTAAATCAAAATTATTCAAAAACAAACTTGCTGTTGTTGTCCTTCTTTAAACTTACCTGATCTAAAAAGCTCACAATTAAATCCATGTATAAATTTGTTTGTTTTATAAAAAGTTTTCGTTTGATATTTTTGGTGATGAATTTGTTGCTCTTGTTAATTTATTTTTTGTTGGTTAAAACTAAATGTAATTCAAAGTTATGTTTTATGAATGGAAATAAATATGGGTAAATTTGAATTACTTATTTTTCCTGTAGTAAAGAGCATATACAATGTATATTATACATATATGTATATTTTAAAAGTAATTTAAAATTAAAATTTTAGTAAACAAAATAAATTTTTAGTATGGAAAAAATATAATGCATAATATAAATAATTTGAATTTATTATGGTATTTAAAAAAAAAATGAGTTTTTAAATGCTTAGTAACGCATGCGCTAACCTGCGTAGTATACATACATGCTGCCTCTGTAGCTACAAGCATCTGTATTCTCTATTGTATTTATCTTGCTGAAAATAAACATTCGTTTTATTCGTACTGCAAATCATGGCAGAATAACCAGGTAGGTCCGACTCGGAGAGGAATGAAGTAGAAAATAGAGAAAAGCGAGCTAGTTGTCAAAATCAGCTGTTCATGTCGAGTAAAAATTTAGAACATCTTAAAAAATTAGCTAACTGAACCAACAACAATTACCAAGCAAATCTTTAACAACGACTCACAGAGAAGAGCAAGATCACAGCGGTTGAGCAGCGTAGAGGGGATGAACCGAATCGTTCACAGAAAATAAACAGAACTTTGCTTACTATGTCCCGCTTATTCTTTTTAAAAATTTTTTCTTTCTGCTCAGTGTACTTACACGGAGAAAACTGTTTGCTAAACTTGTATTGTGGTTAAGCAAAACTTGCGCTTGATTCTCAGCCAAAATTATGCTACACTGTAAAAAATATGAGCATATATTATACTATTTTGTATACATAGAAATCCAAACCAAAAATGTTTTAAAAGTTATACCATCAAATCTTATAAATTTTTCCAGACCATTTTGCTCGCCAGACCAATCGAAACTACTATATTTTTAAATTTCCCGATTTCGGTGAATTTTTTTTCTTTCCAACCAAGATATATTTTGATTTACATATGATATCTACATAAAATTTTTAAATTATATTTGTTTTATTATTTATATAATATTAATTGGTATAAAATTTAAAATTATAAAAAAAAGATAAACTGGCCATTTCAGCCCTTGAAAGGACTTTGACCTAGCTTCTATTGATCATATGTGTTGTGCGTGGTATTAAATGTTTGATCACAAATGACCGAGAACTGGACCTACGTGGCTTATGCCGACTCCGAACGGCTTATGTTCTCAAGAAGCTTTACATGGCAATTTTTACTCTCTGAGGTTTGCCATTGTCTACAGAGAGGTGACGACCGAACAGAAAAATTATTTCAATTGAAAAAAACTTTCTGTCTGAGCTGGAATTGAACCCGGGCTACAGCGGATTTTTAGCTTAGGGGCCACGCACTTTACCCACTAGGCTACGGTGGCCACAAAATTTATAAATTATTTGGAATAAAAAAGTTTTTACCCCACAAATGTTATAAAAAAGATAAAATTTACACTCAAATTTTTTACTGTACAGATTTCAGCAAAAACTAATCTAAATTTGCTATTCCAGTTTATAATAACTAATCAAATTTTTGATTAAATTCAAGCAAAATTTTGCTAAGTTATTATAAACTGCAAAAGCAAATTTTTACTTAATTCAAGCAAATATTTGCTAAGTTATTATAAATTGGGATAGCAAATTTTGATTAGTTTTTGCTGAAATCTAGCATATTTTTGAAGTGAAATAATTATTAACATTAAATTAAATTGAAAAATTACCACCATCTGGAGATTTGATCCTCGGCCAAGTGAATAAAAGTGCATGGGCTTATCCATTAGACCATCGCAGTTGTTAACCAATCGTCGCCTATTTTTCTTCATTAAGCATAAACGTGTGCTCGTGTGTTTAGAAGAAATTTGCTTGAATTGAGTAAAAATTTGCTATTTGAGTTTATAATAAGTTGAAAAATATTTGCTTGAATTAAGTAGAAATTTGCTATCCCAATTTATAATAACTAAGCAAATATTTGCTTCAATTAAGCACAAATTTTCTTTTGCATTTTATAATAACTTAGCAAAATTTTGCTTGCATTTAATCAAAATTTTGCTTTTTCCTAAATCATTTTCAAAAATCATACCGTGATTGAGCAAAGTTTTGCTGATTTGCTTTTAAGCAAAACATTTGCTTGGTTCAAGCAAATTAATTTTCTCCGTGTATTGTTAAGTAAAGTTACAACGCAATTAGAACGACTTTCTGCAAAAACCATATTAAATAATTATACTTACTTTTTTTTAATGTTTGCAATAAAAAATTATTATAATTTGTCTAGGTCAGCTTTTTACCCGGAGGATAAAAAATACGATTTTTTAATAGGGGCATTTGAGTGTTAAGGGGAGAACATGCTCAAGAAAACAGGTATTTTAATAATTTCTTACAAAAAACTGAGATTATTTAAAACATTGAATGAAATTACATATTGACACTAAAGTTAAAATGTATGCATACAAATTTTTTTATAAGAAAATAAAAGAAAATGGCAGCTCTACAGCTGCTCAAACTTGGCTTCTTCAATTTGCCAATTGTAGTCAACTGAAATTAACCAAAAAAATGTTTCATTAAAATAAGTTATTTCACTTTGAATACACCTATTTTTAACGAAAAAAATTCTAATTTTGATATAAAAAGAAAAACTTACACTTTTAAAAAAAAATGTTTGAAACAATATTTCTAGTACTAATTAATACCAACTTTTAGGCATATGCAAAGGGTTAAAGAATATCTGCAAAATATCAAGTTGAAATCTTAATTACTTTTTAAGCTAAAGTCCACAGCGCAGGAAAAACATGTTTTGAGAAAAACAAGTTTAAAATTGTTCTTCTTGTACTCGGTACTCTCGACGCTCATCACTTCACTGACTTTCTAAGGACTTTTAAGACCTTCTATTGAGCTTAAAACATTAAAAATATATTCTTTATGTTCTAAGTGAATTCTTAAAGAATAAAAACAAGAAAAAAGAATTAAAACAAATAAAAACAAATAAGTTCTTGAGCATGTTCCTCCTCAATGCAGTGAATTATCTACATCAATTTGAAGGGAATGTGCATATTAACCTTATAGTAAAATTTTTTTACTCGGCTTGAAACAGCAGTAGTAATTTGCAAATATTTGAAAATTTTGTTGAATTTATGATATTTTTTCACTAATCAGCTTATAAGTGATAATGAATTGATATTAAATATGAATGAATTAATAATGGCAAATGAATTTAAAACAATAGACAAAAGGACCAAAGAGCTACTTTTAAACAAAAACGTATCTATTTGATAGATTATTGTTTATGAATCATGTGATGTTAGCCACCAATGAGCTTAAATCACAGCTCATAATGGATTCTATCTACTCAGAAAGAAGAGTTCTAAAGTGATTTGTGAAAATAAACGCATTCTTTTAAGAAGAGCGATCCCACTATGGCATTGAAACTTGTAAGTTGAAAATATTTTAGAAAGTTTTTTAGCTACAGGCCCAAAGTGGCACCAGCTTATCTGAAATTTTCCAGATAATCCAGTATGGCCTGCTCTCCACTGGGTTAAGCACGTAAAAATTCTTGCGTTTTGTAAATATATTTAAAAAATAAACGCGTAGTGAATGAGTGAATGCATTAAGAAGGAGAAAAGTTAAAAGAAGAAAATGTTTGTCCTTTTCCCATTTATAGACTCCTCTTATATTTTTTGCTGGTTTTGGTTTTTTTGCTTTTTGTCCGCATCTCTGACAGCTCGTATTTGGCCAAGACAATTAAAATTAATTGCCACTGCGGGCTAGCAATTTAAATGCAAAAAGTGATAAAAAACTAAGCAAAATAAAAAAAAAAGATGGTTAAAACAACAGCTAAGACGTAGTGTTGAAATAGCATATGTTTGCGGGTTTGCAAAGGCTCTATAACTTTATCCATGCTTTTGAAAGTTATTGAAAATATTTGTTTAAAATATTCTAATAAAATTGTAAAATTGTTACTGTGTATAACAGAAGCACTTTTCACGGAAAACCATCAAGGAACTAAATTAAGCAACAACATTTTTTATAGTCGTCCCAGGGCTTGTTAAGAAAAATTTTCTTAAAATAATCATGAGATTAGAAGTCAGCAGCTAAAATGCAATTAAATTAGGTCGTTTTGAAATAACTCAGGCCATATGAGTTTAAAAAGCAATATGATATTTGCAAGAATGTGTGACTCAAAACGGATTAAGGATAATGTATGCATTTTCTAAGGCATAATTATAAGTGTCATAATTAATTTCGGATAACTTGATTTGATTTTGTTAAGCTAGTGTCTTAAGAAAATACTTTTTGATGCAGGCAATTTTTACGAATGTCGTAGTTTTGCACAAAATTAGCGGAAATACAGGTAAAAAAATGTCAAAATTTAACAACTTGCAACTAGTCCATAACAAATTTTTACAAAGGTCATAAAAAAAATACTTTACCTGGTGAATATAATTAGTAAATCAGAACTAAGCGGACATTAACATTAATTGCAATATTTTCATCTTTTCACCACATATTGAAGAATATGTTTATATAAAAGTTACTTGATGTGCCGCAACACAGTGCTTGAGAAAATGTCTTTTGAGTCAATACCTAAGGATTTGCGAGGTCTACGCGCTTGTTTAGTGTGCTCATTGGTTAAAACTTTTGATCAGTTTGAACAGGATGGTTGCGATAATTGCGATGAATTTCTTCACATGAAAGGCAACAGCGATAATGTATATGATCATACGAGCAAAAATTTCGACGGCATCATCGCTCTTATGAGTCCCGACGATAGCTGGGTAGCTAAATGGCAGAGAATTGGCAGTTTTACACGTGGCATCTATGCAGTATCAGTATCGGGAAGTCTTCCAGTGGCCACATTGCGAGAGATGAAAAATCGTGGCATACCTCATCGTTCCAGAGACACCAGTCAGAAGTAGAGAAGAAGGAGTAGGGAATCTTTCATGAGAATTGATTAAAAAACTTCTTCAAACTCATCCTAAACAAATATTTTGCATAAAGTTTACCCTTTTTAAAAGCAAATTGTATTTTTCACCATATAGAATTTAAAAAAAATGAATAAATTTTCTGGCAACAAGTATAGATTTTTTATATCATAAAACACGCATTTTTCAGCTTGCAGTAAAACCTTATTTTAATTTTTGTCCAAATTTATAGACAATAGAAAAACATTATGTGAAAGATTAAACTTTTGCGTTATTTCTCAAAAAAAAAAAAAAAAAATAATAGTTTTCTGCAATTAAAGCTAGAAAATTAATTAATTTCAAGATTTAGCTATAAATTTATCGAAGTTGTAGAACATGACATGTTTTATTTCCTTTTTGAATGAAACACGTACAAGAAAAACATCTCCAATGTGTTGTTCAGTATTTTTACTCGATGAATACAGAAACATTGTACAAAAATCTTCTTCTATCAGCTCTACGTTGACAAAACACTGAGCCAAGTGACGTTAAAACTTAATAAGCTTACAAAAATGAGTTTGGAAACACTTTCTTGGAGTTTAACCCATTGATGACAAGATTTTAAATATTAATTTTTTAAAACAATTTTAGCCGAAGAACAAATGCGTTATGTAACTTACTGCATGGTATTTGTAGTATTAAAGTATTAATTCACTATTCAGTTTTCTATAAATATAAATCCAATATAAAATATGTTTCTACGGTTTTCTTAAGTTCCTTCTTTTTATTCTTTTATTGACTACAGTTACATGCATAACTATCTGCATGTTTATGTAAAACGAAACAAAGGCTGAACGTCGTGAAATAAACTAGCAACCACTTTTTTTTGCCAGGTCTGGCACCACGTTCAGCCTTCTTTTCGTTTTAAATAATTTATTTTTTTTTTAATAACATTTATTATATTTATAACCTTTGGTTACGTTTAGTCTGTAAGGATTTAATCCATAGACTCGAATAAATAAATAAATAAATAAAAAAAGTGATAAGAAAACATTCCCCACCGTATTTTTCGGAAGCTTAAGGGAAGTTTTGTATTTATGTTGTTTCCAAACGGCTTCTTTAAAAATGCATGTGGAAACTTTTACTTATTGTCTGGCAACAATACTTATTAACAACAGAAAATATTAATATCATTGTTTCCTAGCCGCTTATTATAGAATTCGATAGTCTATGGCTAGCGCGCTTGACTGTCGCTCAGGGGTCTCGGGTTCAAATCCTGGCAGGGCATCTTCATAACAAGGCAGAGGAATGTTTCCACATTAATTTTTAAAACAGGGGAGAGGACTGCTTCCAATTCACTTTTTAAGACAGCGGAGAGGAATATTTCCCTTTAATGATGTGCTATGTAAAAAAAATGAAGTGTCCAACAGAAGGGAATGCTTCCTACATGCCATGGAATGTTTCCTGTTTATATCCGGGAATGTTTCCATTTCTTGGAGGGAAGCTTACACGTTTGGGCGTTTTTTTTTTGTGTCTTCTCAAAAGATGAAAATTTACCTACAGTGATTTCACATCTGAATAAAAAATCCTAAGTAATGTCAAATAAAGTGCCCTAATGTCAAATCAAGAAAAGCCGTCTTTAAAATTATTGCTCTCAAATTAGTCAAAACGTCAACATTTTTACTTTCGTACATGCGATTCTTTATACATATATTTTCCCTATTTTGCAAATTATAAAAAATCCAAATAGTAACCACACACTTAAAAATTTGTATAGAATTTTTGCACCAATCGGTGTTTCAGGGAGTCCTACACCGTTTGGTGTTAACAAAAACCGTGTCAAAGTGTTAGAATTTAATATCCGAAAGAGAATATTTTTTTAACACCGAACGGTGTAGAAAAGTAAATATCAGATAGGATGTTTGTTTTGTACCCTGTTAGGTGTTTATTTATAATACGCAAAATGATAATTATTTTTTTAACACCAAACCCTCACAACAAATAGTTACGCTTGGTTTTCACTATGTCATTTTTATGACGACACAAAAGTTTATCACCTAAAATATCACCTTAATAAAACTCTAGAACATTTTCTGCATAGCTTCATTTAATAAATTAATGGTTTTAATTTTCCAAGATTGTCAATCTTAGAAAAAATGTCAACATGTTGTTATTTTCAGTTTGATTGACAACAACTGACCACTGAAAATGACATAGTGAAAACCAAGCATTAGCAAGCCTAAACATTTTGTAATATTAACACTTGTAACTTCTAATTATATTAAGAAATCAATGTTTTTGATACAACAAAGTTTGTTGTATTCTTTAAGCCTGAAATGTCATTTCAAAGGCCTAGTTCATAGTGGACAATTTGGCTGAAGCCGATTCATAAAGCATCTTTGTCGAGCTTTTTTTGATTTTAGTGAACGCTTATTCTACACTTCAAAAAGTAGTTTCTTGAGCTTATTGGTGTTTATTTTGCACGCTTTCTGCTTGTGTAAGCATGCGTGATGGAAATATAAGCACAGAAAACCATTAACAAGTAGCTTTTTGCGCGGAGTCATCTTGCACTATAAACGCTTTGAGCTTTTTCCATATGTTTATACACAATCAGCAAAACCTCTCAGCTCAGCAAAAAGCGTTCACTTTGAATGCGGCCAAAGAAATGAGTTTTCAAGCTTCAAGAATACAATAAGCTTTGTTGTATCAAACAAAAAAAATTGATTTCTGAATATAATTAAAAGTTAAAAGTTTTATTAATATTAAAAAATGTTCAGCCGAACGAAGTGATTGTTGTTGGGAAATTACATATTAACTTATTAACCTAACCTTGAAACATAAAATTTTTTCCAGTTTTTCCCTTATACCAGTTTTTGGATCTGACGCATAAATATAACAGTTCGATATAGGTCAATAGGTCAAATCATCAAAATTTCAGGATCAAAATTTTTCATACCAATTGTGGAAGTCAGTTCATTTTTTTCTTACTTGAACAACATTTTCATCTTTTTGATTCAGTCATTAACAACATCAACCAACACACTTCGATTTTTTGCTTTCCGTGACGCTTCCTCATAGACATTTGTAGAAGACAGGCAAGAGCAGAGCAACGTCTATCTTTGAAATGATAGGTTTGATTCGATAGTTCAATATTAAATTTTTGATGTTAAAAAAGTGCAATTAAAAGATTTAATTATTTTAGCCACTTTCTCTTTTTTATATGTCGATTAAGACTACAAAAAATCTCTCTTAGCATCTTATTTAAATATTTAAACCTAAAGTAAGCTGTTATATTCGATATTACAAGTATAATATGCTATATAATAGAATAGAATAGAATAAAAATAGTATAATAGCAAGCTATGCCAAATTTTTCTTACCGTTTGAAATTGCTTTAAAAAGTTGTATTCGTCATAACGATTCCTCTGCATTTATATTAATCCAACAAGTTTCTAAAAAAAAAAATTAAATATATATTAAAAGATTTTAATAATTGCTTTTGTATTAAATGTATAAAAAAAGAATATTTGGTAGTTCAATCTTGAATATTTTTTCGTAAAAATTTGATCTCAAAATTGAGTTCTGTGCCAAAAAAAAAACTATTGTAGGTACTTAATTATTGACAATGTTTTTCTAACAACAAATAACCCAATATATTTCAAAATTATCTTATAAAGGGTGATCTAATTCCTACTTTGTTTTCAAAATAAAATAAAATAAAATAAAATAAAATACATAAAAATCTATGTATTTATGCAAACCTTTATTTGGAATGATTGATTGGTTCCTACAACTCAAAGTTTAAAAATTATTTCGTTCAAATGTTGCCCACGACTAGCTCTTAAAAGGTCCATTCTGTGGGTCCAATTTTCGACAACTTTCTAATTTCGACAAATTTTTCGACGAACACTCTCTGCTACTGCAGCAATATTCTCAAAATTACGGGCTCTTTGCTCTCTGGTATAATGATGAATGTCCAATAGTGTAAAATTGGTTTGAAATTAGGTGATGGTTTTATGGTTTGGACGCTCATAACTACCAACATGATGTTGAAGAACTCTATAACATTCTCTAAGTGATGACTGATTTTGGTAGTAAGTTTCCACAAGTAATGAACGTTGTTCAAGAGTAAGTCTATTTATGATTGAGTCACATTGAATACGACAGCCACTAGACAAGCCGTTGTTCAAGAGTAAGTCTATTTATGATTGAGTCACATTGAATACGACAGCCACTGGACAAGCCACTAGACACATAACAGCTGTCAAAACAACACATTTGAAGAAGGGACCTCGTATTGGATCACCCTGTGTAAGATGCACAACTTAAGTTTCAGGCTGCTTTATGTATCCAACTTAAACATTTCTGGACTTTTTATTTGCCTCGTTCACTAACCGTTGTACCTAATTTCTACTTCATTTTTCTAGATAATCATAAAATATCACAACAGAAGTCATACGTAAAAAAGAAATCACAACGAATATTAATCATATTTAATGAACTATTTTTGCCAGAGTGCTCAAGTATTCACCATAAAAGTAGACAATGTATAAGTAGTATATAAAGTTATCAACTGCAGTGGTCATCAAGCCAGTGTTGACTATCACAACAAATTTAGTTAATACATTTTTTGTTGTTGTTGCTGTTTTTGTACCCATACATACAAATAAAAATCCATTTTCACTTAAATCAGAGCAAATCAATTTAACGTTTGCCTTCGTTTCTTATACTGAAGCAATTGACTATTTATGCAATAACTGTTGGTCGGTACTAAATCAATACAAAAAAAAAAAAAAAATAAAAAAACCAAATCAAATAATATAAATCCAGTTCGTTCACAGCAATTCGATGCAGAAACTTTTTTGCAATAAAAACGATATAAAAATGAGCACTTTATGTGACCACGTGACACGATGGAAAGTGTCACTCGGCAATTTTGGGTGGTCATAAATTTGTTTATTTTATAACAACAGAATTGTTGCACATACACAAATACACCTACTCATACTAAGCTACAAATCGTTATACCTACGAGTTCATATACAAAATGGAGTATAAATCAAATAAAATTCAGAAAAATTTACGGATATGCTAGAGAATAAACAAAGAATTAGTAGAAAAAAAACCAACAAATTTTTTTTTGTTGGCTATAATAATAAACTGAGTGGTCAGTGGGGATACGAAGCATTAGATAGATGTAGGAAGTGAGTCAATGATAAAATAAAAATCAGAAACAAAGCGCTGAATTTAAGTTGCATAGATTTTAATTGATCAATAGTAAAAAGATTAAAAGCTGTTTTAATATCGTAAGTAGAAGTACATTAATATTACTTCTATAAGGAGTAATGATATATAAAATGGTTATATACCATATTATGACATTATTTTATCGGTATGTATAACAAGGAAGATAAATAGCCAGGAGTGCGTACGTGTTTTGTTTTTCCTTATAATTGAATAAAAACTTTTATTCATATTCACAATCAGATTCGTATTAACATTTCCATTCACATTCATATTTATATTGAAATGCTTATCCATAAAACGGTTGGTTGGAAAACTTCTTAACCCAAAAGTTGATTCCCTCCAAGAAATCATGTTGGTTTGCACTCCAGGTACCACACTGACCATATTTCTGCAAAAAAAAAAATGAAAATCCCTCGGGCGCTTTTTTCATGTTAGTGTTTTAAGCCTTAAATTTTAAAAAATTATATTATAAGATCTGTTTTTTTATATATTTAGTGTTTAAAAGTACAGAAGTCATTTAATATTAAATATTGAACATATATTATGTATACACATATATTAATTGAATATAAATAAAATGTTGAATATGTTGAACAGATGAAAAGGAAAGAGAAAAATAAATAAAAATCTTTACAAGTGATTGCTGTTGTAGTCAATTACAGACCTCAGGAATCAGTATCAGGATCAATTTTCCGGCTGGCTCAGGCACTGGCATGAGTGCCTAAGCTAACGAGCATGTTAGCAAATTTCATATCAGTCGCGAGGAATGTTTACAGATTATTTAATTTTAAGAAGAAAGAGCTGTAGAGCTCTTTCAAATTGTTATAACGAATAAGCGCTTTATACTTGTGACTTTAAATTTTTTGTCAAACTAAACTCTGTAAGATTTCATTGCTGTTTGTTTTTCCTTGAAATCTGATCCGTCTTCTGACTGCACACTCAAACCAATTTGATGCCTAATATCAATATCCCACTTTCACATCTTTGCAATAAATTAAAATTTTTTGAGATATTAGTTTTCAGTCTTAACTTCCGTGATAATATTAATTTTTTTTTGAGTTGAAACAGTCATCTTATTTATATTGGATTATTTGCTGCAAGTTGTTCTTTCACTCCTCGCTTGAAAAGTTTCCCTTTTTTTTTGTGATTGACTGAAGAGCTTTTACAATTTCCGTCATAACGTTCTCATGTCTTCTACTGGAATTTGGACCGTTTTCGATTGCTAAGGCTAGGGTTTTAAAACAACATGTAAATTTATTTATTTTCCACTCTGCTTGTTTCCATATCAAAAAGGTACAATTTTATTTTGCAAGATTCACACAAAGCACGAGGTAAACGAATTTCCTCGAAAGGTATATGAATAATGTTTAATTTTTTAGCAACTTTTTCTTTATGCATTCAGACATTAATTGCACTTTTGACAAACCTTCTTCATGTACACACATTTTGGTAATCATTTTCGTAAAATTTTATTTTTTAATGTCACAAAACACGAATCTAACAGTAAAATATTTAAATAAAAACAATTTACTATAGAGTAGCTTGAATTGACTTTAAAAAACCACACGGTGGATTTTTATTTTTTTTACCGAAATATGATCCATGTGGTACCTCAAGTGCATACCAATATGAATTTTTTGAGGGAAGCAACTTTTGAGTCAATAAGTTTTCCAACCAATCGTGATAATCATATTCATATTTATATCCATAATTCATATTAATATTAATATTATTTATAATAATATTATTAATATTAATAATAATATTAATATTAATATTCACTCATATTCATTATTATTCATTCATATTCATTCAAACTCATTCATATTTATTCATATTCATTCACATTAAAAAACATATTCATTCATAATCATATTCATATTGATATTCATATTCACAATCCCATATTTATATTCATATTCATATTTATATTGAAATTCATATTAAAATTAATATTTATATTCATATTCATATTCATATTCATATTCATATTCATATTCATATTCATATTCATATTCATATTCATATCCGTATTCATATTTATGTTCATGTTCGTGTTCATATTTATTCCTATTCATATTCATTCATAATTATATTTATACTCATATTCATTCATATTCATATTCGTTCATATTCATTCGAATTCATATTTATAATCATATTTAAATTCATATTCAAATTCTCATTCATATCTATATTCATATTTAAATTCATTTTTATATTTATAGTCATATTCATATTCACATTCATATTCATATTTATAGTCATATTCATATTCACATTCATATTCATATTTATATTCATATTCATATTCATATTCATATTCATATTCGTATTCATATTCATATTCATATTCATCATCATATTCATACTCATATTCATATTCAAATTCAAATTCAGATTCATATTCATAATCAAATTCAGATTCATATTCACTATCATATTCATATTTAAATTCATATTCATATTCATAATCATATTCATATTCATATTCGTATTCATATTCATATTCATATTTATATTCATATTCATATTCATATTCATATTCATATTCATATTCATATTCCCATTCATATTCATATTTATATTCATATTCATATTTATATTTATATTCATATTCATTCATATTCATTCATATTAATTCATATGTATTCATATTTATTCATATTCATTCATATTCATAAACATATTCATTCATAATCATATTCATATTGATATTCATATTCACAATCCCGTATTAATATTCATATTCATATTAATATTTATATTGAAATTCATATTAATATTAATATTCATATTTATATTCATATTCATATTCATATTCATATTCATATTCATATTCATATTCATATTCATATTCATATTCATGTTCATGTTCATATTCATATTTATTCCTATTCATATTCATTCATAATAATATTTATACTCATATTCATTCATACTCATATTCGTCCATATTCATTCGTATTCATATTTATAATCATATTTAAATTCATATTCATATTCATATTCAAATTCTCATTCTCATTCTCATTCATATTCATATTCATATTTAAATTCATATTTATATTTATAGTCATATTCATATTCATATTCACATTCATATTCATATTTATAGTCATATTCATATTCACATTCATATTCATATTCATATTCATATTCATATTCATATTCATATTCATATTCATATTCATATTCATATTCATATTCATATTCATATTCATATTCATATTCATATTCATATTCATATTCATATTCATATTCATATTCATATTCAAATTCAGATTCAGATTCAGATTCATATTCATATTCAAATTCAAATATTTAAATTTATATTCCTATTTATAGTCATATTCATATTCTTAATCATATTCATATTCATTCATACTCACTCATATTTATTCATATTTATTCATATTCATAAACATCTTCATTCATAATCATATTCATATTGATATTCATATTCACAATCCCATATTTATATTCATATTCATATTCATATTTTTATTGAAATTCATATTAATATTAATATTCATATTCATGTTCATATGCATATTTATTCATATTCATATTCATTCATAATTATAATTATACTCATATTCATTCATACTCTTATTCGTTCATATTCATTCGTATTCATATTTATAATCATATTTAAATTCGTATTCATATTCATATTCAAATTCTCATTCATATTCATATTCATATTCATATTCATATTCATATTCATATTCATATTCATATTCATATTCATATTCATATTCGTATTCATATTCATATTCATCATCATATTCATACTCATATTCATATTCAAATTCAAATTCAGATTCATATTCATATTCAAATTCAGATTCATATTCACTATCATATTCATATTTAAATTTATATACGTATTTATAGTCATATTCATATTCATAATCATATTCATATTCATATTCATATTCATATTCATAATCATATTCATATTCATATTCGTATTCATATTCATATTCATATTCATATTCCCATTCATATTCATATTCATATTCATATTCATATTCATATTCATATTCATATTTATATTTATATTCATATTCATATTCATATTCATTCATATTCATTAATATTCATTCATATTCATTCATATTCATTCATATTCATTCATATTAATTCATATGTATTCATATTTATTCATATTCATTCATATTCATAAACATATTCATTCATAATCATATTCATATTGATATTCATATTCACAATCCCATATTAATATTCATATTCATATTAATATTTCTATTGAAATTCATATTAATATTAATATTCACATTTATATTCATATTCATATTCATATTCATATTCATATTCATATTCATATTCATATTCATATTCATATTCATATTCATATTCATATTCATATTCATGTTCATGTTCATATTCATATTTATTCCTATTCATATTCATTCATAATAATATTTATACTCATATTCATTCATACTCATATTCGTCCATATTCATTCTTATTCATATTTATAATCATATTTAAATTCATATTCATATTCATATTCATATTCAAATTCTCATTCTCATTCATATTCATATTCATATTTAAATTCATATTTATATTTATAGTCATATTCATATTCATATTCACATTCATATTCATATTTATAGTCATATTCATATTCACATTCATATTCATATTCATATTCAAATTCAGATTCATATTCATATTCAAATTCAAATATTTAAATTTATATTCATATTTATAGTCATATTCATATTCTTAATCATATTCATATTCATATTCATTCATATTCATTAATATTCATTCATATTCATTCATACTCACTCATATTTATTCATATTTATTCATATTCATTCATATTCATAAACATCTTCATTCATAATCATATTCATATTGATATTCATATTCACAATCCCATATTTATATTCATATTCATATTCATATTTTTATTGAAATTCATATTAATATTAATATTAATATTCATGTTCATATGCATATTTATTCATATTCATATTCATTCATAATTATAATTATACTCATATTCATTCATACTCATATTCGTTCATATTCATTTGTATTCATATTTATAATCATATTTAAATTCGTATTCATATTCATATTCAAATTCTCATTCATATTCATATTCATATTTAAATTCATATTCATATATATAGTCATAATCATATTCATATTCATATATATAGTCATATTCATATTCATATTCATATTTATATTCATATTCATATTCTTATTCATATTCATATTCATATTCATATTCATATTCATATTCATATTCATATTCATATTCATATTCATATTCATATTCATATTCATATTCATATTCATATTCATATTCATACTCATAGTCATATTCATATTCATATTCATATTCATATTCTTATTCATATTCATATTCATATTCATATTCATATTCATATTCATATTCATATTCATATTCATATTCATATTCATATTCATATTCATATTCATATTCATATTCATATTCATATTCAAATTCATATTCATTATCATATTCATATTTAAATTTAAATTTATATTCATATTTATAGTCATATTCATATTCATATTCATTTTCATATTCATATTTATATTCATGTTCATAATCATATTCATATTCATATTCATATTCATATTCATTATCATAATCACAATCATAATCATATTAATATTAATTTTCATGCTCATATTCATTTTAGCTTTCCCATTCACATTCGTACTCACATTCCAATTCATATTCATATTCCTTTTATATTCATACTCATAATCATATTCATATTCATATTGATATTCATATTCAGAGTTGTTTATATGAACTCTATTCATATTCCTATTTATATTTTTATTTTCATTCCTTATATTTTTCATGCGGTCTTGCAGATTTTTTTTTTACTTACATAGTATGCCTGTAAAATTAACTTTTTCACTCTGTTTAGTCAATTCTAAGTCGATTTCGTGTCCGTCTGTTCGTATGTGAGCACGGCAACAGCCACAATATTAGAGATATCGGAGTTCAATATTAAGGCCTTTTAATTCAAGTACAGGGATCAAGTTCGACAATGAGACAAATCGGATAAAAGCCACGCCTATCTCTCATACAAAGTGGCTTAATGAAAACAATAAAATATCCTTACATTCTACAAAAAATAGTAAAATGGCTTTTTATTTAAAAATAAATTTTAATCTTTTTTAGGAAAAGAAGAAAATGAAACAATGATTACCTCCTATAGAAGGTGACGTCACACACAGGTCTAAAATAAAAAAACTTGCCAAAATTAAAATAAACGAAAGTGGTATAATAATTTCAATTATATAAGATATCTATTTTAGTACAAAATAAACTTCAATGTAACCAAAAAAAAAACATAGAAGTTTTCGTGATGGCTAATTTCTTCATATAACAATGCAAAGAGTCAAAAATTTAGTTTTTCTCCAGTTTTAGGTTTAATAACAAAAGCTTTACCAAAACCAAAAACTTTTGCCAGAATTGGTGTTGTCATAGTTCATAAAATATAAAGGTGCAAAAAAAATGTTGTACAGATAAAGCGGAAGATATCCCAGCTAGCACAAAAAGGGTTGTAAAAGTGTCGCAAAAGAGTCGTCAACACAGATATAAATCGTAATTGTAACGCAATTAAAACTGAAAAATGAGATTTTTACGATTATTTTGTAACAATCTAGGTTGCAATTAGACAAAAAATGTGTTAAAATAATGTTATAAATGTGTTGCAACTTACTTAAGTTGCACGCCGTAAGATGAAACATACTAAAAGCATACAAATAAACATTTTGTTTTATGAAAATGATTTTTTGTTATAATGATAAATTTTTTAACAAGGGAGGAGTACTGATGACATAAATATTTCTAATTGAAAAAAAAAATAAGTTTAAAAAAAGTTTTAATATGTTTTGCTTACACAATTCCTTAATATAATTTCCATTAAACCAGTGATAATTTTTAAGAGTGTTTTTAAAAAGTCAAAGATAAATTGGAATGAAATACACAGATGTGAAATTAAATTGAAAATATGAAAAGTTATACACAAAAATTTTACAACAAAGACCATTTTGTCGATGAATGTTTGTGTTTTACTTCTAGAAAACTCACGCGCCACCCAAAAATTAAATTTTTTTGAAATAATTTGGAAATAAGAAATATTTCGAGATTTTAATTTCGGCGTAAAAATGTTTAATATATAACTAAATATTTTTTATTTGCAACTAACTAAACATCAAAAGTTATACATATTTTTTTAAAGTTGTTGCAACTGAATAATAACCTTAATGCCGCATTTACTTACAACAATTTTATTCAAAACTTCTTGCAACTGAACTATATTATAACTTCAATACAACGTTCATGTAACTAATTACATGATATAAGTTGCAATGGTTTTTTCTAAAGTTCTTTCAACAGATAAATAACCTCAATACATCGTTCTAATATCAAGCAAAATTTTATAACAGCGAGAAAATTAATTTGCTTGAATTAGTAATTCAATTTAATTAAACTTTAATACAAACCATTTGTGACTAAATTTGTTTAAAAAACTGGAATGCCACCGAATTATAGCATATTTTTGTTACAAATCGAAATCTGTGCTAGCTGGGTATTATTACATTATAAAGAAAAACAAAAAATTTTTTTCCCAGTGTGATATGTAATTATCATTTTCTCAAATGTATCACTGAATAACCTGAAATAATGACAATTATAGTGTTCTGTAATGTTTATACTCAAATATGGCGTTTTCACTTGGCACCAGTTGGTACCAGAAAAAACAAATTAGTTTAAAAAAAGGAACTATAACAAAAAAAAAAAATAATATAATTTTTAAATTTATGCATATTAATAATATTTTTGAGGTCATATTTTCTTGAAAGCGGGACTTAAATTAAACATTTTTTATGTTTATGAAAAAACTACCCAGATTCGAGCTCTGCTAAGATAAATTATGTGAAAAATATATTCCAAATTATTATTTTTTTTTCCTCCGAACGGTGTAAGAAGTTATCATGGATACATACCATCAATTCTTGTTATTGATAATTTTTCTGGCTAATATAAATTCCCTTCTAGTTTGTATGGTTATATAACGTCTTTATGAGTTTTGGCCAGCTTTTCAGTTTTTGATCTGTTTGCGTCATCACAATAGCAAAACCTTCATAAATTCCAAAAACATAATGGTTTTAACTTGATAACTGTTTGACACATAAGGTTTGATAATAAGTTTAAATTTTTTAGCATTTACATTGATTGATAAATTTGACGACATCAAAATAATACATCATTGAAAACTCTGAATATACTAAAATACAGTTTGGGGCTATTTTGACTCTGTTCCAGTCGAAGATTATTTATTTCTAGTTTTTAAATAAATTAATGTAAAAGAACATAGAAAACTTCAATGTAACATAATTTTCTTATGAAATTTGCTCTAATGACGTCTTTAGATTAATAGTGATGCCACCTTCTGCGTTATTTTTTTCTTTTTCCTGACACTCTTAATGATGCAATCATTTCCATTCATTTAGTTTTGATTGTCTTTGATAGTGACTTATTTAGATGGACAACCGAATGAATTAACATAAGAAGAGAAGAGAATAGAAAAGAAATGGCAGTTAAGAGGATTGAAAAGAACAACCGGATGAAGAAAAAGTTGCAAAGTAATCTAGCAAGGAAATGAAATGATAAAACTAGTTAGTGATTTGACCTTCTTCTTTAAGCTGAATTCGTGATAGAATGAATGAGGCTCATAACCTAAGGCTTTTAAGCAGACGCAGCAGCTTGCAATAACTTACAATTTATGGGGGAGAAAGCACAAGTTACAAGAAGAGTCATGAGATAGTTTTTTTTTTTATTATTACCAGTGTTCTTTTTATGAATCTGAGTTATTAAAAAAGAGTTTAAGTAACATTCTTTGGCATGCATTTAGATATTTTCGAAGATAAAACTGTGTATCTATCTTTAAGGCAAACAGTAGTGGTTTCAAGTTTAAGAACAAAATAATACGAACACCTGCCTTTATTACGAACATAAACATGTTAAATTAATGCTTATACATATTTTCTTAGAACTTCTCTTATCTTTGTGGAATACCCATAAATATTTCTAATTTAGAAAGAATTAACTGGCTACCTGCCAACTAATTGGATTTTTATTATTTGAATAAAATATATGATATTTTTCTTATTGTCAGGTACAAAAAGTAATTACAATTAACTATGATACTCACAATAATTTTATTGCTAACAAGAATGCAGGTAGACAATGCATTGCATTTAATATTATTTTTGTATATAACAAATATGTTAACCACTTCTCCTCTAATAACAAACGAGAGGTCACACGAACATCATCAAATTGGACTTGAACAGAAACAATGGGCAACTATATTAACACGGAAAAGTTTTGGTTTGATGAAGAGTATGTGGATAAATATCCACTGCCTGAACTACAGGAACAACAAAAGTCACAGCAGCAACTTAGAGAAATTGAGGATTGCACTGACTACAGCAAAATAAAACGATCCCTATCAGATTCTGATACAGAAGTGGCTGCAAAAAGATTCAAACCCATGGATAGCTTTATAAATGCCGATAAGTTCTGGGCTACTGGAGAACTACTGGAGCAAAATCAATTAGTGCAAACAAATCTTAAGCAATCCATATACCATGAAGAACAACAACATCCGAACATTAACGAGCAAAAACCTTCAAATATCAGCTTTAATTCAATTTCAAGTGAAGAAACAGATTCAGATATTGATATGTTGTCTGATTCTAATTCAGATACAGATGAAGACTCCGATTCAGACTGTGATGCTGCTTCTACAACCGACTCCAACTCTGACACTGAATCCAATTTCGACTCAGATTTGGAAAGAGCTTCAGATAAAGAGTCCAATTCAGATGGTGATTTGAGCACAGAACTTGATAACAATTTGTATGGCGTATACAATACGGATCTACCATATCACATGTACCGCTACAAGAATTTCATGCGACACAAGGAATGCCAACTGCTGACATGGGCTAAATCTAAACTAGTGCTTACGCAGGAAATTATTACATCTGCCAATGCTGAGCATGATCCAAATATACAATGTGAGCTGAAGGACCTTAAGCAATATCGACGTAGACTATTGCGCCTCGCATACCATCTAGAGAATATCAGAAATACTCAGAGCCAAAGAGAACCTACAAAGCCTGCCAAATTACTGCGGAAATGTACCGAGTTATCACGTGTCAAACTCAATTTGTTTAAGAAAAATGGTCAGCGAATGTCGGATATTTATATTGAATAAGTAAAGGGTTTAATTTTTAAAATTATTCTGTAAAATTAATGCAAAAAGTGTAATATATATATTTCAAATATTAAGAATTAGTTAAAAATTAAAAAAATGTTTTAATAAAAAATCATACTTTAATTAAGAAATTGTAAAATGTTTCTATTATTTTTGGTTCAAAGAGAAAATATAAATATTGTAACGATATTTACATTAAAAAATTTAGTTAATATTTTTTCTTTACAGGAATTATGGCAAAACAAAAAACCAGGACTTTTTCCAAGTATTTTCTAGACAGAAAATTGTACTCTCTTTCTCACAAATTGCTTTTCCAAAGACATTAGGGCAATTCACGATCTTGTTGCATCGTTGCAAGTGCACAATAAACAGCTTTTACAAAAACAAAAAGCATATATAGCTTTTATATATAAAAGCTTTTCAATGCTTTTTGTTTATGTAAAAGCTGTTTATTTTGCATTTGCAACTATGCAACAAGATCGTGAAGTGCCCTATAGTGCTTTGACATATAAAATGTTTGTGCAAATGCAAGCTTTTAAAAAATTTTTTTTTGCTAACTTTATTTTGAGTTTTAGAGCAGCCAATGCCAATGTCTAGAAATTTTTTTTTAAAAACTTACTGGATTTTTTGAAACATGGGTTTTGGTTTAAGCTTCAGGATATTTTCGATAAATTTCGGAACACCAAAGCTCTTATGAAATAACTAAAAGCACAAAGTGTTTTGATCTTTTAGGTTAGATGAAGGTGGCGACAAGTCTTTAGACCAGCCCACTTAGACCATATTATTGGTCAGTTGTGATACCACAGAATGGAAGAAGAAGGTAGTAATCGAGTAAAACTTTTTTGTAGGATGTTTTTGATGTGGCAGAAACTGTAGAAACATGTGATATAAAATCTGAAGCAAGTGTTGTGCCTTGGTCTCAGTCAAATCAAGTTACTAAGCGTTCCATTCCACAAACTTTTCCTACCACCACCAACTACAACTTTTGGTAGTAAATTGATGTGTATTAAAGTTTCTTTGATAAGAAATAGGGAAAGAAAGGTTAAAGCGCAGGACCATTATAAAGAAAGGTTATAGCCTGGTCGCGATTCGAACCCAGGATCCCTGAACGACAGTCAATCACGACTACTAGACTATGGAGGCCGCCATATTTTGGCCTTTCTTTAATAATTTTATAAAAGGGAAAGATGAAGGCGAACGTCCGGTATAATGACAATCAAAATCGAGTTTAAATGGTTTTAATATTTTGTAAGGCCGGAGAAAAAAATTTTCTATATATTGACTCCAAAACGGTTCCAACTATTTCTCAGCTTCTAAAACAGATAACAGCAATTTCATTTTGAACGTACCGGAAAAATAAAAATTTTGGAATGACCACATCTGATTTGTATCAAATTTTGCATGGAGCAACACTGACGAAAACAAAAAACTTACATTGTAGCAGGTAATTAAACAGAATTTATTCTAAAAATAATTTTGGTGATTAAAAGTTCCATCCCTTGTGGTAAGGTAATGGATTTGAAAGAAGGGATTCCCCAACCACCAAATTTTCTCAAGATTTGTTTTAGATTAAATTCCGTTTAAAACCTTTCCAACTGTAGTTCAAACTTGAAATTCGGTTATTAAATTCGTTTGTTTTTAAAAAAATATTTGTGTTTAGATGTTAAAATTACCATTTTACATTAACTCATTAAGTCTCCAATCTAATTTTTATATTGTTGAAAAGGCAATTTTACCTGTTTCTATCCATTAACCGCGTTTGGGTATTTTTTACTCAAGAAAATGCTTCTGCAGAATTTATCATATCTGAGAATTGGTAATAGCTAAGTGTTTAATTTTTTTGTTTATTGCTTTAAGAAAACATAGAGCTATAAATTGTTTTGTGAGTGTTTCAAGAAGTTTTTACGTGAACTACTGCATTTTCAAAGTAAAAAGTGATTAAGTTAAAACTCAGAAAATTTGTTGTGTTTCAAGAAATTTTTACGTGAACTACACTGCATTTTCAAAGTAAAAAGTGATAAAGTTAAAACTCAGAAATTTTGTGTTGTTATCATTTGTAAAGAATTGTAAGCTTATAAGTGTTATAAAAAAAAATAAAGCATAAAAACAGTAAAACAGTTTTTGCGCAAAACTGGGAGAATTTTTTCAAATGAAGCTACGTCATATGGAAAGTAGTCAGAAATGTAGTTTTTACTTTTTTTATTTTTGCGACAAAAACAACTTTTAGTAATTTTTTAAATAAAAATTTAATATCTTTGACCTTTTTTGAAAAAAATATATTCACTGAGCTAAAGGTACTGTTAAAACTATTCTTGTTAAATCCTTTGATTGAACTTTTTAACAAAAAAAGGTTTAGGTATCTATAACATATTTAAAAATAGCGGAAGTATTAGCATCGAAAGTCAAAATAATGATTTTCAAGTCGATTTTTCTCATTTTTTGGTTACGAACGATGTTTTATGAAAATGTCGTTGAAATAAAAATTTCTACAGTTTTCTGAAGGTTTTACTTCTACCGTATGCGGCGGCCAGACATATGTTTTTTACCTGGCAACCATAGCCGCCGAAAGGGGGAGGAACAAGGTGTTTCCCCCCGGGACCGGAGTCTTAAGGGGGCCCGGATTGGCGGGCAAGTAAAGTAACAAAAGCTGATTTATTGTTGAGGAAGACAAGGAGGTTTTGTTTTCTTACCTTGTTTTGTATCGACGATATCCAACATTATAATGAAACTTTCTCGTGGCTTGGGAACTTTTGAATTTAATACGTTGATACCTTTGTTTTAAGGTGGAAACTTTTGGAAACATTTTTGGCTTACATGGATACCTTTTTTATATGTCGCGGCAACACTGTATAAGAGTGCTTTCAATCATCAGTAGAAATATCCAGTAGAAAATTTTTTTATAGTATACAACATATGTTATGTTATGTTATGTTATGTTATGTTATGTTATGTTATGTTATGTTATGTTATGTTATGTTATGTTATGTTATGTTATGTTATGTTATGTTATGTTATGTTATGTTATGTTATGTTATGTTATGTTATGTTATGTTATGTTATGTTATGTTATGTTATGTTATGTTATGTTATGTTATGTTATGTTATGTTATGTTATGTTATGTTATGTTATGTTATGTTATGTTATGTTATGTTATGTTATGTTATGTTATGTTATGTTATGTTATGTTATGTTATGTTATGTTATGTTATGTTATGTTATGTTATGTTATGTTATGTTATGTTATGTTATGTTATTTTATGTTATGTTATGTTATGTTATGTTATGTTATGTTATGTTATGTTATTTTATGTTATGTTATGTTATGTTATGTTATGTTATGTTATGTTATGTTATGTTATGTTATGTTATGTTATGTTATGTTATGTTATGTTATGTTATGTTATGTTATGTTATGTTATGTTATGTTATGTTATGTTATGTTATGTTATGTTATGTTATGTTATGTTATGTTATGTTATGTTATGTTATGTTATGTTATGTTATGTTATGTTATGTTATGTTATGTTATGTTATGTTATGTTATGTTATGTTATGTTATGTTATGTTATGTTATGTTATGTTATGTTATGTTATGTTATGTTATGTTATGTTATGTTATGTTATGTTATGTTATGTTATGTTATGTTATGTTATGTTATGTTATGTTATGTTATGTTATGTTATGTTATGTTATGTTATGTTATGTTATGTTATGTTATGTTATGTTATGTTATGTTATGTTATGTTATGTTATGTTATGTTATGTTATGTTATGTTATGTTATGTTATGTTATGTTATGTTATGTTATGTTATGTTATGTTATGTTATGTTATGTTATGTTATGTTATGTTATGTTATGTTATGTTATGTTATGTTATGTTATGTTATGTTATGTTATGTTATGTTATGTTATGTTATGTTATGTTATGTTATGTTATGTTATGTTATGTTATGTTATGTTATGTTATGTTATGTTATGTTATGTTATGTTATGTTATGTTATGTTATGTTATGTTATGTTATATGTTGTACGTTAGGGTGGGCCGATTAAAGAAATTATGTTTGTAAAATTGTTTTCATTTAGAGGACAAAAACAGGATACTAGGGGTATATTTTTTCTCCGAGATATAAAGCGTATTTTCAGTTCTTTGTACATAATTTTTGATTTTTTTGTACTGGAGCCCCCTTAATAGTTCGTTTTTTGGAAATCTGATTCCAGAAAAATTTTTCTAAGCTCATAAAACCGTATTTTGCAAAATTTAAAACGAAGTTACAGCACTGTTAATATCAAAAAAGTGAATAAGTATAGGTATAAAAAAATTTGCTTATTGCGAACTACTTCACCGTGCTAGTGTTCACAGTGCTGTGATTTTGTTTTTGACCGACCGATTGCTTTCAAATTCGAAAATCGGGGAAAAATTCATTCGAAAATAGACCCTTGAATAAGCATCATTCACCAAAATGGAAAGAAAATATTGAAAATAAAGAAAATTTTAAGCGTGGAAAAAAAATCAAAAAATGTACGTTATTTTTTGACCCTATTGTTGCGTGAAAAAACTAGACAAATTTTCCAAAGACGCTAGTTTTGGTAAAAGATGTGTGGAATTACAATATAAATAGATTAAAAACAAATATATAAATTGATCTATTATTTTTTTTGCAGGAGTGTGTCCCGTTTTGAAAAAGTATGTTTCGAGAAAACTCTTAACTGTTACTCTGGTTAGTTATACTCTGGCTCATCGAGTTTTAAGTGCTATAGAATCTGTATTATAAGCGGAATTGTTTTGAAATTTTTTTTGCGTATTTTTGAAATGTTGTGCAACAATAATAAATAAAAAAAAATCAAATTTTCAAAAAATTGTTTGCCTAAAACCTCCCTTAAAAAATTATTAGTCTGCTACAGATGCAACAATTTTTTTCAAACTGGCAAACTTTTAAACAAATTAATTCCAAAATTTCTTTCTTCTTTCTTGTTGATCTTATCCTTCTTATCAAATTTCCCAGTTAATCGTTAATTTTGAGATTCTTGAAAAATCGAGTTATTCGAACCAAAAATCGACGAGAGTTGTGCTACTCGTACTATGCGGACAAGGAAATTCTCAATAAATCTTTTTAACTCGTTACAAAACCACTTTTTGTTTATACAGAAGTAATTTTTCCTACATTTATACTACAAAAATGTCGGCATAAATTTAATTTCGATATAGTACAAGTAAGGTATTTTTCTTAACTTCTCTGAAGATTAACGCAATCTTCATTTTGCTTGGACTTTTTTGGTCAATTTGGTTTATTTAAATTTTTATCAAATTACAAAACTTTAATAATATTTCATTTTCCCAACGTTTCGAATGTACATTTTATTCTTATTCAGGGGATTAAGGAATTTGCCACTGTAAACACAGAACATTATTTTTTGTTCTAGAATATTATTGAAGATGTCCAATAATATTCTGGAGGTTATAAAGTTTTTTGAAAAATCCTTGAATAATTATTATCGTAAAATTTTTGCACATATGTATATAAAATCAAAATATTTATGTTTATAATAAATAAATTTAGTTAATGATGATTACTTATTGGGCCTGCTGGCAACACTTGGTTTTTTTTTGCTTTAGTGTTTAGTGTAAATTTGTGAATAGTTGTCACAAAGATATTTAAGTGAATTGCAACAAATTATTTCAATAAAGAAAAAATTCAATAAAAAAAAATTTAATAATAAAAGGTAAGATGAGGAAAAAGATAAAGTCAATTTAGTTTTGGATTGGAGATTGCTTAGAGAAGGACCTTGGAGCTCAAGTAGAGATTCCGTCTTATCTCTAGAGATTAAAAGTCTATTTCCCTGGAGATTGGCTTGGATCTCAAGTAGAGGTCAAATAAATAACCAGTACTGGAGATAGGAGAAACGAACTGGAGCTTAACTGGAGGTCAAGCCCATCTCCTAGGCTAATGCTTATTGGGGAAATAAAGAATGCATTTTCTTATTTCTTTTGACATGTTTTGTTGTTAAGAGATTGATAAAAAAACGTCCGTGCCAAAGCCACGGACAGATGCAGCCTGTTCGTATGGTATATAAATGAAAGTATAAGCAATTTTTATTTTATTTTTATTTAATTTGTTGTTTAAATTACAATATGGCAATTTGTTACTTGTAATTAATTTCTTTTTTAAACCTTCTTGTCAACGTTATTTAACTAAATTTACAATAGAGGTATATCGTTACCTTACACCAAAAAGCCTTAACTTTGACTTTTATATTCTTACAGGAGAAGACAAAACCATTTTAATTTTTGATAATGAATTGTGATCTATTCCTTGAATTTTAGCATGATTTTATTTATAAGCTTTTTATATCAAGTAAGTTTCAAAGAAGATAACAACAACAACAACAAACTCTGTATAGAGTCAATTACACAGTAGACTAGACATTTGAAGTAGTGAATTTTGTAACAATTAATTGATTTTTTTTTAATTTGTAAGTAAGAAAGACCATGGCGGCCTCGATAGTCTAGTGGTAGCGCGCTTGACTGTCACTGAGGAGTCCCGGGCTTGAATCCTGGTAGGTCCTGGCCTACGTTTTAACCTTTCTTTCCTTATTTCTAATCAAAGGAACTTTAAAACACATCAGTAGCTCGGTTCTGTTACTATTGATTGAATATATGAAATTGCAACAAGTGAAAGACAATTTAGTGAAAAATTTAATGAGGTTCTTCTATAAACAGTAAGTATAAAACAAATATAAATATTATAAGTGCTTTATTTATGAAAATGGCGGATATAAGTACGGATAATATTTATGCTTACAATTACTTGTTTTGATGTTAAACACTTTAGCACTTAGTGATGTTGATATTAAATACACACACCTTAGCCACAAATTGCAATCCGAGTATTATTTTAATGCGGTTGCTTAATGCAATAATACAAGTATTATCATGAAATAAACTTCAATAATGAAATATTTCAGTTTATGTATTCAGTAGTTTATACATTCTCTATAGGAATAACCTAACTTTTTTTTTCAAAACAAGTAATTGAAAAACTAATTAAAAAACTTTAAGTTGTTGAACTAATTTTAATTATATTAAGGCGCCACCTACTTTCATTTTTTTATTCTGTACAAACATTTGAATAATTTTTCAAATAACAATTCCTTAATAAAATACTTTTTTATTTAATTTTTCTAATTAGACATTTTTTAGCATAAACATATATTTAATTCAAATTTTTTTATATCAAATCAATTAATATCGGAAAACCATTAAAAACTTTTCCTTTTCTTTTGTGGAATTTAGTAATATCTCTTTAAAAGCGTTTGTTAGCGTTAAAGTAGTAAAAATAGATAAGATATAATATTCGGTTTAATCGTTTCCATTTTTTCGGAATTATCTCTTTGATTAATACAAATTTTTAACTTTTATGCTTTTAAATTCGATTTAAATAAGTGTGAAATTCACTAGTTTTCAATTAATTTATTTTAAACCAACTAACAACTAATTTAAAATCAACTAACTTTCAAGTAGTTGAAAATATATGCATACGATGGTCAATTGTCTTATTTAGCGGACATCGCCATACAAAATATGTGAGTTCTTTGAAAAAAAGTCAGAACTTTAACCAGTTGTGGTTGATTAAAGACTACTTTTTCAATTACTTTTAGATTAGTTGTTTTTCCTATAGGGTTATTGTACATTTAATATTTGTAATCTACATGAAAAAATTTAAGTTGATACCTTGTACCCTTGTAAAAGTATTTGTAACGTGGACACATTTATTTCCAAAACTGTGTTGAAGATTACTGTTGCATAATCAAGCAACAATTTGCCTCACCAAGTGAGAACATAGTGATAACTGCAATCGATTCGAGTCACATATTTTAGTTTCCAGAAACACTTCGTCTATCGAGTTCTTTTAAAAGTAGAATTAAAACAAGCGAGACGAGTTACCGATTTTTCTTATTTTATTACAGCGACAGTGCAAGTGAGAATGACACTACAGTGACGTTAAAGTGAGAAAATCTGGTGAGAACTACGGTGAGAAAAGTTACAGAACCGAGCTGCAGCCCAGAAAAATTTTTGTTACAAATGCGACATGCGTTCTTAGGGACACTGCTTCCAGAAGACATTCTATAGATCCAATTGTGCACCTTCTAAGCCTTATCAAGAAGTGCTTTCAAGAAGCATTCTCATAAACCACTTCTCAAAGACATTCAAATAGCATTTATTTTAAATAATTTTTTACAGGTATTTTTTCATTTTTCTTGGGATTTTTCAAACCTCCAACAAAACGCAACCACTTCCTACTTCAAACACCAAAATGCCGTTAAAATCGGGAAAAGAGATATTTAACGTGGATTTTTTAAACCCAAAACAAGAGACACCGCGAGAAAATCGGGATATTTTCCGTGGGATATTTAAGCCTCCTAACCACAAAAACCATTTCATTCCATGGAATGCCTTCTTAAAGTTCTCCTCAAAAACACCTACACTCAGAGAAAAAACAGAGAGATTAACAGTGAAAACTGTTAAATCCCATCCAAAAGATGAGTTTTTTCAAATTAACAGCCTTAACTGACAATAAAATAACTATTTTACTCCATTCCTAACTGAATTTTCTTTTCTGTATTGATATCAGACATCCTAGTGCAGGACAATTAAAAATTCAAATTAGAATTGAGTAAAACAGTTATTTTATCAACAGTCAAGACTGTTAATTTCAAAAGCTTATCTTTTGGATGGGATTTAACAGTTTCACTGTTGGTTTTTTTTCTGAGTGTACTAGAATCCTTTCATTTAAGGGCTCAAATAGAAGGGCTTCTGGAAGCACTTCTAATGAAATGCATATGTTAAAAAAAGAATGCCTTCTGGGTATGAAAGTGGAAGGAATGGAATTCAAGACTTTCCCTTAACCTTTACCTTCTTTTGGAAGCACTTTTTTTGCTGGGAGGCTACGACGAAAAGTTCTAGTTGGTAGTGGTAGGAAAAGTTTGTGGAGAGGAACGCTTAGTAACTTGATTTGACTGAGGTCAAGACATAACACTTACTTCGGATATAATATCACAAGTTTCTACAGCTTCAGCTTTTAGATTAAGAACATCCTGCACAAAAGTTTCACTTAATTACTCCCTTCCATGCTGTGGTATCACAACGGACCCACAATTTGGTCTAAATGGGTTGGTCCAAAAGATCTGCCGTCACCTTAAACTAACCTAAACTAAGTAGACAATATTTTTCTTATCAAAATATTGAAAAACTTTTCTAAATTCTTAGTCTTTTAAGCGTACCTACTTCCATATTTAATTGAAAAATTTTAATGACTTTTTTTTTTACTTATTTAATGTTATATTGAAAAGGCAAATTTTTATTTTTTGTTTTGTTTTGAATGAACTGCTAATACTTAATCAATACTTCCTTCATTAATTTTATTTTATTTGTGATGTATTCAAAATGAAGATATATTTAAAAATAAATATCATACAAAAGTAAGCATCAGGAAATTTCTTATCTAAAGTTCGAAATAAAACACATAACCGAATTTTAAATATATTTTTCTGTTTATGTATTAAGACTGAAATTTTGTTATGTTTTCATTAAATCACTTTTGGCTTATGGGAATTGATGTATACCTATTAGACTTAGCAAACTTTTCTGCATATCTTTTATGTGTCTTTTGTTTATACTTTAATATTTTCATACGCTATTAGATTAAGTGTCATTAATATACATTAAAGTGCATTAAAATAGAATTTCCATTTCTTAAAATTTCAACAACTTTTCAGATCTCACGGGAGCTGTGAAACGTTTAGAAGTAACGGAAATGAGTCTAATTTATACTTTTATGGCATAGGAAGTTTGAGATATGAGCAGCTACAGCAGCAGTAGCTGAAATGAGTGGAGCAATTGGGATTTCCTTATCGAAAACCAGGCTGAAGTACGCGTATTATTGTATTTCACTGGTGTATTGTATATATATATATATAAAAAGCTGTTTGCTGCTTTACTTATCACAATGTTTTTGTTGATTTATCTTCATGTGGGTAGGTGGTTTCTCCTTATGCCTTAAAAATGTTATGCTAAAAAGAAATATATGTACCGTTGATCTATAAATTTTCCTCAATTTGTTTTGCCACTTCCGCTTCTTATCATATTCGTCTCATCTTTGTTGTAATTTCCGCAAAAGCCACGATTTATAGCAATATGTTTTTTTTTCCTTGCTTTTTGTTACTTAAGGACACCATTGTTGGTTTTTTTCTTCTTTGCTTGATGTGTTGCTGTTTTTACTGTTTATTGTTCATATTTTACTGGAAAAAATAAAAATTGTTCATGCTGTCTGGCTCATCATAATTTTTCGTACTTGTTATATTTTGTTACTTCTCAATATGTTATGCTTTCCTTAGTGACATGAAATATTTTCCATTACAATGGCGAAAGTAATGAAGATTTGTTGTGGGGTTGTGGTTTTTTGACTACTCATTGTTGTCTCTTTTTTTTTTAGGAACTGTCAGCGAAATTGTTTATAGCATTAAATGCTACACATTAGGCATTTTAAAGACATTTTGAAAAAACATTCTTAAAAAACGCAAATAAATAATGGTAAATTTTAAATTAAATTTTGTCAAAAAAAAAAAAGAGTTTTGTACACAATTATGTAAAAATTTGTTGTTTAAAATATAAACAAGAAATTATTTTTTAAGTAGAAACATAATCTTATCAAAAAAGCTCTTTAAATTCCATATATAAATAAAAAAAATAATAATAACAAAACAATTTTGCCCAGAAGGCACGCAACAATTAACAATATAAACTTTAAAAATAAGCACAATACGAATATGCACAAGTTAACAAGAAGTGTTTTTCAACAACAGAGAGAATAGGTTTTTTTTTTTTTAAAATTAGTTAAACACAATATTTGTGAGCAAAATATATTTCTAGCAATCTGAAAAATCTTCATAGCCATTGTATGAATTTGTGTCCTTAAAATTGTTTATCAAATCGATAGTAATGCATACTAGATTGTTTTTTGGATAGTGAGTTTTTGAAATGATTTTCGTTCTAATCAATTTGGAAATGATGGTAACTGATATCATAATAGTATAATCAGGCGCGGATCCAGGGGGGTAAAAAGAGGGAAATTTCCCCCAAAATCTCAAATTTCTTAAAAAAAAGTAATTTTAATATACATGTTATTCTAAGATAAGCAAAAATCAAGTGGACGTTCTAGGTTTAATCTTGCAGTGCGCAATCGCTTTAATAATAATAATAATAATTTCTATCGCTTTAAAAATTTTAATAATATAAATAACTATAATTTCTAGTTGTGTTCCTAGCTTGCTGACATGATATGGCGCTGCCTTCGTTACGTTGAATAGTCATTCTCCGCTTCACTCTTTCTTTTTCGAACATTAAAAAAATATTGCTTTTTCGACCAAATGAACGAAAAAATATGAATTCTGTAACAAGGATTATATTATAAGGCCGGAGCAATTTTATATGAAAAAAGTGGCCTTGTACTAAACAGTCTTACATCTGATTTGTAATGAATGAAATAGAAAAACATCAGTGAAAAGATGTAAAATAGAAACTTTCATCAGGATTTGTTCCCATTCTCCAATTGTGGAAGGTGATGGTAAAATCCTCATATTTCGAAATGAAATTTGATAAATTTGCTATATTAATTTATTTAATAAAGATTTTCCTATCCTTTTCATAATATTTGATCTTTTTTTTAAGAATATTTTTGCAATTTTAAATAAATTCGTGTTTGATTTTCATGTAAACATCAACAATATCCTATTATCAGATGACTTGGCTCATTCTTTAAAAGTTATTATGATTCTTAATAAATATGAAAAAGTTTCTAGCACTCTACCTAATAAACTTTGCAATATAATTCTTCTGTATAATTTATGTCATCTTTGTGGACATTTTAAGGCTGGAAGATGTGATCAGAAAAGAAGGACATTTTGTGTTGATCCATTTCATCTTTGTACCAACCGAACCAGCCCTTAAAATTTTTCATAAAATAATTTTTGAAAAAAATCTCCTGTTTTTAATTACATACTGGGGAATGCAAGATGTAAACAGATCGAAATTTGTATTTTACATGTATGTTCAAATATCCATTGAATGAGCCTTAAGCCAAATCGATACTACGCACTTTTGAAATTCGCTTTGTCTTAATGTACAGTTATCATTTAAACATATTACATCAATATAATGCCATCTGCTAAGGGCTAATGCATGTACAGAAAATAAAAAGCGCACAGAGACCTATTTTGTGTTCACGTACCTGCAACTGATCCGAAAAAAGTTCTGCGTTTACTTTCCGAGGAAAAGTATAATTTTCTTTCTGCCGGCATGGCGTTGCTTCATATTCAATATGACATAGCTTTGAATCCAAAGTATGTGGTCGAAAAATTTCCAAAAATAGGAAACTATAGAATTTCAATATGAATGGAATAACACACCGTAAAATTTGTTGTATGATAAAAAACAAAGCCTTAATTTTAAGTTTTGAAATAATTACATGTGTGAATTTATGTAAAAAATATTAATAAATATCATTTTACTTTAAATAAAGAATATAAAAAAATATTTAAAAAAAAATGCAAAATAAATTTTAAAAATTTTTCATTCCCCAAAATTTCTCTCTGGATCCCCCAATGGTATACTGCATTTGGGTTTCTAAGGATGTACAATTTTCTATTTTGCATTATTAAAATCAAGTAAACTATTATTTTAGATAGATATTTTATTTTAAGTAGTAAAAACATTTAAAAAAACATTTGTCATTGCACAACTTACAGAGATATGTATTTTATCCTTACATCTAAAACATTATCGATTTAACAGGATATACAAGTATTCTATGAAAATTATTATGAAACTATTATTTTTGGCTGGGTATTCCACATTCTTATTTTAGAGCTTTCTTAATGTTGTATTACTTTTTTCGTCATAACTTCCAAACCATACATCCTAAAAGGACAATTTATAGACCAAAATTTTTCTAATGCAAGACCGCATTTTTGGAAAAAATATTTTTTTTTAAGAATCTTAGTTTTCTACGTCATTTTTGGGGATTGTCTAGTTTTTTTTTTCTTTTAGCCATAATTCCTAAATCATACATCACAAAAGGATGATTTATAAACAAAAATGTTTGTTAAGCTTCTGCCTACACGACTGCATCCTGGGAAGAATTTCAAAAATTAGATTTCATGTTAATTTCGTAAGTCTTTTTTTGTGAATTTTTTATTTTTTCGCCATAAATTCGCCATAAATTCGATCTAAAATCCAACCTACATATCAGACAAGGACGATTCATGCATTAAAATGATCACCATGGCATCGTCCTTAAGGCAGGTTATTTCTTTGTCGAAATGCATTTTGCTCTATCTCTTGTAGTTTAGGAGTTGTAGAACACTTTTTGGAGTGGTAGTTGGCCAAAAACATGTGGGCTACTTTTTATTCGTCGTGATTCTTATTTGAATTTTTCAAATTTTAAGCTCAGAGTACGTTATGAATATCAAAGCTTTTGTTTAAAATAGACCATGAAGTTTAAACATTAATTTTCGCGTATGGGAGGTATTCTTAGTTTTAATTTTATTTTACTAATTAAAAATGTGGAGTGTTCATAGTTAAGATGAGATTTCATCAATTCTTTTCTTGCACAATTAAGTTCACTATTTCATCTAGATAAAATTCAACAATTTTTAAGATGACATCTTTAAAACATAACCTTCAGACCACGCGTTACATACTTAGTTGCTAGACTTTGAAGTTTATACTTGAATGTAGAATAAAGCTGCTTCAATAAAAAGCTTCTTCAGAATCCTTCAAACGTGGCGTAGCAGAAATAAGAAGATGTTCTAAACAATTTTGGGTCGTTGCACCCAACCAACGCTACTCAACCTACTCTTAAACATACTGACAAACAAACATACTGACAAGCACACATATACATACACATTCAACAATATTAAAATCATACAAATTTATGCAGTAAAATATGCGATGCTGGGTAAAGTTTAAAACATTTTTTTTTAAACGATGTCGCTATAGATATCGGCATGGGTGCAAAGTTTATCTGTAGGTGATTGTGTGTTGGTGTAAGTGGTCTCAGTAAGTGTGCTAGGGTGGGTTCTGTTTGAGAATCATGTGGATCAAACAGGTTGCTAATATTTGTAAAGCAAGCTTAGAAGCATTACAACATTTAATACATATTGAAAAATGAGTTTACAGCTACTTGGCTTTTTAAATATCTTAAAGAATAATAATTCTTTACCAACCAAGCATTTCCTTCGCAAATAACATCTTGGTCGACTCTGGGCTAAAAACAAACAATATGTTGGCCATTGCAACTCGTAATGCACCCGAAATGTTACTATTGCAAATGTCTCAAACCTGAAGCTGCCAAGGTTTTACTTCAAATTCGAAGTTAATTAATTTTTATTTAATGCTCGCAGGGACAACCTAAATCTTTTTTAAAGGTTTTAGTGTTATTTTGCTAGTTGCATCACATGACAATATCATTGAATACAAAAATCTCACAACCGCACCAAACGAAAAATGCCACTACTGCGTTGTGTTATAGACTATGTGATAAAATGACTCAAGGTTTAAGGGTTATGGCTTAAGTTCCGATAGGATTAAGGAAATTAAAATTTGCGATGTGGAAAAATTTGGTGAAAATCAAGCCAATACCAAGTAAAATTTCGGTTAAACTTATATGATAACTAATACTTTCTGTTTGCGTTGTAAAACAATAACATTAAAAAGTTCTACATTGACTTCGTCATAAAGAATTTGTTATTCTTTCCTATACATCTTAATTTTGCTTTTGTTAATGATAGAAGAAATTATTAACTGTTTTTAGTTATTAAGAAAAGTCTTTCTTTAGTTATAAAGAAAAATAAAATAAACTTGGTATATTCTCTAATGCTTGGTTTTCATTATGTCATTTTTATGATGACACAAAATATTATCACCTGAAATATCACCTTAATAAAACTCTAGAACATTTTCTGCATACCTCCATTTAATAATTTATTTGTTTTTAATTTTCCAAGATTGCCAAATATAGAAAGAATGTCAACATGTTGTCATTTTCAATTTGATTAACAACAACTGACCACTGAAAATGACGTAGTGAAAACCAAGCATAAGCATTAAACGCACGACCTTGTGATTGAAAAACGAAACCGGCCTTCACGAAAGAGAAAAGTTATAGCAAATAAGGTATGTACAAGTTAATATTTATACAAAAAAAATTAATAAACGGTACAAGACAAATTGGCAACATAACAAAATTGGTAATATCAGAACTCTGATATCACAGCAGGATTGTAAGTGTCGATCGAGACTTAATCCATCGGTTTAAGATCATTCTTAAAACTATAAATATTTGGGCATGAGTTGATCCGAATGCTAAAATATTTTATGCATACTGCAGAATGCTATGTAAAATTGTGTAATTGGTATACAATAGCAATAACTGTACATACTTAATCATATAATTTGAAGTATTGCCAAGAATAATGCTTTCAGAGAAAGCACAGTGGGCTCGACTGAGAGAGAGGCTATCGCCAATGCAGTAGAAAATTCACAAATGGAAATCAAATGAACACTTTTATGGCTACTTCTGACTCATGAATTAATAAATACCAAACTTATCTAAAAGGCGTATTTATAGATATTTTCGTTCATGTCTTTCTTACGAATGCTTTTGTTTTAACTTAACCCACCTAAAAATAAAAAAATCTCAGCTAAGACTAAACAGCTTTCCGAACAAGGCCTTATTTTAGATATTTTTCTTAGCCGAACAAAGGTTGTGTGTAGGAAATTTACGCCAAACAGCGGCCATACAATGGTAGCACAGCGTTCGTACAGAGGCCATTTTGAAATAATCTCTGTTGTACAACGAGCGTACAGCGCTCATACATTGGCAGATCTACAATGAAAATGAGCAGCTTTTTTTAACTAAATTCAAACACAAATTTTGACAGCCGAGTGAGGCTGGTTTTTGTTTTTGCGCATACGTTTGCTGTAGAATAAGAGCTTTGACTTATTTTTTCCAACTTTCGGCCGCTAGGGTTTTTGAACTATTTTTAGGCCATGTTCGAACTTTGCACGGCCGTTCGGCCCATGTTCGGCCACTGTTTGCACGCAAATAGTTTTAGTGGAACACTTTAATTATATATACTTATTATTGAAATTTCAAAAAAAAATTCTCCTATAAGGTGTTTTTTACACAAATATAATATTTAAAAGCTGATCATTAAAATCATCCCAGTACTTTTAGAGTTGGACGATATTTTCTTTAATGTTCACATTAGGTTTTGGAAAGAGGTGGTTAGATTTGTTTCAAGAAAACATTTGAAAAATAGTGGGAGTGGCAGGAAATTTTTTTTTATTCTACACTAATATTTTAGACTTTATGGAGTAATTTCATTTTAGCATTTTAAAATATTCTATTGTATGGGAGGTAGGCGAGTGCCGGGACATAGCCCCAAGGGGCATCTATATATTGTATTATTACACAAACATAAAAATTGTGGTTCCATTTTATATCTGTTAACGTCAACATATTCACATAAATCCTATACCGATGGAAAGCTATTTTCGAGTACATGTGCAGAATATAGGTTTTATTCGAATCAGTTGTCATTAATATAGGTAAAACTTAGCGAATGTAAAAACCTTTTTCCCCAATGGGGCAATTTGAACCAATAGCGACACAGCTCTGTTGAACATCGTTGCTGTAGCATTCACAAAAGAGAGTAGCGTGTGAAAGTGACACAGACACTTCAACGGAGCTGTGTTGCATTGTTGTTGTTGCTTCTTTTTAATGACTCTCTCCTCGAACTTATAGCTTGAACAGAATGAAGTTGCCGCCGCGTCAGAGTCAAGAAAACAACGCTGAAAGGATGTTTATGTGTAAACAAAATTGTTTAATACACAGTAAAAAATATGAGCATAAATTTTATACTATTTTGTATACATATAAATACAAACCAAAAATGTTTTAAAAGCTATACCATCAAATCTTATAAATTTTTACAGACCATTTTTCTCGTCAGACCAATCGAAGCCTCTATATTTTTAAATTTCCCAATTTCGGTGAATTTTTTCTTTCGAACCAGAATTTATTTTGATTAACACATGATATCCATATGATATTTTTAAATTATATTTGTTTTATTATTTTTATAATGTTGAGTAATATAAAATTTATAAATTTTTTGGAATAAAAAAAGTTTATACCACACAAATGTTATAAAAAAGATAAAATTTACCCTTAAATTTTTTACTGTGTAGATATAAAAACAATAAAATTATTAGCATATGTGATAACTGTGGAATAAAATGTAGCTTTATTTGATTACTTTAAGATCGAACCTGAATTGAATTGATGAATTGAATTTTTACAGTGAAATCTTCTTTAGGCGCGTTGAATGATTTTGTGTAGAGGGAAATCTTTGCTTGCTCACGACATGACACCCACAAATTAAGAAAAATTCCATATTTCAGAATTTTTAGTCGCATCTGAGAAAAAATTTGGTAGTTCTATATGTTTAATTAAAATTTGCCACACCCACTTTTATCGCCTAAAAATCAATAAAAATACTATATTTCAGACGGTGATGGTCGTATTAAACTTAACATTGTAGTTATGTTTGTGTGGAACGTGGAGAAATGGAACAAGGTACTTGGAAAAATGGACATGGTCGCACTATATATATGCGCACTTTTTTCAGAAATAATTGTAATTCTTGAGTTGTAGACTATTTTATAATTAAACTTAGATCGTAGGTGCTATGGGTCCAAGAGGCGCCCACTGTATAAGTAAATGTTACCACGCCTACTTTTATCAAACAATATAAATAAAAATGAAATGGTGTTCATTGCCTTCCGATGCATTTATGAACGGCTTAACTGATTTAGCTGGAATTTTTGAAGTGAAAACTTCTTTAGGTTAGCGTTAAAAAACAACATAGATTTTTTAATTTTTACTTCGGTCAACAGTAACTGCTATTTTTTTGTTTAAAAGTTTTTAAATCAAAATAAATGCTGAGTGCGATAGTTTGATAAAGAATGTTGGTCATGATACAATAACTTCAAGGTAGGAGTGACTGTTTTTATTGCGACCACCAAGCGACAAAAAAATAAAACAAAATGAATAGCGAGCAATAACAGCTGATGCAGAATGGAGATAGCAAATATGTGTTGGGACACACACAATGGCCGCATTCAGCGGAGTCAAGAGTTAGCAACTGTTGTGTTAAAATTCGATGAATATCACAATTATGGGAGTGCTCACTAACTCGGACATCATCAGAGGGTCAGTAGCAAAAAATGGGAGCTAATTTCCCTCTATAATCTCTAAGCAGCAGAAAATGGGTGCTAATCTTCACGAATTTATTGGTAAAAAATTAAGTTGCATTTATTATATATTCATAAATGATTCTGAGGGCAAACAAAGTACGTAAAATTAGTTCTTCAATAAAAGTAAAAAAGAAGAGACAAATCCGTTTTGATATGGTCAAATTTTGACCACAGGCGATACTAGTATTCATTAATAACCTCAAAATAAAGGGGGACATAATCCCAAAAATTGGATTTGGGGATATGACCACTTATTAAGCGATCATAAGCTTAATAAGCAGTTATAATCCACTTTTAAAGCTGTCATAAGCCCAAATTTGAAATTTAAGATTATGTACCTTGTTGCTATGCCCCGGCACCAGTAGGCGTGGTTGTGGGCGAATTGCAAATTTTTTGTCAGTGATCTTTATTAACCAATCCGAACTTATAAAATAAATTTCATTGATCTACGACGACTCCTTATTAATGGTATGAACTTTCAAATGCTATGTAAATTTTATATGGGCATGGTGGGCGTGGCAAAATAATTTTAATTAATCTTAACATATATTTCAGATTCTTGAGTGAGTTTTTTTAATATAGATTAAATTTAAAAGAAATATAGCGTTTTTGATTTGTGTGTTGTATTGGAGATAGACGTGGTTGTGGATGGATTTAAAAAATTTTAAGTGTGTTATAGTACAGCAATATCAAATTTTTTTACCCTATTTGATTAAGTTGCAAAGTCTCCTTTTATTTTATTTCATACGTTGTATACGATTAAAGCACTGTGCGACGGCCAGTTTGTATGGGAGCGCCTTTAAAGGTTGGAGATGTAGTGTACGTATGTTCAGACAAATTTTTGAGGAGGAAAGTGTAATAAGAGACAATCATACAACCCTACCCCTGAGAGGTGGGCACCTTGGAAGTTGTGAAGGCCAATTTGCTAAAAACGTGAAGTTTTTATGGGAGCCTAACTACAGGGTGGATGTGGTATTAGTTTTTACCCCCTCTCGAGGCTATTTGACGATTTTTCTAAAAAAATTTTCCAGTCAGCGGCGTCCAGTATCTGTGGGAGCTTCCTTCAGAGTTAGATATATAAGAGAGAAATATTCTAAAAAATTAAAAGAGAAGGAAAAATATGGAGGTTTTAAACTAGCCATTAAGATTTACTTTGTTAATAGTGAGGGCCGTTTTTATAAACAATTTAATTTTTTGCGGAAGCCCCCTTAGCCACTGGATGTAAAAGGTAGGTATATTTGAATACAATGTTCAAAAGAAATATTTAATGAGGATGGGACACACATTTTACCTTGATAGGAGCGATTCCTTGGCGGCTGTGGAGGTTTTGTCAAATGTGACCCCTTTTTTCATACCCATAACCACCATCTCAATTTTTTCACATCCATCTTCCACCTACGTTAGCATAACGCCTTTTTTACTAAAGGCTCACAAAATTTCGGTTTAGGGTTAATCGAAATCTTATTACTGAGTGTCTTCGTACAACACTAATCTTTTTCTTGTCAAAAGTTTAATATACTTGTCGATTTCAGTCACCACTTTGGATTGTGGCAAGCAAAAGCCTGTGTACTCACCATACAGCAATATCATCTAACTATGTTATGTCTTAAAATTAATAGATAACAAATAATGATATTTCATAAGTACCTATAAAATATGGTAATTCACGATTTTGTTGCATCGTTGCAAATGCGTTATAGCAACGGAATATTTTTATGATATTTTGTATAATGTTGCAAATGCTTTTCAAGAGCGGGTTTCTGTTTACATTTTTTCATTATCCATTTGTGAAAAGTATTTAGGTTGTTGACTGCAATATTTTACAAGTAAATAAAATGTAATTTTTGCTTTTAATTTTCCTTTTAAAAATGTCTTTAACCGCTTCTTTCTGTTATTATAAATTATAAATATAGTTATTATAAATTATAAATATAGTTATTATAAATAAAACTTTTTTTCTGCTAAAAATGTAAAAAATGCAAACAGCTGCTCAATCATCGGTGTTGAAAAAGTAGCGGTGGTGGTGTTCAATCTAAAATGAAGACATTCATTCACAACAGTGTTCTGCAATATAATTGGATTTGCATATGCAACAGCCTTTTGTTATAGCAAATGCATGAATGTTGCAAATGCATATCAATGCTTTTTGTATTTGTTAAAGGAGCTAATTTTGCATTTTCAACGATGCGATCAGATCGTGAATTACCCAAATGTTATTCGTTCAATGTTTTAAGAAAATAAAAACTTTTTAACAAAAAAAAAAAAACCTACTTCAGATCATCACAAAGTAAAAATAATTTAAATTACTTTTCCTATTAATTTTTTTGTAAAATTTAATAATTTACTATGATTATTTACAAATTCTAGATGTTTGATAGCTTAAAATCGTTTATTGAGCTTTAGGTCAGGTTAGAAGAATTAATTGCTCTAACGAATTTTTCCAAGGAAGCAACAAAAAACTAGAATTTGTATTTAAAATCAAGAATATTGTAAAATATCATTCATCTAGAATTTGTACTTAAATCATAGAAAATTAAAATAATAAATAACAAGGTCATTTAGAAAACTTTAATTTAATAATAAGTTTAAATATATTACTATATTAAAAATCTTATTATTTTAATTTTTTTCTTATTTCATAATAAAGAAAAATTAATTAATTTCTTTAGGAATATAAAGCCTTTGAGTCTGAAGTTGTAATTTTATATAATTATGATTTTATAAAAGGCTTTTTATTCAAATAGAAATTATAATATTTATGGTAATAAAACAAATAAGAGGAAAATAAAAATAATAAAATTTCCAATATAATAATATATATAAATAAATTAGCATATTTTATAAAGAAATTAATAGGAAAAGTAATTTAATATTATTTTTACTCTGTTGTGATTATGAAGTCGGTTTTTTTTGTTGAAAAGTTTTTAACAATACTCTGAAATAATATAAAGAACGATTTAACTTGTGCTCATTTTCAGAGTAAATATGTCTTTTAAGATAACATATCTCAAAGTTGCAAAAAAATTTGCATATACGAAATTTTTAAAATTTTTTTTTTAAATCATGTAAGTTTGCTTAGAATACCAATTTATATTTTAATAATATTTACTATTAATATAGTTTACTTAAATTAACAGTTTTTTTAAATACTGACAATTGTATAATATTGACAGATAAAAACGACAGATTTTCATATATTTTTTGAAAATATTTCTGACCTCACGATAATATTATGAAAATATGGTAATCTTCATAATCATATTTATTCCAGTTATGGTTATTAATTGATTATTTATGGTAAAGTTTCTTTTTCTGTTAAGTAAAATATGTGATTAGCAGATCTCAGGCTCATTGATTTCAGTGAGTCAGTTCAGAAATGGCGCCTCGGATTCTGCCTTGGCTATTGTAAACAACAACATAAAAATTTCCTTACGTGCCTTGTACAAATCATCTAATGCAAACGTTAAAGCTTATATTATTTAAAATTGTATATAAAAATATAAAAAATTGTGGTATGCATTTTACTTGTTGCAATTTATTTTATTAAAATTATCAATTATATGAAACTGCAAAGAATCTTTGCTTCTGTCGAGGGTCCAATTTGACTCATTTTCTCAAATCTATCTATTACAGTCCCACCCTAGTTCGCGGTTTTATATATTAATATGTTAGTGTGCGTTGCGCGTGGTTCGTCGTTGACGTACTTGACATTCCATAGTGTTGCTTATAGTTAAATACGTATGTGGTTGTCATCGTCGTCGCGGTATGCGGATGTTGTTGTTATTGCTGAACGCATGTGTCACCAACACATGCACACACTTGAATGCGCAATTCATGGAAAGATTTTTATTTTTTTTTTTGTTTTTGCTTTTATTATAAAATATGCAAATATTTGCTCATATTATGCTTATGCGTAGCCTCTGATGTCTGTCTGTCAGTCTGTCAGACTAAAGCTAAGACCACACACAAACATTTCGGCATTTATTGTTTGCTGCGAATTTTTTCACAACATATGCAAAGTAGTCAAATTTGAAGCGCACGCATCGCAATTTTCCATAAGAAATAAAAATTTGTCGATTTTTAATACGCTACAACGTATCATGGTTATTTTGTTTTGCTTTTGAAAATAAAAGGATTATGGGAAATGTTTGGGTTGTATTCTCCTTAAAAGTGGAGGATTTTTTTTAATCTACTTACATGTACTAAACGTATTTAAAGAAAGCTGTGATGTCAAAAATTTCAAAGAATTTCATAGGCAACAAATATTTCCAGCTAAATAAAAAATGCTTTGATGCACTGTAATATTAATATTAATTTTTAACAGTATAACAAATAAGTACAAGCAGTACAGAAAAAAAATTTTATCATTTGATCTACAAGTTTACAGAGCATAGTTTTTCTTCTCAATTTTAACTGATATAAGCTGACACAAAAATACGGTTTTCTTCTCGTAAATATTGTTTTTTTTTTTGTTTGCTTCAAAAAGAAATGTTATATAATATGATGAAAAAGTTTTTTTGTGGATTATACAATCCATTTGATTAACTATTTTAATAGCATTCGAAAAATCTTTTTTTCAAATTTTGACAATTCTTCGAAGTCGCATAAGTTGGGTAATAAGGCGTATCGAAAAATTTAGATCGTACTCTAAGAGGTCTCAAAAGTTGCAATGGGTGGTCAAGATCTCCCAAAAAAATTTTAGAAAAAAATAAGGATATCTTCTTCTCCCGCAAGGACAAAGTTGTTTTTTGAGTAAAACAGTAAAAAATCACGATCTCAAAATGCTTTGATTTTCGTAAGAAAAACTACATATATCTTAAAGCAAAAGTAAATATAGACTTAAAGTAACAATATTTTGGCAAACACTCTATTTTTACCCACAAGGTGCTGTGTAAAGTATATTCGAATCTAAAGGTACACTCGAAGTAGCACAGAACTATTGATTGCTATCTAATTGTCTATATTTTGGCGATTTTGATTAAAGTGTTGGCGTTTTCGTTAAATTTGGCGAGTTAAGTATTTGAATATTGTTTGCATATGCATTTTCTTGTTTCTTAGAAATGAATACTTGAATGCAATTTTTTAACTTATCAAACAAATGAATATAAAATTTTATATCTCGGGCACCAAAAGTGGTACCGAAGATAATTTCATTAATTTAAATATGTTTTTTCATCGACAAAATTATCTACTGTGATGTTTACCTATGTCTATAATGCCATCTAGAATTTACTAGCGGCAAAATGGATGTTTTCAATAGATTGCACAATATTACCATTTACAAATTTATTTTACAAATTCACACTTGCATTGCAAGGTTGTATAGCAACGAAATTCAATTTGGATAACGATTTGCATGTGTCTATAGCGCATTTAAGCTCTGAAGTTAGTTTTTTTTACATATTTAATTGTTATTATCAATCCAAATCAGATTTAGTTGCTGAAAAAATGTTTATTTTTTTGTATGTGTAACACACTTCCTATATTTTTTTTGCAGTTTTATTTATGCATATATGTACTCATGTCGATTAATTTACATTTAAATTAATTGACAATTATTTATTTATAAATTAAAATTTTTTTGTTAGCCGTAAAAAATGACTGCATTATCTTTTTCTTATATCGTCGTTGCGCGAGCAATACCGCGTATCCGCCACTTGCACATACACACACACGTTGATAGTAAAATTTTACAGGAGTGCAGAAAAGAAATGATATTATTTTAAACTATTTCATAGATTTTCATTTGAACTAAACATTTATTGAAAGTAGATATTTGCTTTGTTCTCAAATTAGCATAAAATCAAAAATCAAAATTAATGAATCAATCGTGAATGATCAAAATGAAAATGGGTGAAAACAAAACAAAACGGCAAATCGGTGTGCTCGACCATTTTTAAAAATTCTGAAAAAATTATCAAAAATTTAGTTGGGTCTGTAGATACTGGAAATGGCATTTTTTATTTCCTTGCTAATTTATTTTGCAAGTTAGGGGGGTTCAAAAATGAAAAAATGATGAAAAAAATTAAAAAGATGCACATTTTTGATGATTTCTTTCTTAGAAACGAATAGAGATAAAATCTTTCAACTTTTTTTATTTTAATATAAAAATATAATATTTTTACATGTGTATCCAAACTTTTTCAAAAATGTGACAGTTTTGCCAAAAAACTCTATTGAACATAGATTTTTTTTTCATCAATTTTATAGTTTTCAACCCTGATTTTTTCGAAAGGTGATTCAAAAATAAAAAAACTTTTTTTACAACTTCAAGGTTCTGCTTAAGTTTGTTTAGAATATGTAAAGATTTTTGCATTTTTGTGGTTCTAAATAAGTTTTATTTGCTCTCAAAGTTGAGTCGAACAACGGAAAAAGCACTTTTTAACACCCTGTATCTGCCTTTTCGCATGCATTCAAAAATCTGAAAATTTGGCAGATGATGTATTTAACTGAGTTTAGTAATACCTATTAGTTTCATCATGGAGACTTTAATAGTTTCTACGGTATAGATTTTTAAATTTCACCATTTTTTTATACAAAAACAATATTTTTTTATTTAAATTACGATTTTATTACTTATAAATCATAATTAAATACAATTAAATATCAAGAAAGTAAACATATTGGGAAAATAAGTGAATGCTTTATGGAATGCTATACAATTTTAAATGTTTTCGAAAACGCCGATTTAGATATCGTTCTGTATTCTACTGTTGTTTCGCTTATTGGGACAAATTTGTGATGTTGACGAATTTCTGGACATCGTTTCGCATTTATGTAACGTGCATTCAATTCATCTTCCTTTTCTTTAAGTTTTTCTGAATCCACATAAATAAATTTGATTCCTGGAATGTTTTGATTGCAAAACTGGTACATTGTTTGTGGAGTGAGAATGTGATCGCGCGTTGTTCTTTGCAAACCCGCTTTATGCACAAGACGTTTTACAGTTCCACCTACTCCATCACATGGGCTTTTTCCGTGGGAAGTTGCAAAAAAATTCCACTCCGCCGATATTCCAAAATCTTGCTTATGCAAACATAAATTAACTAAATTTTTAAAATTTTTATATTGGCTTCCAGCGCCGTCCGAAAAGTAGTGTTTTTTTTTTTGAGATTTGACAAAAGAGCTTTCAAATACTTAATTAATTGGCATTGAAATACGTAAACAGTATTTGCATTGTGCTTTAAGTGATCACTTATGATGCACATACTCTTAATTTGCAGTTGTTCCGAATCGTTCATTTTAAAATATATTGTGTATGGATGTAATGTTGCTTGGGTATTAACCCAATGATAACTTTGAATTTCATCTTGTACTACGAACGTAAAATTTTCAGCAAAATCTCCTAAAACAATGCACTCTTGACTATTTAAAGATTGTTTTATTTCAGAAAGGTATGATGACTGTTGTTTGGAAATGAAATGGTGTTTTTTAATTTAATTAAATTTTCACAAAAAGTTTCATAAAATTCAAAATTTGATTTAGTTATATTAACTAAAGCAGCTCGGTCTGTAGTTATCCACTGGCTATATGAAAATTCTTCAATTTCGCATTTTTCCTCAATGTTTTTTATAAAATTATTTGGACCTGGACATTTATTGCAAAAGTTAAACATACAATTTTCATTGTTCATATCACAAACAATTTTGTTAAATACTTCGGACAAGCCAATATTTATTTCATATTTTGATGCAAAACACATACACAAACCGTGGGAGTACTCTAGCACCCGCGAGAATACACCACATTGGTCGCAATTCAGAGAATTTTGAAAATCCAATTTTGTCTGAAGGGTTTTCTTTTTTAAAACTTAGATATAATTCTTTTAAATTACATAATACTAATCGTTTTTGTTTAAAAATTTTTTTACCATTCAAGTCTTTTAATGACACAAAATATTTTCTTCCAGGATAAACTCTACTGTACTCATCATTTTCATAAAATTGATACACTTTATTTATAATTTGGAGATCAATTGAAGGTCCATGTTTTTTGGTAGTGATATCAGGCAGAACCCCATGTACTGCTACCAATTCTTTAACTTTTTTCACTAAAAATTTTGTAACACCAAACTCTTCACAAATCCTTGAAACAGACCATGATTGTGGTAACAGACATAAAATTTGTATTTTTTGATCAGCTCGAAGTTCGTGTGTAAATTTATTTTTTAAGTTTTTAATTAAATGTTGATATTCATCAGATTCAAAAGTGGAAGCATTATTTTTTGCGGATATGTTATTAGAGTTGGATTTATTTTGGTTTGAGTCAAGAAGTTTAGATTTAATTATATAACTAAATTCTTTTGCTTTATTTAAAACAGCATTTGATCTTCTAGTTAACGGCAATCTCGATAAATTGATTGGAGATAAACCTAAAACATTGCATGCTCTATTTATGGATTTAATATTGTCCTCCAGAGACTGGTATCCGTTATCTTCTGTTTTAATATTTATTTCGTAAGATAGATATTTCATACACGCTTTGCAAAGTGATTTTCCCGGAATTAACTTAAAAGCTGGATAGTCAATAACGGTTTTATATTTTATTTCATTTAGTCCTCTTTTGACAGTTTTTTTATGCACATTAAAAATGTTACAGCAAACTCTTCCGTACAAATGGAAAAAATTTATAAAATATAGTTTATAATGCTTTTCACAAATACTTATTAAGTTTGCACATTTTGATCTTAAAGATATAACTTTTTTGTCATCATCACTTAAAGTATCAAAAAGATTGTTATTTATTGCTTCACATTTTACTTTTTCCAATTGAACACTGCATTTTTAATTATATTTGTTTATTACACAACTATCTACTATATCGGTACAACTACTTATATGTGATATTATAATTTGAAATCAATGAAAGTAACAGTAAATAACCAGCCGACTTATATATTAATAAATTATGTCATATAGATTTCACAGTGCCATTATCCAAATAATAAATAATACATTGTTAAGTGATCAGTGGTATCATCAAAATTTAAACTTTTGGCAAAGTGTCCGGGAAAACTGAAAAATAACTTTGGCATTCTTCTAATTTCGCGCATTTCTCCACGGTTAAAATAAAATTCGATTAAATTTTTTAAACACGATATTGTACTAAAAGTATTTTATAACATTGATTTATAGTTAAGTCTATGAGCACGGCTAAAAATCTGTATACCATATGAGTCCCAAAAATACTGTCTAAGAAAAAAATCTTGATAAGGTATGAAAAATTTATATTATTGTCAATACTTGAAAAACTAAAAATGGTGAAATTTAAAAATCTATACCGTAGAAACTATTAAAGTCTCCATGATGAAACTAATAGGTATTACTAAACTCAGTTAAATACATCATCTGCCAAATTTTCAGATTTTTGAATGCATGCGAAAAGGAAGATACAGAGTGTTAAAAAGTGCTTTTTCCGTTGTTCGACTCAACTTTGAGAGCAAATAAAACTTATTTAGAACCACAAAAATGCAAAAATCTTTACATATTCTAAACAAACTTAAACAGAACCTTGAAGTTGTAAAAAAAGTTTTTTTATTTTTGAATCACCTTTCGAAAAAATCAGGGTTGAAAACTATAAAATTGATGAAAAAAAAAATCTATTTTCAATAGAGTTTTTTGGCAAAACTGTCACATTTTTGAAAAAGTTTGGATGCACATGTAAAAATATTATATTTTTATATTAAAATAAAAATAGTAGAAAGATTTTATCTCTATTCGTTTCCAAGAAATAAATCATCAAAAATGTGCATCTTTTTAATTTTTTTCATCATTTTTTCATTTTTGAACCCCCCTAACTTGCAAAATAAATTAGCAAAGAAATAAAAAATGCCATTTCCAGTATCTACAGACCCAACTAAATTTTTGATAATTTTTTCAGAATTTTTAAAAATGGTCGAGCACACCGATTTGCCGCTTTGTTTTGTTTTCACCCAAATGAAATTAATTTTAGCCATTTTGAAATGTACGTATTTGAAATGTATTTGAAATTTTGTTGTTGTTACTTTTTCAAGCAGTGAGCGTTCAAATTGGTTCGACATAACCTTAATTTTAAACCGAGCTTTTTATCTTATCTTAGTCACAAACCAATGACATTGTCTTGTATGCAGAAGGCCCATCTGTTTAAGGAGGCCCAACATATTTCAGCTGTTACAAATGCAAATTAATCAAATATTTAACATATATTTTTCTTAAAAGACACTGCTTTTTCTAATTTCAAAACACATTTTAAAATCCTCAAAAAAAATTTTTACAAAAGAAATTCCAGAGTAATCCCTGGTAAAGCAAGTCTTTAATAGATTTTTTTTACATTACCAGTTTTTCTAAAACCATAGTATGTGCAATTATTTACTGTTATTTATTGCTTTATACTATCATGAATTTCCTTATTATATCATACTTTCAAAAATATGTATTTTTTAACTCTAAATGCAAAAATTACCTCGAAATACTGTCCTAAATGTCTTCAATTAAGCTATGCTCAATTATATTATTAGCTTGGCTCAAGATAGCAATACTTTTTATTGGTAATATTTAACAAAATTTGTTAGAAGGCAATAAATATTGCTAGAAAGTCTTTATGTTACTACATAAACACTCATAAAATAATTTTTTTACTAAGAAATCATATAATTAAAAAAAGTATAGCAGTGAGAGAACTGCCGACTGAAGCGAAAACATATATGTCAAATATTAGTATTCCCTGGAAGAGTTTGTCCTGCCACGGACCGCCTTACTGCTATATAAGAATTTTCATGCTAATAGGAAAAAAATTTTATATTTTTACCCCCTCAACCATTGATTATTTTTTTCAAAATATTTTTTATTCAGACAGAATTTTTATTTTATAATTGCACCAAACTATATCATTACATTTAAATTGAATATTGTTGATATAAAAATAAAATACAGGAAGCACTATTGAATGAAAAATAATCCTCAAAAAGGATATTTAATTTTTTTTTTCAATTTATATGTAGAGCTGTAGCTAAAATAAAATAAATTTACTTTTTTTATATATGATATTTTGTTTGATGGGTCTTGCAGTCTCTTTTAATGCCTGCATTTGTGATCTTGCTACAAGAAAAACATAGCAAGCAAAGTGCAATTTATTTTCTGCTACCGATTCGGTTTATCCGTACATCAGGTCTATCATGAATGCACATTATTTTCATCTTTTATCACTTTATTATATTTTAAATTATGGATTTTAATATAAAAAACAAAGTAAAACATAAACAAAAATATAAATTAAACTTATTGAAATAATTAACATACACTTAAATTACATAATAATTCACACATACATAATATTTGTATTTACATACATTTAATTGAATTTAATTTACATTATTTTCACCGTTTGCGTCATTTATCAATGCATTATGTTTTTAAAAAAGATACTATAGGCTTATGGTAGCTGAAATAAGAAGTAAAGAATTTTGGACGATGCAGTCCCACTCATGATAAAGTTATTATTAGGTAGCCTTAAAAACTACTTATTTTCTCACGAGCTGCAATTTCAAACAAAAATAATATAAAGTGCGTGTGTCAGACGCATTGGCAGCTTTCAGCGGAGTCAATAGTTGGTAACTGTTTTTTTTTAAATTTGACTGAGAAACCTTTGCAATTTAATGATCCATTCACAGCAGGGGACTCCTCTGAATGCGGCCAGTATGTGTGACACACGTTCTCTATTTTGTTTTCTTTTGCTTGATATTCGATGGTCGAAACACGGAAAGTCACTAATACCTTACTTATTATACCATGTCCCATGTCTCAGTCAGACAATATGCTGGCGACATTTATAAAACTACAAATGTTTTTATGTTGGTCATGAAACTCAAATATACGCTCTTGGATATTGGCTACCAGGCGCTCAGAAAATGCCGCAAGCATGGCAAAATTAAACAAGGTAGTGTTAGGGAGGATAGCCGGTGACCGAAACTGTCAAAACGAAGTTGACATTTCATACAAAATATGCAACCAATGAGAATGCAATATGAAAGCCAGAATTGGCAAATATATCAAAATGGATGAGTTTGACAGTTCTGGTCACTTAGAAAGAGAGCACATGTAGTCCTAACACTACCTTGTCTAATTCTACTATGGCAGCAAGCAACCATCAATTAGTTTATCTGCTGACAAATCGTTCCTTCATAAAGAAATCATGAAGGATATTTACTGTTTTTCTGTCAATGTATATGTAGATCTGTAGCTGAACTAAAATACATTTACAGCAACAATTACCAAGCAAACCTACTACAACGATGAAGAGAGAAGAGCAGTATCACATGGGTTTCGTAGAGGGGATAAAACGAATTGGCGGCGGAAAATAAACAGCACTTTGCTTGCTATGTTTTTTGTTTGCCTAGTAGCAAGATATGAAGTGGAGGCATTAAAAGAGACTTTACGACCAGTCAACAAAATACAAATATGAAAAATTGCAAATTTATTTCATTTTAGCTACAGCTAGCTCTACATATACATTGAAAAAACACTAACATTCAATAGCTGCATTCCCGTGGTCGTTGATCTAGAGCGTGGCTCTATTTTATTCACAAAATAAAAACATTAATTAAAACCAGCTCGATTTCTAGCTCTATTTCTGATCTTACTGTGGCTTACGCCTGAACGAAAAAAAAATTTATCGCGAACAATTTATTGCAATAAATTCTTCGTTCGGAGTACTGTTAAGACCGCACGAACATCAATCGCGAACAAACATTTGCCGCCATCTTGTACGTTCAGGCGGTGTATGCAGCAATTCGCGCATTTGGCCGAACATCAATAAATGCAGGGTTGATAACTCCTTATTTTTATATTAGTACTAAAACTAATACTTCGTTTCTCAACAACAAATGGCTTGCCACTCCCTAACAATATATTACTCGTATCAGTTATTATAGAAAAGTCGTGTGTTTAACTTAAGGGCCCATTTAAGTTTTTCAACGAACAAAACTTAAATGTTTTCATATTTTTCGTGTGTCAATAAATTTCGTAAATTTTAAGTCAATTAAATAAAAATTGCTAAAGAGTTGTATGTACTTATTAAGCTTATGCAATTGGTGCTTTTAGTCGTTCGATTTTTAGATTAAAGAAATACTTTTTATGTTATAACTTTAAAGAATTGCTTTTAGTCACAAATCGAATTTTCAACTACCATTTTGGTTAATATCCACATTTTTCTAAAATCTTCGATTAAAAACTCAAAAAGTTTCAGCAGAACCTAAAATATTTTTTTTATTTTATTTGAACAAGCTCTATTGCGGACTTCTGCTATATTAAATTATATTTGCTATCCATAAACTCAACATTTTCATTAAAAGTTATATAGTTATTATTTAAAAGAAAATTAGCTCAAATAAACAGTCGCTTTAAAATGAAACTTTAAAGTTGAAATTTTTGGAGTGCCTTTAATGACAGGCGAAAATATTAAGAGCATCTTTAACCTTGTATGTCACTCTATTGAGTTTTTACCACCGCAATTAAAAGATATTTTTCGGGTAAGGCAGAGAACAACAAATCAAAATTCAAACCCTGTGATCATCGTCAAGTTCTACACTCCGCATGACCGAAATCGGGTTTTGAAAGCATTTGGTGACTACCGCAGACGTGTTAAGAAAGCCGTGAATCTGATCAATGCAGGCTTTGAAGCAGATCACAATATCTACATCCACGAGTGCCTCAGCGCTGATACTAGAAAGCTATTACATGCTGCTATTACCTACAAGAAACGAAAAAGTATTTACAATGCTTTCACCGTCCGAGGGTGTTTACACATTCGGCTACACAAAGGCTCCCAAAGTATTCGCATCAAAAATGAAAGCGAGCTGCACAGCCATGTTCTTGCCGCCGAAGGAATTTGTGAAAGATGCCCGGAAGATGAAGTTGTTCCTGCCTAAGTTTAAGTTTTATGTTTTTGCGTTATTTAATTTGTCTTTCTTTAACCTATCTATCTTCTTTTTATTTATATTTGCTTCCTTCATTCCATTTCTTTGCGTAATATGTACACTTACTTCTTTTCTTATTTTTATTTCTTTTAATTCTTTATTTCTTATATTAAAAGTTAATAATAATGTTAACTGTGCTGCAAATACGCGTCTTTTTATCTCAAACCATATCCGTTGTGAGTTCGAATAATTACGGTCGTTGTTGTTCTAGAGACAATCTCTATGCTTTAATTCGAATATTAAGCAGGCAAGCGACGGGACTACAGGTATGTCATATTAATGCGCAAAGTTTAAATAATAAAATTGATGAGTTTCGGTACATTTTTGAAAACTCAAACATGGATATAATTTGTGTATCTGAAACATGGTTTCAGCCTTCTGTTCAAAATAGTGTCTTTAGTGTAAAGGGTTATAGATCATTTCGTGCGGATCGAGAGTCTCATGCCGGTGGGGTTGCAATTTTTGTTAAAGATGGTATTACATGCAACTTAATCAGTAAATCAAACTCTGAAGATAATATTGAATTCCTATTTGTTGACATAATCTATGAATCCAAAAAACTACTTGTCGGCACAGTTTATAGGCCAAATCGTTATGTCCATACAGAAAACTTAATGTTGAAAATTGAATCGGTGGTAAGCTCCTATGCTGACATCATAATTTGTGGCGATTTTAATTGTGATTTATTGGTTGAAACTCATTTATCTGATGATATGTGTGCACTTGGTCTTACGTCGCCAAACTGCACCACACCCACACACTTTTCCAAAAATAGAAATTCGCTGCTAGACCTCTTTTTTGTCGGTGATAATGATAAAGTCTTACTTTATGACCAGTTATCTGCTCCTGTTTTTTCCAAGCATGACCTGATTTTTCTTTGCTATAATTTTCAGCTGCTAATACCAGAGCAAAAAATAACATACCGAGATTTTACAAATATAGATTTTAGCTCTCTTCAGACAGAGCTAAATCACGTCGACTGGACAGAAATTTATCACATGCTATCAGTAAATGATAAGTTAGATTTCCTACAACGTAACGTCAATTCATTATTTGAAAAACATGTTCCTCTTAAAACTAAAGTTGTAAAGCACTCTCTAAGGCCCTGGTTTTCCAGTACCCTTAAAAGTTTAATGAAAAAACGTGACGCAGCGTATAATAAATGGAAACGTCTCAAAACACCCGAGCGTTATAATATTTTCCGCATATGCAGAAACAATGTGGTCAGGGCGGTGAAAATTGCCAAGTTAGCATATTATGAATCTAAATTTAGCTCTGCCATAGGCAGCAAAACGAAGTGGAATATTATTCGGCAAATTGGAGTTGGTAGAAATATTTCGCTTACAGACACTAGCGTAGACGTCGAGGCTCTAAATAACAAATTTATAGATATACCTATGTCAGCGCCCAGTGTCAACTGTTGTCGCATCTTTCAGAGATCTATCAACTCGTACTCAGCTTTTAATTTTCAATGCGTTGAATATACAGAAGTACTGCGAAGTTGCTTAGAGATTAAATCTAATGCCGTCGGTTTCGATGAAATACATCCCAGGTTTTTTAAGTTACTTCTTCCTGCTCTAACCCCTTTCATTATTAACATTTTCAATACCATCATAAAAATTTTTAAGATCTCAGCGCGGAAACAACCTAGTCCAACCAAAACATGCCTGCTTAGCGTCCGAACGTCAGTTCTTTGTTAATTCCATACGTCTTTGGAACTCACTTCCACCGTATCTACAGCGTATTTGCAATACAGCCATATTTAAATCTAAATTATCAGATTATTTGTCTTCCTTCTAACCAAAACTTTTATCTATTTTTACTTGATTCGCTATTCTATTATTTTTCTTCATTTATCTCTTTTCATTCGATTTCTTACCTAATTCATTTCTTTGTAATGATATTTTTCTCTCTTAATTTAAAGATATTTTATTTTTTTTTTTAATTTTCAGTTTTAAATTCTTATAGTCGTTTTTTTAAAAAACTGTTTTTGATCTCAATGTATTAAATTAATTAATTTCTGTTCAAGTTATGTTTAAGTGTTTAATATTAAAAATTTGTTGATTTATATCCACACATGTTATCGGTGCTTAACTATAAGTTTATTTCTTACAAGCGCTTATAAATAAATAAATAAATAAATAAATAAATAAAATAAATAAATAAAAAAAAAACTTAAAATATAGGGTTTTTTCCGCTTAAAAAACTTAATTTGGTCCATTACACAACACAATTATATTGCAGCGAAAATTAACTGAACACTTTAAAAAAATAAAACATAAATTACTACATATTTTAGTACTTTTCATAAATTATTCTCTTAAGCTACTCCCATTTGCTACTTTTCTGTTTTTAAACACAGCGCAACACCGGATTCGCCCAAAAAGATCGCAGCTTGTTCGATCAGAGCGAACGATGGAATCTTCGTTCGTTCGCCCCAATTTACTGTTTACACCGGGAAAACATCGTTCGCGATAAATTTATAGCGAACACTGTTTGTTCGGGCAAAGTGTTTAGACCGAGCGAACGAACGAGGTTTCTTTCGTTCGTTCAGGCGGTCTAAGCGCACAGTTAAAATGCTGCCAAGTTTCAAGCATTTTTTATCAAAACGAACATAGTTGGCAAATCTAAATAACTATTCCTTTTCCTATTTTGACGTATCACCGCTCAATGGGCGTTTTGGTATTGTTGTTTTCTTTTGTTATTGTTATTAAAACAGCGTTTCAAGACTTTGATGACAAATTGATATAAAGTTGAAGTAACGTTGTTTTACTGAGATTTGATCTGATCTGGTGCCACGGGAATGCAGCTAATGTTTCGCAGCGGAGCAAATGGAGGGGAAAGAACGATGCGTCAGCAGAGGAACTTATTGATGGTTGCTTGCTTATGTTTTCTAAGTTTCCTATCTTGTTATCTTTGCTGTCTGTATTGATGACGCGAGCTACTCGGAAAAAGACAATGACGCAAACCAAAGATTTACCCTTTACCAAAATCGTTCAACGCGCCTAAAGAAGTGTTCACTTCAAAAGTTTTCACTTCAAAAATTTCCTTGAAATCATGCAAAATTCATAAGTACTTTAAAATAAATTTAACACAAATAAAATTGTATTTTTATTCACTTGTCTTTAATCCCTAAGAAATCTAAGCATATAAATAAGTTGTTTGAAAAAAATTGTATTACATTTTTGGCCTATGTAATATTTACCCAGAAAATATAAAAATTTGTACAACAAACAATGCGGGATATTTTTGTCAAAAATTACGTAAGCAATAAAAATTAAAAATTTTGTAAATTGGCTTAAAATCCATTGCATTTCTACACTATAGTTCAAGAAGTCAAATTGGTGGCAAAAACAATTGAACACATTTTGGCAAAAAAAAAAAATAAGCCCGAGGATCTAAAAAATAATGTTTCTTGTGGCAACATAGTTTCAGTGATCAGCTGTTAAAGTTGACAATTTTGGCAAATTTCTTAATTATCACTCTTTAAATCCCGTTTTTGCATAAATTTTGACCCATCTGCTCTACAATTTTAGTGCTATCGACATGAAATTTGCTACGCGAGACTTCTTTTAAACGTTCCAGAGAATATTCGAAATCGAGTTCAATCCGATAAAGTTCACGCCTACGTCCTATACAAAACATTATTTTTTTTTGCAAGAACAAGATAAGCCACATAAAAAATATTGTGTAGTAATCAACTCTAAAGTTTAGAAAAAATGTGTTTTTGTGTGAGGAAATATAATTGAACACAAAAACTTTTACAACTAGGCCAAAAAATTAATAAGAAATAGCCAAAATCTCTTCAGTGGTTATCAGCGTTGCATTGAGTAATGCTTTCTGCCTAAAAAAAAATTGATTTTTGAGATCATGTTGCTTATCACGTTATTGTAATAAGCCCTTCATATATACATGCATCATAAAACATGCAAAAATCATTGTAAAAGCTGCAAATACATTGCAATCGATTTTAAGTTAAAAATATGCCTTAAAAAAAGAAAAATTGCACTACAAGAACGTCTAGCTCCAATACGAAAAGGCGTTATAAAACAAGCAAAGTTAAAGGGAAAGCTGCAAAAACAAAGAAATCGACAGAACTTTTTGTAAATGAACATCTCTCTTTTTAATTCAGTAAAATCACACTATAAGTATGCCTATCTCCTATACAAAATGGGGCTTTGAAAACCTAAAAATTTATATAAAAGTGGCAAATACAATGCAATCGACTTAAAACTTTGAAAACAAATATTTCTTTTTTAAATTAAAGAGATGCATAGATTCAGTAAATTTGCACAACAACTAAGCCTATCTCCCATACAAAATGACACCATAAAACATGTGAAATGACTGTGAAAGCTGCAAGTACAAAGTAAGTGACATGAAACTTTTCAAATTAACATTTTTATTTTCAATTTAAAGCATGCATTAAATTCAGTACATCAAGTTCAGCAAAATCGTACTACAAATATGCCTATTTCCTATACAAAATGACGCTTTGAAACCTAAAAATCGATATAAAAGTGGCAAAAACAATGCTATCACTTAAAACTTTGCACACAAATATTTCTCTTTTAAAACAAATAATTTTGTAAAATTATGTAAATTCGCACTAAAACTAAGCCCATCCATCTCCCATACAAAATGACGCCATAAAACTTGTGATGTTTGCCAAAACAATGCAATCAACATACAATTTTTCAAATTAATATTTCTCTATTATTGTAAATTTAAAGCGTGCTTCAATTTCAGTATATTTGTTCTACAACTACATCTATCTTCCATACAAAATATTACCATGTTATATAAAAATCGTCGGAAAAGTGGAATATATGAAGCTATCGAATTAAAATTCAAAATATTCATTATTTTTCTTACGTTAATAAACTTTCCTCAACTGTATCCAAATAGAATTGAGCTACGCTCACAAACAAAATTTACAATTCCCTTTTTTATTTTTATAAAAACATCATAAAAATTTCTCCATATTTGGGGAAATTTACTTAGAAAAATTTGTTTTGGAGAAGCCACGTCTTCAAATTATTTTTTTTAAGGTAAGTCATGTGTTACATAAATTTAAATAAACGAGCAAAATTTTACTTTTCTATCATAAAAATTTCATAAGGCAATCCAATTTTAAGTAAAAAAAATAAATATATATATAGGAGCTATCATGCTTCCATGTCAACATTTACCCTATTTAAGGTGACCCATTTGTTATATAAATTTACTTTTATTCGATTTTTTTTTTTTAAATCTGATAAAACTTTGATGAAATTGAAGAAACAATTCAAAAAAATTTCGGAGTCAACGCAAGTAAGAGGCCCAATAGCCACATCTTAACCTAATTGTTTTTACTAAATATTTATGTAAAGGACAAAAAGAAATTTAATAAAATCTTGTTGACTCAACCAAAGAAAGAAAAAAAAAATTTGCCAAAAATTTCAAATGGCCAAAAACAGAATTCAACACCTGTCTCTAAACTACTCTTGAAAACTCCTCACGTTTATTATTAAACATTCAATTTATTTATTTGTTTAATGCATTGTCTAAAGTAAAATTCACGTTCTTCTTCTTGGCAAAAACTTATTTTGTCAATACAGCTGTAATCCGCTTATCAACATGTCTCAGACGCTTACAAATTGACGCAATTGGTTACTGTTATTGACAACATTACTGACACAGCTCGCAAGTAGAGAATGTGCAAGTAGAGCAAAGCAAAAGAAGGCGAGGAAGGGAAGGGAGAAACAGCATTGTACAGAGTAGAGAAAACTTAAAAAGCTGTCACAAACATTTATGCCTAAGCTGTCAGCCATCACCGGAGCAAGCTTTGATGAAACAAAAGAAATCCTTTTTACTCAAGCTTTAACATCTTCTTAATATACTTTATGTCAGAAAAGTGAATTGTATATGTATTATTTAGCATACATGCATGGAAAAGCTCAAATATGCTTTTGTTTAGCCAAAGTAAAGTTGTGCTAATGTTGGGTGAAAAAAAAACAACGAAAAAGAAGGATTCGTATACAAATCAGAACAAATATGAAAATGTGTGGAGATCTCGTAAGCAGCTCGTAAAAAGCATACATATAGCATAAAGATAATCAAGTTGACAGTTTGTTTGGTTGTAAACGTTATACTGCTTGCTGTGCTTAGCTCACCGCTAAAGCCCTCTGTCAATTTCTTCCGCTCTCTCTCTCTCTCTCTCTCTTTGTTTTCTGACATTTAAAAGGGTCTTTCTCTCGGTATGACCCATCGTTTAAAAATAATTTATGTAATTTATGAAATCTCCCAACATAAACTTGTTTACATTTTGAGAAATTGCTTTGTTGGCTGTCCACATGCCAAGTTTTGTGCCTAAAGGTGCTTTGCACCTTCACTCTATCCACTGATTATTTGTATCCTGACAAATTGTTGTGGTAAAATTTAAAGCTTCTTTTTTTTAAATTTTCTTTGTTTACAGCCCATTGAAAGATTGTGTAACTTGTTCATTAGGTATTTCTTTTGACCATCAAAGTGAGCGAGTGTTGTAATTTGTCTATGACAGTGGTTTGCTCTTGCCTTCTACTTGCCTTGGCTTGAATACGGCTGACAGCAGAAAGGGTCGAAATTGACCCAAAATGTGTTTGTTGCTATTTTGCTTGATTGGTCTAGATTTTGCTAAGGTAAGCAAGCAGCAAGACTAAAAAATGTTTGCCAAAATAAAAAATGTTACATTTTGCGGTTAAGTAAGATTGAGCGAGGGGGAGCGGAGATAGGTAGGGTGGAAAATGAACGTGCACACCTTGCACAAAATTGATTAAATATGTTGTGAAGGTGCTGGCGCAAGGTTGTTGAACAAAAAAAGGTTGCTGATAGGTTATTTTAAAATTGCTTTTTAAGCGAAAGTGTGCTTTATTTTGTTATAATATAACACTTTGAGCTAAATGCTCGAAATTTCACAATTATATAAAGAATAATCTCCATAAATTTTATGGGATGGCTCAACTGACATATGATAATTTGTTAGTTAAGTTTATTACACTTTTGGATAAATATATTGGTGAAAGTCGGGAAAAATGCTGAAATACATGTTCGTAATGACTAGTTAATAAGGATTCTTATCGAAGTAGAACTCGTTTTTTTTTCAAGCGAAGCTTTTTACGCCTCGTTTTGTGATTTGCTTGAGTTAAATCTGAAAAACGACACTTTTTTCCATACACCTTTTTATTAGAATTGTTGTTGTTTTTTTTACTTGCGTCTATTACAGCAAGAGGATATAAAATTTAAAATATTTCTTTGCAGACGTGAGGATCGAACTCGCGCCTTCCGATCCAGAGTTCTACACACTAACCACTTCTCTAAACCAAAGATAACAAGATAGGAAACTTCTGTGGGGAACCCGAAAAGTGGTGAAGTAAAACACACGTACGAGAAAAATTCGTTCACCACGAATTTCTTAGCCCTTATCTGAATATGTTTTAGCTCAACTGTCAATTTGCTAAAATAGTTAGGTGAATAAGTCAGTTGCTAATTATGTTACTTAGCTTTTCCAACACGTTTGTTTTTCATTGGCTTCAAAACAAAAATTAAAATATGTAAAAAGCTTTACTTCATGTTAAATACAATTCTATACATAAAAAAACACATTATTTTCTTCCGAAAAGTGCAAAATTATTGCATGGAATGATAGGGTTAACAATGGCAGCTGTGTTAATTTATGAATGAAATAAATCGTAGTGTTGCCAACTTTTCTTTTTTTAGGCTAACTTTTAAATTGGAAAAACAACATGAGATATCGATTAAGTAATGTCGCGGTCAGTTTAGCCACCAAATCAAAATGTTTAAATATATTCATCTTTACTTTGTTTTGCTATATTTTTCTCTTTGCTGTAAACTTTTTTTTTTAATTTTAGTTGCTCAACATTTGTATGTAACACTTCAATAAATCGTTTCTATTTGATATCAGCACGGTTTGGTAGAACTTTTTGTTGACCTTTTTAAAAAAGAATGTCCCACATAATATTATATATAAATATACTGTGTAAACATTTTGAAAATGTTTATATTAACTTACTTTATGGCCCACGCTAATTTCTTATTCAATAGGCAAACATGTTTGCTATTTAATTTTGTTCATTTTCTTCTTTTATCAAATATTCGTTTCCTGGTTATGCTATGTTTGTTGAATGAATATAAAAATTATTAGCAAAAAAAAATTTTGGCATGTCAAAAAATGTTTGGTGTGAGAGCGAAAAAATGAGCAGAAGAAAAAGTTCATTTCTCATTTTATTCGTAAAACACTTACAACAAAATCAGTTCACCGAACATGTTTGCCTAGCATAACGAGGGCATAAGACCTGAATCATTCAGTCAAAGGCAGTAAAAGATAACAAGACAAAGTGATGATCATTGGCTTCTCTTGTGAGCTCAGCCAATGATGCCAAAAAAATCAGCAGCTACTGCATCGTTAAAAATTTATTTCCAAATTGGTTTGTGTACAAGCTTAGTGGTGGTTCCAGAGAGTATAAATTATATAGAGGTCCCAGTTCAACTTCGAAAGCTATTTCACTCAAGTTTCGTTATACAAGCGTCCGGAGAATAGAAAAACAAAACAAAAATAATTATGCTTTGCCTCAGCGTTCTTTTTGACGTTGCCTATACTTTTTTATAGGTGAGCATGGAAAATCTGCTGAGGCAAAAGCACAATTATTTTTGTTTTGTTTTTCTATTTTCCGAACGCTTGTACAACGAAACTTGAGTGAACTTCAAACTGACATCACTATATAATTTATGCTCTCTGGTGGTTCCTTTATCTGGCAGACTAAGTGCCATAGATGTATATGTTTGTCTCTTTTTACCTTCGCTTAGCATTTTATTCGAATTCCCGCAAATCGGGAAAATCCTTGTTGGCATACCTGGTGCTTAAGATGTTTATCTTAAAAACATATTTATGCTTGGGATGCAAAGAAAAATTATGCCTTCATATTTAAACACATTTTAAACACTTTTGTTGTAAAACATTTGATTACATTAAGCATAACTTAAATAATATAAAATTTTAAGTAGTTGCATGACTGCCAACTTAATATTTTACGCAAATAATTTATCAATAATGGTTTTGTGATCAAAACATTAAAACTTATTAAAATCTTTTTATTTTATAATATTATCTTAGAGAAACATTTTGATTTTATTAATTAAAGCAATCACTGTTTCAGAAATGTACATAGATTTTCTTCTTCGTAAAAATTTAGTTAATTTCTCGTTAACTTTTTTTCACATGAAGCACAGACATTTTGACATTTCAAGATTACAGCTCCACAAAAACGAGACAAATTCGCAGCTGTAGATTTTATTTTTCGTAAAGGTTTATTAAATTTTTCTTTAACTTTTTTGTTTTAGTAAGAATGGAAGGTATTGGCTAAATATATTCTTAAAATGGTTGAGGCAAGGAAGAAAAATTATATAAAATTTGTTTTTAATTACCTAAAAACATAATTACTGAACTACCTAATTACTTTATTAACCAATTAAACTACAATAGAAAAATGTGTAAGGTCCGACACGTACCGTCCGAACATATAAAACTATTAACAGTGACTTTAAAACAACGATATTAAAGATGATGTTGGAATATTTTTAAACTTATTTAATACGCAATATTTTGTTCCTTTTGACTTTCGAGATGCAATCGACTATTTCGCAGAAATATTTTCAGTTCGAGTGTTAGTCTCACAAGAACTTCCTTTTTTAGCAACGTCCGAATGAACGACAAAAATGACAAATTTTAGGTAAACTGCGCTATGATGAAGGATGTTATAATTATTATAAATTATACTCATGAAGAGCTATTTAACCAGATACATCTTAATTGAAAAACTGTTAGCAAAATTTGCGAAATTTATGAAAAAAATTTTTAATAAAACAATGATAGTTGACAACTCTGAAAGTAAAATGCCGCAGTGGTGAAAATAAAAAGCCACTGACAAATACAACAAGTGTGAAAATTTGCAAACTTTGTTTGACGATATATAATAAAATAAGAGTATGCATGTAATTTTTTGAATGTTCAACGTATTCTTTTATCACAACTTAAAGATTAAAATATTAAAACACTCAATCCATACATTATTTTTCTTGTTTGCAAACGAAGTTCGAGCAGAAAAAAGCAGAAAAAGAAGAAGATCGTTCATTTTTAAATCTCACCATGAATAGCCGGGGGTTTGTGTAGAATAGCGGGGGTTTGAGTAAAAGCAAATTTTTCAAAAATGTTGACAAATACAACAACTAAAGAAATTGCCAAACTTTAAAATCATATATAGACCCAAATAAAGGGACTTAATAATCAGTTTTGGTTGCAAACATCTATTGCAACCTAACTTAAGTATTTATATACTAACAAACAGATTATATGCATTAATTTCAGGGGTTGTCAATTGATTTCTTTGTGAGCTTGCGGCCGATTAAGAACAAGAGTGCCTCTCAGAGTTGATTTTTTCTATGCACAAATACATGCAAACATTTTTTGAGGTTATGTTTTCTAAGTTTCCTATCTTGTTATCTTTGCTCTAAACCAACCATTTTTGATTTGATGTGATTCATTCAATATTAACTGAAGCTATGTTGCAGTAGATGACAGGAATTTATTAAAGGGATTGTTCATTGGCTGCCTTACATATTCTATTGTGAATGCGTGAAGCTATTATGCAGCAGATCACAATTATCGATCAAATACTACGTTTCCATGTCGTGTTAAATCGAGGTTGACTCGGAATTAACTTAACATGGAAATGCGAGTTGAGTTGAATTTCGTTAAATCCACGAAACTCCGCAAAACTTATAAGATTTAACTGAGGTAGATTGGATGCGTTCGGAATATGAAACAGTTGCTCAACTGTTGAGTGAGTTTTTCTTGATTATTTGTTATTTTATTTTATTTCTGCCTCTGCGCTGACATAAAATGTAACAAACCGTTAAGCAGGCACACAAAGTAGCGGAAACTAATACTGATCAAAGAGTCTATAGGGCAGTTCACGATCTTGTTGCATCGTTGCAAATGCAAAATAAACAGATTTAACAAAAACAAAAAAAATTGAAAAGCTTTTGCAACATATGCTTTTTGTTTTTGTAAAAGCTGTTTATTTTGCATTTGCAACGATGCAACAAGATCGTGAACTGCCCTAATATGTTTAGTAAATTTTGCACCTTCTGAACGCACACATTTATACTAAGAAAAAATGGCGAATAGAATGGCAGAAGTCCATATCGACTGAATGTTGTGCATGAAAGCACTATCGAGCTAGAAACGCCATTATGTCAACTTGAAGAAAACCCAACCTAGGATCAACTCGCCATGGAAACGTAGTAAAAAGCATTTTGCATTAGCTATCCAAACAACAAAAGTAGCAAGGTTCCATTGAAAGGGTGGATTTTAATTGCGAATTCAGACATGAATGTTCATAGGGACTTTAGGACAAGGATGGTGGTCTAGTGCTCGAAAATTTAAGGAATTTGTAGGATTTTTTTTCAAAAGTTAAAATATTGAACAACGATATTTAAACTATTAAGGTATATTGTAACACTCATTCATAAAAAAAAAAAAATTAATTTAAAAAATTGTTGATCTGGTTCAAAATGGTGCTCAATGAGACGCTCTCAAGGAAAAGGGGCATGGGCGGTGTTGTAAATTTTGACTGTTCTATTTATCTGAAAAATAAAAACCTAGAATATTATTAATCACTATGAGTGCAGCTATGGCTGGCACTAGAAAAAAAAAGATATGAAAAATTGACAGAATGACACGCTATTGAAAATTAAGTTCTTAAAACAGCTTGTTTTCGGTTATTAAGTGTAAAATATACGATATTTTGTAAAACATACGATAACTTTGATTCTAGTTCCAGCAATAGCCACCGTTGTTATGAATAGCAATTTTAAATTTCAGATGATTCGGCTAAATAGTTTTTGTTTTTTCGACAACACCATGCCGAAAAAAGTAGTTTCGAGATAAATGCGTATAAAGAGAATGAATGTAGACGAAACACTGTGGCTCGACACCTACTAAAACAGCTGTAGAAGTGAAAATACAATGTTCAGTTGCTTTTTGACAAGATGTAATGTAAAGTAACAAAGAAATCTAAAATCCACGGATTTATACGCCCCGTCAAGTTACGTAACGTTTATTAAAACCACTTGTATAAGAAAACATTGTTTCAAACAATAAGTGAAAGAACGCACGCTCAACTGACATTAGATCACATTACGTTACTTCTATTATAATTGGACATTAACGTCAGAAAGACTATATATTTTGAAATATAAAAAAATCAGTTTCATAAAAATTCTATGCCTTAAACAATGCTGGTTTGATAAATATAATTTGCGAATGACAAGCCATCCAAATATTTGTACAACAAGATTAGGACAACTATTGATGTAATATTTGCTAGAAATATCGATGACATTACATCTATACAATATACGTTTGATATTTTAGATTTCAAAACCCAATAATTTCATTAACATTTACAAAAATAATTCAAAATTAATGTAACATAATAATATAAGGAAATAAAATTTACTGGTGGGAAATTATTTTTTTAGTTAACATAAGGCATTTAAAATTTTTCAATTTAGAAATTTTTTATAAAAAAAAACATTAAATTATGAAACGTACAAAACTTCGAAAAAGCTTCGCTTCTCTCGTGTGTCCAGCGACGCATCTGTTTTTTTTTAATTCATTGTTTATGTTTACGTTTCTACTATTTCTACTTTTATTCTCTACTCCTATTTCTACTACTATGTGTGCTACTGCTTTCGAGTACTACCGCTACTATTTTCTACTACGAACTAAATTAATATATGATATGATGAATTCGATCATGTTAGTTATGAAATAAAGGTAAAGAAGTAAGGTATTTTATTTCAACATTTTTCTACTACTTTTATGATGTAGCATGTTGAAATATCAATACATATGTTGATTTAAAACAAATGTTTTATTAGATTTAAGTTAAAGTGTGTTCAGTTTTTTTATTACCATTTTTACTTATATTTTGTATCAGCATGTATTAAATTACTACTTTTTTACTTTTCTTTCTACTACTATTTCTACTACGTATGGAATCATGGTATTGTATGATGAGATGATATGATGGTATGGGATGATAGGTTGATATGGTATAATATGATATGAATTTTTGTAATCTTCCATTATAATTTTATCTACTACTATTTCTATCAATTTGTACTTCTTTTTTCATCTAATGTTTTAATAATATTTATAATACTTTTTTATTACTATTTCTTCTACTATTTGTGACCTTTGTTTATACTACTATTTTCTCCAATGTATGAAATATGAGGATTTGAACAAGCATTAAAACAAGGACTAGGAAAAATGACTAGAACAAGGATTGAGGCAAGAATTAGGTTAAGGATTTGGACAAGAATTACGACAAGAGTTTAGTCAAAGATTAGGATAATAACCAAGACAAGTATTAGGACAAAGATTAGGATAATGACCAAGAGAATTATTTGGATAAATTGACTTCAAGGTTTTCTTCAAGCATTCTTATAACGATTGGCACAGTGACTACGATAAAAATATGTTCTCACGTCAAAATTCTTACGGATGTGAAGTGTCTCAAGAGGACACTGCCAGCTATATTCTATTTTAATCAAAAATACCCCCCTCATGTAAGATCCTGGCTACGTCTATGTTCTTCTGATCACTTTTTTAACCTATATATTGTAGAATTTTTAAAATAATTTTCAGTTCGATGAAACATGCAATTTTATCAAGCCAAACTTATATCCGAAAAAAAGAACCTACAGTTTATAGCTTATTTTCTTCCACTATTTAAATTATTGGAACTGAAATTAATTAAGCTTTTTCTTTGAGCTGATCATCTATAATTACATTATTTATTTGAAAAACAAATGCTAGGATATGAGACTCAGATTGAGAATCGCCAAATTTTTAGTACAAATCGTAAATTTTCCACAAAAACTTCTGCGTTAAATATTTAATTATTTGCAAAAAAGTTTAAGCTCTAAGGACCTATTTCTCAGTGCAAGCTTAAGCTCTAGTCAAATGAAACTGAGGTTAACTGACCAAAATGGGACGTTTAAACTCGGTTTAACTAGATATTTTAGCATTCTTTTAAGTCAAATTAACTTAAATTATCATATAATGTATTTCTAATGCATCCTAAACCGAGTTTAAACGTCTAATTTTGGTGAGTTTACTTCAGTTAAATTTGACTAGAATTTAAGCTCGCAGTGAAAAATTGGCCCTCAGTGCAAGTAAAAAAAAGTAATTTTTGTTATAACTTTTTGTATCGCAATTCTAAGTAAGTTGTTACCAATTACTTTCGCTAATAGCATAAAATACTGGTCAGACACATCAGACAGATAATGAACATGTAGCTGGATAAACAGTCAAGTGAGAAGAGTAAATTTAATCTATAATTATCATAAAATTGAAGCACAACTGCGAGTAACGTTGTAAGCGACATTTTTTAGAGTGTTTTTTTTTTGCTAATACCTGTTAGAATTACTCTCTTATATTATATAAAAACAGAGTTGAGTGAGCAGTTGAGCAATTTGGTGGCGTATTTTTATCGCATACTAAATGAATAAATAAAAAAAATGAATTAAAAAGAATAAAAATTTAATAAAAGTGCTTGTAAAATCAATAAAAGTGAACAATTACAATTTTGTCGCTTAAAACGTTATTCGTGGCTGTGCTTCAATAATATTATTTTTATTATAATTATCAATAACATTAATAATATGAATCTATATTATTTATTAATTATATAAACAATAGAAATAGAAAATAAGTAAACTAATATTGTACTTTAGAAATAGTGGAAAATTCAGTTAATGTTTCTTTTGAGTTGGAAAATTAAGAAATAATTAAGCTTTATTTTAAAATCTTGCATAACTATCATGGGAAATAAAACCTTTGTAAAATACACCGCTTAATAGTATAGCATAATTCCATCATATCTCCATCTTTTCAATGCCACATGATTATTTTGGTAACTTGTAAGCCTTACATGATTACTTTGGTCACTTCTAGGTGACAGAAAGATGGCTATCCATAAAAAAGGAGTAAAAATTTTTGCGGTTGCTCTGTTGTTACTCAACCGTGACCGCAAAATAATTGCCAAATATTCCACGCAACACTGAAAGTTTTTGCAAAAGCAACACTGTTGTTTATGGCAAAAAATAACAAAAAAAGCAAGCAGAAAAACCAACGTGATGGTGATAGGAAATGTGAAACGTAGTCGGCTCAGCCAACCAACTGAAAGGAAATCGCATTGTTGCGGTTGATTAAAAGCCACAAAGGCTTGAAATGTATTTTAAGAGCGAGCCAAAAAAATAATGGAAAAATGCACAAAAAAGTAAGGCTGCCAACGACACACAAATACAACAACAAACATAAAAACAGTGCCTGTGATGACAAATAAAAAAAAAAGGCTATTGCAGTTCATAAAGCAAGCGATCATAAAATAGTGCTAAGCGTTATCATAAACTCTATAGCACATCGATTGTTAAGTGTTTCATTTTCCTTTTTAAAATTAAATAAAAACGCTCTTAAATGTCAGCCTTTGTAGTCTTGTGAAAAGTGCGCTAGACTATCAACTCAGAGCTCCCCGGTTCGCATCCGGGTTCGGGCATGGTTCTTTTCGCTTTCTTTGTTCTTAACTATATTTAAGAATAATTAAAACTAAACCCCCACAACTAATTTGTGAAAAATGTGGAATTAAAGGACAGCAACAACTGAAGGCTGGAAATGCTGGCTGAGGTTAAGACATAACACTAGCCTTGGTTAAAGTGCCTGTACTCTATCAGCCTTATACAATAGATTTTCTTAAACAAACGTTCAAAGCTTGTTCAGTTGCACACTCTTTAAGGCTTTAAGCATCCTCTACGCAACCTTGCTGAAATTATTATTCATAACCACTTTTTTATTCATTGCTAAATTTTGTAAGGTTTGCGTCTAAACAATCGAAACTCTTTTACAAAAACGAAAAATTCTTGTACATTTACGAATCTTTTACTAAAAAAAGTATAAAAAGGTCGCATATGGAGCATGTCTATGATATAAATATCATATACATCAACCGTAATCGAAAAGACGACAAAAAAGTTATGGTTACATTTACGCAGCCTTTAAACGCAATTTTCGGCGTTTAAGTTACGCAGATCTTACACAAGCCGGAAAAACATTTATGAATAACGATGTGCTGCTGTTTAAAGCTGGTTTAAAGTTACGCAGCTTTTTAAATGAGATTATTAATGAGGCTGTATATGTTAAATACATATGACAAGTCAAAAATTACGAATGGTTTTTAGCTACAGATAGTTTAGAACATATGAAACTGTGGTTTTGAAATGTCGTTTTGCCCGTATGACACTACGTTTGTGTTCTGTTTTTTTTAATTGTATTTTTCATTTTAAATACTAACGAAAAACCGACGAAAACTTAATTACAAAAACAATTCGGCAATATGTTAGAGGGAAACAAATGGTTTGCGTAAAAAACTGATTTTCAACATTTTGTTTCCGGCTAAAAAAAAACTTCAAATTCTGTTCACTTAAAAAGAATAATTATCAAAAATTTAAAATATGAAACTTAAGTGGAAAGAAGATTACGTTTTACTTTTAATTTGTATTTATAAAATAACACATTCCGTCAAATAAAGAAAAATTAACGAAATACAGACAACTATCAAAAAAACTAACGAAATACGAGTTGGCTACTATGTTTTTAATAGGCTAGATTGTTTTTCGTTTGTTTTTATTTCGTTTTTTAGCAGATAGCTTTCTCGTTTACACCACTTTGGATTTCTAATATGACCTGCTCTTTCGCTCGAAAAACATCATAAAATACACTAAAATAAAACCAGAAAAAAAACGTAGTGCCATACGGTCATTATTATTTGCGTCTGTAAATTTTTGAATTAGAACCGCCTCTAATTTCGTATGCTTTTCCATCTGTACAAAATGTCAGTTTGATAAATTTTTAAAAATTGTTTTTGTGAAAATGGAAGAAAAGGTAAACTTTAAGATATATATTCAATAAATTAATTTATAATGTACTTGTTTTTAGTTTAAATGGCCAAAAGAGGACACTTTAGATCTTTAAGGCTGTAACGGGGACACTGTTACAAAATTGCACCCAGCTCCCTACCCCACTGCCCCACTACGCCACTGTCCACCTATAACACAGCCAACAGCCAGGCATACAACAAACACTAGGCTTGGACATTTTAGTTCACTAAAAAAATCGCTCTTTTTAGTTCAGTTGAGTTTAATGAACTAGTTAGTTCATATAGTTCTTTTAGTTCATTTAGTTCGTTCGCTCTTTTAGTTCGTTTCGTGCACTCGTTCATGTTGTTAGTTCGTTAGGTCTTTTAGTTCGTTTGGTGTTTTAGCTCGTTGCATTTTTTAGTTCAATAGGTCTTTTAGTTTGTTTTGTTTGCTCTTTCATGATCAGATCTATAAAATGAAACGAATTATATGATCGAATCAATCATTAACTGCGGACATAGAAGAAATTTACATAAAAATACTACATATGGGGCATTCCACACAATATTTGCCACGAAAATTTGTTTTTGCAAAAAAGTTTTTTTTACCGTTCATTAGTGAAAAACTGTATCAGCACGGACTCAAACCATTGTTGAGTGAAACAACATTTTTTTCTAGTTCATTTCGATCTGGCTCGCTGCAAAATCGATTGAACTAAAAGAACTAAAAGAACGAGAATCAACGAACTAGTTCACATAGTTCTTGAGTGCAAATAGTTCAATTGAACTAGTTCGTTCGTGAACTACCCAAGCCTAACAAACACACAAACACAACTACTCAACGTAGTCAATAGCCAGCAACTCAACAGCCAACTCAGCATGGTATAATTCCCATCAAGTTTTTAGTGGAGGACAAATAAGAAGGCGTAGTTTGGCAGACTTAGGCACGGTCCGAAAGCGTAGTGCTTAGCCCGTCCGCTACTTGATAAACAAGTAAATGAAATTTTCCGATGATCTTATTTCTGCAGATCGTCGCTAATACATGTAGTTGTAGTTTTATATATAAGTTTAATTTTTATTTTGTAGTTTAGTTCGGACTTTTCACATCGGCTTCGGTCGGTCGGACATCCGAAGTAGTTTCTTTAAGTTCGGATTTTTCACGTCGGCTTCAGTCGGTCGGAGATCCGAAGCCGGTTCTTTTAAGCTCGGACTTTTCACGTCGGCTTCGGCGGTTGGACAACCGAAGCAGTTTCTTTTGTTCGGAATTTTCACGTCGGCTTCGGTCGGTCGGACATCCGAAGTAGTTTCTTTTGTTCGGACTTTTCACATCGGCTTCGGTTGGTCGGACATCCGAAGTAGTTTCTTTAAGTTCGGACTTTTCACGTCGGCGTCGGTCGTTGGGGCATCCGTAGATTCTTTTCGGCTCGGACTTTTCACGTCGGCTTCGGTCGGTCGGACATCCGAAGTAGTTTCTTTTGTTCGGACTTTTCACGTCGGCTTCGGTCGGTCGGACATCCGAAGTAGTTTTTTTAATTTCGGACTTTTCACGTCAGCTTCGGTCGGTCGGACATCCGAAGGAGGTTCTTTTAAGCTCAGACTTTTCACGTCGGCTTCGGTCGGTTGGACATCCGAAGCAGTTTTTTTGTTCGGACTTTTCACGTCGGCTTCGGTCGGTCGGACATCCGGAGTAGTTTCTTTTGTTCGGACTTTTCACGTCGGCTTCGGTCGGTTGGACATCCGAAGCAGTTTCTTTTGTTCGGAATTTTCACGTCGGCTTCGGTCGGTCGGACATCCGAAGTAGTTTCTTTTGTTCGGACTTTTCACGTCGGCTTCGGTCGGTCGGACATCCGATGTAGTTTTTTTAAGTTCGGACTTTTCACGTCAGCTTCGGTCGGTCGGACATCCGAAGTAGGTTCTTTTAAGCTCAGACTTTTCACGTCGGCTTCGGTCGGTTGGACATCCGAAGCAGTTTCTTTTGTTCGGACTTTTCACGTCGGCTTCGGTCGGTCGGACATCCGAAGTAGTTTCTTTTGTTCGGACTTTTCACGTCGGCTTCGGTCGGTCAGATATCCGCTATATAAATTTATGCTTAAGAGTTTATTTTCTTTTTTTTCTTTTTTTTATTATCGTTGGAGTAATAGTAAGGCGATTCACGCCATATATAAAATCATATACATTAAGATTAAATGCCAAATAAAGCAGCGTAGTCGGGCCTTGCCTAAGTCGTCGTCATACCGACCGTCACCGAACTTCACCGAATGCCGAATATCACCGAATTTCACCGAGTCATCGCACTCCACCGTACACCGAACACCATCAAACCAGCATCGGCAGATTCAATTACGTATCGTTGCATTTATTTATTGTGTAGTGTAATAAGTAAGGCTTGCTCATTGAATGAAACACTAAGAGAATATATATATATACTATGTACACTGCTAAAAATTATTACAAACAATAAAGCAGAAACTATAATAAGAGCATTAAATTCTTCAAGTCTTTTTATTTATTGGCGAAAGTTCGAGGGTGTTTTGTCTGATCCTGGAGTGGCTGAGCATACCTCAGCCTTTGAATAAAACCCCCCTTACAATGCTTACAAAAATTTCAAAAGCTGTTTATTATTTTCCAATGTCATGCCAGATAGTGTGGAAACAAAAGAAAAAAAAATCAGTCTGACAAAAACTTAATTTTTTAGTTTTGACACACAGATGAAATTCGGTATGTAATTTTTTTGACATGTCATTTGTATGAAACATATAGTCTGGGAGCGCATTTATAAGCAATTTAAATTGTTTTTCACGTTTGTTCCGCCTAATCGATAATTCACGTATGGTTTCAATCAATTTTTCCTCTAATAATCTATCCCTTTCAATTGGAGAAAATAATCTATCAAAAGAGAAATTAGAGACGTTCTAATTCAAAAATTTACAGACGTAAATACAAACGACATTTCAAAACCACAGTTTCATATATTCTACACTATCTGTTCCACACACTATTTGATCAAGTTGCCAACTGGATGTGTTGCGCACAAAAAATCAAAAAATTTTACATTTTCTTCAACCGACTCGACAACTGCCAAATTAAGCAATAACTGCGACACACAAAAGTTGATTTTCAGATAGTGCTATCGAAGTTGGTCGGTAAGTTGAGTGTATGGGATAGTAGTTAGTTAGTTTATAGTGGGCCCATGTGCACCGCAACCCATAGGATCTATTGTGCGTGCCCTTAATTAACACTCCATATTTAGGCTTTTTATATATTTTAGCACTGTCTCTGGCATGGTGTTCCAAATTGTGGACGGGGGCACTACTTCCCCTCCAATATGGAGGCGTCTTAGGATGTGGATTACCGGAAATTTACATAGAATGTGTTCGGGGGTTTCTTCTTTCTCCTCGCATAGTCTGCAGACGTCTGATTCAAAAAGACCCATCTTTTTAAGATGTCATCTGAGTGAGCAGTGAGTTGTGAAGAAACAGGTGAGAATTCTAAGGTATGCTTTGATAAGCTTGAGTAAATCTTTGGATTTTGCTTTCCTTGGAGTTAAAAATTTCTTAGATTGCCTTTGTCCATTAGTGTTGTTCCAGTGGCACTGAAATGTCTTATCTTCCCATATTCTAATTTTTTCTAGAATTTAGCCTTTTGCTAAGCTACAGAATGGTTCAAGTTCTATAAGAGTTCGATACGCTCCTCTTTTGGCAAGGTAGTCCGCCCTTTCGTTGCCCTCAAATCTTTCGTGACCTGAAACCCCCCATAATTATATTTTGTTGCTTTGTCCCAGCGTGTTTAAGAGCTCTACGCAGTTGGAGACTAGTCTTGATTCAAGTTCGTAGGCTTAAAGGGCTTTAAAAGCCGCTTGACTATCTGAAAGTATGTAGATGTGAGCCCCTTTGATTTCCTGCGCAGACATTCTCTGACACAAATTTCAATGGCATATACCTCCGCCTGGAATATTGTCGGCGTGTATCCCATTGGAAGAGCTTTTTGGAACTTGGGATCATATAACCCTGCTCCCGTTAAAAAGGTCGAACTCTCGTAAAATGTTGGATGAAACACTAAAGATTAACATTTTTAAATAAACTTTTCAGGAACTTTTTGGTCACTCTTATGTATTTATAAAACCAGCATTATATATAAAATCAAGGTAATCTTTTAAAGAAATTTTAAATAAAAACACTCACTGCCAAACTTAAATACCCGCTTGTAAAAATTTGTCTGTGATGACTTTGTAATGCAGAACTGTAAGCGGAGACAAACACTTGTTTGTGCTCAATTCTTGTTTGAAACTGAACTTTATTTTATTTTCATTGTTCAAACAACAGTTTGACTTTATCCGTCTGTGTAGTAACATCGTTTTTTCAAACTGGAAGTTTTGCAGTGAATTGTGTTTGTAGAAACTATTAATCTTAAACCAGAACAAACGTTTATTTTTTTAAAAAAAAAAGATCAAAGAACCAAAGTATGCGCCTTATACAAACAAGGTTTGGTCTTTGACCTGGAAAGAGAGGTATAGTTAGTTTATTTAGAGGAATTGGTTGGAACAATACGTAAATTATTAATTAGGCGAAACAACCGTGAAAGACAATATGAATTGCTTTTGACCGAGGCTAGTGTTATGCCTTAACCTCAGCAAGCATTTCCAGCCCTTAGTTGTTCTAGTCCTTTAATTCCACATTTTCCACAATTAAGTTGTGGTTTTTTAGTTTTCCATAATTCTTAAAAGTAGGAAAGAACAAAGAAAGTGAAAAGAACCATGCCCGGACCCGGATTCGAACCAGGGACCTTTGGGTTGTTAGTCTAGCACACTCAACACTAGACTACAAAGACCAACAAAGCATTATAATTATTTTCATAAAGAATTATTTTCAGATAAAAGGTAATAAATTCGATCATCAAATTGTAAAAATTATTGTGGAAATGATTTGTGGCATCATTTACATTTCTTTGCTTCTCTTCGGTAAGTTCTCTCTCGTTTTCGTTTTGTATTTGGCGCAGAAAGGATTTTTGTTAAATTTATTTGTGTTCTCACCAATTTTGTGCGTAATATTTTTGTTCTCTCCTATTTTGTGCACACCTACTCCCATTGTCGCTTACTGTGTAAGGTAAATGTCATCAGTGTTTTAGCGGCCATGTCCGTACAAATGTAATTGAGAATTGTAAACAAACTTTGGAGGCTCCGCAGCTACATTGAATTAAAGAAATAATTGGTTACGTCATGTGTTAATTTACTACTGGGTAGTAAGCAATAATTTAATAATGCGCAAAATTATTGTTTTCTTTGTTCCACTAAACTTTCTCTGAATCAAACATATGTTTTCGTAAGCGGTTCATTGATTCCTGTTGACTCTTGCCTAGCTTTTGTTAGCATTAGTTTTATTATTTCTTCAAAGGTACAAATTTTAGCCCAATTTAACTTCATTTTGTGTCCTTTTTGACATTTTGTTTTTATTTCAAAATATTATTGATGACTTTTAAATTGATTCCACTTCTTCTGTTGTGGCAAGTTGTGTTTGTGTTTAATGCTTGACTTAAGACCCGCATAAATTTGCTACGCTTGATGTAATAGTTCTATGTGTGCATGTGTACAATGTATATGTGTGTTTAAATCAAAATCTGTTTTAAATTGCCTCTTTAAAGTTTAACAAACACAGTTTTAATATAAATATTGTTTTATTATAGAAATTCAAGCATAAATCTGTCTTGTTGAGAAAAAGAAATCTGATGTCAGCTGGCTTGGCAGTCTGATGGAATGAGATGATGAAGATAAGCGGCAGTTGAAGTAAGCTAAAACAAGACGCTAGTCTTGATAAATGATGAAACTGACAAAAATAATGAAAACAACATGAGTGCTAAAAAGAGTTCAAGTATTGCTTTTTTGGGTCAGATTGGCTTAAAATAACGAAAGTTCTGTAAATTTAAGCCATGGCAAAGGTGTGTTTTTTCCCAACTTGATGGCCAACTGCACACAAATGCAAACGAAGATAAACGAGGGTTCGTGCTTTTTGCCTGATTAGAATTTGGTAGAACAGAAAAAGTCATGGAGGTCGAAGTGATGGCTTGTAGGCTTAAAATAGCAATATGATTGATTGGTTTTTGCTTTAAAGGTTGAAAATTTTACAATTCCACAGTGGCGCCGCTCATAAAACAAAAACCTCCGAATTCTAAATTTTTTACTACAAGTTAGCAGAATATGGTCACATGCAATGACAAACACTTTTGAATTGATTAAAATTGTTCTCACTCACTATAAGCATTCAAACAGAGAGGTACACAGAAAAAACAAATTTAATGAACGGCATACGTTAAAATTAATTCATAGATTTTAATGAAAAAAATCATTGAATTTTAATGAATTGTTCATAGTTTTTAACGTTCTGTTCATTGAATTCAATGAAGTTATATTCTTTAAAAATGTCTAAATAAATATCAATGATTTGTTTTCATTATTTTAATGGACTTTTCATTGATATCAATGAAAATTTCATTGATTCCAGTTGTAAATCAAATTTTAACGAACCATACATTGATTTTTAATGAACAGTTCATTGAATTCAATGTTTAGGTCATTAAATGCAATGTATAGTTCATTAAATTCAATGTATAGGTCATTGAATTCAATGTATAGTTCTTTTAATGAACTTTAGATTAAATTCAATGTATAATTCATTAAATTCAATGTATAGTTCATTGAATTCAATGTATAGTTCATTAAATTCAATGCATAGTTCATTAAATTCAATGTATTCAGTTCATTAAATTCAATGTATACTTATTTATTCCCTTCCCATTTTTGTTTGAAGTGAAACGCGAAGTTGTGAAGACGTGTGGCAATTGTGTGTGTAAATTTTAGATAAAAGGTGATAATAAATTAAATTAAAAGTGAAGAAAATGTTGTGTTTTGAATGTAAAAGAAAATTTAAATCTGTTGAATTACTATTAGTATTAGTAAATAATAGGAAATATACCTGGCATTTTAAGTGACTGCTGCCATCATTTTCAAAAAATGTTTACATTTTTAAAGGATGAAAACCACAAAAAAGATAAAGCTGTGCGGGCAAAGTTGGCAGAAATTGAAGATTTCACTAATTACAGTGGTAAGCTTAATTTTTCTCGAGGCTAAATAAATAAATAGTTATTTTTTTCAATTAATATCTTTCCAGACAGAACTGCTATGAAACTTCTTTGGAGCCTTCATGGGTATTTGATGCCCACTCAAAAAGTATGCGGTAAGGACTACTTTGGAAGAAAAACTTTCCTAAAGCATACAATTACCAGTTCCCAAGAGGCATTCGTTTTTGTTGAAAGCAGCATCCAGGAAGTCGAAAATATTCAACCAGGCAAAAATATTCAACATAAAATAAAGGCGAAAATATTCAACCATTAACCCTTGCTGTTAGAGAGAAGAACTTCTCCTCATTCCTCATTCATGGATGGTGTAAAATTTAAATTTGCTAGTTTTATAAGAGCCGTAATGTGTGCTTTAAAATTTTTCAATTATTTCAATTGAAATATCCTGCGGCATGCACTCTCCTGTGGGAGTTCATTGCCGTATATTTTTATAAATTTAAAAACTATTCAAAATCTTCGAAAATTTGTATATTACTTGACTCTTTAAAATAAAAAAAATATTGTTGAAATTGTAATTATTTCCTTATTTTAAAAATGTTTATAGAGGTATTAACAAATAATTCGTTGAATTTAATGTACAGATTATTCATTCCAATGAACTAAATACATTAAATTTAATGAAATATACATGGAATTCAATGAACTGAATACATCAAATTTAATGAACTGTACATTGAATCCAATAAACTGAATACATTAAATTCAATGAACTTAATACATTAAATTCAACGAAATTAACATTGAATTCAATGAACTATAATACATTGAATTCAATGAACTATAATAAATTGAATTCAATGAACTCATTTGTGTACAATGAACTTTACTTTGAATTCAATGAAAAAATCATTTATTTTGGCATTTTTTAATGAACGTGTTCATTAAATTCAATGAAGTGTATATTGATATTCAAGAACCCATTCATTGAAAATCACTAAGTTTAATGAACTATTCATTAAAGTATGAAGAAAATTCATTGAAATCAATGACCACAGTTCATTGGACCAAAATCAATGAATAATTCATTGAAATTAATGCACCTTTTCATTAATATAATGTACCTTTTTAGTTCAGTGTATGATATAATGGGTGTGGTACTATCGACATTATCGCTGATTAACAACTATCGCGTCTATTGATGATAAGAAATTAACTATGTAGCGATTGTTATTATAGTCATTATAACGTTTTATTTTTATCATTTTGTTATTATACCAGCGCTTGTCGCTGGTGACTTGTTTCAGCTGGTTTTTGACTAATTTGGGTTTGTTTGCATATATTAATTTTTTTTTTTTGCAACCGAAGCATGAAGAAAGTCACATGATTTCGTTCATTCATTTTGCTTTCCTCAAACCAGCGGACAACAAGTGCAGAGACGAGAATGCGGAAAACGCTGCTGAAACGCACTTCCTGCAACTGCAAGTCGTTTCAAGTCACTTGAAATACCAGTTTGTTTTGACTTTTTTCGCAAGTTTTTTCTACTGGTTTTTGTTGCCTTCTTGTTTTTTTGTTATTTCAAATTTTTTTTTTGCCAAAAGAACGTAGTTCGTCTTTCTTTGCGTAGAAAGAACGCACATTAAAAAAACGTACATCAGCTGCTGGTTCAAGATTTTTTGATGCTATGACTCAGCTAAAACGCACTTCAAGCCGCATAAAGCCACTTGATCATTCAACTGGTTGAAACTTTTTTAACTTTTTTCTTTAGGTTTTGTTTTTGTTGTATTATTTTTAATTTTACTACAAGCCAATACAAAACTAATTTAAACAAAGTTGTTATCTTGTTGCTGCTATTTTTGTTTGTTTACTTTTGTGCACAAAATCAAAGTGAAAGGAAGAGTGCACATAAGAAAATTTGATAATCTTCGATTCTCTGTTTTAGATGAAACGCACTTGCAGCCGCTAATCGACGAATTGCTTCACCGGCTGATTTAGCTTTTTTCACTATTTCTCTTTTTATTTTCTGTGTGAAACAGTTGATAGAAATTTATCTTCGTTGCTTCTTTATAGTGCTATTTCTGTGTGTATTTTTTGCGGGCAAGAAAATACAGTATAACAACTGAGCGCAATTTCGCGTTCTTGTGTGCTTATTATTTTTCTTGTTGGTCTTCTTTGTTGCTATCGTGTGTTCTTTGTTTCCTTGAATGAATGCATTCAAGGAAATACAGAATCGATCTCGACGCTGTCAGTCAAGTGTGCTGAAATTTGTTGTTTTTTGCGTATGTCAATATTTTTTCGAGGAATTTAAGTTGCTGCCGCACATTTGCGTCATATTATATTGCTATTCTTTTCCTCGCTTAACTAATCGCGATCACTAGCAGCTGAAGTGTGATTTATACATTGTCTTAGCGTGTACTTCTTTTTCCATTTCTTTTCTTTCTTTTTCCATTTCATGTTATTTAACGAAAATAATAAGAAAGCAACGTGTAAAATTTATCAAAACACATGTTAATCGTACGAGCGAGCGAGAAAGCAACATTCGGTAAGATTGAAACCAGCGCACAAGTCACTTGAAGCTGCCAGCTCGGCTGGCACTATACGCACTTTGAGCTTGTTTCATATGATTACATGTGCAACGTTTTCCAGGTTTCCTTCTCGGTTCGGCTCGGTCCAGCAACAAGTCGCCACTATAAACGCGCCCTTAGACACACAAGCAGCATAAAGCTTTACTGTTTTATCCCTCTGCTATTGTGTTTCTCATTGTTTCTATTACGATGCAGGCTTGATATTTTCGGTACAATTGTAGTTTTTTGGTACAATTTTATATTTTTCCTATTTCCTTCTATTAAAGCGTTTTCGGTACACTTTATTTCACTCTATAATAAACACAGAATTTAGAACTCTAAGTAAGCAAACGGTTTTAAAGAATTACAAAATTTATCTAATTCTGAATTTTGGTACTCTGTAAAATACATAAAAAACTATTCATTCGACAGCAAATGTTAAAAGAATATTTTGTTTTCAAAGTATTATAAAAATCAATTACAGAAACTGACTACAGATTGCAACAATTTATTTAATTTAATTTGAGCAAAATATTTTTTAAAATCTAGTGAACTAAATGCCAAAATATTGATATCAAAAGTAATATATTAAATGTAAAAATTTCTAAAATTTAACAGAAAGTGAAGAAACCTTAACAAAGAAATGTCCTGAATAACATTTAAAAACAATTTTTTCGGTTGGATTGTGTCAGATTTTGGGTGGATGGGTGGTAACTTTTTAAACCCCCAAGTGTATTGCGTAAGGGGTATACTAACTTTGTCACTCCGTTTGTAATGGCGTCCGTCTTTCTGTCTGTACATCTGTCTGTCGACACGATTACAGACGCAACTTCTAAGCTAATGAAATAAAATATATATGCTTATATTAAAAAAATCAATATAAATTTCGGGAATTAGCCAAATCCGATGAAATCCATGCCTACCTCCGATACAAAGTGAGTTTATCAAAACGGTATCTCTTAAAATGCCTTTAAAGTTAATATATGAACTTTGAATTTTGCACATCAGCTTGGAGTAAAACATTCATCACATATTTGAAATATGCCAAAATTGAATGAAAATCACGCCTACCTCACTCACAAAGTGGCGTCATTATAATACAGAAACTTCAAAAATTAACAAAAAAAAAAAACAGTTTAAACTTAATATTTTACACATTAGCTTTGATAAATTGTATGTTCACTGAGTCACAAATTTTAAATATTTAGATAAAAACCACGCCCTATAAAAGTGACGTCATCAACATTATATAACATCGACAACTAAGTATATACTAAAATATGGATTTGTGGTATTTTAACTTCGGTTCAGTCAAAGATAGTTCCTTTGTTGAAGGAATATACTTGATTGGTAATAAGTTTGCTATAATGGCGCAGTGCATTGTGTCTCTTGTGCTAAGCAATTGATTTAAACGTTTTTATTTGAATAATTTTTAGTATTGCTTTATTTTTAAAATGAAGAAAAGCCTTTTAAGTTTTTTATGTTTATTGACCATTTTGTTTATAACCTTATGTGGTATATCTTGAACTGATGAAATAAATAGCTAATCATATGTCAAAAATAAGAAAAAACCATAGACCAATATACAGTGGCGAGCAAAATGGGACAATGTTTGGCAGTTTCATACTTACGTTGTCAGAAAACTATAAATACGATTATGAATACGATTTGAAAAAGTATTTGATTTTGAAATCTTTGTTTATTTTACTTCAATACAAAAACAAACGAATCAATAAAAAAAATATACAATACTTAATTTTTTGCAAAGCTCAAAAAAGTGCATACATCCATTTTTGCACGCATATGAAAAACTATTTGTTAACTACATTTTTAAAAGTATTTGGTCCATAGAGCTTTATTTTTAATTACACTTATGATGCGGTTTGGCATATTTTCTACCAATTTTTGTATGGTTTTTGCAGGAATACTTCTCCTTTGTTCATTTATTCTTACCCATAGCTCCTCTAGTTTCTTGGGCGAACGCTCGTATGCTGCATGTCCTCTTTTGACGATAGCTCACAAGTTTTCGATGGGTTAAGGTCTGCGCTTTGGGCCGGCCACTGCAAGACGTTAAAATGCTGTTTATTTAGCCATTCTTTAACAATTTTTGAGGTGTGTTTGGGATCACCATCCTGTTGAAAGTATATTTCCTCTTCAGGATAAGCACACATCTCAACGAAATCTGGCAAATGGTCTTCCAAAATTTTCAGATAATCGACTGCTTTTATAGTTCCTTTAATCTTTACTAAAGACCCAATGTGCCCCCAAGTAAAGCAGCTCCAAGCCATAACATTGCCACCACCATGTTTGACTTGTTTCTTTTGAATGGATTCTTTAGGTCGGTGCCAGTAATAAGATTTACCATCTGACTGGAATCGATTAAATTTTGTTTCGTCGGACCAAATTATTCGTTTCCAGTCTTTAATACTTCAATGCTTATGCTCCTTGCAGAATTTTAGTCACGCTTTGACATTTCTTTCTGAAAAAGCTGGTTTTTTTTTAGTAGCTGATACGAACCCAATCCTATGAAATGCTCTACGTGCTGTCCACTTGCCAACGCTTTTGTTCAGCATAACTGCAGCTGACTTAGATGTTGTTCGGTGATTGCATCTTACTATACGTTCCATACAGCGGGCATCTCTGTCCGTTAGGCCTTGGTCGGCCTACCTTGATGATTGTATTCTCAGTATTGCGCCACTTTTGGACACGGATAACTAATCTATGACTAATTTTCAAAGCTTTTGCTTTAGTTCTTGACGACTGACCATTTTGAGACATAACTACTACATTATCTTTGATTTCAACATATAATTTTTTCATATTGGTTAGATTATTTTTATTCTTAAATAAGGCACGCTGAATTATTAACATGCAGCTGTCCTCGCACTTTGAACTCAAAGCTAACAAAACAGAAGCTATCTACAAACCTTTTTAAAAAAATAAAATGAATAACGGGAAATTTCCAGCTATAAAACAAAAAACAGTGCAGGCGTGCAAAAATGGATACATGCATTTTTTTGAGTTTTGCAAAAAATGATGTATTGTGCATTTTTTTATTGATTCGTTTGTTTTTGTATTAAAGTAAAATAAACAAAGATTTTAAAATCAAATACTTTTTTCAAATAGGTTTGTTATTTATATTTTTATGACAACGTAAGTATGAAACGGCCGAACATTGTACCAATTTTGCTCACCACTGTACATATATGTTTTTGGATTTTTAGTAAAATTTACTATAATTTCAACAGCTATTAATGTATTTTATGTAAAGCAGCTCCTTCAAAAAGAGTTTTCAAGCGTGTTAGTCGAAGAGACTAACAATGGTTATATTAGAATTATGCATTTACCTATTAGAAATATGATTGGTTTTCCAGGACTAAAAAAATTATTGCTAAATTTTATTTAAAGCTTAAATTTAAAATTCATAAGAGCATTATAAGTGTATCAAAAGGCTATCGATTGTTTTTTTTCGACTATTGATAAAATCAATGGGAGACCACACTTGATAGTTATATTGTCAATGGTCCTGCTTATCAATACTTTTCCGCTACTCTGATATTCATATTTTTGCCTAAATTTTCCGTCTGCTTTTCTAAAATTTCTATTATTTTTCTTACTATATATATAATCTCTTTTATATACACATATTACTTTTTCTTCTACTAGAAAGTTTGCATCGTATTGTGAATTGGTGCAAGCACTATAAACACTATCTATATTACTATCTATATTGCTATTGTATTCGCAATGTATGATGGTTTTTTGTGGTGTAAATGTGTATTTATTATTGAGTGAAAATTCGTCAAGTTAGCCACCTAAAACAAAAAGTACTAATTTCCATGTATTATTTTTTTTTATATATATATTTTATAAGATACTATTAAAGTGTAGATGAAACAAAAATGTTATGTGCATTTTTTGGTTTTTAATTTTATTTCAATGATTTATAAACAATTTAATTTTAGACCACTGTTTTAGTAAATTTAATTTTGCTAAACAAGTAACGGCTTGTTAAAATTTCATGTTTTTTTTTGCAAGTACTCTCAAAACATGTTTAAATATCAAAATTATTTTTTAAAAATAAAAAATATAAAAAAAAAATTTAAGAAAACTTTCTCGGCCACCTAGAAAATTTTTAAAAAAAATTACATGTATATACGAATTTGAAAAAAATTTTTATTTTTTTTATTTTTTTTTTTTGAAATATTTTAAATCTGCCCTACCTGTCTTGTGCGAGCCATACAGAGCACTGCACAATGAAAGGATTGGTACAAACAAGAGGAAATAAATTACTTTGTTGACGTTTTTAGTGCTTTAGGCATAAAAAAGTACAAAAAAAGGATTTTTAAGATCTTTGGACAAGTTGGCGTGGCACCTCCCATACAAATGGATCACATTTTTCGCAATACCTGAAGAACTATTAAAGCCACGAAAACAGAAACTTAGGCAGCCATCAAGAATGCCATTTTAAAGACATGGGCGTGATTGGCCAAGTGGGCGTACCTATCATAAAACTGGAAGACATTTCTCGCAATATCTGGAGAAACAGTAAGGCCATGAAAACAAAAACTTAGGCAGTCATCAAGTACGTTATTTAAAGAACATGTGCCAAAATAAAGCGCGATTGGACACGTTTTGCGGCCATATTGAGGTCGAATAGCCGAAACTGGCCGCAACCGAAACCGAAACCGAATATTCGATCGGACACTAATTAAGAGCACTTGACCAAAATATCATGAAATTTGAAGAAGCCGTTATTTAGCAAAATTAATTTTATTAAAACTAAATTCTTTATAAATTGAATTGAATTGAAAAATATGTAAAATAAAAAATTTACAGAATTTTTTTTTTGTAATTTACACAACAATAATATATATTATATATGGGCATTTCCAGAAAAAAGTCTACCACGACAAAAAAATTAAAACTTATAAAAAAATTATTATTTTATTATATCATTTAAGAAAAAAAATTTTAATTTTATGAGTTTCAGCAATTTTTACATAAATTCATTAATCGTGATGATCAAATCGTCTCCACTGTTTCACAAATGTAGTTTTTCTTATTCGTAAATGTTTCGTAACTGTTTCGTAAGCTTTTTTGTTTTAGGTAAAATGGAAGGCATTGACTAGAGATAATGAAAAAATTGTTGAGGCAAGGAAAGGACAATAAATTAAACTTGTTTTCTAATTACTTAATTACATAATTACTTAACAAGCTAATTACTTTAATACCCAATTAAACTGCAATGGAAATTTTAGTAACGCAACGCCAGTAACGTAACGCCAGATCAAAAATCCTAATAAAAAAACAGAAAAGATTTTTAAATTTGATCACTTAGAAAATAAACTAATGTTATTTTAAAACCTTCTAAAAAAAGTTTTATACAAAAAGTCTTGCCCAATTCAGAGAGTTTTGCACATTTTTTAATCCAAGTCAGAAATCATTCCCGTTTTTTGTAACGTAACGCCAGCACATATTTTTGCTCATATCTTTAGATCCTGAGAATTAATTGTTGTCATTGTTTTTACTTAATATAGTGCTACTTAATTACTACGTAAATATAAGAAACTTTTTAAAATTTAGATTTTTTCATTCTATTTTTTTTAATATTTATTCATACAAATCGTTCGTAACGCCAGTTTGGAAATGCTCATATATAAAAATTACGACTTTCTGTTTATATGGCTTATTTGAACAAATTTTTACTCACTACTATCTTATACTCACATTTGTCACTCCAATTTTTTTATATTTTCTACTACTATTTTTAATACTATTTTTACTACTAATTTCTACTACTCTTTTTCTACTTTTTATACTACTATTTCATGTTTTATTTTCAACTACGTATGGAATGAAGGTATGGTAGGATGATGTTAATTGATGTTATGGCATGCTGGTATATTTTTGATATGTATATTTTTACTACTAAGTGCATAATTTTAAATTTTGATAAAACTTTTTACACTACTATTTTCGTTTAGGATTTCTAGTATTTGATACTTTCTACTTTGTATGGCAGGATGATATTGTATGATGGCGTGTTACTATTTCTACGATATTTTACTAATATTTTCGACTAAGTTTTCTGGTACTATTTTCTACTACGTATGATATGATGACATAGTATGATGGTTAAATGTGATGGTGTGGCACAATGATGCGACATGATGGTATCGTATGATGAAGGGTATTGTATAATGGTGTTGGAACAAGGTGTATTGAGCAGATCAGTTGGGTCTGTTCCGGTGAAGTTATGATTCACCAAAGAGCGCTGGCCTTTCGCTGCCAATCTTGGTAAGTCGAGCTATTTGCATATAACTTTCGGGCAATTTATGCTCGGTTTATATGCAAACGGAGAAAATCAAAAAGGAACAAAACACCAGTAATTAGTTAGCTTAGGTTATATGTACAATATTTATTTCTTACGTTTTGTTGGTTAGGCAAATCTTCAATAGGTGAATATTAATAATGGCTGCTTCTTATTGCATGAAGTGCATATACATTAAGGTTAAATAAAACTAAATTTATGTTTCTGGCAATCAATAAGTGATTGCTTTGAATTAATCAATAAGTGATTATTGAATTCCAATTAGTGGAAATATTTAATTTAATATTGAATTCAACGCGGGTTTACAAAAGAAGCGTATTACTTTGCGAATTCAATTTGTGAACACAAGTAAAAAGCAAAACTCACTCGTCGGAGAAGCCGATCGAGCGACTCGTTCGTGTATCGAGAATCGATACTGGAACGAGTCGATAAAGTAGTAAGTTAATCTATTACTTTCTTTAACCTTTAGGGTTGGGGCCTAAACAGTATATTTATACTTCCTCTTTCTAGTACTACTTTCTGCTAACATTTTAACTCTTATTTCTAATACTATTATACAGCTATTTTTAACTATGATTTTTAGTACTATTTTCTACTACGTGTGGTATGATTAAAGTGTGGTATGATTGGTATAACAATAACTAAAGCTTCTACTAGTTCTACTAAAATCTTATACTTCTATTTCTACTAATATTTTTAATTTATTTCTACTGCTATTTGTACTAATATTTTTAATACCATAGAAAGATTTCCCACAAAGGGAATCATACTACCAATAAAAAGATACATCCATCAGAAGTTGAACTTTGATGAGCATATCTACGAACATGCTATCTTGCGATTAGAAATTAATTAAAATAATGCATTTGTCGATAATTTTGTGTTTACCGAATATAGTGAGACAACGGCTAGTTGTAAAAATGACTAATACCCACGATATTGCCAATCTTAAGAGAGAAAAACACTTTTTTATAATTTATTTCTTCCAAATTTTTCAGTAAACTTTTTGAATTATAAGAAAACGGTTAAGTTAAATGCAAACACAGAATCAGATGATATTATAATATATTAAAATATTCCTTCTCTTTGAGCTTAGTGAGCTTGCTATAAAATTTTTCACAGAAAACTGAGCGGCTAAATATGTAAAGTATCGTAGAATGACTCATATCTAAGATGAAGTTTTGAATATTTTTTTATACTAGCATTTATGCGTTGTTGAAAAAACTTCAGAATTTATTGGCGAAATATCGGAAAATATTAATGAAATTTTGTTATATTTTTAAACCCACTTGTTTGTTTATAAAAAATATTTAATTTCCTTCAAAATAAATAAAAATAAACGGGCATAAATAAATGATTGAGAGCTGAACCTACGTGTTTTATGCTGACTCCGAACGGCTTATGTTCTCAAAAAGCTTTACATGGCAATTTTTACTCTCTGAGGTTTGCCATTGTCTGCAGAGAGGCGATGACCGAACAGAAAAATTAATTCGATTGAAAAACTTTCTGTCTAAGCTGGAATTGAACCCGGGCTACCGCGGTTCTTAATCTTAAGGGCCACGCACTCTACCCACTAGGCCAAGTCAATTTCCTTCAACAGTTGATTTTATTTCACCTGTTCTTAAAAGTGCTTGATGCGCAGGCGCCAATAGTTATCGCCTTTTAATGGCTGACATATAAATCAACAAAAAATGTTTCTTTTGAAATATTTTAAAGAAAACTCTACAAATTTTTCCACTTTATGCAAAAATTGGGACTAAGGAAAGTTAAAAAAACACAAAAAATAAGAGATATGAAAGGCTAGGACACGCACACAGATAACACTGTGTTGACAAAATCAAGCTTAATAGCGTAACAAACGGAGAAGCTTGTGTTAGTGTGTTGCCGCTGCCCGAACAAGAACGGCAAATTGAAACGACAGCGATGCGAGGCCACGTTGCGACAGCAAATCTATTTATCAATTTGCAATTGTAAGCAGAAGCCGAGGCACATAAGACACAGACATACACAAAAATAATAACATACATGCAAACACGCAGCAGGAATTTACTCTGTGTAACGCTATTGTCCTGGCGCTCTGACTGAACAGAGTAAGAATTACTGCAGGAATATAAAATAGTATTTTTTATTTCCTTAAGCAAGCTGTAAAAAGTAGAATGTACAAGAAAATAAAGGCCTTGCAGAAACAAACATGGCTGTTGAGTGCGTTAAAGACACCTACACATACACACAAACGCAATGCAATTCAGCGCTTTATTGCCGCCGCTTCGCTCAAGCGGAAGTTCTTGCGCCCTGAGCTTGCTATCTGGTTGCAGTGCGTGTTGCCTGTTGCGAGTCCTTCCTTCATCCCACCTTCAATCGCAACCACCATTTCACCACACATCTTTGTTCATTTCTTTATATTTTTTTTTTCAATTTAAACATTGGGTTATATGTATGCGTGCCTGGCTGTTATACACTTTGTTACGTTTTGTCTAAGGTTTGCCTTTTAACTTTTTATCTTGTTGCCCCGCGCTTTATGTATGTATGTATGTTATATGTAGCTTTAAGCTGGCGGGTCTATTCTAAAGTTTCGCCATTAAGTTGTGTCACTGTGCGATAAGGCAGCCATTTTTTCATTGCCATTTTGTACTTTTTTTTTTTTTTTTGTTCTGCTCCTCTTTGTTTTCACAAATTGTACAAATGTGCGTAAATATGTATGGAACGCTTTGTTGCGTGAATTCAAAAATGTTGCCTTAGGCTTGAACTACACTTTACAGCACCCAATGCGCCATTTATAGTCGACTTTTAAAAGGCTGATAAATAAGAGAAACAATTTTTTAAATATAATAAAAAAGTCAGTGGTGGCTGTTTCCTGGAATTTAGCTTCATCGAGCTAAATTTAAGTGTTACTTTCAAAGTTTTGAAGTCGCAAAGCAACAACAAAAAGAAACCTAAAGTAAGAGCATTTCAAGAAAAGCTCAAAAAGCTCCATAGCCTAGGGGCAGAATTTGTAAAAAATATAATTTTTTAACTGTTAACATTTAAACAAAATGCTTTCACTTAAGCGAAGCTCAATGTTTTCGCATTTTTGTTTTCTTTTCTTATATAAATATTTAACATGTAGCGTATCATGTGGTTAGAATTTGTATTTTCAGTTTTAAGCAAGCAGAAAATTTAAAATACACGGTAAGCCTAAAACAACAATAACAACAACAACAACAACAATCAACTGATTTAGAATTCAGTTGAGCACAGCAAAGCTGAAAAATATATTTCCTGGTTTCTGCAAAACATATTCTTGTAAATATCTATTACTTTTGCTTAGGTGGGTTTCTTTATAGATTCTATTGTCCTTAGAGAATTTTTTTTAGGTAAGATTTTTTTTTATATTAATTCATAGTAACCTTCAAGATTTTTAAAAATATTTTTATTCAAGTTGCAACACAGTACTTGCTTTATCTAAGATTCAAATGCTAGGCTAAAGAAGTGTATTGGTAAGGTTACTGTTTTGGTTTTTGATTTGTGGTTATCCTTACCCTATTTGTGTTTTGTTCACAAAATTTATTTGTTACCAACATAATACTTAAAATAAGGATATGGATCTTTTTGTACAAAATTTATTACATTAAAAATTATTCGTCAATGCAGCTAAAGTTTTTTTAACATTTATATAATTAGTACTTACTTGAGATAGTAAATGTAATTTTTCAAACAAGTAACTTTAAAGAAAAATATAAAATTGTTTTTTTTTACCTATTGTTTTTTGTCATATCATGCAGTCTCCATAGGACATGAATCATATTAAAACAACTGTCAAATTCAATTTCTTAGCATGAATATGATTAGCAAAATTTTATACGTGTGCATTATTTGATATAATTTTTCATAATGAAATGAAATGAAAGAAGAAAAAGCGAAAAATTACAGCTCATTGCTTAAAATGAATGTTAAAAGATATCGCAAGACATTGATTTCAGAACATTAGCAGAAGTGGTCTCCACCTGCAATATTCATGTTAAGAAAACTTTCATAACATGACTTATATCACGTGGAAACCGCTTTTATCATATAAATAGAGATATGTTTCATTGCTTCTTTTCTAACCCTTCTGTCAACGGAAAGGTCTGGCCAGACTTTTTTGTACTTTGCCAGTGGTTTTTATACGGAAATGTTTTATGCAGCTGAAATCTTCTGCCTTTGTTGAACTATATTTTTTCTATCGTATAGTGAAGCTAAAGTAGGCACATATCATTTTTTTAAAGGACAGCAAGGATATTATTATTTATACCCCTCTTTTCAACAAAAAGGTCTGGCCAGACCTATACCTTATATAAGCTCCCATCGCATAGAAAAAATCGTGGCAGATATGAAAAGGTATGTATTTTTTGGATCAGTATCACCTCCTGAGACAAGTAAGACATGACTGTCAATCTGTCCATATGTCTGCCTGCCATTTTACCCATTCGTCTGTGCGTCTCCCCGACTATTTATCGACCGCGTGCACACAATTAGAAGAAAGAGTTGATAGAATTGAATGAGACTGGATAAATTTGGGTCAAAGATTGTGCAGTGTTGAATCATTTTGGAATCCGCCCACAGACACGCCCACCTAACAGTTTTTTGGACACAATTTCTTAGAAAATCTCTATAAAGCATATTAAATTAGAATATATTGAACATATTATTGAACAATACAGTCTATTTCTATTTTTTCTTTATTTTTAAAGTTTTTAATTTTACAAAAAAGTCAATGAAGCTCACTTGACCAAAAACACGGATGCACGCTGATTATTTCTGAATGATTTAGTAAAGCAATTGGTGACTCCTCCAATAGAGCAAATAATAAAAAAACCGAGAGCAATAGCAAAATTTTCTGTAAAAAGTGGAAGTGAGTCATTCTATGCATCACCAATTCAACAAATCATTCCACAGCCTAGAAGCAGCAAAAAAGTAGCTGATTAAAGGAAATCTTATCAGATATGCTGCACAAACGATAAATTGCAAAAGAAAACACGATTCCACTGCATAGCCTGCGAAAAATCGGTATGCCTGCAACATATTCAGCAACAATTTAAGCGCCATAAGTGCATTAATGCAGAATAAACCAATGAAACTTGGAAAAAAATATAACTTACTTTATTTCAAAATGAAAAACAACAAATATCTTTAATTTTATACATTGAAAAGTATGTTCTTTATTAATTTTTATTTTATTTTGACTGTTCTCCCATACAAATCATTTGAAGGTCTGGCTAGACCTTTTCGTTGATAGAAGGGTTAAATGTAGTTGTCAAAATTGTTTTTAAGTTATTTTTAAATATTTTGTTTTGAAAAAGAACTTGGAAAAGATCTGTTTCCTTACTCACTCAAAGTAACTTATAGTTAACCATTGCTAAGTAGACGCATTATGTTACCGATTCTTTCTTAAATACAATGTAGCTGCGAGTTTTTCACAGCCTCTATACAATTCTCAATTACGTTTGTTCGAATATGGCAGCTAAAGTTTTGATAACATCTACCTTAGACAGCAACTTACACAGTAAGTGAGCATGAGAGTAGGTATTATGCTTACAAAAAGGCAGGGAAACCACAAAAAATTTAATGAAACTATTCTCTACAAGCATAATGAAAACGAAAGGGTTCACAAGCAAAACAAACAAATTAATTTTGCAACTTCTACAATGTAATTAAATTATAATTATTAGACAAATAATTTGCCTTCTTTGCAGCATTTCAAAATTAATATTTAATAAAATTTTAACTATTTGATGTATCAAATTTTAATTCAAGTTCAAATATAAGCAATATTATTTTTTACAAATAATTTTTAAAAACTTTTAAAATTTTAATTTTTTAAAATAAAGTTTAAAAAAACGCGATCTTGCTGCACAGCCGAATGAATTCAGACTGTTGTTTTAACAATAAAAATAAGCTATCACAAATCAGATTTAGCCATATCCTGCATACATTGCTGCATTACAATGTCATGACCAACACATTTTTACAAGCGGGTTCTTGAAAGCGTTTCCTTTCACATTTTCTTGCCGTGAGAGAAAAAGAAGAAGAACAAGCAATATGTCACTCTCTATTCAGTTACAAGTAATTGAAACTGGTTTCATTTTTACTCAAAAAATTAAGCTACAAAAATTAGCTGATCCTCAAACTATAGGCTGAAAATTTTTTATTGTTTTGCGAAATTCGCTACATCCGCGTAACAAAAGTTTTCATACAAAAAATTGCTTAGCTAAGACAAAATGACTATATCCGCTTAGCTCGTAGTCGGCGATAGAAACACTATTGCCAGATCAAGAAAATGATAAAGGCCGAAATTAGTTGAGATCACTTTTGGAAAACAATCATGTTTATGTCAAATCAAAAGAAAAGTCACATAAGTAAAGTCCGTGGAAGACATGATACAATAACTATAAGGTAGGAGTGACACAAAATCCAAAGTGTTTTACGTAGAAACCAGCCATGTAGGCTTAATTCTACGTTGCTTCATAGCGTGGAACCGAAATATTGCGTCGACTAACTCCCCTTTGAGGGTTCAAAGGTAGCAAATTAGCCAAATGTAGTGATGACATGTCGTAACCCATTCTAAAATCTCATCCGCATTCTGGGGTACGGCATCCGGTTTGATAATACAAACCTGCACCGAGCTAAGTAGCTCTACCCGCGATTTAGGTGATAAACACACAGCCATCACGAATCTCCACGAAGGGCCGACTCAATCAGTCAACCTGGCACATGCCAATGGGCTACCGACTGCCCGTGGTACCAACTTTCAAGTCTTTGGTTGGACCTCGTAGCATAGTAAACCAGTTTAAGCTTATCACAGCTGCGGACTGGTAACCAATAAAACATAAAAGGAAAAATCAACTAGAATGAATAGCCACATTTACAATCCATTCAATTTGGACCAACATACTCACACAAAGCAGAACAAAAAGCAAATACAACAAACTCAAAAACGCCTGGCGCGCCACCTTACAAACACCTGATATGCATACTGATCTAACCTAGAAACTTGTTCGCTAGAAGCAAGCACGTTTGCTAGGTTGAAATTACCATTTACTCTCAACACACTCATTACACGCAAATTACGAATGTCTTCATAAATAGGACACTCACGAAGTACGTGCAACCAGTCCTCGCGAGCTGTCCCACATTCACATACCGCAGTCACACTCAAGTTTCTCTCATGCAAGAAAGCATTGAAAGAACCATTGAAAGAACCAGGCCAGTCAAAAGGAAATCCAGAACTAAGCTAAAGCGAAAGTCAGGGTGACCATCCACAAACATAACATCACGTAAGGTAGGAGTGAGAGTTCGGGGACCATTGAATGTTAAACAAAATAAAACTCAAATTTTAATACAACAGTTGCTAACTCGAATGTAACTCCGCTGAATGCGGCCAATGTCCGCGAAACACGATCTTGTTTTTACTTTCTTTATTTTGACATTCGATGGTCGCAGCTCGTGAGATAAAAGGTAGCTATCAACGCTACCTAATAACTATTGTATCATGGTGGAAGACATGTGTAACGCAATGCTGCCAAGTTTTGAAGAAAAAATTTAAGCGAAAAGTTAAGGCCCAGTTATAATAGACGTAACGTAATGTGGTCTAATGTCAATTGCGCAGTGTGTCCTTTCACTTATTGTTTCAAACAAAACTTTCTTATACAAGTAATTATAATAAATGCAATGTAATGTAACGGGACGTAAAGATCCATTGGATTTCGATTTTTAAGTTACTTTACATTACGTCTGTTCAAAGAACAACTAAACATTGAGGTTAGATTCTATTATTGCTCTATTTTATATTGTTGAACTACGCTTTTTGTTGAATTTTCGTTATTAATGTGATAGTTCTATATATCCACAGCTATGGATGATAAAGTTTTAATTGAACTTGTACGGGAACGTGCAATTATTAACGACAAACAACTGCCTGGCTACTGCCTATTATAATTGCTACAACGTTCTCTTACATTACGTCCCGTTTCGATGGCAGTTGACAACATTTCGTTACGTTACATTACGTCTATTATAATTCTACCTTTAAGCGTTCTTTATAAGTGTTCTTTATAAGAATAAACTAGTAATAATTTTGAGCAAAAATCAATTTCTGTTCCATTACAAAAATTCGTGAACAGCTGTTGTACTTGAATCTTAAGTGAAGTCGTTTCCATCCTTTTTGATAAATACTTTAATTTTTAATGATAAACAATTTACACTCTATTACTCGAACTGTAATCGAACTTTATTTAAAGTTAGTTTGGAAGCAGGAATCTTTTGAATCACAATCTAATATTAGCTTGTTTCTGTGTTTGTAGATAAGTTCTTGAAAAATGCTTAAATAGATAATTAACAATATAGAAGCTTATTCAGCGAAAACTGAATCTAGTTAAGATTCATTTAAAAAAAACAAAAAAACAACAAGGGGGTGCATTAAAAATTGCTCAAAACACTACCAAAAACCATAAACCCTTACATATAACTCATATGGGGCATGAAAACTTTGAAGCAAGATTTCTCGAATTTTTGATATTGGGGGTTGGAATTAATTTTAAAGGTTTTTTTTTGGTTTTTGAGCATTTATTTAGAAACAGCGGTACAATGTATATTATTCAAAGTACTGTCCATCGTTAGCTACAACATTTTCCCATCTTTCTGGCAGCATATGGATTCCGCGCCGGAAGAACGATTCGTCTTTTGAGGCAATCCACGAATCGACCCATTTTTTGGTATCCTCGTAAGAAGTGAAGCGCTGCGCAGCCAAGCCATGCGTCATCGATCTGAATAGGTGGTAGTCGGAAGGAGCTATGTCTGGGCTATAAGGCGGGTGGGGTAGCACATCCCAATTCAGCGCCTCCAACGTTTCCTTGACGGTTCTTGCAACATGTGGCCGTGCGTTGTCATGTTGAAAACCACTTTGTCGTGTCTTTTGGCATATTCCGGCCGTTTAACCTTTAATGCTCGGCTCAATTGCATCAATTGTTGTTGGTAACGTTCCCCAGTGATGGTTTCGTTAGGTTTTAGCAGCTCATAGAACACGACACCCTTCTGATCCCACCAAATACACAGCATAAGCTTGGCGCCATGAATATTCGGCTTGGCCCTCGATGTTGATGCATGGCCGGGTGGTCCCCACGATTTTTTTCGCTTAGGATTATCGTAATGGATCCACTTTTCATCGCCAGTGACAATACGATGCAAAAAAACTCTTCCTTTTATGCCGCTGAAGCAGTTGTTCGCACATGCAAAATCGCCGTTCAACGTCTCTCGGCTTTAACTAGTACGGCACCCAATTTCCTTGCTTTTGAATCATTCCCATGGCCTTCAAGCGTTTGCCGACCGTTGATAAGTCGACTCCCAATGATTCTGACAATTCTTGAAGGGTTTGACACGGGTCTTCATCGAGCAAAGCCTCCAATTCCTCATCTTCAAACTTTTTCGGCTGGCCTGGACGCTCTTTGTCTTCCGTATCAAAATCACCACTTTTAAACCGACGGAACCAGTACTCACAAGTAGAAATCGATGGAGCATAGTCCCCGTAAGCCTCAGTAAGCGTGCGTTGTGCTTCAACCGCTTTTTTCTTCAAATGGAAGCACAAAAGTAAACCTTCCCGCAAATTGCGTTTTGTTGGAACGAAAGTCGACATGTTCACAGAGAAAAAAATATATGTTGTTTACACTTCAGTGGAATGACACATACTAAAAAATGAAGCTTAGACAATGTGCTTTGAAATGAATATAGTCACAGGTGTGCCCGATGCGATCTATTGATAGTTACGCCATCTCTTAGAAAACCTTTAAAACTAATTCCAACCCCCAAATAAACTGTTTTCTCAAACAATTCCATGTCATATGCTGACTGTAGCTACAAATAAACATCTACAGAAAATTAAAGCTTACTGTACAACAATAACTACCTAGCAAATCTACAACAACAACGCAAAGAGAATGACAAGATCCCAGCGGTTGCGCTGCGTTAGAGGGGATGAGCCGAATTGGCGGCGGAAAATATACAGCACTTTGCTTGCTATATTTTCTGTTTGCCTTCTAGCAAGATCTCAAGTGGAGGGAGGCATTAAAAGAGACTTCAGAGCTAACTGCTGAAATAAAAGTAAATTTAAATTTTTCATATTTGTATTTTATTTGACAGTCGTGAAGTCTCTTTTCATGCCTCCACTTTAAATCTTGCTAGCAGGCAAACAGAAAAAATAGCAACCAAAGTGCTATTTATTTTTCGCCGCCAATGCGGTTCATCCCCTCTAACGCTGCGCAACCGCTTTGATCATGTCATTCTCTCTGCGTTTTTGTTGAAGATTTGCTTGGTAATTGTTGTTGTGCAGTTAGCTTGAAATTTTTTGTAGATGTTTTTTGTAGCTACAGTCGGCATATGACAATCGAAGTATTTTTATAACACTTTATATTAATGTACATAAAAACACTTGCACAAAAAACCTGCAAAATAAATATATATTTACAGTTGTAATTGAATAACTACAGTCTTCTTATCATAAGCGTTCTATTTCTTACCGCCTAATGTTGTAAATCGAAAACGCAAACAAACAACAAGTAAGACACGAGAAGCAACACTTTTTCTATACGAAATTCTATTGCTTCTCGTGTCTTGCTTGTCGTTGGTTTTCAATTTGCGACACTAGGCGGTTAAACTGTCTACGTACATAGATTATATTAAATTATATATAATTTATATGCTATATCTATTTCTTATATATTCTTATTTTAATACACAACATAAACCATATATAGCGTGCATGTATATTGTGTTATTATATAAAAAGATATAAATAAGATTAAAATTTTTAGATTAATTCAATAATGAAATAATTTAAAAAAATTATATGATTTATATGTATATATTTTTGATATGGTAGTACATGTAGTTAAAAGAAATAGTTTCAGCCATTTATACAAAATTTCAAAAAATTATTTAAACTCTTATCTTAAATAAATTAGTTGTCATATGCCGACTGTAGCTACAAAAAAATCTAAAAAATTCCAGCGCAACGTAAGAGGGGATGAACGAATCGGTGTCAGAAAATAAACCGCATTTTACTCGAATGGCAAAATTAGACAAGGTAGTGTTAAGGCGGAGACCCGTTGACCGAAACTGTCAAAACGAAGTTAACATTTCACACAAAATCTGCAACCAGTGAGAATGCAATATGAAAGCAAAAATTGGCCAAAATACCAATATGGCTGAGTTTGACAGTTGTGGTCACTAAGAAAGAGAACGCATTCAGCCCTAACACTACCTTGTCTAGTTGTACTATGAGTGGTGGCATCAAAAGGGACTTCAAGGCCAGTCAAACAAAAACAAAATATCAAAAATTTTAAATTTATTTTATTTTAACCTACAGCAGCTCTATATATACATTGAAAAAACTATATCATTCAATGTTTCGCAGCGGAGCAAAGGGAGGGAAAAAACTATGGGTCAGCAGAGGAACTTATTGATGGTTGCTTGCTACATTTGCTGAGCACCTTGTAGTCAAGATCCAAGAGCGTCATTAAAATACCTACTCGCTGTCTCTATTGATGACGAGAGTTACTCGCAAAATGACGATCAGGATGACGCAAACCAAAGATTTACCCTCTACCAAAATCGTTCAACGAGCCTAAAGAAGTTTTCACTTCAAAAAAATAACGAAAGTGCTTGAGTTTGTGTGTGCGTGGGCCAACGATATCCCGGTGCATCACAAAGTGCAGCAAAGTTAAATTTGCTTTCTTTGCTGGTGAACGTCCTCCAAGTACCACCAGCAACAGCACAAACAAGTGCAGCGCAAATTTCTTGCTAGCCAACTTGTGCCAACAAGTGCCACCAGCAACAGCATAAGCAAATGAAGCGCAAATTCTCCGCTTTTAATTTATTTAATTCACGCCAGAGTATTATGGCAGAAATTTGCCTCTGCGCTTGAGACATGCTGAAATGGTGCTTCTGAAATATTGCAGAGTTGACCAGTCAATTGAATTGTGCTGCACTTGCTGGTGCTGCTCGTGGCGACTCTCTTTGAACGTTGGCAAGCAAAAGAATCAGGAAATTTGCGCTGCACTTGCTTGTGCTGCTGGTGATGGCACTTGGAGGATGTTGGCTAGCAATAAATTTTGCACTGCACTTGCTGGTGGTGGCACTTGGAGGACGTTCGCCAGCAAAGAAAGCAAATTTAACTTTGCTGCACTTGCTGATGCACCGGGAAATCGTTGACCCAAACACACGCACACACAAACTCAAGCACTTTCGATATTTTTTTATTATTTTGTTATTTTTTAAGTTTTTCAACTTTACAATATTACAAGTTTACGAAATAAGTTGCAAGTACAAGCACTCAAATTAAATGTGTCGCAAATTCAATAAAATGCAAATTAAATAAAATATTTGCGCTTAAACACAACCGAAATGTGAAACTTCAAAATTTGTAATTGTCAAAATTTCATCGTCCATTTGACACAGCAAAAAAGACAAATTAATTTCAACACACACAAATTTTATTCAACCTGATATTTTCTATCCTACTACGACTAAAAAGTTTCCTTTTTACATACACCCTTGATGAAAAAATTTATTAACAAAAAATTGATAGTTGACAACTCTGAAAATAAAATGCCGCAGTGGTGAAAATAAAAAGCCACTGACAAATACAACAAGTGTTAAAAATTGTCAAACTTTGTTTGACGATATATAATAAAATAAGAGCATGCATGTAAATATTTGAATGTTCAACATATTCCTTTATCACAACTTAAAGATTAAAATGTTAAAACACTCAATCCATACATTATTTTTCTTGTTTGCAAACGAAGTTCCTGCAGAAAAAAGCAGAAAAAGAAGAAGATCGTTCATTTTTAAATCTCACCATGAATAGCAGCGGCTGTTTGAGTAAAAGCAAATTTTTCAAAAATGTTGACAAATACAACAACTGAAGAAATTGCCAATCTTTAAAAGCATATATAGACCAATATAAAGCGAATTAATAATAAGTTTTGGTTGCAAATATCTTAATGCAATCTAACTTAAGTATTTACATACTAACAAACAGATTATATGCATTCATTTCAGGAGTTGACAAGTGATTGCTTTGTGAGCTTGCGGCCGATTAAGAACAAGAGTGACGATCATTGGCCGCATTCAGCGCAGACAACAGTTGGCAACTGTTGTGTAAAAATTCGCTGAATGGTACAAATTTGGTAGCGCTAACTAAAACTGATAAAGTAACGAACGCCTTTTAATCGAGCGAACAAATTCTATGCTACATGAACACAACGGTTTGCTTAACTGTCAGATGCTGTTGCTGACTCTGTTAATTTAATAAACGCAGAAAGAACGCAGCAAATTTATGTGAGAAACCTTTGCAATTGAATTAACTTTACAAAAAATTAAATTGATTTTAACTTCTGACGTGTAAAGTAGCAACACATTCAGAGAAAAACATCGTGAACTAAGGTAGAGCTACCATTACAGTTCACAACAATTGTCTGCGCTGAATGCGGCCATTGTTGATTTTTCTTATGCAAAAATACATGCAAACATTTTTTGAGGTTATGTTTTCTAAGTTTCCTATCTTGTTATCTTTGCTGTCTGTATTGATGACGAGAGTTCCTCGGAAAAATAACTTAAATGAAATTGTTTCAAACTTTATTTCAAAAACAAATTCTTTTAATATGAACACAGTTTCATTAAATTTCAAAACATATTCTCTCAGTGTAAAATAATTCTAAGCCTATGTTTTATAGTCTTTTCACAATACTCTGTTCTTAATTTAAAACTCAATGTGCTAAATTGAGTCTTATTATGTTTTTCCAATGTCATCTAAAGATCTTTCTCATGACCATAAACACAAAACGGCTACCATGTTGAGTTGAGGTTTTCCCTCGAAGCTCGTTAAAATTCGTTCATTTCGGGAGCGGAGGATTTAATCCCCAAAAATCACCCCTGAGTTATGCGCCTGCAGCTTATATATTGATTCTGAAAGTTAGTTAACTATTAAATTGCGTGCGATCAAGGCTCGATCACACAGGAGCATGTACTATACTTCAATCTAACTATTTCCGTTTCCTTTTCTTTTTCTAATTAAAAAAATGTGCAACTGTTATGAATTCTTTATAAAAACCTAACTTTATCCCGCACTACATTCATTATATTGTGTAAAAGAGAATATATACATAAATATTTATTTATATGTAAAATGTAGAAATCGACACTATTTCCTTGGCTATTTTTAATCTTTGTTATAAATTGCATGTGGCGGCCGTAGCCTAGTGGGTAGAGTGCGTGGCCCCTAAGCTTAAGAACCGCGGTAGACCGGGTTCAATTCCAGCTCGGACAGAATGTTTTTTCAATTGAATTAATTTTTCTGTTCGGTCGTCACCTCTCTGCAGACAATGGCAAACCTCAGAGAGTAAAAATTGCCATGTAAAGCTTCTTGAGAACATAAGCCGTTCGGAGTCGGCATAAAACACGTAGGTCCAGTTCTCGGTCATTTGTGATCAAACATTTAATAACACGCACAACACAATTGATCAATAGAAGCTAGGTCAAAGTCCTTCCATGGGCTGAAATGGCCAGTTTATTTTATTTTTTATTTTTATAAATTGCATATGTTAACTGTTTTCATAAATAAATATATTTTTCAAAGTATTTTTACAACTAGCACCCAGCTTCTCTACTACACATATTTAGTTGAGCTCCGCCACGAGCACTTTTCACACATGTTGTACTCTCACTTTCTCAACGATTATTTATTGTTTTAGTTTTATTTTAGTTTCTGATAATCATAAGAAAAGAAAATCTGTCTGTTGTCTATTTTTTCTTCCGCTTACATCCATGAGTAATTCATGACGTTTGAATATTTATCAGAAAAAAAGAAAAACTCCTATTTGCCACTAACAAGACGGTTTAGGATAGCGATAAACTATAAATGTATCTTTCTGTTGATGTGTTTTTTCTTTATTTTTCACAAATAATTTTTTTGTTTTGTTTCTACGTCTTGCTTATCATCAAAACAAACATTATAAATTGAGATACTGATGCACAAGGATTACCAACGTATTATCCTGGCAATAACATGTAGAAATTTTTGCCACTCTTCGACACCCACACAATAGCGCTAACATTGAAACACTTACGAAAACTAACAAGAAAAAATAAAAGAAAAACTAAAACAGCAATGAAAAATAACAAACAAGATGCAGAAAAACGACAGTCTTCTATCAACTAACTAATACGGCAGCAACAACACTAAGAACAAAAACAATAGGAAGAGGCAGGAAAACAACGCTAACAACAAGACAAGAAAGGACGACTACGCTGTTGTCGAGTGTTGTGTTGTGTCATAAAACTACAAAACAGCATAAGTGCCACAAAAGACAAAAACTACACTTGAACGATGGAGATGAGTGGATAGCAGCCGCTAGACAGACAGACAGACTAACATACACATAGACGACACTCAGCAGCAAATGACAACGTCAAGCAACATATAGACAATGTGAAAAACAAGGAAGTAAGAATTATTATCTACACTGAAGAGACATTGAATAATGGCGGCGACCAAACGCTGCTCATCCAAAGCAGCTGCAGCTGCAGCAGCAGCGGAAGTTGGGGTGACCTAAGCTCTGGCTTCGTTTGTGCAAGAATGCGTCTAAATATGCAGGCACTTCCGCAATGATCAGATTGTGCAGCTTTAGCTCTAGTTGTTGTAGTTGTTTTTGTCTAAGTTTTTGTTGCAGTTCAATAACTGGGATAACACAAAAAGACACTCTTTTTGAAGTGCAAGCGAGGGGCTTAAAACTTTGTTGAGTGTTGAGCAGGAACGACCAGAATGAAGCAGAAGCAGTTGTAAAGCAATAAGGAAGGATTTTATGAGGAAAATCCTTAATAAAAACGTTTCTCGAACATTTCAGGCAATCAGTGAAAATTGTGCTCTGGGCGGCATGCGGTGCGGCATCAAAAACTTTTCAAACTTTCAGTACGATCCTTAAAATGAAAGAAAGTTCAAGTAATAAGTTGATACCGCTTTTGTTCCTTACTTTGCACTGGAGAGTTGCAAGGAAAAATTGATATGGAACAGAAATCAAAATTTGTCTCAATTTTTGTGTAATTATGAAAATTAATAAAAAAATAATAGAATTTTAATAAGAAATCAATAACGCTCAAAAATATTTTTTTGTTGAAATGTCTATGTAAATAAGAATTATTTTAAATACTTTATAATTTATTTAATTTTTGTTTTTTTAACCCTTTCACAGCAGCTGGGACACATATGTCCCAGTAAGTGTTTAAACACGACTGAATGTAAAAGTTTGCATTCAATTTGGAGCATATGTGTCCCGAATCGTCTATTGGAATGCTATCTAACGGTATTTACTTTTGATGGTGTCTCTCGTGAGTTATTAGTGTTTCGTTTTTTATTGCAACTAGTGGTGTGCAGTCTTAAATGAAAAGAAATTATAGTTTTTTGTCCACAGACATAATATTTGTAAGAAAGAGGTGTTTTGAATAATAATTACTGAAAAGAATCATAACATTGGAAGTGTTTAGTAAAAGGTAAGTACTATATACATATTTTTTTTTATTTTTTTTATAGTTTTTCGCTGCGGGACATATATATCCCAGTCGTCTTTTTTGACGGGACACATATGTCCCACTAGTCTTGTAAAGTTTTTAGTTTTAGTTCTTATTTTTCATTTCAGAAAAATCAGAATGAATCAGAAAGAAATTGAGCAACATTTGTTGAACTTATCCGATAGCTCATCAAGTAATGATCCTTTTGGAAGTAGTGACAGTAAAATTGATCCAGATTTTCAACCTGAGGACGAGTATGAAGATGGAAATATAACTTCGGAATCTACAGATAGTGATTTTGAAGAAAATGATGATTCAAACAAATCAAATGGTCATCCTACAAAAGAAGATGAGAACGAATCCAGTTTGAATTTGATCCATCCGCCACATATTTGGTTCAACCCACATGATTGTTTTCAACAAAAAAAAAAACATTACTAATATTTCGTTCATGTAGTACCATAATTTCACGTGAATATAACTATTCAGAATTATTTTATAAGTTTTTCCCACAAAGCTTGATAAACTTGTAACGACTTCTTGTTTCCCAGGACCTATAGCTGGGATAGATCAGCCTGTGTCCAGGGTCGCACACTTATTTATTTAGATAGAGACATTGATTTTAGGCTTATTCTATTCTTTATTTTCTTTCTTAAACGTTATAAAATTACTAAAATATTATATATATCACATATACAATTATTTATATCACCGTATCCTTGGATTTTACTCCTTGCTTGTAATTACTTGTAGCTGCGTATCCTACGGTTATTTTAAAACACAGTGACGGGTGACGTACTCATATATCCAGTAGTAAACTAATAATATTGCTATCTATGGTTTCTTAGAGGTTACCTAGTAGACCAAGGAGTCTTCTTTATCAGCCCAGTAGAGACTAGAAGACTGATAAACAAGCCAATTCTAAAACTAAATATAAAAAAATAAACTAAGGATCTATGGATGTCTGTATAAGACCAAGGAGTCTTCTTTATCAGCCCAGTAGAGACTAGAAAACTGATAAACAAGTTAAAACTAAATATAAAAATAAACTAAAGAGCCAGGTATGTCTGTGTAAGACCAAAGAGTCTTCTTTAGTAGAGACTAGAAAGCTGATAAACAAGCAAATTCTTAAACTAAATATAAAAATATGAACTTAAGATCCAGGTATGTCCACTAGTTCTGCCAGCGTCTCTGCTCTGCCTGCGTCTCTGTCGGTGTTTCTGCCACGATCTCTGCCTGCGTCTCTGTTTCTTGACGTCGCGGTGAGTACTTCTGTCGACTTTTCCTGTAACCTGATGACTTCTAGCACTCAACTTTAGGTGTTCACTTCTCTGCAGGTCTTTATCAACTGTCTAATTTCATGCCTGTAACTTCCTTTTATACCATCGTGTCCAACCAACGCTTATCTGTCGTTGTCATGGCGATCAGCGTATGGCCTACGTGACTATGTGTTAGTTGTTGTTGCTTGTTTACTCTAATTGTTCAATCATTCAATTGTTCCGTTATGGTATTAAGCCCGTACAGGGTGGTTGGTTCTCATCAGTGAAACATATAAAATAAAAATTTAAAGTTATAAAATTGGATTATTAATAGTTGTGTACAAATATCTAAGTTACAATCAAACTATGTTATTTTGTTGCATATACACTCAATTTTGTGAGGGACAAAATTGGTCGTTTCAAACTTTATTGTTCAATGCACAAATGAGCGTTTGGAGATTGTAAATAAGACAAAACGTAGAGCGAGTAGAAATTCAAACACTGATATTGGTGAATTGAAAATTATATTGGGTGTTATGCTTGCAATGTCTTATAACCGGGCACCAAGTATGGAGAATTACTGGTCAAAGCATCGTTCGTTGGGAAATTTGATGATAAAGAAAGCAATATCACGAGATCGGTTCAAGATATTATCGTCTAAAATGTATTTTGCCAGACCTGAGAAACCAGCTAATGCTGCAAAAACATATTATATTGATGACGTTGTAGAATTTTTAAAAAAACTTTCCAAGATAGTTGCCAAGATAACGTATAACAAAGACAAATAGACGAATCAATGACCAAATTTAAAGGTCGTTCAGGAATCAAAATGTGGCTAAGGTGTGATTCACTGACAGGATATACATATGATTTCAATATTTATAGTGGAAGAGAAGTAAATGCTGTTGAAGGTACTTTAGGAGAACGTGTTGTGAACAAATTAGTGGAAACAATTCGTGAAAAGGACGTCGCAGTGTGTTGTGATAGATTTTTCACAAGCGTGACCTTGCTAGAAACGCTTAATTTTGCCGCATTGGGAACATGCAATTCTAATAGAAAAAATCTACTAATATTATCTGAAAAATTAAAAAGAGGCGATAGCATATTCAAAGTCAATAGCAGTGGCCTTATTTTTACAAAGTGGCAAGATACTAAGGAAGTTTTGCTTTTGAGTAACTGCCATAATGCATCTACAACAACGGTAAACAAAACCGAAGCCAATGGAGAGAAATGCACAATTCCTTGCCCACAAATGATAAAATATTATAGAGATATGATGGGCGGTATCGATAGGGCAGACCAAATGGCCACTCTATATGAAGTCGATAGAAAATCAAACAAATGGTAGAAAAAGATTTTTTATAGACTTTTGATGATGTCAGCTGTCAATGAATGGGTAGATCATTGTGAGCTGAATCGAAAAACAACCTTTTATTGAATTCCTTGTTTCATTAGCAGAAGGTCTTATTGAAGAAGGATTAAATACTGCAGCTATTCGTCGTTCCGATAAAAATGGTCGTGCATCTAGAAAAAGACAAATGCTTGGCAATGTTAGTCTTCATCTGCCCATAGAAGGTGTGAATAGAAGACGGTTTTCAAAATGTGCTGCAGCAAAAAAGGAAAAGCGAACAAAAACAATTTGTAAAGAATTCCAAATTTCTCTATGCAAAGATTGTTTTACTGAACATCATTTGTAATATATTTAATTTATATATATATATATATCTTATTTTTAAACCTGGAATATATCTTTATTTTACTTTTATTTTATACAAATAAATAAACTCCTTTTAATTTTATTCAGATAGCTCATTTTTTTTTGCTGTAAGTTTTGTTTTAAAAGCCTAGTGGGACATATATGACCCATCAAAAAAGACGAATGAGACATATATGTCCCACCCTCTCCCACCCGACCCCTGAATGAATTTAAAAAAAACATTTAAATTATAAATTTCAGACCCGAATAAACATAATATATTTAACAAAAATCATTTAGTACTTAAAACTGAAAGCCACTGCGAAAGGGTTAAATTCAATGTAATAAATGCGTGCAAACGTTCAAAAGGGCCTTTTGAGCCGGATATAATGTTCGTGTAGTTGTAAAAATAATTGTTTAATCTTTTTGTGCGTTTTAAAGCTTTAAGCTGTAGTGAAAGTTCAACTCTGATTGAAAAATTTAATAATAGTAATGCTGAAAGGTATTGCATAAATCCTTTGTATGTACGAAAGCTTTATGCTGCAGTCCAAGTTCATTTGTGATTTGTAATCGCTAGCGAACACATCGGTCAATACAGCTGTAACCAATTTAAAAAAGTTTGTGGGTTGAACTTGGTGTGTTTATTTATTTTTACGAATGTTGAATTTGACTATATAAATGTCAAAAGTAGGATAAAGTTTTATTTTTACTATGAATGAACAGAATTACTTAGTTGATATAAATGCTTGACAAAAAATATGCCAAAATATCTGAATAGGAAGGAAATACAATTGCTTTTGATAGCAAATATCGATGAAAAAAATACACCAAGTGACGACATTGTAATTCCACTTGAATCAAAATCGGAATCCAATCCTGATAGTGAAGCTTTAGAAAAAACGGACTAAGCAGATGGAAGTGATAATGACACTGAGACTGTAGATGAAGGGAGAACTATTTAGAGGATCAGATGCAACAGAATGGCATTCCACACTACTGGTATGTTGTCGCACTGCTTTTCACAATGTAATTCGTAGTCAGAACGATAAATTAATTCTACCGCCGGAAAAATTTTAAAAGAACTAATAGATGCATTCAATCTTCATCTAAATGACGAAATTTTTGCTGATATTTTTCGCTATACAAATATTGAAGGATCTTGAGTTGAATGTTTGTTGCAAAAAATTGGGTGCCTGTTGAAATATTTATATATATACTTTTAATTACTTTTAATTACTTTTAATTACTGCAGGACATGAAAAAAGAAGCAACGTTTCAGTTGATCGTTTATGACATAAATTTTATGTTCCGCCAGCATTCATATATTCAAAAATATTAACGTTTTATTCGCTTTAGCGATAAAGCCGCTAGAACGGTAAGTTGATTACAAGACAAACGTGTACAGAATAAAATTCTTTGAAATAAAATAAATAATAATTTACTACAATTTTATTTGCCTGATATTAATTTGACAGTTGATCAAACTTAGGCTCATACCACTTAGAGGAGGATTTTTGTTCAAAAAATAAATATCTTCAAAACCGGACAGTTATGGTTTAAAAATATGCATGGTGGATATGTTATTTTGCCACCAGTTATCCGCTATATGGTATACCATATTTTGGAAAAAAGGTAAGAATAGAGCACTGCCCAATTTGGAAACTCGTATTGTTGAACAGTGAACAGTGCTAGGAATATTAATTGTGACAATTATTTTACGGGTATGAAGCTTGCTCAATATTTAAAAAAAAAAAATAGAAATGCATTCGATAAAAATTCCAATCTGCACGTATTAAAATGGAACACTTCGGCATTTTTGGTTTCACCAATAATTTTTAATTTGTTTCATATGTCTAATGAAAAATTTACCTTGATAACAACACCGGCATGCTAATTCCATAGGAACTAATGAGTGCCCTCCAAGAGGCTCTACGAACCAAACAGCCCAGGCAGAGGAGCACTTTCCTTCGAAGATTTGCTGAGAGATGCTACAAGATCTGGATTTCAAGTACTAACCTGATAAAAATTTCTTTGGCTTAGAAAAGGGGAGGGGGTGTGAGAATGTGGTACATATACAAGGCTCATACAGTGTTGCGCAAAACAATAGCAACAAAATTGGTACGCTTCTACAAAATCGTGTATCTTTTTAAATATTAGGGACACACAAAACTGATTACAGGAACCAAAGCATATATTCAGACATCATATTAAAAACAAATCATATTCCAATTTGGTTTTGTTTTCTTTATTAAATTTAAAATTAATGTGAAAGAGCAAAACAAAAGCAACATAATTAATATTTGGTGTAAGATCCATTATTCTTGATAACCGCTGCACAGCTGAGCGGCATCGACTCTATTAAATTAGATATGTTAGTATTAGTATATGTTCCCAATTAAGTTTCAGCGCTTCATACAGTGCTGTCTTATTGGAAAACCTTTGACCATAAACTTTTACCTTCAAAATCCCAAAAAGATTTTCAATGGGATTCAAGTCATTGTGACTGTGCCGGCTAATCAAGGACTTGAATCCCATTGCCTCTTATGTAATCTTTGATGAGCTTTGAAGTGTATTTCGGGTCTTGATCGGGCTGAAACGTTCACTGAAGCGACATATTCCACTCTGAATGTGGTCGCATCTTGCTTTCTAAAATGTCATTATATACAAATCGATCCGTAATTCCATCGATTTTTTGAAATGGTTCAACTTCATTATAGGAAAAACATGTCCAGACCATAATGCCATCGCATCCGTGTTTAAAATTTATTTTGCAGTTTGGGGCTTCAAGTCGTGTACCTGGGTGGCGCCGTACCGTGCACGTCCCATCTGAATTAATCAAGTTGAACTTTGATTCATCGCTAAAAAAACGGTTTTCAATTTTTGAATGGTACAATTTAAGTGCTCTTTTGCAAGACTGAGTCTAAAAAATAATAAATTGCAACTTGTTGTCACCATTTCAGACAGAATTGTTTGAATTGTAACACCTCACCTTGTTTTTTATGCTTAGCTGTAAGCAAAGGTTTCTCTGCCGGTCTGTAACTTCTTTAATCGTTCTCAACGGCTCATCTTGAAACAGTGCTGTGGTGGATATCTAAATCAAGTGTCCGAACAACCTCTTGGATGTGGCAAATGGATTTCGTTTGAACACACCACAAATGTTCCTGTCATCACGTAGCGATGTTTTCCGCGGTCGCCCTCTTTAATGTACCGTTGTTACGTCTTTTGTGAAGGTATATTTCTTTATTAATCTGCAAACTATTGACTGATTAATATCAAACTGTTTAACGTTAGATATTTGCGAATTTTCGTTTTTATATTCGAAAATAATTTGTAATTTAAGAGCTTCACAGTATTTTAAACGTGCCATTATAAATGGAACAGTCAATGTCACAACTAGCACAAAAAAAACTAATCTTAAATGTTTATGACTTACAAACAACACGTTCTTTACAATAACGGAAATTTTACCAATAATTCTTCGAACTTCTGTTCTCTTTTTACATTTTTCAAGTTTTGTTGCTATTGTTTTGCTCACAGACAAATCGAATGTAGTCACATTAATTTTAAATTTAATAAAAAAACAAAACCAAATTTGAATTTGATTTGTTTTATATATGATGTATGAATATATGCTTTGATTCCTTTAATCATTTTTTTGTGTCCCCAATATTAAAAAAGATACATGATTTTGTTGCAGCGCACTTATTTTGCTGCTATTGTTTTGCGCAACACTGTTTGTACAAATTACAAAAAACTTGTTTAAAAAATCCTAATAGTCAAATACTGATTCATATTTAGTATAGAAATACTGAAAAAGCTAATTTTTTTTATCCGGCTAAGCTATCAATCTAAGAAATTTAAGAATATTCAGAAATTTAAGAACAAACGTGCCAGCTTTATGTAAAAGTTTGAAACCTTAATGAACACAATAAAATTTAACTACCTCTTTTGCATCTTAAAGACTATGTAGTTTTCAAGAAAAATTCTAATTTGAATTGGATACGCGCAACAATAAAAGAAAGTCTAATTTGTCAGAGATCGTATTTTATGGATATATTGTGGGCAATAAATGCAGAAGGAATACATTTAAAATTTAAGTGCAATGATAGTTGCCACTAGTATAATGACCCCTAGAGAGCCTCACAACTGCAGGATTTAGCAGTAAGGCTCTTGAGCAAAGTTGTGAAAAAATCAATGACAGACAAATGGAAGTAAGAGAAAATTATTCTTATTGTAAATCAGGAAGAGAAATAAAAGAACTGAATCTAAATACATCGAGGCGCCTTACGAAAAAAATTGTTCGGGTCGGTTTCTGAAAATAGTCCTTGGCTTATGTCAAGCCCGTAGACAAGGGGCTTTGAGGGGTTAAAACCCCGCCTTAGGGTCTAGAAAGTATAAAAATCTAATGATATATGAGCATTAAACATAACTACAACGCAACGCGTAAAAAGTTGCAAACCACTTCAATTTTGAACCGAATTGAGACCTATGCTTTCAGATCATAGATAACACTGTGCAACAAATTTTTCTAACGGAAAAGCGGATAGCACAGGATGACAGTACTAGTATATAATAAAAAAACCCTAAAAGGAATTTTCAAAGTTAGCTCGCTTTTAAAAGATATAGGCATTAAAAGTTTGCCTCTTGCAGAGTATTTTTAAAAAATAAAGTGCTCATTAAGGCGTATCGAATTACAATTTTTTCAAATTTCACATTCTAAGAGGTCTCAAAAGTTGCATAGTGGCCAAAAATAAAGAGAAAAAAAGGGATGTCTTCCTCTTACACAAGGACAAAGTTGTTTTTTGATAATAGTATAATAGATATAATAGTAAAATCTATAAATGCTTTGATTTTTGTAAGAAAAACTACATGTGTCTTAAAGCAAAATTAAATACAGACTTTAACTAAGAATATCTCGTCAAACAAAATGCAACTCTCGATTTCTAGCCTCATTTTCCTGTGTAAGAGCTCCTCGAAATAGCACCGAACTTTTGATTGTTATCTGATTGTCTAAATGTTGGTGTTATTGAGTGAAGTGTTTACGTTTTCTTTTATTTTGGCTAGTTAAATATTTGCATATTTTACGCAAATGAATTTTTTTGTTTTCGAGAAATGTATTTTGAATGCAATTTTATAAGTTTTTCAAAAAAATGAAGATAAGGTTTTATATATTTTTGGCATCAGAAGTGGTACCGAAGATAGTTTTATGAATTTGGATTCTTGAAATATTTCTGAACGAAACACTGTCTGAAAGTATTTTTTTAAAACACCAGGTTAAGAACACGATTCTTTTTTGTGTTTAAATTTTTAAAAATTTTTTCTGCTTAGCATGAAATTTATTATTTTGTCAAAACACCTCACCTAATCATTTACCAAAATGTTACACTAAAACTTTTGAGTTTCTGAGCCTGCCATTCGATGAGTCTCAATTTATATAACAATTGCTTTTAAGATGTGTTTTTAAGAAAAAATAATAATATTAAAGCAGATAACTGAAGAATTCAAAAAGCGAAAATTATTTTACCATTTCTGATGCCTGAGATATAAAGCCTTATATTAATTTTTTTCAAAAAGTTGAAAAATTGCGTTCAAGTATGCTTTTCTCAAAAGCCAGTAAATTCATAGGCAAAAAATGTGCAGATTTTGAATACACAAAATATAAGGAAAACGTGAACACTTTAATAAATACCACTAAAACGAAGACAATCAGATAACTATCAAAAGTTCTGTGCTATTTCGAGTGTACCATAAGATTCGAATATCCTTCACACAGGACACTGTGAGTAAAAATCAAGAGTGGTGGCATCTTGTTCAATGAGATATTGTTGGGTAAAGTCTGTATTTACTTTTGATTTAAGACATATGTAGTTTTTCCTACAAAAATGATAGCATTTACAGATCGTTAATTTTTACTGTTTTTCTTACAAAACAACTTTGTCCTTGCAGGAGAGGGAGACATTTTTTTTTTTGGGAGACCACGCTATGGAACTTTGGAAACCTCTTAGAATGAGAAATTAAAAAAAGAATTTTTAATTCGATGCGCCCTTATGAGCACTTCATTTTTAAAAAATACTCTACAAGAGGCAAACATGCAATAGCAAAAGCCTATATCTTTTAAAAGCGAGCTAACTTTGCAAAACCCTTTTAGGGTCTTGTTGGTCTAGATCAGTACCATCGATCTATGTTGGTCGCTTTTTCGTTAGATTCCATGATCCTTGAACTGTCGCATAGTGTAATGTAAAGACTTCGGCATAGATTGCGATTTTGTGTTTGATCAGGGTTACGATGGTGCGGCTGTCATGAATGGTTCACTACAAGGAGCATGTATGTAGGAAGAAGAGCAACAGGATGCTGTTATTAAAGCTTAAGACAACACAACCGAATTTCGAAATACCACAATATCGCCTCTCACATTTCAACCTATAAAATCAATAAAAACTTTTGATTTTAAAATTGCTATTAATGTGGTCGCAGTTCCAACTAAATAAACTTGTGATCAAGATTATTCATTCACATTCTTTGTTTTTCCCATAAATTAATTACTGGAACAGAAAAATTGAATAAGCGTATTAATCACTAGCTCTGTAACGTCAATTGAAATGTTTAACTGTTATATTTCACTTTGGTTATGTTGTCGAACTCTACAAAATTGCTATTTTAAAATATATAAAATTACTATATAAATTAGTACAGAATTTTTTTAAAACGAAATATAAAAACGAAATAAATTAAACGAAATATTTTTTAAAATTATTGAAATCATTTTAAATGAGAATAATATTTTTTTTTCTTATATTTCTTATGATTTTTTTTTTATTTTGTGTTTGAAATGCCCAAACACAGGCGCTTTGAGGATTTTTGAAAAACTATCAAGTTTCAACAGCTATATCTTTTTGATCCGAGTTTTTTTTTTTGTAACTTTTTTTCACAAAAGAGCTTAAGACTATGCTATAGCTCCCGTTTTGTCGTTTTTTTAAAATTTGGCATTTTCGTATTTTTGGAGATTGAGTAAGCAACGTAGTCTTACAAGTTTCTGTATTTGATGAGTGTCTGTTCAAAAGAGCTTAATTCAACATTGTATGAAGTTGAAGAAAACTGAAAACAAGTCTAGTTTTTGTTGTGCTTACAATTATGAGACCAATTTACCAGATAATATATGATATCAGCATGGATAAGAAAATTAAAATGGTTTCAAAGTTATAGAGACTTTAAATTTAAAAAAAATATGTTCTTTTGTGCAGTCACTGAAGAAATAGGCATTTTTAATTAGGTTTTAAAGCATTTTATAAAATAAACACAACAATAAAATACACGTAAGAAGTTTTTACAGAAATAATTTATTCACTAAACACGTAAGTGTCTTTTGTCGGGCTCAATATGTTCACATACTTCGTCGGTTTCTCATTGTAGTAATAAGGATTCATTGAGGACTTTCATTCATTGAATAAGCAGTATCTTACCTTAAAGTGAACTTGTAATAGGTCTTTAAAAAAAATTTCGTAACACCGTTTGATTAAATATTGTAAAAAAACCAAAGCGCTGTATGTAAATTAATCCCTTTTGTTCAAATATTTTTTAAAAAGCAATTTTTCAGTGTGAATATTCAGGCCTTTTGAACAGAAACATAGACTTTTATGCAGAAAATATTGGAAAAATTTATGATTTTCTTATTTTTTTTTTTGTGCAAATAAAAGGATTAAATATTTTAAGTGCTAATCCATAGTAAAAACTTTTTTTTCAAAAATGTAAAATAGGAAATTTTGAACAGACACTCCTCATTTACATTAATTGTTGTTACAGAAAATATTTCAACAACATTTCATTGCAATTTTTCAAATTTTGATTATTACAATTTTTTTTTATTGAAACAAAAAATAAAATAACATTTTTCGAAAAATAAAATATCACAACTCTGGTACTTTTAATCCAATTTTTATGTTTGTTAACTCATTTAAAAGAATGTAATTGACATTAAAAGCGAAATGCATACTAGTTTTTTAAAAAATGTACTTCAATAGATGTTTCGAACTTTTGTAAAACGTTTCTCGATTTACTGGTCTCTTGAGCTAGTTTAAAAAGTCTATCAATCGGCACGAAACTTTACAATAGTTTGAAAAATCTTCTAAAAATCGAGATTTTTGAAAAATATTGGCTGGTGTGTCTTGCACTTAAATTCAAAAAAATTAATTACATATTTCTAATGCGATCCTCACTTTCAAGATATCGTTGGAAATGTGTTTGCATTGTTGCATGGTTGGGATTGTTTAAATTGATACATATTAAATTAAAATCCACTAACTGAAAAAATTGTTATTTTGATAGTTTTTTAGTTGAAAAATAGTTGAATATAGTTGAATAGTTGAAAAATATGCATGAAAAACAGCATTATCTTTAATCAGATTGCAAGAATTGTAAATTTTTTGATGCAGATTGGAAGATTTTTTTCCGGCCTATAATTTCTTAATTTCTGATAATATATTTTTTGGTATTAGCTCACTGTGAAGGTTGTCGTAACAGCCATAATATTTTGAAAATTGTTATAAAATACAACAAGGTTCATTTTTATGGGCGGTTCAAACTGTACTTTTTTTTTTTTTTGAGGCACCTTAATGTTTGTACATATATTTGATGAGTTATTTTGCAACAGTTTTTCTGAATCGTGGACTAGAAGGAGGATGTTAAGAAACTCGGAAATTAAAAAAAACAGCTGATGTCATATTTATTTAATAGAGAATCTTTGTGCTTAGACAAATTATTATTTGATTAAATTAGTTTATATATTTTGCTACTCTTATTATTGTACTTATTTGGCCTTTGTTTGTTTGAAAATAATGGTCAGCGTATCTATAGCAATATTTCTTTGGGACGAGTTTGTGCCAAAAATAGAGCTTAGTTTAAAAAATAATTTCTGGAACAGCTGGAAATATTAAAAATTTTATCAGATTTTATCGTTAGTTATAGTTTTTAAATAACATTTTTTAGTATAGACATATGTTGGTATGAAATCGTAAAATTAAAGAATTTTCAAAATGTTACTCATACGCCCTGATGTTCATATATTGAAGTAGACACTATAATAGGTTAAAAAGTTCTAATTGACAATATCCAAGATTATCACAGTGGCAAATTTCAAAATTTTTAAAAAACTAAAAATCTAAATACGTTGAAAATAAAACTTTGGCATTGGATGAAGAAATCTTGCTCTTAATAATTCCTTCTTTTGAATCCATATTTAAGAACATCAGCTATTTTGATTCCAGCAATATTTTACAGGGACTGTAACTGAGGAATAAGGATAAGGAATATCGGAAATTATAATTTGCAATAGTTATTTTGTGACTATTACCAAAAAAGGCCAATTTGAGTTGTTATTTTCTAACATAAAATAATAAAATTAAACGTATTATTAGAAATTGATTTTTATTTAACGGACAACATATATAAATTATTTCAAACTTTTTTTTTGGCTATTGCAACTGTTATTTTTGATTATTTTTTAGTAAAAAATAAAAATTTGTTTTGTGTTCTTATTTTTTTCCTTTTGAAATAAAAATAAATTTTGTGTAATTTCTTAAAAAAATATCGCAGTCAAATTAATTTGTTTTTTTGTAAAACATGTTGCATAATTCATTCGATGAAATTGTTTCTAATATTAAGTCTTTTTTGGAAATGGTATTTCAGTGTTTTTAAAAAAATTTCAGTGCAATCAAATTTTTGTTTGTTAACAGTTTTTTACGGTCTCTGTGATTTTATTATAAAAATAACAGCACTTGAAAAATCTCTCTAAATCAACAAGTTTACACCACAACCAGTGATTACTATGCGCTGCACATAAACAACATTTTATGACCGCTTCTGCGAAGATTAACGTTAAGGCTTTAAACGAAAATAACTTGAGTCATGCGAACATGGGAAAAAATTAAATTTAAGGCCAACGAATTAACGTTTTATATCCGCATTTATTGCAGAAAACGTTAGACGTATTTCAACCATAAAAGTGTGACAATAAAGTGTGCTTGAAGAGATTTTTATGTGAAGATGTATGGGTGAGTGCACGGCACACATACTTACACATAAACAAGTGCACCAGACATACATAAGTCTTACATTTGCGGTACTCAACAGAGCGCATGCATACAAACACACTTAAGCCAAACACTCTGAAGGGCGCGCGCTAAATGTGACCTGCAGAAATGAAGGGTGCACGGCTAGAGTGCAGCGGGTGTGGAATGCAGCAAGAGCAAAGCTACAGCAACGACAACGATATAGTGGCAGTCGACAGTACAATGACACAGAATGACGTTGTTGTATTAGTGTGTTGTTGGCGCTGTGATAGTTTTGCCTTTTTTCAATGTATCACATATATTATTACAGCCACACACACACACACATCAACATACACACACTGACACATTCAGCCATATAACATCTAGAGTTACGCGCATGAATTTGTAGAGCTGTCAGTTAATTCTTTTTTTGGCTTCTTTCCATGTGTACCAAAGCGAAGCTACGAGACGCCAACATGACAGCGCCAGCTGAGATAAGCAGAATGCTCCATGTTTACTGACGAAATAGAAGAGGAACGAAAGGAAGGGGGAAAGGACTCTGCACTAGGTTAGCGTTAAGCGTAAATGTGCACAGATTGAATAGTCATAGTTAAGCTGAAAATTATCAAGAGATATAAATGTGAAAAACAAACAATTTATGAAGTTTTTTAAAGCTTTAACTATCGTGCTCAGCGCCAGGCTGTCTTCATGAGATGCTTCAAATTGATGGCGGCCAAAATCACATAACTCAGAAAACTATGCCAGGCTGCTGCTGCACAGCTGTATACAAGTGTGTGTGTTGGCTCAAACATGTGAGTGAGTCTTCGTGTGTATGTGTGCATGCGTGGTTTGTGTATATGCCTGCATGTCCTGGATTGTGTCCAATTGAGAGATTCTGAAATCAATGAATGTCTGGTTGTGGCAACAAACTGCTTCACAATACAGCGCAAAAAACGACGTCATGCTGCCGAATCTCGGTTGTCGCTGGTGGTTATGATTATGTTAATGTTTATGACAGGCCACGTAGAAAACGCTAGAGTTAATTGAAATAAAAGAGCGTGCAGAAACATATAATTGAATTAATTCTTTAAGTTGTTATCGATGATTTAGATATATTCTCGAAACTTTATTGAGCATAGAGAAAACTCCAATGTTTTTTAAGAAGTGTTAGACAAAAAATGTGCAGCAATATTGCATTGTGTGCTATCGTGTGCTGCATATATAAAAAAATTTGTTTTTATAAATACAAATCGATAAAACTATGAAAATATTTTGAAACTAAAGACTGCGTCGAATGAAATTTTCCATAACATTTTTGCCATAACTTGTTGCTGAAAGATCAAAATTTCAAAATTTTTTTCATTAGCTTTGGAATTAAAGTCAGATATTAATAAATCTCCCCATCGTTCCGTGAGAATCTAGTTAAAGCTTAGAACTGCAAGAAAATTTAACAACATATTTACAATTTATCAGAATCTGCTTAAATGTACGATTTAAAAAATTGCTAATGCAGTGAAAGCTAATGAAAAGACCGCTTCTCGTGTAGTAACAAATTTAAGGAAGATATGACTATTGCCCGAAAAAAAGGTTCCGGAAAAATAAGGGTCAAGCGACCAGAAGAGGTCAAACAATTGTAGCTGGCTTCAATAAAGATCCGATTTCTAGCAGATAATGTGTCAAAGAAAGTTGAGCTGCTCGGAGTCTTTTGTTCGAAGAGACAAAAAAGAAGAAAGGCTAAGGATCAAAAAGTCCCAGATTAAGAACGCTGCTAAGGATTAAATAGCAAAAAAATGGGCAAAATATCTTAAAAAAATATTTTCGGTGCTGCAAAATGGACTTTTCTGGCGGACTTCTCGCAGCTTTCAGGACAAAACTTTTGTGCTGAAGATTCTTGTGGAAATATTTTTGAAAATTTTAGAGTGTAAAAAATTACAAAATTCCCTAAAAATTCTTGGTTTAGGAGAAAATTTTGCAGCTGTGATAAGTGCACTAACGTTCATTCGTGACATCTGCTTTATATAATGATAATTTATGTAAAAGAATAGCTACAAGGTCGATTTATGAGGTGTGCGCGTTCTTCTGGTCTGGCTTTGAATCATGCCACTATGGCAAAGTGACATTGGCTTGGTATGCGACTAATAATGTGGTTTTGGTACCCAGAGAGGTACCCACTTTACTGTTCAGAGCTTAAGGCAACCGAAATATACTGATTAAATGGGAAATGCGGAAAACGATGAAAATGGAACTTAAGGATATTCAGGTGGAGTGGACTTAAGCAGCTTAAAATGTTCCAAAAAAGACTATAAAAACGCTACTGGAAGTGATTCTAGAAAAAATTGAAATTTTTGTAAAAAAATAAATAATTTTTTGAGTATTATATTATAATATAAAATATTAATATAGAAAGAATGCTAAAAATTGAATGTATATGTTTACAAAATGATTTATTGTTATTAAGATTACTTCCTCAAAAGATATTACAATTTTTGTGATGAGCAATATTATTCGATGTAGTCCATAATCTTATTAATGTTTAAAAATTAAACTTTTAGAATATTTTTTTCACCATGCTTTTATAAAGTGAATTATAAATTTATTTTTATAATTCATTGTTATCTAAAATGCATTTATAAATTTATTAAAAAGCAGTTCAACAAAATTTTACTTGAGTATCGCAAATAAAATTGTTTTTGATACCCTTCAATGTATGTGTTTTTATATCTACCCAGCAGCCCAGCAGCGCTCCAAAAAACAGTAGAGCACTTCACTCACCTTGTATATAGCACATTTTTTAACATCCCCAGTAAAAAATGTTGATGCACATTACTCGTATGCGCATTAAGAGCGCTTTCATCCCCTTGTGTATAGTGCTATTTGTAAAGCGCTATGCTTGGAGCTCTTTGCATAGTGATAACGTAGCACTAGCAAACAAATCTTAGAACGTTAAGTCAAAAAATAAAATTTTGAAAAAAAAAATAAAATAAAATTAGAGCCCGTCACATCCCCTTATTTTGCTAACCTGCTAACCCCTAAGTTCTGCATAGTCATTGCGGCATCCGTGTTTTCATACGCTAGTGAACAAAAGTAAGTTTTAATTAAAGTTTGCAAAAAGTAAAATGGTGTTATATTTTTACAAAAGTAAAAGTACTGCATCGAAGTCTTGCGAGATTGAATCTATTCAGCGAGTTCTCCTTTTATAGCGCGAAATTCATAAAAGTAAGTATTTAAAAAAGTTTTATTATCAAATGAAGAAATGTGTTATATTTTTAAAAAAGGGCAAGTACTGCACCAAAGTCTTAAACCACAGCCGTGCGCGACGACATCGTACTGCCCCTCCGCATCGAGTCTTACCAGCAAGTTCATCCTTAATTTAATACGCCAAACTCGCAAAAGTAGGTATTGAACAAATTTATCAGCAACTGTAAAAAGGAGTTTTATTTAAAAAAAAAATATTTTTTAAGAGTCCTTCGAAACCGTATCGTACTGCCCCTCCGCTTCGCGTCTATCCAGCGAGTCCATCCCCAATTTTATACGCGAAACTCATAAAAGTAAGTATTTTAGCAAAGTGTTTAAAAAAAAAGCAAAACAAATAGGGAAACTATTGTCGGCCTCGATCGACCATTACCTACAAATGCCCGTGTTCGGCTAAAAAATTCGGAGCCAAACACTTATTTTTAATTTTATATAGATTAAATAATTATCATTAATTAATTTTTATTAATTTGATTCATATTTGTTTGTTGTTGGAACTGTAAGTCATTCTTGTTCCAAAGAATGTTCCAAATGTAATCAGACTGCTGTTAAAATAAACAATCGCTTAACGTATAGTACTACAGTTGTTGAACTTAGAACAGACGAAGAATTTCAGAACCGCACGGACTAAAAGTACTACAGTAAATCATTATTAAATGGAAGACACATCTTAGAAGAGCTGGATGTAAAAAATAAATGTACTTACTTTAATTAATTAATTAATTACTTACTCAATTTTTGTTGTTTTTTATCACGTTTTGAACTTATAAATTTAGTTCTTATTGTAAAATAATCACCAAACATAAAAAACAACATTAAATGCATAAGAGTTAATAAATGTACTATTTTTTTGTTTTTAAGAGCTAGTTATTGTATTACTATTTAGTAATACTACTTTTTATTATTAACTACTAGGGGAAAAAGCCCTAGGTTCTCGCTACTTTTTTGTATTAGCTACAAAGCAAATAAAGCACTCGGTTCGCGCTACTATTTCGTATTAACTACAAGGTGAACAAAGCGCTCGGTTCTCGCTACGGTTTTATATTTTGAACAGCGAGAGTGTAACGCATACATCTGATGACATGCTAATGTTAAAAAATGCGCTTTACGCAATTAGAATGAAGCGCTCTACTGTTTTTTGGAGCGCTTTAGTTGCGCTAGTGGAGCGCTCGGCTTCCTACTGGGTAGTCATGTCATCAGATGTGTGCACTCCGCTCCCTCTGTAGAAAATATAACATCGTAGCGAGAGTCAAGCGCTATGTTCTGCTTGTATTTGATATAAAAACGTAGCAAGAACCGAGCGCTTTGTTCTCCTTGTAGTTGGAAGAAAAATGTAGCGAGAACAGAGGGCTTTGTTTCCTTTATAGTTCATATCATCGGCCTAGTTCTTATACGACGTAAGTCAAAATTAGCTATTGTTCATAAGGCAAAGAAAACTGTTTATTATTTGTATAAATTTTATGCCATAATGTATTGTTTCAAACATTCTACCTCCCTTTTTTTCATACAAATATTAAAAACTAAAAAAGGACATAGATGTAGTTATGACCAATCTACCTATACCGTTAATAAACGTTACTTTGCTCAATTTTGACATACATCCTATTAGAATTAGGACTAAGATATAAAAAGGTATGGATTTTCATGCATATTATTTGATTTTTCATTTGATGAAGAAAAAACAGAAAGCATTGTTTTAAAACGATTGATGAATTTTTAGTTTTAAAATTTATTTTTTTTTTTACATTAAAATCGAATACTTTTTTTAAGTGCAACGTTATCGTTACGGAAAGTGCTACAAATGTAGCGCTATACAAACCGCACTATTTGCAAGGAGAATGAAGAGCTCTTTATGTGCATACAAGTAATGCGCATTGAAATTTTTTGCTGGGTAGTTATGAATCCAAATCAGGCAATCATTAAAAAGTATGCTTAAAGCCAGAGATGCCAGTTTTTTCGTACTCCTGGCTGCCATTTGTCGACAACTAAATGGCCAAAAACTGCTTAAAATGTTTTCTTCAAATATCTTAATAAAATAAATAAAACCATAATATTCAAATTATTAATTCAGTGTTCTTTGTTTTTGTTTTAGAACACATTTAATAAAAAACACCTGAAAATATTAAAAAATAGCCAACGAAACGTCGGGAAAAAAAATTAATTAAAACTGTGTTTTTAATTGCATATAAACCTACGATCAAAAAGCCTATAAAAAAATATTAAAAATATTTTGAAAATTGGCATTGATCTAACCTTAACTTAATAAAATTTATTATATTTGTACATCTGACCAGAAATTACAGCTAAGATCTCTTATTAGCTATAATTAAATATATTTTTATTAATATATTAATATGACAAATCATACAAAAGACTACAAAAACATTCACAATCAGAGTTTTTTTTAAATTATAAAAAAACGATTATATAAGAACAAAGTACACGGTCACAATTCTTGGAAAAATTTTTAATTAAATTGTTGGTTTTATGCATTTCTTATTACTTGCTCTATTAGAATTTAAAAGGTTCAAATTATTTGAAATTTTTTTAATGAATCCAAAAAAATATTTAATACATGTTGGAATAAATAATCTAAAAAAGCAGCGTTTGGCTTGGTTCGCTTATTATGAATATTTATCATTTCTCTATACATGTGGCTCTGAAGAGCAGTTGGTAGAGCCATGAACTCTAAGCATAGTGGATTCGTAATACACAGGTTTAGTTATTTTTTATTTTTGAGGAAAATATTTTGATGCAAGCATGCTTTAAGATTTAGTCCCATGCATTTAAGATTTAAGAAATTTTTCGATTATCTAATCAAAAGCTCTTAAAATCAGCACACATGAAAGTTTGATGGTGAATATCTTTTGAACGCTTAATTTAATCGCCAAAGCTTGTGATACCATTTTTATGGAGCATTTAATTTCCTACAAAAATTTGTATTGCACATTTTATTAAAGTCATTTATTGTCGAGTTATAAAATTCATAAACAAAAATTAAATATGTCTTAAAATAATCAAACTTAAATCTTCAATATCATTCAAATGTGAGGCTTACGGAAAAAATATGGGATACCTTTTGTGTATAACATTAAATTTCCTACAAAATTCTCGGAAAACATTTCTCTGTACAATCAACTAATGATGAGGTATGAATTTCTTTCTATTGGACTGAGAAAAAAAACTACGATATGGAGCACCTTCCTATTAAAGTTAAGAACTCATTTTTGGTAAGAATTTGTTTAAGGTGTCTAGCAACCCATTTTTCCGTGTCACTTTTAAAAAAATATTTGATTTTTTTTTGACCCACCCTAATGTGTATTCAAACTGTATCTGAAAAAAAGGATTGAATCAAATGAAGAACCAAATCCTTAGAAAGAGAAGCTCGCAATGGGAAACCCCAAGGAGGGATCCTCTCCCCCTACTATCAAATCTTTTTGTCACTGAACTATTTAAACACTTTGAAGAAGGAGCCCCGAAGATAAAAGCCTATGCAGACGGCATAAGCATAATTATTGTAGGGAAATGAGAATCACCAGTAAGCTCCATAATAGAGAGCGCACTCAAAGAGGTACTTAGATGGTTAAATAATGGCAATCTAAGTATTAACGCAGATAAAACGGATCGGGATCTATTCACGAAAAGGTACAGTTTACCTTGGAAAATCAATTTTGAAGAAAGGGTAAAGAAGCTGTTAGGCAGCACCTAGGGTCTCTCGCCCTTTATGATGCACTGGAAAAACGGCACAACGCCTCACGATGGCAAGCAATATGTACTATCGAAATTTAGGTCATTGAACAATTGGCAAGGATCTACTTAGTAGCACGGACTACATGATACCTCAGTCATGATACCTTCAGTAGTCAATTCGAAAACACGAACACTTCTAGGACCAAATGACTGATGCAAAGGTATAGAACAAGCACAGCGGGCGGTCAATATATTAACATACGACTTCAAAATGCCTAACTGGGGGTAGGTGCGGCTGTGTATTGCGCAGAGTCTAATATAAGTCAGCTATACAAACTGCCGAACCACTGCAGCATATTTCAGTTAAAAGTATTCACCATAAGTAAGGCAAATTAAATTAAAAAATATCATTTGAAATTCAGAAAAAATCTATTTAAATTTAGAAAGAATCAATTGAAATTGAGAAAATACGAATTCATCCATTGGAACGAAAATTAAATCAATTGAAATTGCGAAAAGGCCAATTGAAATTCGGAAAATATCTATTAAAAAATCGAATCATCAAATAATCATGTTCATTGAATAAAAACTTATAACTTATTATTTTTGAAAACTGTTTTTTTATGAACTAATTTTATTTTTAACTAAGCTTATATTTTTATATTTTTCTAATTTTATTAAATTTTCTAAAACGAAGACGTTTTTATAATATAAAAATTACAAAACCAAAATAACTTTTTCGAGTAGAAACAAAATGCTTAAACTTTAATTTAAACATAAAATATATAAAATATTTTCTGTTTCATTTCTTTTTTTTTTTAATAAATAATAATAACATGAGCATAAAGACTTAAGTAAAGCAAAAATACAACAACAAACAAGAAAATATGCAATGGGAGAAAAACTGAGAAATTGACACTTTAAATTGCGTCGCCTCTGTGGTGCAGTGCGCTAATGCACGCTTGCACGGCGTATCACAAAGATTTCTGATGAGGCCTTTAGCAGGGCCGAAATTGCAATAAAATCAGCTACTGATATTTTTTTCAAATTGAAAACGTTGTTGTTGTTTCTTTGGAAAGATTTGTTAAAACAATTAACTGTTCTAACCTTGACCTAAAGCTCAATAAACGATTTTAAACTTTCAAACAACTAGAATTTGTATTTAAAATCAAGTATGATTTAAAATATCAAACATTTAGAATTTGTATTTAAATCCTATGAAATCAACATAATTTTTTCATACATTTTAAAATACCTTTAAAAAATTTAACAAAAAAATTAAATCATTTGGCAGGGATTATAGGTAAAAATAAAAAGACATGGTGCTATACTTAAAACTCTTCGATATAAAATATTTATTTATTTATTCTTTAAGCTTATTACAAGCTGATTAACTAAAAATCAAGCTAATTTTTACAGGGTTTATTTATTTATTATTTTTTTCTTCTCTCTTTTCCTTGGTTTTGTGTTATCCTTGAAATATATCCCATTCGTGGTGGGCGTAACCCGCCAACTTTAATGACGTTATTTTAAGAGCACGTCAAACGTCAAAAAGAAAATACGAGAAGAAAAGTAGTAAAGGGAATTTAAAAATATCATAAATTATTATATGTACGTACCATTTCTTAATTGTAAGAAAATCATTAGAGAGAGGGAAAAAAGAGGCGTAGGAGTTAAAAAGAAGTAGAGTTGGAGTTAAGAAGGGCATTTCGGAGTAAAGATCTACTCAGATGAAAATCGAATCTGCTGATCAAAATGTTGGTTACACGAAGCATCCTGGTTACAGGTTCACTGCAGCCGTAGTCGGTGCGGTGAAAGTTGAGGTGGAAGAGAGGAATAGACCTAAGGTTGCGTGGGTTGGTTTAGGAATGGCAATTTTTGGAGTTTTTTCGATCCCGGGATATTCGGGATCTGAAAATACAATCCCGGGATACCGGGATCGTCCCGAAATTCAAGAAGTTTTTTTCGTTATATTTTTTTGCCAAAAAGTGCAACACATTCACTTCTATTCTTTATAGAAAATACTATGTATTAAATTGATATAACAAAGAAGAACAATTTGTACCAATTCAACAACAATTAAAAGCCCAACATAAAATTTGACCAATCTTCAGAAATTTATAACATAGTTTTTGTAATACATGCACAAATACATATTTTCGGTTTAAGCTTAGTATGCTGTAGAAGCGAAAAAAATCTTCCGTAAGAAATGCATCGCGTTTTTGACAGCGAAAAGGTAGCGAAATTTTTTGTCAAAATGTCAAAATTTCGCTGCCTTTTTTTTTATATGGCCATACAATGAATTGGCGTGGAAATTTGACATTCAACAATAACGTTCAACTAACACATTCAACAAACACCTTATGGTAAGTACGTGCTAGTGTTGAGTCTACACCAAAATTTTGTGTGTAGAATTAAATGCCTAAAAATTTTTGTTCCTACAGCATACTAAGCTTTAGCAATAACTGCCTACATAAAATTATTTTAAATCAGTATTTAAACAGCAATTATTTTAACATTAATTTTATTTAGATTGATTTTTGTTCAATAATCTTTCAATAAATCAATTCCGCTTATAATACAGATTCCACAGCGCTTAAAACCTTTTGCGCCAGAGTAAATTTAACTAAGTTGAGTAACTTTAAGCAGCTTTTTCTTGAAACATACTTTTTCAAAACTGCCTACACTACTGAAAACAAACCAATCGACCAATGAAAATTTATTTTAATCTGTTCCTATTAAAATTCTACACATCTTTTACCAAAATTAGCGTCTTTGGAAAATTTTTAGAAAAACACGCAACAATATAGTCAAATAAATATAATGTCAATTTTATCCACTTTTTTCCACGCTTTGTAATTTTCTTAATTTTTTATTTGGGTAAAAGATGCGCATTCAAGAGTCTTTTTTCGAAAGCATCTGATTTTCAGGCGATCCGTGATGATGTAAAATTAACATGCAAATTAAATTTTTTGTGTATGTAATAAAATTTTTTAGAAAACATCTTTTAAAATATGCCTTAATTTTGACCGCTTTGACCTAAAACCTCCCTTTAATTATATACTATAGCACATTCAAATTAAAATAAAAATGTCAATGCATTTAAGTAAAAAATAAACACAATACTCTTTTTATTTAGAGCTTAGTAAAAATATTTCTTCTTTTGATTAAAATACGATCTTTATGAAATTAAAGCATTAATGGTTTTATCCCCTAACTTAGACCTTAATATATTGCATATAAGACCTGCAGAGAAGAAGCACCACTCCGCCTCAACGCTTGTTAGTTCGATCGTTGATCGTTGAAAGGGTGATATATGTGATGGTAGTTTGAAAAATTGTAGATTTAACTAGATTTTAGAAAAATTAGATGTTAAAAAATTGTTTTCAACAATCCCGGGATTCGAATCGAATAATCCCGGGATAATTCGGGTCTTAAAAAAGATCGGGATCCCGGGATAGCCATCCCTAGTTGGTATTAAAGGATATTAATTAGAGCAGTGCTGGACTTTTAATGGTTCCGCATACAAGTTGATGAATGAAGAGTACATCGGCAATTTCACTTTCAGGCGGTCTGCATAATTGATAAGTTTAAGCTGTCAGAATAGTGCGAACCGAATGAATATTCGTTGAATATTCAAACTAACCAGTGGAAAAACTAACCAGATCATCTTGAATATTGCAAGAATCGACGTTGGTTTGTATGCGCCCATAGATTTTCATATCATCAGCATACAGTACATCAGCAGGGAGTACATTACAGATTTGGAATAGGTCTGTAATTGAAAATGTTATTTCTAGGTCCTTTTTTATGCAGAGGTTTTATGTACGAATTCTTCCATAACTTAGGAAAAACTGAATTAGCCAACAAGTTCGCGAATTTTTTTGATAACAATAACAGGCAAACCATCGGGTCCAGGAGAATAATCGTCCTTTAGATTATTTATCTTTCCTTGCACATCAGCTATTGTAATATCAACAGAAGTCAGCGACGTTTCAGGACAGATCCTAAACAAAGAAAAATACTCGAAGTCTAGTTCATCGTTTTGACTTGTGTGTGACTGACCATATAATTAGCTTTCTGTTGTGAGCATTTTCATTATAAACTAAGAGCCAAATTTAATTAAACACATTTATTTTGTCAATTTTTTAAAAGACCTTTCATATTCTTATTTAGTATCATATTCGTGCAAACAATTTTTTGTTATCAAAACAACTGCATATAAAATACAAGCTAAGGACATGTTTTCGATATTAGTTTTTCAAATATTTATAAATTTTGTTGTGAAGTGATCAATTTGTGCCACAGAAAAATTGAATCATTAATATTTTTGCAAAATTAAACATTTATTTTACGTTCTTATAAAACATACAAACTTGAGTGACGCAAAATGGATTATTGAACCCTCAAAATGGGTATCAATTCACCTAGAAGACGGAGGGAGCTTCTGATTTTTTTTTAGTTGGAATGGATCTAAATAAAAAAAAATGTCTTTCCGTCTGTCTGTTGACATGATCACAGCCGTATTTTTAAAGCTATCGTAATTAAATTTAGCTTTCAATCTTGTATCTAAAAAAGAAATATCAAGTTCAAAAATGAACGAAATCGATTAGTTATGATTTGTAATTCGCCTATCTCCAATAAAAAATGACGTACAATCTTCTACGAGCAAAAAAGGAAAATTTCCTTTTAATTAATTTGAATTTCCTTTAAGGAACACAAAATTTTTCAGAACTTCAAAAATGTAATCATTAGCTATATACCCTTAACCCAATTTCTGAGCCAAATGAACAACATTTTCATAAAAATTTTCAATTACAGAAAACACGCATTGAACGGCACTTTATATAAAAACACAGGATTTCATTTACGATACTTAATAAACATAAGCAAAGTGTATGATTTTACATGTATTCTTTAACCTGATGGACAGGCCAGTTATGTCTTACTTCACCCAAAATGAGAACATCTAATTCAACTACATAGCTTAACGCGTTTGCATGCTTCATTTAGTATATATGTAGGTTGCTGGTGTTTGAAAGAAACAACAATTATTCACTTTAAATGTGGAAATGTGCACTTAATACGCCGCTTTTCCTAATGTAGGGTAAAAAAATAGCGGCTACCGAAAAAGTAAAGAAGTAAACATAAATAAGAAAGCAACAAAAAATATGTTTATTCTTTACATTTCTTTTATATATATCTTCTTTCATTGGGTATCAAATATCACTACGTACCTTGAAATTAAATTTTTTTAAAAATATCCACTTTTGCCATAATTTACCCCATTGTGCGACGTGGCATGATAAAAGCGAATTATCATCAAAATAAAAATATGATTTGATGTGTTTAAAGTGTTGATAGCACTAGTGTTGCATTTAAAAACAACCCACCGGGAAAATGAGAATTAATTCGTAAAACAATCGGGAATTGAATTCTTGTGATGCATTTTAGAAAATATTCCAAAGAATGTATAAAGTTTAAGCAAAACTTATGAATTGGAATCAATAAACAAAAAATTTATTGATTCGTTTTTATTGCTGCAGGAATCGATTACGAAGTATATAACAATTCATAATAAAGTAAACATTTTTAGATTCCTTGCTTGCTTTTATATCAAGTGAAAAACGAATTGATTCTGAAACAAATTCTACTATAAGCGAAAAAGAATCAATCTGTTATGATTTGTATTTTCTGTTTGTTGTTGATGTTTTTGTATTTGTTAGATATTTTGGAAAAACGGCTGTTCTGGTGTTTTTTTCACGCAATTCTTAAACATTTAACTTTCTGTTTGATTTGTCAGCGTTGAAGGAACAAACTACTTCAGAAGCCTCGAAAATTTTAATAATGTATTGTTTGGTAAGTTATGAAAAACCATTGCGCTCTTTGCTTAAATAATTTTTAATGTTTTTGTTTTAAATGCAGAGTGCATTTTCAAGGAAGGATACAACCAGGAACAGTCCCAAAAAGATATGAAGGAAGCTATACGCAAGTCAAATGTAAATACTTTAAGGATACATTCAAAGCAAAATGGAAGGAACAACCTACATCATAAACATCAATATTTTTGCAAGTAATATTATAATTAATTGCTCGTTTGTCTAAATATTATTTATTCTTTCAAATTCCCTAATAATTATCTCTATTAATTTGAATTATTATTATATAATTTTTTATTAATTATTTAAAAAGGAATAAAAGATTTTCAATTCTGCCATACAAACCTATGCATTATGGAACTCATTCATGTAAATCTATTCCAAAAGGTCTTCTTAGCGATTCATACTTTTATCATATTCGAAAAATTCATACTTTTTTCATTTAAAAAAATTCATTTTTTAAGCGAATAATAGAATCGATTTTAGCAGCGATTCAAGTAAAAGGCAGAAAAGAATGTACTACTTTTTGTAGGACATCACAATGTTAAAAATAATCAATTCTAGAATCAATAATGGAAAAGTGAATTGATTCTTTTTTCATACACAATTGATTCTTTTTTCCCGGTGGGAAATTAATATAGAATTTATTTTCATAAAAAGTGACTAAACTCTGTCGTTAATTTTTTTCAGAAATCTTAAAATGTGCTTCAATGCGCTCAAATTGTGCTACAATGTGCTTCATAGAGATTTTGAAACTTTCACATGAGCAAAATTTGCATTGACAATAAAATAGAATGTGCTGCATTGTACTTGATGTGTGCTGCTTTGAAAAAAAAAAAAGAAAACCTTACTAATAGTTTCAAAGTTTAATGCATACTTAGCTTTGTTTAGTTAAAGATTTTAGATTTTGCTACAAAGTTCCGCACAGAAATAAAAAATATTCTTGATTTTTAAGAGTGTAACTACATTTCCAAGACTGCCAATGAGAAGAATTGAAATATATGTTTCTAACACGTGACTCAACTTGACCTTTTTCCCATTTTAAAAAATTTTATACGATGCGTACTTTCAGCTGATACTCACGCTCTTTGCCGTACTAATAACTTGTCATTTCCTTATCCCTTTTTTATAGCTGCTCAGGACCCATAACATCCATATCAAAAATATTGCTAATTCAGCCTGATTGGGTAAGTAGCATTAGGTTTTATAGCAAGCATGTTTGTGGGACACAAGCAATAACCAGCAAAAAAATATATATATCTATTAATTTCGGGTCATTTTGCAACATGTCACTAACACACATACACACACAAACACATTTGCATTAGGTCTAATTTAAATATTTCTTCGGCTCAAAGCCACACCGTTTTTGTCAAAACAAATCGAGCTGAATGAAATTCTTGTGGCGGCATCACGTTATTGTTAAAACTAAGAACTTACGTTTGAACACGTATAACAAACAAAGAATCTCCAACCCCAATCTGGCTCTTAACTATCCCGTTTTTATGCCTTTGCATTTTCTTATAAACATATCTACGTATAGCGAGCTATGAATATAAAATCCCTTTATAGTATGTTATGCCATGAAATAACTACGTGTGGTTTTTAGGGTGTTGAAGTGGAGTGGTTGTTATTGCTGCAATTTTTTTTTTCTTTTTGCTTGTGTAATAAAAATGCTCTGCCCCTAGTTATAGGCACGAAATTGTGAGTTGTGAATAGTGCCTATAACTAAAGGCATTAAAAGTGATTCTGGGCTGATACACAAATAATTTTCCAGTCAAAAAAATAGTTGGATTTACATATATCAAATCATATTTTGCATATTTTACATTTACTTTGAATATTAATTGTAAAAGTTTTTTGCTGTGTGGTTTGCGTGTTTTTGAAAATCATAATTTTTTATAATGACAGGTAGAAAAACCAACAATATACTTTTAACACTAATTAGTTATAACATCATTGAAATGGATATGAACTCTAGACTTATCTTAATATAAACTCAATAACTTCATAGCAAATAAAATAAAACCCGCTGCTTTGCCTGCGATAAAAATATTAAATACCATGTACAAATTTGAAATCTTAAAATAAAAGTATTTTGTTATATCTTCAAATGCAAAATATAGAAGTATTTGTGTTTGTTTAATAATTAAAAAATGGTAAAAATATTAAAAAATTACATTATTTAATTAAAATAACTTTCTTACAGTAACTGTTATGGTGACATAAGGTTGCTTGGATTTTTCTGTATTTCGATTTTTTAATAGGTCCTGCATAACATGATTATAAAAAAATATTGGTTAAAAATTTTTAAATTTGTAATTCAAAAAAGTAATTTTTTTTAACTTACATTTTGCATATGAATAAATTTTGCTTTAGTTTTGAAAAATTTCCATTAATATGACATCAAACTTTTGGCAATATCTTGAAAACTATAGATTTTCTCAGTACAACTCATTTTCTATGAAAAGTCGTTAATTAATAAAAATAACGGTAAACGAAAGATTTTTCGAAAACATTTTGTACGTGTATCTAGTATATTGAAAATTTTCGTTATTATGACTTAAAAAATATTGCGATATCTTGAAAACTACAGACTTTATCAATATAACACATTTTTTAGAATTAGAATGAGAAAAAACCGATTGAAAATTCAATTTTTTGAAAAGAGAAAAAAATTAACCAATTCAATGTTTTTAATTTATTGTTTTCACAAAACCTTTAAAATATTTCATTTTTGCTCAAAAAATAGGCCAAAAGTTTTTTTTTGTTGCAATTTTTTTTTCAATTTCCATTTTCCCACTCTTCAATATATATCATTTATTTGAAAAATTGCTTACTTTTGACACAAAACTCAATTAACTATTTCTATCATTAAACATTATGGGCAACCACCCCCTATTATTTTTTGCATAAAATTTGATTTTTCAAAATGGTGTTATATTTTTTACAATGTTCTACAGCTTAAAAAATAATTTCTTTGAAAAAAAATTTCAAATATTACAAACTACATTAACAAATTTTAGTCTTATACTACGTTAACATTTTGTCAAATGACTCATTTCAGACCATTAAGCTAAGTGAATGAGATTGAATACGTTCTTAAAACTTATTACAAACTATTTCAATGCAAAAACTATTACAAACGCATTCAATGGAGGGTATATTAAAAAACACCGAACACCCTAAATACAAAGGAAAATGTCAAACAACAAATCAATTTAAAAACGTTTATCATCATCAATTTTAACCAGTAAAAACAAAACAAAGAACCAGTTGTCAAACGAAATGAGATACTTTCGCAAAAAAATCCAATGTAAGCATTTTTAAATGACTGATTTCAAATAAGTCATTTGACTCAATTTAAACGTAGTATTATACAATCAAAACCGCTTGAAATGTATAATTTTCATTGATTTTTGGGCTGTTGAAGGGGGCGCGGAAATCCGTTTTTAAACGGATATAAATAATAAGATTACCAATTGTATGGAAAGTAACCATTCAAATAAAATTACCAAATTTTATCGTACAATATGGTTACTTTCCATACAAATAAAATTACCAAAACTTGTACGACCAAAACCATCCGAAATAAAGCATTTTTGGCATCTTTCGACGTAAAAAGTAGAAGTGACAGAATGTTAATAGCCTATCACGATTTTGTTGAAATAACGAATCGTTTGGTACCTATATCGTCTAAATCGGTTCAGTGGTTCTCGCGTGATTGTCAAACATCTGTGCAGTGTTACAACGCTTTTAGTAGTTTGGAAAGATAGATAGTATAGATAGATAGATAGTATAGATAGATAGATAGTATAGATCAGTGCCTGTCAAAAATAAAATTGAGTAAGTGTTGGTGAGCAGAAAAAATTCTGCACTGAAAAAAAGTCAACTAAAATTCAAGCATTTCAAACTAAATTGAAAAATGTACTTTTCATCAGAATTTTTTTTTCGTAACCCAGTCAAAAAATTTTAAATATCGTCTTATGTTAACTTATTTAAGAAGTTGCCACTTTTTAAGGAACAAGAAAAAATTTCAATCTATGTTGAAATTTCTTTCAACTTAATTTTCTTCCACTTCAGAAATCCAATTCTTTAATAATGCAAAACGCATTAAAATAAAATATTTTTCATACATATTTTCACTTGAAATTTTCAAACATTAAGTTTTTCCCTGTGGCATATCATAAAAAGTGCTCTCGTTGTTGAGTCGATGCTATCTCAATAGCGACTAAACGAGAGAACGTAAGAATACATGTGAAACAAGAGAGCTCTTACCCAGTGGGCATTTGCGAGTGCTCCGCAAAAGAAGGCATGCTACCACTGCTATTATTGGCGTCAATACACCTTCCATGATCACTGCATTGATGAGTTCTTCTGTAAGACCTACTTTTTGAAGGTTCTGATTCTTTTCATATTATTTTATATGAAAAAATTTACAAAAAAAATTCAAAAAAAAAAAAATTTTAAATACACAGAACAGTTTGTGAAAAAAAGTAGACTTAAAAAAAACAACAAAAAAATTTCTTTCTGTCCGAGTTGGGTCTCGAACCCGGGCTCCCGAAAACTAACACATTACATATTATATTATATGAAAATATTTATATGGATAAGCTCCATAAAAAAAGTATTTTCTTAAATTTTGGTATGAAGAAAATTTATCAAAAATTTAAAGGAAATTTTTAAATACACAGAACAGTTTGTAAAAAAAAGTAGATTTTAAAAAAACAACAAAAAATTTTTTTTGTCCGATTCGGGTCTCGAACCCGGGCTCCCAAATTCTTACTTGATTGATGCAAAATAAGCAATTGATTCTTAACAACCACGATAGACGAGTGGGTAAGATGTCGGACCGTGTAGATGTAGGACCATGGTTCAAATCTGAAATTGTTAGTCGTTTTTTATTTGAAGTTGATATTTATATTGCTTTTCCTTCTAGCGTGACTTCTCAAAAGAGCACTTCTGGCAGGTCACTTTTTAGCAAGGAGAGCGGAAGACCTGGCAAAATTTCCCATTTCATACAAGCAATACAATGGTGTTTGCAAGGAGTGTTAAAGGCCTATAAAAACCTAACGCAGGCCTGCTAGAAGGCCTTGGAACCACTGCAATTACCCACTGGGTAAGAGCCCAGGCTGACGGCCACTGGTATAGATAGACTAATATAATCTCAAGCCGGGAAAAGTTAGCTGGCCAGACTACAAAACATAATTGAGGCTTATAACTGAATTCTGGCCACTCCTCTCAAAAGATTTGCAAAGAAAATTAATCAACACTGTATGACAGCAGGAATCTCCCTGGAAGCAACTACACAACATGGCTGTCGTGTTATATTGTGAGAAACTCTCGCAACAAAGAGAGGAAACCTTTGTTTACTGTTGAATTGTGCTGCTTATTGAATGTAAGCATCAAATAATATACATGAACTTTGTTATAATTAAAGAATAGACTTTTTGAAAAACTTACTACGTTATTACACTGAAAACTATCATAGTATTTGAATAATAAAAAAACTATCAAAATTATCAAATTGTAATCAAAGAACTAATATAAAGATTAATCAAAACATAATCGGTTCAGCGGTGAGTCGTCTTTTATATAATATCATAGATATAGATGTACTATATCCCGATAATATTTTTCCTCAGGAATCTTTTTCCGTTTCATAAATTTTCATTTTGTTTTATTAAACACGCATAAAAAGTTTTTGAAATATTTATAACTTTCTAAAATCATGTTTTAAAGTAAGAAGTTTTGGGTTATACATTGTTCCAATAATTTTTAATTAAGGATTTTACTAATGAATTTCCTGACACCACATCTAGCAATACTTTCTTAGCAATACCTATTTACAAATGCGCACACACTTTATAATAAGTTTTACATTCGTTCCCAACTTTACCGCGGCCGGGCAACATAAAATTTGCAAAAAACAAATAATTTTCGCTCCACCTTACTTGTCAGTTTTTGTTCCAGCTCAAAAAAAATATGTTTTTTTTTAACTATTCGTCTGCATTTTTACATATCCGTCTATTTACCTATTCCATATTATCCGTCTTTTGGTATGTTTGCTTTTGACAACCCGTCCACTACACATTTATTTAATTTTGCAATATAACTCAGAGCCTAAATAACCTAAAGTCTTATAAGAATTCTGCAAAAAAGCCGTTTGCTGTGTAAGGTAGATGTCATCAGTTGTTAAGCGGCCATGCCTGAACAAATTCAGACTTGTGTACAGGTGTTGGAGGCCTCGCAGATGCATTGTATTTACTTGGTTATGTGTCCATTTATCACTGAGTTGTTTTCAGTATGCTATTAAAAACGCTCATTAATACATACTCATACTCAGTGTAACCATAGTGAAATATTATATTCCACTTTGGCATATTTTAGCTTCGGGAAGCATATTTTTTTTTATAAAAATATGCAGCATAAAAAGTGGAATATTTTTCGTATGATTATATTTTTCAAAATTCACAAAAATTGCAATAAAAAATGTCTATTTGGTTACTAAATGGTTGTTTTTTGGCTATCGACATTTTTTTTATCTCTGAACCACCTTGTAAAACGCAATATAAGGAATTAATTTTGTGGTTAACTTCTTCGTTGTCAATTTTATTGCAATTCATTTAATAACTTCACGCAGCTTAAAAAGTGAAATAAATTTGCTTATATGTTTGTTTGGTTAGATTTTTTTATGGATTATGTTACAGCAGTAAGTAATTTACTTAAGAAAACATTAGGGGTATTCACGATGTGTTGTATTTTCCCTTGTATTGTGTATTTTTGATAAATTTGATATTTCTAGTAAATTTTGTAATATAACAAAAACGAAATGCAGTTTTCAAAATACAACCCTGTGGAAAATACACAAGTTGTGTATTAGATCAGCTGATTGTACAAGCATTTCTACTCAGCATGGAGCAAGCTAAAGGCTACGCTGTGAGTTTATTTAATTAAAATTAATATAATTGATTTTAAAAACACAATATGTACTTTACTGAAGGTTCGATCACAATAATTGTAAGTATTGTAAATTTTGCAAAAATTTATCACAAATGCACCACATCGTGAAAACCACTATTATTGCTAACAATAGCTATTTCTTTTAACTATTTCAAGATGTGGATTAAAAACAATAAAGCAGAAAAAAAAGTTATTGATCAAAGTTCGGAATCTGAAGATTTATAAAAATTTGTGCTTTTCTCGCTTAGCTTACCATTTAGCAATGCTGAGGTTGAGAAAATTTTTAGTAATAAGAATCTTTCTTATTTAAACGATAATTCGAAATAGAATGCAAGAAAAACTCTTAAATAATTTGTTGAATGTAAATACTTGGCTGCATGTTCAAAAAAAGTGTTGAAATGCCTATCAAATACCAGATAGCTTAATAAAAAAATTTAGAAATGCGAATTTCTATGATAATAATACAAGCAACAATTTAAAAATTGACCTCGAAGATGTGCCTGAATTTTAGTTTTGTATATTGTATATCGTTACTTAAAATTCAAAAAACAATAACAATGTTTATAATTTTTTATAGGAGAAGAAAATAAATTTAAGAGCGATAGTAATCAAATAAATAAATGTTTTTAAACTTGCTTCTGTGATTTTTTTTATATGCCTTATTTTTATATTTAGACTTATTTAGATATATATCCTTGAAATTGAAAGTGGAATATTTTTGTGGAATATAAAAATTGAAAGTGGAATATTTAGCATATTTTTTTTTTCAAAAAGCATATTTTTTCAAAAATTTTCTGGTCACACTGCTCACACTCAATATGGGAGATTATAAATGTGCAAAGCTACCCGACACCGCAATAAAAAATGAGAAACTCTATAGCAGAGGAAAAATGAGATACTTAAAGCTTTATGCGGCTTGTGTGCCTAGCAATTAAATGAAGCAATCATTTTTATCTTTGGTTTTTTTGGCTACTTTATAAATATAAATTTTAGTAACTTTCAAGAGTGCTTTAAAAAAAAATAAAGTATGCAAGATTTTAAAATAGGCATGTAGCTTTATATTGGTGAAAGAATTACCAAAATCAGTTCAGTAGTTTTTAACTTTAGCATCGTCGCAGATACGTGAGAAGCCTTTTATATACTAATATAGATATAGATAAAAATATTGATATGAATTTATATCATTTTGCATCTACATAACTTGAAAATTAAGTTTTTTAAATTTCTGGATATCTAAATTTATAGGCTTGTATAGGTTTTATATATAAAATTAATTGCATGATAAAAATAATTCATTGAAAATTAATTTTTTAATAAATTCCTGTATGGTTAAAAGTTTACGGGTGCAACCAGGAGAGAAAAAATGCACAACTTAATTTTTTCAACAGAAATATTCTATCCAAAAATTAAATTTTGAATTTATCCTTTTAGCTGTAGTACTTTCGGTTTCCAGGTTTCTGACTATAGTTTCGAAATAAACTTGTACCGGCATAAAGGAGCAATTGCGACCCTGTTTCCGCTTTAATTTTTTTCTGGTATCTACCTAACAAATACAATGTGACTTACAAAATCTTTTGTCCAGCTTAATTTATCGAGATGTAAACACTGTGCGATGTGGTAACGCTATCGTAATAATGTTCAATAACGATATCAAAACACAATCTTCAGCAAAGTTTAAATAACTTATCAATCGTTATCAAATACTTCAAAAGATACTTTACTCAGCACGGCAACTTTAATTGCAAGACACAAATCTGGTTTTTTATAATATTTGGGCAAAAGCTACACCTGCGAAACTCTGAACTAAGGTAAGACCTGGGTCAAACACTGACATTAAACAAAAATAATCTCTTTACTTGTATCATAAACAAAGAAATGAGGTCTGAGCTTAACCATTTGACAATTTTTGAATTTCAATGAGGTGAATTTTAGAAAGTGTTATAATTTTCTCAGAAGAAATAGATTTAAAAAATAATAGCTTTATTAAAGAAATTGCAGTTTTTCAGTTCAATATCATTTTTTTCCCCCTAAACATTGCTAATTTCATTCGGCAAACTAATAAATTTCCAACTTTATTAATTTTTTATGGAACAGGCTCGTACCTAGAACTTAAAAAAAAATGAATTGGTTATATCGTCGGTGGTATGCCAAAAGGCATCCAATATTCACAATATTAGAGTTATTAGTATATTAATGTTTCACAAACCATTCTGTGTTCTGCCAAAAAGTCCTACATCCTTGTTTTAATTTTTGGTTGCATAACAAGCAAAGTTCTATATCCATTTTGTCTTCCTTGGTATGCCAAAAGGTGCTATGTGGATGTAGAATTTTTTGCCACATCAATTTTGGAAGAAGAAAAGCGCCATAAGCATTGTAAAACCGGGTAAAACGGGCAAAATCATTCTTTGTTTTAAGAATTTATAGTCTTAAGTTTTTCCTCAAAATTAATTATTTTTTTTTTGGTTTTTGGTTTCGTAATAACAATTCATTTGGAAAAATTAAAAAACAAAATTAAATCGGCGCACGCTGGTTTTAAGCCGCCGCCGACTAATTTTTAGGTCGAGCCGCCGCCGCCGATAATTATGGACGGCTTAGATCTCTGTTCTGTATCTGACATGTGACGAATCAATAGAAGTGGAGTTAGAAGAAGCTGAATCAATAGAAATGGAGTTAGAAGAAGCTGCCATAGGACAGCTAAATGAAAGTGATCAGGGTAGGTATAACTTTTCTGAAATTAACAGTAGTTTATGTCAATTACACAATCCTTGTCCTTGTAGATGTGCCCGGTCCAAGTAAAAAACATTCAAGATGGAAGCAGTGGAAGCCTGAAGAATGGAAGAAGAATCTAAGAAAAAAGGCGTGTTCTCGGAGTGAAAAGCATTTGGATGAAAAAGGAAAGATGAAAATGGCGAAGTTGATGAATCCTTTGATAAATCGCTCTCACAAAGAACCAACGAATTACAATTGCAGTTTATTTACAGAGGAAGATCGTCTGGAAATATTCAATGATTATTGGAAAAAAAAGATATACCTTTAAAGCTAAACGCAACTTCCTCCTGAAATTTACCAAAGCCGTTCCAGTGAAAAGAAGAAGATCCGAAAAAGAAGTAAATTTCCGAAAGAATTTGGGTTATGAATAAGTTTTACCAAGAAACAATGAAAATTTAAAAGTGTGCCGTGAATTCTTCTGTGCGACCCTTGCATTTTCGTACAAGCCCATTGCTTTGGCAAACAAAGATCGATCAAACACTGGTGAATTGGAAAACATGAAACTCACAACAAATTGAAGCCAGAGGTAATTGCTGCCATCAAGAATTATATTGAATTTTTCCCACCAAAAGAGTCACACTATTGCCTAAAATCATCAAAAAGATTGTATTTAAGCAGTGGTTTAAGTATTTCGAAAATGTTTGATCTTTTCAAAGAAAAAGCAGCAGGAACAGATTCTGCAAAAGTCAGTTATGAAAAGTACAAACAAGTTTCCCAAAAAAGATTTATGTGCTACGTGTACCCTTGCCCAATCAGCCATTGAACCATCAGAAGCACAAAAATCTGATTTCGAAGCACACATTAAACGAAAAGCATTAAGCCGTGCTGCAATGAGATCAGACATCGAAAGTTGTGCAATGGATAAAGAGTTGATAGTTTCTACCATGGATTTGCAATCAGTTTTGCAGATACCACAGGCTGAAGCAAGCCCATTCTATTACAAAAGAAAACTATGTGTATACAACTTCACTATTTATAATGAAGCAACTCGTGATGGAACTTGCTACATTTGGTCTGAAGTTGATGGCAAAAGAGGAAGTAGTGAAATCGGATCTTGTGTGAAAACATTCATTGAAGGAGAAATGCAAAAAGGGTACCGAAAAATTGTTTTGTGGTCTGATAATTGTAGTGGGCAGAACCGCAATCGTTATGTTGCTGCAATGTTGCTTCAGTTATTACAAGAATCTTCCATTGAAATCATTAAACACAATTTTCTAGAAGTGGGCCACACTCAAATGGACGTCGACAGTATGAATTCTGCTGTTGAACATTCGGCCAAAAACTGTTGTCTATTTTCCATGAATGATTGGTCAAACGTTATTCGTCAAGCTCGGCATAAGCATCCATACCATGTGGTACGAATGTCACATAGTGATTTCATTGATTTAAAATTGGTCATTGCCAGATCAATGAAAAAAGTTATTGTGTTCAATGACGGAGAAAAATTGAATTGGTTAAATATAAAATCATTGATGTTTTGCAAATCGATGCCTGGGCAAATTGGTGTTAAATACAATCATGATGAACAAGAATATAAAGTACGAAAACAATTCATTTGCTTATAAATCAGTGAGTTTATTTACAAGTATAGTTTTTATTTTTAGTTTGTTAATGTTGAAGTGCGTAAAGTCAGAGGAAGGCCAGCTATTAGTTGGCCATTACTTTACGAACATCTCCTGCCTGTAACAGTAGCCAAAAAACGGTACTTGCAAAGTTTATGTGCTCAAAAGCTTATTCCACAGGAATTCCATGCTTGGATTGAATGAGAAACATGTCTTTTGGTATTTAGTGCAAAAACCAAAGTTAAAAATGCTTTCTTTCAGCTCATTGCCAATTGGAAATGAAACCGTTGAATCGAATTCCGAATCAGAGGATAATAAATTTTTCAACCTTTTGTTCAATAGTATATTACTAGATTTGTTTTTCGTTAACATTCCTTGTTTTGAAATAAATGTTATTTGAAAAGTGTGTTTTTAGAGAACTACCAGGGTTCTATATCCATTCTTTTGTGTAACATAAATAAACCAATAATATGCCAAAAAGTGCTATATCCAATTTTTACAGTTATCCAATGATGGTGTAAAGTTTTCATCTGACAAAGTATGTATAATTGTAGGTAAGTATTAACTACATATAATTTGAAAGTATCACTGCATTTCAAAATAATTTGAATTTTAGCTAGCCGTTTCAATAGTATTTTGCAATTTTCTCAAAATGAGCAAAAGTGGATATAGCACCTTCTGGCATAGCGGCGACGATATGATATGAAAATTTTTTGTCCAAAGTTTATTACATTATTAATTATTATTTTTGTTTTCGAATGTGTCTTTTATTTTTTACTTTTTTATATCAGAATATAACTGATAACTGAATATTTATTTTTTCGACGAGTTAAAATTTAAGTTAAATTGTGAGATTTAAAGTTTCTATTTTTTCATATCATTTTCTATAAAATGATTCAAATGACTTAAAATTCTTTTCTTTTCAGTTAAAAAAAATAAGAAATTGTTTCAGGCTTATTTTTCAAACTTCTTCCAACTCATTAACTTTCATGTAGGTACAATTTCTAGCTCAGAGTTTTGACCTTTATTCCTGAAAAATCATATTTTTATGATTGAAGAATATTTAAACTAATATAAAGTTTATTACTATTTTTCGTAAGATAAATTTATTTTTGACTTTTAGTGCTGAAAGAAATTCTTATTTTTTTGGTAGTAATGTTTTCATGAATTCAATTTATTTTTTAACTTTAGAATTGAAAAATTTAAGTTTTTTTTATTAATATTTTTTTTTGTTATTGTAAAAGTTTTATTGTAATAGTTTATTAAAAAAGAGAGACAAAAGTGAATATAATTTCCATAAGAATTTAAAAAAAAACATGTATGAGTTATAAGCAATTTTTTACATTTTATATTAGAATTGGTAGATCTAAAAGTTGATTCAAAAATTTTTTTAGGACAACTCAAAATGTTTTTTTAAAAAATTTTCAAAGTTTGCTGATATTTTTTATAAATGATAATTTTTTCTATGATAGGTCTAATTTGTGGTAATTTTTTTATAAACCTTATGCGTGGGGTTAAGTAATAATTGGACTATTTTTTGTGACATCTTTAAATATTACTAGAATAATATTCAAAGACACAACAACAGAATACAAATCAATGAAAAATACAATTATATTTTTTTTTATCTGTATCAACAAACCTGCTACTAAATTGATGGAATGGCTAACATAACGTTCCGTAACATCGATTGAACAAAGCGTAAAAGTAAAATAAGCAGCAGTTGTAGTCCTGCAAACAGGGCAAATGCGAAGCAGGAGCAGTCGCAGGCAACGTAATAAATGTTGAAGTACTGAAAACCAAGTGAAAGACAAGTGAGAACATTTAAGCGAAGCGTGCTGCTTTTGATGATCCAACTAATAAAACTGTCGGTTCAGATGATATGCTTAAGGAAGACATAGACTATGATAAGAATGAGCAGATTTTGACGATGCCGAGAACGACGATGGTGATGTTGATGCTGATAATGATGATGATGATGATGTTAAAGTTGCTGTTACTGCTGGTAGTCATGATAAAAAAAAAACTACGCAAGCTGCCAGCTGATGCTACCTACTAGATACTTTTAAGCATAATTTAAGGGGGTCCTCTGGTAATCCGAAAAATTTTTTTTCGATTTTTTTTTCATATTTCTATTGCTCAGATACTCAAAAACATTTTCCCAAAAGGATTTTTCAAAATTCGAAATAGTTTAGGAGATACAGGCATTTTTGTGTAGGTATGTTTTCGTCAAAATAACGCATCAGCAAAGTTGTTTATTTGCCTGCAGTCATTAGTCGAAAATTCTGTGGAATTCTTCCAAAATATGTATTGATATTACAAAATATACACACACAGTATGTATACATGCAGTATGTATACATGCATGTTTTGATTTAGGGGTTGAAATGATTTTGAGCCCAGGTGTTCACATGAAAGAAGCAAACGAACGAGATTCAGTTTATTTTCGAACGCTGAAAGCTACGCGTGCGCGATAACTGCTGTTGTAAAATAAAAGAAAAATCGTTTTGTGTTTTTTTTTTGCTATGGATAAAAAAAGCCACCCAAACGCGCCGCGTAAGTACGCGTATCGAACAAAAAAGAGGCATTTCCATGGAAACCAGCACTCCCAAGTAGAGGACACCGACTTTGCCAGCACATCGGCCAAAAAATTGAAGAAAACGCAAGACAATGAAGTCATCATCGAAAACAACCTCCAGTTCTGTTTCTTGGAATTTTTTTCATTTTTCCAAACGCTTGCTGCTCTGGTTATCTGGTCGGTAAACATACCAAAAAAGTGGTTGACTCCGTTGTCAAATAAAGCCTTTGCCAGGCATGCAAAATGTGGGGGAAAAAAAATGACTCTGCAGACTTCGAAGAATGGTACGAATCGCACCAGAAAACATGCACAAACAACCACAGTGGGAGTGCGGGCAAGATGGAGGTAGATGCCGTGAAGGAAATGTTTGCCTCATCGATCGAAAAATATGGCATAAAATATGAAAAATATATTGGCGATGGCGACAGCAAAACCTTCAAGGCCATTATAGACCTTGATCCGTATAACGGCGACCCCGTTGTCACAAAAAAGGAGTGCATCGCTCACGTGCAAAAACGCATGGAATGGTTCTGCAAGTAATGAAGCCCATATACGAAGCGTTATCATCCGACGATCTACTCAACCGATGCACTGGAGGTGAAACGCAAAATTGTAACGAATCGTTCAACTCGCTTTTGTGGACCTTTGCGCCGAAACATATCCACTGTGGTGCTACCACAGTCGAAATCGCAAATTTTCTGGCAACCTGCATTTTCAACGAAGGCTTCACAAGTATTTTAAAAATAATGTCAACAATGGGTATTGTCATCGGCCCACAAGCCGAGATGTATGCTGAATCTCGCGACGGAAAACGACTTCAACGCTCAGAGCTAAAAACGTACGCATCATCGAAAGAGGGTCGCACAGCCCGCAGAGCCCAAAAAGCCATGGAAAACTCGTTTTATGAGATGGAGGAAGGCACACTTTATGGGGCTGGAATTGCCGATTAATATTCGTAAGTATTGTATTAAAAAAATATGTGTTAATGTCATTTGTGTGCCTCAAAATTGAAGTCAAAACTTTAAACGCGTTTTTCTCGAAACCATGTTTTTCAAAACTTTGCGCACGATAGCTCAAACAGTTTTTGACCGATTTTGATATATGAGGCATGAAACGACGCAGAATTTACGCCGCTATAGCCCCTACCTCAAACTTGCCGAAAAAATAATGTTTACTATTTTTTTTCTACACTAGACTACAAAAAAAAAGGTCGAAATTCGATTTTTCATTTTCAAAGTGGCGGCTCCCCCCCTAAAAAAATTTCAATTTTTGTTTCCGAGGTAGGGGCTATAGGGACATTCATTCTAAGTAACTGAATATTTTTTTTTTTTTCAGACGATGTTTACTCATGGAATCGTGCGCAATTTGGACCCACCTTTTTTCCGGAAAACCTCGTTACCAGGCCGAGAACTTTCTGAACGGTCCATAAATTCACTTTTTCAAAATTTTGTATTTTTTTCAATAAATTAAGCTACCCAAATCAAAAAACGGAACTAAAATATCTTTACTCGTTCTCTTTCCACAATATTTTGAAAAAAGGCTAAAATTTGGCATAGATTACCAGAGGACCCCCTTAACACTGCTGGTGACGTCGAGTTTTGATGATACTGATGGAGTACGTTTCAACAGAAGACGATGGCAGATATGAAACAACGATAGAACACGACTGTAGTTTCAAATTCCTGCTGAAAACAAATACGTACACAACTGAGTTTAGTGAAAGTTTGATGCTCACTTCTAAGCTGCATGCAGATTTTGCAGGAAAGGAAGGATTTAAAAGCAATTCGATGGATTCAAAAGGAAATAAATAAATGCTATGTTCTCAAAAACCTTTAGTATCTGAAAGCTAAGTGCTGTAAAATACGATAAAGCAGCTTTTTTTTGTAGCAATTAACATGTATTGTGTAGATGTATTCAGATTGAAAGGATTTGTTAAATGCAATAATTCTTTGCGAATTGAAATATTTGCAATGAACGCTTAAAGCGATGGGTTCTTAAAAAATGCTCGTAGATTTTTAGAGCAAACTTTTCTTGCAAACAAATTTATTTTTAAGACAAAATCTGATATTATTTTAAAGCCAATTAAAGAAAAAGAAAACATTTGAACAGTTTATTAAACAAACATTTCGTGGGCCTTTGAATAAATTATTCGCCAAATAATGAAAATTTTTTTAATAATACATTTATAATGCCTTAAAATGTACAAATTCTCATTAAGCTACTTTGCTGTCTCTTAGTTACTTTATTACTCTGCTGCCTCTTGGTTTGTAACTCATTAAATTCTATTAACTCTCGCAATGTTTTACTTTATTTGAATGAGCCATTAATTTTGTGCATTCAAATCTAAACTATTTTTCAAATAAACATGAATTTAATTTTATTTACACACGAAAACCATGTAAAATTGAACAGGATTATTTGTTATTTGGTTGATGTTGCCAAATTTAATTTATCATGTACTTAAACTGTAGTATTTCTTTCGAATAAAAATAGTTTAGGTTGCAACGAAAACAATTGTATTTAATTATTGCTGCAGTTTAGTTTGTTTTAGATAATGCAAAAACTTAAAATAGGCAAACCTTTCGGCAAACTGCAAATTGCTTTTATTTTAGCTTTTGATAAATTAGGTTAATTTTTTATTTAGGCCATATAAAATCAAAAATTAATAAATAAAAAAAACAGGCAAGTGCAAAAGTGTGCAATGTTCATTAGAACAGACAATATTTTTTGTCCTGAAATCACTGGCTTTCGTAGCTTACGTAAAATTTTTAGAAAAAACTCTTCGTTAGAAATTTTGTTTTTATAAAAACTGCACCGCGACTTATGGGCTTAATTTGCATAACTTTAAAAATCGTAGTGGTCTTTATTTTTATTTTTGTACTTACACTTAATTAAAATTCAGAAAGTTTTCAAAATCAATAAAATGTTTCTAATTACTCAGAATGATCTATAAAGCCTTATAATATTTTACTTTTTCTTTTGATCCAAAGGTTTTTGTTTAAATGGAATTGAAATAATTATGAGTGTCCTTTTAACATGTTCTGCTTTAACTTCTATTTATTTTCTAAATTTACTTAATCTTTTTCAAAGTTTTTCTGACTTTTCTTACCGCTTTATTTTGTATCACGCAAATGCGCACCAACGACAAGGAAGACACGAAAAGCAATACTTCTTCTAAGCAATATTCTATTGTTTCTCGTGTTTGGCTTGTCTTTGGTGGGCATTTGCGTGATACAAATTGAAGCAGTTTATCTTGTTTTTAGTTATAGCAAGATTTGCTGTTGTTCGACTTTGGAGCTCTATAGTGTTAATAGCAAAAGTAGATAAATTTGGCAGCAGCCAAATCCTTGCATAGCAATCTTGAGTAAGAATGTCTGGATTTGATGGCAAACATATGCCAAAGTTATACTTAGCTGTCTATATTAGCTGATTAGCTAATTATAACTGTATTAGCTGATTTACACCGGATTGTGAATAGCTGCATTATGTACATAAAACAAGTTTTAATTTGTATGCGGAAAATTTAAAATCGGATTTGAGTCAACGCATTAGCTTAAAAGTTTATATTTACCACTTGAATTTAATTGTGATCTTTGTATCAAGTACGATTTTTAAGAAGGCAACAACAACAACAGCAACTCTGTATAGAGTCAATTACTTTGCTGACTAGACAGTCTGTTTCGGAAATCGCTACATTTCCTCTTCAGTAGTCTTCGAGTAATTAAGCGGTGATCAAATCACTGTTAAAGTCGTATATGATTTCACACATATTTGAACAAGTTTATCTGAATTTTACGTTCAAATCGGCTCGCTAATCATATGACATTTAAAGCAGTAAACTATTTATAGATCACAGCCATCAACTCTACCAAGGTTTCCATTTGTTCTAGTTGCTTCTTATTTAATTAAATATTAATTTCAATATTCAAACTCACAACTAAATTCATGTTATAATTTAAATAATAGATCACAAATATTTAAGTAGTTTATATTTACCCTTAAAATGTAATTCGCGAAGTAGTGAGGAATTTCAAAAATGATAACTGCTGGCGTAAGGCGATTTAAAAAAGCAATTGGCCAACCAAGTAGCAATATTAGCGGTCGATCAGCGGTTGAACATGAGCCGAATGCCCGAACAAAAGTCGAACATGGCCTAAAAATAGTCCAGAAAGGCTAGAGGCCAAAAGTTGGGTCGAACATCGGCCGAACAAGGCCTTAAATTATACGGCCGCTGTTTTTATTGTACAATAATCACTGCTCGGCCGATACACGGCTGCAATGCGCCAGTTGTACAGCCGAGGTTATTTCAAATCGGCCACTGCAAGGCCGCTGTGCGTCCGTTGTACAGCCGATATTATTTAACATCGGCTTCTGTACGGCCGCTGTTTGGGCAAAAAGTTCTGCAAACGGCCCTTATACTAACCTTGTACGGCCTAGATAAATATTTTAAATTAGGCCTTATTCTAACTCTCTTCAACCTTAGCTAAAAAGTGTTTCTTTTTACCTAGGCACATATGGGCAAAATTTGCTTTTTTTCAAAGAATCCCAATTAATTTTTTGTAAGAATAAATTTCCAAAAACGTGGCATACGCTCAGTTTTTCTTCAAACTGAGCTATCAAACATGAAAATTAAACAAAAACTACAGCAGTTGTGGTTTTTTACTTTCCGAAAAAAAATACAATTTTTTCTTGTTGTATTTAAAAATCACGAAAATCCAAATTAGAAAAAATTTCAATAAAATGTTGCAGAAATATTTTCTTAAACTATTTTTACGAAAAAACTCCCAAAAATGCAAAAATACAAACTTTGAAAAAAATGTTCCGACAGAATTTTAAGCATTATCTTCAACTAATGCAAAATATAAAAAAAAAACAAACGAGTTTTAGACGGTTTGTACGGAAAGGAATTGTACAAATGAGCGTTATTTAAGCCAGTCAATATTTTTGGCTTAGTGTTTTTATAAAATCGACGAAATTCTTACTATTGTTTTTTATTTTTTAAATTAATTTTTATTGAGAATTTTTTAATCCAAAATAAATTGCTTGATTCAAGTAGCTGGAATAACCCTATTATTTAAACTATTATGAGTAGATCTGTTTATATTATTGAGGGCAACTTTTTCGATAAATGTTGAAACATACATCTATTTTAAAGCCTGAATTAATTAATACTGACCATCAAAACTACTACATAAAATTAAATAAAACACAAAATAATTTATAGTTTTATTAAATCCAAGATGCGAAAAAAAATCCAACAATTGTATTGGAAAATAAAATTAAAATGATTTAAGTTTAAAAAAAAATTTCCCCTTATTTAGAAAACTATTTTTTAATTATATAGTTATTCTCACTTAAAGAAAAATATAAAGTAGAATTCAGAATAATAAGCTTAATTTTTTCAAATGTGTTCCTTTCTTAATTCTTTTTTTATGCATTTTGTACTTTTTCAATACAAAAAAAAATTTATAGACACTTGCATAGAAAATTTTACGTATGAGTAAGAGCCGATAGCCTTTTTTCTTGGTTAAAGCAGAGAACACTTAATTTTTTGTGTACGTGTATAACATTGCTTAAAACAAACTTTTTATTCAACAATTAAGTTTGAAGCATGAATTTAAAATTGCGGAAATAAATTTCTAATTTGCAACTAAATTAAAAAAGAAATAAAGAACCAAACGGAATTAAAGTCAAAAAACATTGTTGTTGAATTGTCGCAATTTATATATTTTGAACTTTTCGCAAGAGATAAAAGATAGAGTAACACCATATAAAAACAACAACCTCTCTTCTCCTAACCACACTCAAACTTTTTCCTATGTTCTTCAAATACGAAACACTAAAAGTTTAAATACAAATACATACAAGCCAAAAACGAAAAAAAAACTTTACGTTTGCATTAAATTAGACACACAGAGAAATAAATTCGTTTACTTGAATGCATATGTGGGCAGGTTTGTGTGTATGTATGTATGTGTGTGTTTGAGCAAACACACAAATACACAAATACACAAATACACAAATACACTAACCCATTCACTCAAATACAAACATCAACAATTAGCACACAATGAAGCTTTTGACGAATTCATTTAAATTAAATTGATGCTGTTGGTGTCGTTGTTAGAGAGATGTTGTTGTCGATGTTGGCGATGTTGGCGATGTTTTTGTTACAAGGACTTCGTGGGTGGTTTTTTGCCATTGTTGTTTTTTTTTTTGTCAGCACTCCTTTGTGTTGGTGGCGTTGCTGGTAAGATCGTTGCTGATTATAAGTTTGTACGACCCAGTTGGAAAAGGAGCCCTGCTGTATGTCTACCAGCAACATGCCTCGGTGTTGTGTTATCAGTTCAATTTGTAATACCAGACTGGTTTTCTTTATTTCATTTATAAATTGATACAGTTAGAGTAGTTATGCTTACTTGCTAAAATAAACAGGAGAAGATAACTGAAGAGAAGAGATGCTTGGCAAAGCTTGATATATGTTTAACCCTTTGACGACGAATGGGACACATATGTCCCATGTTGTTTTTTCGTCATTACAGACACATTTTTTTAATAGATTTTGGAAAAATCGGTGTTGCTCGATAAAAAACAAATGTCTTCTTTGGATTTCGTGTCATAATTAAGGTTTTGTTGTTTCAGTTGTTTTTAAGGGTGTCTCAAAGTCAAAAATTTTTACTTTTTGTATGGCAATTTTAGTTTCCTAATATCTCGGATTCTGAATGATACTGTTGGATAAACTTTTAGTATTAGATGTGCCAATGCCTTATGTGAATTTATTGATCAACGGTTTTTAAATTAGTTCTATACTTTTCACGGGGAAGCTGAAAATATTATGGGACATTTGTGTCCCATTCGTTGTCAAAGGTAAAAATAATAAAGTATACTTTTTTAATTTTTATTTTTTTGTTATTAATATTTTTTAATTAAAAAACAAAGAAAACACAAACAATTCAGTAAAAAACATAAAACAAACATAAACAAAAACTTAAAAAAATTACTTAAAATTATAAGATTTTATAAATGGTTCATATAAACTAAATCAAAATCGAACTTAGTTGTGATAAATTTCAAAACAATTTCTGTCCCCAGTAAAGCACATTGGTTTTTTACATGCGAAACAAATTATATTTGTTCGATTTTCGATTCCGTTTTTTGTGCAAACAACACATCGCTTCCTGACTCCTCGTTTCGTTATTGTTTGTAACTGATCCCCAGTCTTGACCTTGTAACTGATTCTCGTGCTGTCGAGGTAATACCAACTTTTCTTCTACAAAAGCTGTCTATTAGCTGTGTAGCCAACTGGCGAAACTCCAGATGTTTTATAATAAATGGTTTTGAATTACTTCTGGATATCAAATCAAAAGGATACGAAATCAAAAAACAGACGAAGATAAAATCTTATCTTCGATTTACGATTATATTCATAGTATTACTGAAAATAAATAAATAAATCTTTCTTACTTAAAAAGTTACTAAGAATATACTTAACACTTTACCTTTTTTTGGTCCATAAGATCCACGCCTCCCATTCCTGCGTTATATTGTGAAATCATTTTTGGACAAGTCACATTTATTTTATTTGCAGATCCAGCCTGGCGTCTTTTGACACTAACGGTGTCGATTGGATTTATGAAATTAGATCCCATATGCACTGCACGATTATCCATCCATTTTATAATTGAAACTCCTTTTGACACAAAGCTTTGGAAGTCTCCACGATCAAAAGATTTATCGGCGTCAAATTTTGGCATTTGTGCACGATTTTTTTGCAAAGTGCCACAGGCTCGAATTCTATTGGTCATGAGTTTATGTAATAATATTGGACTATTGAAGAAGTTATCGAAATATAGTTCTATTCCCATATTTTCCAGCCCTGATGCCATATCTATAATAACGGATTCGCCAATGCCAATCCCTCTCTGTTCCTTTTTGCCTGTATATATATCTACTTTATATAGATAACCACTTTTAGCATCGCAACGGCACCACAATTTAAACTCCCACCTTATGAGTTTGTCTTTCATATACTGTTTCATTATATTGCTGCCCTTAAATTTTACCATCTGTTCGTCTATAGACTGGCATTTGCCTTGGCTTAAATTTTTTTTAAATGTTGAGTTGAAATGATTTATTAATAGTCTTATTTTAAAGGCTCTATCGTATGATGGGTTGTCACGGCTTGGATGTTCAGCATTGTTAACAAAATGTAAGCTGGAAAGAACTTTTTCGAAACGATCTCGAGTCATAACTTTAGAAATAAACGGTACTGAATATATTTTCATCGTAGACCATTACAATCTTATTTCTGGCAATCTGTATATACTCATTGCTATAATCATCCCAAAAAACGCTTTCAACTCATCTTTACTTACAGAAAATATTACATCTTTCTGCTCACAATAAAGTTTCGTTTGGTGAATTATGTGCTCTGTTAGTGTGTTGAAATCACAAACTGCACTGAAGACTTCTAAAACAGTTGGTACCTCCTCATCAGCGCTTACCTTTGGATTTAAAACCTGCCCGTATATGTAATCAGGGTCAGTATAAGCTGGCGAAATGTAATTTTGATTGGCTTTTTCCACTGAAACTTAACTAAAAAATCTTTGGCATCTTTATTAGGTTTGGGAACACCTTTTGCCATGGATGCATCTGTCTTTGAATTTTTACTCGTTGAAGGTTTTTCGGTTTGCAGAATATCTTCTATTTCGATTTCGGCTCCGTTATCTAAATCCGTAAAATCATCCAAAAAAGCTCTATCCTCGATGTCTAATTCAAACACACTTTCTTCATCTTCACTATCCGATGCGTTCAAAAGCTGTAGAATTTCATCCTCAGTTTTTTAAAACCGACTCAATTTGCTCATTTTCAAAAATAACTTATATGGTTTAAAATAATTAGATGGAAAATATGTTTTCAAAGCACAACTAAAAACATGAATTTACGCACAAACTGCAGCATTGGACAGTTGATAAGAAACTAAAAGCTTGAATCGCTTTTATGTGCTTTGCGAAACAGTTTTATGCGTGCATTATCATGCATACTGAACGCAAACTATTGGACAAACGATCAGCAACTGATAGTTAGAATCGTTTTTGTTTTTGTTTTGCAATTTTAATATGCCAACACGTTAGTGCATGCGTTTTCATGCTTACTTTTTGTAACGACAAAATGCTGTTTAATATTTAATGCATTTGTTCCCAATTTTTTACCTTTCACGACGAATGGGACACATATGTGCCATGATTTTTCTCGTAGAAGGAGTAACAATTTTTAAATTTTAACAACACTTTAGTCTTGAAATGTATTTCTGAGAAAGAATCCGCAAAAAAATTTTGAAAATTTCCAGCGGAAATTTCTTCGTCGTCAAAGGGTTAAATGTGTATCTACTTAACTTTATATTTTGTGTAATTAAGAGAGCCAAGACAAGACCACAACACTCGGAAGGTCAGAAGCCTCCATACTCGCTTATATGATTTTTCTATATGCATGTCCTAGGACGGCAGGTCTACCAAATGAGCTGCCATTGCAGCAATACTGCATGCATCTTACAGCATTAATGCTGCATTCATCACACGGGATCAATTTTGTATTCACACCATGAGATGGATGCATGCTGCATTGTTGCTACGGCAGTTCATTTGACAGGAATGCCATCCTAGGACATTCCAATAAAAAAAATATATAAGCGGGTACATAGGCGAGCATGTCTGCTGAAATGTCTGCCATGACCCTAGGCCACGTGAGTGTAAGTGCATTATATTATTCACTCGACCATCGCAGCTGTTAAATAATCGTCGCAGCCCAGAGCAAGAAAATTAACGCTTTCGCTATGTTATAATAAGCAATGCATGAAAAAAAAACAGAACGAAATCACTAAAAAAACAGAACAAACTAAAAAATAACCAAAACAAAACTAAAAGCCATTAAGAAAAGAAAAACAATTATTTCTCTGCAGGGATTTGAACCCACTACTCAAGTTTTCCAAAAACAATAATAAAAACTAAAGCCATAGCCAACTGAGCCATATGAACAGTTGTGATGTTGTTGAAATAATATACATAACAAAATTGTTGCTATCAAAAGTTCTTCGGCGAAAACACAAAGTGTCGGCGAATTACAACAATCATGAAAATATTGAAGTTGCTGTTCCTTAAAATAAACCAGAGTTTTGCATTAGCAAACATGATACTTTTGCTAATGCACCTCACTTAGAAGTAAAGAGGAAGTTTTAAAAATTACATTAACTAGACTTCAAAACTTAGCATCAAATATATACACTTCCACATTTCTTCCATCGGCAGGCCTGCTTTGTTTTTCATCTGGGTAGTGATGTTGAAATGTATGTGTGTGTGTGTGTACATTTGTGTGAACTCGTACCTGAGTGTTACGGAAAGCTTACAACGTGTTGCTGTCAAACACGTCAAAGCGCAGCGCAAAAATCAATTAAAATGTAACAGAGCAGAAAGCAGCAACAGAGTTGCCACATCTGACTGTCTTTTGAGCATTTATGCCGACAGTAAAAAACGGAAAATTAATAAAAGATAAATTATATTTACAATACATACATGTGTGTTCATATTTATTTTAAAATAAATTAAATTCTTGAAAATGTACCACATTTATTCATATTTTTGCGCGACATTCTGCAACAGCGCGTTACACGGTTCGAAATTAAGTGCTAAATTTGCAAATATACTGAAAATATTAAAATTAAAATAAAAATTTGTTTGTACAAAATATTAGCTTTATGCCAAAGAGTTGAAATTTTTAACTTTTTCCTGCGAAAATCGTTACAGATTAACTTTATTTATTTTAATCTAAAAAAATACTTTTTTATACTTTCAACTTTAACATTTGTAAGTTAAGTTCTGTAAAGTTAACTTTTTCAACTACTTAAGGCTAGCATTTTCTCTTTTCTTTGGTTAAAAAATTTTTGCATTGTAAAAGACGAAAGTTTTAGCTGTTGAGATCACTGTTTTAACAATTTATGTCAAATTTTTCATCATTTTTTAATTTAAGTTTTTGAAGAAAAAAGTTACATATTTTTTACTTAAACTAATGATGAAAAATTAACATGCAAATGAAATGAAATTTTTAGTATATAATGCAAATGACTTTTTTAGAAAATATTATCTTAAATATGCCTTTCCACTGACAATCGCTTGCAGTTGTGGATTAAATTTATTCGTGCCAATTATCAGAAGCGACTTAGATACTTTATCTGTAAAAAGTTTTCTTATATTGCATTTTGGAAAATATTTTTTCACTCAGGTAATTAGTTCCAAAAGCGAAAATATAGTCACAAGCAGAAACTTAAAAGATTCCAGCAATGTTACGTTTTATTATTTTTCTTGAAATTTTTAGTTTTTTACTTCACAGTAAAGAATACTTTGGAACAGTTACTGTTAACAAAATAAGAACAATTAATTGTTTTCGACCCTCTAAAGCACTAAAAATAGCTTTTTGTTTCGAATTTCGGCTTTTTTGAAAGGACCTCCAACATTTAAAACAATATTCATTTTCTGCGTTCTGCAGAAGCAGCAACCACTGACGCCTCCGTGACGAGATTAATATGCCTCTTAGTGTCCTTTATGTGGAAAGTTGCCTGTCGAATTTTGACATCGTCTATCATGTCACCAGAAACAGTGTTTTGTTGAATTTTGCAATCACTTGCTGTCTTGGTAGCACCTTATAATATTGTTCAACTTGCATACAATGGTCTTGAAACTCAAAATTGGAATTCCAGTTGCATTTTTCAGAAATTCCTTGAATTTCTAACGCAATAGTACTTGTAACCTTCGAAAATGGACAACTTTTTTCTTTCAGGTTCAGGTTCTTGTCAAGGCAGGTTCATCGAATGCAAGCTTTAGCCTTCGCAAAACATCTGAATATGTTGGTAGTTTCTCATCATTAAAAATACATGGGTTTCTTAAAACAAACGCCATTTTCTAAGTAAAAAAATTTCAAAGTGTTTTTCAAAAAGACTTTCAAATAAAAAAAAATAATATAATTAACCCTAAAAGACATACCCAAAAAATACTAGATACGAGAATACACACTCGTGGTACAAATGCACCCATTGACAATACTTCGCTTCTTCGAGTGTTTTTCAATTCAATTCAATTCAATTCAATTCAATTTATTCGTATAGTTGAAAATATAATTACACTAAGAGCTATGCTCTTTTATAGTACAACATAAAGCATTAAAATGATTAACTTACTTAAATCTTATAATAATAACAACTCATTTTAAAGACAACTAACTTAATTTTAATACAATAATGACTTAATGCTCGTAAAAACTATAATAAGTTAAAAGTTAAGAATATAATGTATAAACTGAGTGAAACACAGAAATCAATAGAGAAAGTACTTAGAACAAGAGTATAAAGCTACTAAAGAGAAGAGAAAAAAGATAAAATAGATTGCCTAAAAGAACCTCTCCCACTGATTTCCCTAAGCCTTCGTGGTAGAGAATTCCACAACCTAAGGGCGTTGATGAAGAAGAGTTGAGAAGATATAAGCGAGTTGTGCCTCGGAACTTTTAAAACATGGCTTCTTCTGGACATACAAAACTGGAGTTTTTCATATAGATATCTAGGTGTTTTCTCATGAATTAACTTATGAAGGTACATACAGTTTCTGGCGTTGAGATAAGCAGTCAAGTGACATCAAAGTATTGCATTCCGGAAACAAGACAGGTGATCAAATTTACGAAGGCCATACACATAGCGTGTGGCGTAATTAAATGCTATTTGAAGTTTTAACTGGGAGGAAGAGTCAAGTTTACTATATACCACCTCAGAGTAGGTTATCACAGGTAGAATAAGTTGTATAACCAACTTACGCCTAATACTAACTGGAGTCACGCTTGCAGACATTCTTAAATTACGCAATACATAATAAACTTTTTTGACAATACTATTAACATGATCAACACATGAAAGCGAAGAATTAATATAGAAACCAAGATTTACAATTTTCGACACAACAGTTAGCTTGTTAGGACCAATTAACAAATCAGGGACATCATTAACGCAAGTTTTACCTCTACAGATAGGAAGTACATATGATTTGGAAGAGTTTAGAAGAAGACCATTGCTATTTGCCCACTCATTAATGCTGTCGAGGTCCTCATTAATTCGGCAACACAAGTCATCAACCAGTCCTGTTCTTCTAGATAAATACATTTGGACATCATCAGCATATGCATGGATAGAGGCATGACTGCAAACAGAGAATATGTCATTTAAAAAAATAGAGAATAGGAGAGGGCCAACCAGATAGACCCTTGTGGTACGCCACTTAAGACAGATTTATGCCCTGAGGACAATTGACCAACTTGAACTTTTTGAGACCTATTACACAAATAACTGGACATAAGATTTACAGCACTATCACAGAAACCAAATAGATACTTAAGCTTACTACACAAATATTGATGGTTTACTTTATCGAAAGCTTTTGAAAAGTCAAGCAAACAAAGTAAAGTCAAATTGCCAGCATCATATTCCGGTCGTATATCGTCAATGACCTTAACAACAGCGGACGAGCACCCGTGTCCAGACCTAAAACCTGATTGAAAAGGGGATAGCAGATTTTTATCAACTAAATGATTAGTTATTTGTTGAGCCATGAGTTTCTCACAGACTTTAGCTAATGGCGATAATATACTTATGGGCCTAAAATCGTAGACATTTTTGAAGCTTTTGCTTTTTTGCTACAGGAAGAACAATGGCAACTTTCCATAAGTCAGGGAACACAGACGACATAAAACAAAAATTAATTATATGCGTTAGAGGACCAATAATGTGTGGCAACAATAATTTTATAAACTTGATGGGAATGCCATCTTCAGAAATAGCATTAGATTTAATCTTCGATATGCTATTACCTACATCAAGTTCAACTACCGGAGAGAAGCTAAAAGTTTGTTGCAAGGAGTGACCGAATAGGGGTGAAATATTAGAATTAGAAGAAGCATCATTATCTACAAAAAAGTTATTAAGAACTTCAGGATCTAAAATGCAGTCAGTGTTATCTTTATTACACACTCCAAGTTTTTTTATGTTGTTCCAAAGCGTTTTTGTTGGAAGAGATAGGTCAAGTTTGGCCGAGAAATACCGAGTTTTAGCCTGTCTTGTTAAAATAACAGCCTCATTTCTCGCTAGTCTATAGACTTCCCAGTTATAAGAGCACGGATTTCTTCGCCATATATTTCTAAATTTGTTTCTTTTTTTTAATGCACTCAGAACATGTTGCGTAAACCAAGGACAAGACATATTTTTAACACTACAAGAACGTAAAGGGACATGTTTATCAAACAAATATTTTATTGGCTCCAATAGTGAATTAAGCTTATCATTAATGTTTGTTTAATGTTCAAATAAATTTTATTTTTTTTTTTCATTTACATCGTTAGCTTAAGTATCAAGGAGTATTTTACGGCACTATTTGTTAATGTTTTATGCCTCCTAACAAAAATAATAAGGCAAAGCACTCTGCGCCTTTTTCTGAGGAAAACAAGAAATGCAAAAGTTCGTGCAAAAAACCAATATGCTCACAACATTCAACAAACACTACTATGTGCTTTTTCTGTAAAAGTAACCAATAATTATGTTCAGGTTCAGCTTCTTTTTAAAAATATTTTTAATATTTAACAAAAAAAAAAAAAATTTATAACACATATTTTTTTACAATAAACCACTTTACTTCAGCATAAAAATCACAAACCGACAAACGTATCTCGGGTGTGTAAAGTCGTAAGTTTCAACTTTGAAGGCATATAGCTCCTCAACCATTGGCCACAGAAAAGTAAAGTAAGATAAATGACGTATAGTTATGTCTTCACTTCGTTCCGAAGTTTCAATATGCAATAAGCACTGGTTAAAAAGATACAGGAGCTCAAAGTTTCAAATGGGTACGTTTGTACACCGGTCTGTCTTTTAGGGTTAAAATAAAATTTCCTATAGACTTACTTTGAAAAAACCGTAAAATTTTTTTAATAATTGTAATGTAAATATATTATAATTGTAATGTAAATAATTAACTGATGAACTTGATTTTGGTTGAGCACAAATTTCCTGTACAAAAGTTGTTTTAAAATGCACAAAAATGCATTGCCGGGGACGCCAAAATTGGTTCATACCAAAAAAAAAAGGAAATACCAATCGAATGTATTTTTTATATACTAGTTATTTAATGTTGGTACCGGAATTGGGAGTACGATTTTTGATACACTGTCATATACATACTTTGTTGCTACAAATAAAGTAAAAAAAAATTCAACATTTTTTAAAATATTCTCTATAACAAATTAAAAAGTTGCAGAAGTGAACCTGAATTCTGAACCGTGTAGCTGATATTTTCTGCTCTTTGTGCTGTTGTGTTGAGCAGCAATAAATCCACAAAGCAAGGCAAAGCAAAGCAAAGTGAAGCAAAGCGAGCCAGAGCAATCAATCAAGCGGCAAACTCAAACCTTGTAATGCTATTTTTTCTCTCTACTTTTTGTTGTTGTTGTTGTTTGTTGCTTACTGAAAAATGCCAACACTTCCGCCTACGTCTTAGTTCAAACAGAAACAACATGCTGAAAGGCGCAACACAAACTACTTCTGAATATACAGGATTAATTATGTTGCAAGTGTGTTAGTGCAGAGTTGCTGAGTGTGTACATGGATGTGTTTTTTTGTTTGATTGAGTGTTTGCTTATGTGTGCCAGTGGATTACATAAATGTTTGAGTGTGAGTTGTTTTAAGTGTTATTTCAGCAATTTTTCAACAAATGTTAACGATAGAGCGACAAGCATTGCCAGCAACAACATTCACTGCTACTGTTGTTTTTATTATTGTTGCTATTGATGGTGTTGTTGTTGTTCTTGCTGTTGCTGTTGTTGTTGCTGTTGCTGTTGCTGCTAAATGGGTGTGACACAATTATTATTGCTGTTAAATGATGAGAATTCAAATATGCTGTTAGTGCAAGTGTCATAAAGTGCAGCAACAACAACGCATCGCAACATAACACAAAACAAAAGACACAACTACACCAACACAAATAAACTTGACCACACACATAAAAACACACATACACTTCAAAATATTGCTCATATTAAACGCTGCACAGTGCTTCGAGCCCATCTAAAGCAGAGACAAAATTACTTAAAGATGAAAACCTGGCGTACCTCCCATTAAAAATTTCCTTTGCCAGAACGGTAAAATTTATTTAAACTCAAAAAAAAAATAATTTAACTTAAAATTGTTGCACATAAGCTTTAACTCTTAATATGTACTTTAAAGGTCTATATCCAGCTCTCAAGTAATTACTCAAGAAAAAAGTTACTTAAGTTTCTTGAGTGTAAAAAAGTAGTAGACAAGTAATTTTGACGGCGAGAGTTTTGACAGTTCCAGCATTGAATCATTTTATATTGAAAATTTAGGCTGATTTGTTTTCATCAAACATTGAAATAACTTTGTTGCAATAAATATTAAAATAATTCATTAAATAAGTAATGGCTGAATTGCAAAGGTAAGTAATAGAGTAAAGCGTTTGTTTACATTAATTAATAACGTGCGTGATTTGTAGTGATAATTTAGTTTCGCTTTTAAATTGTGGAATATTCCTGGCTGGCATGGAGTTAATGGAGGAGGAGGAAGAGGAGGAGGAGAAAATAAAGCGTCGGCGAAGTCCCAGGTATTGGGTGAACCCATACCTAAATGATCGGAATCAGAAGGGGAGGTTCTTTACTGACTTCCAAAATTTGCAAAGTGCACCACAACTATTTTGTGAAAATTTTCATATGTCGTCTGCAATTTTTGACAATTTATACGAGCTATTGCTTCCCCACTTGGCTCCGAAACGGAACACTAGGCCAAAAAATTTTATCCCTGCCAAGGCCAAACTCGCCATTGTTTTAGAGTAAGATTTTTAATATCTTTTTTATAGCTTTTACATCACATACTATTTTTAGATATTTAGCATCTGGTGACATACAACGTCATCTTGCTTCCTGCTATAGAATAAGCAAGCAACACTTCGGCAGAATTATTGATCAAGTTTGTGAAGCGATATGAAAAGTTGGCAGACCGCTTCTTCCGGACAGCTTTCGACCGCTTCTCGGAAGACATCTGCACCTCAAAATTGACTGCCTCTTCTTCTCCCTCCGTAGAAATGTTCATGTGCATGTCTAAAATATTATTTTATTAATTTTAAATCAATTAATCAATGATATCAATAAAATTATTTACCTTTGAATGTTGGTTGCCAAAATTTTACTTGAAGTAATAATATAACTTGCATATATTTCTTGACATTCACAGTGTTACCGTTGTCACTTTTCAATGAAAAAAAAGTAGTAACAACAGAAAATTTTTCTTACGAGCTGGATTCTCTTTCAAGTAATTTTGACAAGGAAAAATTACTTTTCGATTAGTACTTAGATTTATGTATGAAAATTAGCTTTACTTGAGAGCTGGAAACAGGCCTTAAGTATGAAATTTGTACAAATCGAAAGAAAATCACATCTACCTCCCATACAATGTGATTTAATGAAAACTGTAAAATATTCTAAAAATCCACCAAAATGAGTACAAAAGGTTTCAAATTCTGTAAATTCTCCGCTCACCTCCCATACAAAGTGATATCGTCCTAATAGTAAAAACTTTATATATTAAAAAAAAAATTTTTATTCAAACTTGATATTGTACATTAGGGCGTATCCAAAAACTTAGATCGTATTCTAAGAGGTCTCAAAAATTGCATTGGGAGGTCTAAATCTCCCATTTCTTATACAATGTACATTAGGGTTGTAACGAGACGTTACAAATATTACATACTTCTATATACTACATAAACTATAATATTAGATATATATATATATATATATATATATAATGTAATATATATGTGGGCGTCGTCGAAAAAAAGTACCCTATTAATCATGCCAGAGTCCCAGTTAAATGCTGTAAAAATTTCAGGAAGATCGGTCCAGAGGTTTGGTCTCCTATAAGGTACAAACAAATAAATAAACAAACACACTGTGTGCATTTAACTGGGACTCTGTCATGATTAATAGGGTACTTTTTTTTCGACGACACCCACTTTTACGCCCACTTTTTTAAAATTATGTAATTGCTCCCATATAGTTTTTAACAGATTTACTTCAAATTGTATACACATTATACTCCAGGCGAGGTAGAAATAAACATTTCTTATGACACGCCCCCTTGTACGCCCCTTTTTGCGCCAAATTTAAGTTTTAAACTTTTTGTTCTCTGTACAAATTTGTTCCTTCCAACGGATTATTTTTTATTTGGTAGTATATTGCTCTTAATACTGTTAACGTCGCCATATTACTATGAACCACGCCCACTTCACCGCCCTTTTTTTTAATTCAGATACTTATTTATATCACTAACAATGTTTGCTATACAAAATACTTTTTTGTAATATGTATTTACCTAAAGTTTTATATACTTTTTATCTACAGGTAAGGTAGCCATAGATTTTTTATTACCAAATCCCCCTTTTTCGCCCCATTTTACTTTAATTATAATTAATCTGCTCTCAAAATGGTATATTTATATAAAAATATATGTCTGTTTGTTTGTTTGTGCTTTGTAGGAGGCCAAACCCTTGGAACGATCTTCCTGAAAGTTTCACAGCATGTTACTGTGACTCTGGAAGAAATAATAGACTATATGAAGTTTTGATTGGACAAAGGGGCGTGGCACCGTTCATATAACCCAAAAATTTAAATCGCCATATTTTGGGCATTTTTTTACCTACGTTGATGATATTTGGTACATATGGTATTGGCATAATAAGGAATACGTACCAGGAGAAAAGTGGGTGGGACCACGTCCCTTTTTAGGAAAATTAAAAATCGTAATAAAGTCTTAACTACTGTACCGATCTTCATTAAATTTTCACAATAGGATATTCTTACGCAATAATAAATTCTTGACTCAACATCAAGGGCTACCGAGACTGCTGTTCAGAGCGAAACACGCTTAGAAATTCAGCGATCTCGAACCTCAACATCAAGGGCTTCGGAGACATCTGTTCAGTATGAAACGCGGTTACGAAGCAACCGTTCTCGAACCTTGACATCAAGGACTTCCGAGACTTCTACTCAACGTCAAACACGCATGCGAAGGGACCGATCGCGATCCTCTTTATCAAGAGCTGCCGAGACACCAGAGCAACGTGAGGCACACCGTCAACAAGATGGTAGTCGAAGATCACAGCATCGTCGAAGCCCTGCATCATATAGCTGATTGCATTCCACTACACATCAGAAATTGATTGCAGTGAAGATAAGTTAGTCGCCATTGGACCAATAAATAAAGTTTGCCAATACTGCAATGCTAAGAAATATAAAAATGAAGCACCTGGAATGTGCTGCGCAAATGGTAAAATTGCTTTACTCGAACTGCTATCACCACCAGAATCACTACTATCGTTAGTTTCAGGTAAGAACAAATAAATAATTTGCCCCTAAGGCTTCAAAATAGGAAGAAGAGGAAAAAATAAAATGATTATTATTCAAAATAATAATATTCCACTACATAGGAACAACAGCAGTTTCCTAATATTTCTTAAGCAACATACGAAAATACAATTCGTGTTTTCAAATGACATCGTTTGGTGCGACTAAAGTGGTTCGAGACAACTTCATGCCAACATTTAGAGTTCAAGGCCAAATTTATCACCGAATGGGATCAATATTGCCAATTCCAGATGAAGATCCTAAGTTTTTACAAATTTATTTCATGGGACAAGCGAATGATAACGACCATGTGCAACAGCGCGAGGGGGGTAGCGAGGCACACCGGGTTCAGCTAGTATATATATATATATTAGGGCGGGTCAAATTCTGGCTCAGCGAAATTCGTAAAATACATGTAATTTCAAGACTTTTTCTCCACTACAGCATATACAAATTCTGAAAAAAAGCTGTGCGGACTTTCGTAAATAGATTCATACACATACATTCATACATTCATATTTTATAATTGAGAACAAAATCTATTTACGAAAGTCCGCACAGCTTTTTTTTAGAATTTGTATATGCTGTAGTGGAGAAAAAGTCTTGAAATTACATGTATTTTACGAATTTCGCTGAGCCAGACCTCCAAAAAATTCGTCCATACAAATTGACCCGCCCTAATATATATATATTCATATTATATGTTATTACTTAAATATTTCGATTATAAGAATTAAATATGATAATTAAAGCAGCTACCGACCGACACACATCACTTATTCCAGACAAAACAGCGACAACACACAACCGTACTACGACACCAGATCATATATACCGGCACACGCTACATACCTACTCATGACTCCATAAAAATAAATCTAATTGACAACACACAACCGCACTACTGCATAAGCCACTAATTAACATAAACACCACCTATCTATACATAGCCAGGCAGGCCAAAGATAAAGAAAGCTAATAACCGAACGTATAATTCCCAACTTGTTTTCACGCCATATCAAATAAAAGGGCGACACAAAACCAACCAAAGCAGCTTTGCTTCAGGTAAGCTTGAAGTAGTGACTCTATGGCGAGCTAGCTTGCTGGTTATTCCCTTTGAGTCTCTGTTTGAGGTGTCGCACTTGCGGTGAGAACCAGTCTTTGGTTCGTCCAACGCAGTCGGCATACTCTAATGGGGGTTTGCTTGGGTTTTGTCGCAGGGACTCGATGGCGAGCCAGCTTACTGCTTCTTCCCTTTGAGTCTCTGTTTGAAAGTCGCACTTGCGGTGAGAACCAATCTTTGATTCGTCCAACGCAGTAGGCATATGTATATTATTAACTTTCTTATTGACTATATATTTCCATGGCGCGAACCTCATAGAGGTTTTTCCACCATGACTCCTTCTGGTTGTTTCTAATATTAATAATGAGCTTTGCTTCAGGGGCCCCGGCAAGACTCACCGATGTACCGATCTACCGATTAGGGGCCCTGGCAGGATTCACCGATTTACCGATTACCGATCTACCGATTACCGAATTACCGATTACTGATTACCGATTCACGTATTCACCGATTCACCGATCTATCGATCTACCGATTATCGATCTACCGATTACCGATTCACCGATTTACCGATCTACCGATTAGCGAATACCGATTCACCGATTTACCGAATACTGATTTTGCCGCCAGTTGGCCCTACAAACTCCTATCATTCGACCGCTTACATTCACTCTTACCCAAACTGTTGACGTTACGCTGCATTAAGTAATATTAATGAACAAGTCTCAATAAAACTTAAAATTGTAATTTTAAAACCAACACCAACTGCGTTCTCATTTGATGATAGTTTGTGGATATTTCACTCGATCCTGGCACGGCTGAGCTGACCTCAGCCATAAGATAAAACCACTGTTACAGGGTGGTCCTTATTTTAAAAATTGTTGAGCATCCGATATTTTGTTGCTTAGCGTCTAAAAGTTAGTCCCTCATTTCTTTTTTTTTCAGCAACAATAACACGTGCCGCTCGGAGCTTGAAGTTTACACAGAGTCAATGCAACTAAATGAGCATTAGAGCGTATCGAATCAAATTTTTTTTTTAATTTCACTTTCTTAGAAGTCTCAAAAGTTGCATAAAGAGGTCCAGATCTCCCAAAAAAAAATTTAGGAAAAAAGGATGTCTTTCCCTCCCGCAAGGACAAAGTCGTTTTTGAGAAAATAGTAAAAAAAACGATCTCAAAATGCTTTGTTTTTTTAAAGAAAAATTATATATGTCTTAAACAAAAGTAAATTTAGACTTTCACTAACAATATTTTGTCTAACGAGATGCCACTCTGGATTCTTATCCACAGTATCCTGTGAGAAGGATATTCGAATCTAAAGTACACTCGAGATAGCACAGAATTTTTGATTTTTATCTGATTGTCTAAATGTTGGTGGTATTGTGTGTAGTGTTAACGTTTTTCTTAAGTTTTTAAATTAAAGTGCATTTAGTTACCTTTCCTATGGTGTTTGACACTTCACATTCGGCTTAGAGGTGATTGAGATATAAACTCTAGTAAAAATCTATTTTCAACGTTTTTTGCCGATTTTTGTTAATTTTGTGCACCCTGTAATTTTGCCAAAAAAAAAACTCCAACATTTTTTCCTTAAAATTAAGTTGTTTTTTTTTTCCTACAGTGATGCTCCATGCAAAATTTCATCCAAATCGGAGATGTTCATTCCGTAAGGCTGGTACGTTCAAAATGGAATTGCAGTTTTATGTTTTTGTCTCATTTGTAGTAGATATTTTTTGAATTTCTACCTGGCTCCAATTCCAATTTTTTTGAAACTTTTTAAATGCGTTTTTTATTTATAGGAACAAAACAAAAGGGTGCTCAAGAAAAACGAACGACATTTATTTTTCTCTATACAAATAATGACCAGCCTAATGTACATATAAGCTTTGATAACACTATGCGCCACAATTTTTGACACGGCATTCCAGTATTTTTTCTTATAGATTTGGTGACTCTTATCACGAAAAAATCAAAAAAAAAAATTTGTATGGATGCATTTTTTAAATTTTTTAATTTTTTTGTCGTTTTTTTCGAATACAGTTGCATATGTTTAGGCATATCTTGGATACCACTTAACCAATTTATTTAACTGCATTTTCACGAGAAGCATTACAATTTTGTTTGGAAGAAAATATTGCTTCTCGTGTCTTTCTCATCGTTGGTGGTCATCGTGATACAGAATAATGCAGTAAGCCTATCAAATTAGGCCTGATAAAATTTCCTACATGTTTGTTTAACAAATTTTTTTCATTTGGATGAGTGGTTTTTGCGCTTTAAAAAAAAATTTTTCATTTTTATTTTGAAAAAATATTTTTTTCACGTAAAAATGTAAGTCAAAAATGTTTCCAAAATTCAAAAAGAAAATAGAAAACTGCAAAAAGTGGCTAGTTATTTATTTTGATCTTCAAAATACACTTTTAGTTGAGAAAATGAAATATTGATGAAAGAAATTTGTTCGAAAGTATGGGCAGAAGATGCATGGATATTTGTGTTCATCACTTACTTCGCCAAGATTTGGGGGAAAGAAATTCAAATGTGAGTGCAGGAAATGAATTTTTAATGACATGCTTGCACATGATGTTAAAAACAAATTTTTTCAAGAAATGCTAAAATATAATGAAATAAGAGTATTTTATACCAATTTATGCTTAATTTATAAGCATGTCACAAATAATTTCTGAGTATTCCGGACACCTATTGTTTTCCAAAAATCCAGAAACAACCAACCGAAACGAGTTCTGGGCAGATTTTTCTTCAGAAGATAAGAAAATTTCGAATTTTTTTTTTTTTTTTTAATTTATATTTTTAAATTTTTTTTTCTTTTCATCCTTGCTTGACAAAAATATGCTTTTGTTCAACTTCTAGGTACAAATCAAAAAATACTTTAAAATATCTCCCATTAGATTTTTACAGCGGAAAGGAAAGATTTTTAAAAAATTTTTAGAGGACAAGTGGCGTAAGTCCATTCTTTTTGTATCTCCCTGAATAATAAAGATAATCGATTTTTTATGATAATGATTTTGTCCAACTTATAGGTAAAATTCTGTCATTCCTCATCAAAAAATTTTTAAAAAAGAACTCCCATTGGATTTCTATAGCGGAAACGAAAAATACAAAAAATGTTCAATAATATGCAATATTCTGCATATTTTTTGATATTACTTAGTTTATTTTTTACGATAAAAAAAAGCTCCATTTATGCTCTCCACCTAGCTTATTAACAAAACTGAGTTCTTCATACTTGAAATTTATCATAAGAATTTTTTTAAATGTTCGATTTTCTCAAAACAACCAAAAACGGACTTACGCCACTTGTGCTCTGAAAAAATAATGTGATATGTCAGTCAGAACAATAAAAAATTATTGCATTTTATTCAGAGATTACGTAAGCTAGGAGTTTCTAGCCCGTACTCATAAATAGGTTACATTTTCCCCTTCACTTCTACGTGCTTAACTCAATTTCACTAAAAAATGGACTTACGCCATTTGTGCTTTGAACAGCTCATATATTGACCGCACACACAACAGAAATCATTAGGGTCGTTTTTGCATGAAAATTGGCGCAATACTTTGGACATTTTAACAGTAAAACAATTAAACAAAATTAATTTTAAAAATGAACAGATAATAATTATAATTGATTGCAATGCATACGATACAATTACAAGTGCGAAGACCGATCACCTCAACCAAAGTTTAAAACAGGCGCCGATGATTATCCATGTTAATTTTAACTGTCACACGAACAAAACCTGAAATACAGGCCTTCTCTCAGAGATGCCACCTGTCTCAATGCACAGATATTTCTGGATCGACCTTTCTAAGTATGATATGACCAAAAATGTAAAAAACAGTAAAATGTCGAATTTTCGTACCTTCAGTCACATGAACGAATTTCTTTCATGTTTTCAATTTTTTATGAATTTTTGAAAACATTTTTGACTTACATTTTTACGTGAAAAAATTACTTTGTCAAAATATCTGTGGTCACATGGAATAATGACTAAACTCAAAATATCGTAAAAAAGCGATATAGAATTTACTTTATTGCCAATTTTTGGAAGTATGCAGTTATTCATTTTTTGCCCAGGATTGATCATCATTTTTGTCTGCACAAATGTAGTTTGTTACGGATCGTATATTTCAAAAAAATGGGTCGTAGTTCGTGCAATTAATATATCGTTTTTTACGATACTTTGAGTTTAGTCATTGTTCCTTGTGACCACAGATTTATCTTTTTATAGCGCAAAAACTATTCATTCAAGTGAAAAAATTTGTTCAACAACCATGTAGGCATTTTTATTAAGCTTAATATGATAGGCTCAATTATAAAAATTGGTTAAGTGGTATCCAAGATATGTCTAAATTTATGCAACTATATAAATATTCGAAAAAACGACAAAAAAAATTAAAAATTTTTGTTACAAAAAACGTATCTATAAAATTTTTTTCGTGATAAGAGTCCCCAAATCTATAAGAAAAATATAGTGGGATGCCGTTAAAACAAAATTTTCTAATTTTTTCGCATAGTGTAATTAAAACGTACAAAAACGTTTTAAAAGCACGCCATATAAAAGTGATATAATAATATAACAACATTTAAGACTTCGAATAAACTAAAATACGGCAGTTGAGGCATTTTAACTTCACCCCGATCGAACATAATTTTTTACTAGCTTTTTTGTAAATGTATAAAAAAAAAAATGTTTAGCTTTTTATCTTAAAAACGAAAAAAAAAATAGAAAATCACAAAAAATGACGTAGAAAACTAAGAATCCTGAAAAAAAATATTTTTTCTAAGAATACAGTCGAGTGGGTATTTTAATGACAACGATTTTGGTGCATAAATCGTCCTTGGAGGATGTATGATTTGGGAGTTATTACGAAAAAACCACATATTTTTGTCCAACTACCACTCCAAAAAGTGTTCTACAACTCCTAAACTACAAGAGATAGAGCAAAATACATTTCAACACAGAAGTATCCCCTAAAGGACTATGCCATGGTGATAATTTTGATGCATAATTCGTCATTGCCAGAGGTGTAGTTTGGATTTTAGGGCGAATTTTATGGCGAAAAAATAAAAAATAAAAAATTTACAAAAAAGGACATAAGAAATTAACATGTTATATAATTTTGAAAATAATTTTTCCAAGAATGCAGTAGAAAGAAAAAAAAACGTAGAAAACTAAGATTCCTTAAAAAAATATTTTTCTAAGAATGCAGTCGTGTGGGTATTTTAATGACAAACATTTTGGTGCATAAATCGTCCTTGGAAAATGTATGGTTTGGGAGTTATGACGAAAAAAACACATGTTTTTGGCCACCCGCCAACTCGATATTTTGCATAATGTTTAATTTTTTTTTTCCAAATAGGAAAATAATTCAGCAATTCCATTTTGAATGTACCGTATGCGGAAGGACCATATGCGATTTATGTCAAAGTTTGCATGGAGCATCATTGATGGAAATAAAAAACTTAATTAGGAGGAAAAAAGTTTGACGTGATTTCTGGCGGAATGCACAAAATTGACAAAAATCTGCAGAAACATCGAAAATCGATTTTTAATGAAATCCATATTTAAACATTACTAAACGAATGTTAAGTTTGAACACCTGTTAAAAAGGTACTTAATTGATTTTTTTATCCAAAAATAATTTTGGGAAATTTTGATGTTTGAGGTAAAAACGAATATCTGAACCGAAATTTAAGTTTTAACTACTGTTGTAAAGGTCTTTAACTGGACCTTAATCCAAAAATAGTTTTGGGAAATGTTGGTGGCTGGCGGTTTCATTCCTTGCAGTGAGGTAATTGATCTCGAAGAAGGAGTTCCAAGAAAACCTTTTAAGAAGTCAAAATATATAAATTTTTTTTAATCTAAGTTTTTTGAGATGTGGCTATTTTAACATATTAACAAAAATAGAACTGAAAAAAAATATTTTTGTTTAGATGTTAAAACAACCATATCTTATTAACCCATTGAGTCCCTACTCTTAATTTTATATTGTTTCAAATGCAATTTTGCCAGCTTTCAGAAACAAATTAAGTAAATTTTTTAAACGGTGTTCCTGAATCGCTACATCGAAATTAATAACTATACCGCAAGGGATGGAACAGCCAAGCACCAATATTTTACAAAATTACTTTTGGATTAACTATATTCCAATTAATAACCTTTTTAACTTTAGTTCAAACTTAAGATTTGGTTAGGAAAAAATGTTTGAGATATGAATTTTAGTAAAAATCGATTTTCGACGTTTTTGCCGATTTTTGCCAATTTTGAGCACACTGTCACTCCGCCAAAAAACCACGTCAAAATTACTTTTCCAGCGGTAGTTTAAACTAAAAATTCGGTAAAGAAATGCATTTGCATGTAAAAATAAATTTGTGCTCAGATGTTAAAATGATATTATCTCAATAACCCATTGAGTCCCCACTCTAATTTTTGTACTGCTAAAAAGTAATTGCTCCAGCTTTAAGAATTAAAGTATTTAAAGTTCCTCGAACTCCTAAATTGAAATTTATTACCTTACCGCAAGTGATGGAACCTGAAGCCACCAAAATTTTCCAAAACAATTTCTGGATTAAAGTCCAATTAATTAATTTTACAGTTGTTTAAACTTAACATTCAGTTAACAAATATTTAAGATATGAATTTTAGGCAAAATCGCGTTTTTACATTTTTGTCGATTTTTTTCAAATTTGTGCACCCTGTAATTCCGCCAAAAAACACGTCAAATTTCTTTCCTCTAACTTTGAATACCTTTCCAACGGTAGTTTGAACTTAAAATTCGGTAAAGAAATTCGTTTGTGTTTAAAAAAAAAATACTTTTGCTCAGATGTTAAAATGGCCGTATCTCATTAACCTATTGAGTCCCCACCCTAACTTTTGTATGACGGGGATTTTTAAGAATTAAAGTATTTACATTTTTTAAATGTTGCTTCTCGAACTCATACATTGAAATTTATAACCTTACCGCAAGGGATGAAATGTCAAGCCACCAAAATTTTTCAAAACATTTTTTGGATTAAAGTCCAATTAATTTTTTTACGGTTGTTTAAACTTAACATTCGGTTAAGAAATGTTAAAGATATGAATTTTAGTCAAAATCTGTTTTCGACGTTTTTGCCAATTTTTGTCAATTTTGTGCACCCTGTAACTCCGCCAAAAATCTCGCCAAACTTTTTTCATCCAAATTAAGTAATTTATTTCCGTCAGTGATGCAAATTTTGATTCAAATCGGAGATGGTCATTCCGTTATTCTTATTTTTTGGTAAGTTTTAAATGGAGTTGCTGCATTGATTTTTTTTTTAATAAAAAAGATAAAGTTTACAAATTTTTTTCATAAAGATATTGGTGATTCTATGCCATATAGGACGCTTTTTTTTCAAAAACTAATTTTGACGATTCCGATTTTTTTTTTTAAATTTTGCACTGCGACAGAACTTTGAAAACAAAAATATTTGCATACTTTTTATAATTTTTATTTTTTTTGCGGTTATAAACAGTGATAAATTATACAGAAAAACAAAAATTGTCATATGAACATGTACTTAAACAACTATATCTTCTAAGCCGTTAGTCCTACAAGAACAAAAATTAAGGACATATTTTAAAGATCTTGAATTGGTCTTTATTGTGGTGTCCTTTTTACAAACACTTTCGAGAAAAATTTAAAATTTTTTGGCCACTAAAAATTTTATTCCCATTTTTCAAGGTCAGCACCACTATTTTTTTGGCACTCTGAAAATATTATCGTATTGAGGCATTCATTCTTAATATATTCTCAAAATTTGATGTTGGAGAATCAATGTTTACTATTTTTAACGAAATTTTCAACAACTGACTACACAATTTTTAAGTATAAAGTGCTTTAAATTTTAATTAAAAATAGAATTTTTAGTATTGTTTTACTAAACTAGGTACATATCGTCGCTGCGCCAACAAAAACAGTTATATGTCTTTCAGTAACTTTTCAGGAGAGCAAAAAAACAAATTTTTTTCAGAGCATTTCTGGTACTGCGAGCAATAACCGTTTTTGATCACTTCTAAGTCATAAGAGATATAAAAAACTGCAAATGTAGAAATGTGGGTAATAGATAGTGTAGACAAAATATGCTATAGTAAAAATTTACAAAAATCACATAACTGGTTTTTCTGGCGCAGCGACGATATGTAAAATCAGTTACATTAAAAAATTTTATCAACTCGTTTAAATATACCCTTCCTCTGAAGACACTCTATTTTTGAAATTTGCTAAAATATTTCTTGGCTGTAATTCCGTGATGTATACCTATGTTAATACATAATTATGTAAAAACATTTTATTTATAATTTATTTTTTGTTTTTGTAAACTTAAACAATAGTTGAAAAATATGATGTGGATGTAAAAAACATATCATTTTTCCCCGTGGTATAATCGTTAAAGTTTCGCGTATCATTTTTGCTTTTTCGAATCGCTTTTTGAGAGATTGTTTTTCTGAGTTGTACTCAGGGTTGCCAACTTTTGAAAAGCCCAGGACCGGAGCTTTTTTTATTTAATAATTTTTTTATGGCCTGCTTGCTTTTAATTAAAAAATTAATTTTTTCTTTGGTTTTTTCATACATAGTCATGTTTAACAATCATGTTTACAACAAATGTGACACAACACAACTTGCATTTTCCCGTGAACTCGTTTTTTTTTTATCAGCAACCAATCCTTGTAGTAGGCTTGTGCTTGTGCTTTCCAGAGACGGAACGGACATGGAACGATTCTTTTGAAGAAAGGAACTAGTTCACGAAAACATGTCCGCAGAACTATCTAGTTCCTTTGCTTATTTGAACTGTATAGACTATTTGGACTATCTGCTTGTTGAACTACAAAAGGAATTTGAAGCATGTCCGCGGAACTATCTAGTTCCTTTGTTTATTTGAACTGCAGAACTATTTGAAGCATTTGAATGAAGTGCTTGTTGAACTGCTGAGAAAATGTGTAAAGGTCCATGTAGATTTTCAACACATCACTCAGTCTTAAATCAATTGAACAGAATTTTTTGCTTTTTATTTCAATATTTTTAACTTAAAGAAAAACATTTCTTTAGTTTATATAAAAAAAGGAACTTCTATCATTTAGTAAATAATTTCATTTAGTAAATAAAGTTCACGAATTAAATTTATAAAGTTGCTGAAAAGCGAGCAAAAATTATTTGCAAACAGTTCCTCATGAGCTTGAAACTCAGTTGCATCTTATAGCTCATCAGCTTTAAGCATGTTCGTGGAACTATATAGTTCCAGCAGTTCTATTTATAATAATGAAAGTAACAAAAGCATGTTCAATGTCATTTCGTGATTGTTTTGTTTCATAGGTTAAAAGCAAAAATAAACAGCAATGCTGAACAATGCACACAACTGGAATGACGATACATCATTTTTTATTTTATCTATTATTTCTTTCACTCTCTTTTACATGCATAATTGGCTTACTTGAGAGTGAACATAGTTCCATGAACTATGCAGGTCCGGAACGACCCATCTCTACTTTGTAGCTTGGTATCGAGAGCCAATCGTTGTTAAAAGATGTTAAGTAATGTTTCCTCTTGAAACTAGATTCCATTATGCTGTTCTCTAAAATAGTTTTGTATCAGTTAATACACAAAACACAAATTATTGACCGAACTTACACAAATTGAACTGCAAACATTAATTAAAAATTCAGCCGCAGACAAGGTTAATTTATAAGGTTGTGGCACTTGAGAGAAATGCACTCTTTTTCCCGCCTTTGCTCGAACTGTCATTGCGCTTTTCTTTGTTCTAAGCATTCATTTTCTTCATTTCTTTTCATCCATTCTGACAGTTCGACCGAGTTTGCTCTCAAGTGCCAGAACCTTATAAATGAGCCTTGGCCGCAGAACTCAAAAGAAAAAGAAAAACAGAAACGAGTTCGTCAAGTTACCAAAAGAAAAGTTACGACTGGTTACGACGTTCCTTCAAAAACGAAGTTCAAGAAATAGAAAGAACGTCAAAGTTAAGTTAGCGTTCATTAAGACAAATGGTTCAAACATTCACTAAAAAAAGGGTAAATCAACACTAATAAATAAGTTAAACAAATTTTTTTGTAAGCAAAACTTGATTTAAATATAGATTAGAGCGAAAGCCGGAGAAAATGTGCCAGGCCCGGAGCCCGGAGATCAGCCCTCAGGCCCGAAGTCTCCGGGCGAAAAGGTATGTGTTGGCAACCCTGGTTGTACTGCTTTGATGAAAACTATTCCGATTCAATACTTGTCATATTGTTTGAAGCACAATTATAAAATACTACAGGAGTATTTGTCGGATTATTAATGTTTGCAGACTAGCCTTTGCCGCAAGTCTTTTTATTGTTCCTGTCAAACCATAATATGGCTCTTTGCCGTGCGATGTTGCGAAAAAGTGCGATTCTGCGGGGATATTGAAATCGACTTTGTGCTTGCATAGATTTATAAATTTTTTTTTTCTTATATTGAGTGCCTGCTCCATCTAAGAAGTAAAATATTTGGTTTACTTCTCACAATTTTTTTTGCAGGAACTTAATTAAGCCACGCTGGAATAAATGGACTGCTACTGTGTCGTGCTTTAAGCATAACGAAATTACATTATAACTTAAGCGCATTACATCCACATCAACTTTTTCAAATGTTGTTTAAATTTACAAAGAACAAAAACAAGTTATACATAAAATGTTAAAACAATTTTATATAATTTAGTATTAATAAAGGAATTAAATGGAATTACAACCAACAAATTTTTTTGCAAATTTCAAAAATAGACTGTGTTCAGAGGAATGGTATTTTTAACGAGTTGATAAAATTTTTCAATGTGACTGATTTTACATATCGTCGCTGTGCCAGTAAAACCAGTTATGTTATTAATTAAGGAATTTTATACTTAAAAAATGTGTATTCAGTTTTTGAAAATTTCGTTAAAAATAATAAACATTAATTCTCCAACATCTAATGTTGAGAATGCTTTTAGAATGAATGCCTCAATACGATAATATTTTCAAAGTGCCAAAAAAATAGTGATGCTGACCTTGAAAAATGGGAATGATATTTTTAGTGGCCAAAAAATTTAAAATTTTTCTCGAAAGTGTTTGTAAAAAGGACACCACAATAAAGACCAATTCAAGATCTTTAAAATATGTCCTAAATTTTTTTCTTGTAGGACTAACGGCTTAGAAGATATAGTTGTTTGAGTACATGTTCATATGACAATTTTTGTTTTTCTGTATAATTTTTCACTAAAATTATAAATAAATAAAAAAAGAAAAAATTGAAAATTAAAAAAAAATATTTGCATATTTGCATACTTTTTTTATAAAGAACTATCCACGTGCAAAGTACCAAACTTTTACAGAAATGTGAGTTTCGAAAAGCGTCCGATTTGACATGGAATGACCGATATTCAAAAAATTGTGTTTATTTGTGACAATCGAAATATTTCTAGGTTGATTAAAAATAACAACTTAAGTCGACTAAAGACAGAACTGATATAGCTATATTTCACGCACATAACACTATAAACACACAAAATCTGGAACTTCTAGCATGACCTTGGCCAAAATCATGACTTAGAAATAAAAGATCCTATCAAATAACTTAAACAGCGATTAAAAAACGTTAAAAAATATTTCTCGAAATCTTGAAGGCAGACTTAAGATATTATTGCTTATCAACACAGATTTGTTTTTATTTTGCATAGCAAGTTTTTTAAATTACATACAGTAATTTTGTATTTTAGTCCGCATTCAAAGCAATGTGCGCTGTATTGTTTGCCATTTTTATCGCGTTTTTTTTTCTGGTGCGCGCTTGTTTGTATTTTATTAAAAAATAAAAAAATTAAAAATAATAGAACACAAAATCTTGTTTATACGACGCTGTTATTATTTTTAAATATTTATTGCAATTTTTTCTTTTTTTTTTGTGTTTGCTTTTGATACTATTAAAATTCTTGGTTTTTGTTTTTTGCATATCCGTTCCTTTTCTTTCCGCCTCAACCAGCACAAATCCAGTCATTTCTTTTATGGGTAAAAACATGTTTTTTCGCTGCTTCTTAATTTGAGTCCATGTAATCATGTTTTTTCATTTAATATTAAAAATAAAAAGCATTTGTTTTCATCAAATACTTTCTGCATTTTATTTTTCAGCTTTTCTTTTTTCCTTGCAAGTTACTATGACAGTATTCATTATGCAAGGAAACCAATATAATTCGTTTCAATGCCTTCAGCAGCAAATTAGTAACATTACAAAATGTGTCATTTATTTACATATTCCTTAGCTACAGAATACATTTATATAACTAATACCATTTAATTTTTTTTAAGCAACCTTGAAAGTATTTTCAACCTGCCTATTTCATGCTCTTTAACATCGCTTTGACCTTCTTATAAAAGATTTGTTTCGAAAAGACATGTTTTATGTGGGCACATATTCATTTTCTCTGAAAAATGTTACAAAATACTTTGTTGTAGCTGCGCAAAAAAAATCTGTCATATCATGTTTAATAAATCAAAACTTTACAAGGCTTTTATAAAACAATCCTAGCAAAAAAAAAAAAATTATGTTTGTGTTTTGTTCCGCTTCGTTTATTAAAATGGCCTTGTTTTTTATTTGTAAACGTGAAAAAAATATTATTGCTCACATTTTCTACTCAAACGTTAACGAAATTGATAAGCTGTGTGAGGGAAAACCTCATTGAGAGTGGATGAGAGAAAAAGTGGTGCCTTGTCCTGATTGTGTGAGGTTAAAATGGTGAAACACAATAACACATTTTCTGTTTTTACATGGAAAAAACCATGCAATTTTCACTTGATGATGAAAGTGAGTTCTAGTAATAATGTGTTTATTTTTTTTTTTTAAAAAACTCTTTGAACAATTCTCAGAAATTGAAATGTTATTCACAATATTTTAGCAAATCGTATTTCTACTAAAAATTCGGCTTTCTAAAATGTTAAAATCTTTATTGTAAGAAAAATATTCAGCAGAATCTTACGAAATATTTTTAGAAAATAAAACTATTGAAATTACAAAAAAAAAATAATTAAATTAACACTTATTGTATTTTTCTTTTAGTATTATTATATTGCACATACAGCAAAATCTACGGGCAATTGCAAGCAACTTTGCCCAAAAAACCATTGGTCTGAACTCAATACCGCGCTGCCGGAAAATTCGTTTTAAATTGGAAGTCAAAATATATACATTCTCATAAAAATGAAATAAGAAATTATGAATAATTTAAAGTTTTTAATACGACCTTGTTATTTATTATGTTGATTTTCTATTATTTAAATATAAATTCTAAATGTTTGATAGTTTAAATCATACTTGGTTTTAAATACAAATTCTAGTTGTTTGATAGTTTAACTCTTTCAGCCACAGTTTTACATATATTATTTTATTAATAAAACAACTGCATTTTTAGTTTGATTAAGGTTAATTTATCATAAAAAAAAAGAAAAAAAATAAATTTGCGCTTCAGGCTTTTGTGGAATAGGGTGGTTAGTTAAGTAACCACCGTGACGGTTGGCATAAAAAGTATTCAAGTAAAGTGTAGTATCCGCTGCCAAATTTTATAACAAAAAATTAATTTTGATGAAAATCGGAGAAACATGTATTACTTTTGCGTATGCAATACGCAGAACTTTGCAGGTTTTGCATTGCCATATAGTACGCACCGGATTCTTTTTGGTGCTGCATTTTGCACATCTTCGTGATGTAGATCGCTCTGGCTGATGCATACTGCTTTCCAGACGCAATTCTCTTGGTACTGATGGTTTGTGTTTCTTTATATGTACCGGTAGCGGAAAAGAGGGTTCCGAAGTTGAGCGCCTAGTGCTGGATTTGGGTTTTTTCGCCTGAACTGGATGGAGCTAGGATCCCAATGTAAACAATTCTTCGAAAGTCTTTGGCACTGAGCTGATCAAGTTCTGGGTGGTGTATTTTCTGAAGCTCTTTATATGTAATATAAGAGTTTATGACGGTGCAGTCCAGAAAATGAAAAAAAATTCAATGCCACCATTTGCGGGATTTTCGGTCAATGGCATAAGTGCTTTTTAGCTGATCAAATTTATCAACATAGTACATACATTTGTTATATTGTATGACAGCTTCAGGACAATTTATTTCATTTAGCTCTCCATTGCGTTCTCTACGAGTAACAACACCTGCCTGAGTTGGATTTATGTTATTGGTGAGAATAAAAACTGATCTTTTATCCTTCCATTTTAGAAAAGCCACATTCTCATCACTGACCCTGTAATCATGTTCTCCTCGTTTTAGATGTTTGTCCTCTTTCAGCTGTGGTAGAAATTTGCGATTTGAGTTGACAGTGCCACACGCCAATATATTGTCCTTATACAAGTCTACTTGCAAAGGATAGCTATTGAAATAGTTATCAAAAAATACTTTATGATTTTTTGATTTCAAATTCATGCAAAATTTTCGAACCACTTTTCCTCCTAGATCAGTTTGTATCTTCTCACCATCCTTTCCAGTATATATTTCGAAATCTAAACAATATCCGGACTCAGCACACATCAACCAAACTTTATATCCCCTTTTGATTGGTTTCTTTGGCATATATTGTTTGATGGAATTTCTACCCTTGAACTTTATCATGCTCTCATCTATAGCCACTTTTTCTGGTGCGTGATAATTTTTATTAAAATTTATTTTTAGTGCATCTAGCATAGGTCTTATATTATAAAGTTTGTCGTAATTATCATCTGTTTTTTTGGGCATTAGCACATTGTCATTCAAATGTAAATTATTCAGATGCCATCCAAAGCGGTTGAGTGACATAAAGGAAGATATGTATACATCCTTCATATCAGGGGCAGAAGACCAGTAATCTTTATAGCTGGGCGATTTTTTTATACCCATCACTAAATTCAAAGCAAGAAATACTTCAATTTCTTCAGGTGTAGTGGGTTTAAAAGGTGCTCCTTTCTGCGTAGCATATAGATTTGTTTGCAAGCAGATTGTTTCAACAAAGTTTGCTGTCCAAAATAAACGAAATAATTTTGTTGGTGTTATATTCTCTACTTCTACTATATCATCTGGAACACCTCCGCCTCCTGTATATTCACACGGCTCTTCCATTCCGAAATTTTTTTTCCACTTTGGTTGCACCACTGCGGAGCTCATAGTAGGTAACTGGTTAACAGAAGTAGTAAACAAATTTGATAAAGGTATATCATCATCCGAGTCAAAATAATCATCAAGTTCTGGCTGCGGTCCTGAAGGTATATCACCGAGTACCGTCAGATCGGTTTCTTGGTCATGATTTCTTTCTTCGTCTGATTTGAAACTACACACACTTTCACCATCAGAAGGTATATCTTCAAACAAAATATCTACGATGTCTTGTTCATGGAGTATGCGCGGCATTCTAATTATATACACAACACAAAATTATGTGGGAAAACAGATTATTTTAAATGTACTATAGTCACTGTGGTTAGTAATCTAACCACCATATTACTTACGTTATTCTTTATATATTATGCTCTTTTTACATATATATGTTATCACAAAACAAAAAAACAAGTACTAAAAAACTAAACACCACTGATTTCGTTTAAAAATGAACACTCTATGCTTCTTTATTTCAATCACAACCGACCTGTTAAAAAATCAAGGGGATGCCCCGAGTTTAAATAAAGATATAAATATAACCAGTGCACCCTAGCGACAAAGTCTCGCAACAAATGATCAACGATGTCTTTAAAAATGTAATTGTTTAATAATTTGCAATAGGTGGCACGAAAACAAGTTTTAAACAAGCAACAATAAGTGGTTAGATAACTAACCACCAAACCTGAAAGAGTTAAAATCGTTTATTGAGTTTTAGGTCAGGTTAGAACAAATGATTGAATTTTTCCAAAGAAACAACAACAACAGTATTTTTCAATATGAAAAGGAAAACATCACTAGCTGATTTTTTTGCAATTTCGGCCCTGCTACAGGCTTCATCAGAAATCTTTGTGATGCCGGCGGGAGTCGAACCCGGGCCGTGACCGCCGTTCAGGCGCATTAGCTCACTACACCACAGAGGCGATGATATTTCAATGCCAATTTCTCAGTTTTTCTCCCTTTGATATTTCCTGTTGTTGCTGTATTTTTGCTTTACTTTACTTTACTTTAAACTATCAAACATTGCGAATTTGTATATCAATCATATAAAATCTACAAAGTTATGAATATTTATATAAAAAAACTTGCCAGGGTGGTTTTTGGACCCGTTACCGTTACGTTTTACTATAGATATAAGTATAAATGAGATACTCGTACTTAATAATGGAAATTTTTGCATATAGTGAGTGTTTAAATTGTTTCTACAGAACGTCAAGAGCAGTTTTTTAATTTATCTAAGTCATAAATCAATGGCTTTTTTTATGTAGAGAACCCTTCTGTGTGAAACAAAATACAACTGCTATAAATTTAAGCAAATCAAATCATAAAAATATATTTTTCTAAAAAGACAGCTTTTTTTTGCTTTTTTAACACACTCCAGCAAATCTTCCCTATTTTTAAAGAAAATTAAAAAAAAAAGTTTACAAAATTTTGTTTAAAATTTATTCCATTAACTTAACTTGTTTGATTCAAATTTGATAAAAACATTACTTTTGGAGAAAATATATGTTTTTGCACGAAATTATTAATATAAAAAAAGTGTTACATGAATTGTTTCCTGAAATTGTAGATGCTTTAAAAAATAACACTACATATATTTACAATTCATTCAAATGAGTTTTCAAATATATTATAAATAACATTTAGTCAAATTGTTTGTTATTATTGCTGTTGTTTTTAACATAAATATATTTAATTCAGTAAAATAGTTTATTGTAAAATTTTCAATTTAACGTTTCAGTTGAGTTCTTACATGTTTTTGCCATAATTCAAAACATACAATTAAATATGTAGATACAAGCGTTTTGAGTAATTGACATAACACTTCACATATTTGCAATTTTACGCACGAAAAATCATCCCGTTACTCCATGTAATGTTATGTAATGTGAGGTTTTTGATGTTTTGTTTGTGTTGTTATTGTTACTGGTCTTGTTTGTGTTCGTAACTTTTTTTTTTTGCCTTTCTGAATTCTGACAGCATATTAAAATTAATGATTTATTGATGTCCTTTAAATGTGTAAAATATGTGCACGTCAAAAAGTTAAGCCACTACCAACAACAACGACACAAAAACAACAACAAACATAAAAACAGCTACAACAACAACAACAAGAAGATAAAGTAATGAAAACCTTTAACATATTCGACAAGTTGTTGGCAGTGAAAGTTTTAAAGTGTTGGCAGGAAATTATAATAAAAATATGTGTGTCTCCACATTTTGAATACAAAACCTCATATTATTCCATAAACAGCATAAAAAGCAATAAACAAATCGAAAAAGACATTTTCTTGACACACATGAAAATATGTAGTTTAAAAAATCTTTCCAAAACCAACATTTCAAAATGATAACGCCCAGAAAAAAAAAATCAATGCAAAGTAAAGCTTTAATAAAACCCGGAAAAGAACGGACAACATGATTTATTAGCGCATATACAATACATAAGATATAATCCATAAAAAGATTGGCACTAAATCAGGCGGAAGACCAAATACAAGCAATGATTTGCTAACCGCATTAATTTGGTAAAAGACTGAAGTCAATCCTTAGAATACTACAAATGGGATTAAGATGCAAAGAAAGCAACAAATAAACCAAACAAAGCGAGAAGCAGAGCTTAAAAAAGATATTCACTTTTAATGAAAAAATAGCTAAGGCATCATTTTGCCACGAAAGCAAAACAACTCTTGGGAAATAATATAAAACTCGGATTTAGGCAGCTTTAAGAAGGCAGCAAATGTCTAGTCAAAAGGCTGTGAAAATAATTAACAGAGTCAACAAAGATTAAAAACGTTATAAAAAAGAATAAGTGTAGAGAAAGATACAGAAAAACAAAAAACAAGAATACAGCTGTTAGGAATTGGCTTACATTAGCTTATTTTGAGTGAAACAAAAATTCAAGGAATTAAAACAAAAAAAAAAAAGCTTTTTGTTGAAGCAACGCGTTTGACAGACAACGGATTCGTACAATTAAAAAAAAAATTATTAAAAAATATTTGATTGCAGCTCAAAAGTTTTTTTAAAACTATAAGATGCAAAAGAGTTAATGTAGAGTAAAATTACGAAAAAAATAAGAACTTTTAAAATTTTAGACAGATTTTGTGAAATATGTATAAATAACCAAAAACTTAATGTTGAGCAATAAATTGAAAATATGTATATGATATTTTTAGATAAAATTTACAAATATGCCCAATGAACCATAACTATCAATTTTGAATTCATCTATGAACCTTTTCGGGTAGAAAAGTTCATTTTCGGCACCCATAAATGAACCCTTTTGTCGGACTAAAATGTCTCTCAAAAGCGAACCTGTTTTCTACAGCAATGAGGTAAAAATAAAATCATAAATATTACTTTTTTTTGTTCGGAAATGAGTTGAAAAAGGAATCATTGAAAATGTATTTTGTTGAACTCAGAAATGAGCTATTTTCAACTCATTCGCCAGACTGAATTTCCTCTCAAAAACGAACCTTTGTTTTTGTTAAAAAATGTGTTAAGAAACAAACCAAAGAAAATCACTTTTCCGACACTCAAAAATGCATCTTTTTCAATGATTTATTTTTTTATTACTTACTAAGGCATATAATAATATATAAGCAAAGTATAAAGAGCTATGGCTGCTAAGGGCTTTAGCTTTATAAAGGCTGTCCCAACAAGAGCTCAATTTTTAAATTTTAAATAAAACACAAATATTTAAAAAAAAAATCGTGAAACTTTATTGTATCGTAAAGAAGACAGAATGAGGTTACGTATGGAACAATATATCGAGCAGATGGCCGCCGCGGCTTTGCTGGCATACACGCGATCTTTTAATTAAATTTTCAATGACCGTTTTGCATAAATGCTGCGGTATTTCATTAATGCAGCGTCCAATTTCCTCTTTTAAGGCTTGAGTCGTCGTCGGTTTATTCGCGTAAAACATCGACTTCAAAAAACCCCAAAGAGAAAAAATCTAATGGTGTTAAATCGCACGATCTAGGCCGCCAATTCTGATCTCCAAAACGCGAAATGACTGATGCAGCAATTGAATTGTTTCTCTGGATGTATGACATGTGGCGCCGTCTTGTTGGAACCATATGCCCTCCACATTCATTTCTTCAATTCTAGGCAAGAAAAAACTGGTTATCATTTCACGATACCGAACACCATTGACTGTATGCGCTTGACCTGCCTCATTTTCATAAAAAAAAGGTCCAATGATTCCTCCAGCCCAAAAACCACACCACACAGTGACACGTTGAGGATGCATTTGCTTCTCGTGAATCTCTCGAGGATTTTCCTCACCCCAAATGCGACAATTCTGCCTATTGACGAAGCCATCAAGATGGAAATGGGCCTCGTCACTGAAGATGATTTTAGCGGCAAAATCAGCATTTTCATGTTGTCTCTCCAATACCCAATTAACGAACTCCCTTCGCTGTCCCTGGTCAGCTGGCTTCCTGAGTTCAATTGAACTTTGTATGCATGAAGATGCAAATCTTTCGTCGAAATTCGCTGCATAGTGGATTTGGAGACACCAATTTGCTGAGCTCCGTGTCGAATTGAGGTGGATGGAGTTTGAGCGACATCATCACGTACAGCTGCGACATTTTCGGTCGATCGACCTGGTCGAAGGCGCGTTGTTGTCTTTACATCACTAACAGACCCAATCTCTTTACAGTTGACTCTTTTGGAGCATTATTGTGACCCCAAATTGATCGCAATTTGCGAACTGTAGCCGCAAACTTTCACCATTTTGGTAAAACAATTTCACAATGAGAATGCGTTGTTCATTCGCGTAGCGCTCCATTTTTACTAATCTCGTACCTTCTACTAGCAAACAATAACAATTGTTCAAATGTCAAACAATGACACTTCGAATGGCGCCAAATTTAAAAATTGCGTTCTTGTTGGGACAGCCTTTATAAGTGGATACATGAATTAACAAGTTCAATGTTTTGTAGTAAATAGTTTAATAATAGATGTTTTGTAATAGATAGTTTAAAATGTGTTTTATTTGATTTTACAGTGCAAAAACTTTTTATTTTATGGTATAGTTTTGTAGATGAAAGGAAAAGTATTATACTATTATTACTAGTGATACTAGGATTGGCGAGGTATTCGATTGAATCGTGGTTTTGGAAAATTTGTTTCTATGGGTGTTAAATAAATTGCAGTTAGAAAGTATATGTGGTCTCATAAACATAAATTGTCTTGTTATTGCAAATCGATAATATGCTTTACTATAACAAAGTAGTTATATATACAGGGCCGTCGCAGCGAAATATTTCTCGCAGAACTAAATTTATTCAAAATTAGAAAACAATTATATTAGAACTAAACTAAAAACTTAATGGGGCATTTAACAATTTTTTTGATGGAAACCAAATTTAATGAATTCAGTCCTATCAATGATATAATTTAGATCTGCTTATTCAAAAACATAAATTAAAAAACATTTCTACCCAAAAACGTACGCAGATCCTTTTTTTAACTTATTTAAGAATGTGATTAAGAAACATTAAATTTTCATTTCTATACTTATTTATGAATTAAAAATTGTTTAGTTATAAGTAATTGTTTCCTACTAAAAAGATAAAATAAAGTTTTTTTTCGGCTAAAATAGGTTTCGAAATAATTTGGCAAAAGAATTACATTGTTGTTTTAGAAAAAAAATTCACGAATTTGAACTTCTATTAGCAAAAACATTGATTATAAAAACTAAAAAAATAAATAAAAATTAAAAAAAATATCTACCCGAAAACGTTCTCAAATTTATCACTTTACGCAAAAGCTTCTGTAATGGTTCGCATATGGTTCTGTTTGTCTATTTAATAAGTGAAGATGTAATTCGAAAATAAAATCACTTATTTTGAGATTAGTTGAACGTAGATCAAAACTAACCTGAGCTTAACTTCAGTATCTGTTTTTCAGTGCTTGTATAAAAATGTCGTAGTTAAGGATAACGTAAATGCGACAACACTCTCAAATGTCAAAGGCTTATCGGTTTTTTAAAAGCTCACATAATAATTAGCAGATTGGATGTAAATATTTAAAACAAAATTTTACAAAATATGAATACGATGAAGCACAAAATGTATAGGCTGACTTATATATATTTTACTGGTATAAAAGCCTGTCCTAAGACAGGTCCTCCGCACACTTTCTTTTTGAAGCACTTTTTTCTCTTTTGAAAGCTCTTTTTAAATAATACATATGTACCACTTTAAAAAACACTTCACGTATTGCAGCAGTGTTGAAAAATTAGTTGAAGTGTAAAAGTGCAAAAAGTCGAGTTTGGTACCAATCATATTTATACACAACTTAACAAACTGCCTTTGCAACCATCATATACGCAGCAACTCAGGTGTCGTTTCGCGGCTGATACTATTATATTTTTTTGGTGCAATCCATAAAAATAATTCGTCAAAACTTTTTTTAAAAACGATGAAAAAGAGATAGTTAGAACAAAAACGTACTATGTACTGTAAAAACTCAATATTGTCACTGATAAGTATCAAGTATATTTTCTTTACATACTTTCAGTCTGAACAGTATGTCTTGTAAAATTACTTTACTGTCAAAGCTTAATTGCAGTTTGAGAAATAATGTGTGAGGAGCAGCATTCTTGCCTTTTTATGTATAAAGATGTGCATACTTTCAGGCTGAACAGTTTGAGAGATATTGGATACGGAGCAGCGTGCTTGCCTTTTATATATTAAGATTTTCTTTTAAATAGGAAAACGGTTAAAGTAGTGGCGTCCATAAATTGATTTTTTTCACTTTTTCTTAAAACTTTTCCTATTTATTTTTTTGTAATTATTTTCTATTCAGACAAATCGAAAATTAAAGGAAAGTGAACAAAAATTTTATATATATATTTTAATTTTTTTAACAGAAACTCAAAATTATATGGCAAGTTTACTCAGGTTAAAACTACCAATATTAAATGTTTAAGCTTAATGTCAACTTCATTAAAAATTCACTGAAAAACTTGATTCAAAGTTTAAACTCCAAACAAACTTAGGCCAGCACTGAAAAACTGGCCCTTGATGTAAATCGCTGTTTTTTTTAAGCTACAACAGCTGTCAATTTGTTGAACCTAAATCATTTTGCGGGTGAGTGCTGCTTCGAGTCACATAAATATATTGCGGCCCCTTATTCCTCCACCAAATTACAAATCGTACTTGTAATTAGCACTAATTAATAATTAAAATACAAATCAGATAATTTTTTTTTTGTTCTATTTTATATTTGTCAAATAATTAAACAAACCGCAGCATTAGAAAAATTTTAAGCGTCACTAATTAATGATTTCCGTTGGGATTAAAAAATGGTGGAGTAATCTTTATGTAACGATAATTGATTTTAAAATTCAATGTGGAAAGATTTGGTCGCTACATGCGGTCATTCGTGGAAAAACCACGCAAAGTCAAACAAGTAAATTAAAATAGAAAATATGTTTGTAAAAAGTGAAAATAAAATTAGCAATGCAAACAACATAAATTACAAAAAAATGCCTGTTGTTTAATGCTTGTAATTTTTTGCAGGTTTTAAACAGTTTTAAACTATTTTTTTTCTAATTGATTTCATAAACACTCTTAATTTTGTAATGAAATGAGTTTTGAAGAATCAACAAAGGCAACTAGCAAATAAATTTTCAAATTAAATAAGCAGAAAATTTAAAATTAGATATACAACAAAAAAACCAATTAAATTTTATATGGCGAATAAATTTGGTGTTGGACTAAAAAGAACATTTTTTTGTTATATGTGACCTTCTCCGAGAAAAGGGACCTAGTGTGTGAAAATGAATTTTTGAGAAAAATGCATTTAAAGTTTCATAACGCATTATCACTGTGAACACACCTTCAGTTGGGAGATGCGATTTGGTATGGTTAGTTCCCAATGTGCACAAAAACGGATGCGGATCCGTTACGAACCCGTTACGAATCCGTCAGTACGCACTGCGCTTTCTTATGTTTCGACGGACCCGTTACGAACCCGTTACGAATCCGCCAAAAGATTCTGAAACGGATTCGTATATGAAGTCCGAAACGGATTCGTATCTGAAGTCCGAAACGGATTCGTATCTGAAGTCCGAAACGGATTCGTATCTGAAGTCCGAAACGAATTCGTGTCTGAAGTCCGAAACGGATTCGTAACTGAAGTCCGTAACGGAGAGAGGAATTTCATACGAAAAAGGATCCGTTCCGGATGCGAAACGCAATCCGTTTCGGACAAAATGTACGAAGAAGTGAGTTTACGGATTCGTAACGGATCCGTTTGGCACACTGGGTTATGATTGGGTGACGACTTTAATGACGTCATGCCTATGTGGTGACGTATTTTTTTCGCTTTTAGTGTGAGAATACCTTTGATATTGTTGCTGCTCTGTTTGTTATGATCTCGATTAATGAAACTAGAATATAGTCGCTCAAATGTAGATAACTACCAAGATTTTGAAGATGTGGTCAATAGATCTAGTAGTAATAAATTAAAAAATGCTGTGAATAGAAGTGAAGTAGAGCGGCGAACATGGGATACTCATTTCAAACGATTTTACAAAAGATTACCAGGTAAACTAGTGCGATTTTGTGATTTTAATTTTTCAAATTCATTTCAAATAATTTTGTAAACGTTTGCATTTTAGGTATTACCAAGTACCACCACTTTGATTTAAAAAAAATCGAAATTGTATGTAAAGAGCTTGTGGACTCGGAAGAAGAAAGATTTAACGGCTGAGCTACCAAACAAATTATTTCCGTTCATTGCACCAAGCGGTTTATAGTTAGATCGCAAATGGTATTTGTGTGAGAATGTCAGGGTCTTATGTTCTGATTCACAGAAACGGGATTTTGTAGCTCCTTAACCGAGTAAACCCAAAGCGAAAAAAAAAATCGAAAAATAAATCTGAACCTGCCAGCAAGAAAAAAAATCGAAGCACCGGATCACGAGAAAAAGAAAGCTGAAGTCAAAGCGCCGATAAAAGAAAAAACTGAAATCGTTAAATGGAAGAAAATCAAAGTACCAGATCACGAAACATCGAAAAAAAAAGACCAAACTGCAAAAAATTCAAAGACTGACGAAAAAAAACAATTTAAAACCAAAAAAAGTAAAATTTTAATGTTTTTCTCATTTTTATCGATTTTCCCAAGTCCGTTTTGTGCGTTTTTATGAGGTCAATAAATTTTTATCAGAAATCTATTTCATTTCATCTTATTCTACACCCTTTAGGTACCACAATCCACTCTTAAGTCCAAACCCGTTTTTTGACACACTAGGTCCCTTTTCTCGGAGAAGGTCACATATGGTATTTTTTAGAGGTAACAGGACATAAATCAAATGTTTGGGAGTATGTCCTCAAGAAAAGAATTAAAAATTTTAAATTTGGAATTATGTCCCTTAGGGCAACACCTTTATTAGAACATTTAAGATAATAATTTTTGCAAGGTATGGTTTTTTGGTAGAACCAAAGAATTACTGAAGAAATAAAAAGAATGACTGTGAACGTTAGAAAGGTTGATTTAAAGTGTTGTTGTTTCTTATGGCTAGTTGAAACCGTTATTTATTGTACATGTCCGATTTTATAACTATTTTTGTAAGTTTTGGTATGTACGTTAAGGATTTGTAAATTTTAGCTAGTTTTTCCTGGTTTTGTTCGTTGTTTGGTGATTTTGTTATATTTTATATGTAAGACATCAGGTTGTTATAAGCATGATCGGAAACTCAATTTCCAATAGAATTTTTTTGATTATTACTGTGTTTCTTATATTGTACTCTATGCCACTTATGTTAAGGACTCTTTTGATGAAATTGTTTACGGTGTTTATTTTTATTCATCTGTGATGGTTGGAATAAAAATGTATGAAACGCCTTGACACAGTTGCTTTTTGATACTAATCTAGTTTTAGTATTTTGTCCTTTCTTACATTATATCTGGACACTTAAATAATAAGAAAGGACAAAATACTAAAACTTTGTATATTCTACAAACGCTAGTTTGTAAAAATCTATAATGTTTAAATTTGTGAACTGAAGGAACATTGTTTGATAATATTCAAAGCGGTGGCAGAAGCGTTCGTATATTTGTTCGTATCTTTTGTAGATGAAACGAATGCGTTTGTAAAATATACAAATTTTTCTTTGTACAATGTACAAACGGTCATTTGTATTATTCAAAAAGTCGTTCGATGGCTGAAAAGAGACAGTTTGGGCCAGATTTGCCGGATTATCTTAAGCTCGTTTCCTGCTATTCACCTTCTATTAGTTTTATTGCAAGAAAGCTCAAGTGTAAGGAGTTTGCATGCGATGAGAGGAATTTCAAAGATTTCCTTATCTTTCGAAAATTTTTTGGTGGCGGCCGTGGCCTAGTGGGTAGAGTGCGTGGCTCCTAAGCTAAAGAACCGCGATAGCCCGGGTTCAATTCCAGCTCAGACAGAAAGTTTTTTCAATTGAATTAATTTTTCTGTTCGGTCGTCACCTCTCTGCAGACAATGGCAAACCTCAGAGAGTAAAATTTGCCATATAAAGCTTCTTGAGAACATAAGCCGTTTGGAGTCAGCATAAAAAACGTAAGTCCAGTTCTCGATCATTTGTGATCAAACATTTTATAACATACACAACACAATTGATCAATAGAAGCTAGGTCAAAGTCCTTCCAAGGGCTGAAATGGCCAGTTTATTTATTTTATTTTTAACTATTTCATTGAGTTCATCTGCTTTGCAGTAACCTGAAAAATTTCTACGTCCGGGAAACCAGTAAAGACAGATCATAAGCTGCTTTCCCATCTGATTTAAAGATCTGTGGAAGTTTAAAACTATTTTTGATGCTTGACTATACAGTTAAATATTTTGGACTTCTTTTTAATCCAAAAAGCACACAACACACAATTTTATTTTCATTTCATTTTTGTGTGTAACCGAGTTGGCGTAATGTAGACCATTCTTCATGAATTCTTCGTTATAATATTGCTTATGCTTCACGTACACGTTCACGTACATGTACATGTTCTCAACGATTCACTGTGACTCCGTCTCGATCTTGTGTTAAGGACCTATGAAAAATATCTCATTTACCTGAAGCTAAGATATCGCTACATGTATTGCAGCGATTTCAGATTGGAATACACAGCAATGGTCAGCGAGCCTGAAGGCTATATTAGTGTTTAATATTTCAGAGTAGACTCACTACCTACTTTGCCACTTAATTTTGATCCATTGGTAGCAATCTTCATGGTTTTGTTAGTTGAAATATGTATTTTCGAACTTCCTGTTATGGTGGCTTCTATGTGAATGGATGTATTAGCGGCAATCTGTTTAGCTAGGATATCAAGTAGTGTAAGGTGAAGCATGTTGTCTAATGCATATGACAGAGTGGTTTTGATCCACAGTTCAGCAGCAGTGTATATAGCCAATGAGTAACACTTGGTTTTATACCCCACTCGCTACTGAATGTCTTTTTGCATGAATAAGGGGCAATATTTGCTTATTTTGGCTCTTTCGAGCATATTGGGCTTCCAGTGTAGTTTCCTATCCAGTATAAAACGCAGGTATTTTTTACAATTTTATTTGAGTTTACGCTAAGCCTACAGCTGATATCCCAGTGAACTTAAATATTTAGGTAGTTTTGCAAAATTTTTCTAATAATTTATACGTATTTTCTCAAGGTTTCATCTTAGCTTGAGTGCTGTTTCAAAATTTTCACTTGCTATCCTGCTTACCATCAGGTGATTAATTAGTGCTATCAGTTCGGCATCAAACTCCTAGATCCATCAGCGCATTTGTGATAGCTCTTGCTTTGAAATTATTAAAGGCCCCTTCTATATCAATAAAATCTAACATTATATGTTCTTTCTGATGGAGTGTTATTATAAATTATGATAACTTTAACCTTTTAACTTCTACTCTATGTATGGAGTGAAGAGCTGTTTCCGTAGATTTGCATTTGGTGTAAGCATGTTAGTTCTTTTCCTATCAATCAGAATTGTTTTTTTTTTTATCTTGAATTTCAAGAAATGTCAATTAATCTCTTGAGGATTTTTAGAAAAAAATATGAGAGACTAATTGGTCGAAGGTCTTTTGGGTTTTCGTGTGAGCTTTTACCTTAGCTTTAGAGAGAGCCTTCACATTACACTAACGTTTGGGAATGTTATTTAGGTATAGGAAACTTTAGTAGATCAGTATAAGGCACTTATTTATGACGTTATAGGACTTTTGAATTTCATTGAAAGCTAAACTACTGATCCTGGTGACTTAAATGGTTGGAAGCTTTTGATTGCCCATTCGTTCCTCGTTTGTGAGAGTATTTTAAGGGACTTATTCACATATTGAGTGGCTGCCGTAGCCTAGTGGGTAGAGTGCGTGGCTCCTAAGCTTAAGAACCGCGATTGCCCTGGTTCAATTTCAGCTCAGACAGAAAGTTTTTTCAATTGAGTTGGTTTTTCTGGTCGGTTGTCACCTCTCTGCAGATGAAGGCAAAACTCAGAGAGTAAAAACTGCCATGTAAAGCTTCTTGAGAACATAAGCCGTTCTCGATCATTTGTGTTCAAACATTTAATAACACGCACAACACAACTGATCAATAGAAGCTAGGTCAAAGTCCTTCCAAGGGCTGAAATGACCAGTTTATTTTATATCTTGTTCACATATGGTAATTGGTCTTCTTAAATTGAAGCGTTACCTCTCTGAACATCCCGGAAATCAGTTTTAAAAAATATTGAGAGGTTCCTCACTGCTGATAGTCCATGTACTATCCTCCTGTTTCATAAAGCTGACTCCTCTGAGGTTTATGGCATACTTTCACAAAACATCCTCCAGAACTTGCCTTTTGCTTTCTGCAATTCATTCTTGTATTCTTTGAGAGCCAATTTATGAAACAAAAATGCACTATCGTTACACGGAATTATAACAAGCTGAGTATAGGTGCAACGGTTGAAACCATTTGCCCAAATTAAAAAAAAAACAATAAATAATGACGTCATAAGAGCGCAAATGTTACCGCTTAAAGCAGCAAAAATACGAAAAAGTTGCAAAAATTTTATTTTTACCTTTTGCATACCTAAAATTTTTTGGAGAAAAAATATAGGTGTGCCTACAACAACATTAAAAAGTTATCAAGAATTTACCTGCGACTTGGGCCAATTAAAACATACCCCCACAATGGGTTTAAGTGTATTCGTAATTTTTAATATTTTGTTATTATGATGACGTAATTTTTTTGTGGGTCATGGAAGTTAACCTTATTTTTTAAATTTAAGGCTCAAAGTACGTTTTAAGTATCAAAAAAATTTAAAAATGTAAAATATAAAGAGAAAGCACTAATTTTTGGGGAAATTATGAAGGTTTTGTGGAACTTAAGATTAGATTTAACCGTTTTCATTAAACCATTTAGTATGGGAGGTAGCCATAGTTTTCATTAAATTTCAAGAAATTTCATACTAAGAGTGTATATCGACACCTCAAAGGCAGAACATCGTATCCAGCATTTCGGAGAAAAAATTTTTATTGCATTTTCGGGAAGCTATTCTAATCCGTCATCTCTTAGAAAAAAAAATGACCGTAACTTTATCCTATGAGAAATTGTGGCTTAAGAACATTTTATCGTATCTACATAAAAATAAAAAGATGTTAGATACGATAAAAATTTTTAAATAAAATATTTTTACTTCACACGCAAAACACTGCGTATATACCTGTAAAAGGTACTGAGTTAGACCAAAAGTAGAAGGCGGTTCTTTAAATTTCCATCAATGTAAGTGAAAGTTTTCTGAGTAAAATTGGTGTTCGTTGAAACGGAATTTCATTGAGATATAGTGTGGTATTTATCGACAAATAAAAATAACTACTTATTATTTAATCTTTTCTGTTGCAAGTAAGTTAAGACTTGCCAATATCTCTACAGTAAAACAAAAATTTAATCATATTCTGTTTGTAGTCTTACGGAAACATGTTTTCTGCACTGGTGCCGTATAGTGAAAGCGAAATCAGCGATAATGAATTTATATCAAATATTTTCGAAATTGATCAACTGACTACCAGTGAAGAGGAGGTAATAGAGGAATACGTTGGAAAGCAGGGCCATAGGAAGAAGTCAGTTGGTAGCCATCGCGTTAAGCGACGAACAGCGAAATGGAATGGTGTTGGCAAGAAAGTCCAGCCTTTGTTATGCAAATCAAGGCAAAGTCTGCTAAAATGTACGAGCTTTACTGAGGAAGAAATTAAAAACATTCACGAAATGTATTGGGGAATAGGAAGTTACTAACGTCAACATGACTGGCTTTTGTTATGCACCACACGAAGTACGGTGCGACGTAGCACAGTAAAATCAGATGGAGGAGATGGTTATCGGTGAGGTTATTCATTTAAATACTCCATAACGTTTAACGGTGAGTCCAAGAAAGTTTGTCAACAGTTTATTCTTAAAACACTGGAATATCTCAAATGACATAAGTAAACGTGACCAACGAGGCCATCGACCACCTGCAAACAAAACATCCGACACTTATTTACAGGCAGTGAAAACATTCATTGAGAATCTTCCTCCTGTACTATCAGTAATGTACTGTCGCAACAATACTTCTCGGAAATACTTACCAAGCGAGCTACGCAATGTAAGCTTTTTGTACCGGAACGTATACCAATCTTATTGTTCATCGAAAGAGCCGCCTTTGTAGGTAGTAAGCTTAACTACATTTCGAAATATATTTAACAATAAGTTTAACATCGGTTTCCACTATCCAAAGAAGGACAAGTGTGGACTTTGCGCGAAAGTCGAAAATTTGAGCGAGAAGGAAATATGCGTGAAACCGATCAAAAGTGAATACGAAGATCATTTAATGATGAAAGACTCTTGAAAAAAACTTTTCGTTGAGGATCAACATCGAAGTAAGGTATGCGACGGGTTTCTTTGTGCAAGTGATAATATTAACGCCACATGTTGATAATATAAACTTGTTTTATAGTTTTATAATCGTATTACAAAGAAACTGTGTATGAAAGTTTCACAAGAAATGTTTTTTGCTAGTTATGGGGTGAAAGCGATGGAAAGCGTGGTTCCAATGAGATCTGCACCATTATTGCCAAGTACTTAAAAATAGTTGATGACCGTGGGACCATTACCCAAATTGCACTTTATGCGATAGCTGCCCTGGACAAAATCGGAACAAAGCTATGTTTGCTACATTTTATACATTTATCAAGAATACAAAATATATCAAAACCCTGAAGATAACTTTTCTTTTGCCAGGCCATACATATAAGCCAGTGGATTCAGTACACGCAGGAATAGAAAGGTTTATTCGCTGTCAGACTGTGTGGGCTCCTTCGGAGTGGAGTACATTGATAGCAAATTCAAGAGTCAATCCTTTGAATAATAAAGGATTTAAAATATTGGAAGCAGTTAAGTTCAGTGGCAAGAATAGCCATGACTAAATCATGTATTATTTATTTTGATAAGGAGAATACTCTTATAAAAATTCAAAGTGGGTATTCAGATGAAACCTGCACTCAGCAATTATCATTTCAGCAGTTGGAGGGAATACAAAATAGTTCAACTCTTCGCAAACATCCAACCACATTAGATCTGCTTCCAACAAACTGTTACGTAAAGACAATAGCAGTATCCACTTGAAAATTTATAAATTTAGAGAACTTGTGCAGGAAAGGTGTAATTCCGCAACACTTTCAAAAAGAATATTTCAGCCTACCCCACAAAGTCATCTCAGACACATTTCCGGAAACGGACACTGAAGATGCGGATGAATCATAAATCTAAATGCATATATTTTATATCTTATATTAATTTTGAATACTTCATCCCTGTTTTATTGTCTTATTGAGTTATATTCTATTACTTCACAAAATAATAGCTAATAAAAACCACTTTCTTGCGAGTATGCAACAATAAATCACTGTCTAAAGTATCGTAACTACAACTGAAATCAGATAAATAAAAAAGAAATAAATGCCAAAACATCGTATCTGCAGTTTCTACTAAAGTAATGCGTTTAGGATTTTAAAAAAGATCACATAATAATGAGAACCTCTTTACAGTGCATTTTCAATAAAAATATTAAACAATTTTTCGCTTGCTGAGATATAAAACGTTTTTTTCCTCTCCTGTAAAATTCATGTTTTGCTAGATACGATGTTCTGCTTTTAAGGTATCGATATTTAAATCTTTAATTCATGAACGTTCCGGAGATGGTAATATGCAGTATGAGATCTGGCCAGACCCCTTGTACAATGCCCAAAAAATTTTATCAGTAAAACGGCATGTTTTAATTGAGGTCGAATACTGAATTCTGAGACTGTGTGACTTATAACTCCAAAGCTATTCGATATTGCAAATATGAGTTGTGTGGAAGGTGCCACGTCCCTAGCCAAACACCAATAAAATAGTTACACATTGCGACCTATAATTCCAAAGCTATAGCGATTTTGTATGAGAAATCGTATGGGTGAAAGGGGATCCCCTATTTTTGCAATATCTCGAGAGCCGCTCATCCGATGTTGTACAAATAAGTATAAATCCCATACCATGACTGGCCGAAAACACCCTAAAAATTCAAATTTGGTTTACGCACATCGGGCCACATAAATTCCATACATTTTATATGAGGTCTGGCCAGACCTTATACTGTTTAATTCACGAAACGACATGAAAAGAAAAATTTATCAATACTAAAACAATTTTTTTGGATTTTTGGTTGTTTCATTGTGTTTTTTCTCGTCAAGTCTGATAAAGTCGTACAACTATTCCGCTCTTCACTGTCATAAAAAAAATTGCATACATTCAAAAATTCGAAAGGTCTGGCCAGACCTCTTGCTCAATCTGAGGGTTAAGGTGAAAATTCAGGTTTATGAGCAAAATTTTTACTCAATATATACATTTTTGTGTAATTTAAAATGATTTACCATTTTGATAAGTTCACTTTATATGGGAGGTGTGCGTGTTTTTTATCGGGTTTGTGTCATTTTCGAATTTGAGCTTTATTAGATATAATCTTATATACTGGATTTAGTTACGGTAGCTCCAATATTTCATTGCTTCATTGACTCAGGGGGTTATTCTAATTTAATTATAGAATTCTTAACATATATTTACTTTACTACACCAGCATTTACAACACCTACTTATTGTCGTTACAAAAGGATTACAAAGTTAATATACCCCTTATGATGTAAGAGTGCGTGTATAAAAATTGAAGAGCATATAAATATATGTATAGCAGGCCGGGTCGATTTGTGGGGAGGCAAAAAATCGCCCATTGCCCAGTGAAAATCGTATTCTAGGGATCAAAATAAGGAACTTTGCCCGAGGAACTATACCTCTAAAACGAATTCTAATGCCCCAACTTTTGTCCCGTAGGGTCAAATTTTGAAAAATCCCTCTTTGACCAATTTAGAGTGCCCCAATCGAGTTCAAATGTATGACCGACCCTCACTAACTTTGGAGGGCCGATCCACCCATGCCAGTGGCACACCCCCTGGAACCCCCTGGGGGCTCCCCATACAAACATTTAAAAAATCACCATTTTTGGCACTTTACATGAAAAAATCACCAAGGGGGTTCCAGGGGGTGTGCCACTGGCATGGGTGGATCGGCCCTCCAAAGTTAGTGAGGGTCGGTCATACATTTGAACTCGATTGGGGCACTCTAAGTGGGTCAAAGAGGGATTTTTCAAAATTTAACCCTACGGGACAAAAGTCAAAAGTTGGAGCATTAGAATTTGTTTTAGAGGTATAGTTCCTCGGGCAAAGTTTCTTATTTTGATCCCTAGAATACGATTTACACTGAGCAATGGGTGATTTTTAAATCGATCCATCTTAATGTATAGAAAGTAAAAAAATTGTCCAAAAAACAGAAAAAATTTATATGACAAAAAATAGTAAGACTGGGTTAAATTATCAATGTGACCAATAATGGTTAAGATAGTTGTCTATTTGTAACATTTGCCACATTCAGCTCAGACAATTGTTGTTAACTGTAATGGTAGCGCTAACCTAGTAAGCGATGTTTTTTTCTAAATGTGTTGCTACTCTACACGTCAGAAATTACATTTAATTCAATTATAACTATATTATTTGTATGTAAATTTAATTTAATTGCAAAGGTTTCTCACTTAAATTTGCCTCGTTCTTTCTATGTTTTTTACTTTAACACCGTCAGTAGCAGCAACTGACAGTTAATTTAACAGTTGTGTTCATGTAGCATATAATTTTTTCGCTCGATTAAATGGCGTATGCTACCTAATCAATATTAGTGAGCGCTACCAAAATTTTACCATTCAGCGAATTTTTGCACAACAGTTGCCAACTGTTGTCTGCGCTGAATGAGGCCATTCTGGTTAAGTTTATTTTATTTTGTTAAACAAAAGTTGAATTCATCATATATTTTAAATAAAAATGCGATTTATTTTAATATTTGAGTCATAAATATTTTAATAATTCTTAAAAAATTATATTTTTCTTAGAATTATATTTTTGCTGAGCAACAACAGCAATATAAATAAAAAAAATAAGTATGAAATAGGAATTTAAAATGCCATCTTTAATTTTTCAAACATTTTCGACTTATTTAAAATCTTTCTATTTGTTCAAACATACTACTTCTTTGTTACTATTTATGTCATCAAAACTTATTTTCTTTACATTTCTTAGCTGACAGACTGACATGCAAGGCTCTCAGCTGGGCTCTACCACAAATAAAAAAAAAGCTATGACAAGTTAAAATACTGTCTGAGAAATGGTACGCATAGCTTAAAGTTGTATTTTTTTATATTTATTTATACCTTATATTTTTTGATTCAATTAATTTTTATTTTATTTTAGCCAATGTAAGCAGTCTAAATCCATTAAAAATTCGCCAAGTAAAACAAGTAGTAGGCAAAGAAAACGTTGAGCAAAAAGTGTAGCAAATAAAACAGATGTGAGACGAAAAACCTGAACGTAATAAGCTTCTAAGACCAGACGCTGAATGAATGAATGAATGAAGTTGCGACTGTTGCTGGAAGAAGCTGGCTGGCTCCTTGGTGGGTGGCACAAAAAACTTTTCAAATTGAAAATAAGAAAGTTTTAAAAAAATTTCTTTTCGGGCAACACAAAGTTTTGCCTGTAGGTAACTGTCATTTAGATGTTGCTGTTGCAGGTGTTGTTGGTGTTTTCTTGCTGTGTTCTTGTGTTGTTGTCGTTGCTGTTGGGTTTTTGGTGTTTTTGCTTTCGTGGTCACTTTACTTTCAGTGTACTTGACTGGGGTCATGCAGCTAAACCAGCAGACAGATTGGCTAGTTTCTTGTTTGCTTTTGGTTTCTCTGTCTTTGTTTGGTTGTTGGTTTTAGTTTTTTATCTGAGACATTTTTTATGCGCCACATAATGCGAAAAAGTTTTCCACCTGAAACAGATGTCCTTAATGTTGACCGGATGAGCTGTACAGATTGGTTTGGGCAGGTTTAGGCTAGGCAGGGGCTAGAATTAACAAAGTGGTCTGGCTAATTTTGTTTTGATTTTGTTGTGTGTTTGTGTGTGTGTCAGTTTTCTGTGAATTTTTGTAGATTTTGTAGCTTGCTGTCATGATAAATTGATGATGTTGGTTAAATATTTAAAACTTTTCAAATGGCAGGCATTACAAATCCATTGAACCACAAGGTGGCAAAGGTTTAAAAAAAGTGAGAGGTTTGCGTACGTTTTTGGATTGATATTTTTTTTCGATAAATTTGTTCTTTAAACTTCGATTTTCTTTTAGAAAATAATAAAAAATGCATACAATTCTTTAAAAAAAAAACAGATTACTTGCAATATTCTTTATATACTTTATTTCGAGGCGATAAATATATTTTAGAATTTGAAAAGTAAATCTTTTAACACAGAGGTTACACGAGACAGTACTGTTAAGACAGTCAAGAATATGTGTAAGTTGTCAAACTTTGTGTCTGTAAATAAGCATCCAGACTGTTGGCAAGACAGTTGGCAAGAGAGAAGACAAAATAGTAAAAAAATTCCATTTTATGAAGTTAAAATTACGAGCACGCCAAAGTATTGCAAATTTCTAATTAACTTTATTGAATTTTCTCATCTTTTATCATTAAATATCATTCTACTGTCCTAGAAAACATTACTGTCCCGCCAATGTCTTCAAAAAGTTAAGATAGTAGAGTAGGCAGAAGCAAACACGAGTATGTGTGTGTAAATATATGTGAATGTGTTGCAACTGTCTTAATACCACACTCTCATGTAACCCCCATATAATTACTTCCCAGCAAACACTAAGACTTTTTTTAGACTTTTATAAATGAGGCTTTTTCATCATTATGCGCTCAAAAAAGACTCTTTTTTGAATCTTCTTGCCTAGGTTGAGGGCATTTAGTCACCTTTCACTCCTTTTAGTGATTCTTTTATGATGCAAAACAAAGATAATTTAATGACTCTTATTAAATACTCTGTTAAGACACTTATTAGAGACTATTTTATGAGCATAGAAAACCCTCATTAAACCCTCGCATTAAATACTCTTATATGACTCACAAAAATGACTCCTTTATGACTCATATTAAAGACTGCTTTACGACACATAATAAAGATAAATTTATGACCCTTAAAAATCCTCAATAAACTCTCATATTAAACACTATTTTATGACTCATTTAAATAACTCTTTTAGGACTTTAGGATATTAAAGACTCTTTTAAGACTCATTTTTAAAACCTTATATGTCGCTAATACTGCTCAATAAGGACTAGATGGTTGCCGGAATTTTAATATCAGGAGTTCGCAACCTCCTCAATCGCTTCCTCGTAGTCTTCACTATTTTCTCCTATCTCCACCTCTAAACGAATTTTTTAATTTTAAAAAAATTAATTATTTCCGAAATCTCTATCTTGCACTCTTTCTTGTCATTATTATCGTAAAAAATTTATAAGAACTTACTTGATTATTTTTTATATTTAATATGTTAACAATTAAATGTAATAGTTAAAACTGCATCACTTTCACAAACTCCAATGCTTAAACTGACAATGAATATTCCAATTCTGTTTATAATGCTTGCTTCGCACCAAAAACGCAGCAAGCTGATCGCAGCAAGAATGGAATTCCCCGAATTTTGACGCCAGCGTAGCAAGCGCCTGCTAAATACAGAAATAACATTCACAAATATCACAGGAACGCATAAAAATTAATCTTTTATGAGTCCTTTTTATGATTACTCATAAAACATGCATTAAATGTACTCTTTTAATGCATTTTCATGAGTCTTTATAAAAAATATTCATAAAAGAATACATTTAATGCATGTTTTATGAGTGTATTTTATAAGGACTAATGAAAGACGCAAAAAAATATTCTTTTATAAATCTTTTTCATGAACACTAATAAAATGTGCATTAAAATGTTTCTTTTATGAGTCCATTTTATGACCACTCATAAAATACTCAAAAAATAATTTTTTTATGACTCTTGTTTAGGAACCCTCAAAAAAAAAAGCATAAAAGGGATTCTTTTATGAGTTTTTTTTATGAATACTCATAAAAAAATGCATAAAAAGTATTGTTTTATGACGTCTTTTTATGAACACTCATAAGAAATGCATAAAAAGGATTCTTTTAGGAGTCTTTTTTATAAACACTCATAAAACATGCATTAAGAGGAATATTTTATGACTCCTTTTTATGAGCATTCTTAAAACATGCATCAAAAGAATTCTTTTATGACTCCATTTTATGAACACTCATAAAACATACATAGAAAAGATTTTATTATGCATCATTTTTATGAACACTCATAAAACACGCATAAAAAGATTCTTTTATGACAAATTTTTATGAACACTCATAAAACACTCACATTAATGATGCATTTTAGAGTCTTTTTTATTAGGGGTCCTTAAATGTTTGCTGGGTACTGTCTCATGTAACTCCCATAGAATTCTTCCCAGCAAACATAAAGACTCTAATTTATGAGGCTCTTTCACCATTATGCGCTCAAAAAAGACTCTTTTTTGAGTCTTCTTGACCGGGTTGAGGGCACCTAGTCACCTTTGACTCTTTTTAGTGATTCTTTTATGACGCAAAACAAAGATAATTTTATGATTCTAATTAAATACTCTTTTAAGACTCATATTAAAGACTATTTTATGAGCATAGAAAACCCTATTTAAACCCTCACATTAAATACTCTTTTATGACTTACATAAATGACTCTTTTATGACTCATATTAAAGACTTTTTCAAGAAACTTAATAAAGACTATTCTATGACCCTTAAAAATCTTCAAACAACTTTTATAGTTATACTTTTTTATGACTCATACAAATGACTCTTTTATGACTCATATTAAAGACTCTTTTAAGACACATTTTTTTAAACCTTGTTCTATTGCTTTCTAATATGCGTTGGTCTAATGCTCAATAAGGACTAAATGGTTGCCGGAAATTTATTTTCAGGAGTTCGATTATTAAAAGCCTCCTCATTCTCTTCTTGATATTCTTCACTATTTTCTCCTATATCCAAATCAAAACTTATTATTTAATTTAAAATACTTAATTATTTCCGAAGATTCTTTCTTTCACTCTTTCTTGTCATTATTATCGTAAATAATTTATAAGAACTTACTTGATTGTTTTTATATTTACAGCCCTATTCTGGCAAATTAACAAATTGTTAACCAGTATTTTGAATATTTCTATGTGTTCGTTGTTTTCAAGACAAAACTCAAAAATCAAAATGTTTTAATGAAATTGTTAAAAACTGAAAAGCAGTTGACAATTTTTATCAAAATTTTGTTATTTTAGAGCTTATAATTTTGTTTTGAAATCAAAAAATTACAACAAACACATAGAAATATTCAAAATACTGGTTAACAACTTGTTAATTTGACAGAATAATGCTGTTAATATGTAAACAATTAAATGTAATATTTAAAACGGCATCACTTACACAAACTCCAATGCTTAAACTGACAATGAATATTTCAATTCTGTATATAATTCTTGCTGCGCACCAAAAACGCAGCAAGCTGATCGCAGCAAGTATGGAATTTCCCGAATTTTGACGCCAGCATAGCAAGCGCATGCTTTATACAGTAATAACATTCACAAGCATCACAGGAAAAAATTAAACTTTTATGAGCCCTCATAAGACGTACGTTAAAAGTCCATTTTATAAGAACTCATGAAAAATGCATAATAAGTATTCTTTTATGTATCCATTTCATAAACACTCATAAAACATTCATAAAAAGGATTATTTTATGACTAATTTTTATGAACACTCATAAAACACTCACATAAATGACACATTTTTGAGTCATATTTTGGATGGCTCATAAAATATTTGCTGTGTTGAGTTGTGTTGTGTTGTGTTGTGTTGTGTTGTGTTGTGTTGTGTTGTGTTGTGTTGTGTTGTGTTGTGTTGTGTTGTGTTCATTTATGCAATAAGAAAGTTCTATTCACAATTTGGAAGTCATCCATAAATCTTTAGTTCATTAACAACTCTAGAAAAGTTACAGTTTTGAATTGAAAAACGTACTCTTTGAATTAAAAAATAGCTGAAGTGAATCCTTAATTACTAAAGGAAATCATACACTCAAAAATATTTGTGTGTAAATATTTCTAGTAACTGCGTCCATTCGTAGTTTTATTTATTCGTAGTTTTCAGCCACGAGCAGGATTTGTAGAATCGACGTATATTAGTACATATTACGAATATTTTTTTTGTTATTGTAGTATTTTTTCTTAGATTTCAATTTCAATTCAATTTCAATTTATTCGTATAGTTGAAAATATATACACTAAGAGCTATGCTCTTTTATAGTACAACATAAAACTTTAAAATGATTAACTTACTTAAATCTTATAATAATAACAACTCATTTTAAAGACAAATAACTTAATTTTAATACAACAATGACTTAATGCTCTTAAAAACCATAGTAAGTTAAAAGTTAAGAATATAATGTATAGACTGAGTGAAAAACAGAAATCATTAGAGAAAGTACTTAGAACAATAGTATAAAGATACTAAAGAGTAGAGAAAAAAGATAAAATAGATTGCCTAAAAGAACCTCTCCCAGTGATTTCCCTAAGCCTCCGTGGTAGAGAATTCCACAACCTAATGGCGTTGATGAAGAACAGTGGGAAAAATATTAGCAAGTTATGCCTCGGAACTATTAAAACATGCCTTCTTCTGGACATACAAAACTGGAGTTTTTCATATAGATGTCTATGTGTTTTCTCATGAATTAACTTATGCAGGTACATACAATTTCTGGCATTGAGATAAGACAGTCAAGTCACATCCAAGTATTGCATTCCGGAAACTAGACAGGTGATCAAATTTACGAAGGCCATACACATAGCGTGTGGCGTAATTAAATGCTATTTGAAGTTTTAACTGGGAGGAAGAGTCAATTTTACTATATACAACCTCAGAGTAGGTTATCACAGGTAGAATAAGTTGTATAACCAACTAACTAATACTAATACTAACTGGAGTCACGCTTGCAGACATTCTTAAATTACGCAATACATAATAAACTTTTTTGACAATACTATTAACATGATCAACACATGAAAGCGAAGAATTAATATAGAAACCAAGATTTACAATTTTCGACACAACAGTTAGCTTGTTAGGACCAATCAACAAATCAGGGACATCATTAACGCAAGTTTTACCTCTACAGATAGGAAGTACATATGATTTGGAAGAATTTAGAAGAAGACCATTGCTATTTGCCCACTCATTAATGCTGTCGAGGTCCTCATTAATTCGGCAACACAAGTCATCAACCAGTCCTGTTCTTCTAGATAAATACATTTGGACATCATCAGCATATGCATGGATAGAGGCATGAATGCAGACAGAGAATATGTCATTTAAAAATATGGAGAATATGAGAGGGCCAAGTATAGACCCTTGTGGTACGCCACTTAAGACAGATTTATACCCTGAGGACAATTGACCAACTTTTACTTTTTGAGACCTATCACGCAAATAACTGGACATAAGATTTACAGCACTATCATAGAAACCAAATAGATACTTAAGCTTACTACACAAATGTTGATGGTTTACTTTATCGAAAGCTTTTGAAAAGTCAAGCAAACAAAGTAAAGTCAAATTGCCAGCATCATATTCCGGTAGTATATCGTCAATGACCTTAACAACAGCGGACGAACACCCCTGTCCAGACCTAAAACCTGATTGAAAAGGGGATAGCAGATTTTTATCAACTAAATGATTAGTTATTTGTTATATAATTTTATAAACTTGATGGGAATGCCATATATTATTAGATATGTTTGTATGTATGTATGTATTTATTCGTATTCTTAAAAACAAATGTATATTGTACGAATACATTTGTTACATTTAAGAATGCTCATAATATCTCATAACGAAAAAAAAAAATTCTGTCTGAGCTGGGATTTGAACCTCAGCTCTTTAACTTACGGGCCACGCACTCCACCAGTAGGCTACAGCCACTTTACAATGATACAATTTCTTATATTCTTTAGTTGTTCGACAAACCAGTAAAAAAAAAGTCTGTCTGAGCTGGGGTTTGAACCTCGGCTGTTTAGATTACGGGCCACGCACTCTAAAAGTAGGCTAAAGTTACTTTACAATCATACAGTTCCTTACGTTCTGCAGACGTTCGGCAAACAAGTCTGAACGATTTCGGTTTTAAATTTTTTAAACTTTAACAATAATTCGTACATTGAACTAATAATTCGTACGGTCAGCCTACGAATGAATTATTTCTAATAATATTATTTTGCATTCGTAAATATTACGAAAGCATTAGTAAATACTACGAATGTAATGAAAGAAATTACGAAGTTATTGTATGATAAATTTACGAATATAATTATTTATATGTACACGAATTGATTTATTTTTTTTTACGAATATCATTAGTATATAAAATAAGTATATTCGTAGACACTACATCAGGTATTAGAAAAAATTTACGAATGAATTCGTAAAGATATCACAATAAAAATGCTTTTTATATTGTACGAATATTTGTAGAATATACGAATATTTTGTTTACTTATATCATTCGATTATTAATAGAAATTTTACTAATAAATTTTTTGAGTGTAAATCTTACATATTATGTATAAACTAATTTTGCTTATTTTAATAGGAAAAAATTATTTGTACACCAACTTTGTTCCAAACTTTGGAGTGTTGGACAACTTTTCAGATCACTTGAAGTTCGTCAAAAATTCAGTTTTGGTTGGTCTGCAACATTCATGAAACATTAACCAGCTAGTAAGGAAAAATTTACTTTTAGTTTGATTTTTGAATCGAAACAAAATGCATTTTTGGAGATTTTTTTTAAATACATCCTAAAAAAAGCACATTTTATCAACTTAGTTTAAGTGAATATGTACTATTTTAACAATACTCAGTTTTGAATTGAAAAAGAAACTTTGTTTTGATCACAATTTCTATTCAAAAACAGTTTAAATTTTCTGTTTAAGAGCAGCTTCGGAAATTTCAAGTTCGTTTACAATACCTTTAAAAATGTTAAGGTCTAATTGAATTCAAAAAAATTTCAAGATCATTAAGTTTGGTTTGTAAATAAAGTTATACACATAACAAAACTTTAAATACAAAATCTTTACATTGACTTTTTTTCGAAGTTCTTTTTGCTCTGAACATTTTGAAGGATGTGGATTTAAAAAATGTAATTTTTGAAATTTCTGTCTGTCTGTCTGTTCTACAGTGAGGTTTGTCTTGAAACTTGGCATTCAGGTTCTCTTTAAAAATACAATTCGAAACCATTGAAAGCTTAAAGTGGAGCCTTATGAAAGGTATATAAGAAAATAGGCGCTTACCTGTTGAAGTAACCTTTTCGTGTGTCCTTTTTCTTTACTCCTCAAACGCAGCTAAGCATTCATTCTTGTACATAACGCAGAACAAGGAACAGTGTTGAAAGATACACACAATATACACACATATATGTATTAACGGTATGATGATAGCATTAATCAGCGCAAAAATGCAGCTTATAAAGTTTATTCGTACACGTTTATAAATATTTTTAAGCAACGTATATATTATGTACGATATGTTGAAAAAATAACGGTAAGCCGGGAACACACAGGCAGCAAAATATCATATTATACAAAAATAATCTGCTCATAATCTGCGCTTATTTTTGAGCAACAGCACACATTCACAGGATATTTACTGTATCGTACTTTTTTCAGACTCCTTTTTTTATGCAACAATTTTTCCCTTGGCGCTTGCTGCTTCTTACACCTGTTTGTGTTTATTCTTTATTGCATTGTTTTTCTTGTAGTCGGTGTAGCTGTTGGTTATATTTTTGTTGGTGTTAATTTCGTTGTTGTTGTTTTTTCGATGTTGCTGCTGTTTTTTTTTTTTGCTTTGCTGCACTATTTTTCCACCGTAATTCTCATACAAATATAAGTTGCGCTCTATATTCTTTACTCATACCAAAACACACACGCACACACATACACTCAGGTTAGCTTTTTATTGCACTTTATTTTTACTTCATTTACTGTAAAAATTTTGTGATTTTTTCCTTTACTATGTTTTTTGTTTTTTTATGTTTGTTTTTAATTTCAATCAAATTTCTGCTTGAAAGCTTTCACTTTTTGTGTGTTTCGATTTGATTTGTTCGTTTTCACATTCTATTTGTTTTCATCATTCGTTCAGTATCTCACGGCTATCAAATTTCGCATTTTATTATTTTGCTTCTGTTTTGTTTTGTACAAAGTTTTCCTTGTCGCACTTTTTTATTGTTATTGATTTTTTGTCCCCCTTTCTTTAACTTGTAATTTTTTAAAATTAACTTTATTTTGTGCTGATTTTAAGTTATGCGAGTTTTACTGTTCAATTGTTTTTGAACACTTTTGAGCTGATATTGAATTTCGGGAATTTTAGGTAGGGTGGACTTTTTTGTCCTTCACCACATCAAATTGATTCAATTTAATTTTTTTATTATGTGAATTTATTTTACTTTCAATTTCATGGCTTGTTTATGTTATTGTCTTATATCGTTAGAGCTTTACAGCTGATTTTGAATTTATGTTAGACTTATGCGTAATACGCTTTTGAGTTTGTTTTAAATTTATGCATAATATCTCTTCCTTTTTAGATTTGTTCACACTTGTTTTTGTTGTGCTCAAACATTTCTGAGACTCATAAAATTCATAAATTTTTATTTCTTTAAAATTTCTCTTTTTATTCTAGTTCAACTGAATTTATTTTATAATATTATAAATATGTTTTTATTAGCTTATAACAATTTTTAATTTATTGTTTTGGCTTAGAATATAACTGCTTCATATTTGTGAACACTTTATTTGCTCATCATATTTTAGGAACGTTTTTATTTTGTTGCTTTATTTGATTGTTTTTTCTCTTTCTGGAAATAGATTCAAATCTTCTCATTACTTCCTCAGTGCAGTATTTTATTTATTAACTTCACTTATATCACTTTATTTGTTTGCTTTTGTTTTTATATCATAAGTTTTCTTCTGTTTATTAGCTTTTAATGTACTTTGCTGAATTGTGTTAATTGCTGTAATTATAACAGTAAACTATTTACATTAGTTTATGAAATACTAGCAACTTGTGCTAATGTGATAATATTATCTCTTAGTAAAAACAAATTAAAACTGAGGTAAAAATCTTTTAATATGTGGATATAAAAATTATTACTTGTGTCGCAACATAAGATATGAGCCTTAAGGCTTGCCCTTGAAGGTCGTCTGTCTGGTCAGAATATTTAGAATTTGTTAAAGTGCTAATATTAAAATATTTTTTACAATAATAAAGAAAAAAAAAATGTGGGATTTGAACCTATGGCGTTAAAGTTATAAGTTTATGGCTGTAACAACTAGTCCATGAATAAAATGAAAAAATCGAACCAACCGAACGCTTATTTCTTATGAGTATTCTAACTTGTACAGAATTTGATTTCACGTTTTATTAAGAAAAATTTTAAGACTGAAAAATTTTTAAGATATCTTATACAAAAGTATTAACAAAAAATTAAAGACTAACGATTGGATCAAAAAAAAGTCCAAAGTTATTAGTTGCTGCTCATTAGAAATGAAATTTGTTTCTCATGATTTTATCCATTAGATCATTTAAAAAATAGTTTGAACACTTTTTGGTATTGAAGTGAAGTAGTGAAGTACTAACAATTTTGTATATGATGTGAACTATGAAACTGTTTAAGCCCAAAATATTCGAAAATTCGATATTTACAATGAAAAATCAGCTATCGTTTAGTTTGTTGTTAATTTTTTTAATTTGGTTTGTAGCCAAACTATTCTAGATAAAGCGATAGTAGTTTATGTGAAAATTAAAGCAATTGGTTGTGCATTTTTATCAAAAGCTTTAAACTTTCACAAAAAAGTTTGAGACAAAAAATTAACAACATGTTTTTGTTGATATTTTAGTAAACTAGTAAAATTACATATAACAATATTTTTGTTATTTTTTGAAAATGTCTTGCCAGAAAGACTACGCCTTAAAGTAGCAATTTAAAATATTCTCAAAAATATAAATCCTAATCATTTTTAAGTTTCAGGATTATTTATTATAAGTATACTATTAAGAATTTTGGCTTTCTTTTGCCTAAATTTAATTGCCATCATTTAATTTATTTTAGAACATGTCTTCAGAACAAAACAATGCGAAATTAAAATTTAAAAAAAAAATTGAAATATTTTTCATGTAACATATTTATTATTGCTCCAGAATTAGGAAAGAGTGTAATAATTTTAAAATAATAAAATTTAAAAAAGCCTTTTTTAATATAAATATAAAGATTTCTTAAAATGTAAAGTAAAAGTACTTTCCAAGTTTGAGGAAAATAGAATTCAATTAGCTTTAAATTCAGATGTCAATGACAATGAAAATTGGTATGTTTCTGTACTCGGATCAAGTAACTTGAAGTTGGTTGAAAGCATTATTTTACAAATTTTTAAAGCTTGAGCGTAAAGAATAACAAGCAAAATGTCACTCTATATTCTATTACAATAAAATCACTATTATAAACCTATTATAAACAAATATAGGCATTTCCACGGTCAACAACGCGATATTCGTACGCCTTTGAGGTGCAAAAAAATAAAGAAAATTAAAAAAAAAATTTTAAGTTTTTTCTAAATGACCTTCTTATTTGTTTATTATGTTGATTTTATATGATATTTGTATTTTTTAAATACAAATTCTAAATGTTTGATAGCTTAAATCATACTTAGTCAGGGCGGTTTAGCAAGCGCCCACGTAACAAGTGGTAACGTAAAAATCTCTTTTTCCCGATTTTCATGGCAATTTGGTGTTGGAATTCGGAAGTGAAATGGTTTTGTTGGGGGCTTAAAAAATCCCACGGAAAATATCTAAAACATATATTATAACAATATGTAAAATTTTTAGTACTTTAGTTGAATTTAAATGCTATTTAAATGTCTTGCAGAAGTAGTTTTTGAGCATGCCTCTTTAAAGAAATTCTTGGTAAAGCTAAGAAGAAGCAGAATAGGATCAATAGAATGTCTTTCAGAATTAGTGTCCCTAAGAATGCATGTCACATTTGTTTCTACGGGGTTTGTGAGTAAGTACGTTAATATGATCAGCTAGTTTTAAATCATTGCTTTGGGTCTACGTTTTACATTAGCTGCTCTGAATATCTTCGAGAAATATTTTTTGGCAAGTCGCATTGAAATGCTATCGTTATGAATTCAGACATGATTAACTCCTTTAAAATGGTCTGTACTCTGGCTCAACTAAATGTTTTGACATAAAAACATTTTAATATGATGGTTTCGTTATATTTATATAAAAATTCTTTTAATAATTTTAAATTAACTCAAACACTATATACGCGCAACAAAATAAAATAAACACCATATTTTCTTACACAAAAGTATTTATTATATATAGATAAATAATACTAAATTAATAGTTATATTGCTAAATTCATTATTAATTACATTAAAATTCAATTCATTAAAAATAATAAACAAAAACAAAAAAAAAAATTTAAAAATAATTCACTTTTAATATAAATATAGCCAAAATAGGGTAAAGAATTTTCGAAATTCAATGTAAAAATATACATTTAATACTTTGTTTGCTTTCCTTTGACATTATTACCAACGTTAATCTTCTTGTCAATAAGCCAACAAGTTTTTCGTGAAAGATTCGAAAATTAGTTGAGATTTCGCTCCATTCTGCTCGTAATGCTACCTTTAGGAGTCTGATATTGCAACCACTCCTTCACAACTTTAGTCAAATGCTTACGGTCGTTTTCCTGGTGGAATATCCAACTCCGAGATAAGCTCAATTTCTCTTCACTGCACAGTGAATTGTGTAGAGCATGCTAGCTGAACAAAATTGATTTTCTCACTTTGAGAAAATAACTGTAAATGTTGATGATTAATGATCTAAAAGTTACGGTATTAAGAACTTTTTTGTTACTGGCAGATAAGTATTGAGTAATAAGCAATGTACAATAGGTTTTTAGCTCTAATTATTTTTTTTATATTATTAGTTGTAATTAGTGCAGTTCTTAAGACGCAAGTGCATTTTTCTACAGTATTTTTTTTTTAAATTTTGCGATGGAATTTCAACTGGAAGGTATAATTTGTATAATGCTATTAAAAACAAGTGTGAAAATGAACACAGATTTTGAAAATATTTAAACTGCCAAAGAGCTATTTCTGCGCTATTTTTTTACAAAATATATTAAGAGAGGTTAAAGGCATACAAATTTTTGAAAATAAATTTTTTTTAATTGATTTTTGTTGTACAACTATTCAAAAGCGACTTGGTAAAATTTTTCTAGTTTTCACACGCAAAAATATACTCAAAAGTAATTTGTCCGCTTTTTGAAGCGAAGCTTTTTACGCCTCGTTTTGTGATTTGCTTGAGTGAAATCTGAAAAACAACACTTTTTTCCATATACCTTTTTCTTAGAATTGTTGTTTTTTTTACTTGCGTCTATTACAACAAGAGGATAAAAATAAAAAATATTTCTTTGCAATTGTGAGAATCGAACTCGCGCCTTCCGATTCAGATTTTTACACACTAACTACTACTCCAAACCAACTCTTCCTGATATCATGTGATTCATTTAATATTAACTGAAGCTACATATGATGCAGTAAATGACAGGAATTTATTAAAATGATTGCTCATTAGCTGCCCTACATATTCTATTGTGAATGCGTGATGCTATAATGCAGCAGATCACAATTATCGATAAAATACTATGTTTCCATGGCGAGTTAAGTCGAGGTTGACTCAGGGTTGCCAACACATACCTTTTCGCCCGGAGACTTCGGGCCTGAGGGCCGATCTCCGGGCTCCGGGCCTGGCACATTTTCTCCGGCTTTCTCTCTAATCTATATTTAAATCATGTTTTTTACAAAAAAATTTGTTTAATTTATTTATTAGTATTGATTTACCCTTTTTTAGTGAATTTTTGAACCATTTATCTTAATGAATGCTAACTTAACTTTGACTTTCTTTCTATTTCTTGAACTTCGTTTTTGAAGGATCGCCGTAACCAGTCGTTACTCTTCTTTTTGGTAACTTGACGAACTCGTTTCTGTTTTTCTTTTGAGTTCTGCGGCCAAGGCTCATTTATAAGGTTGTGGCACTTAAGAGCGAACTCGGTCGAACTGTCAGAATGGATGAAAAGAAATGAAGAAAATGAATGCTTAGAACAAAGAAAAGCGCATTGACTAATCGAGCAAAGGCGGGAAAAAGAGTGCATTTCTCTCAAGTGCTACAACCTTATAAATGAACCTTGTCTGGGGCTGAATTTTTAATTAATGTTTGCAGTTCAATTTATGTAAGTTCGGTCAATAATTTGTGTTTTGTGTATTAACTGATACAAAACTATTTTAGAGAACAGCATAATGGAATCTAGTCGCAAGAGGAAACATAACTTAACATCTTTTAACAACGATTGGCTCTCGATACCACGCTAAAGGGTCCGCCCTCTAACTTTTTTTTTCAACTAGTGCTTATTTCGTGAATGGTAATACTTAGCTCATGTCTGATTTGACAGATAATTAGTTTTATCCTTCCGCTGAACGAATATGGTTGTGTATACGCTTGAACATTTCGGAGACATCATTGAGACGAATTTTGCATAAAGACCTTGGTATGACGCCATACAAAGTCCAACTGGTTCAGGAGTTGAAGCCAGCTGACCATCCAATAAGTTTTCGCTTCGCTAAGTGGGCCGCGATCGACATACAGAAAATGCCGATTTTGCGAAAGAAATCATATTTTCAGATGAAGCTCATTTTGATCTTGGCGGGTATGTAAACAAGCAAAATTGTCGCATTTGGGGCACAGAAAACCTGCACGCATACATTGAAAAGCCGCTGCACCCAAAACGAGTCACTGTTTGGTGCGGATTTTGGTCCAGAGGCATAATTGGGTCATTTTTCTTAAAAAATGAGCAAGGAGTGGCCGTTACAGTCAATGGCGATCGTTATCGGGCCATGTTGAACGAATTTCTGTTCACAAAAATTGAAGAGGAGGATATTGGCAACATTTGGTTTCAACAAGACGGTGCTACGTGCCACACAGCCGAAGCTACACTCGATGTTTTGCGCCCTGTTTTTGAAGATCGCATTATCAGCCGCAGAGCTGATGTCGTTTGGCCACCTCAGAGCTGCGATTTGACACCGTTGGACTATTGGGGTGCCCTCAAAGATAAGTGTTACGCCGACAAGCCAGAGACAATTGACGCTTTAAAGGACAATATTCGTGAAGCCATTGGTGAAATACAGCTGAACACAATCGATAATGTGCTTCAAAATTGGACCGATCGTGTAGGCTACTGCATAGCTAGCCGAGGCAGCCATTTGAATGAAATTATTTTTCATTATTAACCGGAAGGATTGTACTTTCAAAGAAAAAAAGAAATTTGAGAAAATATCCAGTAGTTTTTTTAATAGAATTTTCAAAGAAAAAGTTATTTGGCGGACCCTTTACAAAGATTGGTTGCTAAAGGAAAACGAGCTCACGGGAAAACGAAAGTTGTGTTGTGTCACATTTGTTGTCAAACATGATTGTTAAACATGACTATGTATGAAAAAACCAAAGAAAAAATTAATTTTTTAATTAAAAGCAAGCAGACCATAAAAAAATTATTAAATAAAAAAGCTCCGGGCCTGGGCTTTTCAAAAGTTGGCAACCCTGGGTTGTCTCGAGATTAACTTCCCATGAAAACGCGAGTTGAGTTGAATTTCGTTAAATCCACTAAACTGATTAGATTTAACTGAGTTAGATTGGATGCGTTCGGAATATGAAACAGTTGCTCAGCTGTTGAGTGAGGTTTTCTTGATTATTTGTTATTTTATTTTATTTCTGCCACTGCGTTGACATAAAATGTAAGAAACCATTCAGAAGGCACACAAAGTAGCGGAAACTAATACTGATCAAAGACTCAATATGTTTAGTAAATTTTGCACCTTCTGAACGCACACATTTATTCAAAGAAAAAAATGGCGAATAGAATGGCAGAAGTCCAACTCAACTCAATGTTGTGCATGGAAACACTTTCGAGCTAGAAACGCCATTATGTCAACTTGAAGAAAACTCAACCTAGGATCAACTCGCCATGGAAACGTAGTAAAAAGCCTTTTGCATTAGCTATCCAAACAACAAAAGTAGCAAGGTTCCATTGAACGGGTGGATTTTAAGTGCGAATTCAGACATGAATGTTCATAGGGACTTTAGGCAAGGATGGTGGTCTAGCGCTCGAAAATTTAAGGTATTTTTAGGATTTTTTTTAAAAAGTTAAAATATTGAACAACGATATTTAAACTCTTAAGGTATATTGTAACACTCATTCATCAAAAAAATTGTTGATCTCGTTCAAAATGGTGCTCAATGAGACGCTCTCAAGGAAAAGGGGCATGGGCGGTGTTGTAGATTTTGACTGTTCTATTTATCTGAAAAACAAAAACCTAGAATATTATTAATCACTATGAGTGCAGCTATGGCTGGCACTAGAAAAAAAAAGATATGAAAAATTGTCAGAATGACACGCTATTGAAAATTAAGTTCTTAAAACAGCTTGTTTTCTACCGGTTATTAAGCGTAAAATATACGATATTTTTTAATTAAAACTTTGATTCTAGTGCCAGCGATAGCCATCGTTGTTATGAATAGCAATTATAAATTTCAGATTATTCGGCTTAATAGTTTTTGTTTTTTCTACAACACCATGCCGAAAAAAGTAGTTTCGAGAAAAATGCGTATAAAGAGAATGAATGTAAACGAAACACTGTGGCTCGACACCTACTTGAACGGCTGTAGAAGTAAAAATACAATGTTGAGTTGCTTTTTGACAAGACGTAATGTAAAGTAACGTAAAAATCTAAAATCCACGGAACTATATGTCCCGTCACGTTACGTTACGTTTATTAAAACCACTTGTATAAGAAAGCATTGTTTCGAACAATATTTGAAAGAACTCAACTGACATAAGATCTCATTACGTTACTTCTATTATAATTGGACATTAACGTCAGAAAGACTATACTTTTGAAATATAAAAAAATCAGTTTCATAAAAATGCTAAGCCTTAAACAATGCTGTTTTAATAAATATATTTTGCGAATGACAAGCGATTCAAGTATTTGCACAACAAGATTAGGACAACTATTGATGTAATATTTGCTAGAAATATCGATGACATTACATCTATACAAAATACGTTTGATATTTTAGATATCAAAACCCAGTAATTTTATTAACATTTACAAAAATAATTCAAAATTTATGTAAAATAATAATGTTAGGTAATAAAATTTACTAGTGGTAATTAAAATTTTTCAATTTTAAAATTTTTTTATAAAAAAAACATTAAATTATGAAACGTATAAAACTTCGAAAAAGCTTCGCTTCTCTCGTATGTCCAGCGACACATCTGTTTTTTTTTTTCAACGCTTCATAATTTTTCATATTTGCATTCAATTTTGGTAAAAAATGTGTGATATTACTCTGAAAGAGTCCATTTTCGAATTCAACGCCAAATTCAAGCCCGAGCTGGGATGTCAACTCTGCAGCGGTTTCTTTTTTTTGTTCTGACGATCTAAAGCCGAGCTATGATGTATGATTTTCACTTTTTTTTTAAGCACACCAACTTCAGCCCCATCTTTGTATATAAAAAATATATGTTAAAAACAAGAAGATATTAGTCTTACTTACACTGATGATGTAAAATTAACATGCAAATAAAATGTTTAGTATAAATTATAAACTTTTTAAGAAAACACTTTCTCAAGTATGCCTTAATTTCAACCGCATTTGCCTAAAACCTCCCTTAACAATCACGCTTACTCATATTTAACACAAATTAAAAGAATTTTATAGCTACCGCTTTGAGAACCAAAAAATTTATTTATAAAAATAACCATATCAAACAGGGGCACGGTAGGCACAGATGCCATACAAAGCACAAATTAAGTGTGAGAAGTATCTAAGCTTAGGATGGTCCTCAAACTAAAATATTTAAACATTAAAATAATCGTTATGCATTTAGAAATGAAAAAATTCAAGAAAATAATTTTGTCCAGCTAGCATGTTCTACACGATTCACTGTGCACTGGAGTAAAATTTGTTCTGCAAAATTTCCTCTTATTTCACAGTGCGACAAATATCAGGCCAAGGTCTCGGGACGCAATAAATCAGACACCCAGTCTTTAGCTGATATGCAGGTATTCAGAATCAGAAAAGATTTTGAAAAATTAGCTAAAAATCTTTTTTATTGCCATTCAAAAGTTTTGAGTTTCGAATGAAATTTTTTAAATTTTTTTAGAGTAAGTTTTTTTTTGTACTAGGAAAATCTTGAAGGATATTTGGAATCCGTTCATAGCTTCTTCGGTAAAGTTGTTCTGATGGGTTTTATCTATAATCTTTCAAAACAAAATATGCCAAGAATTACATTAGCAACTTTTTGAATTTTGTTTGTGCATTTTTCCGTTGATTTTGTATAGGCAATACCAAAGATTAAACACTTTCATAGGGTTTTGCACAATAGGACTATTTATTATTTTATAAATTTTACGTAGTACGAACTCTTCGAACTGGCGGTTCATTTGTTTGAATTTGTTGAAGAATTTGTTTACGCATGCCACAATCTTTTTTTTAAGCAGCAGTAACAATCGGTGAAGTGGGGTACATTTACTAGGGTTTTGGTTTTTGTTGTCTTTCTTTTCGGCCTGCTAGGGATAGTGTTTGAGTTCGAAGTGCGATATAAGAACTAAGCGATATAAGAATAAAGGTTGTGCTATTTAAAAAATACAGAAAAGATAAAAAACGTACCTTTCGTTAATGTTTATTTACATTCCCTGCGTTCAAGTGCTTACTGGTGTAGTGTCTTTCCTTGAAAAATTATGTTAAGCATATAATAAGCATATAAAACTAAACCACAGTAAATCAGTTCCTGTAGATTTCACCAACAAAAAAATCGTGCAATTGCAAGTGATCGTTTTTGGTTCACAAATTCCATACTCAAACACAGCGAAATACCTTGGTATGACCTTGGATGCCAAGCTGCGATGGAATGAGTAAGTCAAAATGAAAAAACAAGAGCTAGATATAAAATACAATAAACTAAACTGGCTAATTGGAAAATATTCATCATTATCCGCATACAACAAAATGCTAATTTATAACATTGTCTTGAAACCAGTATGGAGCTATGGCATTCCCCTGTGGGGCTGTGCCAGTAAAACATCCATAAACATCATTGAAAGATTCCAAAACAAGGTGCTACGATGCATAGTAAATGCGCCTTGGTACTCGAGGAACAGCGACATCCTACGAGATCTACGGATGGACACTGTTGCACAAACTACAGCCAAGTTCGCAAGGGACCACAACACCAGACTTTGGCAGCACGTCAACGATGAATCAGCCATGCTTGCAGTCAGCACTGGACCAACTCGAAGACTTAAGCGCATCAAGCCAATCGATATTCTTGACAACAACCTAGGCTAGGAAATATTTCATTATTCCTTTTTTCATTTAAATTAATGTTATGTCGTTAAAAAATCCTTAAATCACAAGTATTTCTTTTCTGGTTGCAGTATAAGGAAATGTTAGTCTATAAATATATTTTATAACGTTTCAATAAAAAAAAAAAATAAAATAATAAGTTCAATGCAGCTCTAAATGGTATAGTTGCATAGTTGTACACCAAGTCAATCAGGACAACTTTGTAAAGGAAACTTTTAGAAAACTCCCAACATTTTGTAAGATACAACCAGCACAAAAAAATATAACTTTTAAAAAATTTTCATTTAATCTCAAAACTTTTGAATGGCAATAAAAAAAATTTTAGGTAACTTTTCAAAATATTTTGTGCTGGGTGCCTAAATCATTCCGTCCCGAAAAGTTTGTCGCACAGTCAGAGGTTACTGACTTCTAATGCCGACATTCATCCCCAGATCATAACAGAGCCTTCACCAAGTTTAAGCGTTTTAGTAACACAATTATCACAGAAGGCTTTATTCTTCCTTCGTCATAGTTATTGAGGTTTTTTAACACCAAATATTTTAAATTTACTCTCCTCAGAAAATATAATTTTTTTTCTTAATAGTTTTTGCCGAAGATTTTATTTTTATATTAAATATTTTTTGCATAAATTCATACGCTTAGACTGGTTGACTTTGGAGATGTAGGGCTACTAACGCGGTATTCCTCCAAGCTAGTCGTTTTGTGTAGCGATATTCTAATGATGCTAGCACTAACTGGCTTACTTTAAGTATTTGAAAAGTTTTCAGCTATTTTTGCTCCACTAGCAGTTGCCTTTATTTTTTATCTACAGCTCTCATGCCTGTGTCAATAAGACGCTTTAGTCACCGTGCTCTAGGCAAATTCTTTACTTTGTAATGTTTGGCAGCTTTTTCTATTATATTTTTTATTGTACAGTGATTTCTATCAACAATTTTACCTGTTTCACGCAAAAATTTACCTATTTTTACTTTATTAAATGATGATTTGACGAGTCTACATTGAAATGTGTTTTCACGTTGTAAATTTTGTATACATTTGCTTTATTGCTTAAGCAAAGGTCTAATTTTATGCTGACGATTTAAGGTCTTAAGACTTATTTGGCACCACAACACAAGCAAGAAATTAGTAAAGATATGCTACTGTTTTTGAGTTTTAACGATTTTTTGCATAGTAATGATGTCAGTGTTTACGTTTTATGACGCGTAAATATTGATATGTTTTCATGACGAACGTATTTTTACATTGTTGTTGCATATTTTTACCAAATATTTTTTAGTATTATAACTCTACTTTAAAGAGAGCCTTAGTCTTTCATTCAAATTTGTATTATAAATTAATTGTAATTTAGATATAAGATATTTAAAAAATATAATGAGGTGGTTACTTTACTTTGACGAGGGCCTAAGTCTTTAATTGAATTTTGTATTAAAATTTAATAGTAACTTAGAAATTATATATATAATATAATGAGGTGGTTGCTTAACTCTGACGCTCACAGTACATATTGTAAGAACAGTCAAAAGCTATTAAGCTGCGTTGGCTTATAATTCATAAGCATTCGTGTTAAAATTGTAAAGTATAAATTTAAAAATATTAAAGACTTGTTTAACAAAAAAAAAGTATCCCATTTAATATTATGAACAAAAAAAATTAAGCTTAATTCTTTGAGTGTATAATCAATTAAGTTAAGGCAAAAAAAAAAATAAATCAATTTCATAAAATCCATTAAAAACATTAAAAAATCTCGGGGCAAAAGCCTTAAAATAAAACTGCTTGACCATCAGATACAAGCTTCATTTACCATTAGCTGCTCGGTGTAGGGAAAACGTGTCTGGCCCAAAAGAAAGCGAGACAACATTATAGATGAACACACAGCAAAAAAAAAAAACAAAACCATCCAATTTCCGCTTGAGTGCAAAGTGAAGAAGAAGAAGAAGGCAAAGTTTTTATTCACTTTTACAAAACACAAAAAAGTAAAAATCTTTTTTGACGTTGTAGTTTTTGTTGTTATTTTGGTTGTATTTTACAATGAATCTTTTTATATACTACTTTTGATGAAAATATTAACATCATCAAAGCACCGAGACAGAATAACACAGCATAACACCCACACAGAGAGAGAGAGAGTTCAGCAAGCAACCGAAACAAACAAAAAATCCAAAAAACAAAACACTCGACAAACATGCGAAAGGACGAACGACTGAGCGACCAATCGACTAACCGAGCGACTGTTAGACCGAGCGACAGACCATAACGACACGCCGTAACACGACAGGAAAACCTTTTGAAACTTGATTAATTTTTATAATTTTAAGCCCCAAAAAAAAAAAAGAAAATTTAGAGCACCAACACTTGAGGGTCAGATTGAACTTTTTTGTTGGCTGGGAACGTTAGTTGGGTTTGGTTTGGTTTGGTTTGGTTTATTTTTTCGCCAATTTTTGTTTTGTTCAAGTTGGGCAGAGAGACACAATCACTTTGTTTTTGTTGTTTTGGGTTTAGTGCCGCCAACTTTTTATACTTTGATTGCACAAAGAGCCAAAAAGCAAGAACTTATAACAAAAGCTACGATAAAGCTGTTGTTGCAGTTAGTGTTAGCATCCTTTTGCTCAACTTTTACCGGTTTGAAGCGATAACTTTGCTGAAATTTCTTCTACATCCTTAGATTTTTTCCTAAAATTCTGACACTTTTGCTGATTACACAACAACAATCAGAAACACGTTGTTTTCCGAGAAAAATATAACAAAGTTTTTAGCCCATTAAAGCATCAACTCTGATTCCAATGAAAGTGTTCTGTGGCCAATCGAACGACCGACTAACTGGCTGAGTCAGTGTTTGCTTGTGGCACTTACTGTTTTGAATTAAATTCTTCTACTTTCTTGTCTTCTATATATTTTTTTTTCTTACTGACAACGTGTTGTTTTCTTACTGACAACACTTGCTGCACCAAAGGAAATATCCTTAGAAAGAAAAAAATACACTAACCGCGCGCGTACTTTTTGCTGCGCTACGCGTACCGTGCTCCGTTTCTGTCGGATGCTGGAGCTTAACTGAAGCAACTCTTCCAAACATGGGCTCGCATCAAGTGCTCCCTAAACAAACCCAACAAAGCATAGTGAAAAAAAGAAGAAAAAGCTAAAAAACAGCACCAACAACAACAACATGTAGCCAAAAGCCCAAAAACACTGATGCTTCAACAGACGTGGCAGCAGCGGCAGCATCCCAGTTTTTAGCTCCACGCTAAAGATGGCCAAGTCCACAAAGGCTCGCTGAGTATTTAATAGTAAGTTTTTCATGTGCTTTCAGCTTTTGCTGCTTTCAGCATTCAAGCAACAACAAGCTTTTGCTCTTTCTCTCTCTCTCACTCTCTCTCACTTGCAGTGCAAAAAGAGTTTCTGGCGAAAGCTTAAGTTCCAAATTCAGCACTGAGTAGGCGCATGTTTCGATTGTAAGGACTTTTTATGCTTTTTGTTTGCCTTACTCATTGTCCTACCCCAATCGGCATTTGCTAAGGTAAATAAGTCAAGATTTTGGCTAACAGCATTACATATTTTGAGCAATTCCTTTGTTTTTTTTTTTACAAACATCAGCTGCTGGCTGCCGCTGCTCTTGCTGCTTTAGGTCAAAAGCTTTGGTTGTTGCTTGATTTTTATTTGACTCGTTTAAGAATAGACATAATATTTATATTATGTTTGTGTGTAACCGGTATTTCATGTTGCCATTGTTTCGGTTAGTTTTGCAAATGTTCGCTCCTTTTTTATTTGTATTTATGGTGATTTTTTGTTTATATAAATGATTTAAGTTTTCCAAGTTTTGGAGCAAATAGTAAGTTTTGGAAAGCTTTTTTTCACAAATTAGCAAACATTAAACAGAATTTTTAAATCTATATTTATAAAACTCACTAACTTAAATAAATAAATAACTAAAGGCTATTTCGAGCGGATATCAATGGTGGTGATGTTGATATGTTTTTAAGGGAGGATATTTCTTGCAAGCTTATTTGTACATCAAGTCCTTCTGACAAAGTATTTGGGCCTATTCTGCGGAATATTTTATGAAAAAATGCTGTTATGATTTCTCATACAAATTTTTGAGCTGTCAAAAAATATGTTACGAGACGAAAATTCGTATTCTGCACGACAATCTTTTATGAAGTCTGTTAAAAAGCACAGCAGATTTTTCGAACTGTCAAAAAATCTTTTACAAAATCTTTTATTTGGTATTCTGCATGACAAAATCTGCTATGAAATCTGTTATGAAAGACAACAGAATAACAGATACATTTTTCTGTCTTTTATCGTAAAAAATTTTTATAAAGTGAACATTTTGGTCTGATGGATGTTTATTTAAGAATTTCAATAATAAATGCTGCTAAAATTTGACAAATGCAAATAACCTAATTGTTAAGTATACATACAGGTGCAGACAAAATTATTCACACAGCACCAATTTTTTCATTTAATTAGGTATATATTATAAATAGATTAAAGTTTAAAAAATCTTATTCAAGGAAAAACTTATGTTTTTATTGTTTATTTAAAAATAACAAAAATTAAACAGAATTGTTCTTCATTAAACAAAAAATAATAATTTCTGGTTATAGTTGCTCTACTGCAGTAGCTAAAATCTTAGACGACATTCGAATATCCTTTGATAAAGAACATCTTACATTACTCTGTCTCTTGGATTTTTCTAAAGCATTTGACACTGTAGATCATTATATAATATGTTCAAAGCTTGAATCATTATTTTGCTTTTCTTCAACTGCAGTCAACCCATTTAAAAATTATCTAAAAGGAAGATCCCAAAGAGTAAAAATTAACAGTAATTACTCGAATTATAAATACCTTAACAGCGGAGTGCCACAAGGCTCAGTTCTTGGGCCTTTTCTCTTTGCAATTTTTATTAATGATATTTTTAATATTCCAAAAAATGTAATAATGCATGCATATCGCTCCTTATATACAAAAGCACCACAAGTCAAAAAATATCAAAAATGATTTTTTTTGCATAAAATGCTTCTTAAACGATGAAACTTTCATGTTTCGCTAAAACAGCCGTTATTTTATGATCGAAAACACCCGAAAACCAAAAACCGTTAGCTTTGTTTTGTATAGTTTCTGTACCTGTGTTCCGCGCAAAAGTACCACATTTTTAGTTGTCAACAGTCGTTCGCCACGTGCACACGAATTTTTTGTGAAAAACTACCACATTCCAAAGTACTACCCGTGTTGCAGATCACATACACGTAAGTGTCTTATAATTTTTATGTGCAATAGTACAATATTTCGAAATAGGTTAGTTTTGCATTTATAAATTTGATATTTTCTCTTTTTTTTTGTTTCGAATACTACCATATTTTGAATTAAGTTAGTTTTGCAAAAAAGTTATTAGAATTATTTTGTTATTTCTTAAGCTAAAGAAAAATTTTCGAAATGTGGTATCTTTGTATTTGAAAGTGATCTCTAAGTAGATTTTATTTAACATTAAAAAGAAATGTTTAGTTTTAATATAGTTTTGGACAGCAATCTCGGTCACCAATACAAGCTAGTGAAATGGATTCAAGTAAAATTCAGGCTGACAATCAGCTTTCCTCAGATATTCTGATCTCCGGTGAAGATAACGAAGTTACTGAAGCAACGCCTCCAATACAGAGAATATTCAAAAACCCAACATTAGTCATCCGAGAAACAGACGCAGACAGTGACTCTTCGTCTATCTCTTCGTCTAGCTCTTCGAACAGCTCCAGTTCTAATAATGAAGAATTCTCATCCGATGATACTGTCAAGGATCCTACGTATGAAGATACAGTATATGAAAACTGCAAAGCCCAGTCAGATTCCGATGTAGAGCAACTACCACAAGCACAGTTACCTGGCATTCAAGAGTTTCTGCAATCAGCCGTGGATAACCAGGAGTTATTTAGTATTAATTCACCGTCACCCAGAGTTGATGATCAGCCACATAGCGTTGGCGAGCACCCATCTAGCGTCGGCGAGCAGTGTCCTAGTGTTGATGTTGAATTGCGCAGTAGCTGTCGTAAAAGAAAAGCAGAACCGCTTTTATGGAAACGAAACCAGAGCAAGCTATTGAAAAACAAAGGTATGTCCTATACTTCTGTGTCCAAGTCTAAGAAGGTTTATGATGCCAAGAAAATGGGTCCCGTATGTTTGAGTAAATGTACATTTAAATGTTATACGGAGTTTACGTTTGAAGAAAGAAAAGATATCTTCGAAAAGTTCTGGGAGTGCGGTGATCTGGAAATCAAACGACAGTTTATTTACGATCATATGACCAAGATTGAGCCAAAATATAGATACGTTCGTCAAGGTAGCAGTCGCAAAAATTATAATCACGCATTTTATCTGGCTCGAAATAATAAAAAAACCCGGGTATGTAAAGTATTCTTCATGAATACCCTTGCAATCTCAGACACTATCATCAGAACCGTTGTCAAGAAGCAGTCCGAAACTGGTGTGCACCTTAAAGATAATAGGGGAAAACATGACAACCATAAGGCAATAGATTCAGAGCTAACCGATGGTGTCAAAGCACACATCAATTCAATACCCCGCATAGAAAGCCACTACTGTAGGGCTCGATCGACTCGGGAGTATATTGAGGGCGGGTTTACAATCGCGGCACTACACCGACATTACGCAGACAAATGTGAGTCTGAGGGTGCACCACACGTTTCATATCAAGTATACTACAAAATATTTATGAATGATTTTAACTTATCTTTCTGGCAGCCTAAGAAGGATCAATGCGAAGATTGCATGGCATATCAAAACGCTGAAGATAAATCGTTACTACAAGAGACATACGCCGAGCACTTGAAGAACAAGACTCTCGCTAGAGCTGAAAAAGATAGAGATAAAGAGCTTGTGAGTAATACCTTCGTAGTGGCTGTGTATGACCTCCAAGCGGTGATGCCTTGTCCACGGGGCGATGTGTCTAGTTTCTATTATACGTCTAAATTAAATGTACTTAATTTAACAATAACCGAGCTCGGTACAAAGGACACAACTTGTTTTGTATGGCATGAGGGAGAAGGCGCCCGAGGTGTTAATGAAATTGGCTCCTGTGTTCTAATGTATCTGAGAAAATTGAATGATAATGCCACGGAACTTTGTGATGTCACTTTCTATAGCGATAATTGCTGTGGCCAACAAAAGAACAAATTCATGCTGGCAATGTACCAATATGCCACTCAAGAATTGCCGAACATAAAGAGTATTACTCATAAGTTCCTAATAAAAGGGCACACCCAAAACGAAGGAGACTGTGTTCATTCTGTCATCCAACGTAACATTACGAGAGCATTGAAATCATCTCCAATTTACGTTCCAGAGCAGTATATCACTTTGATTAAAACAGCAAAAAAAAAATGGAGAGCCTTATACTGTTAAAGAACTGACACATGAGGATTTTCTTGACTTAAAACCTCTGAGTACAGGAAACTACAATAAAGATGACGATGCAAATAAAATCAAATGGACCGATATAAAGATTTTGAAGGCGGATAAAGAAAACAATGGCAAATTTTTCTTTAAAACATCCTACGAGGAGGAAGAGTTCAGGTCGGTATCTACATTGAGAAAATCCCGCACAAACTACGTGACAATAATTTGTCTCTAAATGAACTTTACACTAAAAAGCTTACAGTTCCGGAAGCAAAGAAGCAAGGCATTCTAAAGCTAATACAAAAAAAGTCGTGCCAAGATTTTATGAATCTTTTTATGCTAATCTCTAAATTAGTTCATAAGTTACTGTTGGGAACAGAGTTCAAGTTTTTTTTTTATACCTTTACGAGCAATACGCTCAATGTAGTTTTAAGTAAATGTTTTATAAAAATATTTTTGTTTGAAATAAAACTCAAATTTTCCTAATTATGGTTGTTTAGTTTTTAAAATTTTAATGTTCTCGAAGTCAAAGTTTGAAGTCAAAGTCAAAGAGAAGCCATTCGAGTTATGTTTAAGATTGCTTTATTGAAAAATAGGCCATTTTATTACGCATATTTGATACCAAAAAAATCTATGTAATACACATAGTTTTTACAAAAATCATAAAATAATGGAAATTATTTTTAAAAATGACGCTCCTGTATAATTTGCTTATTTTGACTTGTGGTGCTTTTGTATATAAGGAGCGATATGCGGATGATCTCCAGCTTTATATGTCTCGTCCTATTGGTCTCAGCGAAGATCTTTGCTTCAGAGTGAATTAATGCAATTAATAAGTGGGCGGTAAGTAACAAGCTTAAACTAAATCCGTTAAAATCTTTTGTGTTTCCAATTTAAAAAAGTCTTTACTCAGTTGAATATATTTCTGCCGTATATATAAGTACAACACCACTAAAGTCTGTTGAAAAAATAACCAATCTTGGGTATCGGATTAACACATCACTTTCATGTGTAGACCATATTAACTATGTTGTAAGCAAAATATACTTTATCTTAAGAAATCTGCGCATGACTGCTCAGATCACACCAAAAGCAACTCGTCGTAAACTAGTAATACAGTTGATTATGCCTTTTAAAAATTATTTTTAAGTGGTGTTTAGTAATCTAGACTCACATTCGTTACATAAACTGCAAGTGGCGTTAAACTATGCGGCCCGTTATGTGTATGTTCTCAGAAGATTTAGCCATGTTACTAGTCTAAGCACCCAAGTTCTAGAATGCAATGTAGAACATTATTTAAAAGCAAGAAATTGTATATTCCTGCATAAGCTGATACACTCAAAAACTCCAAACTATCTATATTCTAAGCTTCAGTTTTGTTTATCAGCCAGAAGCTTAAATTTGGTAATTCCTCGCTTTAAATATTTAATTTCCTCAAGACTTTTTTTCATAAGCACCCTTAGATTGTGGAGCTCCTTGCCGAGGTATCTTAAATCTATTTCCAACGCACAAAACTTCAAGCACATTTTTCTTAAATTCTCGTTTCCCTTTTACTTTCTCTCCTCTTCTGATTTAACCCTTTTCTATTTAATTATTCATTACTAAACTACTTTTAGAACTTAACTTAAGTAATTTTTATATATAAATTTAATAACTGTTTGTTTCTTTTTCATTCTGATCTTATGTTTGTTCGAGATATATATTATACTTTTTTATTGTACGCAAAAGAATAACTATTTCTTATGTATTAATATATGAATAAAGCCAAATTTATATTAAATTTATATTCCATTTTCACAAAAAAATATTAAGTTCAGTAAAATATTAATACATAGTTGGCATGTCTTTTTGCTTGATAACTTCGTTTTATCTATTTTTTATGGAGTAAACCAATTTTTTAGTCACACTTTCATCCAAACTCTTCCATTCCTATTGGATTACTTTTTTTAGTTTGGTTTTTTTGTTATGTTATGACGCGGCTCTCGACTTCATCCCTTAATGTATGATCCACATATGCACGTCTAGGTTAGTATGCTTGAGATAATTATCTTGTTAGCAATAAAAGTTGTTAACAAGGTTCAGGTTCCGAGCACATTTTACAAATTTTTCTTTTAAAATGTTAAGGTTCCCCAAACCTGCCGCTAACATTAACCCCCAACCAATGACTCCCCCACCACCAAGTTTCCCTGTACCAAGTGTTAGGTTTTCACCAGGCTCCAATCCTTCCATCCGATTGAAAGATGTTAAACTTACTCTTGTCGCTGAAGAGTATGTTGCTCCAGAAATAAAGTTGCTTTTCTTTATATACCTTTGCAAAATCTAGCCTCTTTTTCTTAGTGGCTTTGCTGATAAGAGGTTTTTCGCGCCACTTGCGTACTATAACCGGCACGTTTTTTGGCCCTCTGAACCATTTTCGGATAAATTACTTTATAAATTTCTTCTAGAACTTCTGCTGCAACCTGTGTTGAAGTAATTTTTGGTTTTTTTTTTTACTTTTTCTTATTATTTTGTACTCATTCAAAGGTGGTTTGTTTTCATTGTCTACCAGTATGAGGTCAGATTTGAGGATTTCTTTTTCAACTTTAAAAATGTCATTGCAAACTTTTCGGCTTGTCAAAGAAATACATATTACACCAGTCAAAATAAGTGAACAAGGAAAGTTTATATATAATAGAGTAAAAAAAAATATAAATTAAAAATAATAATGGAAAAATATGTTTCTTAAATTTGCATTTTTTTTAATTTTATTTCAGCAAAGCGGTAAAATCGAACAGACTTTTGGTAAAATCTTCATATGTGCTGAATTATCTAAAAATTCAATGAGTTTTTTATAAAATTTAGTACTTTGTTCTACATCACGAACTTTCGGGAAGAAAAATCTTTTTGGCATAAAAGCCAATACACCAGAGCACACTGCAATGTATGTCATTCTGGATTCCTTTGTGTTCCTTAATTTAAAATTTACCTTAAGTTAAAAAATAGTGTCAAAAAAGGTTTTAGGTTATAGTTTATTGTAAAATACTTAAAAAAGATATAATATAGCGAATACATAAAAACAATACATAATAAACACATTAATTTTATAAAAAAAAAAATACATTAAAAACTCTCAAATGGTTTATTCACAAAGTAGTTTCAAAGTTGAAAAAACAAATTAAAATTTTCACTTCTTGAAAATGTTGAAAAAACTTACAAAGTTTGAATCATATATCTTCTCACGTATAGATAAAAGTTAAAAACAAAAATTAGATTCGTAAAATTTGGATATTTTTAAATAATAAAATAGCAATAGTTTTAGAATTCCGATCATCATATTTTTTGATTTTACTTATTTTCGATCAAATTTCAAACCAAAATAGTGCACTGTGCGTCGCAGCGAATAACGTTATAAGCGAATAACGTTATAATGAAAAATAAAACGATTTTAATGGCGCACTTAGAACCATTTGATCTCAATTTTATCCATATCGGTGTGAGATTTCTAAGGAAATTTTCCTGTAGATTCAAAAAAAAATGAGAAAAAAATATCCAGACCCAAGTCAAAGCATTTTTAACGGTAGCTAGCAAAAAAAAAACATGTCTGATTCGTTTGTCGCTTATAACGTTATTCACGGCGATGCTAACAGTAGCGTAACTCTATTTTGTGCACCCGCCCACAGGTTTAAAAAGCGCCTTCCTATTTACTTTTAGAGTAAAACTATGTTACTAGTAAAACTATGTTAGATTACTACATAGAAGCGTAGGAGAAAACAAGAGAACTCTTGACAAAAAAAAAATAAAGATGATATTAAGAGACTTTTTTAATTCAATAGTCATCATTAGCGAGGATAAAAATATGCACCATAAAACTTGATTTATGCGCATTAAAAAGCACGAAAAATCGAAAATATGCTCGATAAATTTAAAATTATGCTCGATAAAAGTTTTTTCTAAATGACCTCTATATTAATTATGTTGACTTTATATGATTTAAATACAAATTCTAAATGTTTGATAGTTTAAATCATACTTGATTTTAAATACAAATTCTAGTTGTTTGATAGTTTAAAATCGTTTGCTCGATAAAAAAACTTTAAGAGAAAAATTAAACAAAATTGTACATATTTTGGAACGGGATATATATTTCCAATCTTATACATTTTTGGAATAACATTTACTTTAAGCATTTTAATATGTTGAATCTCTTACGTATACCTATAAAAGGTAAACAAAAACTGTTTTTTAAATAAACGTAACAACTTAAAAATAATATTCATTTATACTGAGGAACTTCGTTTTCAGTCTTTTTGTTACTATTGAATTTACTTAAAAAAATAAACAATTTAAAATTCAGTTAAACATTTTTCAAATTTTAGAATGACAATAAACTACCATGTATTGCGTTAAATTCTCCATTGGAAAATTTATGCTTTTTTAAGTTAAAAATTATGAATATGCAGGGAAACTACGCACGGTGTGCAGGAAGCAACTTTTATTCAACCTGAAATGTCGACGCAATCTGAGTATGCAGATGTTTGAAGAACCATCTATAGATCCAGAAGTCAGGGTTTTTAAAATCCTATGAGTTCGTTTAAGGGGGTTAATCGATTTTTTATAGTAAGAAAATCGTTTTTATTTTATATTATAAGTAGGTAGTAAAACAATTAAAGAATATGTACTCAATGCTTAAAAAAGGATATAACTTCAAATATTTACAATTTCATAAATGAAAAAATTCAATCTAGTAAAGGATCCGGTAAGAAAACATGTGTTTTTATAAATCCAAAATAGCAAATAATTATAAATTGTGAAGTAAACTAGTTATATAATGTTTGCCTTTATCACCTGTAATACTATTTTCTTCATTTTGTAATGACTTTACATAATTAGAGATGAAAAAGCAACAACTGCTTCCTGCAACTTTCGTAAATATGCTGCATTATTCATTGAACTAACTTTTCTTCGATTCCAATGTTTTAAAAATTCCTTGTGAATGGATTCCCCTGCTTGTTCAGACCAGATATCGAGTCCATCTCTATTTAGGTACTCAAGACAATGAGTACTTTCAATGTATTGGAGAGTTCTGTAGCTTTAAAATTTTTTTAAATATTTCAATATACTCTTAAAGATTATCACCCTTTTGAGTAGAAAAGCCACAGTTAATTATCTTGTTCATAGCTTTGAGAGCGTTAATGAACAGAACTAATTGTAAATTTCCAATGTTTTGATATATGTCAGGATCATTTAATTTATCTGCGTTTTTCAAAAGGGTACAGCAGGCATTGCTTTCAACTGTTTCGCAAAGAAAGTTTTATTGGCCAGATCAGTGCCTTTTCTCTACTGAGGATTGGAACTAATCCATCTCAAAACAAGTGATTGACAAATCCCTGCATTACATGTAATTCCAGAATAATGCACTTTTGGATAAAGCAAACATCATCACTTTTTTTAGCAAAGGTGGATTCATAGTACTATGACACACTTTACCTCTTTTTTTATCCGAATCAAGAGAAGAAACTTTATTAAAGTTTGAAAGATTGTTCTTTTTGATTCAGTTCTTTTAAATTTTGTAAGCTAGCAAAGCAATATGAGCTAGACACGCAGCATTAGACCATTGACAATTAAAATTTATTTAAAGTCAGCAGTTAATCTGCAGGGTCTTTCATTGATTTTTGTTAAATCGAACAAAGTAGAATATTACTTTAAGATTCTGTATGTTTGGGACAATACACAGCATTGGTAACCGTTTTACACTTGTCAACTCTGTTTCTTTGTTTGCATTGCCTTATTTATTGTATAGCTTTTAATTAAAATGTTCATCGTTTTCATCTTCAACTCGGTACGTTGAAGAATTATTTTCTGGAAGCATTGTTAAACTAATTTTAAAAAAGCCTTGTCCTTCGTCAGCCATTACATTCATCATAGTTTCCTCTGAAATTGCGAGCCTCCAAAACCGCTTGAATTTCTTTTGATTGTTTCTATATCAAATTGAATTTCTTTTGATTTGTTTGAAACTACGTCAAACCGTAAATTATAAGTTTTGCAAACATTTTTCAGAGTGTTAACTTTTTACGTAGCATGTGAGGCGTAATTTTGTGAAATCGAATTTCAACTTTTTCTACTTCGATTTGCTTAAAAAAAAATCGATTTGTTTACTACAAAAAATCGATTCACCCCCTTAAACGAACTCATAGGATTTTAAAAACAATAAATTCTGCTTCTATATACTGTTCTTCAAACATCTGCATACTCAGATTGCGTTGACATTTCAGGTTGAATAAAAGTTGCTTCCTGCACACCGTGTACGTTCAACATCGCAAGATGTTGCCAGGCAATATCTTAGATTTGATAATTCTTCGGGCGATAGTTTACTCGCATACTCACTAAAAACTTGTTAGTTTTTAAACAAAATTTTGTTAAAGACTTTGTATCCTTAAATCCTACATAACGAGCAAAACCTGAATCGAATTTATTTAAAATCTTTTGTTCACTTAACTTTTTCAAAGATTTTTTAACATCTTTTACCACTTTTATGCTAGGCTGAAGCGATAAACCTTTTTTATCTAATGCAGCAATGGCACGGTTAATTACGAAAAAGTTATAGTTAATAAAGGCCAATTAGAAAAATGTTGCCATATGAACTTTTTTATTTTTTATTTATTTTATGGGACAAATATGCTTATATAAGCACGAACGTTGTAAAAATGCAAAAACGTTTAAAAAGTATCAAAATATGCAAATACATATGCAATATATTAATTATTTAAAAAAGTTAAACAAACTTAAAGTTTGAAAAATGAGATCAATAATTTTCTTATTGGTGAAATGATAAGTTTAAGATATTAAGTTTAAATGTTTTGTATTTGACGTTACCTGTTAACTAAAGAATTTAACTAACGTCACAAAATATGACCAACTGCATGATTAAAAGAACATCAGTAGCTGACTTGCTGAAAATGTGAAAGCTAATCGACTTCGACCATAATCAAGTTTTGGCAAACAAAGGCGACTTTTGCTCAAAAAAATCGGCTCTTTGACGATTTTTGTCAATTATTGCACCATGAGAAATCGTCTGTACGGGACTCACATTTTATTTAAGCACATATTATTATTATTTCTCATTTATTGTTGTTAATTTTAAACAATAATAATTTGCGAAGGAAATACATATTTTAGATTTTTTTAAATATTTGAAATATCTTAATTTTTTTGAAAACAAATGTCGCACAGTGTAACATCTCCATTCTTGCCAAAAAAAAAGGAGTGATCGTAGAGCTATGAGAATCGGCACGAATATCTTTCTTGACAAAATTAAGAAATGTTGAAAAATGTTATACAAATCCGCCCTCTGTCACACCCACCTCCCATATAAACGAAACCCATTTTTGTCTGAAACTTCATTAAGTCTTGTCTCAAAACAGCGAAATTTACTACATCAATTTCTTTTGTGGTTATAGATAATTGAAAAATTTTATAGGCAAATTCCACGACCATTAATTATAATTTAGTAACTCAGCCTTGAAAAATACTACTAACACAAGTCAACTATGTTTTCGTCAAAATTTGTAAGCTTTTTTGATTACAGCAAGGAAATTTTAAAAATTTAGTTGTTTTGTGTTTGTAAATAAGGCGAAATTTTGAAAAGTGATCAACTGCCGTACATCAAATATATCTCACATCTTAACTAAATAGGTCACTATAAGAAAAATGTGTATCTTCCGTTTTAGTAAGTATTAGAAAGAATTTTTTTTGGATTTGGTGTAACGCAGTTCTAATAATATTTTCCTGAAAAACTTACAGTCAATCTTTCTCAAAATTTTTTTAAACACTTTTAAAAATGGAATATTTAAAAATTTTTATCGCGTTTTTAGTGTTTTTACTTTTATGTTTTAAATGTAAGCAAAAAAGTAATTTGCCAGACATAAGAAATTTAAAATTTATTTTGGTATATAAAAAAAATTTAAATTCAATAAAATGTGAATAACAAGAAAAATCTAATTTTTAAAAAATGCAACTTCGATGGCTTGTCATAACGAAACGGTTGCAACTATTAAAAAAATTAGTTTTGATTTTTTCACCCAAGATATTTTCTATTGAAAGCTATAAAAATTTTGGAAAAATTCAAACATCGATATTCTATATTTTTGGCCGCTTATTTTACACTGTTCGCCGTTGTTCACTTCATTTATCATTTTCATCAAGGAACTTGAGGGCGCCCCTGGCTTAGTTGCACCCGCCCGCAATGCGGGCTCTGCGGGCCCGCGTTTTACGCCACTGGATGCTAATATGCGAGATAAATTATCTAAAATTTTTAAAAAATTGAGGGTTTTGGGCGAGTTTCATGAGAACCTCCCCTTAAGTTTAGTATTTTTTATGTACGAATTTTAAAGAGCCATCCGTTGAAATTAACGAATATCTTAGCCTAAGCACTATAATATTGGAAAAAAATTCACAATTGTTGGAAATACTTGAGCTGCCTGAGTTGATGCAACGTTGCACACGAGAAGGTAGCCACCAAAAAGATCTGGAATTAGCTGGCTGTGAACAAAAGATGGGGCAAAATCAAAACCAAATTCCTGTGATAAAAAGCATGGTAACTGCTGAGAAGGATTTATGTTGTTGTAATTGGTTACGCAGCTTGAGTTTCCAAATTGTTTACAAATCGTTGGCTTTTTTCATAGTATGCAAGTGTTTGAAAACAACGAGTTAAAATTGAAATTTCTCCAGGCATGTGATGCTTTGCTTACTTCTGCGTTAGACTCTATTCGAAATCATGATGCTCAACAACATCTAACGAAGACAATCGAAGTAACGTAACTTTTCTTGAAGTTTGTTTCCCTTAGAACTTTATCGTTCAATCGTCAAGAATAGCAGGCATTCACCAACAATGACCGCGAGTGCTTCGCCAAGCTCTACTCATATTTTGCCTATGACTATATTCCTTAAATACAAAGCTACATCCATGTCTTATTCCCACAACAAACGCTAACCGGTCATCTTGGCATTTGTTTCCTCACTCTGGAAGAGGAAAAAATAACATTTCTACAGCAGAGTTCAATACTATAGTAGAGTCCTTGAAATCTATGTTACTTGAAAATCTAGATGTTGCGTTACCAAAAGCTTTAGAGTTGACTTTGATATAAGAACAAAATAATAATGTGACAAAAAAATAATCTTTAATCTTTAAATAGTAATAAAATATATTCGCAGCCATTTGAGCTTAATACAATAATTAATACTAATTCGTCTAAAAGCGCACTTATACGTATGAGCATATACGACACATGAGTGGCTGAGTTCAAATTTATCAAGTTTCTTTGAATATTTGTAAATGGATAAACACAATAGATAGACATCGTTAGAGGCAATGAAAAACAAAAGAGAATAACATTGTTTGATATTAAATTTGTGTTGTTAAGCAACATTTTTCTGCTGTGAATACAAATTATTTTTAAATTACAGTTATTGTTTTGATGACACATGTAAATTAAATGTAAATGCATTTAACTACTATACTATTCCCGTAAGCAATTTCCTTAAGTTGCTGAAGTAAGGCAGATAAATGGAGAAATTCACACCACACTGAAATCCCAACGCAATTCATTCCAACACATTCATTCACAAACTCACTTAGAACAAAATTAATATAATCATTACAGCAACAATAACAATAGCAACAAATAGCGGCAATCGCATTATTTATTTACTTATTTATACTGCTTACATCCGCACTTGTTTCTCCAATTAGACCAAACATTTTACCTTGAATGCTTTTATTGCGCTCGTTGTTGAGATTTTTGCGGCCGTTGTTTTTGGTCGTTCACTTTAATTTTCGCTTTTGTTTTTATTACTTTATTTTTTGTTTTTTTATGCATACATTTTTGTATTTTACCAACTGCGTCCATCTGCGTTGCTTCAAGATACTGTCGCGACATTTTTACTTGAGGCTGTTTATTGTTTGTACGTCGTCTGCTCAAATAAAAGCTGAAGATTTATGCTCGACAATTAATGTCCTGCAGGATTTGTGGATGTTGAAAATAGTTAGTTTGCACCTACACACATTTGCTGAAGGCTCTCACACTTACCTGTATTTTTGTTGACTCAAGATATATTTTATTTTATTGATTTTGTCTTATGCGCTTTATAGAACGAGTATATCAAAATTGTTTGCTTGAACTCAAGTTATGTGCGAAAATAAATAAAGAAGGTAAAAAATTCTCTGTTGGGAAAAAATTGTGAAGAACTTTTCTCTCAGTAAAAGATAAAGATTAAGGATTATGCCATATGAGACCAACAGCAAGGAAAGAAACCTGCCATAAAGTCCCTGAGAGATTTTTTTTACATTTTTATTAGACCAAACAATGAAATATTGAATTTATACATATGTGTTGGCAGGCAACAGATTTTGATTTCACTTTTTTAGGTTATTTCCAAAAAATTAAATTTTGCTTAGAAACTTTATCTAAAATTTTTAATTTCAAAACTTTATTTTCAAGATCTTTTCAGGTCTTTTTTAATTCAAACTTAATAATTTATAATTTATAAGTTATAATTTATAATTTATAATTTATAATTTATAATTTATAATTTATAATTTATAATTTATAATTTATAATTTATAATTTATAATTTATAATTTATAATTTATAATTTATAATTTATAATTTATAATTTATAATTTATAATTTATAATTTATAATTTATAATTTATAATTTATAATTTATAATTTATAATTTATAATTTATAATTTATAATTTATAATTTATAATTTATAATTTATAATTTATAATTTATAATTTATAATTTATAATTTATAATTTATAATTTATAATTTATAATTTATAATTTATAATTTATAATTTATAATTTATAATTTATAATTTATAATTTATAATTTATAATTTATAATTTATAATTTATAATTTATAATTTATAATTTATAATTTATAATTTATAATTTATAATTTATAATTTATAATTTATAATTTATAATTTATAATTTATAATTTATAATTTATAATTTATAATTTATAATTTATAATTTATAATTTATAATTTATAATTTATAATTTATAATTTATAATTTATAATTTATAATTTATAATTTATAATTTATAATTTATAATTTATAATTTATAATTTATAATTTATAATTTATAATTTATAATTTATAATTTATTATTTGAATTTTTTTATCATTTATTATTCACAATTTTCTTATTGATAATTTCTCATTCAAATATCATTATTTCATTATTCATCATCCTTTATTTCTTATTATTCAAAATTCGTTGTATCATGCACTTTTTATAATTCACTATTTATAATTCAATTTCTTTTAAAAATTTTCTACACTCCAAACATTTATTATAAAAGTAGCTACAATTGATTTTCGTAAAAAAATATTCGTTCAATCTACGAATATTCGTACAATACACAAATTATTTATATCGTGATATCTTTACTAATTCATTCATAAAGTGTTACTAATACCTGATTTAGTATCTACGAATAGATTCGTTTTATATGCTAATGATATTCGTACACTAAATAAAAGCTATTCGTGTTAGTGCATTCTACGAATGATTGCGTATATATATTTTATAATATTCGAAAATTTCTTGTACGAGTATCTTTAAAACTTCTTCATTACGTTTGTAGTATTTACTTAAGCGTTCGTACAATTTACGAATGAAAAATAATATTAGTAGAAAAAATTGTTTCGTAGGTTGATCGTACGTATTATTCGTAGAATGTACGAATTATATGTTTAATTAAAAAAAATTAAAAACTGAAATCGTTAAGCCTGGTCTGCCGAATAACTACATATAAGAAACTGTTTTATTGTCAAGTGACTGTAGCCTACTAATAGAGTGCGTGGCCCGTAAGCTAAAGAACTGAGATTTAAACTCCTGCTTAAACAGAATTTTTTTTCGTTATAAGGTAGTAGGACCGTTCGTTAATGGATCAAATGTATTCGTACAATATACGTTTGTTTTTATCCAAATACAAATAAAATATTCTAAATATGTACAAAACGTAATTATTTTTATCATCTGTGTATTTATTATTCATCATTCTTAATTATCATTTCTTTTTTATTATTCAGCACTTATTATTCATAATTTATAATTTGGCATGAATCTACTACTATATTTTAAATATTTCTCAGCATTTACCTTTTAACATTCACCTTGATATTTCATAGTTTACAATTCATCTTTCATTATTCTACGTTAGACATTCATTATCTTTTATCCATGATTTATATATGGGCATTTCCAAACTAGCGTTACGGATATTTTGTGCAAAGAAATATTAAAAAAATAATGAAAATGTCTTATTTTTTTAAAAAACACAATAATAAATAAATACAATGGCAAAAATCGACCCAAAGTATTTAAAGATATAAGCAAAAATATGTGCTGTCATTACATTATAAAAAACGTAAGTGGTTTTTTACTAGCATTACAAAACTTGTAAAACTCAATACTTTTAGATTACAACTTTTTTTAGAAGGGTTAAAAGTAACATAAGTTTATTTTCTAAGTGATCAAATTTAAAAATCTTCTGTTTTTTTTTTTAGGCTTTTTGGTCTGGTGTAACTTTACTAAGATTTCCATTATAGTTTAATTGTGTAAATAAATTGTTTGCTAGTAAAGTAATTATGTAATTTAGTAATAAAAACATATTTAATGTATTGTCCTTTCCTTGCCTCAACCATTTTTTCATTATCCTTTGCCAATGCTTTCCGTTTTTACTACACCAAAAAAGTTTGTGAAACGTTTATTAAATATTTACAAAAAAGAAAATGTACATGTTAAAATAATTGCAGACGATTTGGTCATCATGGTAAAGTAATTTATGTATCAATTTCTTAAAATAATAAAATGAAAATAATGAAGATAATATTATCACATATTAATTTTTTAATAAGTTTTAATTTTTTGATTACGGTAGACTTTTCTGTGAAAATGCCAATATATCGATCATCATTTATCACTCATCATTTATGATTCACTATTTATTGTTCATAATAAAGCATCTTTCAAATATAAATTAGCATTTATCATTCATCATCTATTATTGATAATTCAAAAATCATCATTTAGCATTTACTTTAAATTAATCATTTTTAATTTGTTATCTATCCATCACCACTGATCAGTAATCATTCTTCATTTATGAATTATACATAATTCAAATTATTTCTAAAACTGAAGTTTAGGTCCTTTTACTTCATTCCTTTTCTTTATTTGTTTCTAATGGTTTCTCATTCCATCCATATTAATTTTGGAACTAGCCTAATGAGCAACGCCTGCTACATTAATAATATATTCACAAGTCAATTCAAATTAAGCACTGCTACTAAACCGGAAGTTCAGTAAATAAAAAAACAATCGGAAATAAAACAATTGCACCATATAAGCAACAACAGCAAAACTTGAGGTTATTTCTTTTTATTAACTCCTCGTCAGAGAGCTAGCGTCGGTGACGATGACAACAACGCAGACTGTTTAACATGATTCGACCAAACACAGACAATTAATTGTGTCAGTGTGTGTCGTTAGCTTAACGATGTCAACAATACTGGATATTGTGTTTGTGTGTGTGCGTGAGTCGTGCGGGCCAATTAAATCGCCCCCGAATATAAAACGAATGAGTTGTTTGATGGTGATGTTGAGGCGATTTCTGCTATATTGATGTCGTTCATAAAATGTATACTACCCAGCAGGAATTGGATCGATCGGTCTTCGAGACATGTGAATTACTCGCAAAAAGGATCGATCCATTTCCATGGCGTTTTTCGAAGACATTTTCTTTCCACTTTGGCTTGCAAGACATTTTGTTGAAATGTCTTCAATGATGGCGTCAAGTCACGTCTTGCTAAGCGGATGCATACAAACAAAACCATGCGGTCTCAGTGGTAGATACTTACATTTTTACACTCAGAGAGCGTAAGAAAGAGAGAGGTTATACATATTATATAAATTGTATAATACATAACTATATAAATAATAAACAAATACATACACTCACGGTCAAAAAGAAAGCCGACTTAATAATTTGATAATAAATATTCTTTTTCTTGAATTATAACACAGTGTGACGAAATCGACAAAAAAAGCACAACCAAACTTTATAGCTATTCTTAAAGAGGAGCATGTTGAGTGTGCGTTGCACTTAATTTGACATCTCAATGTCAAAAAAAATTTTTACAATGTAGTTTTTTAGTTAAAATGTTCGAATTTTGTTGTATCGACATTCATTGATTTTTTACAGCCATTTGCCTTGTTGAAAATGAAAAATCGAATCCTTTTTTCAGTAGAATTTTGCGTGAAATAAGACCTTGTAAATCTAAAACCGATAAAATACAAAATGAAGCGAGTAGCGAAACAAATTCTTTAATATTTTTAATTTAAAAAAACTGTGTTTTTGTTGGTCTTAATTAAATAATATTCCTTTAATGCTATTTATTTTTTACAAAAACTAAATGCAAGTAAAAATTCCTTTCCACTGAACTCAATAACATCGAAATCGTTTAAGAATTCGCTAAATGGAGGCAATTTTTATGCTTTTTTTTTTGGTCAATAAATGATTTCTATTATTTATATGTTTGCTCCCGTACAAAATGCTCCCATTTCATCGAAATTTTTACATTGCCTTTTTCTACGCAAAATTTTACTGAAAAAGAAGGATTTTGTTTATTATTTTCAACAAAGAAAATGACCGTAAAAATGCAATGAATGTCGACACAACGAAATTCGAACACTTAAACTTAAAAACTAAATTTAAAAAAAAATGTTATGACATTGAGAGGTCAAATCAGGTGCGATGGATACTCAACATGTTCTTCTTTAAAAATATGTATATAGTTTGGTTATGCTTTTTTTTTGTCGATTTCGTAACACTGCGGTATTATTCGAGAGAAATATAATATTTGTTATCAAATTATAAAATCGGCTTTTTTTTTGATCGTGAGTGTATAAATAAATATATATTATATGTAATACAATCTATAAAGGTAATGTATCCAAATTAATAATTTCTTAAAGTTAAATTGTAAAGTATAAATTTGTAGCGCAGTCATAACTGCTCACTTTATTTATGTACATGAAGTTTGTATTTTATATATCAACATTCTCTCTTCTTATAACGGTTTAATCATACGATGCAAATATATAAGTTAGGCTAAGCATAAATTGAATTGGAATAAAATAAAACATTCGAGTTTGGATGCTTCTGAAAGCAGCGCGTTTTACTTCTTATAGATTTTACAATAAATTATACCGAAAATTCCAATTGAAATCTTATATGCACGCTCTTCAAACTCGCAATTTAAATCAAAACAGACTGCCAATCTTCTGGATAATTTCAAATTACAAATACAATTTGAATAATGAAAATATGATGAAAATATGTATACGAGTCTTGCAGAGCGTCCGCATTCACCTCTGAGCATTAAAAAATAAATTTATTTCTTTCTTTCAATTCTTTCCATTTCTTGATAAAAGCACATGCTTGCTAAAAATGTGCATACGAGTCTTGCAGATCTAAGACTAAGCATTATAAAAAAAAATTTTATGAGAGAACATTCAAGGTTTTTTTTCTGACTGTATAATGACTTGTCTTGCATAGTGTCAGCGTTTACTCTCAGTATGCGTACTTGGACTTCGAGATGTCTTCGAAGACTTTGTCTTTGAGGATTCATAATCCGACTGGGTACTCAGATGCTTTTCGAACCAACACAAATACGTAAGAAAACACTCATATACACACCCATGCATGCTCATCGAGCTTGTGATTAAACTTTGAAGTATGATTTCGTTGTCGTCATTGCTGCTACAGCTGCTGTTGTGCTAATTAAGCTTCAGGCCAAAGCATCAGGCCAGGATAATGGACTGCAAGGACAATCATATCGGGAAAGCAACGACCACGCGACACAACACAAAGCAACAAACGGATACAAACGAATACATTAAAAGTGAAATAAATCCCGAAAATCAATGGAACACAAAATGTTTAAGTGCACGAACCGTTCGCAGTGTGAAAACGCGTTCTCCGCCAAAAGTGGTGGAAGCGTCACAGAGACAGCAAATCCGGTTATAAACTCAAGTTCAAATTCATCAGCATGCGACAGCGTGCCGTTGTAACTGATTGTGATTGCGTATACCAACGAACAAACAAGGAAGCATATAAATGATTTATATCGGCAACTTATCTGCATGATCTCGAATATTTGTTGCTTGGAATGTGGGCGTGACACCAAAATGAGTGATTGCTATCATTAGCAAAATTCATGTGAATGTCTTCAAGTTGATTTATTTTCATTACATTTTTAATATAAAAATAAATTTTAAATTTGTTTTTATCTTCATTTACAAGAGAAAGCTAGTAAACACAATAGAACATTAAAGTTAAGAATTATAGCATACACAATGAGCAACTTTTTGCACAATAAATATGTATAAAAAAAATTTATTTTACTTACTGTTCAAACTGTTTTAGGTTATTTATTTATATAGAAAAATCTTTCAGAAATTCCGAAAAATATTAAAGCTAAGCAAATACAACTGCGACAAGATAGGGCATTGCCTCTGGTTAACATTATCTATACTCAACGTCTATGTGGCTTTTGCACTTGACAATTACATTGTTGCTACTGCCAATAAATCATTCGCAGCTGCAAAAGCATCAAATTTTTACAATTTTCCGCTTTGCAATAACAATAATTTTATCGTAAAACGTTATTTTACGATTCAACGCTTTACCGAAAAGAAATTAAAGTCAGTGATTTTACGATGTATCCCTATACTCAGCTCAATCTCTTGCATACAGCTGCTCAAGGACAAAACAAAATATAAAAAAAATTCACTAAAAATAAGAGGAAATTTTAAAACAAATTCATAAACAGCTTGATTTACACAGACAACAAGGACAAAAAAAAACCAGCAGCACGAAAATGAATTGCTTGTACTCTGTATGCTTCGCTGCCTGCTGGAATTTTTTGTTGGACACCACTGTGCTGAAAACGCATTTAAATCGTGTAATGAAATTAAGTCCAGAGTGCTGCAATATAAATGCAATATAAAGGAAAATGCTATCCCTTAACGGTACACTCAGTAAAGCACTGACAGAATCAGCAATCTCGTGTTTGTTAATTTTGCTAATACTAATAAAACAATTTAACTAACATCTATATTTTGCAGATCTGCAAAAAATTATGCTCTCCTTGCAATGTGCTAATCCATCATTTCCTTAGTACTATATTTAGAGCAGATTTAAATCAAACCTGTCGATACAAATTTTTTAATCATGTGATACAAATGTTGTTCATCATGGCGTATGAGTTATATTTAATCAAAAATTCAAGAAATTGTGACACTCGATCATTGTACTAGAATATTCGTATCCATTTGTTAGATAGATGAATTAGTAATGTTTATAAGCAGAATGACACTTTTTTTCATTGGGAGTTTATGTGTAATATAAACAAAATAAAGGAAAACACACCTTGTACTTTTTTTGTTGTTGTCAACATCGTTTGACAACATATTAAAGGGATTAACTGGAAATATACCTGACACAGCTTTTAAATTTCAAATTTCTTCTTAATAACAAAAAAAAAAAAAATGCTCTGGGAATACTTTGATTTAAAAAACAGATTAAATATATTTTTGTAGGCTTGAGTAATTTTTTCTGCGAACGCTGTGTTTATTACCTCTGTGCTTTCGGAGCAAGCTTCTATCATTTTCACCTAAATTAATATAAAATTTATACATGTTCCTTTAAAAGTTTATGCCATAATTCAGCAAACACTACAATAAAAAATCTCTTGTCAAAGGAATTTTCAAGGGAATTTTATTGAAGAACTATTCTTACTGCTCACGATTTTTGATGCCAATTGATTTGTGACAGTAACTTACTTTTATAATTTATTCTGAGACTATTTGCCAAGAGCTCAAAATGGGTTCACAGTTTTACAATCAGTTCTACAAAATGTTAAAATTTTTAAGTTTTCGAAATTGTTAAAGGGATAGGCATTTGTTTCAAATTTCAAAAAATTTATGTTTTTATATAATAACTGAGTAAATATTTTTTCAGTCGAATCTTTAATGCAGAACTTGGCTAGTTAATAACAGTTGTAACAAAAAATAGAAGCAATTTTTATATCTCCGAGTATATAAAATGCGTAAGGAGTATATTAACTTTGTCACTCCGTGTGTAACGCCGATAAATAGGCGTGGCAGGTATCGAAAAGTATATATATTCTTTATAAGTATAGCCATGTCTGTATGTCTGTTTGTCTATCTGTCAGTTTGGCTGTTCGTCTGTGATCACGACAGCAGACGCAATTTTAAAGCTTTCGTTCGAAAATGATGAAAACCACGCCAACCTCCCATACAAAGTGACTTTAGCAAAATGGTAAATCTCTTTAAATTCCACAAAAATTACTCTGATGACTTAAAATTTTGCACATTAGCTTTAACCCTTGTATTTACATTGTTTATTAAATACCTCCTTATACCTTCCATACAAAGTGACGTTATGAAAACTGTTAATTCTCTTTAAATTCCACAAAATTGAGTACAATGGCTTAAAATTTTGCAAATTAGTTTTAATCTGTATTATGCACTTAATGCTAGGAAATTGGTTGAAAAAAAAAATAAAAATTTTACCCACCTCCCATACAAAGTAATGTCATCATAATAGTGAAACCTTTATAAATTAAAAAAAATATTGATTAGACTTAACATGAAGCACATAAAGCCCATTTCAGATTTAGTTGACTTATCAGTCGCACTGACCATCTCCGATTTGGCTCAAATTTTGTTCCTAGATTGGTTTATTGCTTAGAAAACTAAATCCGAAGTTATAAATTTTTAGAACCATTTTTCAAGGTCAAAATAGGGTGTGTTTTTAAACGACATAGCTCAGTCAATTTAAATCCTATTTTCGTAAATAAGATACCATTGAACAGATTATTTTGTATATTTTAAGGAAAAAATGCAACTTTTGGAAAAATTGCACTAAATTGGCCCATTATTCATTTTAAAGTTTAATGTTATGCCGACAACAGACGCTATAATTTTTTTTCAGTTTATTAATTTTGGTTTTTTGTTCGTTTCAATACCTTTCCAACGATATAAAATTAAGGTGTGTTCTTAAAGAGTTCATAAGTTATAGCGTAAAACGTGCAGTGTTGAACAATTTTCAATAAAAATTCAACTAGCTATCAAAGCTTTACAGCATACATGCTCAGCAAGTAGTCTCTTTCGCTCGCTTTTCCCGACATACAATTTGTTTTCTATTGCAAACTTGTGTTTTGACAAAACTAAAACACGTACACACAAAAACATAAGCTGCTGTAAGCAATCGCCTAATTTTGAACAAATTCATCTTTTTTTTTCAAATTCAACACAAGGAAAAAAATGTATGCTGTGAAGCTTTGATAGCTAGTTGAATTTGTATTGAAAATTGTTTAACACTGCACGTTATACGCCATAACTTCTGAACCCTTCAAGAGCACACCTTAATTTTATATCGTTGAAAAGGTATTGAAACTTACAAAAAAACCAAAATTAATAACCTGAAAAAATTATAGCGTCTGTTGTTGGCATGGCATTAAACTTTAAAACGAAGAATAGGCCAACTTACTGCAATTTTTCCAAAAAATGTATATTTTTTCCTTAAAAAAGACAAAATTACCTTTCCAATCATACCTTATTTACGAAAATCGGATTTAAATTGACTGAGCTACGCTGTCTAAAAATAGGCCCTATTTTGGCATTCGAATGGCTGTGGCTCCACAAAAAAAAATTTTTAAACTTTAAACTCAGGAATTGGTTTTATTAACAAAAAAAACTAACCTAAAAACAAATTTTAAGCCAAATCAGAGATGGTCAGTGCAACTGATAGGTCACCTCAATCTGAAATGGGCGATAAACTTTTATAAATAAAAAGGACTCCTTGTTTCAAATCTGAAATATTTGGGTAAAATCATTGCCTTATAAAAATTGCTATACGTCATCAAAATAATATAACATTCAAGACTTCGAATAAACTCATATATTACCGTCGAGGTATTTTAATTTTGGTTCAGTCGAATTAATTTTAAAAATTACCCTCAAACTACATAAGTAACTGATAAACCGGCGATGTTAGATAATTTTTTACAAATTTTCAAAATTACAGACTTCGGACAAGAGACATAAAAAACTAAATTTTTAGCGGTGTTTTAAAAGTGGAAGTAAAAGTATTTTTCAACATTTTTTCAACTGAACATTTCTTTATTTGTTATAGTAAATGAAAGATTTTCAAACTGATTTCAAACAAGCTTTAAATTTCATCAGCGCGGTAGTGAAATAGGTTAGTGAAATACCATATGTAAACAAGCAAAATTGTCGCATTTGGGGCAGAGAAAACCCGCACGCATACATTGAAAAGCCGCTGCACCCAAAACGAGGCACTGTTTGGTGCGGATTTTGGTCCAGAGGCATAATTGGGCCATTTTTCTTCGAAAATGAGCAAGCAGTGGCCGTTGTAGTCAATGGCGATCGTTATCGGGCCATGTTGAACGAATTTCGCACGAAGTTCACAAAAATTGAAGAGAAGGATATTGGCAACAATTGGTTTCAACAGGATGGCGCTACGTGCCACACAGCCGAAGCTACACTCGATGTTTTGCGCCCTGTTTTTGAAGATCGCATTATCAGCCGCAGAGCTGATGTCGTTTGGCCGCCTCGGAGCTGCAATTTGACACCGTTGGACTATTATTTGTGGGTTGCCCTCAAAGATTAGTGTTACGCCGACAAGCCAGAGACAATTGACGCTTTAAAGGACAATATTCGTGAATTCATTGGTGAAATACAGCTGCACACAATCGATAATGTGCTTAAAAATTAGACCGATCGTGTAGGCTACTGCATGGCCAGCCGAGGCAGCCATTTGAATGAAATTATTTTTCATTATTAACCGGAAGGATTGTACTTTCAAATAAAAAAAAAATTTGAAAAAATACTCAGCAATTTTTTTTAAAGAATTTTTTAAAAAAAAAAGTTCTTTGGCGGACCCTTTATAATAAATCTAATTATGCAGATATGATATTATAAGGTATGTATATTTTTCTTCTATTTGTATCATGTAGTTTAGCACGTACCAAATGGTATCTGTCAAATCTGTCTATAGTTATGTACATAAATGAATGCTCTAAGAACGAAGGTTGTCGTACATAATTTTTTTATTTATTTAATAGGGAGGTTAATTTATCATGGAAACATTTGAAAGATACTCTTACATAGATGTGCAGAAACAAGTTTGGTTTTTTATTTTTTTAACATTTGAATCCATACTCAAAATATGAGCATCGAAAAAATTAGTTTTTGCTCTCCGATATGTGTAGAACAATAATATAAGATAGAATTTTAAGCACAGAATATACAAAAAAAAGTCTTCTTTGGGGTTCAAAAAGAAACCCAATTTTGTATGCAATATATGTAAATATATTTAAGTTGGTAAAATTTCCCACGGAGGGGAATGAATAATTTTTGGAAATTTTTTACGTTTTTCTAGTGGGAACCTAGAGTAGTAGCAGGTAGGGGTATTTTGGAAAAAATATTGGAAATAATATCAAACAGGATTTGAAGCCTCTAAAAGACACCTTGCGGGAGTTATAAATTCAACATATGGTTTAAGATAGACCTCTCTAGGAGTTAACTTGCAGAATAAATGGTTCTTTTAGTGAACTGTACGCTACGAAATGGCAATTTTAAGTTTATTTTTATGAGACTATATTCCAGCATTTGTGTTTACATTCAATTTACACTATCTTATGCGCTAGAAAGCTATGAGTGTTGTCATTTATGCAACACAATGTTATTTGATGTCTCCCCAGTCGGCCTTTAGATGTGGTTTTTTAAAGGACATTTTCACTTTTAAGTGATATAAAAGCTAAAAAAAAACATGTCACAATAACCTTTAGCACACCTATGCAAACAAACATATTTTAGTATTTTTAGTATTTTAGTGACAATAATATGTTTTTCTCCGAAAAATATACTCATATATACAAGCCCAAGTTTAAATTAATAAGTTTAATAAATAAATGGCGCGTTAGAGAGTTAATGATATGTTCTATTAAATTTACGCTACATCACATTAACATACGCTACTTAGGTGCACAGTGCTTTTCAGACAGTTGGTTTAATTTAGACCGCAGTTAATACTAGCATAGGTTAAAACCAAGTTTTCTCTATATTTAGCTTGCTACTAATATAAAAACAAGATTTATAATAATTGTGACCTTGTCATGACTTTACAAGGTTATAATTTTATGGGCTTTAAATCAAGTAATTTTATTAAAGAAAGCAACACCAACAACAACTCTGTATAATGTCAATCAAATAAGCTACTTTTCAGATATACAGTGTTGCGAAAAACAATAGCAACAAAATAAGTGCGCTGCAACAAAATTGTGTATCCTTTTTATTATTGGGGGCACACAAAAATGATTATAGGAATCAAAGCATATATTCATTCTTCATATATAAAACAAAATCAAGTTCAAATTAGGTTTTGTTTTTTTTTTATTAAATTTAAAATTTTTATTAAAATTAAATTTAAAAGTCTGTAATTAGTTTGGTTCTTGGACTTAGTAACTGATAGAATCTCTAAAGTCTTTAAAAAGAAGTTACTCATACGCCATGTAAACAATCAGCATCCAGCAGTTGTAGCAAAGAATGGAAAACAGTAGCAAATAAATGACAAGTGTCACGAAAATAATTTACTGTTCTAACATTTCTTAAAAAATTCCAGCAAAGTTCATGCATTAGAAGTTGAAGCCGTGTTCATTGTTAAGCGGTAGAGAAAATCCTGAATAACATCAAATGTCAAAATGCAGCTTGCGACGTTCACCGACTACCGCAAGGGTGAACATAATTTATGTGCTGCACACATAAACAGACACTACCACAAACATATACTGAAGAAGCAAATACCAATACACAAATTCACAAGTGCCAACATACATACACATACACACACACACACACACACAACACACAACACACAGTCCAACACAAGTATCTAACAAAGTACCATAAATAACCAGCATCATTATCGAAATTGTTGTAGTTGCAGTTGCAGTTGTAGTTGAAGTTGTTGTTATAGTTGGAGTTGTTGTTATCGCTGTCGTTGCCGCTGCTGTTGCATGCAGCGCATTATTAATTAAATACAAAATGTTTGCGCTAATATTTACAACATAAATTGCAAAAATCGCCCAAAAGGACATATATTTTCCAAAGGACATGCTGTACTTGGGAACTGTACGCTATCGCAAGTGCTGAATTATGTGTATATGCGCTGCGTTGCATTTTCAAGATGTTGAATTGAGAAAAAAATGCAATAAATTGGTGCACCACGCAGTCGAAGGAAGTCAGCAGAGGCAAGCAAATATAAGGAGGCAAAACATAAGGATGCAAGATGCCAAACTTTGTTAAAACATTAAGTGGAGTTATGTTGAAGGCAAACAGAATTGAAAAAATAAATATGAAAAAAACTAAGCAACCCAAAAATAAAGACAAAAAAAAAAAGAAACCATTCTGCGGAGGCAGCAGAAGTAGTTAATGAAATATATGGCCTGGTTATTGTTGTTGTTGCTGTTTTTGTGGTGCCTCATAATGTCTGCGCTAGCACTCAAACAAGCTCACTGAGCCCCAAACAATGCATGCTGATTTATTGGCTACTTCATATGGAAAAAAAATAATTCTTTTCTTATTTATGTTGCAACATATTTGTTTAGTTTTCAATCTTGCCTTATTGCCATATTTAAAAACTGAGCACTTAAATCTTATTTTGTCTAAAAAAAAAAAACAAAATTTTATATTACAATCTTCATTATAATTTAATGCTTGGCCCGGTGTGAATTATTTTTTATGGGCGCGCAGTTTAGTGGAATTATTTTTGCATTTTGCTTGTTTTTTTTTCCTTTCAGCCAGGCAATCGTTGTAAATGTTTTTATAGCTGAGCCCACATTAACGGGTTTTTCGCTTATTTTTATTTTGGCTTGACGCTCCTTTTGAATGCCGTTTTACTCGACGCTGCTTTGTAGACCGTCATCATTCACGTTAAGCGGCACGCAAAAAGGATTTTAATGAGCCGCACATTTTGTAGACGTCGTCATTTTGTGAACACAAAACCGCCCAAAAAATAACAGCGGCAACTGTTACAACAACAACATCAGGCACAACTTAAATAATAGCAGCCGCCACTAGCGACCAGGCTAGCAGGCAGCATGGCGTCGCTCGGTTTCTAAAAAGTATAACAACATTAAAATGCGGTCAACACGTACAAAGTAGCCGTAATCCTAAAAATCCTTGCAAGTTAAATCTAGGCAACAGCATAGAACTAAAAAAAAACATAAAAGACACATAGCGACCATTTCTGCATTAAAAAAAAAAACTCTGACTAACCGGAAGTGAGTTCGTACATGCTTAACATAAGAGCGGATATGTGGCTGACAATTTTTGTGGGCGGCAAACTTTGCCTTAACTAAAATGAAAATTTTTTCATATTATTTAGTTAAGCGGAGCCAAGAAAAACTAACAAAAAACAAATGAAAAAACAAATTACAAAAAATTACAAAAAAAAAAGAACAGCAAAGTAAGGCAGCATATGACAATAATGAGTAAGAGAGTTTCAGAGCCGTCGCACAGTGCAATTTTTCAAATTAAACTATGACAAAACGCACTTCGCTAAAATTATAGGACTAAAAAAGCTAAGCACATAAAAATTTTAACAAATTTTTTGAAGATCAAAATAATCATAGCCTTTAAAAATTATCAATTAATTTGGAACAACCTTGTGAAAGGCTTCCATTACAAAACTTAATGGAAGTACAAATAAGCAATCAACCTGTTGAATAAACGTTCAAGAAGCTAATAAAATGTTTATCTTTTTGCACTTAAAGAAAACAAAATGAGTGCTTTAAGAAATAACATTGTTTCGATTATGAGCTTTATAAAAAAGCATGTTACATTGAAGTGAAACTGTTGTAGCCACGTATACAGTAATACGGCGAATTGTAACGGGGATTAAGACCAATGTAACGCAATCCTAATGAAACAAAAAAAAAATTCTCAAAACTCAGCACTCAGACCGGTGCGAAGTTAGCATCTTTTTTACAGCTTCCGTCGAATATTAGATGCTTGATCTTTGTAAACTCATTATGTTATCAGCATTGCTCAGATTTTGATAACCCATAAACTGCAAAAAATTACCTAAAAAAAAATGACAAAAATTAACTTAAAATGCAGGAAATGACCTAAAAACTGACAAATTGACCTAAAAACGCAAACAATTACATAAAAAGTAAACAAAAAATAAAACTTAAAAAAAAAACCTTACTAAAATTAAAATGTATTTTTTATAATTTTTACACATAACGTTACATTATATTACAAGGTAAATTTTAAAGTTATTAAAAATGAAGGAACGTCTATTGTCTGGCAAACTGTTTTTTAAACAGAAAAACTTCTCTCTACTTCTGCACTGGCGAGAGGAATATGTTTAAAAACAAAAAACATGTTAAAAAAACTATTCTTACTTCGCTAAATGCTCAGCACGAAGTAGTTAATAACTTTCAACAACAACACCAACAACAACAACAACAACAACAGCAACAAGAACAGTCTAAAATCAATAAGCTGCCAACGCAGCTAGATCATAGAGTAAAAAATAAGAAACGTAAACAGCAACATAATAACAACAATGTAAATGTGCAAAATCAACAGCCGATTGCCGGCAGCGCATGTGAGGGCAGCACACTCCTTGCCGCTCCAAGTAAAATTAGAGTCCATGTATCAAAATTAAATTTGAATACTACTACTGAAGACGTTTCATCGCACATAATAAAAACTTTCTCTGTGCAAACTGCTGATGTTCAATGTTACAGTCTTTTAAAACGTGATGCCGATTTATCTAAGCTAAAATCACTTAGTTTTCTTGTCATTATACCTTCAAATCTTTTTAATGACATTTTAAATATCAAATACTTGCCTTCGGGAGTTAGATTAAAAAAATTTCATCATAAAAAAACGAAGTAGCAACATCGGTCGCAGCAGCAACCTAACATTGTTATCTTCTTTTAACGTCGGAGAATGCTCTTCATCTCTACAACAACAACAACAACAACAACATACAAGCAGTTTTTCATCTATAACAACATTTTCTCTTAACCAGCAAAACTCATTTCATGAGCCTCTACCAGCTAGCACGCGCTCTAAACAATCAAACACAATTCTTAATAAAGATAATTCTCAAACAATTAATTACAAAACTTATTACCAAAAACGTCAGCGAAATGCGAACAAAATCCTCTCAATTTATGCTTGAATTATCATTACACGAATATGACATTGTAGCATTAACAGAAACGTGGCTTCATAACAACATTTCAAGCAATGAATTTTTTGACTCATATTATAATGTTTTTCGTTTTGATCGAAATTCAGTTGCAACTGAAAGAGAAAGGGGTGGTGGAGTCTTGCTAGCGGTTCGGAGTAATTTATGTAGCAGAATAGTATCTCTTAATTGCAATAATAGTATTATTGAACAAATTTGTGCAAATATTGAATTTTTAAATCGCCACTCGGTATTTTTCTTTGTATCATATATTCCACCGAATAGTTTTTTAGATATTTATGAAGGTCATTTAAATAATATTGATATTATTGCTAATAATTTAACACAAAAACAACAAATGATAGTAGTTGGAGATTTTAACCTTGGCAATATAACATGGATTAATAATGATAAAATTCTTTTACCTAGTAACATTTCATCAGAAATAGAATCAACTGTTACAAGTTTTTATCTTTCAAACAGTTTTCATCAGTTAAATAGTTTTAAAAATGATATTGGTAGAATATTGGATTTGGTCTTTACTACTAATGAACTGAAAGCATCTTGCGAACTTTGTGTTAACCCAATTTCTAAAAATTCGGTGCATCATAAAACGCTTTTATTTAATTTTGAGTTTTATGATTTTGACAGAAAAAATATTGAACCAATTGAAATATTAAATTTTTCCAAAGGGAATTTTTCAGCTTTAAATGGTTTTCTAGAATCTATTGATTGGTCAATGTTAAACTCTGAATCAAGTTCTGAGGTCATTTATTCGTTTATTGCAACTAAATTTAAAATTGGTATTTCAAAATTCGTTCCGAAAATTCATCGAGAAGAAAGAACAAACATGCCTTGTTTTAATATTAGATTAAAAAATTTAAAGAATATTAAAAACAAAGCTTCCAAAAAATTTAAAAAAACAAATTGTGAGGCTGACAGATGTTTTTTTATTCGTATCAGAAAAGAATTTGATTTCCTCCATAAATTTTTATACAAACAATATATTTTAAATATAGAATCAAACCTTACAAAAAATCCGTCGGTTTTTGGCATTTCATTAAAGACAAACAAAAATTAAATGGATTCCCTAGTGTTATGGAATATGAAGATTTTAAATCAAATAATGTTTTAGATAGTTGTAACTTATTTTCAAAATACTTTAAAAATGTGTATGAAACACATACAAATACAAATACTTTCTCTAATTTTGATCGTCCTAATATTAAAAATATTGGAAACTTTGATTTATTAGAAGCTGATATAGAAGCAGCAATTTAAGATTTTAAAAACTCTTTTAAAATTGGAATGGATGGATTCCCAACTGCTTTCTTTAAACGTTGTTCCAAAAGTATTATAAAATCTCTTTTGTTTCTGTACAAAGTGTGCCTTAAAAATGGTGAATTTCTTGATAGTTGGAAAATATGTGCAATTTAACCTATTTTTAAATCAGGAATGCGTTGTATTGTAACTAATTATCGAGCTATCGTTAAGCAAGGCGTTTTTGCTAAAATATTTGACAATATATTTAAAAAAAGTTAAACACTCATATTCATAACGTAATAAGTAAATGTCAACATGGATTTTTACCAGGAAAGTCAACTTGTTCGAACTTATTGTTGATTACAAATCGAATTTCAAAAGCAATGGAACAGCATTCTTGGTTAGATGTTATCTATACTGATTTTTCTAAAGCTTTCGATAAGATTGATCACAATATTTTACTCTATAAACTCCAAAAGTTCGGGATAAAAGATTCTCTATTAAAATTTTTTGGTAGTTATTTACGTGAAAGAAAATTATTTGTTCAAATAGATTCATATCGATCAAATTTTATTATAAATGCAACATCTGGTGTTCCACAAGGCTCCCATTGTGGACCCTTACTCTTTTTGATTTTTAAAAATGATCTACCACAATTTATTAAGCATTCGCAATGTCTTATGTTTGCAGACGATGCTAAGCTATTTCTTAAAGTAGTTAATATTTCGGACTGCTTAAAGCTTCAAGACGATTTGACTAGCCTTCAAGGTTGGTGTAGTAGAAATAATCTTTATTTAAATAAAAATAAATGCAATTTGATTTCATTTACCATGAAGTCAAATCCAGTTATTATTAATTATAACTAAGATAGCTATTGTTTAAACCGTCAATATGAAATAAAAGATTTAGAAGTTATATTTGATGTTAAATTAAAATTCAACACTCATATAGATTTCATTACAGCAAAAGCTTATTCAATGTTAGGTTTTATAAAAAGAAACACAACGGACTTTAGTGATCATTCATCTTTTAAATCTTTGTATGTGGCATTTGTGCGAAGTAGACTGGATTACTGTTCAGTTGTATGGAACCCGTATTATAATGTTTCTTCAAATCGCATTGAACGAATTCAAAAACTTTTTACGAAATACACATTTTCAAAAATGCAATGGTCAGATATTATACCCTCTTACGTAGCCAGGCGCAAGCTACTTGGTTTACAATCATTAGAGGATAGAAGATCATTTTTCTCTATAATGTTTGTGTATAAATTACTAAGTGGAAAATTAGTCTGTCCCGAACTATCTGACCTTTTTCAAAGTTATGTTGCTCCTAGGGATTTGAGAGTAAACCGTCGGTTTTTTGAGACAACGCACGCGACAAATTATGCATATAATGAGCCAGTCGCAAGATGCTTACGGTTATGTAATACGATCTCTCCAATTCTTAATTTTAATGTTGATGAAAACCGTTTTAGATAAAATTTATTTATACTCTTTAATTAATGGCATAATTTATTAAGTTATCTTTATAATAGTCTGTAAGATACATAATCAGTAGACTTAAATAAATAAATAAATAAAAATAAATAAATAAAAATGCTATCGGATGTAAGTTCCTCTTCTTATTTCATAGCATTACAATTTTTACCCCCTAATATTTCAGCAATAGAGCAGAACCCTTTCAGACCGGCTACAATTTTTTACTGGCATTAACATAAAAATTTATATTCATGCTAATTTATAGTTCTCAATTACATAAAAAATGTAAAAAAATAATTTAATCACAAATTCCTGAGAAAAGGACATAACTGTCGGCCTTTTGAGTCTAGTGTAGAGTGCGCTAGATTATCAACCCAGAGGTCCCTGGTTTAAATCCGGGCTCTGGCATGGCTCTTTTCACTTTCTTTGTTCTTTCCTATATTTAATAATTATGAAAAAAACTTAAAATTCTCAACTAAATTGTGGAAAATGTGGAATTAGAGGACAGGAACAATTAAGGGCTGGAAATGCTTGCCGAGGTTAAGGCATAACACTAGCCTCGGTTAAAAGCAATTCAAATTGTCTTTCACGGTTGTTTTGCCTAATCAATAATTCACGTATGGTTCCAAACAATTCCCCTAAATAAATCTTTCCCTTTTCTTTCAGGTCAAAGACCAAACCTTGTTTGTATAAGGCGCATGCCTTGATTCTTTGATCTTTTATAAAAAAAAATAACACGTTTAAGTACCTTAGGTCTTTTGCAGTACTAAAAAAATAAAATTTAAACGAATTATAACGTTATAAAGTAACCTAACACGATCGTGTAAGGGAGGTCTGAATAGGATAAAATTAAAGTTAATAAAAACCAGCATATCCTCAATTCTTGTCTTACACTTGTTTCATCTTTCTACGTGCCCTTTCGTCAGTATCACCAGGCGCAGCGTTTTTTTATCATAGAAGTCTATAAAAAAAGCGACTGCTTTATCAAAGTGTAATGTTTTTGATTGAAGGCACTCTATTGTTAAAGGAATATCTTTAAAAATGTGCATTTTTACTTTTTTAGTACGAAAAAAACGAAAAAAAAATCTTTTAAAATTACACTAAAATGACGTAAAAACCGAAAAATGCTCTAAAATAAAAAAAAAATGTTAAAAAATGACAAAAAATTAACTTAAAAATCGCTTTATGCCTTATTAACTTAAAAATGCCTTTAATCTAGTAAAAATGACCTGAAAACAAAAACCTATAAAAAACGATAAAAACGATAAAAAATGAGAGAAATACCCTAAAAACTTTTCAAATTTGGAATTAAGGAACGTCCATAAATGGACGTAGCATAAATGGAAGCAGCAGAAAAAAGATGACATGTTATCGAAATCCTAGCCCTGGTTATCAGAAATATTCTGTTACGTGAAGTGAGGTTTGTAATTGTTAACGAATTCAAAAAACTTTTCAGCATTCGAATTAAAAGATGGTGGTTTGAGTAACAACTAAAGCTTAGTATGCTATAGAAGCGAAAAAATCTTCTGTAAGAAATGCATTGTGTTTTTGACAGCGAAAAAGTAGTGAATTTTTTTTTTCATTGATTAGTACGCTGTTGAACCGAAAAATTTTTACAATGCAGCCAAGTTCACAACCATGATTGGAAAATTAAAATATCAAGGTTTCTCTGTCTTTTATATGCTCGTACATTTAATTGGCGTGGAAATTTGACATTCAACAATAATAGGCGTGTTTTATTCGTTCTGGTTAGACCAAATAGGTTCTAAATAACATGCAGAACAATAACAAAAAGATGAACTTGCTCAGTAGCTAGTTCATCTCGTTGAACTATTTTTTTCGCTACGGCTCTATAGATGTCGCTATTGGTTTTAGTTTGTGGCAGCACTCGCAAGTAAGAGTTTGGTTTACAACCCTTCTTAGTCACCCAATGCTGGCAAAAGAAACATCTGTGCTGTTTAGTCATATCATCGTCGACAATGCCCCCAGCGGTCAGAAGCAGTAATGGTATTGCTTTGCAATCAGCCGTTTGGTCATATTATTTGGCGACAATGCCCCAAACGGTCTAAGGCAAAACTTACAAAACTTTAACTAATGCGATCTATTCGTTCACTGGTTAAACCAGAACAAATAAAACGCAGCTAATATTCAACCAACACATTCAACAAACACGTAATGGTAAAGTACGGTTTATACAAAATCTGGACGCACTATAGTGGTGACTATAGCTATAGTTTAACCCGATAAACGAATAGATCGCATTAGTTAAGCTTTTGTAAGTTTTTCCTCTGACCGCTTGGAGCATTGTCGACAAATGATATGACCAAACGGCTGATTCCAAAACAATACAGTTACTGCTTTTGACCGCTTGGGGCATTGTCGACGATGATATGACTAAAAAGCACAGATTTTTCTTTTGACCAGTACGGGTGACTAAAAATCATGAAAACTATAACAAAAAGCAACATCTATGGAGCCGTAGCAAAACGAAAAAAAGTTCAACAAGATGAACCAGCTATTGTACTAAGCAAGTTCATTTTTTTTTAGTGTTCTGCATGTTATTTAAAACCTTGGTTTAACCAGAACGAATAAAACACGCCTACTGTTGACAATTCTTAAACCGTTATATAGAAGAATATTCAGCTCGTTCGGTTATCAATAAATGACATTATATCCATCGTAAGCAAATCGATATTTGTATTATTGTGAACCAATTAATTGAAAATCCGGCTTGGTCGGGATCAAAAATTGCTAAAGTATTAAAAATGTGTAGATCAACTGTGATTGAACGTTATAAAACAACTCTTAACGTAGATAGAGCAAAAAAAAATTTTAAAAAATGGGAACACGTGACTCAAACTTAAGACTATAGATTTAAAACTTAAGACTAAAGAAAAACAAAAGCCCGGTCAATCAGATAATGGTAGGGCCAAAAAATTTGGCACAAGCAAGAGCACGGCGATATTCGAGCAGGAATAAAGTGTTATCATACCATTAAATACCCAAACCGTACCGATAACCAGAATTTAGTCGCTAAAAAACGAGCAAGGCTACTTTACGACAAGGTTTTGAACAAATTCAAAGGGTGCATAATAATGGACGACAAAACCTATGTAAAATTTGACTTTAAGCAAATTCCAGGTCAAAAATTTTACTGCTCCAATAAACGTGGAAATGTTGACCCCAATACAAGTATGTCAAAATTGATAAATATTCAAAAAAATGTATGATTTAGCAGACTTTTTGTAGCTGTGGTCTTAAGAGTCGTGCGTTCATTGCATATTCCAATATGACAGCTGTTTACATAAACGAGTAACTCAATAAGCGTTTGCTGTCATTTATTAATCATCAGCGTTCTCCTGTAATGTTTTGGCTAGATTAAGCTAGTTGCCACTATGCTAAGAAAACAATGGAATGGTATAAAAGCTACAAGGTTGACATAATCCCAAAAATGATGAATTCACTAGATTGTCCCAAGCTTCACCCATTTGAAAAATACTTGGCAAATGTTAAAAATAAATTGAAGAAAAGTGGTGGCTCTGTAAAAAAGCAGATTCTCTGTTGCTGAAGTGGAACCAAATTGCCAGAAAACTCACTCAAGCATATGTTCAACGGCTGATGGGGTCAATCAAGAAGCATACGCGAAACTTCTTACACAATATAGATACTTAATTTTTTTTTTTTTAATTTGAAGAATAATTTATAACTATTATTTTGTGATGAAAATTTTTTTCTTACGAGTTATATTTTAAAAAATATAGAAGCTTTTATGAGTCCAGATTTGCTTTGAACCGTTCTTTAAGTATGTGTTAGAGTTGAGTCTACACCAAAATTTCGCGTGTACATAGAATTAAATGCCTAAAAATGTTCGTTCCTACAGCATACTAAGCTTAAGTATAAGAGTTTAAAATTGTTTACAGAAAAACCACTTCAACAAAATAAATAAAACTAGTAGCTTTACTACTCAGACAGCAATGCACTCAAACTAAGCAAATTCTAAAACCAAGGTGCTGGCAAAAACTATGTGTAAGAGCGAAAGTGATTTCTTCAGTATTGACATTTGCAAATGACCCTTTTATTTATTAACAAAAATAAGGAAATGCATGTATTCAATAACTTTACTGACCAAATATTGAAATAAATTTGCAGTTGGCTATATTTCAAAATTTTGTTATTCCCACAAAAAAAAAAACGTTATAAATTTTTTGTTTATTAAAAAAGAATTTATACAATTTATATAGTATATAAAACAAAGTCGGGTTTGTTACACAATTTATAACTCAAGAACGGCTTGACCGATTTTAATGATTTCTTATTTGTTGGATTTGTATTCATTCCGAATAACAGAATAATTATTAAAATATTGCAAAAACTCAGAATGCGTGGCACCTCCCATACAAATCAAATCTTCTATATCGAATAGCTTTGGAATTATTGGTCGCACAGCAACGTAATTCGGTATTCGACCATAATTTTCACTTGTCGTTCTACTGGTAAAATTTTATGGGCGTTGCACGTAGGGCGTGTCACTTTTTCAACAGCCCAAATTTTCAGTATAACTTTCAAGCTATAAGTCACACATTAATGAAACTCAATTAGAACGTACTATTTAGTCATGTCTTTCGACTGGAAAAATTGAGCTAGTATAGATCAAAGGAGTGTGACACCGCCCATACAAGTCAAATTTATGATATCGAATAGCTTTGGAACTAATTGCCGTATTATAATGAAATACAGTATGGAGTTGCCACTTGGTGATAACCTTCTTTGGAAAAGGGGGTGTGGCTCCACCCATACACTTTCAATTTTTGATATCAGATAGCTTTGGAACTAAATGTCGTATAACAACGAAATTCAGTATGGAATTACTATTAGGTGATATCCTTCTACTAGAAAACTGAAACGGTCATTGAACAAGAGGGTGTGGCTCTGCCCATACAAGCCAAGTTTTTGATATCAAATAGCTTTGGAAATAAATATCATATAACAATGAAATTCAGTATGGAGTTATTTCTGTGGTCATAAGCAATAACGACTAAACTCAAAGTATCGTAAAAAACGATATTTTAACTGCACGAACTACGACCCATTTTTTTAAAATATTTCTACCGTTACAAACAAAATATGTGCAGACATAAGTGATGATCGTTTCCAGGCAAAAAATTTATATCTGCATACTTCCAAAAATTGGCAACAAAGTAAATTACATATCGCTTTTTTACGATATTTTGAGTTAAGTCACAAGCTAAATTTAATTCAATATACTTTACTGCAAAAACTAACTTTTTTTTGGCATTTAATAATCAAAATCAAATCTTCTAAAAGAATAAAACATTCTTAATTTTTTATTTTAAAACCGTAATTTTTGCAACTGAAAGAGATTTTATCTTCATTACTTTTTGGTAAAGTTGGTTTTGTTGCATTGTCCCTAAAATAAAAAAAAAATAAAAAAAAAATAAAAATTAAAAAAATAATTTGTTCCGCTCATTGTGGGAATCGATCCCACTACCTCATGGCTTCAAAACTGATGGTTGAGCCGACTGAGCTATCGAAACTACATTTATTCAAGTTGATATGTACTAAAATAATTTCCCAATAGAATTTGATGTAAAATTAAATGACAACAGTGAAATGACAATGACAGCAGTGAATATTTTTTTCTTTGACACAAACCAATCGTGTTTGTCAAATGATACATATTAATAAAAACCATTTTCTTTAAAATAAAAACAAGAACCTCTCGGAATATTTCGGTGCCGCTGCCTGTCAGTAAATAGCTGTAAGTCGCAAAAGTGTACATTTTTTGTTTCATGGTGTCTGTGGCTTGTTTTGAAAAAAGCATATTTAAGGTTACCGGTCGATTTGTTTGTTTTGTGCGAGTGTTTTAATAAATCTTATTGTGCCAGTATTGTTATTAACAACTAGCTGATATACCCGGTGTTACTCGGGGGAAAAAACGTAAAATTTTGATGTTTATGTTCAGCAAAATACATAGCTTCAGTAAAGTGAATGTCTTGCTCATACGCTATTGAAATACTTCATTTTTGTACTTAATAAACTATTACTTAATAAATTTTTTGTATTAATTTTATCACATTAATCTGAATTTATAAAATAAAGTCGGGTTAGTTATACTATTTACATATAACGGAATCATAACCGATTCTCTGAATTGGATAATGAAGATCAACCACAGTTCAGTAGCAATGATGATGAAGATGGAATTGACAATGAGCCCAAGGAAGATCAACCGAAGCCTCCTCCTATCTTTATACCACAAGTTGTAAATATTACAAAAATGATTAAAAACTTCAACACTGTAATCGCTAAAAATAGTTTTATGTATAGTTCATCAAATGATGGTTCAACAAGAGTATCAACTAAAACAATAGATTCTTATAGAAAGTTATCTCATACCTAGATAGTAATAACATTGTGGCTCCGCTCCGATACATATCAAGTTAAGCAGGAGAGAGCCTATAAAATTGTTATTAAAAATCTTCACCACTCAACTCCTTTAACTGATATTAAAAATGAACTCATGCAGTCAGGACATATAGTTAGAAACATAGTCAATGTTAAAGGACGCATAACGAAAATTCCCCTATCTATGTTTTTTGTTGACCTAGAACCAAACGTTAATAACAAGACTGTTTATGAAATTAAATGTTTTAACAACGCAATTGTAAAAATAGAACAACCGCATAAAACAGACGATCTTGTGCAATGCCACCGCTGCCAACAGTTTGGGCATACCAAGAGGTATTGCAAGAAGCCATTTACCTGCGTCAAATGTGGACTAGGTCATCCAACAACTGAATGTCCAAAAGAGAGAGAAACACCTCCTAGATGCATTCACTGCTCTCAAAGTGACACTGCCAACTACAAAGGCTGTAGGGTCTATCAAGAACTTGTTAACAAAAAAAGCAATAATAAAACACCATTCAAAAATGTTCCTTCAGTTAGATTCACTCAAAACACCTATTTTCCCTATCATACAGGTGAACCCTCTTGCCACGCTTCGTATGCAAATAATAACACTTACGCCAATGTTGTCACGAATACTTTAGATAGCAAAAACGAAAATAATATAATGTCAAGATTGGAAAAATATGTTAAACAAGCAAATTGAGCTCACTACTACCTTGCTAAATATGATGTCAGCATTAATGGCAAAAATATGCAATTGAATTTTCGCATAGGAATATGGAATGCCAACGGGCTTTCCAATCATAAAATTGAGGTTGAAAACTTTTTACAAAACCACTATATTGATATCCTGCTAGTATCAGAAACCCATTTTACTGATAGATCGTATTTCAAAATTAAAAATTATGATCATATACTAGCAAACCAACCCCATAACAGAGCGCATGCCGGTTCAGCAATCCTTATTAAATCTAATTTAAAATACGAAACCCTCGAAGCTATAAAGCGGCCCAGCTTGCAGGCCGCTATAGTTAAACTTAAATGCAATAATAACGATTTAGTGCGCTATTTAAATGCGCTATTTATTTTCCACCACGATTTAGCATTAAAAAGAAGGATTACATTGAATTTTTTGAAAAACTTGGATCAAAATTTATTGTTGGAGGAGACTTTAACGCCAAACATCCATGGTGGGGCTCTAGGCTGACTAACCTTAAAGGAAAAGAACTCTATGCGTGCATATCAGAAAAATCTTACAATGCGATCTCCACGGGCAGTCCAACATATTGGCCTACTGACCCAAGAAAAATTCCTGACCTTATTGACTTTGGCATAAGTAATGGAGTTTCAAGTCAAGCAATATCTATAATAGACTGTGAAGACTTGAGCTCAGATCACTCTGCTCTTATCCTTAACGTCGCTACAATACCACAAACGACTATAACACCCAACGTATTATTTCAAAAAATACAAATATTCCATCGTTTCAAAACTGGATTGATATTCACACGGATCTTAGTATTCCTGTTGAAACAGGAGCTGACCTAGATGCCGCAGTTGAAAATTTTTCACGCCTTATACACGATGCGGCTTTTATTTCAATCAGAACACAAGATACTCTTGAGAGTCCGACCACTACAACAAAATATTATAACTCAGTTGAAATAAGACAGCTAATCCAGCAGAAGAGATCTCTTAGAAGAAGATGGAAACTGAGTAGAAGTCCTTTCGACAAAGCCGTTTTGAATAGAATCACTAAAGAACTGAAACAAAAACTAGCAGAACACAAAAATAAAAGCATAAATGGCTTTCTTGCTAACTTAGATATTTCGAGCAAAAATGAGCATTCTCTATGGAGGGCCACAAGGTACCTAAAAAGACCAGCTGACAGAAATGTTCCAATTAAGGATGCGAACAACCTCTGGTGCAGATCAAGTAAAAGCAAAGCAGAAGCCTTTGCAGTTTATCTTTACGACACCTTTCAACCACTTAACCTAAATTTGAATACGGTAAGTATCTCAGACTACCTAGACAGCCCATGTCAGATGAATCTACCCATCAGACACGTGACGCCAGATGAAGTTCAAGCCGAAATTGTAATGTTGCACACAAACAAATCACCTGGGTATGATAATATAGACGGCAGAACGGCCAAGCTGTTGCCAAAAAAAGGAATTCAATTTCTTACACTAATTTTTAATACAATTCTTCGGTTAAACTACTTTCCCACACAATGGAAATGCGCAGAAGTAATTATGCTTCAGAAACCAAGTAAGCCAGAAAACATTGTGTCATCCTATAGGCCAATTAGTCTCCTCACTGTTTTCTCCAAAATATTTGAAAGAATATTTTTGAAACGAATGCAGCCGATACTAGAAGAGCATAATGTCATCCCTAATCACCAGTTTGGTTTCAGACAAGAGCATGGAACTCCAGAGAAGTGCCATCGTATTGTAAATACTATAATTAATTCAATGGAAAATAAACAATATTGCTCAGCAGTATTCCTAGATGTTCAACAAGCGTTTGATCGCGTCTAGCATGTAGGGCTACTGTACAAAATTAAACGTCTTCTTCCTACTACATACTACCACACCTTGAAGTCGTATTTAACTCAGAGATATTTTTATGTCAAAGTGAAAGATGAGAGCTCACAGATTTACGAGGTTCGAGCAGGAGTACCACAAGGCAGTGTACTCGGCCCTATACTCTTCACACTTTATACATCAGATATGCCTACAAACAACGAGGTCCTTATTGCAACATATGCGGATGACACAGCTTTACTGGCTTCTTCGGAGTCACCTGACATAGCATCAAATTTGGTGCAGCAACAATTAAATCGGCTGGAAGACTGGCTATGCACATGGAACATAAAAGTTAACGCCAGTAAATCAATGCATATAACTTTCGCACTAAGAAAACAGGAATGTCCAAGACTCACTTTAAATCAAGAAGTTATTCCGACGGGCAGCTGTGTGAAGTATCTAGGCCTTCATCTTGATAAAAGACTAACCTGGAAAAATCATATTAAAGCCAAGCGTACACATTTAGCTATAAAAAATAAGAAAATGTATTGGCTTCTTGGTAGAAAATCCAAACTGAGTACTGAAAACAAACTTCTTCTATACAAATCCATGTTAAAGCCTGTATGGGCATACGGCGTCCAACTATGAGGAACTGCAAGTACGTCAAATATAGAAATTCTGCAGAGATTTCAATCGAAAACGCTTCGCTTGATTTTTGATGCACCATGGTATGTTTCCAACAAAGCTTTACACAAAGACTCTAATACTCAGTTCGTTAAAGACGAGATCAAGAGATTAAGTGAAAAATATATTGAACGACTAGGACACCACCCTAATCCGTTGGCAAATAATCTATTAGATAACAGCGAAGAAATACGCAGACTTAAACGACTTCACGTCCTAGACCTTCCACTGAGACATTAGGATGTTTTCATTTTAAAGATTTAATATTAAAACTAAAACAATAGTAAACCGTAAGCAAAATTAAATTAAAAAATAAAAACAAATAAAAAAAAATTAAAAAATATTAATAAATAAATAAAAAAAAAATATTAAGTGATAAGTATAAGCACTATATTGCAATTAAACTTAGATATATTCACATTATTAATATTATATATATATATTATTTTATCAATATGTTGGACTGATAGCTGTATATATTTTTATTTGCTGAGTCGTTTGTGATCCAGAAATAATGTTAGTTATAGTGTATCCTTATAAGATTTGCTTTTTGTTACTAGGACAGATTGCAAATATACAATAATAAAAAAAATAAAAACAAAAAAAAACATATAACATAGAAAGATCGGCTGGACCAATTTAAATAATCTCTTATTTATTAGATTTTACTTTGCTTTAAATAGCAAAATAGCTTTTAAAATATCGGAAAAATTAATGGAAAAAAATATATGAAAATTAATTATCTACATTAATAAAAATAATTTTCAGTTTGTTTGACCAGAATACAAATCTTAACGGCTGGACAGATTTAACTCAAATTTGGCTCACATTTTACTTGAATCTTAGATTACACTGTGCAACACATTTTTCTAATGGAAGAGCGGAAAACAAAAGATGATAGTTCTGGTTTATAGTAATAAAACTCTATAAGGGTTTTTCAAAGTTAGCTCGCTTTTAAAAGATATAGGCATTGCAAGATTGCCTCTTGAAGAGTATTTTTTTTTAAATAAAGTGCTCATTAGGGCGTATCAAATTACAATTTTTTTCGAAATCGTATTCTAAGAGGTCTCAAAGGTTTCATTAGGAACAAATTTAAAGAAAAAAAGTATGTTTCCTCTCCCGCAAGGACAAAGTTGCTTTGTGAGAAAAACAGTAAAAAAATAACGAATTATTTTTTTTGGTTTGATTTTTGTAAAAAAAAATTAGATGTATTAAAGCAAAAGTAAAAATAGACTTAACTTTATCAAAAATACACATTGCCACTCTTGGTTTTTACCCACAGTGTCCTGTGTAAAGGATATGCAAATCTACAGGTACACTCGTAATAGTACATAACTTTTGATTGTTGTCTGATTGTCTAAATTTTGGTGGTATTGAAGTGCTAACGTTTTTCTTAAATTTTGCAATTAGAAATTTGCATAATTTTTGCAAATGAATTTTCTTGTTTTTGAGAAAAGTAATTTAATAAATGCAATTTTATAACTTTAACAAATTTATTAATATAAAGTTTTATATCTCGGGCATCAGAAGTGGTACCGAAGATAATTTTCTAAATTTAGATTATTTCAAATCTTTCTGAAAGTATATTTTTTAAACACCAAGTTAATACCACGATTCCTTTTCTTTCTTTTTTTTTTTATTTTTTTAAAAATTGTTCTTCGTAGCATGAAATTTACTTATTTTTTCAAAACAACTCACCTCAGCATTAACTCAGCATTGATATTAAGTTTTTGAGCTTGCCATTCGATGGGTCTCAATTGACTTAACCATTGTTGTTAAGATGTGTTTTAAAGAAATAACCATAAAGGAGATATGAACAAAATTGTAAAATTTCATGATAGTATTTCTTTTAAATTTTATAAAAAAAAAAAAATTTCGGTCTTTTCCTGGTGTTTTAAATAGGTATTTTTAGACAGCGTTTTATTCAGAAATATTTGAAGAATCCAAATAGCAAAAATTATCTTCGTTATGTAGTAAAAAAACAAAAAAAAATATCTTTCCAATTATAAACAAAAAATTTAATAAAAAATATGCTTAATCAGCTCATCTTTCAAAGGCTATAACATTTAAAAGCGAGCTAACTTTGCAAAACCTTCTTATGGCTTTGTTGGTCTAGATCAGAACTATCGACCTGTGTTGGTCTCTTTTTCGTTAGATTCCATGACCCTTAAATTGTGACACAGTGTTATGTTTTGGCATAATTAGTTTTGACCACACCTCTTCCACCCTTTTACAAGTAAGGAAAATCAACCAACTAGCATACTTTTTTTAGCGAAAAGCTTCGTTTTATTAATTTTAAAAAAATTCTGTAATTTTGACACCAAAAAAATTCACATATCTTCAAGATTGCACAAATTTTTTGTACAACGTCTTTTTCTTATAACGCCGTTTCCTTAAAATGACAAAAAACCATTTTGCATATTTCCATACGCTTTACGTCAAAATCTTATTTTTGTCTGGCTAAAAATCGTTATCTTCTGAACGAATAAAAACTAAACATCAAAATTTTACGTTTTTCTTCCGAGTAACACCGTGTATATCAGCTAGTATTTATAAAAATTAATTTCGAGTAACACCGGGTGTATCAGCTGCTGTTATATAAAAAAAATTAGAATAAGTTAAAACAAAAAATTTGAAAACCCCCGAAATTTTTTCTGGGTACGCACCTGATGTAGAGTAAGACTATTAATTTCTACTTTGACCTCTTAAAATTTCATTGAAAAGCAAACGTATTGGTTTTTTAAAATGGGTCACAAGAAAATCGTCTGTAGTGAAGATGTAAAGAGAGTAAAAACTGCTTTGCCAAGCTGTGTGGCAAGCCCCTTCATAAATAGTGGGCGCACTATATTAAAAACGAAATGTGTATTTTTGTTTTTGTATGATCAGTTTGTAGGAAGTTTTTCTATTTAAAATTTTTGGATAAAGGCTTTTACATGAAATAAAACTTAATGGTATGGTATGATTATCATAATATGATGGTATGGTATGATTGAGATAGTGTGATTAGTTGATGCTACCATAGAATTAAACTTCTCGAAATTGTAGAAAAAAAATGCAATCTACTTTTGCCATTATATGAGATGAGACCTTTTAATCCTTTTTACCACTTAAAAATCCCCATTTTTTTGGGTTAAAAATTCACTTCTGCCGTGCGTAGTGGTCACCCACATATTTTTTTATAGCAGCTTTGGGTTTAGTTGTATTTAAGAAATCTTGTTATTTTCCCAGCAGCGGATTTGCCAGTGGCTACCATAGAGCTAATACAGAATAAATTACCAGGTAAGGAAGCAATACTTTTTTCAAAAAGTAATGCGTCTGCATATAGCAGAAGTAATTAACTCATACCTCATTCCCTGTAATGTAGCATACAAGGAAAAGTAATGCAGTGATTTTGCAAATATCCGAATAACTTAATACAAGTAGTATGTTACTCCATAACTTCTAGGTAATGCTGAAGGGAGGCGATCACTTACCTCCTGTCTCATTCAATGTTAAATGTAAGGCCTTTTATGCATAGTAAGGTAATATAGTCGGAAGTAGTGGTCATTACAAGGTAATTGATGCTTCATATATTCGGAATATATTCCATCCGCTACTGGGTTGTTAATGTTGACTTTAAAAGAAACAAATATTGTGAAAAATAACATGAATTAAATTGCGAGCTTTAGATCAAGTAAGTTTTTAAGAAGGCAACAACAAAAACAACAACAACTCTGTATAGAGTCAATCACTTAGTCAATTGTAAATAAATTCAAATGAATAAATGAAAAATGTAGTTAGACAGATTGATAGATAAGTTAAATTTAAATAATAAAAAAAAAGGTTTGACTAGCTTAAATAATAAGAACGGAAAAAACATTGTGGTTGGAATAATTAGGTGTCGTTCCACTGTGCATCGCTATGTTGTATTTAAAATAATATCCAGTTTTATTTCAATTTTTCAAAGAACAAAAATCAAATAACAAAAAACTCAACCCAAAATTAAGCTCAAACTTATTCAAATGTAAGCTGCAATATAATGAAATAAAAAACATGAAAAAACAGCAACATTACAAGCAAAAGACAAACAACAAACAAATAAACACATTAGATTTGTTGTTGTTATTGTCAATGTTGTTGTTGTTGTACTTTTTGTGTGCCTGATGTTGTTTCTAGCAGCAGCGAAAGGCAAGCATTTTGCAATTGAACCCATTTTTTATGGATTTAAGTCTTCAAAGCAACAAAAAAAAAAACAACAATAACAACAACAACTGTGAGTAGGTCACGGTACTATTCGGGGAATATGTCGTTGGCCATTGTGGCAGCTGGTGGTGTACATTAATAAAAAGTACATTCAAATGTTGCTTCGAGCTCATATGTGACTTTGAGTATATAAGTGTATGTATGTGTGTGTATGTGTATAAATGAGTTCTTCGTTGGGAATAACATTTTTGCGTAGGCGTTAGTGTGTGTGTGTGTGTGTGTGTGTGTGTGTGTGTGTGTGTGTGTGTGGATGTGTTTGAGAGTGGTTAAGTGCGCTTCCGGTGCGCTTACAACGACGGCAACCAAGTGCGAAACACAAATGAAAAATATAAAATATATTGTACGTGTGTTTATGTGGATGTGCTTTAATGTCAAACTAACTGTGTTTGCATGAAACGGAAACAAAAAAAAAATTAATTTAAGTACAAAAAATCTCAAACTTACCATAATCATGCATATGAAATAGCTAACCGCTGGGTATTTAAGGCATTTCCTTCAAAGATTCTCAATTAGTGTAATGTTTGTGGTTTGGCCGTGACAGTGGGGCTTAAGTTGATACACATTCCTACTCTATATAACCACATTTAATAATTAGGCAAATCTTTAGTGCATTTTACTGCAAAATGTCATGAAAATTTTAAAATTTTAAAGAAATGTAAGCAATAAATCAACATTTTAAATCCTTTAAAAATAGGAATTGTAGCAAATTTAAAAAAATTTGTGCAAGAAAAAATGTACTCAGAAAAAAAAACTAAAGTCAAAGTTGGCTTTGAGTTTAAACAAAGGCTTGTAGGAAAGTGAAATTTTGTAGGTCATATCACTTTTAACAGGACACATTTAACAGTTCAATATTTTTGAAAAATTCTCGCAAGGTTTTGAAAACGCAATTAAACAGTATCAACAAAAATTATAAGCTTTTTTTAATACATATAAAAAATATAATATATTGAAAAAATGTATAGAATTTTTTGGTTTTAAAAAGTTTTATTTTTTATTAAATCAACCAGTTTTGTAAAAAAAACTAACGACCATTATGTTGAAAACCTAAATAGTTAAAAAAGATTGAGGAAATACGCACGTAATCTTTTGTAAATTTAAACCACTTTTTACAGTTTTTTTGTTAAACTTATTCCATTTGAATAAAAATAATTGATACTTTAATTATAAAGTATCAAAGGTGAAGTTCTTCAATGACCTTAACGAGCTCTCAGAATCCTTGGTTTACCGAATCCTAGGCTTAGTAAACAGCCCAAATTGGTTTAAATAGAGATACGAAAAATTAACCCTTGGTATCGCAATGGGCCTCATTGGCCTAAGTGTGTCTCGTTTGAGACAGTCACGCTAGCCTAACCTTAGATATAAAAATTAATTGTGAGCTGTTCTTTGAACTTGTACATGATTTAAATTGTGAGCAATTAATATAAAGTACGTTTAAAGAAGGCAACAATAACAATATTGTATAGAGTCGATCACACAGCAGACTCGACAGAACTGTGTTGGGAGATGATAATTATTAAGCTGTGACTAGCCCACTGTTTAAATCCTATATGATTTGACACCTTTTCGAACAAAATTCCTTTGAGTTCGCAAAAATTTTTTTTATCATAAGCCATTTTATCATACGACGATAAAACAGTAAGTATTTTTTTAGATAATGCCTAAAACTCTACCAAGGATTGCTGTCTGTTCTAGTTACTTACTTTTTTCGCTCTTCGTTGGAGTTCGACGAGTCTGCCGAAGTATACCATAGAATTGAAATGAGTTTTTACTTCGTTAGAAGCTAGTGTTTGCGTCTGAAAGGTGGCTTTTCGAACCAAATCTTCAATTATTTACGATCTTGACTGAAACCGATCATTCATTTTAGATTATTTTATAATTTTGACATCAATTAAAGATGTCCATCTGTGTGTCCGTCCGTCAACACGATAACAGCCGCAATTTTATAGCTATTGTATTGAAATTTCGTATATGTTATTATATTCAAAAAACAAAGATCAAGTTCGAGAATGATTAAAAGCGAATAAGACCCCTTCTTACCTCCCATACAAAGTTACTTCATTAAGGGGGTCCTCTGGTAATCCGAAAAAATTTTTTTCGATTTTTTCATATTTCTATTGCTCAGATACTCAAAAACATTTTCCCAAAAGGATTTTTCAAAATTCGAAATAGTTTAGGAGATACAGGCATTTTTGTGTAGGTATGTTTTCGTCAAAATAACGCATCAGCAAAGTTGTTTATTTGCCTGCAGTCATTAGTCGAAAATTCTGTGGAATTCTTCCAAATTCTTCTGACTACTTACTATGGACTTGCTATTCGACGTAATAAGGACTCTGTGGAAAACATGAGAAAAGAAATATGGTCAACATATTATCACAAAAGTTCAAGTGATAGTAATCCACAACATATGTATTGCCCACCTGGTGAGTCCAGCTGGTGCGCCTATCAAAAGTCAGCAGCAGAAGGCTCATTAGCCTCATTTCACCACACGTACGCCCCACTTGATGGAAAGGTTCTGCAAGTAATGAAGCCCATATACGAAGCGTTATCATCCGACGATCTACTCAACCGATGCACTGGAGGTGAAACGCAAAATTATAACGAATCGTTCAACTCGCTTTTGTGGACCTTTGCGCCGAAACATATCCACTGTGGTGCTACCACAGTCGAAATCGCAAATTTTCTGGCAACCTGCATTTTCAACGAAGGCTTCACAAGTATTTTAAAAATAATGTCAACAATGGGTATTGTCATCGGCCCACAAGCCGAGATGTATGCTGAATCTCGCGACGGAAAACGACTTCAACGCTCAGAGCTAAAAACGTACGCATCATCGAAAGAGGGTCGCACAGCCCGCAGAGCCCAAAAAGCCATGGAAAACTCGTTTTATGAGATGGAGGAAGGCACACTTTATGGGGCTGGAATTGCCGATTAATATTCGTAAGTATTGTATTAAAAAAATATGTGTTAATGTCATTTGTGTGCCTCAAAATTGAAGTCAAAACTTTAAACGCGTTTTTCTCGAAACCATGTTTTTCAAAACTTTGCGCACGATAACTCAAACAGTTTTTGACCGATTTTGATATATGAGGCATGAAACGACGCAGAATTTACGCCGCTATAGCCCCTACCTCAAACTTGCCGAAAAAATAATGTTTACTATTTTTTTTCTACACTAGACTACAAAAAAAAAGGTCGAAATTCGATTTTTCATTTTCAAAGTGGCGGCTCCCCCCCTAAAAAAATTTCGATTTTTGTTTCCGAGGTAGGGGCTATAGGGACATTCATTCTAAGTAACTGAATATTTTTTTTTTTTCAGACGATGTTTACTCTTGGAATCGTGCGCAATTTGGACCCACCTTTTTTCCGGAGAACCTCGTTACCAGGCCGAGAACTTTCTGAACGGTCCATAAATTCACTTTTTCAAAATTTTGTATTTTTTTCAATAAATTAAGCTACCCAAATCAAAAAACGGAACTAAAATATCTTTACTCGTTCTCTTTCCACAATATTTTGAAAAAAGGCTAAAATTTGGCATAGATTACCAGAGGACCCCCTTAAAACAATAAAATCTATAAAAATGCCACAAAAATTTGTGTCATAACTTAGAAGCTTTGAAGTAACATATTCACTATATATTGAAAATTTTTTAAATCAACTTCAAACCACGCCTCCCTCTCATACAACGTGAATAGAAAATCGGTAAAATATCTAAAAATGTTACAAAAATAAATGGTATGGCTTGAGTTTTGCCCAAATGCTTTGGTCACTAAATTTCACCATATGATTAAAATTTGTCAAAATCCAATGAAAATCGCGCCTACCTCCCATACAGAGACTTTAACAAAATGGTTAAATATCATCAAATGCCACAAAAACTAATATAGTGACTTGTATATTTGCACATTAGCAAATACTTGGTCTCAAATATACACCTTATATTTGAAATATTTAATAATATTTCAATATATATATGAAAAATGGTATAAAAACTACGCCTTCCTCCCATAGAAAGTATAGGCAAACGGGTAAGTTTCTAAAAATTAATATAATGAATAAAAATCATGCACATATGCTGAGTTTATTAAAATTCACATTGAGCTTGGAATTTGGCAAATCCATATAAAAACTCGGCTAATCTCCCATACAAATTGACGTCATCAAAGTAGCAAAACTTTTATAAATTCCACAACAATGTGTGTATTAATAGCATACATAAAACAAGCGGAAGTAAAGCAAAAAAATAGCATTCATAGGTGTCATCAATTTTAATGCAATAACTTAAAAAGTATTTCAGATAGAAACCTCTTTGAAACGGTTTTTTAAAGATTTTTTTTTTGTTAGTTAAATAATTTTTGTTAAAGCTTTTCAGTATTTTTAACCATGGAATAATTTATAGCAACTTAAATGTGGAAAATATGTTTTTTATTTTCTTTTTTTCACTTTAAGCTTGTTTTACATAAAAAAAGTTCTATATTATTTCTTTTCTGATGCAGTCTTAATCACCAAATAATTTTCTTCAGTATTCCATTATGTGGCTTCACCGTACTTCCACGAATAAGAGCGTATTAATTATTTTGAAAGTTTTCAAGCTCTATTTCAAAAACAAATTAATTTAATATAAGCACAGTTCAATTAAATTTTAATAAACATTCCCTCAGTGTAATTAAAAAAAAATTTAATTCTATTTTAATTTTAGTCTTTCTATTATAGTATTATAGTCTTTTCACAATAAATGTTTTTATTGAGTGTTTTTTATTTTTTTTTTTTTTTTTTGTTTCCAAAGTGAAATGTCATCTAAAGATCTTTGTCGTGACCATAAAACAGTGGTCGGCACCATGGGCTCTTAAGAGCCCTCGCGCTTCACACGTATTCTTACGCTCTCTCGCTCAATCGATATTGAGACAGCAACGAGAGCGCTTTTTATATCTCTCCACAGCAAGAAATTTAATGTATGAAAATGGCAAATGAAATTGTGTATGAAAAATATTTTATAATTTCAAACGCTTTTCAAAGAATTCAAGGCTTTTTATAGTATGTTTCGTTCAAAAGAATGAAGAAAAGGTAGTGAAAAGGCATTATGAAATGTCTCATAAGGATGTTCAGATATTATATGATATAGAAATGCAAAGACTAGAGAAAAAGCTATATCTTTTTAAGCTAAAAAATTGGATTTCTGAAATGGAAGAAGATCTCTTAAAAAAAAATTCCAAAAAAAAACAAAATAAATTGAAAATTACATCAAGTTAATTAATAAGTTTGAAATGCTTGAATTTGAATGGATTTTTTTTAGTGCATAATTTTATTTGCTCACCAACACACGCTCATTTTTATTTTTGACAGGCACTGCCATGAAAACACAACTGCTACCCTGTTCTGCTGAGTGTTTCTCTCGAAGCTCATTAAAATTCTTTTAAAGGGTGTTTTTTATAGAGTGATACAAGTTTAAATTAAAATAAAATATAGTAATATATTTTTTATATCAATGAAACGAGCTTTATTGGATATAATTTTATGACATTAATGCTTAAATAAGATTTTAACCATGTGATCGCCACGGTTGGCGCGTACAAGGCGCAATCTGGAACACTAATTTTCACAAACTTTTCGCAGCATTTGCGGCCGTATCTCGCCGATAACTCTTCAAATGTTGATTTCCAGGTGTTCAATTGTTTTTGGTTTATCGACGTAGGTAAGCGACTTTACATAACCTCAAAGAAAATAATCCAATGGGGTTAAATCACACGATCTTGGGGGCCAATTAATTGGGCCATTTCGCGAAAATATTTGTTCGTAAAAATTTTCCTTGAGTAAATCAATTGTAGCGCCCGCTGTGTGACATATGGCTCCGTCCTGTTGGAACCACATATCAGCAAGATTAATGCCAGCTAATTGGGGTACGAATAAAATTCGTATCATGTTCCTATACCGTTCACCATTGACAGTAACATTCAGACCATCATCGTTTTTGAAGACATATGGGCCAATGAGTCCGCCAGCCCATAAAGCGCACCAAACAGTAATTTTCTGTGAATGTAATGATGTTTCGACAAAAACTTGTGGATTCTCCTCACTCTAAATACGACAATTCTGTTTATTTACGTACCCATTCAACCAAAAATGGGCTTCATCGGAAAATAAAATTTTCCATGGAAATTCAAAATCAATATCAATTTGTGCTTCAGCCCATTTGCCGAATTCGCGGCACATCCGACGGTCGTTTGGCTTTAATTCCTGCACAAGTTGAATCTTGAAAGGTTTTAAGCAAAGATCTTTTCGTAAAATCTTCCGTAAAGTGGAAGGACAGAACCCCAGTTGCTAAAAACGGTGAGGAATTGATTGATTAGGATCATATTCAATGCTTTCCTGTACAGCGGCTACAGATTCTTCAGTGCGCACTGTTTGGCGTCTCACGGGATGCACATTATCAGGAACAGTAAATGTGGTCTGAAAACGATCTATTGTTTTTCGAATTAGCAGCTCTGAAGGACAATTATGTACGCCATAAAATGGACGAAGTGCACAAAAAGTTTGACGAACAGAACCATTATTTTGATTAAAAATGTCCACAATTTGCACGCGTTGTTCTGGTGTAAGTCGATCCATAATCAAATGTCAAGGCAAACTAAACAAAAAACAACTATCAGCTGTTAAATGGGTGGTCAATAAAAGCAGTGATGCCAACTCTAAGTTGTATTACTCTATAAAAAACACCCTTTATTTCGGGGGGGTTATAATCCCCAAAACTTCCCTTGCGTACGTGCCTGCCCAGAACGCAGGTTTGCCAAATGAATCTCTTGAAAAGTTTTCAAGTTAACATGTGCATATTTGGAAGATTTATTCTAATTGTGAAATCATTTTTAATTGTTTTTCCCGCTTATATAAACTGAATTCTTCTGTAATAAAAAGAATTATATTTTCTACTCAAAAAAGAACTCACCCGGTACAACAACTGGTACAAATGTTAATTTAATATAATTTCCTTACACGTTGTAGAATAAAACATTTATTTTATGTTATCCTCGTTATAAAATTCTAGAGCTAGAAAGGCTTTTTAATGTTTTTTCTTTTTTGAGTTTAACTATTGTTTAATTTAGATTTTTTCGCATTATTTTCATGCTGGCTGCTTTTTGCGTTGCCGCTGTTTAGCCATTAAGAGATCATTAAATGTGCACCAAGTGGTCTTTATTTGAATGTTAGTCGACTTTGTTTCTAACAGCATTTTTTTATTGTATTTATTTTTTAATTGACTTTACACCACTTTTAAAAAATTTATATAATATTAGTTCATTTTTATTTTTTTGTATTTAAAGTGGTTCTTATTACAAGGTATTAAGTTTAAGGTACTATTACAGTGTGTGAAAAATTAAAATTACATTTTATTAGTTAGAATATGGTTTTGTTGGGTCTTAAGAATACGTATATAAAATTTTAGAAAAAATATCAAATAGAAAAATAGTTATAACATATATTATATTCATATGTCACTTGATATGCAAGAACATTTAAATCTTAAAGCGCGTTTTTCTCGAAACAGGGTTTTTCGAATCGGCTTCTAAGATATCTGGAGTTCTATTTGATCGATTTCGATGAATCTTAAATCATTGTGATCCTTATAGACTCTGTTAAACATTATATCTATAAGAATAAAAAAAAAAACTTTTATATTTTTTTTTTGTATGGCTGAAAGTTTTGGCAAAAAGGGAGTTTTTTGTACATTTTTTTTTTCAACGCATGTTATTTTTTTATTTGCGTAGGTTGAGTGCTCAACTACAGCCCTCAACTCAAGAATGTACTTTGTTTTTTACTTTCAGACGCTTTGTAAACGCTGAAGACGAGAAGCCAGTTTTTGAAATATAACAACAACCATTAAGACAAAAAAAAAATTGTATTTCATCATGAAAAATTCTTCATTATGTAAGAAATTTGAATCATTAAATGAATGATACCAGGTAAAAGAATTAATAAAAAATTTGTTTTTTTATAGCTACACACTGTAATAGTACCTTAAGCAATATTTTTATTTATTTTTTTATTTTAGTTAAATTTGAACAGTTGTATATTTAAAATACCTTGAAAAACGAGCCAAATGATAGTACAACTCTATTCTCACTTTTTCTCTAGAAAGTAGGAAATTGTCTTTTAAATTACTTTTAAGTAACAAAACATGTATTCGGTTAACAAATTTATTTAAATACCTTGTATTATTTACCGGTTAAAAATGTCCTTTGCTTCAATGGTATTGAATGCTTCAATATCCTTAAAACTCATTACGAACTTTTTGGAAATAAAATATGTTAAGAACTAAACAATGAAATTTGCGTGTTAAAATTGAATTTGTAACGGGGATCCCGTACAAGTTTTGCACCCCGCACACTGCGCCACTGCCTTACTACACCACTGTGCGCTCAACTCAACCAACAGCCAAACCCACACACACACACACACAGCCAGCACATTTAACGCAGCCAACAGCCAAGCCTACGTAAACCACACGTAACAGCCAGACACGCTATAATTCCCAGAAGGTTTTAAGCGACATATGAATAAGTAAGGCGCATTGTGACAGACTTCGGCACGGCTCGAGAGCGTAGTGCTTTGTTCCATCGCTTACTTGTTGAAAACGATAACAAGTCCGTTGATTCAAAACGAGCTATCGCAAGGTGGCTCGTATTAATACATTTAGTTTTTAAGTATTATAAGCAGTAGTTAGTGGGCTCATCACGTTGGCTTCGGCCTGTCGGGAGTCTCGTTTTTTTCATACTTATTAAGTAGTTAGTGACTCATCACGTCGGCTTCGGCCTATCGGGATAATTGGTTTCTGTTTCTCGTTTTTTTCTTTTTATACTTATTAAGTAGTTAGTGACTCATCACGTTGGCTTCGGCCTATCGGGAGTCTCGTTTTTTTTTTCTTTTTCTACTTATTAAGTAGTTAGTGACTCATCACGTTGGCTTCGGCCTATCGGGAGTCTCGTTTTTTTTTGCATACTTATTAAGTAGTTAGTGGGCTCATCACGTTGGCTTCGGCCTATCGGGAGTCTCGGTTTTTTTTATACTTATTAAGTAGTTAGTGGCTCATCATGTTGGCTTCGGCCTATCGGGAGTCTCGTTTTTTTCATACTTATTAAGTAGTTAGTGGCTCATCACGTTGGCTTCGGCCTATCGGGAGTCTCGTTTTTTTTTTTGCATACTTATTAAGTAGTTAGTGGGCTCATCACGTTGGCTTCGGCCGATCGGGAGTCTCGTATTTTTTTTTATTTTATCTTTTTTTTTTTTTAATTACTTAGTGGTGCCATTACGTCGGCTTTTGTCAGACGATAGCCCGCCGTACAGATATATACTTAGGAATTCTATTTTATATTATTTTATTGTTATTACCCTATCGTTAAAATAAATAACAAGGCGCTTCACGCCATATACAGACATTTGTAAAGATATATATATATATATATATATATATTATACAAATTATATACACTAATACATAATATTAAATAACGCAGCGTAGTCGGGTGTTGCCGAAGTCGTTGTCACACCGAACATCACCGAACTTCAGAAAAAACCGAACATCACCTAACTTCAGCGAACACCGAACATCACCGAACTTCACCAAACACCGAATGTAATCGAACCAGCGTCGGCAGATTCACTCACGACTATATATTTATCGTTCGTATTCCTAAAATATTGTTTATTGTAAGAAAGACTTACTCATATGATTACATTAAGCGAAAAATATACATAATATTGTATACACTGCTAAAAATTTAAGATTTAACAATAAAGCAGGAAAATATCATCTGAGCATTAAAATCAACAAGTCTTCTTATTTATTTTGGACAAAAGTTTGAGGGTCTTTTGTTTCAGCCTGGAGCCACTGAGCATACCTCAGCCTTTGAACAAAATCCCCATTACAAATTTTAAGGGCATTTTTGGTTTTGTATTAAAAGTAATTGGCAGGTTTCTTGCTTCACCAAATTAAAAATAATTTCCATAAATTTTTAAATAAAACGCAAGACAATTAAAGTAATCTATTATGGAAATATCTATTGTCATTTCGTATAAAAAAAATTAATATTTTAGTTCAAAGTTAATTTTAATTTGCTATAAACAAGTTTTTTATATGGAATGTGATCGAAGTGTTGGCATTTACATGATTTTTTTTGCTGATCTGCTTTTATTGCATGTCTTGTCATTTAAAAGTCCCTCTTAAACCAAACCTGACATTTTAGAGAAAAAATGATAATGCAATTTTACTATCCTTAGTCTCTTGTTTTACATGTATATGGTTTATTTTGTGTGTGAGAATTTATTCCACTTGTTGTGGCATAATGAAATACAATTAAAATTAAGAATGCTACACGGTTAGAAATCTTGGAATAAATTTAAATACAAGCAAAGTATAACAGAGATTTATTTAATACAAAAATTATAACATTTACTGCATCTCAATTGATTAAAAAAATTTTAAATTTATTTTGTGCAGTTCAAATATTACAACGAATTTTTATACCATTGGAATTAGTGCGATACTATGGTGAATATTTTATTTAAATTTTAAGACATGCTGTATTATATTTCAATAACATTTTTTTATAAAATTTTAATACAATTCAAATCTTACAGTGAAATTTTATACTCCTTGAAATTTATTTGATACTATGGTTAACATTATAATTAATTTAATCAGTATTAAAATTTATATGAACTGATCATTAAATATCAATACATATAATTATTAAAAATCAATTTTAAAATTTGGCCAGTATTTCATTTTAATACAATTTTGGTGTGGTCATATATGTAAGCCACAAAGTGCTAAAATTTATTCCAACATTTCTCACCGTGTAGCCAAACATGCTTCCAATTCGCAAGTATGCACCAATATCTTTGGCTTACAATGGTTTACAATCATCTTCATTGGACAGTAACAGCAAGCCCGTTTTTTAAAAAGTAAGACCCTTAATGAAACTGCACAACATTTTGTGTTGCGAAAAGGATGCAATTCCGTCTCAAGAAATATCTGTTGGCTAGAACCACTCCATATTCTACAATTTTGTTTGTTAGCATTGCCGTTTAGATAAAAATGGGCCCCGTCAAACGTTAGAGTGCAATTCAACATATTTTCCTCTTCTTCCGACATTTGACGTATCTTCTCGGAAAATTCCAAGTAAATCAGCTAGTCTCCTGCGCTCAGTTTGCTTGTTACTTAAACTGTATATGGGAATAAATTAAGATCTTTATGCATAATTGTCTGCAGTCACTGTCTGCTGATACACTCATTACAGTCCATCTGCAAGGGGGAGAGCCACCAAACGTGTGTCTATATGCTCTTTCGATGGAAACTACGGACTTCGGTACACAATCAAAATAATTGTCTCATTGTCCCAATCCTCCACTTTCCTTGAATTTAAAGATTTATCTATACAAAAAAAAAAAGTAAAGATGTGGCCGCCACGCACGATGGAAGTGAAACATAGAAATTTTTAGTACAACGACTTTTTCATAAAACATAATTTCCTAAGAATGACAAAAAAACGACTTAAAAATCAGAGTTTTGACTATCGATGCAAATATCTCCGCTGTTCTTATATATGTATATTTAATTTTAATGTTTATTTGTTCAAGAGTCCAATAAAAACACCTAACAAAAAAGTTTATACTTTACCGTTAGGTCAGTGTATATATTTTTTATATTTTTTTAAAAAAGGTCCCAATTATTGACTTTTCGCTCAATAAATAACTCAAAAGTTGCTTTTTTCATAAAAAAAAAAACTAAGTAAAATTTGCATTCCTGACTACTTTTCATTTGACATAGCATTATTTTACAAAAATTCTTCTACTTTTGCTCAAGAACTGTTTTTGTCAATTTTGGCCTTATGATTTTTTTGACGAAATTTATTTTGTCAACATTTTTTTATATATATTTTACAAAATATGCAAGTCTCAAAAATAGTTTATATGCACAAATGATCCCAATACATCTTTCCTATCAAAAGTATGACTTAAAATATATATTTTTTTCAGACCATTAACTATCGAGGTATACTAATAAAACTACTTTTTGTATTAAAATTGGTTTTTAATATCGGATCATATTAATCTGATATTAAAAAATCTCGTGTCACGGTTTTTGTAACAGAACTCCTCCAAAACGGATCGACCAATTTTCATTCAATTTTTTATGTATATTTGATAGGTATGAAAATAGGTCGTAAAGTACCTCCCATACACGAATAGAAATCTTGTACTAAAATTGAAACTTTTCTTTACTAGATATAAGTCTACACCAGCTTTGGTTTCAAATCTAGTATTTACAAAATACTAAAAACTGGTTTTAATACAGCTTTGGTTTCAAATTTAGTACAAGCTTGGATTCAAATATTTTAAAAAAAAATAACAAACAACGCGAGATTCGATCACACGACATTTTGTTTGTAAACTCACTACTCTAACCACAGAGCTATGGGGTTATATTTACATAAAAAGCGCGATAAATAAACATATGAACTGAGTCGCCTAATATTGAGTCGCAGCATTGCCAGGCCAACTTTTTACGGGTCTTAATCCAAAATTTAGTATCCACATGTACTAGAATTTTGTATTATTTGTATTAAAAACAAAAAGGAATACAGAGTTGTACTTAAATTGAAACCAAAAAGACTAAAATTGAAACCAAAAAGCTAAAATTTAAACCAAAAAGCTAAAATTGATGCTGTAATATTTCTTTTGGTTTCAATTCTAGTACAGAAAAGTTTAAAATAAGAGTTAGTATTTGAAAAGTTTCAATTTGAAACCGCAAGGTTTAAAAACATGCAGTAATATTTTAGTGGGACTAAAATTTAGTCCAAAATTTCTAACCGTGTACAACCCAAATTTGCGATATCGAATATTTTTGGAGTTATAAGTCGCTTAGCTTCGGAATTAGGAATTCGACCACAATTTACATGCCGCTTCGCTGATAGCATTTAATTGAAGTTGGACAAGGGGGCGTGGCACCTCGCACACAACCGAAATTTTCGATATCGAATAGCTTTACAGTTATAGGCCGCACAGCCTCGGAATTCGGTATTCGACCACAATTTAAACGTTACGTTTCACTGATAACATTTTATGGGCATTAAACAAGGGGGAGTGGCACCTCTCATGCAACCCAAATTTGCAATATCGAATAGTTTTTGAGTTATAGGCCTCACAGCCTCGGAATTCAGTATTCGAACTCAATTTACACATTCAGTTTTACTGATAACTTTGTATGGCGTTGGACAAGGAGGCATGGCACATCCCATACAACCTAAATTTGAGAAATTCCACAGCTTTTGCGTTATAGGTCGCACAGCCATGGAACTCAATATTCGACCACAAATATACAGTTTCACTGATAACATTTTATTCACGTTTGGCAACGGGGCCGCAGCAGCAACGCGCCAGGATTAAGTTAGTTGTATATAATTTTTTCGCTTTCCACCTTGCAGCCGAATTAGCATCATGCCAACTTATGTACACATACAGTGATGTGCAAAGAAATAGGGACACACGTATTTTTATATTTAAAGCTGCATGCATTGTACAAGGTGCGCCTGCATTAGGTGAGTATAAAACTTTATGATAGAGGATCACCCCTCCCCCTCTTCAGAGCTAGAAAGTGTAAATTTGAAAAAATATATCATTATGTCTTACTCTATATTTTATTTAACTCTTAAACGATCTCCGAAGTCAAAAGCATATTGAAACAGAGACTACATGTCCTTCAAATCAATGATATAAAAAACCGTTTTAAAATCGCACCCCACTAAAAACTAACTGTTTTACGTCTGGTAATTTAAAGTGAAAAAGTAGTTGTGTTTGCATTGAGTACTCAAGTACTATGGCAAGATCAAAAGCCAAGTCAATGAAAAACTTTATCACTAAAAAAATTACATCATAAAAATATTCAAAAAATTTATTTAATGCTCGAGATATTTATTTCAAAGTAGAATTACAATTTTTTTTAGTACTTAGTTGCTCATAACTTTCTTAAATGTGACTTCATGCAAAATGTTTTTTACTAACTCTAACTCTAACTCTCAAAGGACGGGAGGAGGTGACCATCATCCTTGCATTTTTTTACTCAAATAATCATGGGGAATCACCAAACGAGGGAAGTAATACTATATCCGGGGCACCTTGTATATAATTCATGCAGCTTTACATATAAAAATACAGGTGTCCCTATTTTTTTGCACATCACTGTATGTGTTACGCTTGGTACATACTGTTTTGTCGTTTGTTTTTTTTTCATAGAGTTTTAAATCACAAGGGTGCTAAAGAAGTTTTCCTTCAAAAGTGCGCAAAGCATCGTAAAATTTTGAATGTGGTGCTCTTCGCTATATCGAGTGTAATAGTGACGTAACTTAAAGTAATAACACTAAATCTATAATGTATAATATACATTGTATATATTAAATGGTTCAACAACTTACCTAAAAGTATACATTAACTTTTTATGAGTTGAACTTAATTTGACAGTTCCACAGCTACTGCAACAATTAAAAATGTCTTTGAAATTGGTTTGTGTGCATGCTTAATTCTATAGATGTAAATGTTTGTCTATTTTTATTGTCACTTTTCGTTTCATCGAGTTTCAAATCACAATGACGCTAAAGAAGTTTAACTTCAAAAATAGGAACAAGAACACCTTTTTTGGTAGCACCTTTTATCAGCCACCCTGTAGCTACAGGTTGGTAGAAAAGTTCTGAAAGCAACACCAAAACCAGTAGAAGAATTTAAATTAATACGCCATTTTAATAGTTCATCTCTCATCATAAAAAAAAATTCATTTCGATCTCTCTATTTATTCTTTGTTTACTGGTCATTTGAAGTTTACATGTCAGAATATTTTTTTGCAATGGAAAAAACCGAATATCGTGCAGTGATAAAATTTTTTGCTTTGGAAGGTTTATCAGCAACGGAAATTCATACAAAATTTGCGAAAATGTTAAAGGAATCTGCTCCTTCATTTCCAACTGTGTACCGATGGGTTTTAGTGTTTAAACGTGGTCGTACAAGCGTTGAAGATGAACCACGTAGTGGACGTCTAAAAAGTGGAACAACACCAAAAATCATTGAGAAAGTGTATGCAATTATTTGTGAAGATCCAAGTTTGACTAAGCATGAAATTGCTGGCACCATTGGCATCTCAGACGAACGAGTACTCTGTATTTTACATGAAGAATTGTATATGAAAAAGCTCTTTGGGAAGTTAGTGCCGCATGCGTTAGTGCTGGATCGTTTTAAGCAGTATAAAACAGATTGTGTGCGTCGTTTTATAACTATGGATGAGACTTGGATCTACCACCATGACCCTAAACTGAAACAAGAACTTTACTGTGGACAAAAGCTGGGTTTTCAGCTCCAAAACAGGTGAAGTCAGAAAGATCAGTAAAAAAGGTTATGGTATCAGTTTTTGGGATGTAAAAGGGATTTTGTTGATTGATTATCTTGAAAAATGCAAAACCATTAACTCCGAATGTTATTGTAACATTTTGAATCTGCTGAATGAAAAAATTCGTGAGAAAAGACCAGCTTTGCTGAAGAAAAAAAATCATTTTTCATCAAGACAATGCTCGTGTTCACACAAGTGTTTTGACGATGGCTAAATTAAACGAATTAAAGTACAGCTTGCTTCAACACCCACCGTATTGACCTAATTTGGCTACCAGCGATTACTAGCTCTTCCGCAACTTGAAACAATTCCTTCATGGTAAGCGTTTGTCGTCGAATGAACAAGCTATTGCCGTAACACAATATTTTGCAGAGCTTCCGGAAAACCATTTCAGAGATGGTATAAAATTATTGGAGGATCATTGGAATAAGTGTATTGAAGTCGAGGGAGAATATATTGAATAAAAAATAGTATCCTTTAAAAATTCATATTAATTAATTTTTGCTTTCAATACTTTTTAACCAACCTGTAGCATTCATGAAGAGTTGTTTGGCATTTTCTGTAAACATAAGGAAATGTAAGAGCAAGAAAATGATCTCTGGTAAATTTAACACATTTTTAAATTGTTGATTTTTTATTTAATTGAATAAATTAAACTAACTTTAATATAAAAAAGGAGAAGCGAAAGTGTAAAAATAACTTTGACTTTGTAACTGTTGTTTACCTTGTATTTGTTGAATGATGTGTGTGTATGTGATAGTCGCGAGTATCTGTTGTTATTTTAATTACTACAGGTGTTACGTTTGTGCACCGTGGTACTCTAGCTTAAATACACTGCCTTAAGCATATAAAAAACATTGTCATTTATTGTGTAAATATTTAAAGAGAATTTTGTATGGTCAACAAAATTTTGAAACAGCATGATATGAAAAAAATAATATATCATAGTGCAGACATGGTAGAATAACCAGGTAGATGCACTAGAAATACGCTCTTTCCGACAACAAAACCATAACAAAGGCGTAATTATAATGTCAAAATGAGCTGTTTTGAAAATGTTATCAATTTTGACTTTTTTATTGGATGATTATCAATTATAATCAATTCTTAATTATAAAATATATAATTATTTTTTGCACTACACAGCTGTTCTTCCGATTAGCAACTAACCGGAACCTCAACTTGCCATTAACTTAACCGGCACTTAAGACCTAACCGAACATTGAGAAAATGCTTTCTTGCTAACAGCCGGTCAAAGTTCCGATTAGTGCTTAGCCGGACATTGAGAAAACGGCCTTTCTTATTGCCGATCGGATCGAATTGAAAACGTAACTGCAATCTTAAGGACAATTAATTTAATTTATTTTTTCAAAGTCCCTGCAAGTTATTAATTACATTTTAAACATTACAATGTGAAAATTACACAGAGCACAATTACTTGCAACACAATACACATAATTATTTTAAGATTGTTTCTTGAATTTAGCACATCCGTTTCCATTCCGGTGGACTTAAACGTAAATAGCATGTACTCCCAAGCAGTTTAACTTGAGTATTTCAATTGCGGTAACTGCAAATGCTTAACGACAACTCAGGTTTGACAACGGCTTTACTGGACTGCCTATAACTTCTTTCCGTCGCGATAATTCCACAACAATTCATCAATTGTTGGCAAATAAACAAACAATCGTCGTTTTCATTAACTAAATTTAATTTTTTCAAACAGCAATTTCACTTGTTAAAATATATTTTGACAGTTTAAAGAAGCCGTACATAGCTTTACAAATAAATTGGTTACTGAACAATCGAAATAAGTAATCGAATGAAAATTATATTAAAAGTAAACTTTCATTTGCTTCATTACTTATATATTATATCTTAAAACACGGCTCATTTTATAAAATTTTTAAAATTTTTGTTTACTTTTTTTACATGTTCATACATAAAATCTGGGTACTCAATTGATTTATACGGTTACAAGTAAATTGAACATCCCTATGGCTGAACGAATAAACATAAATTGTCAATAGTGACATTATAGTTAAGCCAATGTTTTGCTCTCTCGTTCTTTGCTCTCCGAATTGCATCTACCTGGTTATTCTGCCATGAGTGTAGACAGCAAAATCAGTGTTAAAAAAAACACAGAACTGAAAAATTTTGAATGGTAAAAGAAGAATTAAAATGGCAACACTGTTTGTATTTTTCACTTTAAGCTTCATTACCTTGCGTTCTTTGCTCAACGAAGTGCCATCAGTGTTCCACCCTGTGGGAGCAATTAGCGCTGCGTTAAAAGCGTCCGCAGGGCGCAACAGAGCTTCAGCCGCTCCTGCGGTGTTTCTAATATGTATATTAATTCATGTGCCAGAAAGCACTGAGCAAAAATTATTATTAATTTTTTTTAAAGTGTTAGCTTTCGTTTTTAACCGGTTTTTTTGCTTAATATTGCATAAATATTTTGCTACACATGCAGCTCAAGGTTGGAAGAGCTGTGTGCGTGTTTGTGTAATTGTAAGTGTGTGTGTGTGCGTTTATGTAGGACTTTATTATAGCGTGTTTGTTGTGTTTATTTGGCTTTAACTGTGACCTAGTTATTGTGTCTCTATGGATAAGCTGCGCTGCAGCTTCTAAGCAAACAACGAGCTATGCAGCATGTTTAATATGAATTATTTATATTATTAATAATAAGCTTTAATTAATGTATTGCAAAATCTTGCTCTTAATTGGCGATGGCCATAATTGGTAGATGTCTTTTGTGTTTAGCCTGCAATTAAATTGGCTTTTAATATATTATTGAGTCAATTTTATGAGATTGCTATGGAAATTCATAGCAGTTAACTAATGCAGCTCGCAGTGAGCTTCAGTTTATGACACGCTTTTAAGGGCATATTTTTGTTTTTTAGAGAACTTTGCTTCAGTGGATGTCAAAGTATTAAAAAATTCAACATTACGTTTATGCAAAATTGTTCAATAGCAAAATTCCTCGTTACAACAAAATAAACAATATTCTGAGAAAAGCTGCTGCTGCTGCTCGCATTTGAGCTGTATTCAAACGTTGTTTACAAAGAATGGCAGTGTGGTATGTGTATAGGAAAATAACTGCAAATAAAAAATATTATTTTTATATACTACATATCTTCACTTAAAATGCAAAAAGGCATAACAACACATTTCATGATTTTACAGGTGAAGCAAAAAACTTTCTTAATTTTCAAGCGCTTGCACTGAGGTCTTTTAGAATTTTGTGAATAAAAACGTTATTTTTAGTTGTCGTAGTGTACAATTTTGCAAGAACTTGTATTTTGATACGGTGTATAATAATTAGTGAAAAAGTCGATTTTGAGTTTTTTGTTGTTACGCCTTCTTGCATTTTAGGTGACGATACATAACAACAACAACAACAACAACAACAACAACAGCATTTCAGTGCTTAAAGTTATACTAACACACCCATTCAGGAATGTATGTAGATACACGAATAATTCTGTCAGATACTTTTTCATGCAGTTTGATGTTAAGCAAACACACTAAAACCAATGCATGTCACACAGAAAAATTCGCACACACACACACACGCATACATTCACTTCACTGACAGCTTGGCTACCAATGCATTGCATTTGAATTGAGGTCAGTTGTGCAAATATTTATCGTAGGTAATGGATATTTATTCTAAGGATACGTTAACAGCTTTTGCCGCTGTTTTAACGTTGTCGTTTTTTTATATTCTCTATTTTTTTTTTGCTTTTACTAGCACATACGCTGAATTGCGTAAAAGCTGTAAGCTTTTTTGACAAAGCTAGCAAGTTATTTCGCCCGACATAATATGCGTTACCAGGTTGTTGTAGCTACACGTGCGTCACGTTGGTATCTTTGAGCGCGTTCGCATTATTTTTGCATGTCGAACACAGCGAAGAGCAGCTAAAAACAACAGCAAAAAGCATCAACCTAACATATGCCATAAACCTAACAATGCCTTTGGCGGTCTCTAAGAAAAATAATATGAAATTTTGTAGCGGTATGTCATTCGAAATGCTTTAAGCTTGGCCTAAAAGCAGCTTCCATACCTGCACAGAATATATATTTATATAGCTAGCTAGTCATTAAAGCTATACATAGATGTAAATTTCGAAGAAATACTTGTCACAAAGTTTCAAGATAAGATTTAATGAAAGATTTTGAAATTTTTATAATAATGCATTTGTGTATGTGCTACAGTCAAGCACGCACCGTAGAAGTACGATTTATGAATTCATGAATTTTAAAAATTTGTCAAAATCATCAAAAATAGGGGAATAAAATTATGGTCATAAACAAGTTTATACAAAAACCCACATTTTATCTTATCTAATTTTTTTAAGTTCTGACAAAACTAACATAACTTAAATTTTAAAAAAATGTAATTATTAACTATAGACTTTTTAAGGTGCTTTAAATGTGTAGTGTCCTTGCAAAAACCAGTTGATCGACCATTGTTCGGTCGCTGTTCGGCTAAAAAGTCTAGCAAATTCCCATTTTTTGACCGCTGTTTCGCCAAGTAAACATTTAAGGTTAGACTTAAGAGCTAATGAGCGTTAACGATAATGCCTTATCGGTTGAATCATTGGCAAAATTGGAAGCTCTTATGAATAGTCTTAGTACCGGAAATGATCGTGATTATCCTGGCGCAGCAACTAACTCGCATTATTTTCGCGACATCACGAATTAATATCTTGATTTTTAGTTTCTTTAATTATGATTTTTATTTTATATTTGTATATGTGACAGCAGCGAAGACAATATTTTATGTCATTAAGCACGCGTTAGTTATGTTTCCTTGTTTGCTTCTCCTTAAACATGTTAAGTTCCTTAATTTCTGAAGATTTTCGTTCCATTGACAGTAGCTACAGTATGATTCGAGTGCTCCCTAAACAAAGAGCTGTTTGTTTAAGTGAGACTTGGCTTAAAGAATATGTCAGATGCTTTGTTTAGGTTGAGTGGTTTCAAACTATTTCGTGCGGACTGAGTTGGTCATGCAGGTGGAACATCAATATATGTGAGAGAAAATGTTACGTGTAAATTACTCTGCAAGTCGTTACTTGATAGCATCATCGAATATGTAATTTTTTTTTTGTCTTTGTAGTAATATCCAATTGTGATCAAAATTTGCTTTTTGAGTCTGTATATCGTCCAAACCGTACTGTTTATTTCTCACCTTTTTTAAGCACACTGGAAAACATTACACTTTCTTTCACGGACATAATTATAGCTGGCGATTTTAATAGTAAACTCCTAGTAGAAAATAATCTGGTGCAAGATATGAATAGCTTAGGTCTACTTTCTGTCATTACTAAAACGCATACTCACTATACAAAAACCTCTAATACTGTCCTGGATTTATTCTTTGTTAGTGTTAAAACTAGAATCATTCTTTACGATCAATTACCTATATCTAATTTCTCAAAGCATGATCTGATTTTTCTTGCCTTCGACTCACTGACACTGTTAATTGTTTCAGCCACCGCAACTTCAAACACATCAATTATCCTAGACTTGAAACTGCAATATTTAATATACACTGGGAACTTATTTTTCATAAGATCTCAGTTTCTGATCAATTTGATTTTTTCAAGACAATGTCAATAAACTTTTTAATGAGTTTGTCCCTTTAAAGCATAAAAAAATCGATCATAACCAATGGCCCTGGTTCAATAGAGCAATTGAAATCCTAATATTGCTGCGCAATAAAGCGTACAATCGATGAATGCGTTTCAAAACTCCAGCATTATATAAGGAGTTTAAAACTCTACGTTCGAGCGTTGTCAAAGTGAAAGTAGCAAAAAGAGATTTTTCATGGTGGTAAGTTTGGCTCTGTGGTCAATAGTAAGCAAAAGTCACGTGTGATTCGCAATATTGGTCTTTGTCAAAAAACCTTCAGCTCCAGTGATAATGTCAACGTTGAGGATCTAAACAAAAAAATTGTCGATATACCAATGTCTTCGGTTAGTCACAATGCTTATAGAAATGTTAACATGTCCTTTAATGTGGATTCGAGCTTGAGTTTCTCTTGCATATGCCAGGATGATGTATTAAAAAGTATCTTAGCAATCAAGTCGAATGCTATTGGGTATGATGAAGTCAGCCCCATTTTTCTAAAATATGTTGCTTCCGTGGATACTTTCATATATTACTTATATTTTTAATTCTATGCTCACGAGTTCAATTTTCCCTAAGGAATGGAAGAAAGCTAAAATTATCCCAGCATCGAAATCACACAACGAGCACCGTCCTATAGCAATCCTGCCATTCACATCAAAAGCGTTAGAACGGCTAATATGTCAGCAAAGCAACACTTACCTGCATAAAAATGGTTTGATAACTGATAGATAATCGGGCTTTAGGGCCAAATTTAGTTGCTTAACTGCCCTCATCGATGTATCAGAAGACTTGCGTTCTGGTTTAGATGACAATGGAGTTGGGTTTCTAGTTCTTTTGGACCACTCTAAGGCTTTCGACACAGTCGACCACGACATTTTAGTGACCAAGCTTCTTAACATGTTCAATTTTACATCGTCAGCTGTGAATCTGATTGCGTCTTATCTTTCTGGAAGTTCGCAAGCCGTTTTCACAAATAATGTCTCGTCGGTCTTTCTTCCCATTAAAAGTTGTGTTCCTCAAGGGTCTTTCTTAGGTCCTCTTTTTTTTCTTTATATATTAATGAACTGCCTAGTGTTTTAAATAATTTTAGGATGCATATGTATGCTGATGACGTTCAGTTATACGTTAATTGTAAACGTGAGCATTTTTATGACTGTATATCCCATCTGAATAACATCCTTTAAAATATTGGTGATTGGGCACTCAAGAATGGCTTAAGCCTTAACACTAATAAGTCTAAATGTCTAGTGATTACGAAGAAAGTTATTGACATTTCCACTGCAACTCCTCTTCTATTAAATGGTAGCAATATCGAATTCATAGACTCTGCTAAAAATCTGGAGGTAACCTTTAACAAAACGCTTACTTGGAATAACCACAAAAGTAACACAGTCGGTAAGATCAACGGCATGCTTCGTGTTTTGTGGACGACACAGCATTTTACACCTCTGCATATACAAATGCTACTTATCAAAACATATCTAATACCAACACTGTTATACCGATGTGAAATTTTTTCTAATTGTGATAGTTTAAGCTAAAACAAATTAAACGTTCTTTATAACAATATTGCTCGTTATGTATTTGAACTGAGAAGAAGAGATCATGTTTCTTAGTACGTTAAAAGTATCTATGGCGTAACCTTTGAAAACTTGTTGAACTATCGCACGCTTTTATTGCTGCATAAGATTATTTGCAATGCAGAACCCAGCTACTTTTTTTGAGATTAAGGGCCGTTTTCTCAATGTCCGGTTAAGCACTAATCGAAACTTTAACTGGCGGTTAGCAAAAAAGCATTTTCTCAATATTCGGTTAGGTCTTTAGTGCCGGTTAAGTTAACGGCAAGTTGAGGTTCCGGTTAGTTGCTAATCGGAAGAACAGCTGTGTAGTGTAAAAAATTGTTATTTATTTTATAATCAAAAATAGATAGAATTTCGAGGATTTCGTTTTTTTCTAACTTGAATTCGATCCAAAATAGAAAAAGGACATATGCGCATAGACGTGACTACGTGAAAGAGTAATGCACTTTCTTCATATGCAATGAAGTTCGGCACTCTGTTGCGTTTTTAAATTATTTGTTAATTAATCCTTGTTAGATATTTACAACTTTCACTCCAAAAATAAAACAACAAACAAGCGTAAACAGCTGATTTGCAGTTTAGCGTAGTCACAATTGAAAAAATTCACAATTAATGACTTAACCGACAGTTACTTAACCGACACTTGGTGAAAACGGAACTGTTTTTTTAAGAGCTAACCGGACATTGAGAAAACGGCCCTAAATTTTTCTCGATCCAGCCTAACAAATAAAATTAATTGTTTACGTTTTTCTTGTTTGACGTCTGAAATGCAGTTTTTCATTCATTCTGTACGTCTTTGGAACGCACTTCCCAATAGTTTAAGATCATGCAATAACACTGTGTAATTCAAAAACAATTTAGCATTACACTTTTCTTCGCTGTAGATAATAGTTGAATATGTTAAATAATTGAATTGTTAAAAATATGTTATTAAGTTAAAGCTCGCTTATCATTGTTTAATGCTATACCTTTATGAATGTACCTAACTTGTTTGTTACCAGTTATTATGTTTTAAATTTTTTGTATTATAACATATGTAGTTTTGGGATTTCTGCCCTTCATTATTACTCATTCATTTATTTAATCTTAGTATATTTTTTTAAATATTTTTTAGTATATTTAAGCTCTATTTATAACAGGTGTTTTTGCTTCTACGCTACCGTGACTGATATTAAGGTTTTAAACTTTGTTGTGCCAATTTTCGAAATAAATAAATAATAAAAATAATAATAATAAAAACTTTCGGACAAACGTTAGTGGTTCCACCGTTCATAACTTGTTTTACTGCTGTTGGGTCACTGATTACACCGTGTTACACACATTCTGTCCTATGAACCAAATTTACTTTTTCGGAAAGGGGATAAAAAATAAAAATACACGTGTATCGGCGATTTTCATGTACACGTCAGAATTTTTTTTTTAAGTTTGAAGTATATATTTATTTTTTTAATGGTTATCGTTTTTTTTAGGTTTCAGTTCGTTAAAAAAACCATTTTTTTATTACTTTTGTTTTATAAAAATAAAGAATTGTTACATTAAAAATTTTAATGTTTTTCGCCATTAAAAACACCACTCCTCTGAAATATGTGGGTAACCGATTTTTGCAAACAGCGAATCAATGTCACAACAATAAGCCAAGTTTTTTTCCCGATCTTCATGCAATCTAAAAAATTGGTCATATGGAATAGTGCTACCTCGATCACGAGCGGCTGTTATTTTAAAATCAGCCGCCACTATATTCCACTGCTTAAAGCGTGATGCAAAGAGTTCTGCTGTTCTCCTCGACGGCTTGCGTTATAAAATACGGCATTGCAGTCCCAATTTCACTGGGTGTTGCCACAAATTCCGATACTTGTGGACTCTCGCATCTCGCATTCGATGGAAGAAAAGTTGATAGCAGTTTTGGTACAACTGTTGATTCTGCATCGCTTATTTCGGAAACATTATCAAAAATCTCCACTGAAGCCGCTACACGGTCTTCTGGTGAGTACAGAACTGCTGGAATTACCGATTCTACATTAGCGTAGCGAATTTTGTTGCGGTGAATGTATTGGTACCCTTTTGTTTGAGCAACAGTTACACAAAAGTAGCACAATTCATTGCAGTGCTCCGTGCGTGGTAGCCAAATTATTGGTACAGCGTACTTTATATTTAACTGATGGAAGCATCAATAAACTTGCACAAATTTCTGTAGCAATAGTCGCACACGACTTCCGGAGTATACCACAAGTAAGAAACATAAGCAGTCTTAAATATTTTCTGAAACGAATTCACCACTGTTTTAGTAATATTTTTGAAATTTTTACTTGGTGCGAATAAGCCACAAACGTAACAAAAGTTATTTCGCGTCGAACACTGCATTTTTTTCAGATCAAATATATAGAAATACGTTTTCGCACAACAGAACTTAAAACAGTATTGCAATTCCTTATTTCATCTGTCAGAAGGGGCCCTCAAACGATACTACATGTCCATCCGACCTGTCAAGTCATCACACATGTAGTATCGTTTGTGTGCAAGAAATCAAGGCGGATGGACATGTCCGATGGAAGTTGGATGGACATGTAGTATCGTTTGAGGGCCCCTAGACCAGTTGTAAGTGTTGTAAAAGTCAAAAACTGTTTAGTGTTAGAAGGTTACTATTGATTAACTACAACTATATCGAGTAGGATGGGTCAAAAAAAATTTTTTTTCCTAACGCTTTAGTAGTTTAAAAATTTGGAGTCCCTTCAAGTTATGCTAAGAAAAGTGAAAAAAATATTTTTTTTTCAAAAATAATAAAAATTGGGGAAAATCTGAGAATTGATAAAAATTGTTTTTAAAAAATTTTACGTGCTACAGACATTTCCACGAGTCTGCCTGCAAAAAATCAGCTCGATTAGATCACTGAAAAAGGGTTAAAAATCGGTCCAAAGGCTTCTTCCACACAGGCCACTACGAGCTTTATACTTCAAACTTAAAAAAAAAAATTCTGACGTGTACATGAAAATCGACGATACACGTGTATTTTTATTTTTTCCCCTCTTTCCGAATATGTGCATTTGGTTCATAGGACAGAAAAAAATGTATTTTTTGTAACACCGTGTTATTTTCGATTGGGGTTGTTTTTATCAGAACCATACCAAAATCGTTCTTCTCATCTCATCATCGTATCACTAATCATACTAAACTTACTCATACTATACAGGGTGCGACATATCTTATGTCGGTATGTAAACATTGAATATCTTTGACATGTATCAGCTGATTCAAATGAGTAGACAGTATTTTCTTTTTATACGTTCAAACCGAAACAACGCGTCTTTTTTTTTCAGAGAAAGCGAAACAGTTGACGGGAATCGATATCGGTGGATATTGGCTCATTATGTATGCCCTCAAATATGTGAAAAATGTCTGGGCAGTTACTGGTTTAAACAAGAAGGTGTGTTATGTCACATTCAAACAATGCAGTTTCTGTAACGAAAATTTCATGTACGTGTGATGTCATAAAATGATGACATTGATTAGCCACCCTGATCTCCAGATTTTACAATACCAGTTTTTCTTTTGTGAGGTTATATGAAAAGCAAAGTAGATGCGAGCAAGCCTCAGACCATTGACGAGCTTAAGGAAAACATTCGTGCTGAAATCAACGCTATACCATCATTGATGCTCAAAAAAGTGATGGGGAAAACGCAGCAAAAAGAGCACATTTTGCGTTGGCTAAAAGAAGCGGACAATTGATTGATTTTATATTCAAAATTTAACCCAAATAAATTCTGTAGAACCAAATTAAATGAAAATTTCTCATATCGGTGATTAAATGTCAAAGCGCCCAAGTTTCTGACATCACTATTTTTGAAAAATTTGTAACTCTCTAGATGGATATTTCTCCTGAAAAGTATTATAACTGCGTACTTTTTTTTGGATTTAAAATTTTATTTTAAAGATATACACTGTGAAAAATATCCAAAAATCTTAAAAAGTACAATAAGTGCGTGTATTCAAATAGATGTAACTTTGAAATCGTAAGTTGTACAGAAAAAAGTGTAAAAAATATATATTAAAGATCTTGAATTGGTCTTTTTGGTGGTATGTTTTTTTGCAGCATTTTTATGAAAAATTCTATTTTTTTAACCTGAAATCTTCAGTCACATTTTTCATAGTCTTCGCAATAAATTTTATATATTTTTAGTTTAGTGTTGAGTTAAGGCATTAATTTTAAAGATAAACACACAATTTGATGTTGGGATTCCAACGATTGCTATTTTTAACGAATTTTTTAAAAAATGCCCACAAAAGATTTTCTATTTTTATACCAAAAATTCCATGTTTTTAGGTTTATACCGATGAATATCTAAAATATTATATGTTATTATCCAAATAAATCCATTTGAATTCAAATGAAGCCAACAATTTGTAAAACGAAAAATTTTTTATTTTTTTTTTTCATTTTTTTAAAAACTGTTACGATATTTGAAAATATGGAATTTTTGGAGTAAAAACAAGAAATATTTTGAAGGCATTTAAAAATAAAATCGTTAAAAATAGCAATTGTTGGAATCCCATCCTAAAATTGGGTGTTTGTCTTTAAAATGGATGCCTTAACTAAACACTACACTAAAAATATAAAAAATTTGTTGCAAAGACTATGAAAAATGTGACTGAAAATTTCAGGTTAAAATAAAAAGGAATTTTTCATAAAAATGCTTTAAAAAAATATACCACCAAAAAGACAAATTCAAGATCTTTTAAATATATGCACACTTTTTTCTGTGTAACTTTCGCTTTCAAAATTAAGTCTATTTGAATACATGCACTAATTGTATTTTTTTTTGTTTTTTTAATATTTTCACAGTATATAACTTTTGTAAAAAAAAGATTTTTATCAAAAAACAAAAACACAATTTAAGTTACACAGTGCAACACGAAAAAAAATAACCAAATACGGACACCACTACGTGATAAAACACAAAAAAAAGACCCCTGTCTTCCAGTTTTGGCCAAAGTCCTCCAGGTTTTTCTATGGGCCCCCAAAGATGTGGGGCCTTGGTGTCATTTTTGAAAAAAAATTATCATTTCTCAAGCTCATATTTTGCAAACCGTTAGGAATTTTTATTTACTCTCTGAGGCAAGGTTGTAGCTCTTATCATAAAGAACAAAAATTGTGAACATTTAAAATAAAAATAACTTCACCTTCAAGGTCAAAATCAAACTTTTAAAAATGAGCGAAAATGGCCCAAAAAGCGTTTTTTTTATTTTCCGCTTTTACGAACAAATTTACTTTATGAAAAATGCGCCCATTTTCTTTGGCCTGGTAGGGCTTACAGCGCTGATTAAAATCCCAAATTTTTTTTAAGGAGGCCGATCCAACTTCTTGAGATATAGGCCTTTATAGCTTGAGTATATAATCGCTTATATCTCACCCATTTCTTATCCGATCTGGTTGAGATGGGTATTGTTGAGAAGACCTTTGAAAACGCTACAAATCTGTATATAAATATGTTAATTTTTATTAACTCATTGGGGCAAATTAAAAAAAACAGATTTTTAACCTCACTTTTTTAATAAAAATCTGGTTTTCTCAAAAAACAGCCCTAGTAAAAAAACAATTGAAGTGTAAGAAAATAAGCGTTTTCTGAAAAAAAAGTTGATTTCAAAACTTTGAACGTAAATAATTGTCAGTCAGGAGGCCGAGTGTGTGAGTGCACTGTACCTTTACTGATAGTAAGCGTATTCTAATAAAAATTCTCAAGCTGGTGGGTGAGTTCCCGTGCCCAACTGTCAAACAACTACCTGGAAGCAAACATCTGCATTGAGTTCACATAAAAACAACCCAAAATATAAAAATATACCAGGAAACACATTTTAGCTCTTGTCATAAAGATGAAAATGTGAACATATAAAATCAAAAAAAATTCTATCAAAAAACTACCTGCAAGCAAACATCTGTATTGAATTCACATTGTAGCTCTTGCCATGTTTAATGTCTTGTATGTTTAATTAACGCTCAAAAATGAAATATGCCTGGCCAGAACCATGTGTTTGTCCAAGGGTTAACATCGTTTAGGTAGCGCTTATGTATCACGCAATCACACACCGACCGCAGCAGCACAGGCAATGCAGACTACTAACCTACAAAGTTAAAAAAAAAATCGGAAACACAAAGGTCAGATTTTGCTCAAAATCAGTCGAATTGATATGGAATCATCGATATATGGAAATCGGTTGTTTTTGAAATTAGTCAAAATTTACATATATACATTAGAGTGGACCTAATTTTAAAAAGACCACCCAAAAGGCTCAAACTGTTGTAGTTGATAAAAAAATTCGTGAACAATTTTAGCAAGATCGGATGCATATAAACCCGTGCGCACACGGCTTAAAGTTTGTACAAGTGCATGAAAAAAAAAAATTTTTTTTAATATTTTCATATGCAATTCCTTTTGAAATAAGGAAACAGTAAAATTTTTTTTTAATTTTTCAGTTTAATAAGAGTATTCACCGCAAATTACTTGAATAACTCAGGGGGTAATATTTTTTTTTTTTTGATATTTCCCATTAATATTTGAATTATTTTCGACTAATCTTGGTGCGCTGATTTCAAAACTATTATTACTTTTTTTTCTAGCATCACCAGTTTTTGAGATAAGCTTCAGTAAAATTGTTCAATGACTTTTTATTACTTTTTCTAGATTTTATGGAACGATTTCTGGCACCAAGATTAGTCGAAAATAATACAAATATTGCTGGAAAAATCCAAAAATAAAAATGATGTCCCCCTGAGTTATTCAAATAATTTGAGGTGAATACCCTTACTAAACTAAAAATTTTTTGGAGAAAACAAAAAAATCTTAACTGTTTCCTTATTCCAAATAGAATTGCAAATGAAAATATTAAAAAAAAATTTTTTTCATGCTCTTGTGCAAACATTAAGCCGTGTGCGCACGGGTTTCTATGCATCCGATCTTACTAAAATTTTACACGAATTTTCTTTTCATCCATTAGCGCAGTTTGAGCCCTTGGGACGCTCCATGTAGTGCTTGGAAATGTTCCCCATACAAATAAGGTCCACTCTAATATACATACAAATCAAAATATACACATTAGAGAAAAATAAAAGCATTATGCTCCTGAACGAAGTAAAAGGGCTATGGATTTGCAGTTATGCCCTTTGTTTGAACCTCGTTCGGTAATGCTTTCCTTTTTCAACCACTCTTCGGCCACTGTTTTTTTTTACACGTGATAATTTTCATCATAATACACCCATCATGTCATGCCTATTCCAGGGTATAGCACCAATCATACAAAGCCTACTCATACTATATATGGGGCTTTCCATAGTGACTGGTGCGACAGTTTAGTTGAGAATCCCTAATGTTTATGCCTGTAACTTTGTATTTTGATGTAATATAATTATCAAATAGATATTTTACAATAGAATATGAACCGACTTATAAAACTTTACCCGAAAAAAATAACTCATATTAATATTTTGCTGATATTTCATTGGTTAAAGAAGTGTGACTGGTGGGACAGTCAAAAATACCTCACCTCCTTCTTCTACACTGTCAATCGAGATTTGAGCCCAAATACTATAGATATAGTCTTTTACCATGTTATGAAATTATTAAATTGACTTCAACAGAAACTAAAAATTAGCAACAAGTTTAGTTTCTACAAGAAAATATAGAAAGTAGAAATTGTGACTATTGGGACAGCGTGGGATTGGTGGAAAAAATAGTACTACTCGTTCACATTAAACAACAACTTGTCATAGTTAAAAAAATACTTAGTCTTGTTTTTTCTAAATAATTTTTACAAATCATGTAAATTTAACTATTAAACACTGCGCTAAGAATAAATTGGTTACAATTATATCAATTTAAGAAAATAACTCATTTTACTATTTCCCATGGAATGCTCCATATACGATAATTATTAGAGCAATTCACAATCTTGCGTATTTGAGAATGCAAGTTTGTGCAATTGTAAAAACTTTCAATCAATTGTCGGTCATTTTCGGTTTATTTTGCTACACTTGTTGTAAACCATGAAATTGACAGTTGATTAAAAAGATTTTATGTCAAAAAAGTGCCTTAAGACACAATTGATTGGTTTTTTTATTCGTTTATATTTCATATCAGTTTTTTTTTCCTTCCTTTTTTTTACTATCAGCTGTCAGTTTTCGGCATAGTATTGCATATGCATAGTAAATATGAGATATGATTTTTAGTATTTCATATTTAAAATAGCGTAGTAAATGAATCCATGTATATTTGTTAGTGTAGAGTGCAAATATACTCTACCATTTTGCAAGTGCTGTGATGCAAGACCATTTGCAACAGATTATGAACCCTATTATATTAAATATATCAATGAAATATTATATTAAATATATCAAATATATCAAATATGAAAGCCCTATTATATTAAATATATCAAAATCAAGCATTCTATGCTTGAACCAATCAAGGTTTTCTCTTGCCAATTCCATAAAAAAATTCCCAATTCCCGCAGCATTTTTCTTAAATTGAGAATATATAAAATTTATGTTATTGATAAAAAATTTCTTGGTCCAAGAAATATTTTCCTAAAACATCAGTAGGGCAGTTCATGGCCTTATTGCATAGTTGAAAATGCAAAATAATCCACTTTTACATAAACAAAAAGCATTAATATGTATTTGTAACATTCATGCATATGCTATAACAAAAGGATGTTGCATATGCAAATCTAATCGTATTACTTAACGCTATTGTCAACGAATGTCTTTATTCGCATTGAACACAACCACCGATAGTTTCTGAACAGTGCTTTTTGAACAGCTGTTTTCATCGTTTACATTATAAGCGGCAAAAAGTTTCATTTATTATTAAAAAAGTGCTAAATAAATGCACGGAGTGTTAAAAAGAAAAAATTAAAAGGGAAAATGCCAACACAAAATGGATGGAGGAAGAAATTCTTAAATTTTGGATTTTTTACAGGAGCCCAACGTAAAATGTAAACAAAAACAGCTGTTGCAAAGCAGTTGCAACATCATAATATTAAAGGTGTGTTCACAAACTTCTACCCTTTCAAAAACGCATTTGCAACAATGCAACAAGATCGTGAACTGCCCTAGTGTATATCTTTTCGATTCTACGCTAATATTCTTTTTTAAATTATGCTTAATTCAAATACAGAATTTTGTTAGCAATAAATTTCTTACAAGAGAAAAATTTGATTGATCCAAGTAAATCATTTTATTATAATAATATCATTTTGCTTAATTTATGATACTTTTTTTAGAAAAAAAGAACAATTTTTATAAAATACGTGTAAATCTTATTGTAAAAATAAGCAAATTTGGCAACATACAAAATTATTTCAGAAGCTAGAAAAGAATTTGCTTCACTTTCTTATTTAATTTTTATTTATTTAGAATTAATTTTTAATTTGGCTTTAATTTTTTTTTCAAAATAATAAAATTTATAATTTACGAGAATCTTAACAAATCAATTAATTGCACTGCATGTCCTGCTTTAGTAATATTATTTTACAATTTAAATTGCAACACAATTTTTCCTAATATAATATTAACCCTGGAATAAATTTTCTATCCACATTTTGTCAAAACTTTAGATAAAATATTTGCATAAATATTTTCAGATCAATAGTATTTTTAATTAGACAACAATTTTTGGCAAAATAATAACTTGAAATCATTGCTTATTATTATAATTTGAAAAAATCTCCTTTTGCTTCAATAAACTTTGTAAAGAGCTTATACATTTAATAAAAATATGCATAAAAATATTTTAAATACCAAGTAGAATGTGAAATATTTTACCTATTTAAGCATTAACTAGCAATATAAACATATATTTTTTTTATTTTACATAACAAAATAAACAATTTTTCTTGCAAAATTCGCTTTACCTATCGACGCTTTCTATTGAAAGCCACACTTCGTTTCGACAACTTTCAATAGAGACTTTTATATGTGAAATTTTTAAAAATAATAATAATACAAATACCAGAGAACTCAAGAAATAAATAAATAAATAGCTACGAGTAAATAAAGCAAATATGTGCTTCTTGTAAACATTATAAATATTCATAAATTTGCTTGTATGTAAATTTGTAATGCACTTGCTTGCTTGACTTTAAGGTAAAGTGCAGTAGTCTATGTAAAAACGTGTTGATGTGTGTGCGTATGAGAGTGTATTGCTGTGTAAAATTTGTGTGCAACTAGTGCTGGAGGATAGCAAATAAAAATGTTTTGCAAGAGCATATTGAAAAAAGGTGCATTTCAATAAAATGCAGAGCTTCTGAGCTGTTTTTATAATGCACAACTACTATTGCTATCTGAATGTGGATAAAAATTATACGAATATTTTTATTTTACGTCTTTTCCTTCCAATAATATTATTCTTTTAAAAGAATTTCTTGATCTTAATGCCGCAATACATTTAAATAAATATATGTACGTCTTTAATATATTATTTTTATCATCTTATTTTCCAACTCAGTTCTTTAGAGTAAAGCAAATTATTTATTGTAAAAAAATTTTTGAATTTATGTTCTGCATTCTTTTTTAAGTTTGAGATTAATTTTGAGCTCACTGGATTGCCTACTTATAAATATAATAAAGGATATTAGTTCTAGAAAATAACGCTAATAGAATTTTTTTTCTTTTAACATTATTACTATTTTGAAATGATTGCTCGTTCACATCCTTAAGTCTCTATAGAATAATCGTATTTAATTACAACTACTAATTGGAGTTTTATTAAACATATCTTAATAATAACTTATAATCTATGAATCTCGTACAAACAAGAAGTTCATATTTTCTCAACATAACTTTTGTTATTCAAAACACAAAATCAATAGTTTTTTCTTTGTCGCATAAATAAATTATTTTTCACCAACTTTTGCTATACATTGCATATTTGGTACAACTTTTTACGCCTCAATATTTCTAGTAATAGCCCACTTACAAAGTAACAAATACAAAAAAAAAACTACATGGTCTGTGTTTTCAAAAGAACACAATTGACAAAGTTTTGTGCTTGCGTTGGTTTTCATAATTGTTATAAATGCTCTGAGAGAAACAAACTTTTAATTGTGTCATTTGGAAAAGTATCTAAGGATGCAAAAAAGAAAGTTGTGAAAAGGAAGCTTTGATATACGGATATTCCGTATTCCAGGGGAATGAATTTTTTTGCAGAGGAATAAGACTAAAGATGACAGAAAAGGGATGGAGCAAAATAAAGCTAACAGAATCCTATAATCTGCGATTATATTGTTCAGAAGCATTACTTACAGTTGATTGTGTAGCCTCTAAGCCGGATTCGTTAGATATTAACAGGAATCAAACAAAAAAATAAGATATTTTAAATAGTATCAAAAAATAGTCAATAGAAATCATTTCAAAAGAATTCTTTCTTCAAAAGGATATTCCGAAGTTATAAGAAAAAAGATTTAGCTAATAATGCCAACATTTTTGGTATAATTCCATGTTTCGGAACTTTGCAACAACTTTCACTATTTGTTTCTTTTACCATATTTGCTTCTAATTTCATCACTCCAAGGCACAGTGTAACACTTTCGTTTAAGCTGCGGACAAATTTAAAAAAGGTGGCGTAGAGCATAAAACATGTTAGGATTATTTAAAATATCGTGCATAGACTATTTCTTTGTAAGTATTACGAAAATTAATGAAGTGGGATTAAAATCAAAAAAAGATTTCATACAAAAAAAATATTAAATAGAACGGTTTCCAAAGAATAATGATGTGTAAAATGAGTGGTACGTAATTAGTTTTAAGTACCTTTAAATTTTTGCTAGTGTATTCGCTCTTTCAATTCGAAATGGTTGTTATATTAATGGAATATATAATTCAATGTTACCATTCATAATAAAAACGAACAGCAGTATTCTATACTTTAAAAGGATCAATTATACACAAAAATTTTATAAATTACATAAAGTTTGCAATTATCCAAAGAAAACTTGTGTTTTTTACAGAGATTGTTTAGTAATTCTTTGGATTTTCACTTTTTGACTTTTTTCCGAAAATGAATTTAACAGCGTATATTTATCCTTTTGTTGTCACTCTGCCATTAAAACTTAGTGACTTTATGAGTACAGTGGCTTCAATTTTTGCCGTAAGTTGCAATCTTTACTATGCACTCCAGGTTTAGAAATTTGTTAATAAGAACAGAAAATTCCGTTCACCTTCTATACAAAGTGACGTCATCAGAACAGTAAGACCTTTATAAATTCCCACAAAAATTAATGTTTTAACATTAAATTGTGCACATGAGCTTCAATAAATAAAATGTACTCTGTGTTTCAAATGTGAATTATTTGGAAAGGAAGCACGCCTCATATAAGTGACGTCATCAAAATAATACAACACTCAAGACATCGATTCAATCGAAATACGGTCTGGGGGTATTTTAACTTTGGTCCAGCCGAATACATTTCCTGACAAGTTATTCTTGTCTAAGTCCTTGTCCAAATCCCTATCCTTATCCTTGTATTTCATACGTGGTAAAAGAAATAAAAACGTTAGTACGTACAATATCAATAAAGAAATAATATAACTATAAAAAGTAGCATAAATGAAGTATAAATAGTAGAATAAAATAGTAGAATGAAACAGTAGTAGAAAAATTAGTAGAAAATAGTAGTAGAAAATCGTAGTAGAAAATAGTAGCATAAAATAGTAGTAGAAAATAGTAGTAGAAAAAGTAGTGGGAGAAGTAGTTGCGAATATAATTGGAAACATAAATATCAAAATTTACTATCATACCCAAATCATTATGCCATACCATTTTACCATTCCATCATATCACACATCTATCATACAATAATTATCATCATTTTATACGTTATGGAAAATGTACAAGAAATTTGTAAAAGATATAAGATTCCAAAAAAGGAGTACAACTAGCTGTGGAAAATAATAGTTGTAGAAAATAAAGGAAATAGTATTTGAAAAATTAGTGAAAAATAGTAATAAAAATTAACATTTTTTTACTTTACAATCATACCAAACCCATCATCATATACTCGTACCATCTCGTACCATAACATCATACCATACCATCATATCGTACCATCATATCGTATCTTCATTCCACACGTACTTCAAAGTAGTAGCACAAAGAAAATTATAAAATGGTAATATAATGAGAAATTTAAACAATACCCTCAACATATTTTTTTACTATGGATTTTTGCAATAACTCTGATTTTGATTTTGCTTGTTTACTTATGCTTTTTTTGCATATTTTTGTTTTTACTCTTCACTTATTGCTTTTGCTTTTGCTTTTGATTTTATTTTGCTTTTACTTCTGCTTTTGCCATTTCATACGCAGTTCAAAATCGTAGTAGAAATAACAGTCGAAAATAGTAGTAAATATGATGCATAAAATGAAAATGCATATTAAAGTTGAAGCATAAATAAAAAATATAAACACTTCAACATAGTTGCCTTTTGCTCATTTCCGTTTGCTTTTGTTTTTGCTATCGCTTTATGCTTTTGCAATATATTTTACTTTTTTTTCATTTGCTTTTGCTTGTTTGTTTTTTGTTTTTGTTCATTCGCTCTTATTTTTGCTTCAACATTTGCTTTAGCTTTTGTTTTTTAAAATAAATAAGCAAAGAGTGCTTATTGATTTTAATTTTGCTTTTATCTTGATTTTAAATTTGCTTTAGCTTTTGCTTTTGCTTTGCTTTTGTTTATTTGATTTTGTTTGTTTTTTGCGCATTCGATCCTGCTTTTGTATTTGATTTTGAACATCTGGTTTTACTTCTGCTTTCCCTTCTTCTTCTTCTTATTTTGGTATTGCGACTGCGCTTGCTTTTTTTTTTGTTTTAATTTTTTTTCATTTTTATGTGTACATAGCTGCGTTCATTTCGCTTTAATATAATCGCTATAACAAACTTTCTCAAAGGAACGGCAAGAAAAACGACTCATGCAGGGCAATCAATCATGATGCAATAACTATTAGGTGTCATGAGAACGCGTGTCATTCACAACTGTTGTGAACTATTATTGTAGCGATACCTTAGTGAACGATGTTTTTCTCTGAATGTGTTTTGCTCTAAACGCCAGAAAAATTTAAAATTATTTAATTTAATTATTGTTATTATACAATTATATAAATAATTTAAGTGCAACTGTTGACTCCGCTGAATGCGGCCATTGTGTGTGAAACACGCTGTATATTTTATTTTCTCTTGATTAACATTCGATGGTCGCATCTCGTGAGAAAATAGGTAGCTGTCAAGGCAACCTAATAGTGATTGTATCAAGTAAACAATTAATTCGGAAAATGAAATTACAGCTCATAAAATTATGCAGGTGCGGCACCTATGTTTCAAATTTTTGAAAGGCTATATAACAATTTTATATGGATAGCAAAAATAATCCTAGTTGTTAGAGGATTTTTTTTTTGTTTTTGTTTTGCATGTAAAAAAAAATAATCTGGGGCCGAATTACAGCTTCCGTGATCGAGAAAAATTACGAAGGGCACGACGAGACAAGTGCCTATCAATCTAGTACAATTTTGCTCGTTCACGGATGCTGTAATTCGGCCCCTGGATTATTTTGGAGCGAATGGAACGCAGCTTTTGTTTCTTTTAGATCTTGATATTCATTTTGCAATATTTCCAAGCATCGATGATGCATTACCGTTACATTAAGATCTTGCATTAGCCTGATGACGTCATACACTTGTTTTTTTTCATAAACCTTAAAAATCCATCTTTACAATGGCACCATCAAATTAACCGTAATGCCTACAGTCACCGAAAAAAATTTGTTGCAACGCCGTGACGTGCTTATTGCATGTTCGATATAGATGCGGCACTCTCCGTGCTTCGTGACATCATACATTTGTTTTTCTATTTTTGTGAGGAGGGCATTGAAGCAATCTTTACTGACTTAAAATAATTTTCACCTTAGCACCTATATTTAACGAGTAACAATTCCATGCAACGATTAAGCATTTTTGTTACTTAAGCGTCTCCTTCTGCGTCGATATGACGTCATATTTTTATATTGTCATGATTTTTAAGAATCTACTTTAAGTTTTTATTTCTTCTTAAGAAAAAGAGCTCTTGTACTTAGAGAGCTATAATTTCTTGCAATGTCATTACTTTTGCATTTTCAGTTTTTTGGATACCACGGTGTAAGCTGTAACGTTGTCGCTTCAAAATTCTGAATAAAATTCCTAGTCATTTTATGTCTTACTTTAAACCTTTTTTTGTTATATAAAGTATGTTTCTAAAATCGGTTATTTTTGAGAAAGAAGAATAAGAATTAATGTTATCATTAAACAGGTATGTACAAAAGTTCTGAAAAGATCACTCTAAATCGTAAGCAAATTTGCAGCATATCTTGCGATATAAAATGTTTTTGCGAAGTTAAGATCCTTTTTAAAATAAAAATATTGTTTTGCTTTTGCAAAGTATTTACAATAAAATGTTTTGTAAACCTTGCAAAAGAGCAAAAGTTTTTTTTCAGCTTGCTATATGTTTATTTTGAGAAAAACTCTGTTTTGTAGTTATTACCGTTAAGGTTACACTGTGCAACGTGATCTCTGAGCAGCTGTAGTACATAAGATTGTCTTTTGCCAGTGCTAATAACAATAACAACTCTAACAACAACATTTAATGTCTAATTGTGCAAAACATTTAATGAGTATTTTTTTCTCATTTACTCCTCCTTCTTGTGGAACTATTTGTCTGAACATTTAACTGCTATTGTTATGGCTAAATAAGTTGTTGCTACTTCGAGCTCTTGTTTTCTCTTAACTTACTTTCACTAATGTGTATTCTGGTTCTTTTTTCTTTTCTTATTATTTTAACAATTTCTAATTTTTTCTCTTTTGGCTTACTTGCTTTCTGCAAACAAAATAACGAACCTAGGTGGCAAAGAACTTGCAACAAAGACCAAGGCTGTTACTGGCAACATTCTGGCATATTTCACCGCTTATCGCTACGACACCTCGGCTGCATTTCGTGTACGGCAGCAAGTGTTATTTTTTAATGGATTAACCCGTTGGTACAGATATTTTGTTGTTCTTATTTTGTTGTCCTTGTAGTCTGCATTGTCAAAATGTTTGTACGACAAGCTGGCTGAAAGTGAAACTGAGCATCGTTTTTCGATGAAAGGGCATTTTTGCCAATATTAAAAATGGTCCAAAGGAGAGTGTTTTTGTAACATATAGCCAAAATGTACAAGTAAAGCATATTTGTCTTATGGTAGTTTCTCATCATGCGTATCTATAAAGTTAAAATGAAAAATACAATAAAGTGTTATTGTTTATATACTTAAGGTTGGTTTTTTAAGCGTTTGGTTTATGAAAATTAAAGAAAATACAGAAATATTGCATAAGTAAATGTCATATTTGTTTGGATCAAGAAACCAATGCCGTTTGAGAAAATTAGTATTTTCTTTGGCTTTTGTATAAGTACTCTGAATTTCGAAAATCAGTAATGGCGTATTTTCAAAGTTTCCACAAATTTTATTCATGATGACCTTTCGGTAACCTTGAACTTTGTCTTTTATGTAATCTATACTTATAATAAAACTATAAAAAAAATCTGTACATTGAATATTTTTTCAAAATTCTTTTTGCACTGAACATTTTGAAAACATTTTGAAAACATTATTGCAATATCTCTTTCCGATCAAAAGTTATAAACACATCTATATCAAGAATCTCACATCATCTAGATGAGTTTATCTATACTTATAATAAAACTGTAAAAAAAAATCTGGACGTGAAATATTTTTTCAAAATTCCTTTTGCACTGAACATTTTGAACGTTGTAGATTCCAAAAATGTAATTTCTAAAAATATTGTCCGTCTGTCTGCCTATCTGTCTGTCTGTCTGTCAGTCTGTCAGTCTGTCAGTCTGTCAGTCTGTCAGTCTGTCAGTCTGTCAGTCTGTCAGTCTGTCAGTCTGTCAGTCTGTCAGTCTGTCAGTCTGTCAGTCTGTCAGTCTGTCAGTCTGTCAGTCTGTCAGTCTGTCAGTCTGTCAGTCTGTCAGTCTGTCAGTCTGTCAGTCTGTCAGTCTGTCAGTCTGTCAGTCTGTCAGTCTGTCAGTCTGTCAGTCTGTCAGTCTGTCAGTCTGTCAGTCTGTCAGTCTGTCAGTCTGTCAGTCTGTCAGTCTGTCAGTCTGTCAGTCTGTCAGTCTGTCAGTCTGTCAGTCTGTCAGTCTGTCAGTCTGTCAGTCTGTCAGTCTGTCAGTCTGTCAATCTGTCAGTCTGTCAGTCTGTCAGTCTGTCAGTCTATCAGTCTGTCTGTCTATCTGCCTGTCTGTCTGAACGCGCATCACGTGAAAACTACTAGATGGATTTTTTTCACACTTCACATGTAGGTTCCTTACGTCCCTGGTTGGGACATAGGCTACTTTTTATCAGCACAAAAAGGACTCTCTTCAAAATAACGATTCTGTTGTAAATTAATGGAAATTAAAATACTGAAAAGTGAGTTAAAAATTAGAGATACGTTTAAGCGATGAAAGAGTTTTTGGTCATTAAAAGGACTACAAACACCACCTGGACAGTTTTCGTTTATCTCTTATGAGTACCCTACAATAAGCATTTTTTATCCAACATATATTAATGTATACTAACTTTTTCAACTTTCTTAAGGATTATAAAGTAAAAACAAATTCCGTTTGTTTGACACCAACAACGTTCTCATATCTAAAAAACTATAGAAAATCTTAGTACAATAAATTTTTGTATATAACATCATTACCTACAGCGAAAAAAAACTACTCCAAATTCAAAGTTTTGAATTTCAACGCGAATAACTTCTTTGTGTTTTAATATATTTCATTCAATTTTCCTTTTTCTAAAAGCTCAATTAAATTACTTGCAAAAAATTACTGCTACAGTTCCGTTACCTTAGGATTTAATTTTTATTAATATTTTTTTTAAAAAAAGTCCACAAATGTCTTGTTCTTCCAAAAAATGGTGCAAAAGTTGTTGTTGTTGTAAAAAAATAAAAACCGAAAATTGCAATTTTTATACTCTTTCATATGACGTATCATTTTTATGCAAAAACTTTCGCAGTTTGACACAAAATTGGTTTTTCTATTTTTTTTAAGAATAAAACAAGGGTGCAGGATAGACGAGTGGGTAAGATATCGGACCGGCAGACGAGAAGACTTGGGTTCAAATAAGGAAATGGTCATTGACAAATTTGATTTTAAGTTAATGTACTTATTCTTTTTTTTCTTGCAAACATGCATTCTCAAAATATTAATTTTCTTTCGGATTAAATAGTAATCCTTTTTGGATTAGAAAATTTTAAACTTTTCCTTGAATTCAAAAGTAATTTTTTTGTGTTCTATATGTAATCAAGAAGAGTTAAAAATTTAGTATGAGATTTTCAACCATACACTTCTATTATGAACTGAGACCAACTTATCTTTCCAAAAGTATATAATAAGACATTTTTTAATCTAATATTGTTTAAAATTTTTAAACGGTGATTTGTAAATGGTGACTGAACTAATATATACGATAATTTCGAAAGATTTACTTTGAATTTTTTGTTTAACAAAAAATCAATGAATTAAAAGCTTATATAGGATAGTAATAATTATTTAAACGAACTACCAAGTAACACTGGGTATATCAGCTAGTACTATTTTAAAAACCTGCCTTACGACAGGTCCTCCGCACACTTCCTTTTTGGAGCCTTTTGCCGAAAGCACTTTTTTCACGTTTTAAAGATTGATTTCTTATACACTTGATCTTTGCAGAATACAAATGTACCACTTTATATAAAATTTTACGTATTGAAGCCGTGTTGAAAAATTAGTTCAAGCGTAAAAGTGCAAAAAGTCAAGTTTGGTAACAATCATGTTCATACAAAACTTTACAAACTGTCCGTAGCATATACGTTGCAACTCAGGTGTCGTTTTGCGGCTGATATAATTATATTTGGCACAATCGAATCAAAAGAATTTCATAAAATTCGTCATAATTTTTTTCTAAAAGGATGAAAAAAGAGGTAGTTTGATCGAAAACGTTCTATTGTAAAAACCCAATATTTTCACTGATAAGTACCAAATATATTTTCTGTGCATACTTTCAGGCTAAACATTTTTGAGAACAGTGTTTCTTGTAAAATTACTTTACTGTCAAAGAATAATTACAATTTGAGAAATACTGTGTGCGGAGCAGCATGCTTGCTTTTTGTGTATTAAGATGTGCATACTTTCAGGCTGAACAGTTTGAGAGATATTAGTCACTGAGCAGAGTGCTTGCTTTTTATATATTAAAATGGGTGTAGTCTAAAACCAGTAGATATTAACATGGAAAAACTCAAGACTGAACGAAACCAGCTTTAGTTTAGGGATTTTTTTCTTTAATAAAAAGTCCTTTATAGTTAATTAAAGTTATTATAAATATTTTTTACTCCAATAAGAATAAACATTGAAAAAATTAAAATATTGAAAAAAAAAATAAAAAAAATATTTAAATCAGCGTGATTGTAAGTGTTCGATCTTTTTGTTGATCGATTTGACAAAGAATGTCCCATTTATTAGTTGTTCTCTCAGTTTTAATATTGGTAAATAACTTAATTTAGAGTAAATTTACAACAAATCTTAAAAATAACTCAGACGTAAGCTTTCAAAACGCCGATAGAGGTTTAATTTTTTAATGTCTGCTCCACCACAGGTCTTTGATCGAAGTCTGTAAATTTGAAAAAGGTTAAAAATTGTCGAAAAGTCTTATTTGCAGCATCATTATATTCGTTAATATATTTTATATTTAAGACTACAAAACCACAAATAACACAATATCGGTAAAGCATCAGTAACTATTCTAAGCAACTCTGCTTGGAACTATTGAACAAAGGTATTCGAACGAATAAAATTGGTAGTTTTCAAATTCTTAAAATGAAACTCAATTTAAAAATTCTATATACAAAAGTCTTAGGCTAAATCTACAACAAAACTAAACCCCAGGGTGACACTGCAACTGCAATTCAATGAGTTGATATGTATTCTAAATGGGTTTAATTCTCCCATTTGACTGTGTGCAGCATAGCTTTAGACTGTGAGTTACTCTATATGCATGAAGATGTGTGTGAAGTTTATTACGAATTCGTCTGTGTGGGTGTCTCAAATGATTATGTTGCTTGATTGCTTCTTTTGAACAATTTGAAAACGCACAGAAAATTACTTCGAGCATTGAAAAGCTTACACAAGCACACAATAACACACACACTAAATGTATATGGTATTTTTGCAAAAGAAAATACACAGATGAAACGAGAACATAAAAAGAGAAGCCACAGAAAAGAACATAAAAACACAAGAAGTACAATGATAAAAAACATCAAGAAACATATTGAAAGCATCAACGATGAAATGTAAGAAAATTAATAAGAACAAAAAAAAAACAAAAACAGAAAATGCAAAACTGTAAAGAAAAACAAACAGTATAAATAAAGTAGCAGGCCTCATCAGCATCAGCATCAGCTTCATCATAATCATCATCATCATCATCAAGGCTCATGCTAACCGTTGGAACCGTTTAAAAATTTACATCCTTTGCTTGACATTCCCAGGCAGCCGCTGCCTTGTATTGCTTCAGTTGTTGTTGTTGTTGTTATTACAGCTGATTGATGTTGTAGTTGTGCCAAGTAAATGTTCCTCGTTTCAATTACATTCATACGCTGCGGGCGATCGATGTAAAATGATGAAAGTGTCATCGACTATAGACAGAGTTGGCCTGATGAAAGGGACAATTGTGGTGGGTGAAAAAGGGAGATGAATACAGGACTGACATATTTTAGTGCTTAAATGGAAGAAAAAAATCGAAAAAAAATTGTTAGACAACAGCTGCTCAAATCAGCCTATCATAAGCATTTGTTGGATGCAAAAAAAAACGTTAGGTATGCCTTAAGAACTTTTTTTAAGAACTTTTTTAGAGAAATCTTACGAGAACATTAGTAAAAAATATACTTTTTGCTATAAAAACGTCTACAAAATGTTGACAAAAATTCTTCCATACACATCATTCCTTTGCACCTGCCACCTTATCTAAATTTTTGCAGTCACACATAAAACTTTTCAAAAAAAGCTTAACTCACTCTTAACGGCGCAAAAACAATCCAGCAACACAATTTGAGTTCTTTATTGCAGGGATTAAGCAAACAAACAAACAAAAAAACAAAAAAAACCAACCTACAAACCGACAAACAATGTATCATAAATTCAGTCTAATTTCAATTCTCTACAGATTGTGCCTCTGTCTAAATGTTGCTTAATACTCGTGGTATGTTTGTTTGTGCGAATATAACCTGATCCTCGGTTTCTGCTTAAACTTTTATTACCACCGCCATTATTACAGCTACTTGCTGCTTAAAATGGATTACTTGCTGAGACACCACCAACAACGCCTTCGTAGTAAACTAAAGGTAGCAACTACCTGTGAACAGTTAACCAGAGAGCGAAGCTTTCAACTCAGCGGAAGTTTATTGTGTTGGTTGAGGTTTTTGTGGTTTGCTTTTCAGTGTGTTGTCGACATGTCTGACGCGTGTAGATGTGTGTCTGTGTGTCTGCGTGTGTGTGTAACAGATTTGTTTGTAGGCACTTTTATTTATAATTTTTTTAGTTTTATTAAAGTTGTCTGGCTTACTTGGAATATAAGGGTTTAAAGATTTTTTTGTTCCTTTTTTTCAAACTTTTATTTGCACTTAATGAGTTAAACTTAACAAAAGAATATATAGGGTGCTCCATAAATGGATGCATGGAGTGTTTTTATTAAGTTTAGTAAGATTCTTAATTTATTTTGTATTATTTATGGCTCATAATAAAGAGCGAATCTTGAATATTTTTAAACATTATAACTTAAAGATTTCGCACAAAAATAATCTTTTTCTTGCACAAAAAGATTCTATAATCTTCTTATATCTTTGCAATATCTTTATCTAAACCATGGTTTACACTTTCACACGATAACATTCTGCCAAGTAAATTGCTTTACTCTCTTACTTTTTTTTTCTATCCACCAAAAAACAATGCAATGTTACTCAAATCGCAATAATAGCACTCAGTAAAATGAAGACGATGTGCATCTACATTCTTCAGACTACTTTGCAGCAACACCTTTCGAGCAAGTCTCAGAATACGGTAAAGTATGCCACTTCAAATTGAATGCTAGCAAATGCTGTCTGTCTGTTGTCCGACTGTGGCTTTCTCTATCAGGATGTTTGTCTGTCTGTCTGTCTATCTAGTTGTAAGGAAATTAACTCAATTAAGCGATTGTTTTCGTACATAACAATTAGAAAACTTTATCGAACAGTTGAAGTTTTGGCACTTTTTGCACTTGCTGTTACATCTTCCTCCTATTTCTCTCTATCTCTTTCTCACTCACTCTTTCTTATTTTTAGCTTCTCTATTTTGATGCGTTTACTGTGAAGGGCTTTCATGAGTACGAAAAGTGCAAAAACAACAACGCAATTGAAACATCTCTGCAGCATTTAATGTAATTTAAATCCAAGCTCTTCCAATTCTCATTGAATTATTTACCAAAAATTAGTTTAACAAACAGACAATTTTAATTTTTCCCGCACACGACGTTTACTTTAAGAAAATCTCGTACATGGTAAAAATAGAACAACATTTTAAGCTTTTTTGTTAGTATAAATAAAGTTTTAATCAAAACTATTAAAAAAAAATTTAAAAATTTCACATAAACTAAAGTGAAGCAAAATTAAAAACAACAAAAAAAGGGGAAAAAACTTAAAAATTGACGCTGAAATCTCATCGTCTCAGTGGTGTAGTGCGCTCAGATGCGCTTGCACGAGGCAAGCATGGCCCGGGTTTGATTCCCGCTGGCATCACAAGGATTTCTGATGAAGCCTGTAGCAGGGCCGAAATTGCAATAAAATCAGCTCGTTTTGTTTTCCTTTTCATATTGAAAATTTTCAATTCAACCAATTTAATTGATTGAGGCAAATAAAGCTTTTAAGCCCGTGTCGATTTTATTTTATGCTATTGAATAGACTTTCAACTGATAAAAATTGAAATGAAATTAATTTTGGCCTTTTTGCAATGTACGCAGTATTGCATGCTAAACGACGATATAATGTTGACATATTTAATTTCATACCCAAAATTATTTTAAATATACAGGGGTAAGAATATTATTTATTTTTTTTATTTATTTATTTATTTATAAACTATTGACAAAAATGTTTAACAGTCTATTTTTTACATTACAAATTACACTAAAACAATAATTATAATTGAATTATTATCTATATATATATAAAATGGAATGTATGTTTGTTTATTTGTTTGTTTGTACCTTATAGGAGACCAAACCTCTGGCCCGATCTTCCTGAAATTTTCACAGCATTTAACTGGGACTCTGGCATGATTAATAGGGTACTTTTTTCGACCACGCCCACTTTTACGCACACTTTTTAAAATTATTTAATTGCTCCCATATAGTTTTTAACAGATTTACTTCAAATTTTATACACATTATACTCCAGGCGAGGTAGAAATAAACATTTCTTACGTCACGCCCCCTTTCACGCCCGTTTTCACGCCAAATTTAAGTTTTAAACTTTTTGTTCTCTGTACAAATTTGTTCCTTCCAACGGATTATTTTTTATTTGGTAGTATATTGCTCTTAATACTGTTAACGTCGCCATATTACTATGAACCACGCCCACTTCACCGCCCCCTTTTTTAATTCAGATACTTACTTATACCACTAACAATGTTTGCTATAAAAAATACTTTTTTGTAATATGTATTTACCTAAAGTTTTATATAGTTTTTATCTACAAGTAAGGTAGCCATAGATTTTTTTGGTAATCCCCCTTTTTTACCCCATTTTTCTTTAATTATAATTAATCTGCTTTCAATCTATATATATAAAAATGTATGTCTGTCTGTCTGTTTGTTTGTTTGTTTGTGCTTTATAGGAGGCCAAACCCTTGGACCAATCTTCCTGAAACTTTCACAGCATTTTACTATGACTCTGAAAAGAATAATAGGCTATATGAAGTTTTTATTGGACAAAGGGGCGTGGCACTGCCCATATAATCCAAAAATTTAAATCGCCATATTTTGTGTATTTTTTGACCTACGTTGATGCTATGTGGTACATATGGTATTGGCATAATTAGGAATAGAAAAGTGGGTGGGACCACGCCCCTTTTTAGGAAAATTAAAAATCGCAATATAGTCTTAACTACTGGACCGATCGTCATTAAATTTTCACAATAGGATATTCTTACGAAATAATAAATTCTTGACTATATAAAGTTGTGAGTGGAAGAAGGGGCGTGGCATCGCCCATATAACCCAAAATTTAAAATCGTCATATCTTGGGCATTTTTTGACCAACGGCGGCGGTATTTGCTATATATGGTATTGGCATGAATAGAAATACGTACCAAAAGAAAAGTGGGCGGAGCACGCCCCTTTGTTTGCGATATATTGGAGGCTGGACCTGATAACCAATCTTAAATTTTCACAGCGTTCAGCTTTGACTCAGGAATACTTATTACATGATAATATTTTTCAACCATGCACACTTCTGCACCTACTTTTTTACCACGATTATTAACGGCTTTACCACAAATTTAAAATACATATTAATTAAAATAGTGGGGTAGCCCTTTCTCTTTCTTCCACCACTGTCTTCAAAACAGCTGATTTTATAATACGTGTTAATTAAAATAGAGAGTGGGGTAACCCCATTCTCATTCTCCCACAACTGACTGCGAAACAGCTGATTGTGTAATTGCTGCTTTTTGATTGGTCTAAAAATAAAAAGGGGGAGCATGAAGCAAATTACATGCGATTTAGTGCTGAATTCTAATTGGTTTACAACAAAAAAAGAGGCGAAGCATTGCAATAATTAAATTAAATAAATAAATTTTTGTAAATATATAAATACTTTTAATTTTATTTTATACGAGGGGGTAGCGAAGCACACCGGGTTCAGCTAGTAAGAATATAAAATTAAGGATTTATACAATACTCAATAGAGTTTGCTTAAATGCCTCTCTATTTTGAGTGAAATCTATACGAGCACTTACACTGTTATAGACAGTGCACATGTTAAAAATCGGATCACTCCGGCCATAGTTAATTCTATGGTGCGGAATGTAAAAAAAATCTCTTTGCCTAAAGTGTCTTTCCGGAGCATAAATATTGAGACAGGCGAGGATTGGCGCAAAGTTAATATTATTCATTAAAAGATCTCGAACAAAAGTTATAAGAAAATATTTTCTTCTAGAACTCAATGATTTAAGCCCAATAAGTGCACATCGGGAGCTATACTCTGGCATAAAATTCCAATTTAGTTTTTTCACAACAAAACGAGTAAAACGTTTTTGGACTTTTTCCAATCTTGTACTATGCGACTCATAAAATGGGTCCCATATTACACACCTATACTCAAGTATTGATCTTATAATGGAAATGGGTCAGCAAACTCCCTAGTGTTGCGTCTAACGAATCCCATCATAGCATTAGCCCTGCTGATTATGTTGTCATAATGAACTGAAAATGACATCTTTTTATCACAGAGTACACCTAGATCAGATTTAGAATCTACTCTTATCAAGGCGTTGCATAAAATTGAGTAATCAAAAAACATTGGAGATCTAACCATATAAAATGACATTATGTTGCATTTTGACAAATTTGAATTCAGTTTATTTAGCATACACCATGAGTGCAGACTATTTAAATCACTTTGTAAACTCCATTGATCACTGAGAGAGCTTACAGATTTAAAAATCTTAACATCGTCAGCATACATAAGGCAGTCTGAGTACTGTATAAAATTAGGAAGATCATTGATGAAAATAATTAATAACAACGGCCCAAGGTGGCTACCCTGTGGCACACCTGAATGATTAATTATTGCTTTTGAGATCGTCTTTCCGATGCATACATTTTGGCTACGACCTAAAAGATACTCACTAAGCCAAGACAAGAGTGAAGAATGAAAACCCATTAGACTGAGCTTATTAATTAGAATAAAGTGCTGAACTCTATCAAATGCTTTAGCGAAATCTGTGAAAATAACGTCTATTTGTTTACCATTCTCCAATTCATTTCTTATTAAGTGAGTGAATAGAACCAGGTTTGTAGAGGTTGATTTACCAGAGACAAAACCATGCTGGCTTTCAGATATCGAATTTTTAATGCCTTGATAGATCTGCTTTTTCACCAAGGCTTCAAACAATTTGGGAATTGATGGTAACTTAGATATTGGTCTATAGTTTCCAATGTCTTGTCTTGATCCAGATTTATGAATAGGGACTATAATTGAAATCTTCCAAATATCCAAAAATATACCTTTCTCAAGGGACAAATTAAAAATTAGTGAAAGAGGCTGAGCAAGTGCAGCAGCACATTTTTGAAGGACGATTGGTGGGATATTATCGGTGCCAGCACCCTTTTTAATATCGAGTGACAACAACTCGTTAAAAACATCTTCTACTGAAAGAAATGAACTGCCCAAATCTCCATTATATAACGATCGATCTTATAGGAACATTATCTAAAACAAAATTTGATTGGAAGTAGTCAGCAAACATATTACATGCATCCTCAATATTGTTCGATGTTTTATCTTTAAAATACATATTTTTAGGCAGACCCTTAGTATTTCTCTTTTTATTAAAAAATTTCCAGAAAGCTCTAGGATTGCATTTAATATCCGATTCCAACGCCCGGAAATTACTTCTATAAAGGAAGATCTTCAGAGTTTCACACTGTTTACGAGCCACAAGATAGTTTTCACGAAAGGACATGTTCAATTTACTCTTTTTGTATAGTTTGTTCATACGGTTTTTTAATTTTAAGAGATCTCTACGAAACCATTCCGGCTTGGTGTTCTTCTTAATTTTCCTTATAGGAACAAAAGTCCCAAATGTTTCTTTAATAATATAAATGAAAAATTCATAATTAACTGAAAGATTTTCCCCAAAAACTGTACGCCAATCGACACTAGATAAGAAGTTAGACATGCCCACATAGTCTGCCTTATTAAAAGCAAATACAAAAGTATCCTCTTCTAGAGCAGGTATACTTAAGGTTGCCGTATCCAACTGAATTAAAAGCGCGTTATGAAGCAAAGAGTTATTTGACAAAAGGAAATCAGCTTCGTTACAATTAGCATTAATATCACGATCAGAAAAAACTAAGTCCAAAATTTTATTTAAACTATTTTTAACCGAATTTAATTGACACAATCCCAACGAGAAGACGGAGTCTAAAAATTCTATTTCAACAATATTACTCATAGAGCTTGGAATCATACTCATAATTTCATTAGAGTATGACCAAAAAGTATTGCCCAAGTTGAAATCACCGAGAACTAATGGATAATCATTGTCCTTAAGTCGTTCAACTACATTAAGTATATTAATAAAATGCTTAGTATAAATTTCACTATTTGAGCATGGTGGGATATATGATACAAAAATATAGATACTTAAAAAGGATTGTGCAGCAACCACGTCGCCGGCAACCGGACAATCAACACGTACGCATATTTGCTCCACATCACCTGACACATGTTGTAATGATATTTCTTGACATCTAAAATGTGCACGAATGGCAATTAATACACCACCTCCACGAGTTAAGCCTGTTGTTGAGCTGCGGTCGCGTCTAAATACTTCGAATTGGTCATCAAAAAGTTCAGATGTTATAATATTCTGATGCAACCAGGTTTCCGTTAGGGCAATGACATCATAAGAACAGTCAATCACATTTAGAGAAAATTCTGTTGATTTAGTGCGAAGTCCACCTACATTATGATAGTATACTTGTTTTTTATGTGGACGCAGTGGTGCATAATTGTATGGGATCGTCGGTATAGAAGCATTTTAAATTGCTGGTTCTGTACCGACGGACGCTTGACGTTTTTTGGTATGTTGTTAAATGGTTTTACTCTAACTCCAGCAAGCCAAAAATTCGAGTTAAAGACTGTGTGTGCGTGAATGGCAGGAATACCTAATTTAAAACAAACACGATTGGCATTTAGAACCTATCTTTTAGCTAGGCTATAGCATACGACTTCCGATGCAGCAATACTAGCCTTAGATACGACATAGTTCTGAATAGCTTCGTACGTTGTCGTAGGTCGAAAATTAGATAGATGAAACCATTTGCGCGGTCTTATGACATCAATATTTTCACCTTGGTAGTCACTAGTGCCAATTATAGCATTAGTTTTTCTATTAAAACGTTGATTTTAATCCGTAAAATTATTTGCATAATAATTTAGAATATTATCAGTTGGTAAAGCTGTATCTATAGCTTCAACATATGTCCCACTATTATGAGAGCGAACTGTATCACCAGTTGTTACAGAGCAGTGGCCTTCAAAACGTTCATTGACATGAGTGTTTGTATGCAACTTATGTGCACCGGGTAGATTATTTACTTCTAATAACGAGAGAGCAGCTCTTACATCATTAGCAGCAATAACAGCAGTGGGTGCACCGGCAGAGGTGGAGGCAGCAACAACAATATCAACAGAAACAACTTCATTAGAAAGAGTATCAGCCGAGCCTGAGGCTGCACGAACAGCATTGTTAGCAAAAACATTATCAGCAGTATCAATATTACTTGATTTCCAGTTGAAAAATGCTTGAACAAAAACGTTTCATTACCAGTTTTCAATTTCGTATTAAATTTTTGTGTAAATTTTTAAAACTTAACAAATTTTTCCTACCAACAGCTTAGAAATCTTTTTCAACTGTAAGAAATTATTCCAGTATCACTTTGATATTGAATATATGAATTCATAGTTTTAGCTGTGACATTATAAACGATTATTCTTCAGTATAACAGTTTTATAGCTATTAGCCGATAGGTGGCGCTAAATACCTCACATATTTTTAGGCACATGCTGAAATTAAGAAGGGAAAAAGCAACATAACAACAACAATTAAATGCAAACTTTAACTCGCTATAATTTGAAAAATATAAACAGGTCTAAATATACCAAACCATACTAAATTTATTAAGATTGGACTTGTACTTAAAAAGCCTTAGGTTAGGTTAGGTTACGTTGAAACGGCAGCCGCAGTACGTGCTCAAACCAACACACGTACCACGGCTCACTTAGACCTATAAAGTACATTGTGATACCGCTGCACACTTGGCCTTTAGTCCAAGTGGAACCACATTGAGCTCTTAACAAAGCTTGTAAGACGTTTGACGCTTGTCTTTGGCAGATCGTCAAGCTCCGAGAAGAAAATGACCCCAAAAATGTATGCCTTCTTCTGGCAAGTGATTTAGATAGTATGTATTATACCTTAAAAAATATTTTGTACGAAGGTTTTCATCTATTTGTGTCAGTAAAAAAATCAAAGCGTCATTTCAATTTATAGAGAGAATCCAAAAACGTTTTGTTCGGTTTGCTCTAAGGGGCTTAAGTGCAACTGATACTTTAAACCTTCCTCCTTATGAGGATCGTTTAAAACTTTTAAAAATGCAATCTTTGAATGAGAGAAGGAAGTCTGCAGATATCGTCTATTTACACCAACTCATAACTGGTGTATTCGATTCACCAGAACTTCTAACTCTTATAAATTTTAACACTAACCGTAGAAGCAGTAGAAATGCTAACAATTTAATTTACTTACCTTTTAGTAGAACAAATTATATGGCTACTGCTCCTTTACATCGCATGAGTACCTTTGTTAACAACTGTAGCTTTTTTGATGTTAACTTATCGAAAGGTCAACTCAAAAGTAGATTGAAAACTAATGTATGATTAGATCTATGTAAACGCATGGTTAGTTGTTATGTCTTGTGTTGTCCCTGAGCCCAACCCATATTATGGTGGGTAAATTTTTCTCACTTTGGATTGTTTTGGACCGCTCTTATCGATATCATTGGGGCTATTCACGGTTTGAGCGTACTTTTAACAAATCGTATTTATAGCATTTGTTATTGTTCGAATTGTGAGCACCTCGCCATGTGACTGTCGTATAAAAAGACTGTGCAACTCTATGATGTATGTGATTATGCGGCTGTAGACAGAGCATAAAAATACGAGGTACAAAAAACACCTCCAAGGGCTGCTTTTATTTACGAGTGCCTGCGTATTTGCATTTGTATGCAAAACAACAGCAAAGCAAAATGCGCTTTCGTAAATTGGCGTACAAATAGCGGATCGAACAAATGGCAGACCAGCGTATTCGAACTGTGAATGGCCTTATTGAGATGTTTTGATGTTATTTGGGCTGGTTCTTAAGATGATCCAATGCGGAGAAAGTGCGAAAAAGCTGTAGTAGCTGAACTCTATTGTTATTACCATGGCATAATCGAAACCATTTACATTTGAAAAATTTAAGAAATAAAGCACACCAAAAATATCAAAAAACAAAATCGTCGGAAGATAAAGCACATTTCGTTTTACGTAGGAAAGAGTTTGAATTTTTATCGAACTTTTTATACAAAAAGTATATATATATATACTCCACTGAGTATAACATAAAATCAAATCCAAAATCGTTTTGGGTCTTTTTAAACTCTAGGCGAAAAAAAGCGGTTTTCCTAAATATATGGAGTTCCAAAGAAGAGTAGGAAATAATGCTAAAGAGATATCCGAATTGTTTGCAGACTTTCTTTGGATCAGTTTTTAATAATTATCACACAAATGTTAATGACGACTTTTCAGGTATATCTGATATCGTTAATATAGGAAACATTACAATATCTGAGAAGGAAGTACTTGATGCTCTCCAAGAACTAGATATTAACAAAGGAGCTGGTTTTGATTTAATACCACCAGTTCTCTTTAAATATTGCGCTAAATCCTTATGTGTTGGCTTAACGCTGCTTTTTAATAAATCACTTTCTGTTAGTACGTTTTTACGCGATTGGAAAATGTCATTTATATCGCCAGTGTTGAAGTCAGGTCAAAAAGGTCTTATAGAGAACTAAAGACCAAATGTAAAGCTTTCAATCATACCTAAAATTTTAGATAAAATTATAAATAAACGATTATTTGTCGATTTGAAAAACTATATTTCAATTAACCAACATGGCTTTTTTAGTGGTAGATCCACAAATACTAACCTTGCAATATTCTCAAACTACTGTTTACACGCTATTGAAAATAATTTACAAGTTGATGTGTTATAAACTGAATTTATGAAAGCTTTTGATAGTATTAATCACAAACTGATAGTAAATAAACTAAATAAACTTGGAATACATTCAGTATTTTTAAAGTGGATAATTTCGTGGATCTTTCGAATAGAAATTTGGTAGTAAAAGTAGAAGACCAGTACTCTAGAGTTATTGATGCAAAATCAGGGGTTCCGCAAGGTAGTCATCTGGATCCTCTCTTATTTATCTTGTTTATAAATGATGTATCTAATATTTTTTCATTTTGTAAATTTCTACTTTATGCTGATGATTTAAAAATATGCATTACTGTCAGGAATCTTGAGGACTGTGCTAAGTTCCAAAGAGAGATAAATTTATTTATTGCATGGTGTGATGTTAACGGCTTAAGTCTAAACTATACAAAATGTAAAATCGTCACTTTTACTCGGAAAAATGTACCTTGCGTTTATAACTACTCATAATACACATTCTTTATTTAAACGAGAATGTGTTGTTAAGGATCTTGGAGTATTTTTTGATGCAAAATTTTCTTTTGATTCTCATATGGAATATATCATATCAAGAGCAAATTCAAAACTCGGGTTTTTAAAAAGAGATTTTAAAGAATTTTTGAATCCTTTTATAGTTCAAATACTATTTGTTGCGTTAGTAAGATCAATATTAGTATACGCTTGTGTCGTTTGGTATCCGATGTACGGAACTGACATTTCTCGAATTGAAAGGATTCAAAAGAGCTTTTCAGGATTTGCATTGAGACGTATGTTTTCTTTCGAAAACATGCCGTCTTATGACTTGCGTTGTCGACTTTTAGGTTTACAAAAACTTGATAATAGACGTAAAACTCAGTGTGTTTTATTTATAAAAGATTTAATAGACAGCAACATAGATTCACCCGAATTACTTAGTCCAATTTCGTTTAATGTTCCACAAAGAACACTTAGAAATGCAAATCTTTTTCATTCGCGCTTCCATAGAACTAACTATGGAGCGAATGAACCGATTTCTAGATGCATATCTCTTTGCAATTTAGCTGCGAGTCATTGCGATTTTACAGAAAATAGAAATAAGTTCAAAAGTAATATTATTAATTTCTTTAATTCAAATTATTAGATTAGATTACTATTAGGTTAAGTGCGTAATCTGTAAGGGCATAGCCCAGTAGATGGTTAATAAAATAAGTAAATAAATAAATAAAAGTGCGGGACAGGAACAAAGAAGATGGAAGATGGTTTCTTCCTCTTCCTCGTCCCTGCAGCTTCTGCAGAAGTCATTTGTGATGACTCCCAGACTAAAGGCATGTCTGCCTATAAAGCAGTGCCCTACAAAGGCTTACGCCGGACAAAGTTTGCGTTTGCGTAATACATATAAGAAGATTGATTCAGTGGCAGAGTTCGCAAAAACTCTCAATTGAAGAGAAAAATTGCACTGCTCCTCATCAATACTTATTCAATTCACGAACGATTCACTTTGCTTTCCTCATTCGTGAAGAAAAAAACTTGAGCGCTCTTATGTTAAATATTCAGAGTGATCAAAACTTTTTCTTTGCTCAATCATAGTATTCGTTCGTAGATTGTGCTCCTTAAAAAAACTGATTTGAACAACGCCTTCTCTTTTTTATTCATTTATTGTTTCTCGCTCGCGAGTTTTTGCAAATACAATACAAACTTGTTTCATTGGAATTTTTACGTTCGCTCATTTATTGACTCAACAAGTGATCTTTTTAATTAAAAATAAATACTTGTTTTATGATGAAATATATTTTTTTGCATTTTTTAATGAAATATTTTAGTACTTAATAAATTTCTTAAATGTTACTTTTTGTTTATTCATCTCAGTTTCTAATAATTTAATAAAATACAATGATTTTTTATTTTTTTTTTTATTAAATATATTACTAAGAAAAATACTTAATACTATTGACTTAAATCCTTTTAATTTATTATGTGCAAAGTGTTTAACTAAAGTTTCGCATCAAATGAAAGCGAGCGATTCAATGAGTTTATCATTTCAAAATTCACGAGCGATAAAGACTCAACATCTGTCGTCATTCGTCGCTCTTTTCAAATTTCTCAGCATACAAACTTACGAACGAATATGCTTTGAGTATTTTTAAATTATCAACTCATAGCAATGATAACTCAGAAGAGCGGGAGCACATTTTGATTGCTTGACGCACCTTGGTCAATTGATCCCCTCGAGCCAATTGAACTTATAAAACGAACTGAGCCAAATGTGCCACCGAAACACAAGAACAATATATAAAAGGTCCCGCCATAAGTGCGCAGAAACGGAAATCTATTGCGCAGCCTACGTCATAAGTGAAAATACATCCACACAAAAACAACACATACACAACAAACGAAACTAACCCTCCAGGAAAAATCGGAAGGCTTCCATCTAAAAGTGATAAAGAAACATTCCCCACCGTATCTTTTGAAAGCTTAAGGGTAGTTTTGTATTTATATTGTTTCCACACCGCTTCCTTAAGAATGCATTTAGAAACTTTTATTTATTTTCAAGCAATGACAACAGAAAATATTAATATCATTGTTTTTTAGCCGCTTATTGTAGAATTCGATAGTCTAGTGGTAGCGCGCTTGACTGTCGCTCAGGATTCCCGGGTTCGAATCCTGGCCGGGCATTTTCGTAACAAGGGAAAGGATTGTTTCCACATTAATTCTTAGAATTCGCTTTTAAGACAGCGGAGAGGAATGTTTCCACATTCATTTTTAACACAGCTGAGAGGAATGTTTCCCTCTAATGACAAGCTATGTAAAAAAAGCAATGGAGTGTGCAACAAAGGGGAGTGTTTGCTACATTCCATGGAATGTTTCCTGGTAACATCTGGGAATGCTCACATTTCCTGGAGGGAAGCAATTGAATCTGATTGGCTTATTGGGAAACAAACGAAATACAAACAAAGAAACAGTCAAACTGCTCTCAAAATAAATCGAGGAGCATAGCTATTTTTTATGAAGGGGTCAACACGGAAGGTAACACCCCAATAAGATATAACATTTTTATCAAAGATAGTAATGAAAAATTTTTCTATTTTTTCTGAACAAGCGTTGTTTTTTGATGTATTGTTATTTCATTTAAAAAACCAAGATTTTATAAGAAAATGAGGAGATTTTTTAATCGAATACCTTTATTAAAATTTTTTACTACGTTTTTTCACTTCTTTCACTTCTGACGTCACATGCACGGGCTCACAAAGAGAGCGGACATGCGCATGGCCGAATCTTGAATATATAATTCTTGACCGAAACCTATTTAGACAATTCAATCAATCAAACCAACTGACTGAATTGAGTCAATTTACTTACGCTAAGAGCGCCAAATAAGACACCTGAGTCTGAAGAGTTTATTACGTCAACTCAATCTATTGGGCTACTGAAGCCACTCATCTCTTCAAGTTTTTACCTAAACATTTCTTTCCTAAACTATCCTGTGATTTCAGAAATGTAAAGCTTTTCAAAACTTTTAATGCTCAACAACAAAATCTTTTCGATATAATTAAAAAAAAAGATCAAAATCATTTTCAAATATATTCTAATTCATGAGATTCCGAAATTTTTACAGTGCAGCAACAACTGCTCGTCAGCAGTCAGTAGCTTTGATTAAACGGCTTAAATATGGTGCGGCAGTCAGGTGTGCAAACAATTTCCACACACTTGAGCAATTACACCAATCTAGTGGTTTTTGTTATTGTTATTGTTATTGCTATTGTTGTTGTTGTTGTTGTTGTTGTTGTTGTTGTTGTTGTTGGAGTAGTTGTTCTAATTGTTGTTGTGGTGGCACAGTTGGTGGTTTGGATCAATTGTTGCTGCTGAAGACGTTGGCTGGTTGCTTGGCCCGCTTTGATAGCGTTCTTAGTGTTGTTGATGAAGACACCTTCAAAGCTTTTGTCTTGTTTGCCACCTTATTTTAATGTCTTCCCTATTGCATACAATGCAATCTTCAAAAACCATCTTCTTTATGTCAAGGTGGCAGCATTGAAGCACTAATGATTGCCTCTTGTCTGTCTGTTGTTCTTCCATATCTAAGGGCGAAAAGTTCGAGACTTTCGTGATGACGACGATGATGATGTGGATGATGATGATGATGATGATAACGATAATGAACATGTTGATGCTGACGATGCTGCGGTAAGATTGCGAAATTCTTTTAGAAGAAGATATGGATGGCATGGCATGGCACTGAATGGCAGGGCATCGGTAGCAATTAACAACAATAACTTCCTGGAAGAATGAACGAAGTGGATAGTTACCCAGAGTTGGCGCCAAATTAACTATTGTTCTCATTATGCTGTCCAGCTGGCACGCACACTACAGATGATGGAGTAAGGGAAAACAAGAGATTCAGATATAGATATAGATTTAGATATAGATATACTAGTAGAGACATATTACAGAGTGAGGTAGCGGTAAGTAGCATAAAATGTGTATTAAAAAACTTTGTACACTTTGGTGCTTTTTTGTTGTTGTTTAAGGCTTTTTAAAAAAACTTTGCTTCTTTCAGCTATCCTAGCCATAGCTTCCGCATCAGCAGAGTAACTTCCACTTAACTGATTTTGTTCAAAAAGTTAGAGCAGCAGCAGCAGCAGCAGAAGCAAAAGCATAACAATAACAATAACAACGCAACGCAATTTTAATTTATGGACTTTACACATTTTACAACTCTTTTTTTTCTGTTCTTCCTTTCCCAAAAGCTTCTAGCTTCTTTTGTCCAGATGTTAGCTTTTTTTATTTTTTAACTCGTTGTTGAAAAACATTGTTGTTCATTTCACAACGTTTGACTAAAGTTGCTACAGTTTTTTTCAGTTTTTATACTTTTGTTGTTCCATTCTAGTACAGCATTTGTTGTTTTGTTGTTTTTAGTTTTTTATTCCTTTTTTTTCATTTTGTTTCTTCTCCTGTTGTCTTAATTACTTTGTTACATGCTTCATAATACCCCGTGGCCATGTTTTCGTTGTAAACTTCTGCTTCACTGACTGCTTCTGATCCAGTCAACCGCTTGACTACACGTTCCGCTCACGCCCTGCTGCCACACTTCTGCACTATTTTTCATTTTTATCCATTCCTTTCAATCATGTGCGTGTCGGACTGCGCATTGCACTTCCGTTCTTGACTTTTTCCGACTTCCTGTTTTTGAAGTTGACGTGTTTTGTTGCTGTTTGGCTTGCACACAGGTTGCAATTCTTTACTATTTTGTAAGTTATTTGCGTCAATTAGAAAGTAATCGTTAGAGTAAATGTGAGTTATTAGTAAAATAATGGATACTCTTGAATAGCTGTTTTTTATCAATTTTTATAACATTTCTAAATGCTTTCAAATTTTCACAAAACTTATACATGGTTGCAAACTATGCCACAACTTCACTTATGAGTTGTTTACTGGAATTTAATTTACAGTTTTACATAACTATAATTAAGTTTTTTCAAGTCACTTTTCATTTATATTCATTAATTTTTGAAAAAGCTTGTTTTTAAAAAGGATTTAAATAAGTACATATTGGCAAATCCACAGAAAAGTCAAGCCTTACCAAGAATTTAAAACTTTTTAAAGTTACACTGTGCAACGTTTTGGGGGTCATTGTCTCGGGGTTAAGCCAAACCAATCTAAAACGATGCCCTGCCGTGTAGCCAACTACTTAGTTAAAATACTAGTAAATGTACTAGGTCAAAAAATACCAGTACTAGTTCAGCTCAAATGCTTTTTACATTGTGCAAACTGGTTATTTTCCTGTGTTGATGTCATAGACAATTGTCCTATTCTCGATATGTATTGAATTAGTATTTTTACTGGCATAATTTGAACTAGTTGTAATAGTAGTAACTTTTGAACTAGTAAAATACTAGTATAATCAAGACTAGGCTTTTAACTGGTATGAGTTGAGCCACCTTTTTGCTAGTATATTTTTAACTAGTTAAATATTAGTTTAATATTGACTAGTTTTATATTAGTAGGCCTTTTAAGTCTAGTGGAGAGTGCGCTAGACTATCAACCCAGAGGTCCCTGGTTTGAATCCGGGCTTGGGCACGGTTCTTTTCATTTTATTTGTTCTTTCCTACATTTAAGAACTATGGAAAACTAAAAATCTACAGCTAAATTGTGGAAAATGTGGAATTAAAGGACACGGTTGTTTCGCCTAATTAATAATTGACGTGTGGTTCCAATCAATTTCATATTTCATATTTATTTGATATTAATTAGTACAATAAGGTAATGGAGATCTTTTAACAGTACAACATACTTAGAATACTTAGAATAACATAAAATACTTAATATACAGTGGCTCACAGCTTATTCTTTACAGTGCATACTTTCAATTTTAGGGCTTTATAACAACGAAAATAACAGGAATAGAAAATTTTTGTAGAACTTTCTGAGATTGAAATTTTTATCTAGAAATACCCAACATTTGTAATAAAAAAATTAACTATCGAAATCGGCCAACATATTTAAAGAAATTTTCTTAGCTCAAGAATTCTGATGTAAAATCTTTGATTTCGTAGACTTAACATTGTAATTTAAATATAATTATAATAAATAAATAATGAATTCAAAGGATTTAGTCAAACTATTGAAAAAAAGGTCCGTTTTAATTTTTAAATTCGAGATGATGGCAAAAGAACACCATTTTTAAATCTGCATTCAAAATTCATATCTTATAAAAGCATCGCTTTATGTCATTGTTGATGTTATAAACGAAATTTCCCAAAGCTCTAAAAAAATTGACAAGTGGACTCGAAATGCTGCATATTCGCTATCAAACCAACGCATTTCTGTGGACTTTATTATAAGTCTCGTTTTTATGAAAAATGTACAAGTAAATATAAAACTCCTGAATGAATCTTTTGAAGCCGTTGAACTGAATATTTTAGATGCTATGAAATTTATTTTCTGTACCCTTAAATCATTAGAAAAAATAAATTCGGACCCTGAAGGTACGAATAACCTAACAAGTAGTGCTGTTGCATTGTTAAAATCTTTTAATGTTGATACTGAAAAGGAATTCTCAATTCTCCATCGCCGTCGTCTTGCGCCGAAACGTTTGCATGATAACAATGCCAACGCGGCTTATTTTACGATGAACAGTTTTTATAGAAGAGAATTTAAACTTGTATTGGATAAGATGCCCTCACAGATGCGAGATAAGTTAATAAGTTGCTTAGAAACAATAAAGCCTCTGTATGAACTATTTAATTCAATTCTATCTTCTACTAACTTGACCCAAAAGTGAATTCTGCATCAATAAAATTGTTACCAAAAAATTGTTTGTTGGTTCAATTGAAAGCGAAATTTGAAGTATTCTATGATCTATGCGAAGGCGTAGAAACTCTATCGTGTACAGCTAATGTTTCAGAATGCAATAAAAAATCTCCTTCTGCAGTTAACAAAATGTCGCGTTTGCTGTGTACAGTGCCTGTTACTGTTTCAGGAAATGAGAGAATGTTCATAAAACTAAAAGTTGTTACAAATTATTTAAGAACCACGCAAAGTGACTCACGTCTTAATGATTTATTAATACATTCATCGGAAAAGTACATAGTTGATCTCATTAACTTAGATAATATTGTGCAGCAATGGGCTACCTTAAAAAAAAAGAATTAATATTTAAATGCTATACTTAAAAATTAAGTTTGTATTTTTTATTTAAAATACTATTTATTTACTTAATTTAAAAAATTAAAAGAAAAAATGTTAAAGAAATTGAAAGCCCTGATTATTTTTAACACATATAAACTATGAGTTTTTAAAACAAACACTAAAATAAATTTTTAAATGCTGATTCGATAATCGATGGTTATACGAAATCTTATAGCATTATCGTTTGGATGAACTAAAAATATTTTCAGCTGCCTATTATAAAAGCTGGGAAATCATTGCCACCTTTTTGGATTGAAAAATTATGTCCAAATTGCGAAAAGCTTAAAAGAGCAGATAAAAGGCAAAACCAAAAAAAAAATTCAAAACATACTTAATTATATGTATTTTGATGTACACAAGTTTTTTTTTCATCATTAAAAAAATTTTAGTAAAAATAATTACAAAGTATTTTTCTTAGCCGTTCAAATGAAAAAGACCCCTTAAGATTTATTTATATTGATCGAACAGATGAGTAACTTTTTATAATTCAACTATGTTGTATTTAAAAAAAGTCGGGACTTAAGGGTATCCAGTCGGCTGAAATACATTGATACCCCCCCCTATCAAAATGGCATCAGTACGCCCCTGATGGTATCTAATATATAAAACAGGTTTTTTTAGAAAATTGATTTTTTGAAACAAATAGAGCCTAGAACAAATAAGACTGCATCTTAAACAGATTTTTTCTTCAAAAAAAAAAAAAAATAAATATTAATAATTATAAAAAATTTAAAGATTAAAAGAACAATTCACAATTAAAAGAAAAGCACTTGTGCAGATTTTGGACGTGCGTGTATTTTGTTTTTGTAAAGTACACATGTCCTCAACTACGCTGGCAAGTGCACTGAATTGTGAATACCCTAATTAGAAATTCATGTTTAATTAATTTTGACAATTCTATGCAGAACTAGCAAGTTTGCAACTAGCAAAGAAGCTTATACATTTATGACTACTAGTTATGAGCTAGAAAAACAGTTGGTATTTTTTTGACTAGTCAATATGCGACTAGTTAGTTAACTATAAATTAAGCAACTAGTTATTTTATAACTAGTAAAACAGCTTGTATTTTTGAACTAGCTGGAATACAGATAATAACTTATCTAGTAACATTTTGGCTAGTAATATTTTACTAGTTTAACATCTAGTATTTTTTTGACTAGTTTTATTTTAACTAGTGAGTTAACTAGTTATGAATTAAATTTTGAATCCGGGCTCGTGTCGGCACAATTTTTCCAAGTGTGCAGACTTGCAGCCAGTGTAATATTGATCAATTTGGTGTATATATTGCCCTTATCCGATGTACGGTTTGGATTTTATTTCGAAAACCCCACCAAAATTTTCAAACCCTTATGTCTCTGAAAATATACCCTGCAGTGTAATTAACTAGATTTATACCAGTCAACAACTAGTTGGAAATATCCAACAACTAGTTCGATTTATGTCCTATTCTCATAGAACCGACTGGTATTTTTTACGTGGTGATGTCATTGGAAAAGACAATTGTCTTACTATAGATAAGGTTTTAACTAGTTAACAACTCATTTTTTATGTAAAGTAAAGTTCTAGTTAGGTTGTGACTAGTTTTTAACCAATATAGTAATTATCGAATTAAAACTAGTTCATAGGTTCATATTTTTTCAATAGTTCATAGGTTCAAAGAACATATATTTTTACAACAAAATATTAGCTAAAGGCTAAAGTTAAAGCTATTTGATGAAAAACCATGTTTATGGTATACTACATGTTTTTAAATTAGTTTTTATATGTTTTAATTTGTTTATTATTAGTTTGTTCCAATGGGGTACCCAGCCCCAACTGGTTTTGGAACTGGTTGATTTTGATAATATGTAGTATAGTTTGATTTTGGCTAGTTTTACAACTGGTTTAATGTGACTTGACAAAAACTAGTTGGGTTTAAACTACTTTTGCAACTAGTAAATCGTGACAAAATATAAACTAGTTTGTTTTGACTAGTATAAATACTACTCATGTTTTAATGCTGACTAGTCTTACACTGCAGGGTACTAACACAAAGGTGCCTCAAATCATATCAGTAAAAGCCTAGTTTTTATTATTCTAGTATTTTACTGGTTTAAAAATTACTACTATCACAACTAGTTCAAATTATGCCAGTAAAAATACTACCTCAATTCATATCGAGAATAGGACAATTGTCTTTTCCTATAACATCAACACAGGAAAATAACCAGTTTGCGCGATGTAAAAGCATTTGACCAGCACTAGTACTGGTATTTTTTGACCTAGTACATTTACTAGTATATCAACTAGTTGGCTACACTGCAGGGGGCAGTAACAAAAGACTGAATTTTATTCGGTCAACTACGTCACCATTTTATTACAGTGGTTTGAAATTGGATTTTTTTGGTCAAAAATTAAGTTTAACAAAATGAAAAATCATGTATAAAACTTAATTCAGGGTGGTTTTTGTATTCGCGATCCTATATTAAAACCTTCTGAGCAATTTTTTTATTAAAACATTTGAAAACTCTAGCTTATGGCTTTAACAATTCGAAGTAACATTTTTTTTCCAAAACTATGGGGGCCAATATCGCGGGAGAACAAATCGCGCAATTTTAATTGTTGAACATCTTTCAATACAAACAGTTACTTCATAATATTACTTACTTACTTACTTAGTTGGCGCTACAACCGTATGTCGGTCTTGGCCTCATCTAAGAATTTGCGCCAGCCATTTCTGTCTTTCGCTTGCTGGCGCCAGTTGGAAATTCCAAGCTTCGTCAGGTTGTCCTCTACTTGGTCTTTCCAACGAAGATGCGGTCGTCCTCTTCTGCGTTGACCGCCGCTGGGTACCGAATCGAATGTTTTCTTCACTGGAGCATCGTCTTTCATGCGCTGAACATGACCAAGCCAGCGAAGCCGCTCGATTTTAATGCGCTTGACTATGTCGGTGTCAGCGTACAGCTCATACAGTTCATCATTCCACCGTATTCGGTACTCGCCATTGACGCAGATTGGTCCGTAGATCTTACGAAGAATCTTTCTCTCGAATGCTCCTAAAGTCTTTTCATCTAAACTGCTCAGCGTCCAGGTTTGTGATGCGTAAAGTAGGACGGGCATGATGAGCGATTTATAGAGCGTGATTTTCGTTCGTCGAGAGAGGGCTCTGCTTCTCAATTGCCTACTGAGCCCAAAGTAACACCTGTTGGCAAGAGTTATTCTTCGTTTGATCTCAATGCTGATGTCGTTGGTTGAATTAATGCTGGATCCCAGATAAACGAAGTTCTTCACAACCTCGAAGGAGGTATTGTCAACGGTAACGTGGGTTCCAAGACGCTGGGACTGTTTGTTTGTTGACACTAAGTATTTCGTCTTATCTGCATTCACTGACAGACCCATTCGACTTGACTCTCTTTCTAATCTGGAAAATGCTGCACTGACTTCGCGCGTATTATGGCCAATGATATCTATGTCATCAGCATACGCAAGCAGCATAACTCTCTTGTACAATATTGTGCCACTACGTCTCAGATCAGCAGCTCGGATGATCTTTTCCATCATTAGGTTGAAAAAGTCGCACGATAAGGAATCACCTTGTCTGAAACCTCGTTTGGTAATAAATGGTGGGGAGAGGTCCTTCCCGATTTTAACTGCGCTGCTGGTGTTGCTCAGTGTCATCCTGCAAAGTCGTATTAGTTTTGCAGGAATACCAAATTCAGACAACTTCATAATATTGCTGTAATTTAATTCTAGAAAATATTCCATGAAAATTTATATAAAGCTAGTTCACACGAATGCATGAATGCATAAATTTGCTTAACCCTCATCGGTCCTTCGAGAAATACATCTAATCAGTCCCATTGTATGCGAGCGCATACACATATATTTTTAATTGTAGAAAAGCTAAAAAAAATTAACAACCATTTATGTTATGTGATTTTTCATGTTGAATTGAATGAAATTAATTAGAATACTAGCTGAAAACCGGCGCGTTGCTGCCACTCTCCCTATTCAAACGCCCATAAAATGTTATCAGTTAAACAGCATGTCTAAATTGAGGTCAAATACTGAGTTCTGAGACTGTGCGACCTATATCCACAAAGCTATTCGATATAACAAATTTGGGTTGTATAGGAAGTGCCACTCTCTCTTCATCACCGCTAATAGAATGTAATCAATTAAACTGGATGTCTACATGGAGGTCGAATACCGAATTCCAAAACTGTGCGACATATAACTCCAAAACTATTCGATAGCACAAATTTTGATTGTATGGGAGGTGCCACTCTCCTTTTCCCTACGCCCATAAAATTTTAGCAATGAAACTGCATGAGTACATTGAGGTCGAATACTGAATTTTGAGGCTGAGTTACCTATAACTCCAAATCTATTCGATATCGCAAATTTGGGTTAAATTGGAGGTGTCACGCCCCTCGACAAACTCTAAAAAATTTTATCAGTAAATCTGCAAGCGTAAATTTTGGTCGAATACTGAGTTCCGACGCTGTGCGACCTTGAACTACAAAGCTATTCGATATCACAAATTTTCGTTGTATGGGAGGTGCCACTCCCCCTTGATCAACGCTCATAAAATGTAATCAATGAAAGTGCATGTGTACATTGAGGTCCAATACTGAATTCCAAAGCTGTGAGACCTATAACCCCAATGCTATTTGATATCTCTAATTTGGGTTAAATAGGAGGTTTCACGCCCCCTTGTCGTACGCCCATAAAATGTAATTAATGAAACTGCATGTATAAATTGGGGCCGAATACTGAATTCTGACGCTGATAATCAATATCGCAAATTTACGTTAAATGGGAGGTGCCACGCCCCTCTTACCAATGAACATAAATTGAATCAATGAAACTGCATGTGTATATTGAGGTCGAATACTGAATTTCGGCGTTGTACGACTTATAACTCTAAAACTATTTGATAGCACAAAGTTGGGTTGTATGGGAAGTGCCACTCCCCTTTGCCCTACGACGACAAAATGTAAGTATTGAAAATGCATGTATAAATTTAGGTCGAATACCGAATTCTTACGCTGTCAACCTATAACTTCAAAGCAATACGATATCGCAAATTTGGGTTGTAAGGGAGATGTCACGCCTCCCTGTCCAACGCCCATTAAAATAAAACCATTGAAACTGCATGTGTAAATTGAGGTCAAAAACTGAATTTCGCAAATTTACGTTAAATGGGAGGTGCCACGCCCCTCTTACCAATGAACATAGATTGAATCAATGAAACTGCATGTGTATATTGAGGTCGAATACTGAATTTAGTACGACTTATAACTCTAAAACTATTTGATAGCACAATGTTGGGTTGTATGGGAAGTGCCACTCCCCTTTGCCCTACGACGTCAAAATGTAAGTATTGAAAATGCATGTATAAATTTAGGTCGAATACCGAATTCTTACGCTGTCAACCTATAACTTCAAAGCAATACGATATCGCAAATTTGGGTTGTAAGGGAGATATCACGCCTCCCTGTCCAACGCCAATAAAATAAAACCATTGAAACTGCATGTGTAAATTGAGGTCAAAAACTGAATTCCAAAGATGAATTCCTATAACTTCAAAGCTATTCGATATCACAAATTTGGGTTGTATCGGAGGTGCCCCTCCCCCTTGTCCACTCCCATAACATTTTATCACAGAAACGGTACGTCTAAATTGTGGTCGAATACCGAATTTCTAAGCTGTGCGACCCATAACTCTAACTAAAGCTATTCGATAACAACAATTTTTTATTTATATGTGGGAGGTAAAAGGGGGTGTGGCATTGCCCCTTAAACCATCTCGTACTCAAAGCAAAGCGTACTTACAAAATTTGAGCTCAATCGGACCAATGGTTTCGAAGTATTTTGATATTTTCTTTAAAGTAGGCGTAGATGAATTGTGACCACGCCCATTTTTTCAAAGTTAATTATAGTTATCATACGAACTTATTTACCAAATTTTAATTTCATACGACCAAAACCGTCTTAAATACAGCATTTTTATTGATTTGTGGGCGACAAAAGGGGGTGTGGTACAAAACCTGCAAAGATACACACATGCAATTTCTTATGTGCACCCTCCACACAGACCCCAATCACCCCTGAAAATTTCATTGAAATCGGGCAAGCCGTCTAGGAGGAGTATGCGAACAGGAAGTTTTGCCACTTAATTTTATATATATAGATATCAAAACAGTGGGCGCAAAAGTGGGCGTGGTCAATTTTTCTTTCAGTAAACACTTAAATTGGATTACTACGAACATTTGAAAAAAAATTATCCAAATCGGTCCAGCCGTTTTCCGATTTTAGATAAATTTAAAAAAGTGGGCGCAAAAGTGGGCGCGGTCAATTTTTCTTTACGACAAAACTTAAATTGGATTACTATGAACATTAAAAAAAAATTATCCAAATCGGTCCAGCCGTTTTCAGATTTTAGATAAATCAAAAAAAGTGGGCGCAAAGTGGGCGTGGTCAATTTTTATTTCCGTAAAAACCTAAGTTGGACTATTACGAACATTTAAAAAAAAAATTATCCAAATCGGTTCAGCCGTTCTCAACTGATGCAATTACCAACGAACGACATTTGATTTTTATTTATATAGATTCAATTAAATTTCGTTCATTTGTCGTATGACCATTTTTTTCCCTTTGTTATTGGTTGCGTGCTATTTTGATTGCTATTTCCAACAAAAATAGCGCGTATGTACACAATTTGAACTGCATAAAATTCATACATTTACTTTTCATATCAATTAAAATCAAATTTGCAAAAAAAAAAATTTCCAATAGGTCCAAAACCTCACTCAAACACATATAACTCGACCAAATCAAAACATTTTCAAACAATTTTTTTTTTAAAACCATCTAGAGAACGTACCCTACAAAATGGTATCGGCTTAGATTTTTTTTTTACTCAGCCGAACTCTCAAACACTCGTCACAAACAGATTTGACAACATTTTTTTATATATATAGATTACATATACTAGAAAAAAAAAAATTGAATTTTTAACTTTTGTCAATTACTTGTACATTTTTCGCATAAATTGAAATTATGTTCAGCACAAATGAAATTTTTACAGTTTTTAAAAGGCGACGACAAATATTATGGTTCGTTTTAGAATTTTTCCAATTTGAGAACAATGCAATGAACGTCACAAATGCATTCAACGCACTAACATCAAGCATGCTACAAAGTACTGCCATTGGCCACCGATGGACTTTTCGTTTGCATGTGTACGTAACCACCATTTGATCCATAGCATCAACTCCACTCTTGCTTTTGTTGTAGTCTTCAATGATGTTACGTTTCTTCTTTTCACTATTCTCATTTATGCTGACAACATTGTGGTATGTACTGAGCAATGTCACAAATCGGTACCAGCGAGGAACATATGACGGCATAACTGCTTGCAATTTATGTTCGTATGCAACTTCTGTATGATAAATTGGCTTTTGACACATGTCGAGTAGAACTGAAGGAATTTCAGTCCTATTTTTCCTTATTGTTCCCAAAATAGTCATGCGATTCTTATGTAAATCTTCTGCCAATTCATACGAAGTGAAAAAGTTGTCACACGTTACATTTCTGTCAGAAAGTCCTTCCACCAAATCCAAAACAACACGCCGTCCGAGATTACGTTCAGGAGTGGCATTACGATTCCCACTAACATAAATTTGTGTGTTGTATGCATACCAGCTTTTTGAGTGGCATAGCACCCAAATTTTGATGCCATATTTCGCCGGCTTGGATGGAATATACTGACGAAACGGACATCGCCCACGATACGGAACTAACTGTTCATCTACGGTAATGTTTCTTCCTGGTGTGTATACAACTTTCAAATTATGATTCCATTTATCGTATACATTTCGAATCGGTGCCAATTTGTCACGTACAGAAGTAGATGCTGTGTTGGCCATACGTTGTTCGCGGTCTTCAAATCGAATGCAACCATGGATACGCTTAAACATTTTCAAAGACATTGTTGCTCTAAATATTGGCCGACCAGTTTCGTCATTACACAGTTAAGTGACACATTCACCGTATGACCGATACACACCAGAAAGCAGCAACAATCCAAAGCATGCGTGCAGAGTGTCCAAATCAATGCTTTCCCAATCGTCTTTGTACTTTCGTTCAAAATATTATGTTCAAAATAATATTCTCAACCGGTTGAAGGAACATGTGAAATGCAGACGAAACATTAACTATAGTAGCAGTTGCTAATGCTTTTGGACCTGAATTATAACAAAAATGAAACATATAATGAACATGAACCCATAACAAAGAGGGTAGGTTTTTACCTGAAGTGAAATTTTCTGCACGTCGAAATGAATTTCTTCGATTTATTTCAAATGGTTGCGATGAATATTTAATTTTCTTATTTTTTTAAAAATATTTATATTCAGGATTTGTTGCATTTTCTTCTGCTAAATTTTGCTCAAGTGGCTCAATGTCGTCTTCATCCGAATGCACGCTAACTTCACTTTCATCATTCTCCTCGTCTGATAATGCAAAATCATCGTCACTATTGCACGGAGATTCGCCCGCTTCGCTTTCCAAATCAAAATCCATTTCTAGTTCATCTCGCTGCCTTCTTTCACCTAAAACTCTATCCATTTTTTTATCAAATACTTCGAAACACAACTAAAATTCAAATAAATGCGCAAACAAACTTCACTTTTGTGTGTTCCAGAACAAACTGAATTTCATAAAACGAAAAAATAAGAGCGTGCTATAAATGCACACACAAAAAAGCGGCAATTCCAAGTACCTGCTTATGTATATGCGCGCACATACACAGGGACCGATTCGTAACTATAACTGCACAGGCAAATACAGTAAGGGTACAAATTCAAAAACGGGTTTTTTTTTGGTTGTTCAGGTAAAATAATTCTACTTTTCAAAATACAAGGTCATTCCACTGAACCGTTTTTATTTTTTTCAAGGTTAAAGATCAAAATTGTATGCGTGCGCATACAGGGGACCGATGAGGGTTAATGAACGCTGGCTTTTCTAAAAACTTGAAAGTTTTCATGCAAAGAAGTAAAATATAAGGAAATGGTGTTGCTTACACATACACTGTACGTGAACTGTCGCACCATTCGTAAATTGTGCGAGCGAGAAAGAGTGTGTTTTTTGACATTTTTGAGAACCCTGGCATCTGATTGGAAGACTCCTCAGCAAAATAGTTGAAAATAATTCAATTTTAAGCATTTTTCACTAATTAAAAAGCAACAAAATTAAAGAAAAAAACCACTAAAACAAATGCAATATGAGTTGTGCGGTTAAGAATTGTAAAAGTTCCAGAAAACTTCAAAACAATGCGCATTCGTTCCACAGGTAAAAATGTCCATACGGTTTAAATTCTTTTAACAAAAGTGCTTTATTTAGTTTCTAACGATATTTTTTTAACTTATTTGTGTTAGAAATGTATATATTTCTTATTAAAAATGGTTTAAAAATGAAATTTAGACCCCGTCGATTTTCCGCAAGTTTGATCAAACCACATCTGTCAAAACACAAACACTGCTTCAGGGGCGCAGTCATTTTTCGCAGTTGAATAAATGTTTGGGGCGCTCTTGTTTTCAGCATAGTGAATCAGATATAGTACCTGTTTGTTAAATTTTTCTGATTTTTACACAACAACTAGGCAGAAACACCCAAAAAAATAAGGATTTTAAAAAATTAACCTAATTTAATTTGTAATTAAAGTTGAAGTTTAGAATTTATAGGCCTACAAATATAAAAAAATTACCTAAAAATCTTGCAGTTTTTCTAGTTTTTCAACAAAACTAAGTTTTATGGGTATTAAAACAAATGTAATGTGCGTATCTATTCAACGATGTGTCAAATTTAGAATTCCATAAGAATTCATTAAGATATAATTTTTTATAATTAGAATTTGTCTGAAAGACTAGTGGTTTCTCTTTTACGAAAGCAATACATAAAAAAGAGAATTATTAAAAAGATAACTACATTCAGAACTGCTGTAGACAGAGAAGCCTGTGTGGTACTTACTGAGGTTTGTAAACCCTAAGCAGCATCCGAAGGCCTCCTTTTGATACCTTTATTTTTTTTTTATTAAATTTGGAAAAACCTCGCGATTTTAAGTAAAAAAAGGGTTGTATCTTAAATGCATGTATTTTTATGTTTGATATCTTGTTGAATAGATACTTGTATTATCTCTCTTTTGATACCCATAAAGTTTAGTTTTGTTGGATAACTTAAAAAATCAGCTAAATTTTTAGTCCACTTTTTCCAACGTTGGATGCCTATAACTTCTAAGCCAATTGCGAGCGATCAAAAAATTTTTATATTATTAGAGTTGTTGCTATTCTTGAAATGTTTCTAAAATTTTAATGCATTAGAACAAACTTTAACAGTTTGGGCCTTCTTTTACGATACTACCGAATACGGCCCTTTGTGATTGTTTCTGTATTTGTGTGAACCAACACCAATATAGAAAATACCACACTTTTCTGCTATTACACCACTTCCTTATATTTTACTTCTCTGTTTTCATGTAACAAAAAGAGTAAAAGCATGCTCAGTTACCAAGGTTTCTAAATATTATAACAATATATATAAAATAATTTAGTATTGCTTTCCTCTATTATTAATTTTTATGACCTTCCTTCCTTGGATGATATCTTCTTTCGTTTAAGTAGTATTTTCAATTTCAAGATTTACATTTTTTTAAATACTTTTCAAAATAGTTTCAACAATTCAATATTTTAAAATATTACTAAAAAATCTACCTTCACAGTTGAATTTTTAATTAAGTTGCAATGAAGAAAAGCTGTTGAATTTCCTTCTCACCTTGATTGCGTCTATTTTTTTATTTTTTTGCTTTTTTGTTTTTTATAGCAGCATAAAACGAGCCATTGCAATATTGCGCAACGATGTCCTTCTTCAAGTTGCTTTATCCAACCGCAACGTGTTTTACTTTTGCCACTTTTATGTTGCCATTTAATGTTTTAACTTTCTCATTGTTGCAGTTGATATACCTCTGTTTGCAGTTGTTGTTGTTGTTGTTGTTGCTTTTGTGTTTTTTGTTGCATTTATTACATTTTGTCCCAGGTATACGCGGTTAATTTCAGTTATAATAATAGTCATGCTGGTCTTGCAGTCTCGAGTAGGTCAAGGAAGCTGCCATGAAGCTGTATTGTTTTTATCACACTCTCACTCTCTCTCTTTCTCGCTCACTCTCTCGCTTTCACCAAATGTTTCTTGTTCGCTTTTTCTCACTCACTCACTACTTTCTATTGCTGCTAGATGAAATTCTAATAGCTCATCCGAGTCGCAGTCTTGCCAGTTTTATCTGGATGTTGTGCAACCAAGTTTCCCTTAATTTTCGTCCTTCTTAACTGTTTCCTCCTTATTTCTCCATTTTCATAATTTCTTTCGGTTCTTCTTCAGCTCACTTTACTTTGACTTTGAAGTCATTTTCACTACTAATTGTAAAGAAGCTCCAGAGCGTTGTTTGGCTGAAGAGTCTGCTGCTGGGTGGCGGAGTAGAAAACGCCATCAAGTTGTTGGCTGCACTTAAGTTTTCAAGTATGTACTTGGACTTAAATGCTGTTCTGGATTGAAAGTCATTTTATACACAACTTTTTTATTTACTTTTTTTTATCTTCGTATCCTTGTAATTTTCATTCGTTTTATTTTAACATAATTGATAGCATGTGCGTTTGTAGATTTTCAAGAGATTGGACGGTAATGAAATTTTAAGTGTCCACAATTAGTTCTTGATTGATTAAACATTTAAACTTTAATGTTTTGCAAACATTGCAGCTTAGGTGGCAAGAACTTATTTTTGATAGGAAACCTTTCGTGTGGTTTTACAACGCTTGGTGTAGTTTTATAATCTTAAAGTAACACCTAATTGGTTCGGATGGTTTGCAAATTACTTTATCTTCCACTGCATCCTGAATATCAGCTCAACATCAACAACAACTATTTTTCGCTATTAATATTTGAGAAAATATTTTTAAAATATTATTCTCTCATTACAAAGCTGCTGTAGATATGTTTGCAATCAGCTTTAAATGTTGTCAGCATGCACACACTAACTTACTCATACGACATATACACACAAAGCCAGACACACTAGCATAAATAATCGCATTTTAAGCGCAAGATTTGTAACACTTCATAATTTAAATGCGTTCTTGTTGCTGTTTCAGCACCTGTGCCTTTAGATGGTTTCAACACTAACCATGCAAACCACTGCTGCGCCCATTCAGTCCATTCTCGATGCTTTTGAAGTATCCGGCAAAGTGCTTTTGCTGTCTTGCTCTCTCTTTCACTCTCTCTTTTTCTCTCTCCAGTGTGTGTGTTGCCCCTGGAAACAAGAATTAATTGCATTTGGACAGACAATTGCGCGAATTGTACGAATGTGTTGCTAGTGCACACTATATGTGTGTGTGTGTGTTTGTGCCTGGACGTGTGTAATTCAATGCTTTTCTGCTTTTGACTGAGTTTACACTTTCACCTGCTGTAAAAGCGGTAGTTTTTCGAAAAGAAAGTAAAATGTTTTTAATATTAAGAACACAAAATCCGGTCTTAAATACATGAAGTAAACGAAAGTTGCTTAATATTTTTATATGAAATGTTTTTATTAAATGAACAAAAGGGAAAAACTTAAGTCATTGCTTTGGGGTTTTCAAAACAAATATATAGCTTTTCAACTATTTCGTGAAAATGTTTGGAGTAAGTTTAACAACAATATTATTAAAGCCTTTTTAAAACGTGCTTTGAAAACACTTACCTAAAATTGTATTTTGAGTAATGTGAATCTAGTTTGTGTGAAGACAAGAAAAAAGTCAACTTTTTTACAGGACCCTATATAAAGTTGACCCAGTAGGTCAATTAAATCAAGGCAAAATTATAAAATTATTTCAATTTATAAATAAAGAAACTAGGCGTACGCCGCACACTGGTATTTTGGTAAAAAAAAATCAATTTTTCGACCACAGATTTTCACTAATATAATGATGCTCATTTGTAGAGAAATAATTCACTAAGAAAAAATCCATAATTTGTTTTCTTAAGATATAATATTTTATCATGCAAAAAATTGAGAAAAGTCACTTAAATGCTGTACAGCGAAAACTGAAAGTTTTCATGCAACTTTGTATTTTATTACAGCAAAATATTTTTGTTGCTACCATTATAATTTTTCTTTTCATTAAAATATAGCATATTGTTATTAATTTCACGAAAAAACTATCTGGATAACAAATATGGATTAATAGATATTCGCAAATTGAAATGGCTCTATAAACTAAAATTTTTGCAACTTTTTACGAAAAAATCAAAAAAGTTTATATTTCCTTGTCTTCTCATTGTAAAAAAAGAAATAGTGAGAATGACTTCTCTAAATATAGAAACAATTAGCTGCTATTTTTTTTACCTTTCGTTTCATAAGTAAAAAAACAACTCCGTTCTGCGATAAAAAGTTTGTGGTTTGCTGATATTAAGTGCTTACCGTTTCTTATAGCATGCTTTTAGGCATAGATTTAACCTTTATGTCACTGGCAGGGTACCCGGGTGCCTTTTTCACTTTTAACAGGTCGATTCTGTGCGTTACCGGTAATAGTAATCTTGTTACCAAAATTCGTTACCGGTCTTAGCAATCGGTATTCTGTGTACTCGGTAACGCTGTCGAACGTCGTAAACTCACCTGATTGAAATAAAGCACTCGCAGTTCTGTGTGAGAGTGTGGTGAAACAAAAAAAAAAAAGTAAAAAAGAGAGTGCAAAGAATTAATGGAATTTTGCTAACTTTAAAATAATATTTGCTTTTATTAGCAGGAAATAAGAACGAACTACGCCAGCACAGGTGAAGTTTTATGTTAATTTTGTTCGCAGCCACCCAGAGCAGCTGCAAGCTATATAAATGCCAGCTGTTTTGCTTGTTACCACCTAAAGAGATGGTAACAATATTCATCGGTAACGCTTGGTTGCAGAATATCAAAAGGGTGTTAAAGTTACCATTCTTTACCCTTTTATATATATTTAACATGTGCTTTTTTTGTTGAAATAAACATCAAAAAAAATTCGTAACCAAAATAGTCAAATACTCGACGATATTTCTTTATTGAAGCCATGCAAAAATGTTGTTGCCATGAACAATGTGTGCAGGCTTTTAATCTTGTACATAAAGGTTGATTTGTTATTCGTTATCCTCATAAAATTTATAATTCACAGATAGATAAATTTTTTGTTGAAATACAATAAACATCAAAAAGATTTGTAATCAAAATAATCAATTGGTCGAAGATATTGCACTTCTCCATTAAATTCATGAAAAAATATTGTAACAATGTTCAATGTTTTGAAGCTTTTATTCTTGTGCATAAGGGTTCATTTGTTATTTGTCATATTCAGAATTTTTATTATTCACAAGTACTTTTTTGTTCAAATAAGCATACATAAGCAAAAACGCAATAACCCGAAGTATTTCTTAGAATTGAAATAAAACTTACAATTGTTAAGAGAACATATGAATACTGTTAGGATAGCTTGGTTGCTATTGAAGTCCAAAAAAACACAATATTTAATTTTAGTTTTAATTTTATTTATTTCGGTTAGATCGCGAGTGACCAAACATTTCAATACAGTTACACTCCTTGACTGACTTCTTATGCTAGTCTTAATCTAAAAAGAAGCTTACGAAGAAGGGTGTACGTGACAAAAGTAGAAAGTCAAGTATCGATGCAATTCGACATTGATACTTGAGTTCAATGACTAAACGCGAAACTATGAGAATAAACGAAATATGACCCGGTCATTAACTTTAATAATTTATTGTGGAATTTCGAGTTCAATAAATTCCGAAATATGACGCGGTCAATAACTTTAATAAGTTATTGTGGAATTTGGAGTTGAATAAATTCCGCGCTATTTGATACTGCACTTACACTTAGGGTGATAAGTGCAATATGAGTTTATACATATGTAGTATGAACGAAGTATGTATTGATTTGCATTGTCCCGCTACAATACAAAGAAAAATAAATTTAATTTTTAAATGATTTTTATTGATAGTCAAATAAAATTTAGGGTATTTGATCGGAAAGATACACAAAAATTTCCACCAAAATTATTCTTGAAAGCAAAACCGTTTTTTGGAAACTATGAAAACACATGTTAGAATATATCAATTACAAAAATTAAAAGGTTTGCTGTTTTCATAATAGAAAAATAATACAATTTGTGTGTGTCAAACTTTCTGCATAAAAATTATGTGTCATAATGTACAAAATTATGTTTTCAGTGTTTATTATTTTACAAAAAAAAAAAATATTTAAAAAATAATTACCTTTAAGGCCAAACGTAAGGATAAACGTGCCAAAAGAGAAAAACAGTAGCTTGTTTTTAAACATTTTTTTGAGGTACAAGGAGTTGCTAGATTTTTTTTTTTAAAATTTATACGGTTTATTGTACATAAAAACTACTTTAATAAATTTATTTTTAGTTTCTTTTTAGCCATTTTCTGGCTTTTTATAGAGGTCGCTAAATTGAAAAAGTTAAATTGAAAAAAAACATCTAAAACTGTTCGATGGATATGGCCTTTCCCATGTATCTGACACAAACAAATCAAATGTCGTTTTTAATTATAGGTCAATAATTGCGCATCCCATCAACGAACGACCCCCGGGGGATTTTTTAGAATAATGGTGAAAGTTTGAGTAAAAAGTTTTAAAAAAATAGAGTTTTGCGCGCTTTTTTGTCAATTAAAAACAAATAAAAGGAAATAGAGACTTGAATTTAGGTGAGATGCTTAAAGGACAAAATAAGAAACAAAATGCAAAAAGATTCATTGAAATTGAAGCAATAGATTTTGAGTTATCTATCGAACCGTTTCGGATGTTTTTTTTTTCAATTTCATTTTTAGCGATCTCTATAAAAAGCCAGAAAATTGCTTAAAAAATTGTTATAAAGTATTTTTTATGTACAATAAAAATTTCCTGTATAAATTTCAAAAAAATATAACAACTCCTTGTATCTCAAAAAAATGTTTGAAAACAAGCTGCTGTTTTTCTATTTTTACACTCCTCTCCTTGAGACAAAAACATTGATATATAAAACTGTAAAAATGAATTGTAAGTGCTGAAGATATGACGAAAAATTTAAAAAACGACTTCTACGGCCAAAAATAAAAATTGTTTTTCGTATTTTGTCTTCCAAAAGTTCTTCGGATTTGATGGTGTACAATGCATTTTTTTCTGTAAGGTGGTACAATACATATTATAATATTTTGACAGATTTAAGAAAATTTTTAATTGTTCTTTTGAATGAATTAAATTTTTTATAATTGTTCTTCATTTTACCCATTTTAGTATATCAAAAGTAAATTTATTTATTAAATTTAAGGAAATGAAAAGTGGTGCTGTAAAAGTTAAATTTCATCCATTTAGTTTTGCATTTCCTCTCTGAGGTTTTGATGGTTTTTTTTTTGCGATCGTTAAACTTAGCCCGGGAGACGACCATCCAGTGACTCCAACGTCAGTATGTTTCTATTTTGGCAGCAATTTCTACAACTGCCGTTTGTTGAACGTTATTTTTTCCCGCAGTGTTGCTTTGCCTGTTGTTTTTGTTTTTTTGTTGCACCGCATGTTACGGTTAGCCATGGTTATATTGCAAGTTTGACAATGCAAGGTAAATGAAATTTTCATGAGATGAGACTTTAATATATTCATCGAAAAACTCTCAAAAACCCTACAACAACAAAAAATAGGAAAAAAAACAAAACAGTCACAAAAAGCAGAATTGCTAGAAATGAGAGCTGCAACAGCAATAACAACAACAACAGGAACTTTAACAACAAGGAGCACTCAACTCAGGACCAACACCTGCTGTGGATAGCAGAAAAGTTAAATAAAAACAAAAAAAAAACATTATTTGGAAAACAAAAGCAAACAAATAAGTTGTGACACTTTAAGTGGCAGCAACAAAAGTTTGCCGCTCACTGTGGAGTTAAGCCAAGCTTATAAGCTGCATGAGACAGCTGCGGTCGCATTTGAATTCTATTATAATTATAATTTTGTATATTATATTTTTTTATTTAAAAATAATACAAATTTCTGTAACCTTAAACACAAACAAATTTTTTGCGATACTGTTATTTTGTTTATTCAACTCATTAGGATAACAAGTAAATGTTGTTTATTTTAAAATAATAATAGAGTGAAAAAAAGTGAAGCAAAATCTAGTTTATGTTGCGACATGATACGAATATGATAGGGATAGTTCTTTCATTGAAGTCTTATGGTTATCTGATCAAAATTGTATCTGTGAAGTAAGAAGTCCTGAAATTAATTTTTATGTGGTGGCTACTAGAATCAGGTGACCTTATTACAATTTATAGCACAAGAACACGTCACATTTAATATCAGAAAAAACCTTAACTAAATAATATTTTCTGTTATTTTTTTTACTCTGTCCTTAGATAAATTTCCACTCGGATAATTAGATAAATAAATTTAATAAATTCAGCAATTCAAGCAAACATTTAATTTTTTTTATATCAAGGATGTAGTCTAGTTGGTCACTTTTGAAAATTTAATTTTGTTACTGTAGTATACCTATACATATTATTTAAATATTTAATTTACATTAATGTTTTTCATTATAAAATAAGCTTTTCTTAAAATAAGTAATAATATAAAAACCTCTACTGTAAGAATTTTTGAGAACATGCACAATAATATTCAAACTAAGTTAAAGTAATACACATCTACGGTATACTAAGATATTATTCAAACAATAAGAACTAAGCACTACTATCTATCTCATTCGCACACATGTACCCATATGGCTAAATACAAAACATATGATATTATATTATACTTCTTACTCCTACACAAATATGTTAACATATGATTATGTTTACGTTTTCTATTCTACTCACTCACACATATTAAACTATTAATACTAAACTACAAATATGTATAACGATATTCTACTATTACTTTTACACTAATTAAAGAACATATGATTCTATTTACATTCTAAACTACACAATTACTAGTTTTAAGACAAAATACCGTTATGTTTACTATAAAAGGATGAACATATTTGAAAATAAATCAATTAGTTTTGAGCTTCTAACAAGCTGCCTACTAATTCATTTTTAAATAAGTCTTGAGCTTTAATAGCTGCAGACTTAAACTTTTTAGCCTCTGCACTTTTTATAGTGAACGGCTGTAAATGTAATAAAAACAAAAATAGCGCCAGTGGCGAACTTCGCCGGCAACCAATTAGGCAGGACCTTAAAATATTAATAGTAAATTCGCGAGTCCTTTTTTAAATAATCGTGAACCCTTACATGGCGATGCTATGTCGCGAATAAAATTATGTGGCGATCCTGTCGCCAAAATATTATTACATGGCGACCCAAAAACATATTTACTACATTACATTATTCGAATGTATGTGTATTAGAGCACCCATGAAACATATGCAATGTGAATTTTTCTGATTTTGTTCGCTCCGCACCCATTTTCTGTAAGATTAAAGCTAAAAAATAAGATCTGCATAAAAAATTGGACTTCGGTAGTAGAAAAAACCCAGGCCCCTTGGGGTTAAAGGCCCAAAACCGGCTTAAAAATAGTACTAGGCTTATTTACTCTATATCTCTTAAAATAACAGTTTTATGCTCTTAAAATGCAAAAACATTTTTCTGCACAATAAATAGATACACATTTTTTCATAACCAACTTTGACCTTGAAATGACCATTCGTAGTGTTTTACGCAGTCAAAATCACGATTTGTGAGAAATATATTTTTTGAACGACCCTCGTAAATTTTTGGAAAGAGATATTTCTGAACAATTAACACCATATCAAAGAACATTAAATGAAGTTTAATGTACAGTTGGTTTTATTCCAAAATATTGATTTTTTGGAGAGTATTTCAAATTTTTTTCAAAGTATTTTTTAAAGCAAGTGACTAATTTTCTTCATTGCAAGCACATTTTCAGATGGATTGACACGCTAAAATATAATATTTTCAGAAAAGTGAATACATTCAGCTTAAAAAGTCCAGCTTAGCCTGGCTTCCCGCCAAAAGTCGTATTTACATTTTTTTTTTTCTTTTAAATTGTATATCGATAAAAAATTCATTTCTTTACAATAACAGCATTTTCACTTCACAGTCGAAAAGTAAGTACAGCTCCATTAAATGTACGAAAATCGGCAAAAAATTATTGGTATGTAATATAATAGCAATTTTTTACCGAATAAAATAATTTTGGCTGCTCTAATAGGTCCAATACCCCAATGTGCGCTGCTAATCAAATTTTTTTTACAATGTTGAATAGTGTTGAATATGTTACAATGGACGTACAGTGTTAAAATCAAATTACATACTTCAATATAAACTATTTTTCGAATAAAATAATTTTGGCTCCGTAAATCGGTCATTCGTCAATCGCACATTGGGGGCGCTGCTAAACGAATTTTCTCAGATATGAAACTCAGTTAGATCGATTTTTTGCCCCCGAAAACTCTTATACTGAAAATTTCATCGAAATCGCTTGGGCTGTTTTCGAGAACTCATTTACAAACAAACAAATATAAAAACAAGTATTACTCGTTAAATAAAATAAGATAATTCCGATGTTCATATAATTATATATATTATAGGCAGAAAAAATGCTTCAACGAACAGATGCTCTTTTGTAAAAAAGACGTTTTCGCTAGAATAGAATGTGTTTCTACTGTCACAAACGAATAATTGAAAATTTATAAGGCCTTCGAAATTCCAACAAAAAGAAAAGACGGCATCAAAAAATGATTTCAAGACATTTTATAAATTACAACAAAATGAGAAAGAAAAAAGTCCAGCTCGAGCAAAAAAATTTATTGATTCCTTAGTACATCTATCCATTCGATATATCCCATGAGGATCAAAAAATTAAAAAAAATTAACTATTTGAAATAATAATACATAAAAAAAATTATTCGGAAAACAATGTTATATTAAACTTCATGCACTCTAGAAAATAGGTTTATTTTTTCGTTCTGTTCATAAGCATTTTGTGTTTTCATTGTGTTTTGGTCACCTTTTCAAAACGATAATTAATTTTAACAATATTAAAAAATACTATTATGTTTTTTTTCTAGCTGCCAAAAGTGTGCTGAATTTTTTAAGCTAAATGTATTCACTTTTTTGAAAATATTATATTTTATCATGTCAATCCATCTGAAAATGTAATTACAATAAAAAAATTAGTCACTTGCTTTGAAAAATACTTTGAAAAAAAAATTTGAAATGCTCTCATATCTCCAAAAATCAATACTTTAGAAAAAAACAAACTGTGAATTAAATTTAATTTACTGCTCTTTGATACGGTGTTAACTGCTCAGAATTATCTCTTTCCAAAAATTAACGAGGGTCTTTCAAAAAATATATTTCTCACAAATCGTGATTTTGACTCAAGGTCAAAGTTGGTTATGAAAAATTGTGTATCTGTTTGTTTTGCATAAAAATGTTAATGTATTTTAAGAGCGTTAGACTGTTATTTTAAGAGATATAGAGTAAATAAGCCAAGTACCATTTTTAAGCCCATTTTGGGCCTTTAACCCCCTGGCCTGGCTTTAAAAGGCCTGGGTTTTTTCCACTACCGAAGTCCAATTTTTTATGCAGATCTTATTTTTTAACTTCAATCTAACAGAAAATGGGCGGGGAGCGAACAAAATCAGAAAAAGGCACATATGGGTACTCTAATGTATATGTATCTAAGAATATTGTATTAAATATTTATGAAGATCCGAGCAGTATAAGTATTTTTTTCAAGCCAAAACTTACTATCTGCGCGCACGTACCTGAGCACTTGTATGAACTTTGAACGCGTTTTTATCAAAACTACGCTTTTACGTACGCTCCACACGATTTCTCGAGAGCACATAAACTGATTCTTCTGAAATTTTAACAACATATTTTCCACATAAACACTCACGAAATAGACTATTATCATGTTAAAGTATTGGTTATTACTATATTTCTTTACTTATTTCTTTACTATATTTCGCTGTTATTTAAATAAATAACAGCGAAATATAGTAAAGCCAACCAACAAGAAAAAAAACAATAATTTTAATTTGTTTGGTTTTTGTTACTTAAAATTATCAGCAATTGTTAAAAATTAATAACAGCCGTCTATTTTGAAGCCTTTGTCATATCGAATCTAAAACACTTCGGTTTTTTGCTTCAGATAAGCCGTTGATGAGATATCGTGTTGGAGCCGACCCATCTGCAAATTATGGAGTTCCGTTTAAGTATGAGTTTTGTGTACAAAAAACTAAAAAAATTAATACAAATTTTTTTATTTCTGTAATTTAAGACCTTATTTATCATCATCCCTAACAACTTTTATAAACATATCTTTCATAGAAAGCTAACGAGAAATTCCCAAAAAAAAAAATTTTAAGCTGACGAACTAGACTACATCCTTAAATCACTTGAATTAGAACATACAAACTAAGCATGTTGAAATGAAATGGTCAAAAAAATAAACACCAGGGCCATAGTGAGGGGGGATTTTCGGGGTTCAAACCCACTCAGAGTGTCTTAATTTTAATAAAAATGAATGCATTTAAATAATTATTTCATTGAATTATAATTATTTTATTGTTTTAAAAAACTTTACAAATCATATGCTGAAGTTACGTTTACGTGTAAAAGACTTTGTTATGAGTTGAATCGTGTAAGCAACAATAGTGCAAACCAATGCATCGTGATTTTTAGAATCAAACGTGGTACATTAAAAATTACCATGACTTTTATGTTAATTTTCTATGATTTAAATACAAATTCTAAATGTTTGATAGTTTAAATCATTCTTGATTTTAAATACAAATTCTAGTTGTTTGATGACTATTGTTTACTGTTTATAAGGCATGCACGTTAACGTTAATTTTAACGTTAACCGAAATTTTTATTTCGTTTCGTTGAAGCGAAATCAAAAAACAAAAAAAAATAACGTTAACGAAAAAACGAAAAAAAAATTATTTCGTTTCGAAGTTATCAATAAAATATTTTTTCGTTTTTTTTCAAATCAACCGTTGAAAATAACGTTAATTTCAACAAAAAAATTTCGTTTTTTATCGTATTGGAAATAAATTTGTTTGTGAAAGTTTGAACTGTTTAACATGGGAAGAAAAAAAGAGTGTGATTTTGTTCGCGAGTTCTATTCTTATATTCGCGAAAACGGCAAAGTGGCATCAGAGTGTAAAATATGTAATTTAAAGTTACAAAATGAACACCTCGGTAATATGCGCAGCCACCTTTTGCGTAAGCATAAAACCGCATATGAAGAAGAAAAACTAAAATATAATCAAGAAGATCCCACCGCTCAAATAATTGCAAAAAAAAGAAAAATTTCATTCGAATCGTCCGCGGTGGATATCGAAAATATTTGTGCGGGTTTCGTCACAGAATGTGGACTGCCGTTAAACTTTCTTAATTCAAATACTTTTAAAAATTTTAATGGGCCCTATATTTAGCGCACTGGATATGAATACAATAAATCGCAATAACATAAATTTAATAATAAGTAAAAAGTATGAAGACGAAGTGAAGGCAATTAAATCTTTCCTGAAGAATAAAATATTTTCGGTTAAAATTGACAGCGCCCAGCGCTTCTACCGCAATGTAGTGTGTCTTAATGCCCAAATTATAAGTGACGGCCGTATTGTTATTAAAACTTTGGCGATACAAAATTTAATACAAAAACACACAGCACAAAATTTAAAGTCATTAATTTTGAATGCTCTTCAAAGGTAATTAAAAGCTCATACATAAACCAACAAAAATAAATCTATATAAATATATATATATCACTGGTTTTAATAGGTTTGATTTGTCCATCGATCAAATATATAGCATAACTAGCGACAATGGCCGCAATATGATAAGCTGTGGCAATCTTCTCAATAGTGAAATAAACGTGTACGATATAGCGGGCGTTCAACAAGAAAGCGATGAAGAGCAATTTTCAGCATTGCAGCCCAACGACACGATTTTCGATCAAAATGATTTGGAAGAGTGCGTTGTTCAGAACTTTAGTAAGACAAATGAAATAATTCACTTCCAGCCTTATTCAATGAATAAATTTATGAATAAGGCTGTTCATGCATATAAAAAACTTTTTCCCAGTATGTTAAATTGTAAAAAATATTACAGATTCGCTAATAGTGATACGTTGTGCAGCTCACACTTTGCAACTAAGTTTCCACGACGTGCTAAAAGAAGAAAATGTAAAGTCAAATTTTGAAAAATGTCGTAGTGTAGCCAAACTACTTCGCACTCCAACAATGCATAAAAATTTAGTTATGCAAAATTTGCTTCCTCCAAATGCAGATTGCCCCACTCGCTGGTCTTATGCCTATGATTTAATTGAAAGCTTAATAAATCTCCGCTGTTTTATCAATCAAAACCTCAACCAGACTGGCATCGATTGGAATTTTGTAGAAGAGTTTTTGAAAAGTTTTAAAGCTGTTAAAATTATGACCTTAAAACTTCAATCAGAAAATTTACTTTTTGGCGACTTTTCGAAAATTTACTTTGAAACTATATTAGCAATCAAAATCGAGGCAAGCAATTCCCGACTATCCAAACTATTATTTACATCATTAAATGACCGCAAGAGAGCTTTTTTAAAAAACGAAACGGTGGCTGCAGCTATCTATTTGGACCCTCGCCTGCAAAGACTGTTAAAAAGTCCGGAATTTGTTAATTTAATGCCAGTTGCCATTACTCATTTAAAAACGCTTCATACTAAAATTGAGGTAAAATATAAGCGTATTATGATTTTCTATTTCCGTTTAAAATTGTAAAAATTAGCTTTAAAATCTCTTTTTCATCATAATAATATGTGTCTTATCCTTAGGACAACCAGGATGATTCTCAAAACGCTCAACGCCTTGACTCTAGCGTAAGTACTTCTGACAGCGAGGGCTTGCTCGAAGCATATTTGAATGAGATATGTGAGACTGGAACAATACAATCCCCAAATATTTCTGAAGCGTTCGCAGCAATTGAATCTTTTAGTGAAACCACCGATATGAAAATAAATCTGGCGGAATTTTGGGAGACAAGAAAGTATTCACATAACGTACTGTACAACTTGGCGCAAGTTGTTCATGGAACTCCTGCCACTCAAGTTAGTGTTGAGCGTGCATTTTCAACGCTCAAATATATTATCAGCGATTATCGTTCAAATCTTGGCGATGATCTCGCCGAAAAAATTTTAACACTTAGATTGAATTCGCGAAGTTAGTTTAACAGTTTCTTATAACTCATTTTTTTAATAAATATTCATCCATATTAATTTCGCTTAACACCCAATATATTGCACTACTGACAAAAATACGCTTCGTCTCTTATTATAGAAACGAAAAAAAATTTTTTTTTATAAGCAAGAAACGAAATTTTTTATTTTCTGATAATTTCGTTTTCAACGAAACGAAATTTATTTTGATAATTTTTTAACGTTATGAGAAAATAATTTTGATAATTTATTTTCAATGATCAACGAAACGAAAAAATTTTGTTGATTTCGTTGTGCATGTCTGCTGTTTATTTATAAATAAATAAAAAAAGACATACACATGAATATTGAAAAAATGTTTCTAATTCTAGCCGCCTAAAAAGATTTCAAAATATACTTCAGCCAACAACTGATTTTCATTTTCCTTCGAACTTTTCTCCAAAATTTAAATTTCAGTATCCATGGTTTTGTCGCTGAAGTTGGTTGGCTTACTTCAAATATGCAAATGGAGCTAATTGTAAGTTCTGCGTTTCCCTTAGCTCCGCTTATGGTGACATTGCCTCTCTTCAATCACAACCTTTTCGAAATTTACGGCACAAAACAAGTTTTAATTAAATAAATTTTACCACTCCTTCCATTGTGACTCTTTTATAGTCAAGAGTTTTTTGCAATTAACTTTCGAATTAAAGATATGAGTCTAAACCTGGTTTAATTTTTGAGGAATATTTGAAGTTACTCATGAGTTATAAACTTACATTTTTAAGAATTCTGACCTTAGGAAAAGTTTTAAGTAAATCGTTTAAGTTATTTTGAGAAATTTTATATTTATGAAGTTTATGTAAAAGCTATTCTGTCTCCAAAATTTAATTCATTTCAGATAAATGTGATATCGTTCTCATTCTAAAATTTCTTAAAACATACCTTCGTAATTCAGTAGGCAAGATCCGTTAGAACGCATGTGCATCAGTATACACAGTGATAGCACGGTAACAGAACAGGAATGTTGGTAGAATAAGCAAAAAAGAGGACTTAATTTCTGATATTTTTTTATTTTATTTCCATACAAAAACTTTAAAAATTCAAATAACTTCATTTTTATTTTTTTAATATCTTGCAAAAATTTTTCAGAATGTGTTTATTTTATAATTAATATTTTAGCTTAAATATGCATAACTTTTAAAAATTCTGGCCATGAATTCAAGCACTCAAAACCTTTCCAACGATATCTTGAAAGTGAGGATCGCATTAGAAATAATGAAGTTACTGCAACTTTAGTGAAAATAAATTAAAAAAAATTAAGAAAAAAAACAAGATAACAGCATCATCTTTAATGCTAATGCAAATCTTTTTGGATTTTTGATGCAGATTTGAAGAGTTTTTTCGGCCTTTAATATCTAACTGTTTAGTTTTTTTTTCACAACTATTCTACCAGCCAATACATTTACGAAAAACATGAATTGTTTGCAAAATGTTATAGCTCACTGGCCAAAAACTTTGGGAATCGTTATTAAATATACCAAGGTCAATTTTTAGAGGAATATAAATGGAACGTTTTTGTAATGAAAGTCGCGGCTTACATATACAATAAATAAATATATATATAATTTATAATATTTAAACAACTTAACTTGAAAATGAAATGAAGCAAAACATAACATAAGCATAAACTAAAGTAAGCAAAAACGAACAGCAGTAAAAAAGTATGAACGGGAGAAAAACTGGTAAATTGATACTGAAATCTCATCGTCTATGTGTTGCAGTGCGCTAAAATGCGCTGGCACGGCGACCCACGCCCGGGTTCAATTCGCGGTGGTGGCACCACAAAGATTTCTGATGAAGCCTGTAGCAGGGCCAAAATCGCAATAAAATCAGTTAGTGATGTTTTGCTTTTTATATTGAGAAATGTTGCTGTTATTGTTGTTGTTTCCTTGGAAAAAAATCGTTAGAGCATTTAATTGTTCTAACCTGACCTTGAGCTCAATGAAAGATTTTAAAATGTCAAACAACTAGAATTTGTATTTAAAATTAAGAATGGTTAAAGCTATCAAACATGTAGAATTTCTATTTAAATCCTAGAAAATAAACACTTGTATAGTTTAATTCATCAAAAATCCCCTACAGGGGAAAGTCCTGGCTACGGCCCTGATAAACGCCATCGACTATTTGGCAATTTAATAACCAGCTGGTAGAGTACGTATTAATAACACTTTTTTGTTGGCAAAATAAATACCTGCCCACCACAAATGTGACTGACCACAAAAATAAATTTCCAAATTTTTCGAAGCAAAAAGTCATAATGAAAAAACCTATGCCATTTGAATAAAACAAAAACCTAGAAAAACCGCAAAATATTTTATTTCACTCTCATTCCCATTTCTGTACATTTGTACAATGTTCATGCACACATACATTTTTCAATTTAATGCTTTAGCTGTATATTCAGAATATTTCATGAATAACATACGTTTCACCAACATCATATTTTAAATTAAATAGTGAATATTATATGCAATTTCCTTGAAATCGGAAATATGTATTATATAAATATCAATTTAAATTAAACACTTTACGACAATTTTAATTTATTTTTTTTTGCCAAAACTACAGACTTCTGTCAACTAAACTAATAGAAGAAACACTCAAAAGATACACTGTTTCGGTGATTTAAAAGTTTATATCTGAGTAATATGTACTTTAAATTTTTAGTTAAAATTAAATAATGCCAATTTTTGATATTTAATTTTAATCTATACTTTGATTTAACATGATTTTTAATTATAAACTTTTTTGTATCAAGTAAATTTTCAATAAGGCAACAACAAAAACAACAACAACAACTCTTTATAGAGTCAATCACACAGCAAAGACACAGACAAGACAGACTGTTTCGGAAGGCGCTACCCTATCCTTCCTACTGTTTAAGTTTGATATGACTTGGCGTTTGTTCAAATAAATTTTTTGAAATCATACGACGCACTATGGCTTATATTTGGAAAAAATTATGTTTTTCAACTTAAAAAACGTAAATACCTAAGAAAGTTATACGTCAGAGAAATGTTCAAACATGAAAAATCCGCTCTCATATTAAGAAAAAAGTTGCCAGTTTTTATAAAAAACTTCAAGAGAGTCATGCAATTTTTGAGTAATTGTTTTTTTTTTTTGATAATTTTGGGTAATGTAAAATTTTAGTCTTAAATTGAATTCAGTATAAATTTTACACCTAAATCTTTTTTACTTTAATTTATTTTTTATTTGTTAAAAACATTTTTAACATACTTAAAAGTAAAAAAATTAATCTTGCGTGTAATATCTCTTTATCGTATCAGCTTGTTAAAGAGCTTGCCACCAATGAATTGCTTGTTAAACAAATAAAACATGTTTCCACAATTGTTTTGAACCCATTAATGACAACTGTTATATATATGTAGAGGCGGGCACCCTTCTTTTTCACAACTAAAAAAAACAAGTTCAATGGATTCGGTGCAAACACATATTGAATTTTTGGCGCTCGTCATAAATGGGTTAATATTCAATTTTATTTTTCAACTTCCAAGCAGTGTTGCCATGAAAAAAAATTTTACAGCGTAACTTTTGCACTCTGATCGTCGGATTTCTCGTCGGATTTGTGAAACTTTGAAAACAAGAACTAAGAAATTTTCAGTCGCATTTTAAAACAAAGAAGACAAATAAAATATTGCATTTTATGACGAATATTTAAGGTTTATTTATTTAAATAAATGACATTTTTTTCAAAAGTTAATTCAATAATCATTATAAATAAAGAAAATATATTATAATAAATTACATTTTCAAAATATTTTTGAACACACAAACGAAGAGTAAAAATCAAATCGAATACATTTGCAACACAGTTTCGTTTAATGTAGATCTCTTTAATCGGTAAAAATGAAATGCATAGAGCTATAATACATAATTTTATAATTTTAACTCTATAAATGTAAAGCTTTTGCTTCAAGTAAATTAACGAAAAATTTTGTTGTTTTAAGCCAGCAAAAACGTTAAAAAATTAAGATTTTAGTAAAATTTAGAATTTAGATTTAGGTAAAGTATTCCCGGCGCAAAAAACAAAATTTACTGCGCACCTCGTCATTGGTGCTCGTAAAATGTGACACTTGATGAATACATTCAAAAGAAAATGTAGAATAGTGACGAAGATAGCAAAATGAAAACGAACAAACAGTCAAAATTCTGTCAAGCACATCAAGCAACGTAGCCGCTTTTGGTGTAAATCGGTAAAAAGGGGAAAAACACCCCTACAAAATATGCAAATTTTTCTTCACAAACAGTACTAAAAAATATATTTACTTTATTTTGGACATATGCTTTATATAACAATATTTATTTCATTTCAGTAAAACAAGTTTTCATAAGAAAATGTAGGCATTTTAAAATCTTTATACCCTATGAATAAATTGTGACTACGTTTCAACCAAGGAGCACCTTGCACGTCACAGCAAAGATGGCGGACATGCGCAATACTTTATCTGTAGTTCTTTGTATCATGGATTTTAGTGAAAAAAATATGTGAAAAAAATATAATTTTTTCGAAGTCATATACCTTGCTTTATTAAATTTTTTTATCAATTCTTTATCCATTTCAAGACTAAAATAGTTATAAGATTTCATACGCAGATAATCTTTTTTAAGCAGAGCTTCTTCCATTGTATCTAACTCATATTTATTGCGAAATTTAGTTTTATTAATATTTATTTTGCTTTATGTCTTTGCTGAGGAATTCGGTAAGCTCAACAATTCAAAAATAAATTTTCCCATTATTGGAAATGCAGAAGTACCATCGCATCTTTTTATTTTAAAGTTGCCATCAATTTTATTATACTAATTTTTTTTTTTTCAATAAATGCAAAATCGGACGCCAGATCTACTTTTTCTGAAATCGTAACATTTTTAAGAATTTTGGTCAAATATCGGAACGTCGGATTCAAGTATTAAAATTGTAACATATCCGATATATCGGACCATATGGCAACGCTGCTTCCAAGAGTTTCTGATATCGAAATAGCATTGCATACTTTTAGGGATTCATTAATTGTTTTGATTTAAAAGGTTCGCTCATATAAAATGAAAAAGTACATGCATGGGCGTCCACAGGGGAAAAAGGAGCACTTCCCCCTCTAGGCTGTGAATTTTTTAAATATCTTCATATTAAATCAAAAAGCCGTAAGCTACAGTTAAAAAATTTTACGGGAGAGTCAAAAAACTTTCTAAATTGTAATTTTAATTGTATGTTGCGCCTAAACTTAGGGATTTTAAAAATTTTTTACTAAAAACCCAGGAACATGTATTTTCATTAAGTGCATCAATAATTAATCAAAAAGTCGACTTTGAATTTATGGTAACTTACTGCTTTTTTGATTTTATATGACGATATTTTCATTATAAATGTTTAAACATTTTGAAGAGAAATCAAAAAATACTTTTTTTAAAGTATATATATAAATGAAGCTGAGCTAAACCATGCATGGATTTTTAAATAGTATATTGTACGCGTCGCAGTAATAAGTTACGATACCATTTCATTTACCCTTGTTTCACAGGCACTTTTCAATTCGTATTCTTACAATAAAAAAATTTTGTGTGTAATTATTACTAATAATTGCGTCCGTTCTAGTTTTCATTCACGAATATTATTCGTAGATTGGACGTAGTTTGGTACATATTACAAATATTTTATTCGTGTTCGTACAAAAACAAATGTATATTGTAGGAATACATTTGTTGCATTTACTAATAACGAAAAAAAAAATATACTATCTAAACTAGGGTTTGAACTTCGATTTTTAGCTTACGAGCCACATACTCTTTCAGTAGTCTGCGGCCACCTTGCAATCATACATTTCCTTATATTCGGTAATTGTTCAACAAAACAGGCTGAAAGATTTAGATTGTAAATATTTTAAACTCAACTAATACTAAATAGTACGAAGCCAATAGTAAATACTACGAATGTAATGAAAGAAGTACGAAGTTATTCGTACGAGAAATTGAGAAATGATTAGGAATGATAAGGAATGAAAAGGAATGATAAGTAATGATATGGAATGGTAAGGAATGATAAGGAATGATAAGGAATGATACCCCTACTAGTCGAAGATCATTCCTTGGAGCAACAGATGGTATGGGGCATTTAAGCATATAACGCATATGATCTTGGGCGATAAGCAAAGTTATGTTTTAAAGTAATTAAACACAAGAAGAAAAAAAAGTAAAATATATTTTAAAAACTAAATGTTTTTCCAAAAGTCGAATTAAAAAAATCGTTTTTCTGTTATAGAGATGATCCAATTTGGATAATTTTTTAATCTTTCGTTAACTTAATAAAATTGCTAACAATCTTGCAGCATTTAAATTTGAGAAAATTGCAGCGATCTAGGCGAGGAAAAAGCTTTTGACTCGACGAGAGAAAATATTATTAAATTCTTAATAAAGTAGGCTAATTTTAGATCAAGCAATAATTTTTAAAAAATCTGATTGCAAATATTTGTTAAAAAAAAACCCTTTTTTGTTTGAATATTTTATCATCAAAAGTTTTTTTAATGAAAATTTAAAAGGAAACTTGATTTAAACATTTATTTTATACTTCTTCAAATTCACGTTTTTCACAGGCGTTCACCTATTTTGAGAATTTTCTGGATTTTTTCTCGTCACGTGCTTATATTAAACCACAATTCAAAATTAAGCCTTGTAGGGAGGTTCTGGAATAGGTTTAGTAAATGAATGAAGCCAAAAACCCATCCTTACATGCACCCCTTTATATTGTATATTTATTCATACGTTTTTACTTAAATAAAAGATATTTTTTTTAAATAATTCATATAATAGATATATTTCAAATCTCGATTTTAGTAACTTGCATGCTGCTAGAAATGATGCATGTTGGGAAAAATAAATAAGTCAGTTGATGTTCATGCGGGGAACATTTCAAGAATAGCGACAACTCTTATTCTTAATGTTTGTGGATTATATGGATTTTTACCTCCTAAATCTAAATCTGATAAATTTCAGGCCACTCGCAATGGGTTTATGAGTTTAAGGCCTCCAAAACTGGAAAAAATGGTCTAAAAATATTGAAAGTATTATTCACTATTAAATTGGGAAATTTTTGTATTCTTATTTGAAAAAAGGAAGATTTGGGGGCTAAATAGCAATTAATGCGATTTTATTTAAGGCTAAAAGAGACCTCACATTATTTAATTTACTAAATTACTAAGAATATTTGTTGAGAAAAAATTTTTTCTCATACCATAAGATGCATCCTTAATGCATTCAAGTAAATTGCTCTCTTTTAAGCATTTGTTTATTGGGATTAATTGTAGCGGTTTTTTAAAAGCTGTTGTCATACAGTCCATTGTATAGTAAAACTACATTATTGCTAAATGTTATTTCATTGTTAATTGCAAAAATTTTCGCTAGAAATCATTTTTTTCAAATAACTTTTTTAGTGTAGCCAGGAATGTAAAAATATTTAATACTACTTTAACGTGTTAAATATTATTTTAGAATTGTAAGCATTTATTCCTTTTTCTTTAATACATTTGAAAATTAACCCCCCCTTTTATGGATTTCCATACGATACACGATAGACGCTTGCAAGCGTATCGTAAAAATCAAGCTTTCGTATTATCGTTTTCATACGCCTGATAGATCTACTATTGTGAATGACAGTGATATTTGTTTACATTTTACTGTGAATTCAAGAAAAAACAATTGATATTCTCAAACTGAAGTCACTTCAATATTTTGAAAGTTCAAAAATAAAATATATAAACACGTTTCCGACGACACCCACGGCGTTCAATATAAGTGGAGAAAGCGATGAGACATGTATAGATGCTGTGGAAAGAAGGAAGTTGAGGGATGCTTTTAATCTCGCGATAAAGAAGCTGTAAAGGAACTTCATATTCATCCCAAGACTTCAAAAGCAAACGAGAACGAAGTTGGAGCTTCTATGCCAGAAACAGTCATTGATATTCGTTTTAAGGAAGGTGACAAAGTCGAAAAGGGACAGCCGCTTGTGGTTCTATCTGCCATGAAGATGGAAATGGTCTTGCAGTCGCCAAAAGCAGACATTGTCAAGAAACTCGAAATAACCAACGGAATGACATTGGAAGTCGGCGATTTGCTCATGACGGTGGAATAAGTTTGTTGAGGTTATTTAATTTCAACATTTCAATTTTACTTTGTCGTTATCAATAAATCGGTAAATGTATAATCTGTGTTTTCTTCCATTAAAGTGACAAGACCTCCCAGTTGAACTTTTGAGATCGCAACTCTTGGCCTGAAATATCGCTTAATTTTGATCAAATCCTTTTAAAAAGTCATTTTTATATCTGTAATATTTAAATATTTTGAAAAAGATTAAAATTTTATATAAAATTTCAACTATCGGACAAGAATATTCAGCCGCTTGCAAGCGTATGAAATTGAACAGCTGATCTGATACGTATCGTTTCGTAATACCATTTTTTTCAGATATACGATAAACGCTAACTGTCGGATTTAATACGACAAACGAAAGTTCGTAATACCGCTTAACAGAATGCAAGCGTTTATCGTGTATCGTATGAATTCGTAATAGGGGGGCAAGCTAAAAATCTTGTAGCAGCATTTCCTTTTGCATATGAAATGGGTCCTTTTGACATTTGATCCCTCATACAATTTTGTCCTATCTTAATCCAAAATATACAATCATCTAAAAAAAAAATTCGTCCAGCTAGATTATTTTAGATGAAAAACTCTACCCTGGCTATAAGTTCAGACTCTCAGCTCTTTATTGTTTTATATTCAAAAAGTGACCTTGAACCCGAATTAAACTCAAAATCATATTAAAGTTTTGAAAAAAAAGTCTTCAATTTCTAAATATATGTGCTTCATTTTAGTGTATATATCTTATAGAATCAAGACAATAAATGCAAAATTGATTGCTTAGCAGGTATTTTCAAAATTTAAAAAAAGACCATAACCACTTTTTGTAAAAATTTTAATCCGAGTATGAGAGAAAAATATTTTTTTAAACATACGTGTCTTTTGAAAATATTTCATAATAGTGAACTCTTAAGTTTACATGAAAAGACAAATTTCATTACACCTTCCATGAATTTTCGTCCCGCTATAGTAACCGCTATAGTAACCTCTATAAAATATTCCCCAAACAATAAGGTACACTCAATTTTCGAAATTATCTTATAGCAATTGGATGTAACAAATAGTTAAATGTTAGTTTCTTATTGCATTAGTTTGTTTATGTATATTTGACAAAATTTTAATTTTAAAATAGCTTACATTAATTTTTACAGTGTATAATCTCTTTTTAATATACTTGTGCAATTGCAATTGCAAAAAGCTGCAGCCTGAAAGTATACTGTACTATTATTATAATTTAGTGTAGGGTGGATAAGAAGTATTTTATAATAAAATCATTGAGTAGCAAAGTATGCTTAGGATTTATTTCAATATTGTACATATTAACATACATAAAAAGTAATATTCTACAGAAATATTTCTTAGAAAATTGCATTATTAATAGGTATAGAAAAAAGTAAATTGAACAGTATGGAATTTGACAGTAGAGTAAAATTATAATATTGAGTTAATAGTCACTATTCAATTCTACTGCGTGGTTTTCAATATCTTGAACCCTATATGATCATTAGGTTATATATATAATATGGGTCAACTCCAATTTATATCATGAAAAATTTGTTAAGTTGATTGTTGTTAATATTTTTCTTATGATTAACCTTTTTCATCTTTTCGGCATATTTTTTTCTTAGGTAGCAATGAAAATTATGGGTAATTATTAAACAGGTATGTTTTTTATTTTTTCCATTTTACTACCTTTACGAGACTTAAACGTTGTTCTTATTTAAACTATTATATAAAATAAAACGCAATTTTAATGTTACCACTTTACTGCAAAAGTACTGGACCAATTTTTATGAAAAAAGTATCATATTTGTGCTGCAGTTTTATTTAAGAGTGTCTATCTTTCGAAATTTTAATAAAAAATATACTTAACCTTCATCTGGCCTCGAGGGGTACGTACATACCCCACGTTCTTTTTCTTTTCGATTTGTTTGGAATTTTTTTCTAGTGTTCCGGATTTTTTATGAACGCTGATCTATATTTTTTCAATTTGGACTATTCTATCGTCTAAAGTTGTATCTAAAGATGATATCTGAATTTTTTTTTTTTTTTTGAGACAAGATAATATTTGTCCATTTACTCCTTCTGGCATATTATATTGTAGGAAGTTGTTATTCATTTTGCAAAATAACAATTGGAGCGTTTGGTTTTTCTTTTAATGGTATGTTGTTTTCATCAAAAAAAAAGATGCTGTGAATTCAATTTGAACACTAATAGCGACAAAATTATTTTTTCCTCAAAAGATATTATTATAATAATATAATAGCTGCGTTCCTTTCGCCTTAATATAATCGCGATAACAAATTTATTCAACGGAACGGCAAGAAAAACGACTTGTAGAGAGCACTACCGTTGCAGTCAAAATGAAATTCAAGCAAGCAATCATAATACAATAACTATTAGGTGTCATGAGAACGTGTGCCATTCAAAACTGTTGTGAACTGTTATGGTAGCGATACCTTAGTGAACGATGTTTTTCTCTGAATGTGTTTTACTCTAAACGTCAGAAAAATTATAAATTATTTAATTTAATAATTAATATTATGCAATTATATAAATAATTTAAGTGCAATTGTTGGCTCCTCTGAATGCATCCAAAGTGATTGACATACGCGGTTTGTTTAGTTTTCTTTTGTTTAACATTCGATGGTCGCAGCTCGTGAGAAAATAGGTAGCTGTCATGGTTACCTAATTGTCATTGTATCAAACAAACAAATAATTCAAAAAATGAAATGACAACTCATAAAAATATACAGGTGCGGCATCTGTGTTTCAAATTTTATAAAGGCTATATCACAAATTTATATGGATAGCAAAAATAATCCTATTTGTTATAGGATTATTATTTTTGTTTTTGCTTTGCATGTAAAAAAAAATAATCTAGATTATTTTGAAGTGAATGGAACGCAGCTAATAATTACCAATTGCATTTCGAAGTGTAACAAAAACATACTGTAATATTTTTTTAAAAAATGTTGTAGTAAAACCGGAAATATTAAAAATTTCTTGACTTTTTGGATTAGGAACTCTATTAATTAATTTATTGATAAAAAATCATAAGGTTTTAGCAAGCCGTTACTTAGCAAAATTTATTTTGGTGAAACAGTAGCCTAGAACAGAATTCTTTATAAGATATTGAAAAATAATTTTTTTGTTTTTAATTTTAAAGTATGTTTTTGTTGCTCAATAAGATATACTATAAAATATAAAAATGATGACCTTCTGATGAATTTGATGAATTGACAACTATTTATTTAGCAAAAAAAATCTTTTGATTTATTAATCCTAGCAAATGAAAAAGCATTTTTTATTTCGTATAAATTTTGTTAACTTTGTAGTGGTTATTTTTACAAACAGTGAGTTTTCACATTTCATAAGTGCGAGCATCAGCATAAGTTTTTTATAGTTTCTTAGTCTTAAAGCAATGGCCTTTTTCGTATACAGAGGCCTATTTGCAGGCAACAAACTAAAATTATTTACTAGACATATGAACAACTGAAATCATTAAAAATATAATTTTCTTAAATTTTGTTTAAGGATATAAAGATATATGAGTATACCGAAAATATGACCCCCTATTCCGGTGCCAACATTAATTTTTTCAAATTTATCTTATATAAGTTGATACAATCTAATATATATATATTTATTTTAGAGTAACACCGTAGCTTGTTTTCGTCCTTTGAAGCCATCTCTTAAGAAGCAACCATTTTTCATTTAAACTAGGTACATCGTTTACTCTATTCTACAAATTTTCTTGCTTTGCTTAGAGAATAAAGCAGCACTATAATTAAACGTTGGACGCCTCCCTTGACCAGGCATAAATTAAGATTTACTTAAAATGAGCTAAACTGCACTCATATATAAAAAGGATTTTGCCACTTGGAGCTGTGTCTTGCTTTTTGCATATTAAACGGATATACGAATTTACCATAAAGTGCTATTTTCATGGTATGTAAGTAACGCCATTGAAGGAAGCAAAGCACCAATACACACAAAAATTCACACTCACACATATCCTCACAGAGACACCAGCTCACACACAAAACAGACAAAAACATGAAACCATCTAAGCCACAGTAAGTTAATGTATCCCTTGACAACGGGCCACACATAATACAAGTCCAAAAAAATTCTGTGTCAGTGTGTGTTTTAATTCAGCAACAACACTGGCGACACAGACTCACCTGCAGCCATGGCCAACAATCTGTCATGGCGACATAGAAGCCGGAAGTGGTCACCAAACAACATGTGCAAAAATATTTTTATATTTTAGCGAAACTTTATCACACAACGAGGGCGTTGCGCCGCTGCAATGGCGTGGTATCATTGCAGAAGGGACAGTAACGGTGGAAGCACAAACATATGCGTGCTAGGGACATTTATGAGCAGAAGTAAAGCTAACAAAATGTAAAAACGAACTAGCAACGTATAAAGGAAATACGTTGCGAAATGAAAAATGAAGTATTAAGCAATTGTACGTTTTAACGCGGGTAACGTAGTAAACGATAAGCGTAAACGAGCTTATAATAAAAAGTGGAATAAGGCAGTTACTCCACGTGTCGCAAAGGATGATTATGGTGCTTCAACTAGAGCGTTGATGACCTAAACCGCTGAATGCCATCTGCATTGTTTAGCAACATATACAAACCTCGAATGAAATTAACAGCAACACAAATGGACCACAGCTGCGTTTGTTTAGCGTCAACTGTTTTTTGAGCTAAGAAGCACTTTATTTTCTAAAGCTCTTTAAATAAATAGCAGGTTCGTTCAAAAATTTAAAGTTCAGAAAATTTCTTAAGCCAATGCCAAAGGTCAACTTTTATTTAAGGCTGTTTTATTTTTTTTTTTTTTTTTTTCAATCAAAAATCCATTCATCATGCTTATCCGCTTGCAAGCATTAAGCTTTTTCTCTCTCTCTCTCTCTCTCTCACACTCTGTTTTTTATTTCTTATCATACTATAATTATTAAGCTTCCGGTCGGCCGGCTTGGCTTATGTTGTTGGCCATTTGTTCTTATGATGTACAGCTCTCCAGGCGCTGCAGCTTAGGCTGTTGCCATGGCTTTTTATGCATCAGCAACAGTTTTTGCGCTCCAGCTTTTGTGGGCATGTTTTTAATGTTTTGTGTTTTTAATACTGGTTGAATTGAACCTTTTTTATGCAGTTAATTGTAATTTGCGCAGAATATAATAACGGGATTAGTGCTGAACTACTTAGGCTAATTTTATCATAATACTTTTATACTTTTTCTTAAGCCATTATTTAGGTCTGTTTTTAGAATCAGCACAGAAGTAGAAGCAACACAGTTACTTTAAAGCAATATGATTCACTTGAAATTCTTTACAATACAATTAATTTTTATATCTTAATTTAAAAAAGTCAGCCCTTTGGTTTGGTCCGGAAAAAAGTCTTAAGAAAGTTTTTCATTGTGAGGACTCAAATTGCTACACAATTTGGGTCTCACAAAGTATATAAATGAATTGTTAACTGAATTTAAAATATGGAAAATGTAAACAAACGAAACATGAAATGTAAATTAAACTATCTTAATTAAATTTAAAGATTTATTATTTATTATGAATAAGATATATGGAAATTATTATGTTATAACTTATGAGGTAAAATATATAATATTAAGTTATACATATTCTATTGAGGAAATAATAATGTATTGAATAACAAATAAGTAAACAAATAATAAATACACACATACGAACATGCAAAGCCATGTACACAGTCACATATGCATAGGCAAGGAAAACAAAACAAGTGAACACGGAACAGAAAGGCAACGGGAGAATATAAAGCAGTCGCGTTTGCTTAGCACAGGTAGTCTTGTCGCAGGCGCAGTAGCATGCACATGCTTTGAGACTGAGTATTTAATTCAGGCGTAGTTATCTTAAGCGAAGGTGTCCTCACTCTTCGAACGTTGTTTACTCTAAGTCAGGTATAGTTATCTTAAGCGAAGGTGTACTCACCCTTCGAACATAGTTTTACTCTAAGCTCAGGCGTAGTTATCTTAAGCGAAGGTGTCCTCACCCTTCGAACATAGTTTTACTCTAAGCTCAGTCGTAGTTATCTTAAGCGAAGGTGTAGTCACCCTTCGAACGTTGCTTACTCTATGTTCAAAACGTAGTTATCTTAAGCGAAGGTGTACTCACCCTTCGAACGTTGCTTACTCTAAGTTCAAAACGTAGTTATCTTAAGCGAAGGTGTCCTCACCCTTCGAACGTTGTTTACTCTAAGTCAGGAGTAGTTATCGTAAGCGAAGGTGTATTCACCCTTCGAACATAGTTTTACTCTAAGCTCAGGCGTAGTTATCTCAAGCGAAGGTGTACTCACCCTTCGGACGTTGCTTACTTTATGTTCAAAACGTAGTTATCTTAAGCGAAGGTGTACTCACCCTTCGAACGTTGCTTACTCTAAGTTCAAAACGTAGTTATCTTAAGCGAAGGTGTCCTCACCCTTCGAACGTCGTTTACTCTAAGTCAGGCGTAGTTATCGTATGCGAAGGTGTACTCACCCTTCGAACTTTGTTTACTATAAGTTCAAAACGTAGTTATCTTAAGCGAAGGTGTACTCACCCTTCGAACATAGTTGTACTCTAAGCTCAGGCGTTGTTATCTTAAGCGAAGGTGTACTCACCCTTCGAACGTTGCTTACTCTAAGTTCAAAACGTAGTTATCTTAAGCGAAGGTGTACTCACCCTTCGAACGTTGTTTACTCTAAGTCAGGCGTAGTTATCGTAAGCGAAGGTGTACTCACCCTTCGAACATAGTTTACTCTAAGCTCAGGTGTAGTTATCTTAAGCGAAGGTGTCCTCACCCTTCGAACATAGTTTACTCTAAGCTCAGGCGTAGTTATCTTAGGCGAAGGTGTCCTCACCCTTCAACATTGTTTTCTCTAAGATCAAAACGTAGTTATCTTAAGCGAAGGTACCTCCACCCTTCGAACATAGTTTTAATCTGAGTTCTATCATAGTCACTCACAGCGAGAGGGATCATAGCAAATATCGGAATAAATATGAATAAGCAAGGATTAATTATATCACTTTAATTTATATAATGCTTAATAATTAATAATAATTAAGTAACGTACTCGTTAAGTAATTAATAAAACAAATGAAAATAATAAAGACTTACTCTACAGTTTAAAACTAAAACGCTGGCTTTCTTATTTAAAACAACGGAATCATTGGTAAATAAATTATTTTGTAAGAACCCCTGGTTTACTCACTGAGCACAAATCAGTAACGAGCAAAAGGGTTCGTTACATCATTCTTTCGCATCTTTGCTGAAATATTCTTAACAGTTAACCTGATTGCTAAAGTTTAAAACAACGTGTGAACCATTACAGCAAATTTTTCTATAGCACTGAAGAAGCAATTTGTTAAAAATATGATATTTTATGTGTCTTTCTATTAAAAGAAACATAAGTTCTATTAAACTTTTACAGAATTCCTAATATACAGTTTAACCCATCTTTTCGCAGAAGTCTTTTATTGGTTTTGCTTTTTTTATAAGAATTAGACTACAGTCTAGAGTCCTGTTAAACTGATTCCGTCGAGAAAAAAATTAAGATTGTTAAAAAACCTCATTACTGTTTTTCTCTTATTTTTTTTTTGCAATTATTTTTTATAACAATTATTTTTTTATTTATTTTATAAAAACAATTATATATATAACAATTTATAAAAACACTCTTTCAGGAAGATATTTTTGAATCTAACCCCAAAACGCAAAAATTTAGCGTGGCAAAATCTTCAGGTAGAGCAGAATATGATTCTTTCTGGAGAGCAGAAAGTCATTCATTCTAGCTTTCATTCAGTCTAGCGAGAAGAAGACGAAATTCTTCTCAATCCTACATCCCAGTTCTAAGCAAGTAAATCTATATTAGATGGGTTCAGTGTTCCATACATTTTCTTAAAATATTTCAGAACCTTCCTGCAAGGCCAGATTCTGAATCCCGGATGTAATACAAGGTCGGGACGCAAACAAATTCCAGAAAATATAAATCCAGAAGCCCCGAATTTATAAAACTAAAAAAAATTAAGGTGGCAACCCGATCCACCATCTTGAATTTTAAAATTCTGACTTTAGATTCGAAATCAGCGACCCCTTAACACTAATAAACGACGTTTAAAACTCTTAAAAAGACATATTATTAGGTGGCAACCCTATTATTTCTAAATTTTATAATTTTGAAATTCTGACGACGGATTCGGATTCAGCGACCCATTTTTGGTTTACCAATTTTTTTTTGCCAGCCCCGAATTCATAAAACTACAAAAAATAAAGGTGGCGACCCTATCCACCATCTTGAATTTTAAAATTCTGACCTTAGATTCGAAATCAGCGACTCCTTAACACTGATAAATGATGTGTAAAACTTTTAAAAATACATATTGTTAGGTGGCAATACTGTGGTAAAAATTTAGGTGGCAACCCTAACCTCCATCTTAAATTTTAAGATTGTGACAATATATTCGAAATCAAATCCGTTGTCAGAATTTCAAAATTACAAGAATTCGCAAAAATAAAAAAAAATCTAGGTGGCAACTCTATCCGCCATCTTAAATTTTAAAGTTTGACAGCATCTTCGAAATCATTTATCCTAAAACTTCACACCACGGAGTCCACAGAATCCTTAAAAGTCCTATTACGCTTAAGCTCTCTCTAAAGAAGCTCATTGAATTTTTTGGATACTTGCTTTAATTCAATTATTTGGATACTTGCGAGCTTACAAGCTTTTGCCGAAGGCATCAAGTTTTCCATTAAGGCCTGTTTCCAGCTCTCAAGTAAAGCTTATTTTCATACATAAATCTAAGAAGTAATCGAAAAGTAATTTTTCCTTGTCAAAATTACTTGAAAGAGAATTCAGCTCGTAAGAAAAATTTTCTGTTGTTACTACTTTTTTTCATTGAAAAGTGACAACGGTAACACTGTGAATGTCAAGAAATATATGCAAGTTATATTATTACTTCAAGTAAAATTTTGGCAACCAACATTCAAAGGTAAATAATTTTAATGATATCATTGATTAATTGATTTAAAATTAATAAAATAATATTTTAGACATGCACATGAACATTTCTACGGAGGGAGAAGAAGAGGCAGTCAATTTTGAGGTGCAGATGTCTTCCGAGAAGCGGTCGAAAGCTGTCCGGAAGAAGCGGTCTGCCAACTTTTCATATCGCTTCACAAACTTAATCAATAATTCTGCCGAAGTGTTGCTTGCTTATTCTATAGCAGGAAGCAAGATGACGTTGTAAGTCACCAGATGCTAAATATCTAAAAATAGTATGTGATGTAAAAGCTATAAAAAAGATATTAAAAATCTTACTCTAAAACAATGGCGAGTTTGGCCTTGACAGGGATAAAATCTTTTAGCCTAGTGTTCCGTTTCGGAGCCAAGTGGGGAAGCAATAGCTCGTATAAATTGTCAAAAATTGCAGGCGACATATGAAAATTTTCACAAAATAGTTGTGGTGCACTTTGCAAATTTTGGAAGTCAGTAAAGAACCTCCCCTTCTGATTCCGATCCTTTAGGTATGGGTTCACCCAATACCTGGGACTTCGCCGACGCTTTATTTTCTCCTCCTCCTCTTCCTCCTCCTCCATTAACTCCATGCCAGCCAGGAATATTCCACAATTTAAAAGCGAAACTAAATTATCACTACAAATCACGCACGTTATTAATTAATGTAAACAAACGCTTTACTCTATTACTTACCTTTGCAATTCAGCCATTACTTATTTAATGAATTATTTTAATATTTATTGCAACAAAGTTATTTCAATGTTTGATGAAAACAAATCAGCCTAAATTTTCAATATAAAATGATACAATGCTGGAACTGTCAAAACTCTCGCCGTCAAAATTACTTGTCTACTACTTTTTTACACTCAAGAAACTTAAGTAACTTTTTTCTTGAGTAATGGAGAGCTGGATAGAGACCTTTACTTGAAACTTCGTGCCGTTCGCTTCTAAGCTAGAATAGGTGCAAGCTGTGCGTGGGCTTATTTATATTCAATTACAAGCTATGCTTGATTCAAAATTATCAAGCTCAAGCTAGCTTGAAATGAAGTAATTTCGTTCAGATGGTTACTGTCGTAAACTGTACAAAAAATGGTTGTGATCGCACTATACATACGCCCACTTTTTCGAAATCATGCCAATTCCGGAGTGGTCCACATTTTTATAGTGCAACTTGATATGTAGGTGCTCTAAGTGGCGGTCACTATATATATAAACGTTAACACGCCCCCTTTTGCCGCCCACAAATAATTAAAACTTCTATATATCAAACGCTTCTGATCGTATAATACCAAATTTTGGTAATTTAGTTCATAGGTCTGAATCGATTTTCATGAATAATTAGGAAGTTATTAAACACATAATATGGAGGGTATGGCATTTTAAACGGTGTCGAGGCCAAACAACCCAAATTTGCTATATCGAATTGTTTTGGAGTTATAGGCTGCAAAGCTTCGGAATTTGGTATTCGGTCACAACTAACACATGCCGTTTCACTGATAACATTGAATGGGCATTAGGCAAGGGGGAGTGGCCCCTTCCAAACAAACCAAATTTGCGTTACCGAATAGCTTTAGAGTTATAGGCTGCACAGCTTCGGTATTCGGACACAATTTACACTTGCAGTTTCACTGATAATATTTAATGGGCATTAGGCAAGGGGGCATGGGCCCTCCCACGCAACCCCAATTTGCCTTATCGAATAGCTTTCCGGAATGCATGGCTATATGACACGGAATCACCGATATGTAAAAAAACTTCAAGTTGCATGCACTTTGTATTATTCTACCCTCCTAAGTAAAAAAGTCATATCTCCATTTGAGTAGTTTTGAGATATTTAGCTTTTACGTTTTTATCTTTCTAAGAAACACACTAAGTGACCACTTTACTTAAATTTTTTAGTCATTTGGAGTTGAAAATGTATAATCTTAGCTTAACACAAAAATCAGAAACTCATTCACGGTTCCGAATCTCCCCTTTTCTACATTTTGGAATTTTGGCGTTTATGACTTTCTTTCTTAGGACGGCAGTATTGTTCAGAAAAATTGTTTGAACTGTTGAACTGAAAGACTAGTTTTAAAATTCTAACGCGACATGTTTCCTTAAATATCGTTTAGACACCAATAAAATCTTGAAGTCAAAACTCCCGCCATGGATAGTTCTGGCTTCAGACCCTATAAATCCTATTGTATAAGTAGTTGCTTATTTTTTTTGAAATTTTTAAAATGCAAACCCTTTTTTATCTTCAAGCTATCAGAAAAATACTTTGGCTACTTTCAAAATAACCGACTCATTTGCTGAAAAGCTTACAAGACTTGCTTTTGCGTTGTTGCATATTTCGGCATATTGTTTCATATTCGTAGGAAACTTTAACTGGTTATTAGTTCAGCTGAGCAATGTTGGCATTTTAAAATATATATTTTCGCACTCTTAAGTCACAAATGTCTCAATCTTCAATTTCACAATTTCAAAAAATTACGTTTAAAGATACCACGTCATTAAAAATATAGCATCATAAAATTTTTTCCCAATACGACGCAACATCACATTTTAGATACATCACAGCACATATTGTTTTAATACGTGAATAAATAAATAAAAGACGGTGAAATTTTCTCTAAGCACATGCCTTAAACTCATTTGTCGCGTTACAAAAACAATACGAAAATTTTATTTGATTTTATATAACCAAAGATAATGAGACATTTCATCACCTGACTCTAATTTATGCAATATATTATTAAAACTAAGTGCAACATGACAAAGAATTCAGAATTACAAATTTGTAAACAAGAAAAGAAATAAATTAACTTTTTAATTAAAACAACAGTTATGAACGACAAGAAAAAAAAATTAAACAAAAAAAATAAAGAAAACAATTTCAATTTCAATTAAAAAATATCCTTTACCTCGGCAAGGCTGCGTCGAAGTAGAAGAAAAGGTATTTCTAGGCACTCAGCAAAAATTACAGCTATACATACAGCTGCACTCCAAGGCAAATAGCAAAAACCATACCAACAACCAGAAAAAGATAAACGCTAAAGTTATCCTTCATTTCTTAGCTGACAGGAATCAAATTAAACTGAAAGAAACAAACATCACAACAAAAACATTTTCAACACAACCAGACATGAAATAATAACAATTGGATGGAAAAATTAAATAAATAACAATAAAAAAGAAATAGAAAAAAATACAACTTGCTGTAGGGCAATCTCGAGGAGGACATCAGAAAAAGTTGTTGTGTTTATGATTTTTCTCTTTGATTTTTCAAGAACTAATCGAGCAGAAAATGCCAAAGGTACGCCAGAAGAGTTGCTTCCATAAACATAACAAGCACAAAAAGAGCGTTCAGAAGAACACTTCTAGCAACCTTACGCATTTTTGATTGTTTTGAAAAATCCTTCACATAATTAAATAGCTAGCAACTGTAAATTTTCAATTTCAAAGTGTTGCACTTGTTCTAACGTTCGTGCAGCAGAGTGTAATGCTGCAGAACTACCCTTTAATTCTATGCCGAAGACTGAGTGCATGATGAGTAATAATGTTCAAGTATAATATATCAATTTCAATGACTGACTACTCTGACTATCATATTCACTATTGAAGGGTGAAGAGCAGACCATGACTGGTAACTATTCAAAAATATGTTCAACAACATTCCTTTCGTTATTGTAGTTTGTTGCCTGGAATGCCAGACTGAGGTTAATCAAAAGATCTCACACAATTTTTATGGCATTTTTCTTTCGTTGCATGTTAAAATCAGTTGAATGAGTTTGTTATTTTAAAACAACAACAAACTGATTGAAACAAAACTGACGTCTGTGACTTTAAAATATTTCTCAAATTAAGTAAATTCGGAGGAGTTTTTTTGTTTATGATCATTTCCTAACACACGCAATGCAGACATGTCGACATATTTAAGATAAATATCTCAAAAATTATGAAAATTAGAGAAATGTTTTCTCTTTTGCTGTACCGAAAAAAAACTGTCAGCGATTTTTGAAAATATTTTAAATGTTTTTACTATAGGTAATTATGAATAGTGAACAGGCGTGTCATGCTTGACTGACACACACCTCCACTGAAGTGAGCAGCTGATACTGCGGCGTCATGTTTTTTTATTGCAAGCTACCTTATGATTTAGTTTTTTCAGTCGTGAATGTTAACGTTAATTTTATCGATAACTAGAATTTTATTTTGTTTCAAATAAAAAAAAAGTAACATTAAAAAATTACGTTATCTCAAAAAACGAAAAATATTTATTTTGGTTATGAGTCGACGATATAAATTTTTTTGTTTTTTATCAAACAAATCTTTAAAAATAACGGTAATTTCAGCAAAAAACATTTCTGTTTTTACTGTATCGAAAGTTAAAAGCACATTTGGTGAAGAAAATTATACTTTTTTAACTTGAAACAGAAATTTTTCTTTTAATATTATTTCTTTTTTCAACAAAACGATATTTGTTTTGATTTCTTTTTTTTATCGTTTTTAGAAAAGCGAATTAATTCCGATAATTTATTTTCTATGCTAAAGCCTAGTACTCTGTTCGTTTGCGTGAAATTTTGCTGGCGACATCTATTTATTTGTTGCGTGAAGTTTCTGACTTAAAGTTTGTTGCGAGGAAGTCCTGAGGCAACGTTTCTCAGAGAGACTCGGAGAATAAGTTGGGAGATTTCATATGATCTCTCTCTTTTCACTTCAAAATAAATAGGCAGTACACCCAAAAAAAAGCGAAGTAAATAAAGTAATATTCGGAGTCAATTTAACTCTTTTCGTGCATGGTATTTTGCCAAAGCTTTAAAAACTATATTTAACTCAGTTTGTGTGTTCAATTTACTTCCAAAATGGGATTTGTTTGAAAAGTCGTATTGACTCCGTTTTGAGTTGTTTTAAGGTTGAGGAATTGAGAATTTTTAAATTTTGAGTTCACTCAAAAATAAAACTTGAATCAACTCATTTTAAATGTAGCATGAAGCAAAACTAAACAAACTCACCCACAAAAGAGTCAAACAAAGAACCCGTAATTTCTTTTGTGTTAAATTATTTTTATTTATTTCTTATTTCAATTCAATACAAAGGAAATTAAAGACATGGTAAATGCCGAAAACAGAATCTCTTCTCCATACTCACAGAGCAGCTTATCCACGATTTGGCAATTTTGAATCTCTATAATTTCGTATATAACCAGGGTTGCCAGTTTGGTAATTAATTACCAAATTTGGTAGATAATTTTTAACTTGGTAATTTGGTAATTTTTTTATAGTTTTGGTAACTTTTTTCCTTTAGTTTTTCCAAAAAATTCAAAATATTCAGTTTGCAAGATTTACATAAAAAATTGAATTTAATATTGCATTAAACATTTTTTAGTGCAGCATAAACTTTATGTTTTGCATTGAACATTTCTCTAAGTTTTCCAAACGCATCATCTGAAAATATTGCGAATCATGTCAAAATATTACAATTTTGAAATTTAACGTTAACAAAGAAGTCTCTTATAAAAACGCAGCTACAAAACAAGTTGGGTTTTAATACAATAATAGCATAATGATTTCAAAGGAACTCTGTGAAATGAGAGACAAGCCGCATTAGGTGTGGTCACCAGAAGAAGATTTCTAGATTTAAAATAGAGATTTTTTTCGCCATCAGCTCTAGTTAAGGAGTTACAGGCAAAAATGTAAAAAACTGTTATGTTCTAACAGAACAATATCTTTAAACTGCATCAGTCAATTTCGATCGTATTTGACAGCTGAATTTTTCACGCAGAATCGGAAAAGGGAGTTTTTATTTTTAAGATAAAGCTCTAGAACATTTTTCAATTCCACTTGAAAAGTTATTCATAATTCGGCTGATTAGGTCTAAACGTTTTTCTAAACAATTTTTTTTCAGCTTTTGTTTTGAAGATAATGGCCTTGAAAATCATAAATTTTAAAACTTTTTCATAATAAACATATTTGCTACCGTGAAATGTCTGAATCATAAAAATATCTTTTGTCTTTGAAGTTTAAGCATTCATTTGACCTTTGCAGATATTGTGGATAATTCCAGATATATTTTTAAATAACGAAAATTGATTACATGAAAAATTTATAGCAAAAATTTCTAAAGTAACTTACTGAAAAATTAGGGTTTCAGCCGCTTAAAATTGCTTTGAATAAATTTAATAAAATGTTCGTTACTTTCACAATATGTTTTTCTAAAACGTAAAAAGATATCAGCAAAAGCTTTAAATACTTTGAAAGAGTTTGCGCTTAGGAGCAGTTATTGGAAAAAGAACTGTATATCATATTTTTTCATAACACCTTAACTTGAGGTGATGGTGAAAAAGTTTCCTTTTATTTAAAATCAGTGCCCGTAGTTAGAATTGATATCCCATAAAACAAACGAACTGTGTAGTTTCTGATTTTTAGTTATTAAAAATGATTAAAATTTAAACTTGAGGAAACCGATAATTTTCTAAAGCATTAAATGCCATATATTTTATTTATTCATTTACTTTCTGTTTGCGTCATTAACCTTTTTTCTAAAGTTATTGCAATTGTTTAAAGTTTCATTATTTCTCATTGTCATTGTCAAGACACACTGAATTCCAAACCTTTTTGCACCATTTTTATATTGTTAACTGAACAAAGCCTTCCGCTGTTGCTCCCTCCGAGCTCCAACCGGATCTCTGGTTCCGGTCTTATCTTTTTTAACCAGCAAACACAAAGGTTAACCTCTTGGTCGAGTTATAAAATATTCATTGTTGTGAAATACTAGAAAAATTACATTTTTTCCAAATTGATTCGTTAATATTAAATATTTTTATTTCTAATCTTAAACATTCAGTATTAAATATTCCTATTAAAATTAAAATCCCCAAACTTGGAGTTTTCACCGAAATAAAGCATCGTTGAAGAAAAACCTAAAATCGTTGTCATCCTTATTGCATCCTTATTGTCATCCTTCGTCATCGATAAGCAATATTTTACACTTTCTTAAAATCACTATTCATTGCCAATGAATGCGGTATATTTTTTTAGTTCCTACTTAATTCAAGTGAAAAAGATAAGGATCTCATTTTTATACCAATAATTTACAATTTTTTGTTTTGTTTTGTGACAAAAAAGATACGTTTACCTGAATTTACTACTAATTTGTGAGTTTTTAATTAAATAATAAATAAATTTTAAATAAGAAAAAAGTTGTACTTTTTCTATTTATGTTTTTATCTAATTCAAACAAAAAAGATATACGTCTCATTCTTATAAGTATATGAGTTTATGAATTTTACTTATTTTGTAATTTTTAGTTATTAAAAATAAGAAATTTTAAACAAAAAAAAATTTAATACTTAATAATATTTCTAAATTTATTTTACCACTTTTTTTTTATTAATTTTAAGTATTTTAATGTTGATTATCTTACTTTAAAAAAGTTTGTTTATTTAATTAATTTTTATTTAAATTTGGTAATTTTTTGATCAAATTTTGGTAACTAAATTTTTTTATAAGTGGCAACCCTGTATATAACAAAACTTTTTTACTTTTGAGCTTAAATTGCGCTCAACTCTCAAAATTTGTTTCAAAGGTGTTTCATTTAATCGATTTTAAGGGGAATTTTTCAAAAAAGGGATTTTTGTATTTAACATATTTAAAAAAAGGGATAAATGTTTGCATTGATTTTACAATAGATTGCTGTAGTTTTGTTCGTTGAATGAGGGAAAAGATATTTTTTAAGCATTAATCAAAATGTAGTAAGGATTAAACAACAGGGTGAACGCTAGGCTTATGAAAGTTTTTTAAAATATGAGTTATTTGTGTTCCTATACTAATGCAAAAATGGACGCGGCATTTAATTTAATATGCTAAATTCCGATATATATTGATGCTAGAATAATTAAATTTGGTGCAAAAATAGGTAGAATATTCTCAAGGCGATTTGTGTTAAGTGAGCAGGGTTGCCTAAATGTCGTCATACATGCATTAAAAATTTGTTTATTAGTAATAAAATATGGTAATGTGTGACTTAAGTATGTTCCAAGAACTCCTAAATTCCTTTAAAAAAATGTATGTATCTTGACTTTTATTAAAACAACTGTTGTATACCAAATTTCATAAAATTGTTTAATTTCCCAAAATTTTCTATAAAAAATACATCGCAGGTTAAAAAAAAATTACAGTTCAGAAGGGAAAATTCTTTATATAAAGAATAAGATAGATATTTGTTAAAAAAATAGAGAGAAAGTAAGAGATAGCATCTCAAACGAAATACAACAAAAAATTTTCATAAAAAATATTCTGTTTATTTTATATTTTCATGTCATTGGTTGGTGCTTCATTTAGTAATACTGGTCTTAATGGTTTAAGATGTATGCAGAATATGTCCGTGATTTGATATTTACGAGATAACGCGAAAAAATTCACCTATGGGGATCTATTGTTGGAGTCCCAATACAAAACAAAAAATTTTAAAAAAATGGCTTTTATAATTCATATCAAAACATCTTTAACCATTATGAGATAATCCTATTAATTTTTCCCCCTTAACACTTTTTTTGAACTCACCTTTTCTCTGTCACCCTTCTGGGTATCCCGATAAGAAAACACAAAATGAAACAATGTTCATTATAATTAATATAAAAAAAATCTATGACCGTTAAATGTTCTAATGTCTGGTCCTATTGATTTTTTCAAAGAACATTTCTTCTAAGCACACCAGAACTCTATCTACTACCTTTCTGGGGGTTCCCATACAAAAAAAAATATCATTGCTTGTGTACACAATTTTTCGTGACGAGATTAAAAACACTTTCGTGACGAGACTCCAAAAATTGTACCCTCTATATCAAATAACCGCATAAGAAGTTTCACTTCAATAAAGATATACGAAAACGTATAACACGCAATAGTAAAAACGACCCTTTTTTATCATTATGCAACACTTAATTCTTACAGCACACTTGATTTGCTTGATAAAATATTTGAGTACTTTCTCTTCCTTCAAAGTAAAACGAACAAACGGAAATATTTGCTCGAGCAGACTCTGTTTCGTGCTAAACATAATAACTCCGTTTCAGCTTTAAAATACAAAGTCGTTCTTCATAGATGGTTGCAATAAGTTTTAATGGAGTTAAAAGGACAAATTTTTGGAAAAGATGCAGAGTTAATTTGAAACTGCTTTTAATTTAATTCAAGCTTTGAAAATGAGTTGTATCATGCAAAAAAGTTTTATATTAACAAAAAAAAATGTTGATGCAATTCATTTTGCGTTTTACGGCGAGAAAACGTTTTTAACTTCTCAAAAACTCTTTTGACTCATGAAAAAACTTGGGTTAACTCTGTACATTTTTTTCGGTGTACAATCAAATTGTTGTAAAAAAATATTGCTCAGAAACATGTTGCAATAATTTCACGCAGCGGAACAGAATACTACTGTGACGAACATGTTGTGAAAACTTCCACGCTTGTTTCGCTGCTGTCACCTTTTGGATGGAGATTTGAGTAAAATTTCACATGAAACTGAACAGAGTACTATGCTCAAAGCCTAGTACTCTGTTCGTTTGCGCGAAATTTCGCTGGCAACATCTTTTTATTTGTTGAGTGAAATTTATGACTTAAGTTTCTCAGAGAGACTCAGAGAATAAGTTGAGAATTTCACATGAAACTGACAGAGTACTATGCTAAAACGAAAAAAAATATTGTTGATTTCGTTGAAGGGTTCGGGGCAACCAGGTGCTAACCCAAATAGAACAAGTTTGTAGATGAACGTATGTATTTGAAAGTTGGACAGCTTGAGTTTGAAGTATAAATCGTAATTTTGATTATATTGATGTTCATATTTTTCCCATAAAGAGGGTTTTTAATTTTAATTTTTAGAAGTCCTGTGCACAAACTTATCTGAATCAGAGAACTGCACAAGCCAACCTGAAGTTCAAGCCTTTTCAAGTACTTGAATTCAAGTATGTATCCAAACTTGAAAAAGCAAGCTTTAGCCAGCTTGCTAAAATACCAAACAGATAAAAGTCATATTTATGCTTGCTCGATGGCTTGGCTTTTAAAGACTTACTTCGTCGGGCAGAAACTTGAAAAGCTTCAAACGATCGGCAAAAGCTTGTAATCTCGCAAGTATCCAATTAATTGAATTTAAAGCAAGTGTCCAAAAAATTCAATGAGCTTGTGTAGAGAGAGCTTAAGCGTAAAAGGACTTTAAAGGATTACGTGGACTTTATTGTTGGAAGTTTTAGGGATAGATGATTTCGAATCTGATATCAAAATTTTAAATTTAAGATGGCGGGTAGAGTTGCTACTTCCCACCGCTCAAAACTGGTGGGAAACACCAGTCTCACAGGGAGACTATTCCACAACCTTACCGTGCGACTAAATGAATTATCTGGGTAATGCGAGGTTCTGTTGAACATCGAGGCAATCGTAAAGGGGTGGACTTGAAAAGCTGCCCGAGTGGACCTGGGAAACACACGAGCTGGTGGCGTAAGGCCATGTATCTCCCTTGAACACTTCCCATGGTAGTACCTATACAGAAGGCTTAGGCAACCAACATTGCGTCAATGCCCAAGAGAGTTGAGAGAGTTGAGAAATACTTTCATCCCCTATCAAATATATCGCACGACGTTGAATTCGATCCAGAAGCTCCAAATAAGAGCCCCTGCCTAAATGTGCGAATTATGGCTAAAATTTAGTCACAGCCGAAAGAAGGCATATCATTGAATTTTTTCGTTTATGTTTCACACTAAAGTTAATTAATTTACTAAAATGAATGAAATGAATTATGCTTTTTTACCTATTAAAAGAAAAAATTAAAAATGTAAAGTTTCCTAAGATTTGTAGCTTTAAATAATTTGTATAGCACTGGCTCTATTTCATCGCATATCAGTGTATTTTAAGTTAATTTGAGTCAATTCTTACTACTTTAATGAACGCATTGCTTATACATACGGTGATCATATTTTTAGAGCAAAATTACAGGACAAACTAAAATTTTAAATATACCATATGTAAGATGTTTATTGGATTAACCAGTATATATTCAGAACACATTAGCTTATATTACTCTTTGTATATTGATTTGCAAATTTTATGTCGCTTTTCATAAGCTAAGTTCACATTACATTATATTATTATTTCAGATATTTCTTGTTCATTAACATTCAAACGCATTTGATTTTTTGTAACGTAAAAAACTTTTAGTAACAAACCAACACTATGCATTAAAACATAAGATTTGAGTTAAATATCACGGAAAACCAAATTTGTTGCTTTTATTAAGGTTAAATTAAGATATATATTCAAAAAGAAATCAAAAGGAATGTTCCAGATTTGTTTGCCACATTAGAACTATAAAATTAAAAGAATTCATAAAATTTTAAAAGTAAGAATTGTTTGTTATTTACCAACGACACTAAGTTTTAGAACATTTCTGACATGGGCCAGAAGATGAATTGGACACACTCAAGCTGACCATTAACAAAGAAATATAATATTTTTATGAGAATTAATAAAAATTAAATCAAGTATGATTTCAACTTTCAAACATTAAGAATTTGTATTTAAATCACATAAAATCAACATAATTAACAAAAAATTTATAGTTATAGTTTTTATTTTTGTTCTTTTCCTAGCTTGTGTCAATTTGAACGTCGTTGGCGGGAAATTTTTTGTACAGCTTAACAACGACATCAATTAGAATTTTTTCTAAGGTAAAATCTAAATTTAGTCATGATTTTCAAATTGAGCCAAAATCTCAAGTGAATTTGAGCTCAAATAAGGAAGATATCCAATTTCCTATATAAAAAATAGTGTCAAATTGACACTAAAATCATTTAAAGACTAAAAATAAAAATGGTTTAACGCAGTTAATTTTAGAGAAAAGTTTTAATCTATATCACACGTTTCTGTTCAATGAAGATAGTAAAAAGCTTAATATATATATAACTTAGTAAAATAAAAAAAATTTCAATAACTTTTGTGGAATAAACTGCAAAAACAGAACACTTTATAAAATACAGAACATGTATATTAGTTGCATTACAAAATAATTTCAACAGGACATTGCCTTAAAAAAAAAAGTACTGTACTGTATTATACAGTACGGATGATCACCTAACTTATACATAACATTATCAAGCAAGCTGTAAGTCAGGCATCGTGTGTATGCTAAATATATTTATTGTAGAGTTTCTGCCTTTTGCTCATTGTGCCTTAGCTTGCTTGTTTAAGGAATGTTCTAGGCAAACGATTTTTTGAAAATCAAAATTTTTTTAAATTGATAATGTTTGTACAATTATTCAAGAGTATGTAAAAAAAAATCAATCCCGCTTATAATACAGCGCTTAAAACCCTGTGCGTCAGAGCAACTTTAACTAAACATAGTAAAAACTTTGTTTATTATATTGACTTAATACCAACGGTATGGAAGTTATAGACAATAAGGTTTCTGTACAAAATATTAAAATAGCTTAACAGACTATTGCTTCACATACAAAGAGTTGGCAACCCTGGTACAAAAAACCAAAAATATGAAACATTTCTCAGAAATTTTTCTAAAATACTTTTTTAACGGTACCTTACTCATTAAAATCGGATAATAAACAACTAAGACATGTTTAATTGCAAATGACTTATTCAAAATTTGTTTTTTTTTTTGTCAAAATTAGCACCTACATAACTTTGCGACGAATGGCTTTAAAAAAGTTGCTATTAAAGTTATTAAGCTATTAAAGTTGCTAGTGAAAAGGAAGAGGCAACTAGAACAGACAAAATCCCGGGTAGAATTTCAGGCTTGACCATAAATAAAACCCTTTGCTTAAACGACATATATTTCAGATGAGTTTATTTGAACAAGTTTCAAATCATATAAGTCTTAAACAGTAGGTTGGTCACAGCTTAATTCATCAAGACTGCTAAAGATGGAAAGGATAGCTCCTTCCAAAGCAGTCTGTATAGTCTGCTGTGTAATTAGCTCTATTCGGGGTTGTTGCTGTTTTTGTTGCCTTATTCAAAACTTAATTTATTTACTTATAATTAAAACCATGAACAAATTCAAGGAATAGATCACAATTAATCATCAAAAATTAAAAAAGGCAAGAGTAGGCTTGGAATGGCTGTACTTGGTTTTCTTAAAATAAGGTCCAATGTTTTGATTCTCTATTATAAGATGGTAAAAACTAAAACATTTTTGCTGATTTTGTTTATTTGAATTGTTAAACATTGGTTATTTCACAATTGGCACAAATATATATTTCATTTCCATTTTCCTCCCCTCTTTACCTACCTGACACCATCTTTTTTTTATTAAAGATCAAAGAACTAAGGCATGAGCTTTATACAAACAAGGTTTGGTCTTTGACCTGAAAGGAAAGGGATAATTTTATTTAGAGGCATTGATTGGAACCAAACGTGAATTATTGATTAGGTCTTTAAACGAGGTAGCCTCATTTTAGTTCACTCATACCTCATTTGGAATGGAGCAATATGCCACCTCATTTTTTAAACTCGCCTCAAATCTATTTTGTATCCATTACTTCTGTTTCGGACTTCAAATTCAAAAACGTTAAACCGAATTTCATAGCTGGTTTTTTACAAATTGAGCTAAAAAAATTCAAATGAGAAAATTTGCAAGACAGAACCATTACTTTTAAAAATGATTTCAAACCAAAAAGATATACGTCAATATTTTTTTAATTTTGTTATCAAAGAGTTTTGTTCAAAAACATTATCAGTTTACCAAATGAACTAATAAAGGGTCCGCCAAATAACTTTTTTTTTTTTAAAATTCTATAAAAAAAAACTACTGGATATTTTCTCAAATTTTTTCTTTTATTTGAAAGTACAATCCTTCCTTATTTGAAAGTACAATAATAAAAAATAATTTCATTCAAATGGCTGCCTCGGCTGGCCATGCAGTAGCCTACACGATTGGTCCAATTTTTAAGCACATTATCGATTGTGTGCAGCTGTATTTCACCAATGGCTTCACGAATATTGTCCTTTAAAGCGTCAATTGTCTCTGGCTTGCGGCGTTACACTTAACTTTGAGGGCACCGCACAAATAATAGTCCAACGGTGTCAAATCGCAGCTCCGAGGTGGCCAAACGACATCAGATCTGCGGCTGATAATGCGATCTTCAAAAACAGGGCGCAAAATAAGAGTGCAGCTTCGGCTGTGTGGCACGTAGCGCCGTCCTCTTGAAACCAAATGTTGCCAATATCCTCCTCTTTAATTTTTGTGAACAAAAATTCATTCAACATGGCCCGTTAATGATCGCCTTTGACTGTAACGGCCACTTCTTGCTCATTTTCGAAGAAAAATGGCCCAATTATGCCTCTGGACCAAAATCCGCACCAAACAGGGACTCGTTTTGGGTACAGCGGCTTTTCAATGTATGCGTGCGGGTTTTCTGAAAAGTAGATTTTTTTTTTGCAAAATCGGCATCTTCTGTAAGTCGATCGCAGGCCCACTTAGCGAAGCGAAAATGCATTGGATGGTCAGTTGGCTTCAACTTCTGAACCAATTGGACTTTGTATGGCGTCATACTAAGGTCTTTATGCAAAATTCGTCTCAATGATGTCTCCGAAATGTTCAATTGTTGAGAACGACGGTGAATTGATGTTGATGGCTGAATTGATGTTGACTTTCTGCCACAGCAGCAATATTCTCGGGTGTACGCACTGTTTTTGGCTTTTCACGTTTTGGTTTATCGATGAGGATGCCAGTTTCTTTCACTTTTTTCACAAGATAACGAACATTCGGAGCTGACGGTGCTTCTCTTCTTCCAAAATCCGTACGCAATTTTCGCACACATTCTGCAACACTACCATGATTTTCAAAGTAATGTCGCAATATTTCCCAGCATTGTTCAAGCATATTCATAACCATATTCGTTCAGCGGAAGGATAAAACTAATTATCTGTCAAATCAGACATGATCTGAGTGTTACCATTCACGAAATAAGCACTAGTTGAAAAAAAAACGTTAGATGGCGGACCCTTTACAATCATCTATTGTAGATTTGCAATTAATGGTAAAACTGTAAGCACCACAGTTTCTACAATATCAAATTAATCCAAAACTAACAACAAGCAAAACAAGCAAACAATAAATTCTAATAGATATGCTGCTACACTATATGAACTTTGACCTCAAAAAGTTTCAGGAATTCAGCTTTTGTGAATATGCAAAAATAGTTAACTTTGTTGGTACCATAGATTTTTAAAAGCAAATAACCATCGATCAAAGCTTACAGATATTTATTCTACATGGTCATAGATGCACAAAGGTCATACAACATGTAAGATTTTCTATCGGTGTCCTACTACCCAAAATAGGAGCGTCGAAAGAAGATGAAATTTTGCTTCCTAAAAGACAGAAAATTTAAAAAAATCCTATCAACATCTTAACGGTATAATTTAAATTGAGTTTTCTTAAGCCGAAAAAGGTGTCAAGGCATTGCACTTCAACGCTTACATCAAAGGTCTGTAAAAAAGATTTATGATTTCAAAAAGGTAACAAAAATAATGCCCGAACACGTGCCTTAATCTCAGTTAAGCATAAGAGTGTTGCGTAACGTTGCAGCTTATTAAATGTCGAAACTCAAAGCGTTACAGAAGAAAATCAATTTTTTTTCTCTATCGAAAACATATTTTCATGTTTTTGTTAAAAAAAAATAGCCATTAGATATCAAAGGCCGCTATATCAAATATCGTAAAAGCAAAGCAGCAAAGCATGTTTTGCCCATAATTTTCTTATGAAAATCGTTAGAGAATCAATGGAAAAATATTGGAAATCCAACCTAAACACTCAACCTAAGGCAATTTCTTATGAAAATCTTAAGAGAATCAATGGAAAAATATTGGAAATCCAACCTAAACACTCAACCTGAGGCAATGATGATGGCCTTTTTTTGTGTTACACACCTGATGTCAATAACCTGCTTTGATATCTTTGGGTTTTGTTTTTTTTTTAACTGAGGTATCTTTTTCTTTTCAAATTATATACTTTTCTGCTCTATTCATTATGTTCAATCAAATATCTTTTAGCTGCATAAGCTTATAGTACAAAACTCTTGGTCCATTAGCTGGAGAAAATATTTGAAAAAAAAAAATCTTACCTTTTTTCATTCCTCTTTTTGTCTTATCAATGATTGTTGAAAAACAAAAACCATTTTAACTTCTTTGGAAAATCCATTACAATAACAGTTCATTGACATTTGGTAAATTAGGTATTGTTGCTTTTAGATATCAGCTCTGTATTTTGCCCTTTTCACGAGGTATAGCTTAACAAGTGTTGATCGAAAGTAAGCGTCGTTTAACGTGTTGCATCCACACCTGCGGCTATTTGAGCACCGTTTTAATTTATTAACTGACATGTTTTGTGACAGTTTAATGCGGCGTTACACATCAAGGCGTTGCTGTTTGACTTAAACAAAAGGTTGATCTATGAACATATGTATGTATGTATGTGCAGTTAACACTGTCAAGGTTTTCTTTTCTGCTGTTTTTCCGATAACAAATTGGATGGCAGCTTACATTAGAGTTAATAAAAAACGTATCTATTGATTAAATTCTCATAAGTCTTGATGGCTGGCAACGATCATGATGCTAATATTATAGTACTGAAAAAAAACAAAATGATTCTTAAGATAATAGTGGAAATTGTATCGCTATGAAATGTGCTTCAAAAATGTTCTAACTAAGGCTTTACAATTAAGCGTCAAATTTAAAGACATAATTTTAAAACAGCAGAAAGAAAATATGTCAACTTAGAAATAGATATGTGAATTATTGCACATTTATGTGCATATCATTCAGAAAATATTATTGTTAAAAAATAAGTCATGTGTCTCAAATATAGTGAGTTTATTTAAAACAAATTATTTTTTTAACGCTTTGTTTGAGTGAAATAATTTAAAAGACTGTCTAAAAAAATTCAAAACCATTTTCAAAGCATACTAAGTGTTTTAAGGACATAGGTTACACCTTTTTCTCAACTCGTAAATACAAAATAAAATTTTAAATTTAAACTTAATTAAAATAAATTCCTCAAAACTCAATTATCAGGTGTTACTTTGGAATGTATTTTGTTCAATTTGGTTTTGAGCATTTTATTTGAATTTTCTTTAAAAATCGGTAAATTTATCTAGAATGTGCTGTTTTAAGAAAAATATATTTTATGATTTCTTTAATTTTGTAGTAGACGCTGTAATTTGTTCCTCGCAGATGGGCCACCTTTATAAATAAATCCATTGGTTTGTGACTAAGATAAAATAAAAAACTTCTGCTGACGTTTAGTCCCTTCACTGCTTGACTACATGCAAAGTTACAAAACTTTAAAAAAAACAGCTAATGCATTAATTTGCTAAGGTTAATAAATAAAAAGATTTTATCTAACAAATATTAAAAAAGTAACCAATGTAACAGTATTATCGGATTTTCCAATTAAACGACATAAATACATCGTGTACAGCAAAATACAGCAAGAGTCCATTTAATTTTTTTGGATTAATAAAATGTATTATATATTACAGCAAATTACTTTTAGAGCTCAATGGTGCTATGGACATAGGCAAATCGTTACTCAAATATAATTTTGTTATTGTGGATTTGCAAGATTAAATTGCAAATGGTAATATTGTGCAAACCATTGACAAAAACCATTTTGCCACTAGCAACTTCTAGATGGCGTTATAGACATATGCAAATAGAGTTCACAGTAACTTTTTCGATGAAAATAAAAAGCATATAAAAGTAAAAATCAAACGATTCACGTATTTCTTAAGTTAAATTTAAAACTTGCAATAACTAAAAAAAAAATAAACAGTCACAAAACATTGAATTATTCAGTGAACAAAAATTATTCTTGAAGAATAACAATCTTTGAATAACATAGGAATTATTCTTGAAGGCTAGGGATTTTTTAAAAATTATAAAAACAACATGTTTCAAATTCAATTTTGACACAAAATTCAAAGCGAGTGCCACAGCTTTTTTCTAAATAGAAATAGAACAAAAAATTTTGTGTCAAACTTCAACAGTTTTTACATAAAAATAATACGTCATATAAAAGAGTATGAAAAATTCAATTTTCACTTTTCATTATTGAACAAAACAGCTTTTGCAACATTTTTCGAAAGAAAAAGAAATTTCATGAACCTTTTTTGTAAAAAAAAAATTAAAAATATAAATCCTTAGCTTACGGTATTGCTGAAAGAATTTTTTTCAAACACTTTGATTGAACTTTCAGACAACAGAAGATTGAATAAAATATATATTAAAATACCAATGAAGATAATTACATCGAAAGTCAAAACTTTGAGCTTGGAATCTGTTATTTTTTTTTTGCATTGATAACTATGTTATTTTCAAAAATTAATTGTACTAATATTTTTTATAGTTTTCAAGATATGAAAATGTTATTCGTGTCAAGCAAACGGAGAAAGCTGCACAGTAGAAATTTTTTTTGCCGATCGTAGGGGTCGATTACGAAATTCTTTATAACTTCGGTATATACCGTTTGATCTTAAAGAATGATATGTCTATTTTTTTCTCACTGGGATAATCGATATACTTTGTTTGGAAGAGTTTAGAAAGGGAAGATAGTTTGAAAGAGCAGAGAACTGGACCTACGTGTTTAATGCCGACTCCGAACGGCTTATGTCAAGAAGCTTTACATGGCAATTTTTGCTCTCTGAGGTTTGCCATTGTCTGCAGAGAGGTGACGACCGAACAGAAAAATTCATTAAATTGATAGGTTCTTTAGCTTAGGGGCCACGCACTCTACCCACTAGGCTACGGTCGCCACATTCAACTTTCTCTGAATAATGATTCATATTATCAGATAAGCTGGTGTGCGGTGACATTTTTTTACCTGCAGGGCGAAACGGTCTACTGCACAGTCCAGTTTGCACATAGTTCCTGTCGGCCGATTTTGTCTAAATTCACTTACATACTTAGGTTAGCAAGGGATGCCTAGAATATAAATAAAATAAAATCTAAGTCTCTACCTGCCCGAACACCTGAGATAATGAGGAAAAAATGTTACCCTCTTTAGGTCAATCATTCATGATACACAGGTCAAAACTCTGTTTGATACCATAATTTCACGAATTAAAGCCCCATTCATTCTCTCTTACTTCACAAAATTTAAAACAAAAAGCCTTTTGTCTAGAACGCCAAAAAAAAAATACCTGTGATGGTGTGAAATTTCACCACATCCGACTGGAATGGGTTAAGAAAATTGAAAAGGTTCTTAATTTATTAAAAAAAAATTATTTAAAAAACTCGAAAATTATTGTGACATTCGTCTTTTTTAATTTATTGGTTCAGAATTGGTCAGATATCGCATTGTACGGAAGCTGAAAGGGATATTATGCGAAAATAAGAACAATGAAGGCAAAGTAATGAACGAAATAGGAGAAGTAAGGGAATACTTAAAAAAAGGGTTTTTCTGTAATTCTTTTTGCATTTAAAGTAAGTAAATTTTGCACACACGAGTAAGAAAACTTGGAACGCCAGACAAATTTGAAAATTTGTTAATTCGAAAATTTAAAATAAAACCATTTCTTTCTCAAGAAAATTCTCAAAAAAAGTGCCTTTCCTTAACAAAAAAAAACAACATTCGCATTAGAATAACTTTCGCAAAAAACATCTGCGAAACAATTAGAAAATTTGATTATTGTATATTCGGATGAAACTAAGACAAATCTGTTTGACAGAAAACCGCATGTATAACGCCAAAAATTACCGTTCAGGATTCCAGGTACACAAATAAAACCATTAAACATGATGGTTGCTGCCATATGCTGAAGTAAAAATGCCATTGAAGCGGGAACTTATGCAAGATAGTGACCCCAGACGTGGCAGCCGTAGCTTAGTTAATAGAGTGCATGGCTCCTTAGCTAAGGAACCGCCGTAGTCCGGGTTGAATTCCCAGCTCAGGCAGAATTTTATTTCAATTGAATTTATTTTTCTGTTCGGTTGTCACTTCTCTGCAGACAATGGCAAACCTTAAGGAGTAAAAACTGCCATGTAAAGAACATTAGCCGTTCGGAGTCGGCATTAAACTCGTAGGTTAGGTTGTCGATCATTTGTGCTCAAACATTTTTAAAAACACACAACACATTTGATCAATAGAAGCTTGGTCAAATACGTTTCTAAGTCTAAAATGGCCAATTTACTTTATTATTTGTTAATGAACCCAAATAGTCCTCACAACTAGTGAAAACTGACTCCAGAAACAGCAAAATTTCTTTATTAGAATGGCCTTCGCAATTACTTAATCTAAACGCAATGGATATAATAAATACTTTTGAGGAATCTTGAAAAAAAATGGATTTCACAAAAATCTAAAAACAAGGATTTTTTAAAAAAAGTGCAAGCTGAAAAGTAAACTATTGACCCTCCTATTTGTGGCAATCGTTTCAAACTGTATGGGTCATCGGGATCCAGTCAAGAGGACCTGCCCTACAGCAGCACTAGAAATAATTCTGAACCTAACACCCTTACACCTTGTCGTAGAGGGAGTAGCTAAGCGAACTCTGCTATGCATTGCTAAAGACGGCATAAGTTTAAGTAACACTATCCGCAGTAGAGAGAAGGAGGCTATTGGAATGCACACCCCTTTCATCGATCTACCAAGAGACGATATAGTAAAGAGGTAAAACTTCGAAAAACACTTCGAAATTAAGCTTTGTATCAAGAGTGGGACAGCGAGATAATATCGCAAGTCATAAAACCACAAAATGTATGATGGTTTACGGATGGCTCCAAAACACAGGAAGGTTTAGGCGCAGAGGTGTATGGGCCAAGAACCAAGCACTCTAAACCTATGGGGACAACACCCAGTATCTTCCAAACGAAAATCCTTGCCATACAGCTGTGCACGCAATTCGACTTAGACCGGAAATACAAAGGTCAGGACATAATTGTGATCTCAGACAGCCAAGCAGAAATTAAAGCATTAGCTTCCTGTGAGATATCATCAAGAATAGCATGGGAATGCCTAACAAAACTCAATGAACTAGGCAATAATAACACTGTTCCTATACTCTTGGTCCCAGGATACAAAGGAATATAGGGTAAAGAAGTAGCCGATGGCTAAGTGGGATGGGTTACAGCTACAAAATTTATAGGACTATAAAATAAGAACTAAGAAGGGAGAAGAGGTACAACCGTTCAGAGTTTTGGAAAAGCCACCCAAAGCTAAGACAATCCAAACTGGGCTCAGAGCAAATTTCAACCCTTGAACCTAAAAACATTCTCAAATTTATCAGAGTAATAGAGCTGGATGAAACTCTTTAATCCGCCAAACCAGCGGAGCATTGGGAAGGAGGTACAAGAGATCTCATTTAGGTCGCAGTACGCATCTTCACCATACAACCTTAACAAAAACATAGGTCATCGGTGCAGCCATGTTTTCAAAAAATTGTGGTGCAACTGCAAATTATTAATTTAAATCCTCAAAGAATTGGATTTAAGCAATGAAAGTATTTCTAAACCAGTTCTAACAATTTTGTTTTTTATTTTATTTTATTTATTTTTTTATTTTATTTTTGTCGCTTTCTATCTAGTAAGAATGGCACATTTTTGAGACTCACTTATACAATGCTGCAAAACCTATATTTTTGAGAAGGAATTGGAAAAAATAAAATTTTTTTTTTATTAGTTTATGAAAAACTTTAAAAAAATTCATGAAGCTAATGAAGATATTTGTGCATTCCCAAGAAAATTTAATTGACACCAAAAATTTAAAACTAATTTACTATCTAGTGTGAAAAGTTTTAATTTTAATAATTTAAGCAAGTTGTACATAAATTCATTTACCTTGATGATCAAATCGTTTGCACTGTTTCAAAAACGTGGTTTTTCTATTTTGTAAATGCTTAGAAAATTTTTTTTGTTTTAGTAAAAATGGCAGGCATTGGCTAAAGATAATGAAAAAATGGTTGAACAAACAACGTCTTGTTTTTTACCTGAAAGGAAAGGAAAGGGATAGATTAGTAGAGGCAGAAATGTTTGGAACCATACGTGAATTATTGATTAGGCGAAACAAACGTGAAAGACAATTTTAATTGCTTATAACCGAGGCAAGTGTTATGCCTTATACCTGGCAAGCATATTTAGCCCTCAGTTGATCCTGTCCTTTAATTTTCTACAACTTAGTTTTGGATTTTTCTGTATCAATAATTCTTAAATGTATTGTAGTAAAGAACAAAGAAAGCGAAAAGAACCATGCCCAAAGCCAGATTCGAACCGGGGACCGTAGAGTTTATAGTCTAGCGCACTCTTCACTAGAATATCTTTAAAGGCAAATCAGCAGGAGTTTGCACAATCACGGTATGATTTTATAAAAAAATTGCTAAATTGATTTTATTATATTTAAAAAAAACTGTGGGCTTTATTTAAAATCTTTTTATGCCGAAAGCATGTTTAAGTGTAACACAAATTTGACTTTTAAATACCTCTACCCCATGTTACTTACTTTCGCTAAAATTTGTAATCGAATACAACGATTTGAAAAGTTGCTTGACTGGACCCGTCCGACACGTGACAGTAGATGGCCTATTTTGTTCTTTTGCACTTAGCAAAATTTATAGAAAGTTTAAACTTACATACAATCAAGAAACAGAATGTAGTCTATTTAATTAGACAATAGGACTTCACTTGACTTTCAAATGAGGAAATTTAGAACTGGCTGTAAATAACCTCAAAAAATAGTTGAGTTTGTCTGTACGTGACCGTGGAATGCTCCTGTTTTTACTATAATTGTTTATAAACCTTCAATTATTTTGCTCATAACAAAAACCAAAAATTAATTGGAAATTTCTTTTTTTGCTTTCTGCTGATTGGTAGGGCATTTTTTCATGCGCCATATTCCAGTATCGGAAAACACTTTAAATTTATTTAAACTTCTGGACGAGAGACTAAAATTGTGCAATAAATTTTTATTGTGAGTTATGATGTGGTTCAAGGGGCTAGAATGTTAATAAAAAAACATTAAAAAAGTGTAAACGAAAAGAACTCCTTATAGAAGCAGTAACTGTTAATCACTGCAACACTTGCAGTCAATAAAACGCCAGCATTAAGTAGCTTTAACAGTGATTCATCACGATGATCATATCGTTGGCAAAACATTTTTTCTAGTTGTTGTATTTGTTGAAAGCCTTACTTAAGCTCGATGTTGTGTTACTCTGTATCATAATCATTGTAGTGATTCATTTTCCTCTTTCCATCCATCCAAAACCACACTCTACACATTTTGATGCTGTGTGTTGTTTTTTTTTTGCATTTAGACTGATACAGCCATGCATGGCGTTGCCACATCATCTGTTGTCAAAGTGTGTGTGTGTGTGTGTGTGTGTCAACAACATTGAAAACTTTTTTGCTATGCAAGGATTTAGCCATGCATGCTGATTGAGCTTGAAAGGACATCATCAACACTGATGACAACTCAATTTTTGCTCGCAGGATTGTGATGGCTTAAATTTGGATTAAACGAATTTGTTAATAATATTTAATGCAACCTTTTTTCCACAATTGTAAATGTGGCAACATTGTTAAAATATGGCTTTAATGCTGGGTTAATAAAAAAGCTCAAAATGATGTTTTATAGAAACAGAAAAAATAAACCAATTCCATCATGTTGTGCACCATCATTTTGAGATATTCGGTTACAAAAACAAAAATTAAGTCATCCAACCAGACACGTGGAAACAAACAAGCATGACGCTGATGAATGATGAGCCACAATTGCTGATACACGCGGTCCATCATTCTTCATTTAACGCATGCTGTAGTGATGGACACAACAACAACATCAACAACAACAACAAAGATCAACAATAATAGTCGTAAAAATAACAACATTTACAACATTTCGTCGTTGTCATGCCATTACAATAACCTGTGCTACGCTCCGGACGCATGCCGCCTGACATCCATCCAATCGCGTTGTTAGTCCTTTGTAACAATGAGCTTTAGTTGGTAGCCACAATATTTTTGAGTGCAATCGAGCAAAACAATGCGTAATGGCGTTGCCAGCTAACAACAAAGTGAACAGAATAAAAAATTAAAAAAAAAAGAAAAAATCAAGCGTCAATCTACAGCAATGCATTCATCCGTTTCAACAAAATAAAAAAATAACGAACATCAACATTTTGCAACAACGTGACTTCATTGTAAGGATATTCATTGCCATCATGTTGATGAAAATGCATGGCCAAGTGATATTCTCGTTATTGTTCTACTAGATGTTGTCAACGATGTTGCTCGTTTGTCTATTTCGTTTTTGTGTTTTTTTTTTGTTGCTACAATTTTTGCTTCAATCTATCGGGAATATCATCAGCTGGTAGCTAAATGTGTTGCGAAGCGTGTCCAACCCGCTCCTTCACTATGCCATAACCTGTGGACACCTGCTTCAATCAGCTGATATTTCAATTCATATCGACAACTACTTTGCAGCTTATCCCATAAATTTCTAGGCTTTGTTCATTGAAGGTGCACTTCATTCGTTATCCTTCCTGCATCCATGCGTTCTTTTATCCTTCAGTAAATTCTGCCTTTAACTTGCCTTTGTAACTACCTGCAAGGCGGATGCAATTATTGTGTATTTGCATTGTAACAGGTTGTTGCTTTTGTTGTACAGTTTATTTTGTTACTTCTGGGCATTTATCATTATCATCAAGAGATTCCTTCATGAGAGAGAAGGCCTTCGTCGGGATGGTCTGCAGGAAGTCTTTTTTCTTGCTACTATTTTTGTTCCTGTTGTCTTTACAGAAGTCAACATGAAAATTGAGAAAAAGTTTATGCTGTTTGATTTAATTTACAAATACAAAACAAAGAAAAAGACGATATAGAAATTCACTCATAATTGCAAGTTACTTGTCAGAAGCTGCATTCTGCAGAAATAAATTTGTTCAATGCATTACACAAATGTACATTAGCCACAGTACATATTTATTGTCACAGAAATTTCTTTGGCTCTCGTAGATTTAGTGCATTTTTACGGTTGTCAAAAATCAATGTTGAGGAATAAAAGCATTAATTTACTTAATCGATAGAATTTAATTTGAACGAGTCATTTTGTAAATATAGGTATAAATTATAACTTAAAATAAATATATGAACCTTTACTAAAAACTTAAGAGTAAATAACAATTCATATTTTCTTATACTAAATACATAAGACCATTAAAAAATTATGAACTACCAACAAAATTGAATTGAATCGGCCACCATAACCGCATAAAGTCGAAAATATCCTGCCACATCTTATCTAATCAACTCTTTCCTAGTAGAATCAATTAAAGAAAACCGTAAACAAGTACGAGGGCAATTTGATAATTCCGTGAAAAATGAAACAAGGAATGATTTTTACAGCAAAAAAAAGTTTTGTTTCTCAATATAGTCTTCTTTTAGCTCGATACACTTCGTCCAACGTTCCAATTTTTTGATCCCTCAAAAGGTCCTCAAAATAAGTCTCTGTTTCGGTGATGAGCTCCTCTCTTGATGGAGGTGGTGAATCTCTTTCCGCTGAGCTATTTCTTCAGGTTTGAAAACAGAAAATAGTCGGAGGGGGCCAAATCTAGAGAAAATGCTGGATGTGGAAGCAATTCGTACTTGAATTTAGGGAATTTGCCATGGGAACTGGGCATGTGGGAACGCGCACATTGTCTTGATGGAAGAGGACTTTTTTCCTCTCTAAATGGGGGTTTCTCTTTCAAAGCGTAGTCCAATTGGGCTCGTTCGGATCGTTCTTTTCGGTGAAAGTTAATCGATGTAGATTTACAGCGTTTATCCCAAAATACTGTCTTCGGAGCACGTTCGGTCGGTTTGTTCCGCTGTTTCGACTGTTCCTTTGTATCTGGAACAATGTTTCGTCCACGGTTACTAATGGAAAAAAATTCTTCTTATCTTTGTTCAACATCGCCAAACACGCTATGGTTATGGTCGAGAGTGAGCAAACGCGACACCCATCTTGCGGATAATTTGTTCATATCCAAATCATTTCGCAAAATGTTCCAAACTAGGGATGTGCAACTGCCAGCAAAAGTTTACTTCGACTTTTTCAACCGTTGAAAATGTAAAAGTCGACCTTTAAAAGTCGACTTTTCTACTTTTTTCGGCTTTTTTACCGCTTTTGTAGGGCAGCTAAGAAGCCAATAATTCAATATGAAGAATGTGTTTTATTGTTAAAAAAATAAACAAAAACATGGTACTTCAGTAAATAAATAAATACAAAACAAAACAAAATATTGCAATTTTAAATTTAATATAGATAATCAGACATCTTATGAATAATTTTTGAATCCCAGGTAATCGAAAAAGGGAGAGTTAATTTTCAAGATAAAGTTTAAGAGCATTTTGGAAATTTTTAATGCAAATTTCTTCATCAACCGTCAGTAATTATGAAAGTAAAAAAAAATTTATGCCTGCATCTGCTATCTTAAAAATGAAAACACCCTTTTCCGATTCCCCAGGAAAAATTATTTATAATTGGGCTGAATATCAAGCCCTAACCGCCGAATTAACGAAAGCGTTATAAACCAAATTTTACAAGAGAGCATTTTCTTTGTTTTTATTTTTTTTTTTTTGCATAAGCGATGCATGTAAATTTTATTTTTGTGTTAGATATAACTTCAGAACAGTTTAACGTAGAGATGAGAAATTTTTGGAGTTGGCGACTTTGTTGCCGTACTATCGTTTCATACCATTCAAAAATTAATTTCGAAAAAGTGGCACTCACGTTAATTTGGCGGTTAGGGCTCGATATATTTGTGCACAAGTGTATGCACGATTAAAGGAATCTGTCTTCACCAACTGAATTCAGAAAAACCAACATGTTAAGACCACAACTTCTTTATTTGAAATTCTTGCTTGTCTCATCTCGGCATTCACAAGATCTACTAAATGGAGGGGGGGGGGTAATTTTGCAGTTATTATTTATGTACTGCTGCTTACCAAGGTGAAAGAATGCTTGAGAACACTCACGGATATTTTGAAATGCATGCTTTTTGAACCTAGGATCTAGAAGTGTTTAATGAGCGTATGGTTTTACCAATTCAATATTGGTAATTGTTTTTGTGATTTCAATGGCAAGCACTCGTTTTAAAATCTTGCCAGTTTGACTTAAAGAAGAACATTATTCGGTTTTCTATAATAAAAAATTAATCCATTTGAGCGTAGCTTGAATATTGTGAATATAAATTTGTATTCAGAGCCCTATTCTGGCAAAGTAACAATTGTTACCCAGTATTCTTGATATTTCTCTGTGTTTGTTGTAATGTTTTTTTTTTTCGAAACAAAATTTGAAGCTCAAAATTAATGGATTTTAGTAAAAATTGTCACCTGCTTTCCAAATGGTGACAATTTCATTAAAACATATTGTTTCGCTTATCACGTAATCAGATGAAACGCAATTGCTTTGTCACACTTCCACTTACAGTCTCTTTTTTTTATTTTGCCGACCACTATTTTACATTTATCGAATCAAGAGTTGCCAACGCAGCTTTATTTGTTGTTAAACAGCTATTTAGTTTAATAGTTTAGAGAAGACAGTTCTCAGATTAGAGTTAAGATTTTTGTTTCGCATAACATGAAAAAAGTCGAAAGTAAAGTCGACTTTCGACTTTTTTCAATATCAGAAAGTCGATTGCCAAAAGTCGAAAACTATCAAGCAAAAGTCGACTTTCGACTTATTTCGACTTCAACTTGCACATCCCTATTCCAAACCCGTTCCTTTGAGATGCTTTCGGCCTCAAAAATTTCGCGCACTTTAACTCTGCAATCGGCCAACCGGATCTCGTGATCGGATATCGTGAAGTTTAGTGACTATTTCTGGTGTGGTGACCTCAGTTGGCTGTCCAGAACGTTCGGTGTCACTTGTGATTGTACGACCGCATCGGAATTCAGTAAACCACTTGCAAAAAATAATGCTTGATAAGCACACGAAATTTACTTTTCCATTTTCGCCAAAATTCACAAGATCGTCTGCTGTCAATGGCTGTCAAACACCAACTAAGCATCGCTGGGAGTTGAAATTTTGACAGTAGAGTAGAGGGGGTAATGTCGTGCACTCAACTTTAAAGTGCTCGTAAAGCCGTACATGACAAGCGAATACTAGAGTAAGCATCCGATCGAAAGATAATTTGGTTGGTAAAATTTATGTGTAACAATATTCGTGTAGCATGAAATCGTGTTAGTAGAAATTAAAAAAAAAAAATGTGCACGACATTACCCCCCCTCAAAATTTGTTTGGTAATGTCGTGCATTGTATTGTAAAGGTATCAGAATGTGTGAAAAACGATAGGTAGTGGTTCGATTCAAGAAGATATAGCATTATTGTTTATTTATTTATTATTGTTAATTATAAGGCAATATACACAAGTCCGAAATATGATCAAAAAATACAATTTTATGAAAATAAAAGTGAAAATAGGCAATTTTCTATATGAAACACGGAAAGAAAAACAATATTTTTTCAAAAAGTGCTTGACATTGAGAAAAAATTTTGGAAAATTTTATTTTGCTTGTAGCGTTTTGTTATGGCTTCACGACTCCCTTGGTACACTAGGGCGACCGCGTTTCCTTCCCTTTTCTTTTCTGTATAGTGCACGACATTGCCCCACATCAAATGCACGACATTGCCCCAAAGGTCGTTTTCAAGGTTGACTTCGAAAATTTAAGAAAAAACTTACCTGATATATTTTCCTGCGAGACAAATAATTTTTCTGATCCGATAAAAAAACACTTTCGTCGTACCGAGAACGTGCGATTTTTAAAAAACGTCGCACATATTGCCCTTACACATGGATATTGCTAGTATTGTATGCATGAGCTCTGTAGGTCAGTAGGCCCATACCTTACCAACGGCTGGTATATCATTCAATTTTTTTATGCTAAAAAAGCCAGTGCACGACATTACCCCCTTCTACTTTAGTCTACTAACAGATGGTGGTTGGCAGGATCAGTGTTACATTTAAAGTTAATACGCGGGAAATTAAAAACTTCACTAACTTCTCAAATTGCCATCGTACCCAGCAGCGGATTTGCCAGTGGCTACCATAGAACTAATACAGAATAAATTACCAGGTAAGGAAGCATGACTTTTTTCAAAAAGTAATGCGTCTACATATAGCAGAAGTAATTAACTCATACCTCATTACCTGTAATGTAGCATACAAGGAAAAGTAATGCAGTGATTTTTATAACTTAATACAAATAGTATGTTACTCCATAACTTCTAGGTAATGCTGAAGGGAGGCGATCACTTACCTCCTGTCTCATTCAATGTTAAATGTAAGGCCTTTTATGCGTAGTAAGGTAATATAGTCGGAAGTAGTGGTCATTACAAGGTAATTGATGCTTCATATATTCGGAATATATTCCATCCGCTACTGGGTATGAACATGATCTGAATATAGTAGGGATAGTGCTTTTAAGAAGTCCTTATCAGAATCTGACCAGGTTATTATCAGAATCAGATAACTCTATGTGGAGAGCTTCACATTTGCCTTGCCTTGCCTTGTCTTGCCTTGCCTTGCCTTGCCTTGCCTTGCCTTGCCTTGCCTTGCCTTGCCTTGCCTTGCCTTGCCTTGCCTTGCCTTGCCTTGCCTTGCCTTGCCTTGCCTTGCCTTGCCTTGCCTTGCCTTGCCTTGCCTTGCCTTGCCTTGCCTTGCCTTGCCTTGCCTTGCCTTGCCTTGCCTTGCCTTGCCTTGCCTTGCCTTGCCTTGCCTTGCCTTGCCTTGCCTTGCCTTGCCTTGCCTTGCCTTGCCTTGCCTTGCCTTGCCTTGCCTTGCCTTGCCTTGCCTTGCCTTGCCTTGCCTTGCCTTGCCTTGCCTTGCCTTGCCTTGCCTTGCCTTGCCTTGCCTTGCCTTGCCTTGCCTTGCCTTGCCTTGCCTTGCCTTGCCTTGCCTTGCCTTGCCTTGCCTTGCCTTGCCTTGCCTTGCCTTGCCTTGCCTTGCCTTGCCTTGCCTTGCCTTGCCTTGCCTTGCCTTGCCTTGCCTTGCCTTGCCTTGCCTTGCCTTGCCTTGCCTTGCCTTGCCTTGCCTTGCCTTGCCTTGCCTTGCCTTGCCTTGCCTTGCCTTGCCTTGCCTTGCCTTGCCTTGCCTTGCCTTGCCTTGCCTTGCCTTGCCTTGCCTTGCCTTGCCTAGTTTTCATCCGTTTTAGATCTTCGTTTTTTTTAAATAGAAACTATATCAAATTTCAATACGATAGCTTTGAAATTGCTACTGTAATCTTTTCGACAGACAGACGGACGTGGCGAAATCGACTAAGGAAGTGATGCTGATGACCAATATATTTTCTTTTCTATACCTGCCACTTCTCCTTGCGAGTAGTTTAAGAAAATATCTCCACAAAATATACTAAAACAAATCTGCTTCCCTTAAATTAAGAAACTGTAACTTCAATTCGTAGGCATGGGTTTTTCTATATTCTATAGAGATTTCTCCTTAATGTTGAGACTTTTTACATGATTTAATGACCTCACGTCTTGATTTCGTTACAACGTTATCGAAACAGTTTCTAAGTTTTAAAGACTAGTTTTCACTTAAAAATAAGAGATAAAGGTATTATAAAAGTAAAATTTTCAATAATTGTATAAAAACAGAAATAATTTGAAGAAAAAATGTATTGATATCAAGGCTGCTTGCAACATTCTACAGCATTATTTCTTAAATTTGGAGAAATATACGTTACAATACTTGGGTATTTTATAGAAATACATGTAAGTTTCTCTTTTATTGTACACTTTTCTTATGTTTTAAAAATAGAAACAGAAAAATGCTTTAAAATAACTTACGAAGCGAACAATTCTTAATGAAGCGACGATTGTTTAACAACTGCGATGGTCGAATGGATAACCCCATGCACTTACACTCACGCGGACGAGGTTCAAGTCTCCGGATAGTGGTAATTGTTCAATATAATTGAATGTTAATAATAATTATGATATAATGTTTGCAGTTTTTCGTCAGTATAGAAAATTTCTTATTATCAGAGAAAATGTTTCATAAATAAATTTATTTTCCATGATAAATAAATGGCAGAAAAACTTACTCAAAGTTAATAAGATTTCAACACAACTGCGCTAAATTTCTTTTATTTAGCGAAATAGTTCGTAAATGATTGGATAATTTTCCTTAACAAGTTTACTCTTCTGGTGTCAATTTAACGAAAAACATATACTTAATTATCATAAAATCGGCCATGGCGCTAAATGAAGCCAGATTTTCTAACGATTGGATGCTATTTTTCTAGATTTTCTGGAAATTTTCTTCTGAGTGTACAATGAAATTATTTCAAATTTGGCTTTTTGCGATGTGCCAGTTTTTTTTAACTTTGCAGTTCAAAAAAGTTGTTGGATTTTTTTTAAAAAGAGCACTCTAAAATTTTCACAGTTTACTTCTGTTTTGTAAAGGAACAAAACTCCGGTCTCTAATTCGTTACTTTTGAAAAAAAAAATAAGGAACACTCTAATGTACCTCCCCAACAAATAATACCGTATTGTAATTTTGTGTTGAAAATCCCGTAATATATTTTGGAAAGTAATTTTTTAGAGAATACATTACTCAAATAGAAGAATCTTCGGAGCGTATAAACAGATCCAACCTTAAACAAGAATTACTACAAATTTCTCTTTCACAAAAAGTTTTCGTGTCGCATTTCCAGAGTCTGTTAGATAATATAAAAAGTTTGCATTCAGGAGCTTGAAAGAAGACATCAGTCTCGAAAGAACTCCGTTGGGACAGATCGAAAAACATGTTTTTTGTTTTACTACTTATCAGTAATGAATGATTGGAAAACAAGTTTCATAGGAAATTCAGATCCTAATTAAGGTCGGAAAGTAATGGATTTTGGGAGCCATAAACGCAACCAATATCATCAGCAAAAGCAGAAATGTTCTCTTTAAAATTCAACTTAAAATGAGAATTAAAATATATTAAAAAAATTAAAGGTCCCAAAACTGAACCCTGAGGAACCCGCATACTAAGAAATACAGAATTGCTTGCTTTATTCTGAATTTTCACTATTTTGAATCTATTTTTCAGGTATGACTCAAGCCACTGTAGCATAAAACCACGAATTCCAACTATTTCAATTTTTTTTTTTAAAAGAATATCATGCTTAATTATGTGAAAGGCTTTAGTTATATTTGCAAACAGAGATAAAACTAAACAAATGTCAAGTAATTCGGCTCAGATTTTTTCTGTTACAATAAAATAAAGTATAACCAATTATATTCAAAAGGTACATTAAAAAAAAGGTACATTTGTCGGCCTTTGTAGTCTAGTGGAGAGTGCGCTAGACTCTCAACCCAAAGGTCCCTGGTTCGAATCCGGGCTCGGGCATGGTTCTTTTCACTTTCTTTGTTCTTTCTTTGTCCTACATTTAAGAATTATGGAAAACTAAAAATTCACAACTAAATTGTGGAAAATGTGAAGGAATGGAACAACTAAGGGCTTGAAATGCTTGCCGAGGTTAAGGCATAACACTAGCCTCGGTTAAAAAGCAATTCAAATTGTCTTTCGCAGTTGTTTCCCCTAATCAATAATTCACATATAGTTTCCAATCAATTCCTCTACATAATCTATCCCTTTCCTTTCAGGTCAAAGACCAAACCTTGTTTGTATAAGGCGCATGCCTTGGTTCTTTGATCTTTTAAAAAAAAAAAAAAAAAAAAAATAAAGAATGAAAGAGTTAAGCATTTCGTGCATAGATCTTTGTAAAGAATTAATAAAAAATGGTCACGGTTTTGACAAAGTTGACTTCGTTAATAAAAAAGTATTTATTTTTGTCACAACATTTTACTACAAGACAAACAAATTAATTTAAATTGCATGGTGGATAAAAAAAAATTTTTTTATAGACACTACTTCCAAATTTAAAAAAATATACTCGAAATTGAATGTCTTGCTTATATAGGCAGTTATATACATACTGTAGCTAAGAGCTGTCAAACTATCGATAGTCGACACCATCGATATTTTTGATAGTGTTATTTGAAACTATCGATATATCATCGATAGTATCAAAGTTCATACTAATCCATCAAAGGCTTTACTGGCCTGGCCATAGCTTTTTAATATAAATTACTAATAAAGTCAAGAACAGCAAGTTTAATATATTTTTGTGAATAAGGAACGCCCAAAAACATCTTAATTTACTTAGCAAAATCAATATTTTATTTATAAAAACGTATCACAGCCCTCTGAAATTTTAACTATTTTTCTGTGAAGAGTTTGACCAACACAGGTGCTTGCTTCATTTTGTTTTCCGTCATCTACAAATAACATGTTCAGAATTACTCTGAACGCAAAATTTTAAATTTAATTTGACAATTATTACTTACTCTCAAAAACTTTTAGATATTTATCCATAGCTGCAGAACCGCATTTTATAATACAAATAAAAAATATGTACTATTTCAACTCGAAATAATAAAATTTTCTTACTCGAAATTGCCTCTTCATAGAACTTGTGATGAACAAGCGTTACAAAGCCGATAGTCGTAAGTCCCGACTATCAATCGATAGTGCCATCGATAGTTTTACGGCTCTACTTTAGCTCTTCAAATACAATGTTTGCTAGCAAATTGATCTAATCTATTCTCAAATCAACACAAAAAAAATTTATTAAAACCTTAGCTGGTTTGAAGGTTACATAATTTTTTTTTTTTAAAGTACCCTTTTTGACCAGTGTGTGACTCCACTTATTCAACACAATACTACCAGTCTAAACACTTGTTATGACATGCTTTATAAAAACTCTTGTATTGCTCTTAAAATCCAAGGAAGCTAATTGGAAGCTAATTAATTAAGCAATTCAATAATTTCGGCTTGGAATTATATCATATCATGTATGCAATTAACTAAAAAAGCACTTAATTGATACTCCTAGAGGACATTTTTTCTGGAAAGCGCTTTTTTTTAAACACTCTCAAAATATTGTGTTACACAAAAAAAAACCAAAGTAGCTAATTGAAAACTCATTATTTCACCGATTCGATGCGTTTACTTGAAATCAAAGTAAGTTAATTTATTTTCATATGATATTTATTACAAGAGGTAACGCTTTGGCAGGGTTGCCATTGCTAACGCTGCTGCTGCTACTCTTGCTGTTGCTACCAATTAATTTCAACATTTGCAAGCGTACATATTCAGCACTTAATTATTTACATTTACACCGAGTTGTTCTTGTTTTAAACTTTTTTTGGTGTTTCCTTGTTTTTGTTGTTGTTTTTTGTTGCTATACAAACTTTTCGGCATGACTTTTACTGCTGCTGCTGCTTGGAAATGACTGATGAAATGTTGCCAAGTTGTTGTTGTTGTAGCTGTTGTTTTCAGCATTCTGATTGTTGCATAATTTAATTAATTAACTTGCTGCTACTGCTACTGCTGCTGCTTCTGCTATTTTTAAGTGTTATTATTGTAGTTGTTGAGTGCTGAGCAGCTTATCTGATATAAAGATTAGTTAAAAGGACTTTTCTTGAATTTAAATGACCAACTTTTAAACTGACTGCGCAACGGTTATGGTTAATTTTGGAACAGCTCTTCAGAGCAGCAGCAGCTTTAGAAACGTAAAATGCTCTTAGCACTTTATAAACCTTTTGGCATTTAATAAATCCGTGTCAAGACTCAAAAATGTTCTCCCAATTTCCTGCGCTTAATTAATAAACCTTCTTTTACAAACCTTTTGCTTATGTCTTTCTCTCGACAATATTTTGCAGCATTCTTTTTTCCTGTCTATAATTCCTCAACGTGTCATTTTGTCATATACTTATGTACATAAAAGTATTTTTCCCCGGCAACGTAACCCAGTTAAACACAATTTTTCCATTGTTTACAGACTGTCTGTAGCTCAACATAGTCACATAGCTTTACGATGGCGTGACATTTACTAATGATATTCATAAAACTGCTGTCAACGCCCAAGCAGTAAGTTTTTGTCATGCATTTGAATTTGTCGCATTTAATTTAATTTTGAGTTTTTAATTAACTTAAACTGAGTGATTTTGGCAAACACAAAATAAATCATACCAACGAGTAACATTATAGCAGCAATTGCACCCACAGGACTGAATGTATGTGTGTGTGTGCGCATTTGCGTGTGTGTTATTGCATAGTTCACTTGTATAGTAGTTAGTGTTTGCATATCCATGTGATTATCTTGTTTCAGCTTTGTACTAACCTTAATTTTCCGCATATGTTAATAACTTTTCCTTGTTGTTCACTTTGCCTTCACCTCTCCTTCTTTGTCTGACACTGCTATTGTTATATTCTGCTATCTCGGTCTTTCTCTCTCTGTCTCTGGGTAAGGCACTTGTAGCCAGTTGTCGTGCTGGTTGTTGTTTATGTAACCTTTACGCTATGCAGGACATTGTAAAAACATGCATGACCTGTTTACGGTACGCTCAAAGCTTTCAACTACGCCACTGTTTAATGTTGCTTAGTTACAGGGCTGCAGTTAAATAAGAATGTTAAGGCGGCACACAGTGTAACGAGGTGGATAAAAATAGGTATGGAAAAAAAGTCATAACTTTGTAAAAGTAAGTACGCAAATTTATAGTTAGGGGTCATAATTATTTGAATCTTAAAGTATTATTTGATATCTTTCTATTTGTGTTTGGTAGTTATGGCCTTTATATGCTGGCTTGAAAATTTGGCGGAAATTCAGTTTTTACAATTGTGTACTGAATATTTTCCAAAATCCCAAAAATTTTCAAAAAAATGCATATACTAAACTTTAGCAAAATTATATTTTTTACAAGTTCTTGCTAAAACACATAACTTTAAATATATTAATAAAAAATTTTCATACACCACAAAAAAAGTCTTAGAAATAAAAAAAAAAACTAATTTTCCATATACAATTAAAGAATAGAAACTTTTTTGGTTTTTTTTTTAGTTGTAAGTATGTTTTAAAACATGCCTTTCTCAACGCATTTCTAATATTAAGACTCAGACTACAGTACAATAAGGGTTTTATGACTACTTTTCTAAAGCATGTTTTGACAAAAATATGCAAATTTGTATAAAAAAAATTATAAATGTTTCATAAAGTTTCAAAAGCAATCAAACAAAAAGGACACTTTTGTGAAAAAAAAACTCTTTCTCAACACATTCTCAAAATTTGGGAAGCCGAAAATAAAAACTAAAAATTTTATGACGAAAATGCACATTTTAGACAAAAATGCGCAAATTTATGTGAAAAGAAACAATTTTTCATAAAGTTTCAAGCACAATTACAAAATAAAAACATTTTTGTATATTTTATTTCGAAATAATTTTTTTTAAATATGCCTTTCTTAACATATTCCCGAAATTTGGTCTCAGACTGCTTTCAAATAAGGATTTTATGACCACTTTTCTAAAGCATGTTTTGACACTAATGAGCACCAATTGTGTACAAAAAAATACAAGGTGAAATTCCACATTAAAAACATGAAAAGAGCTCAATTTAAGGCTTGATTGTGCAAAGATAATATTACGTAGAATAAATCAACTTTCTAAAAATTTTAACTTTTTTTAATATTTATGCATATTTTTCTTGCTAGGTGGTGTAGAAAAAAGTGATTTTCAGTCAGGGCAAAGATTTATTAAGTTATACGCATCTGATTTCATCGTAGCTATTTTTTTATTTATATAATATTTCTTTTTTATTATTTTTATTATATATTTATTTTACAATTTCATTTTAAATTGTTTGCTAGGGTTTTGATTTCAATATTCACTTTAATTATTAAGTTTGATTACAAATTATTCGGCCTAATTTTACGCTGTAATTTTCAACCATTAAGACCCCCTTTGGTAAGAATTGCAGTGAAGGTCCTAGGCTTAAATATGTAAAAGAATTGTATTGCTTTAAAAGCTAGTCATAAAGAGTTAAGAATAATTAGCTTTAATCATAACCGTTAAAACTTTTGAGAGCTATACAATATAGATCTATTCGTGGCTTATCAGATCCTTTTATAAATTCTCTTAGAAAAATATTTTTAAAAAAAATAATAATAATAAAATCAATGAATGGATTTAAAATAAAGATCATGATACGAATGATGAAAAAATTTTTTTCATTTCTGATCTCGATTTCTCTGACTTTGTGTCGAGTGACTCTACGAATTATTCTGATGACATTCATTAATTTTCTCTGTTTTCTCTTTAAGTTAAGATTTATGTAAAATTTAAACAAACCCATGTATTAAAATAATATTTTTTAATTAATAAACTTCATTGAATATTGTGGGAGAGGAACGTGGACAATCTGAATAAAATAATTATATAATTAAGTAAAACCACTTCAAAATAAACAAGTTAATTTATATTCTTATACTTTCAACAATTGCACTTTTATTCTTCATTTTGTATGGGAGGTGGGCGAAATGCGTGGCAAATCTTCATGAAATTTTTATCAGGTAATTATGTAAATCGAGAAAAAAATGTCATTAATTTTGTTTTTTGCACTTTTTACACCTGAAGATATTGCATTTTTATTCTGTATTTTTTATGGGAGGTGGAAAAAGAGCGTTGCATATCTTGATGAAAATTTTATATGATAATTATGTGAATGAAGTTAATAAAAACCATAGTTCACTTTTTTCTAATACTTTTTATAACTTCCCATAATAATTTCTTCCCATAATTTACCATTTTGTATGGGAGGTGGGTGTAGGGCGTGGCAATATTGATGAAATTTTTAAATTATCATTTTGTGTATCCAGTCAATAAAATAATTGCTTTTTACACTTTCCACAACTCGAGATAATGCACTTTTATTGTTAATTTTGTATGGGAGGTGGTTGAAGGGCGTGTCCGATCTTAATGAAAATTTGTGTGGCGTTAAATGTTTATGAAATAATGATACATGTTACGATGATTGCTTCTATTTTTGTCCCTTATCCCATAAACCTTGTTACACTGTGCGACGTTATTTACACTAGGGCAGTTCACGATCTTTTTGCATCGTTGCAAATGCAACAATATCGTGAACTGCCCTAATGTAAATAACGCCGCACAGTGTAACAAGGTTTATGGGATAAGGGACAAGGTTTATGGGATTTCAGCATTTTTCCAATGTTTTTTATTCCTTCAAAAATTTTATTATTTAAAGCATAGTAGGGCAATTCACGTTGCATCTTGTTGCATCGTTGCAAATGCAACAAGATCGTGAACTGCCCTTTAATGCTTTAAATAATAAAATTTTTGAAGGAATAAAAAACATTGAAAGAACGCTGAAATAAATGGATCAATCTAAAAGGAGACTACGTTGTCATATAAAACGCTTTTTGTGCGAAAAAATAACTTTTATTAAAAATGTCTTTTAAATATAACTTCTCTTACTCTAGAGGTAGGTTTTAAAAAAAAACAATTATTTTTTAAAATCCTCAAGATTCCTAAAAAGCTTGATATAATAAAATTGAGAAACCTGACTTTGACTGAAATTTGCAAATGTGATTAATATGTGTTTTTAGCAAAATATAGTAAACTTTATAAAAAAAACTCCTTACAACTTTGCAATGCAAATTTCTTATGATAATGCTTTGTGAAAATTTCTGCAGGTATTTTTATTAACTAATTTTTTTATATTATTTTTATTTGAATTTTTTTTAATTTTACTTTTAGTTATACAAAACTTTCTTTTTCGCATATCCCACTTACAGTTCTGCATTACAATATCATCTAAAATAAAACTGTTTGCCCCGTTCAACATGATGACATGATAAATTCACAAAAATTGTTTGGTTAAACTTTTCAAAGCAATTTGGATGCTTTTGTTTGACTTATGTTTTAAGACTTAAGGGTTTGAAAGAAACTATTTATATTTTTCTGAAAGAAAAAAACTTTGGAAGTCAGAATAAGTCGCACATTTTTAGAGCATAAATTATTTTGAAAAAAAAATTGTAATCCTGATATCGAAGAATCGCTTAATTAAAGGGCTTACTATAAAAACATGATATGACTCACAAATTAACATATTTTGAAATAATTAAAACTTAAAAGTTTTAAAAAAAATGTATTTTTGTGCGATGAAATGGAATTGCACAAGAAAACGTTTACAAATGGATACGATATTTAATAGGGAATAGCCGAAATCTCTTCAGTAGCAATTGATAGCTTATTAAGTTATGTATCGAGCCTAAAAAATCGATTTCTTGGATCCTGTGCCTGCAAAAAGCTCTTCAATTTAATTCCCTGGTATTCAATACAAAAATTATTGAATTACCTGTTGATTTTGAAACTACAAGCTACACTAACAAATAGGGCATCCAATTTCGGGACTCTACGGCAATCCCGGGATTTCAGGATTTGAAAAACACAATCCCGGAATCCCAGGATAAGTCCCTGGTTTGACAAACCTTAAAAAAAGAATTAAAGAATTTTTTGGAAGACGTAATATGAAGTTTCAAAGTAGTTATACCTTGTTTAAGGACACAACAAATTGCAGAAGATTTTTAAATACAAAAAAACACAGTTTCGATTAAATCTTTAGATAGTATTTATTGTTTATTTCTAAGAAACAAGAATCAATTCTTTAAAAAAAAATTAATTAAATGAGATCATTCAGAAGGTTAAAAAAATTATTGAAAAAATCAAATAGTTTATTAATTTTAGTATTTCTAAGTAGGAATTTTGTGATATTTTCTACAGCTTGTTTATGGAATTTTTTTTTTTAATTTTTTAATGTCACGTTTTAATTTTTCTAAGTTAGTGTTTTTTAATATTTTTACAGTTTGTTTAAGAAAGGTTTATATATTTATATTTTCCACGTCATATTTTGTACAGCTAGTTAAAGCTAGTTTATTTTAGTTTTATTAAAATTACATTTCAGTATTTCTAAGGATGTATCATGTGTTTCAAAGATGGTTTTATTTTGTACAGCTAGTTTGAGAAAGGTTTTTAAATTTAAAATTTTGTAAATCACATTCAGGTTTTTCTTAGGTAGCATCATTGAATTTTTGCACATGCTCTTCATATTGAAAAAAAAATTAATAGTATAATAATTTTAGAGTATCTAAGTAAGAATTTTGTGGTATTTTGTACCGATTGTTTAAGGAAGTTTTGTTTTTTTTTTAAAAAGGTAACAATTCGGTATTTCTAAGGTAGTATCACGTCATATTTTTCATTGAGCCTTACCAATAGTCGATTTAATGCCAACTCTTAATTGAGTGTGAGCTTTTCTGACATTATTTCTATAGAATTTGTTGTCAAAAAGCTTAAATTTACAGCCCTATTCTGGCAAAGTAACAATTGTTATCCAGTATTTTTAATATATATATTTGTTTGTCCTCATTTTTGTTTTCAAAAGAAAGTTTGAAGGTTAATACAAATTTTTAATGAATTTTTTACTATCTGAAAAGCAGATGACAATTTTTATCAAAACTTATTATTTTTGAGCTTCAAATTTTGATTTGATATCAAAAAATAACAACAAACATAGAAATATTAAAAATACTGGGTAACAATTGTTACTTTGCCAGAATAGGGCTGTTAGGGTCGATATTAAAATGACTATTAGTAAGGCCTTCCAAGGGCTGAAATGGCCAGTTTATTATTTTTTTTTATTATTGTAGTAAGGCCTAGTGTTATTTTGTATAGACAGTTTTAGAACGGTTTTCAATTCAAAATTTTTTAAAAACACATAAACTTTTTGTTAGGTAGTATCATTGAATTTTTTGTAGGAATATTTTAGAATTTTTGTTTGAGGCAATCCCTGGATCCTTAAAATCTCGGGATCTTAGGTCTTGCAATCCCGGGACTCTCAAAACTTAGAAAAGTTCGGGATCCCGGGATTGGATGCCCTACTAATAAAACTGTTTTAACCCTATATCGCGCCTTGTTGCAGATCTGCAACATTTAGGAATTGCTCTGGAAAAAGAACTCAAAGAGAAAAAATTAAGTCGGAATTCGTATAAATGACTCATAAAAATTCTAAACAACTCTAGCTTTTCAATTAGAGAGTAAATCAGTCAACAATTATTTTTTATTTTTAGTTGCAACAGCGTGATTTTGAATTTAGCAGTTTGTGTTTTGCAATATTTTTAATATATTTGTTAATGACTGAAACTGTTATAAAAAGTGTTAATTATTTAAATAAAAGTCTAAGAGCTTTTTGGTGAGTTATTAAACTACATTAATAATGAATTACTATGGTAAAAGCAATGTTATAATGTTTTATTACCAAGTTAATCTTTTAAACTGTAAACAAAATTTTTTTGCAAATGTTTGTATAAATAAAATATTAATTTTAAAACAAAATTTGTTTTGCTTTATTTTTAAAACAGTTTAAGAGATTTTTAGGTAAAAAATTGAAATTGACGTTATTGTGCGATATAAGGTTAAATTGAAAAAAATGTGTTATTAATTTGACGAATTTTGTGTAAAATATACAACTAACAACAGATTCCATCGAAGTAACAAAAAAAAATTTAAAAATTTAAAAAAAAAATAACAAACGTTTTTCTTTAAACGAAATTAACTTTAACTTTTGTTTTTTTTTTTTTTTTTTTTGTTTACGTGAAGTTTCATGAAAATCTCATATATAAGTGATTATATTTGAAAGATAAAATTTAACTACTTAACACAAGCTGTTTCACATTCAAATTACTTATATTTTAAAGAGTGAGCGCCCGTTTTGCACCCTTTTTTCCCACTCAAACGTCACTGTACTGCATCATATGCATCATGCAACAGGCGTGCGTTCTAGTCATCGTTACTTTATGCAGCGCGCACAAATGTTCTAAATATGCCCTAATTTTTTCTGCTTTGTGCTTTACGATAGCGTTGTTGCTACTTTTTTTGTTGTTGTTGCCATAACAATTTATGGTTGGCTGAAAATTATAATCATTGCATGTTTTTGTTTCTTTTATAGATCCTTTTGATGTTGTTGTTGTTGTTGTTGTTGTTGTTGTTGTTGCTTCTTGTTCTATTGTTTTTATTGTTGTTGATGTTGTCGTTGGCAAGATGACGGTCACAAAACTGACCTTAATTGCGAATGAACAAAAAGTAATTCGCATTATGCAAAAAGGATAACATTAAAAAAAAGGACACACCACGTGTGCTCCAGCAGTCAGAAAGAATTGTCAGAGGCTCGCTTGCTTGCTCGCTTACTTGCTCGCTAGTATGCCGTTCTCATGACTAAAATTAATATGAATGCGAAAAGTTTGATGAAGTTTGCAAGCAAAGCACGGAAGGCACGGTAAAGTAAGGCGTGGCACTTAACAGTGATGCGGTTGTGCCACAGTTAAACAAAAATAATGGGCGCCTATTGTTTGAGCTTAACTCAAGTCCATGAGCGGATAATGAGGGCACTTTGTGTGCTCATTGCGTACGTGTCGCCTGTTGAGGTGTGCGTGTGCACGTGTTTGTTAGTTTAGTGTCTTTGTGTGTGTGTGTGTGTGTGTGTGTGTGTGTGTGTTTCTGTATTAGTGTGACTTTACTCTCGCGTAGGTGTCAAACAAAATTCCACATTTATGGTTGTGAAATGTGCTTTTAGTGTAATTAAAATTAGGTCTCTGTCGCTGGCGTCCTTTTAGTCCTTCGTATGGCCATCAACGACGTGGTGCGCATTGTGTTAGTTTAGGCTTCATTTGTGGTTTTCTGTTTATTGTGCTTAATTGTGCTTTATTATGTTACTCTATTGCATTGTCACTGCTGCTGTTGTTGTTCATCGGATTTAGCTTAATATTAATGCTATTGCTGTCTATCTGTCGGTCTGTCCGTCTAACCATCTGTTAACTGTTCTATTAGACTATTGTTAGCTTAATGTTACATTTGCCACGAATGTCGCCTGCAGACACTCCAAGATTTATAAATGCCTTTTTTATGACCAGTTGATATACAAAATTTGCTAGTTGAAGTAGAGATTATTGTCGTACGACTGCTGCTATCATTGGCAATCATGTCAGCAACATTCCGACGTTTATGTTGCTATAATATGAAATTAATATGAGTTCGTTTTCCTTGTGGCTAGTCTTGGGAATATTTTAGCTAATATTATAGGCGTTTAGGACAAAAATTTACAATTAGAAGCAGTGGTATGGCACAAAATTTCAAAATTGGTTTGATTTAAGCAAATATTTTTATAATTTTTATATAAGTTCAGTTTATTTATCAGACCAAAATTGTTGCCTATTTCCTATCCACTTTTAAGAAAAAGTACTTTTTTAAAGGTTTAACATCTCCGAATAGAATCGAAAGAATACAATTTTTTAAAAAATTCTAAAATTCTAAAAGAAAAACTACACCTGTACCGATAATTTAAATGTTTACGTCTCACAGTGACTCGCCTACATACAAACGATAGACAAAAATAAAAGGATAACTCTTAATGAAATGAAATTTCGTTTCTAAATAATCAATAGTATAATAAATTCAAGAATATAGAAAAACTTTAATTTTTGTAGTGACAACGTTTCGCCTAAACTGGTGGCATAACAAAAATTTTGAAGTTGAAAACGTCACAACAAGATATGCAATTATTTTTCGATATGTACAACAACTACGAAAAAAACATACATTACGTAAAGATTGATCTTTTGACCTTATAACAAAAAACAAAAAAATATCCCATCAGGACACAAAAGCAGACGCTTAAACAACAAAAATGAAAAAGTGTTTAATGGAAATTTTACTCGTTGAGTTCAGGAGTAGCTGTTGAAGATGCATTTAAGTTGGGTCGCTCGCCCTAATAAAATTTTCCCAAAGCAATAAAAGTAAAGATATAATGTTGTGTTGTCTCAAAAAATTGACATATTTCGTTTTGTCATTGTTAGGGAGATTTTCGTAATGAATAAACTTACCCGCTCTCATAAACATTTTAATACAAAAAATATTTAATTTATTTAAATTTATTGCATATCACGCATTCTGTGTTTCGTACGGGGACATTTTTCAGTACTTTAACGTATGTTTTGGTACATTTTAATGACAAAACCAATTTAACTATATGTGTATCTTTAAATATAAATTTGGTTTAAACGATTTATTAAGGCATTATCTATATATATAAAATGGATGTGTGTTTGTTTATTTGTTTGTTTGTACCTTATAGGAGACCAAACCTCTGGACCGATCTTCCTGAAATTTTCACAGCATTTAACTGGGACTCTGGCATGTTTAATAGGGTACTTTTTTCGACCACGCCCACTTTTACGCCTACTTTTTTAAAATTATGTAATTGCTCCCATATAGTTTTTACAGATTTACTTCAAATTGTATACACATTATACTCCAGGCGAGGTAGAAATAAACATTTCTTACGCCACGCCCCCTTTCACGCCCCTTTTCACGCCAAATTTAAGTTTTAAACTTTTTGTTCTCTGTACAAATTTGTTCCTTCCAACGAATTATTTTTTATTTGGTAGTGTATTGCTCTTAATACTGCTAACGTCGCCATTTTACTATGAACCACGCCCACTTCACCACCCCCTTTTTTAAATTCAGATACTTACTTATACCATTAACAATGTTTGCTAAACAAAATACTTTTTTTGTAATATGTATTTACCTAAAGTTTTATATACTTTTTATCAGGTAAGGTAGCCACAGGTAAGGTAGCCATAGATTTTTTTTATTACCAAATCCCCTTTTTTCGCCCCATTTTACGTTAATTATAATTAATCTGCTTTCAATATGGTAGCTATCTATATATATAAAATGGAATGTGTGTTTGTTTATTTGTTTGTTTGTACCTTATAGGAGACCAAACCTCTGGACCGATGTTCCTGAAATTTTCATAGCATTTAACTGGGACTCTGGCATTATTAATAGGGTACTTTTTTCGACCACGCCCACTTTACGCCCACTTTTTAAAAATTATGTAATTGCTCCCATATAGTTTTTAACAGATTTACTTCAAATTGTATACACATTATACTCCAGGCGAGGTAGAAATAAACATTTCTTACGCCACGCCCCATTTCACGCCCCTTTTCACGCCAAATTTAAGTTTTAAACTTTTTGTTCTCTGTACAAATTTGTTCCTTCCAACAGATTATTTTTTATTTGGTAGTATATTGCTCTTAATACTGTTAACGTCGCCATATTACTATGAACCACGCCCACTTCACCGCCCCCTTTTTTAATTCAGATACTTACTTATACCACTAACAATGTTTGCTATACAAAATACTTTTTTGTAATATGTATTTACCTAAAGTTTTGTATACTTTTTATCTACAGGTAAGGTAGCTATAGATTTTTTTATTACCAAATCCCCTTTTTTCGCCCCATTTTACTTTAATTATAATTAATCTGCTTTCAATCTATACATATATATAAATATGAATGTCTGTCTGTATATTTGTTTGTTTGTGGAGGCCAAGCCCTTGGACCGATCTTCCTGAAACTTTTACAGCATGTTACTATGACTCTGGAAGGAATAATAGGCTATATGAAGTTTTAATTGGACAAAGGGGCGTGGCACCGCCTGCTAACCCAAAAATTTAAATCGCCATATTTTGGGCATTTTTTGATCTACGTCGATGATATTTGGTACATATGGTATTGGCATAATTGGGAATACGTACCAGGAGAAAAGTGGGTGGGACCACGCCCCTTTTTAGGAAAATTAAAAATCGTAATATCGTCTTAACTACTGGACCGATCATCATTAAATTTTCACAATAGGATATTCTTACGAAATAATAAATTCTTGACTATATAAAATTGTGAGTGGGCAAAGGGGCGTGGCCTCTCCCATATAACCCAAAATTTAAAATCGTCATATCTTGGGCATTTTTTGACCAACGGTGGCAGTATTTGCTGTATATGGTATTGGCATGAATAGAAATACGTACCAAAAGAAAAGTGGGCGGAGCACGCCCCTTTGTTTGCGATATATTGGAGGCTGAACCTGTTAATCGATCTTAAATTTTAACAGCGTGCAGCTTTGACTCAGGAATACTTATTACATGATAATATTTTTCGACCATGCTACATTACTACGTTTATTTACGGCTTTACCTCAAATTTAAAGTACATATTAATTAAAATAGTGGGGTAGCCCCATTCTCTTTCTCCCATAACTGTTTGCAAAACAGCTGATTTTATAATATGTGTTAATTAAAATAGAGAGTTGGGTAACCCCATTCTCATTCTCACACAACTGACTGCGAAACAGCTGATTGTGTAATTGCTGCTTTTTGATTAGACTAAAAATAAAAAGGGGGAGCATGAAGCAAATTACATGCGGTTCAGTGCTGAATTCTAATTGGGTTACAACAAAAAAAGGGGAGAAGCATTGCAATAATTAAATTAAAATTTAATAAATAAATTTTTGTAAATATATTAATACTTTTAATTTTATTTTATAACGAGGGGGGTAGCGAAGCACACCGGGTTCAGCTAGTCCTTAATATAAAGTTTCTTCTGGGTTGCAAACGCAGGACCCCAAAAATACCGCAGTTTATTTAATTTAAAAAAAAAACATTAAATCAGCGATATGTGTTAAAATTTCAAGAAACACTTTACTTGTATGAAAAGTGAATATGGTATATAATTCAATACAATATTTTAAATTAATACAAAGTTAAAAGCAAAAATTATAAAAATTTAAATTTCGGTTGCGTACGATGGCCCCAATTGTTGATTTGCACATGTACGAAAAAGAAAAAAATTATAATTTTTCACACTGTTTGATTACGCAAAAAAATTTTTATGTACTTAGAACCTTTAGTAGGCAATGACAATATGTTGCCATCGTTCGATACGTCGAAATAATTTTGATTTTATAGGTGAGGTATTTTTTTAGTTAGGTTTTCAGCTGCAAATTTGTTTCTAGTGCCTTTTATTTCTTGTTTGTCGATGTGAAAACTTTTATTTTTTTTTATAGTTTAGTGGCTCATATAATAGAAAATTTTACTGTTAAAAGCAAAAATGTACATTGTGGAGAGTTTCGCACTTGGACATACCATCAAAATTCATTGAAGTGTCACCCGTACGCAACAAAAAAAAGATACTTTTATGTTAAAAACTCTGATTGAATCAGGTAGAGCCACTCTGAAAATTTCATTCGCAAGTATTCTTCTTGATTGGTTTTAAGGAGGCTTTACACAATTTAAAAAATTGTCTTTTTGGTTGCGTACGGTGGACAAAATTTTCCGTGGCTTAATCGAGTGTTAATCGTTGCGATCTATGAATACTAATAGCATAAGCAAGTTGTACTGGAATTTGCTTGCGAGTAAAATTGTTTGATCCTTTTTTAAATGACACTACAACAGGAGGAATAGGTAATACATTAGAGTATTACTGTATTTTGGTCCAGAATAATTGGGAAACTTGACCAAAATGCACAAAGGAAATTCTTCTATAAATCGGCACTTTTCGCAATGGTTATAAACAATTTCAACAACCTCACCGATGCTGCCATTGCACAGACCAGCTGAAGTAAAAAGATTTTGCCTCAGAATAACTTGTGCACCCTTAAATAGATATAACTTTGGGTTTAAACCACTTGCATCGTCGGATGAGGCTAACAACGCTCGTGGGTCATTGTGTAAAGCGTTGAGGATTGTTACAGCATTGCCAACATCTCTGAGCTTCTCGATGTTATATTCTTCAATTTCAGCGTTCTTCGAGATTAATCTTAACACATTTAAATTCGAAAAGATTAACGCTGATTGAACATGGTCGATAAGCGCTCGTAGTCTTGTAGAGTCAGTTCTTTTTATGATACTCTTAGTAAGCATTCCCTGAAAGCTTGTTGTTCTGGTCTAAATTATCTCATTATCTGGTTTAATACGAACACTTTGCTTATTTGACGATATATTAATTGACCTTAAGTGGCGGTAACATCACCTGACCTCGGATTCCCGTAAAGTGGGATATCTCCAACTGGCTACAGTTGATTGGAATCTCCGAAGAATAGCACTACGTACCCTTTTTTAGCAGCATCGGCAAGGAATGATGAATGTTTTTTATGTTAAAGTTTTGCCACAGTTTCTAATAAATTTTGTGCAGTGCGGATTGAAAAAATTTATATAGAAGAATTTTACCTTGAATCCTGTCAAACATAAATTCAATTAGAAAATAAAAACTATAAATATTTACTTTTAACATTAAAACATTCATCATTCACTGCCGAAGCTGCTAAAAAATATTACAAGCAATAGCAGCAGTATAGTGAGTGCAAACAGCTACAGCACGACTTTGGATAAAGCACAGCAGCACCGCATGGCAAAATGGATAGCTGCTGCTGTAAAGCCTGCTTGAAAAATGATAAAAAGCGACAGCAACAGCAAGAAGACGACTTCGAAATGCGACAGCTTGCTGTTGCAGTGGCTTTGATAATGTTCCAAAATTACAGCACGACTGAAAAACCGAACGCTCGCTGCCGCTGAAACTATTTGTTTCTTTCGTAGTTTGCAGCCGAAGCAAAATTTATTTATGGAAAATTGCTAAATAAATTGCTAAAACGCAGCCAAAGTGAAAACTTTGATGCTTTTGCTAATTTGGCGGCAGCAATTTAATGCATCAAAGTCATAAAATAACAGTTGATCCCGTAACTCCTAAGGGTGCGAAAATGGACCCCCACCCCTTCCATACAATTTTTGCTTCACTCGACCAGCTCTTTCACCTCCGTAGATATTCGTACTCTTACACTGGGGACCCTGTATATGTATTTTTGTTTTGTTTGTATAGAAATTTGTATGGTTCGATAAATTTTCATCAGATTAAAATAAACTACTTACAATACAAAAGGTACAAAAAGGCCAAATTAATAATCAATTAATAAAAATGTATGCGAAATATTCTAAACACCAGCAGTTTTCACTATTATTGATGCTTTCAAATCGTACACCGACAAACAAACGCAAACTTGTCCTTCCATGTCGAACGGTTTTTTGACAGACACATAAATTTTTTTTGTTTGCACAACAAAAGCAATAAGAAGCAGTAAGCTGAAGCAAAGTGAATTCAGCGAACAACAACAACAACGAAACATATGGAAATATTTCTTTCAACTAACTTATAAACTTAATAGAATTTCAAAATTTTGGGTTCGTTAGGAAATAATATAACAGGCGTAGAACAGTTTAGAAAAAACATTTTTAAAATCGGTCAACCCATTTAAAAGTTATGCTCAGTCCAACAAGCTGTTTCAATTATTTATTTTGAATATACATGCTCTCCTCGCAAAAATAGACAAAAAATTATCCATTAAACTTAACATGACCAAAAAGTTTAACTTAAATATTTATAATGAAAAGTCGTAATTATGTGAATCTAAAAGGATTTTGCGATATCTTTCCATTTGAAGACGTTATGCTCTTTTTTTTGCCTTAAAAATTTAACAAAATAAAAAATAAAAAGCCGATATATTTTACACGTTCTAGCAAAAACAAAAAGGGTAAATAAACTAATAAAAATATTATCTGATACCAAAACTAAGGTCCAAGAAAACAGGAAAAATTAAAACCTTTATATACTAGTCAAAACAACCAGCATATTTGTTTTTTTTTTTTATTTTTAAGTATGTCTTAGAAAAAATCTTACTACACACACTTCCAAAGGTTTTGACTTTTTTATTGTATATATTAGAAAATTATTGCATCTTAAGTATTGCATTCCTAACAGCATCAATTGGAATAATTAATTTATACTATATATACTATACCTAATATATACTATATGATGCGTTCAAAGCCAAAAGGGATTGTATTTTTATTGAAAGCAAAAAGGCTCTGTAAAAAAAGTGAGAGCAAAAAGGAAGTATACAAGTACATACAAGCAAAAAAGAGTTGTGAGCGAACATCAAATGCAAGTAGCCCAGTGTGCCAAACGGATCTGTAGCGAATCCGTAACGAACTCACTTCTTCGTACATTTTGTCCGAAACGGATTGCGTTTCGCATCCGGAACGGATCCTTTTTCATATGAAATTCCTCTCTCCGTTACGGACTTCAGTAACGAATCCGTTTCGGACTTCAGATACGAATCCGTTTCGGACTTCAGTTACGAATCCGTTTCAGACTTCAGTTACGAATCCGTTTCGGACTTCAGATACGAATCCGTTTCAGACTTTTTTGGCGGATTCGTAACGGGTCCGTCGAAACATAAGAAAGCGTAGTGCGTACTGACGGACTCGTAACGGGTTCGTAACGGATCCGCATCCGTTTTTGTGCACATTGGGAGGTTATTGAAAAAGGAGTTGTGGGGGAAGACGCTGTTCAGCTTGTATGTAGGTTTGAACTTTGTTTGACCGTGATGATGCGAGTTGAACATTGTCATAGGAGTTGCGGGGTATTTATGTTCGGAGTTTGTGTGAATGTATTAATGCTTTTTAAGCTGGTTTTTTCGTTACGTTTTTTTGGCTGGATTTTTGTTTTTGTCGCAATAGAAATATTTCTTTTCTTTACGTTTTTGGCTGCATTTCACCAATCGTCTGCAAAGTCTTCTTCTTATATCTCAAAGGAAACCCGCCAGATGCCCTTCGTGGAATCTGCCTGTCCAAAGCCAGGAATCGAATTGTGATGGTTGGTTATTTTGTGGACAAGTAATGGGGCACGCCCCATGAATTAATCTCAATATGAGTTCATTCTGACGACCGTAGCCTAGTGGGTAGAGTGCGTGGCCCCTAAGCTAAAGAACCGCGGTAGCCCGGGTTCAATTCCAGCTCAGACAGAAAGTTTTTTCAATTGAATTTATTCTTCTGTTCGGTCGTCACCTCTTTGCAGACAATGGCAAACCTCAGAGAGTGAAAATTGCCATGTAAAGCTTCTTGAGAATATAAGCCGTTCGGAGTCGGCATTAAACACGTAGGTCCAGTTCTCGATCATTTGTGATCAAACATTTAATAACATGCACAACACAATTGATCAATAGAAGCTAGGTCAAAGTCCTTCCAAGGGCTGAAATGGCCAGTTTATTTTTTTTTTATTTTATGAGTTCATTCTTGAGGCACGGCTCTTGAATGTTCATCTGATTTCAGTAAAAATAAAAGGTTTACCTTAAGCCTTGGTTGTTGGTGCCAACTCTTGGAAAAAGCATTTTTTTGGTATTAAGTTATCATAACATTGTTATTGTAATATGCTTTCGATGGACGATCAATCCAATATAACTTGAAGAGCGGGGGCAGTCATCCATCAATGATGAGACGACCTGATCTATCGTGGTTCTGCAGACCTTGTTTTAGAATGAGAGTTCTATGTAAGAAGCATAGAATCCTTAGACCGAGTATAAGCCAATTGGTATACTACGGCTCACGCTTCCTAGTTTTCCGAATGAGGCTTTTAATAAGCCTTAATTAAGCTAACGAATTTGCGTAAGTAGGATTGTGGTTTTCTCGGTGTATTACTGGGAAATCAATGGTTATTTTTAACCTAGTCACGTACAATTCTAGTGACTGAAGGTGTCACAGTCAAATATAATTGTTCTAAGAACTTTTGGTTTGTAGACGGGATGTAGAAGAGCCTTGTCTGGTGGAACCTTGAGCCCGGGTATTGGCAGTCATGGGATTGGTCCTTTGGGGTTCATTCGCTCTGGCTGTGGTTATACCATTATACTTTAGTTGTACTCGGGTTGGTAATTCCCTTAAATTACTAAGAGAAAGATGGTAGATAAACTGTCGTATATTTCAAAGAGTGAATGTTAGGAAGGTAAGCAACTGCCGGATCAATATACTGTTACTTTTGGAATTTGAGAACAGGCGACGGGGAAACCTAAACAGTCTGAGTTGTGTCCACAAATGATTGGGGTACCTTATGGCATAGCAAGAGTAGACATAGCAACAAGACTACCCTCTTTGATAGTGTGAGTGAAGTTGCGTGCCAAAAAAAATGGAATAATTTATCGGTATGTATACCGATAATGACCCATGGTAAATAACCATGGTAAATAAAGTTATAACCAAGTCATGTACAATTTTAGTGGCAGAATGTGTCACGGTCGTGTATACTCAATTGATAGTTAAAAGTTGGTCTGTGCTGTGAAATTAGGGGAACCTTTCTGGTGGATCTTTTGAATTTCGAAGGGGCGTTGGCCGACGCTAAATATTAGTCCCAAGCTTTGGAGTACCGTAGAATTAAGCCTTCACGGCAAGGGTCTACGTTTAACACATAGCGGTTTATATCTCAAAGGATTAATAGAAAATTAGCTAAACTTCTTTTACTATACTTAGCTGAGCTCTTGAGACTTTTTTGGTGAATTTTAGGTTTTATATTTTTGGAGGGCAAGAACAAAAAACTGATGTGCCAACCTACCCGTTTCTAATAGGCCTACCTACAGACATTTGACATTTCGACAACAAACTCAAACATTTTGTTATGTGTCGAAATATGTTAAATTTATATTATATCCAACTGTTTTCAGTGTCTAACTTATTTTTCTGCAAGATGTACATACCTATTCGCTTAAAGCTTAAACATAAATTAAATTTATTTTACTTAAAATAAAATTACATTTTAGCTTTTTAAAATTTTGTACTTAGTGTAGTCGGTTTTTCTTTTCTGAACCGTAAAAAAAAATATTGATGTGGTATTGATTGACGACACATGTTGTTAAGTCATGAAAAGGGCTAGGATTTCGATGGCATGTTAATCTTTTTTCTGCTGCTTCTAAGACATTTCATGCTTATTTAAAACGTCCATGTATGTTTCCTTAATTCCAAAATTGAAAATATTTAGGACATTTTTTCGTCATTTTTCATCGTTTTTAGTTTTCAGGCCAATTCTATTAGATTTAAGGCATTTTTTTTGTCATTTTTAGAGATTTTTAAGTTATTTTATTGTCATTTTTTGACGTTTTTAATTTTGAGAACATTTTTCAGTTTTTCAGGTAATTTTAGTGTAATTTTTAAATTTTTTTGTTTTTTTTTTTACTAAAAAATGCCAAAATACAAATTTTTAAACATATCCCTTTAACACTAGAGTCCCTTCAATCAAAAACATTACCTCTCGACAAAGGAGTAGCTTTGTTTATGGACTTCAATGAAAAAAAGCTCTGCGCGTGGTGAAACTGACGATACCCTTTCGTTAGCAAAATGAAACAAGTGTTAGAAAAAACTCAGGATATGCTAGTATAAAATAAATTTTTATTTAGTAATGTTTACTCTTTAAGGCTAATTTTTCGTTTATTTTTATGCAATTTTTTGCGTTTTTTAAGTAATTTTTGACAATTTTTAGGTAATTTTCTGCAGTTTTTAGGTAATTTTTGTCATTTTTTCAGGTAATTTTTTGCAGTTTTTTAGGTCATCAAAATCCGAGCCCTGGTAATGATTCTTTGGTAACAATTTAAAAAGCATTTGTGTAATCCCTTGTAATAAATCTGATAAGTCGTTAGAGTCATTTGTATCAAAAATTTAAAAAAAAAACACCAATAGATTTAAAACAATTTTATTGCTTGGTTATTTTCAAAGGAAAAATGACAAAATTATGTTTGTTTTTTTTTTGTCTGGGAACAACGTGGAAAAATAAACAATAACTGAGTTAACTGAGTTAATAAAGGATATGCGAAAAATGTATTTTAGATTTATTTTTGTTGATATTTAAGTTGATTTATATTTATGTCGTCATAAAATTGACATACTAAATCGTCTCAACGCATTTATATGATTTTCGCAACGAATTCGTTAAGATTTCGGTTACTTTGGTTTGGTGGGAAGTTCTTTCACTCTTGACATAATTACATGCATTGGGAAAATATGTTTCAGTATTATTTTTTTCTTTTTTTATCAATATACAAAATTGGTATATCTTAAAATTGATTTGTGATTGGCCCTTATTACGAGTTGCTTTTGACGTAATCCTCGCTGGTTATTGAACAACGAGTATCGAACGTCAAACCCTGTCGAAATGTTCGTTGTTCTTCGAATTTTCAGTCACATACAACTTTGCTTTTGATGCTTTATCATTTTTTTACTACAGCACATTAAAGGAGTACTTTTCTTTCGAAATTTTAATAATAAGTTTATTTAGTTGAAGTATTTTTAAAAAGTTGTTTTTTTAAGTTTTTAAAAATAATCTCAGATGCCACTCATTGTTTAATCGTTTTATTTTAACGCGTTTGTGTTGCGAGAGTTTCAGTAGACTTCATATTGCTCTCAACTATTCTATTTTTTGCTGAGCTAGCACAGCGCAATCAAGAATAATATATAACAGATTCCGCCTTGCGCATGTCTGCCATCTGTGTGAGCATGTAAATGTGACGTCAGTTGTGAAAAAGAAGAGAGAGTCAAGCGCGAGAGAGTCAAACGCAGAAGAAATTGTCTTTTATAGGGGAACTCGAATTCACCATCGAGAAAAATATTTTTTTTGTTTTTTTTTTTAATTTACATTTTTTTTACAAACTGTTCTGTGTATTTAAAATTTTTTTTGAATATTTTTGTAATTTTTTTATATAAAATAATATGAAAAAATCAAAACCTTCAACAGGTAGGCCTTACAGAAGTACTCATCAATGTTGTGATCATGGAAGGTGTATTGACGCCAGTAATAATATCAGTGGTAGCATGCCTTCTTTTGCGGAGCACTCGGTAAAATCCCCACTAGGCTAGTTTCGTTTGTTGTTTATGTCTTGTTTTTGTGTGGATGTATTTTCACATATGACGTAGGCTGCGCAGTAGATTTCCATTTCTGCGCACTAATGGCGGGATCTTTTATGCATATTGTTTTTACAGAGCAATGAAAAAAAGATGAGTCTCGAGCGAGGCGAAATGTGAGATACATATAAATGCAGTGCTGCGCTTAAAAAACCGAAACAAAACAGAAGAAGAAATGTTTTTTATTTCATTTGACATGTATTGTCTTAAGATGATTGATAAAAAAACGTCCTTGACAAAGCAGCGGACGACTGTGGTCTGCTCGCTTTATTATAAATTATTTAATAGTTGAATATTTCAGGGATTTCATTAAATTACTAAGTAATATGCAATTAAATATTTTTTCAGCAACGAAACCTCAACGGCGAACTTAAGCAAATCTTGTTAACCTTCAGTTGAAATAATAAACTACTGAGAATTGTTCAAACAATACACGTAAATTAAGTACACACGCGGTTAAAAAAAAGCCGACTAAATAATTTAGTAACAAATATTCTTTTTCTTGAATTATAACACATTGTGCCGAAATCGACACTATAAAAACACCACCGAACTTTATAAAAATTTTTAAAGAAGTACATATTGAGAGTTTATCTGGTTTGACCTCTAAATTTTGTCACAATTCTCTTAATTTATTTTTAAAGTTGAAGTGTTCGAATTTTGTTGTGCCGATACTCATTGAATTCTTACAGCTATTTGCTTCGTTGGAAATGAAAAATAAAATCCATTTATTTTCAGTAGAATTCTGCGTAAAATAAGACTATGTAAAAATAATTCCGATAAAATAAAAAATAAAGCGTGTAGTGAAGCAAATTCTTGTACTTTTGTTTAACTAAAAAAAAAGGTTGTGCTTCTAAAAATTTAATTTTAAAAATATTCCATTAATGACATTTGTTTTTTCACAAAAAATAATTGCACGTAAAAATACATTTCAATTGAATTTGAGAACATCGAAATCGGCTAAGAATTCCTTAAATGGCGCCAATTTTAATTTTTTTTTTTTTTCGTCAAAAACTGAGTGCTATCTATATATTTACTACCATACAAAATACTCCCATTTTGTCAAATCTTTTGCAAAACCTTATTCTACTCAAAGTTATACAGAAAGGAAAAGAAATTTGTTTTTCATTTCCAACAAGGAAAATGGCTGTAAAAATTAAACGAATGTCGGCACATCAAAATTCGAATAATTCAACTTTAAAAATAAATTTAAAAAATTATGACGACGTAGGTGCGACGAATTTAGGTGCGATGAACTCTAAACATATCCCTCTTTAAGAATTTCAATAAAGCTTGGTAGTGCTTTTTTCGCCGATTTCGTCACACTGTGTTATAATTCACGAAAAAGAATATTTGTTATTAAGTCAGTTTTTTTTTCGACCGTGAGTGTACTATATCTGCAAAGCAAAGTTCAATAAACCAAAAAGCAAGGATCTTGCACCAACACCATTAGTTGAAAAGTGCTTTAGTTGCTTCTTAAGCAACATCCAGGACATGACATCAACAAGTTGCCAAAGTGACAAATGCCGCAAATCAACAACAAACACAACAATTGTAGTATAGCTAAACAAAACCAATACATAATCATTAAGCAAGCTAGAACAAGGGCACATTAACAAGCACACACATACACACACACGCACAAACATACTCCCACTCATCCAACTGTATATAAAATATTAACACTTGCTGTGCGCTAGTGAAGAGAAACACAAAAATATTTCAAATCAAAGCGCGTCATTCTTGTAGTAATTCTTGCAGTTGTTGTCCTGTTGCTTTTGCTACTGTAGTTGAAGCTGATAGATGACAGCTTCTTAGTCCACTAGCAGACAAGGTTTATCCTGCAGCTTAAGCAAGGATGCAGTCTTTCTTGCTTAACACTGGCAGCAGTGGGTGTGTTTGGGGAAAAAAGTTCTGGTCCCAGTGATTGAGAGTGATAAAAAGAAAATAAATAAAAATATCACAAGCAAATCCTTTGTGTAAACACTAACACGCACACACTTACACATACAAATACACTAAACACACAACAAAGTAAATACTAATACTAACTGACTCTAGCTGGGAAAAGCTTAAAACATGCATCGCACATTTTTTCTTGGAGTTATTCTAAGGACACTCATACGCACTGCCACTGGTTTTTAAATACAACACCAAATACCTCACCCTCGAGCAAGCACTCCCTTCACTCTCTCACTCTCCCTCTCCCTCCATCTAAACAACCCCTTAGAAACTACAAGCACACGCTTTCGTTCAAACAGTTGTTGTGAAGAAGCTGAAGCAAAAAGAAAAATCACCAGCGTGCTTGCAGGACTTGCAGGATGTGTGCTGAAATGCTATCACGTTAAAAGCACAAATAAATAATCAACAGCAACAGTTTCAAGAGGGTTCGATTCACAAATGGCAACTGAGTGAGTGGGTGGCATGAAGCTGGTCTTGATTTTTGGTGGAATATTGTACTGGTGCTTAATTCTTATGCTTATTTTTTGTCGTTTTGTTTTTCGCTTCATGGGTGTTGCTGCTTCTGATTGTGGGTGTCCTCAACTGTTAATGGGCGTGCATGTGGTTGCAGCATGTTGCAGGATATATACATATATATATTCGGGTGTTACTTCTTTGTTGCTATTGTTGTGGTTACTGTGCCAAATAAACTTCAGCGTGCCTTCGAAGCAATAAATTATTATTTGCTACACTATTGCTGCTTGTTATCGTTTTAAGTGGCTTAATGTTGCCGTTGTCGGTGTTGTTGTTGTTGTTGATGTAGCCGTTGTTGCTGCCTTTGTAACATGCCTGTTCCGTCAGGATAATGCATTCATTTGGCTGACTTAAGACGTTTAGTGCACGATTTGCTTGCATTAGTTAAGCAAATAGTTCTGATCATTACTCATGCAGTCACATAAATTTTTATTGAATTCTTGAACTTTGTGGATTAATTTAGTTTTAGGATTCAGCTTGCAATTTTTGCTGGAACATTGATTTCTATTTAAGGGGAAATGTTTTCTTTTCGATGTAATGACATTGCGGTTGGACCACAGACAGAAGGATCCCTTGTTGCGGTTTTAAAAAATTTATTAGGAGCATTCCACTGTCACTTACTAAGAAAAATTCAACTATTTTTTGAGTTTATTGTACAGCTAATTCTAAATTTTCACATTGGAATTGAAGTCCTTTTGTCTAATTAAATAAATTGTATTCTGTTTCTTCATTGTTCGCTTAAACTTTCTTTAAATTTTATCTTATAAGTTTCGTTTACGGTGCAAATATGTCTTCGGATTATGGTATGGTCGATCGGTATCTATTAAATTTAGCATCAATGAACAATTACCTGAGTGATCAATTACTCAGAAATCCTTATTTTGATAAAGTACAGATTTCAAACTCTTTCTTATTTATACTGGTCAGTAGCTCATTCCTGTAACAAAATCGGCAAGTTACCGATTTGTGTGGCGTCAGCCGTTATCGATCCCTAGTTACCGATTTCGAGACAACTAATATTTCTGTACGTTTAAATCGCTAAAAACTGAGATCGTGATAAAATAAAACACAAATCAAGAAGAAAAAAGTTGCGAAATTGAGTCAAATGACAAGCAGCTGTTTACTTGAATATTTTGTCTAGTTGCGCTACAACTTTATAATATATAGGTGCTTGTCTTGTTAATAAAAAGTGAATATTTGTAGTTTAAGAAAATTAATTATGTTATAATGATGTGCATTAATGGTTGCGGAAATAATCAACGATTATGTATGTAAATAATTTTACACTTAAATCTGTGCAGCAACAACTTTGCAAATATATGCAACTGGGTACTTTTTCATAGCTCAAACTATACTGTTTTGTTAAAATTTTTAACTTTATTCAAATAGTCATTATTTAAAAATTTCATTACCTTTAAAATTAAAACGTTTTTGAAGAACAATGAAATATTTCAATCCGTAAAAAATTCGACTTATATGAGAGTAACTATTTTTAAAGGTATATTTCGAGTACTTATAACTTCATAATATACAACATTATTGACATTAGATAAATCGCTTGAATTCTAACTTGCCACAAAGCCAGTGAGAAAAGTGACACATTGTTATCGATTCACTTTACGTACAGAAACACTTTTTTAAAAGGTTCCATTGAAATGAAATCGGAACATGTGATAGCTTATCGATTTGGAACGAACGAATCGAACAGAAATCGATTCAGATATGTATAGAAACATTACAGGTGAGAATTACATCAGAGTGACGTCAAATTGGTAATATGAGTCGGTAGCTACGATCGCTACGAGTTACAGGAACGAGTTACAAGTCACCGAATCCTAATAATAACATGATTATGATAATGACTCCTTAAGTAAGGATAACTTTAGGAATAACTGATAGTTACCTGATCAGATATTGATAAGTCTTAACCCTACGGTCCATAACCGGGTACCCGGGTGCTTTTTTGAACTTTAAAGTGCTGCTGTTCCTTTATTATTGAAGATATCAACATGAAACTCCGGATCATCAGAGATTTCGGCTAAACTTAGAGATTAGAAAAAAGTTTATCAAATTTGGTTAAATATATTAACTAAAAAATGAGTTTAATTTTTTTGCATACAGGGGTCCATGACCAGGGTACCGAGAAACCTTAGTGCAAATTACCTAATATTTCAAAGAAAAAACGTTTGTTTTATTTTTATTTTGTTTCAAAATGTTTGTTGATGAGTAAAAAATGAACTGTAATTGTTTTTTAGTTAAATTATTTATATTGTATTAATTTTAACTTATTTCTAATATTTGATGTCTTATGTTGAGTCATTGTTGAAACATGGAAAACATTTTGATATTGTTTGAGTATGTTGATCGCAAATTGGTTTCTTGCAAACGTTGCAGACTTTTATCGTCTTTCTTCTCCTGTTGTCTGGCAAAAAAGCGCACAAATAGCAGCATCCTGTTATTGGCTTCCTGCCATCAGAAGAAGCAGCCGCAGAAGTAGATGGTTGCTCGGTATAGGTTACCGTCTCCACTGGTCTTCCCAAAAAGCTCTCAATTGCTGATTTGGTGGAAAAATGGCGCGTTACTTGGCGATTAGCTACTCTTTCTTCTATTATTGGCGCACACAAATCTCCAGCAAGTTTACGCAAAAAGCGTTTTCTCCGTGTTGTTTGATATGGAACAGTTCTGTTATTATCATAAAATATAGTGTATGCCGCGAAAGCACTAACATCGAGCATATTGTACAAAAACGACAAAGGCCACCTTTTTGTGCGTCTCTGTGCGGTATACTCCCGAAGCGTCTGGTCCATAACATCCACGCCACCTTTCGTTTTGTTATAAAAATTGATGATTTCTGGTTTGCCGTTTTCTTCTACAGTTCATGCAGAGTCGACATCATGTAGAGTCGACAACAATATTACGGAATTTGTTTTCCTCTGTTTGTATGAAACCATAGTCACCTTCTCGTGGAAACCAAATTTGCTTGTCCCAACGGTCCAACTCTTATCGTCTTTCATTTCTGTTGGTATATAGGCTTTGTTTCGCCGCAGTGTTCCAACAATGCTAAGTTTGACGGATATCAGCTGCTTTGCCAGTGGCAGCGTCGTAAAAAAATTATCCATGGTGATATTACGTCCGCTATTGTGGTATGGCCCAACCAAATCTCTGACTACTCTTTCGCCTACACCGATTTCGCGACCACTGTCTTGTTTGCCAGTATATATTTGGCCATGAAGAGGATATGAATTTTAAGCATCGCATATTCACCATACCTTGATCCCGTATTTCGCAGGCTTCGATGGAATATACTGGGTAAATTTTGTTCTGCCGCGGTACGGATACAATTGTTCGTCGATTGTTAAATTTTCTGTAGGCACATAATATTTTGCGAGATTGGCGTTCAACATTATCCAAATATCTCGTATTGGAGCAGTTTTGTCTGTGCGCTGCCTCTCGTTTCTTGTTCTCGCGTCATCAAAACGTATAAAACGAATAAGATCCCAGAAGCGGTTTAATCCCATTGTTGCACGAAATAGAGGATGAGACAATTGCGTCCATAAGTCCCTTGCATTTTCATCATTGGAATGATTTGCGCCTGCCATTATCAGCATTCCAATGAATGCGTATATTTCTGCCACTGTCGTATCCTTCCACTTCAATTGACGCTTTGTTGGGTTTGCTGCATTGTAGGCATCATGAGTTGAATTGGCTTTTTTGTTGGTATGACGATTATATCGACCATTTCTATTGTAAAATAACTCTTGAAGCATTGCATACCAGTCATACTTTCCATCATTCGTAATGGACCACTGCGAGTTCTTACGATGTTGTGGCTCCTTATTTGTTGACAAACAGGTGGTGTTGGTTGCCATTGAATACCATCACGTGCAATCATACTTTCTGTTGTGCTTGATGTTGGTGCATTTTCTTCAACCATATCAGTTTCGCTGTCACTTTCATCTTCAAATACATCTTGCTCAATTTGCATTAGCGTGTCAATAGCGGCTGGAATTTCGTTGTCATTGTCTTCACTTTCTGAGTCTTGCACTTCTCCCGTAAATACCTGTCCTTCTTTCTCAATTGGCTCTAAGGCGTCGTAATCCACAGTCATATTATCAAGTATAGACTCAATATATCTGCTTCTGGCTTCTTCACTCAAACGCATACATTGTCTTTCAGTAAAATATTCTATTTTGCGGTTCATTTTTCTTCAACTTCATTGTTCAACTGTTCAACTTATACTGACGAAATCATTGAAATGTATTCTTTTTCTACCGTATCTGAACATTTGCTACCTAAAAACACAAACAAAAAACACAAAAAATACAAACACAACATTTGCTACCTAAAAACACAAACAGAAACATAAAATCAGTTTCTGTTTACTTTTGTGTGCTTCTTAGGGCGCATTTATAGTGCCAGCTGGTTGCTGGGCCGGACCGAGCTGGAAACGCGTCCTGCTAAAAGCAGCTGGAAGTGCGTATAGTGCGCGCTTGTCGCTGGTGACTTGTTTCAGCTGGTTTTTGACTTTTTTGGGTTTGTTTGTTTATATTAGTTTTTTTTTTTTTTGTTTATTTTTGTAACCGAAGCATCAAAAAAGCCACATGATTTCGTTCATTTTGCTTTCCTCAAACCAACGGACAACGAAAATGCTAAAAACACTCCTGAAACGCACTTCCTGCAAATACAAGTCGTTTGAAGTCACTTTGAAGTACCAGCTTGTGTCGACTTTTTTCGCAAGTGTTTTCTGCTGGGTTTTGTTGTCTTCTTGTTGTGTTTTTATTTCAAATTTTTTTTTTGACCAAAAAGAAGATCGTAGAAAGAACGCACATTAAAAAAACGTGCATCAGCTGCTGGCCCAAGATTTTTTGATGCTATGACTCAGCTAAAACGCACTTCAAGCCGCATGAAGCCACTTGATATCCAACTGGTTTAATCTTTTTTTAACTTTTTTCTTTAGGTTTTGTTTTTGTTGTATTGTTTATGATTTTGCAACAAAGCAATACAAAACTAATCTAAACAAAGTTGTTATCTTGTTGCTGCTATTTTTGTTTGTATGTACAAAATCAAATGGAAATGGAAATCACATAAAAAAATTTGATGATCTTCGATTCTCTGTTTTAGATGAAACACACTTGCAGCCGCTAATCGACGAATTGCTTCACCGGCTGGTTTAGCTTTTTTCACTATTTCTCTTTTTGTTTTCTGTGTGCAACAGTTGATAGAAATTTTTCTTCGTTGCTTGCGTATTTTTCGCGGACAAGAAAATACAGCATAATATCTGAGCACAATTTTGTGTTCTTGTGTGCTTATTACTTTTCGTGTTGGTCTTCTTTGTTGCTATCGTGTGTTCTTTGTTTCCTTGAATGAATGAATTCAAGGAAATACAGATCCGATCGCGACGCTAACAGTCAAGTGTGCTCACGGTTGCAAATTGTTTGCCTTGTTTCTTTTTCCATTTCATATTATTTAACGAAAGTAATAAGCAAGCAACGTGTAAAATGAATCAAAACTCATGCGAACCGTGCGAGCAAGCGAGAAAGCAACATTTGTTTAGATGGAAACCAGCGCAGAAGTCACTTGAAGTTGCCAGCTCGGTTGGCATTATACGCACTTTGAGCTTGATTCATATGATTATATGTGCAGCGTTTTCCAGCTTTCCTTCTCAGTTCAGTTCGGTCCAGCAACAAGTCACCACTATAAACGCGCCCTTAGGTAGAAAATGCCCATAGAAACCAATTTTATCTTACAAACATGATGTTTGTACAGTTGAGATGTAAAAATTAAGCGTTTCTAATAATCTGTGCATATATATATTATTTTATTTGAATAAAACGAAAAAAACTTCACTAGGGCACCCGGGTACCCTGGTTATGGACTCTCGTTCGTCCAGGTGTTTATGGACCGTAGGGTTAATGAAAAGTGCTGTCCCTCTCATATTTAGACCATGTTCGTACTTAAATAAAGTATGTCTTCATTCCCACTCCAGTTACTGTACTCCAATCTGAATGAAATGAACGTGATGCATTGCAATAATCCCATTGAGGGTGGGAATGACTTAACTCTCACTCTCTCGTCACTTAAATTGGTGCTTATGCATGCATCAATTCTTAACAGCAAACTTTTTCTTCTTATTTTGTTTTACTGATTTCATCGTAAGCTTATGAGTTAAACATAACGATAAGGAATATTACAAACAATATAAAACAATAAAAAATTGTATTTTTAGCTAAGCTTAAGCGTTCACCTGCAGTTCGATGTTGCTAAAAATTTAGTTAAAGTTTTCATTTTGGTCACACAGACATTGTAACTAAATGTTATGACAAAACTTTTTGTAGCATGTGCAAAAAATCTTCACTCAACGCTTAAAGCATTGCAAGTATTAAAGCAAACATAAAAGTATTTGCAAAGCTTAAACATTAGCTTGCTGTGCTTAAATAAATTAAAACGCTTTTTAATTTGATGCCAAAATATATTTATCGTAAAATTTACGCTGTCTTTATTGCGTGGTAGACAAAAGTTTTCAGAAAATTTTCAGTCTGGCATCTTAAAATGTTAACAAATTCATTAAGATATGCTATGTTTTTCAGGGTGGTTTCATAGGCTGTCTGTTGAATTTGCTAATTGAATGCAAGAAATTTATTGGAAACATATTTCGAAAGAAGAACCGTAAATTAGTTACGAAAGTTTTGAACAACATTGTTACATTGTTAATTGGTGAAGGCAGACTATAAATTACTGATGCGAATTCGAGCTTAGGCTTTTAATCTGTATTGATAAAGTTTTTGAACATGCATTTTGGCTATCCTAACATGTTGGAAAAAAAGACTCCTTTAACCCTAGAACCCATACGTTATTTTTTGTTACGTTTAGCTATTTGGGGTTCCACTACACTCCCACTAACTTTATAGCTGCATTACGTTAGATTCAGAAACAAATGATACATAAATATATTTTTGTATTCATAATTAGTTCATTTTAAAAAAAGAATAATTAAAAATAGAGCAAAAAAATCACAGCTATAGTGACAAAAATTCATGTTATAAAATGTTCTATAAAACGAAATACAGGTACTTTTTATGGGATTCCTATGCACCCCGTATGGGGTCTAGGGTTAAAAGCACTACAAACATATTAATTTGAAAACAATTGAAAAGATTCAGAACTAGTCTAGACAGCTAGTTTCAAGACAAAACAGAAATTGGCTAGACAATGTCATAAGAATATACAAAGAAATTCTAAAAATTACATTAAAAAAAATTGGCTCAAACAAAAATTGGCAACAACAAACTCTGTACAGAGTCAATCACACAGCAGACTAGACAGGCTGTTTCGGAAGGAGCTACACTTCCATTTGGAGATCGAATCGGTTTGCCGTAGTAGTCAGACGTGTTTTCTGTAAATATAATTTAAAAAAAATATAAAAAATAAAAAATTATTATTGCAAAATAATTGCAGTGCTTGTTTCAATCAAGTGTTGAGCATTTACATTGAAGGCATTTGTTTCATTGCCTCTCATTTTTACGATCTGGTGGCGGTAATCCTTTAATTCTAAAAGAAAAGCAGAAAAAAATTTAAGCTATTTGCTGCGTGGCCTTTACGAGTGGCTTGCTCTGCGCAAGCGTTTAACATTCTAGTGCGTACCTAAAAACATTCAAACACTTAATTATTGCTACAGACGTCTGTAATAAGCGTTATAAGTGCAGACAGCTATGGCCTCTGTTAGCTTAAAAAATCACCACATTGAACCTGGTGAAAGCGCTACTGCCGATATTGCATCATCCATCCCAGGTGAAATTGGTTAACAACTTATGCCTCCTTCAATTGGCTCAAAGCCGGAAAATATTCATATTATGGACTTTTCTGATGATCATCAAAATATCAACTCACCATCATGCGTAGCAAACAATAATCCCTCTACTTCACATGCATGCATTTCAAACTCGCCTGACACTATATTAACAACCCAACAACTGACTTTATTACATGATTGTTTTACTCAGGACAATCTGGAGTACCTAAACTTAGTCGCTTCTAAAGGAAGGCCAACATCCCAAAATCTGGTTCATCAGCTGAGGACTCCAACGATAACGAATCTGAATTCATCATAGTAAGAAAACGACTAAAGAGATCCAGCTGTGGACATATTAAGCATCTAGACGTTTCAAGCTTTCCCTCTGCTCTAAATAACACAGCTGTTAACAATGCGAATAGATTTGCAGCGTTAGCGGAGCTTTCAATCAACACAACGCAATTAAAAAAAAGGTGGTAAGTTCAAGTAAGAGTGTTATGGCTGAACCTACAGTTAAAAATTCAAAATTCTGTCCACCAATTATTCTATACAAGGTAAATATAAAATCCCTAGTTGATCAACTTAATCTAAAAATTCCCAAAATTGATTTTAAAATAATAAATAAATCTGCAACTAAAAGTAAGCTGTACTTTAGAGACCCCTCTGTTCATACGGAAATGATGACCCTTCTTAAGGAACAAAAAATTGATTCGTTTTCTTTTACACTATAGCAATCCAGGCAAGTCAGCCTCGTATTACGTGGTCCTCACTTCCTTTCAGATATTAATGAAATTAAACAAGATTTAGACAAAATAACTCCAAATATGGTTGAAAAAGTCGAAAAATTTATCTTTCATTAATGAAGCTAAAGAAAAAAAATCAATTGCTTTTTCAAACGTCCAGAGTGCCGTTAATAGGCAGTCAGCGGTCAAAGAAGGCAAATCCTACGCTAGCCTTTTTCTCTCTTCATATATGAATTCTTTCAATAGAGGAGAAAAACCTTCAATTTTTGAAGAGTTTTTAAGAGTAGTTAAATCTATTTTTGATTCAGAGCGGCCTCCGCTTGAGCAAAGGTTGGAAAGTTTCCTTCGAAATTTAAATAAGTTGTCAAAAGACGAAGTTAAAATAGAGTGACTCTTAAAAGAAGTTCAAGAAAAATATGGCCCATAATTTTAAAAATTTTCTGAGTTATAATGTTAGATCTTTGGTTAATGACAGCAGAATTATTGAATTACAAAAAACTTTACATCTAAACTCTGTAGACATTTGTTTTCTTCAGGAAACACATTTATCTATGTCAAAATATGTGCGTCTCAACAACTATAACTTTATTAGGGATTATAGTTCCCTTGAAAAGTAATTACAAATATTCGATTGTCACAATTACAAATGTGCGTTTTCCACATATTCTCATAGATATTTGTGTCTCTGTAAATGGAGTTAATAAAAAATTATTAGTAGGCTCAATTTATATCTCTTGTAACTTTGTGTCTGATGATTTTTATGATGGATTAGGAAATATAGCTAATTATGCTTCAAAATTTGATGGATTGATTATCGGTGGAGATTTTAATTCAAAACATATTTCATGGAATGATAATTTTAATAATCTAAACGGAAATACCTTCTTCAGCTGGTTACAAAGCAATTATCTTGACTTTATTAGAATTTGTGATTTAATTCCTTCATTTCCAAATGGTGCTTCCTTCCTTCATCATTTCGTAGTTTTCATAAATTTAATAGATTGTATAAATTCCAATTATCATATTTCAAGTCTTTCGTCCTTTTCAGATCATTTTCCTCTTCTTCTCAAACTAAATTTAAAAGACTTTTATTTTATTTTAAATACACCCAGATTTTACACCTCATTCAAAAACACCAATTGGGATGATTTTCATGATCAATTGACAAACTTAATTCCGAACAATTATCCTCCTAATCATGTTAACTTGCAAAATTCTGAAATTGACTCCTATATAGATTTCTCAACTACATCCATAAATTCAACAAAAGACTCCCATTCAGAAACATTTGAAGTTAAGGGAAAGTATTCAAAATTTCTTCCTGATTCTATCAACAATTTATTCAAAATTAAAAATAGATGGCAAAGAAGGTTGAGGAAAATTTTCATTTCCACTTTCAACAAAGCATCTCCAGAATATCACCTTCTTGACAAACAAATCTCTCTCTTAAAAATCATTATTAAAGAACAAGTTGAAATGCATCAAGCTCGTGAATTCGGCGAAAAACTAAAATTAATTAAGCCTGGCCCTACTGCTTACAAACAAATTTTTAGTTTAATTAAAAAAAAGAAGCTAAATTTTGTACAAAAATATTCTATGAAAATGTCATTTACACTGATGATGTCGAAAAAGTTGAAATTCTTAAAAATCATTTTGAACAGGTTTATGAAAAAGTAGTTCCTTCTAGGCCGGATATAAGTGAAATAGAATCCCAAATCCATAATAATCTTGAATCATATCCGCCTTCAATTTATAACTTCAGTCAAGATTTCAACTCTTTTTCCAACCCAGATACTTCGCATCTTATAAATTCTGATATTTTAGGTTCATATATCCAGGGTCTTAATGCAAAAAAATCAGCTGGACCTGATTACATTTCTAATTTTATTATTAAGAAATTTCCAAATGCTGTCCTTAAATTTTTAACAATAATCTTTAACAGTTGTGTCAATAATGGTTACTTTCCTAAAGCTTGGAAAGTAGCAAAAATTATTCCAATTCAAAAGAAACCTAAATGTTTTGAAGTAAATAATTTTAGACCAATTTCATTACTGTCCAATCTTGGAAAACTTTTAGAGCATGTTATTAAGGATAAAATGGATATTGGAATTGACGTTCAATACATATCTGATTTTCAATTCGGTTTCAAAAACAACATTCTACGGTTCATGCCTTGTTGAAATTTGAAAATGATCTGATCCTCAATCTTCGAAATCGAAGATGCACTGTGGCGGTAGCTCTGGACGTTGAAAAAGCCTTCGACAATGCTTATCATGATGGAATTGTATTTAAACTTATGTAGATTGGTTTTAATCCCTCCTTTATAAAAATTTTACACAATTTTCTCAATAACCGGAAATTTTTTGTTAATATAAATAATGTCTCTTCAGACTATGGTCTAATTAAGAGTGGTGTTCCGCAGGGACATACTGTACCATTTGTATAGTATTTTCATTTATGATTTTCCACACTTATACAATGGTTCGACAGGCATCCTTTATGCAGACGATTCACTTGCATATGCACATGGGAACACTCCTATAGAAGCTCTAAATCGGGTCCGGGCTCACTTGGAAAAAATTAATATTTATTATTATAATTGGGGAATTAAGATAAACGTATCCAAATTAGAAGCAATATGCATAAGGAATCCTTCTGGAAAATGCCACAGAGAAACGGTTCCGCAAAGTAAATTATTAACATTATCACTTAATGGTGCAAACATACCATTTAAAAATGTAATAAAATACTTGGGAATTAATTTCCATAACCGTCTAAAATTTAATATACATGCGAATATAGTATTAAAAAAAGTAAGAAAAATTATGGGTAATTTCTCAAACCTTTTGAGAAATAAATATTTGCCAAAAAACACTAAACTGCTTATTTATAAAATAAGCATTCGTTCAGTGATAATGTATGGATTTCCTATTTGGTTTGCAATATCCCCTACTGTTGCGCAGCTTCTTGAAAAATTTGAGCGAAAAATTTTAAAACTGTGTATTGATCGAAATTTTGAGTCGTCTACCAAAAGATTTTCAAATTTTTATGTTTACAGACAAGCACGAGTTATTCCGCTTTGTAAATATTTACTAATACATCTGGAAAGAAGTGTCAGAAAACTTAATTTTATAGAAAATTACTTGATTATTTTTGTTTTTGACTCGCAAAAAGATTTAAGTTGGTCTAACGCAAATTATATTTCACCAGTCGGTATTATAAATAAAAACTTAAATTTGAATCCAGAAATTAGTTCAGCCATATCACTCCTGCCGGAATTTTACACTAAAGCAAGCCCTGGTACTTATAGAGGCTGACTAACTCTTAATGTAAAGTAGTTATTAAGTGTACATATGTAAATATCTTAAATTTTGTTTTAATTTTTTATTATTTCCTTTCTTTATTATATTAGTTTTAAGTCGTTCATTGTTCTGATAATTCATCATAGTAACTTTTAATAATGCCGTGAGCAAGCATTTGTTCTTCTTTACTTTAATAACTTGCAGAATCTGTACATTTTCTTATTTATTGTAATAGAATACTTATTTTTCTATGTTTCTTTTTCTTCAATGTTAAATTCTCCTATATGTACTATTGTAAAAGATTTGAAGTCTCAACAAATTTACCTACTTACCTACTTACCTACCTACACTTCCATTTTAAGACCCAAACCACTGTTTAGGTCTTATATGATTTTACACTTGTTTACACTGCGACCTCGATAGTCTAGTGGTAGCGCCAGTAGCGTAACTAAATTTTTTGCGCCCGCCCGCAAGTTTCTAAAAGCGCCCTGCTATTTATTTTTAGAGCAAGACTATGTTATTGCTAGGCTACTAGAAGCGTAGGAGAAAACAAGAGAGCTCTTGACAAAAAAAAAGAGAGAACAAAAAGAGGCCTTTTTAATTCAATGGTCATATAGTGATCATCATTTATTACAACAGGTATATTTTAAAAATATCTTAATTTATAAATAAAGTTATATTTTATTTTATTAGAATTTGTTAGAAAAAGAACGTAAGAAATACTTTTTATAGTATCAAATATAATAAAATTTGTAAGATGTTATCACAAATTAGGTAAAAAAAGAAAACATCACATATTAATTATTTAAAAAAGTAAACAAACTTAAAGTTTGAATTAATGGGATCAATAATTTTTTATTGGTGAAATGATAAGTTTAAGATGTTTAGTAAAAAAATGTTTTGTATTTGGCGTTACCTGTTAACTAAAGAGTTTGCTAACGTCACAAAATATGACCAACTGAGTGATTAAAATGACATCAGTTGCTGACTTGCTGAAAATATGAAAGCAAACGGGCTAATCGACTCCGACCATAATCGCATTTTGCCAAACAAAGACGACTTTTGCTCAGTTTTTTTGAAGTCGATTATTGCACCCTGAGAAATCGTATGGGGACTTAAATTTTATTTCAGCACAAACGTCGCGTCCCCATTCTTGGTCAAAAAAAGAAGGAGTGATCGTAGAGCTATGAAAATTGGCACGAATATCTTTCATGACAACATTAAAAATCTTGAAAAAGTTATAAAAATTCGACCTCTATCACACCCACCTCCCATATAAACGAAACCAATTTTTGCCTGAAACTTTAATCTTGTCTCAGAACAACGAAGTTTGCTACATACATTTCTTTTTTGATTAGTTCTATTTTAGTATTTGTATTTGTATTTATTAAGCAGATATGTTAGAATATAAGAAACGATTTCTTGTGAATATATGTATAACAACAAAACCTTAAAGAATTAAATTTAAAATTGTAATAAAAATTGAATTAAAATTGAAATTGAAATAGATAACAACAAGTAATAACACATTTATAAGTTAACACATTCATGAGTTATATAATAACAAAACACAAAAAAACAAAAGAATTAAAATTACAAATTAACTCAGCCCTGGAAAATACCACCCACACAAATTAACTACGTTTTTGTTTATATTTGTAAGCATTTTTGATTACAGCAAGGAAATTTTAAAAATTGAGTTTTTTTTTGTGTTTGCAAATAAGTCAAAATTTTGAAAAATAATCAGGTGTCATACATCAAATATATCTCAAATTTTAACTAAATAGGTCACCATATAAAATGTATATCTTCCGCATTAGCAAGTATTAGCAAGAATTTTTTTGGATTTGGTGAAACGCAGTTCTAATGATGCTTTCGTGAAAAACTTTCTCAAAATTATTTTAAAGCACTTTTAAAAATTGAATATTTAGAAATTTGTATCCCGCTTTTAGTGTTTACTTTTATGATAAGCTTAAAACCATATGTTCAAAATGTAAACAAAAACAGTAATTTTGCCAGACATAGGAAATTTTAAACTTTATTTTGATATATAAAAAAAAAAAAATTTATAAATTGAATAACAAGAAAAATTGTATTTTTAAAAGTGTAACTTTGACAGCTTGTCATAACGAAGCGATTGCTACTAATAAAAAAATTCATTTTAATTTTTTCACCCAAGATATTTTCTATTGAAAGCTATAAAAATTTGGAAAAATTCAAATGTCGATGTATTAGGTTTTTGGCCGCTTATTTTACACTCTGCGTCGTTCTCCACTTTAGTTATCAATTTCATCAAGGAACTTGAGGGCGCCCCTAGCTCAGTTGCGCCCGCCCGCAACGCGGGCTCTGCGGGCTCTCTTTTTACGCCACTGGCTTATGATTTTACACTTGTTTACACTGCGGCCTCGATAGTCTAGTGGTAGCGCGCTTGACTGTCGCACAGGGATCCCGGGTTCTAATCCTGGCCGGGCCATGGTACTACGCTCAAACCTTTCTTTCCTTATTTATAATCAAAGAAACTTTAAAACACGTCAATTTACGACAAATAGTTGTAGTTGGTGGTGGTAGGAAATGTTTGTGGAGAGGAACGTTTAGTAAATTGATTTGACTGAGGGAAAGGCATAACACTTGCTTCAGATTTAATATCACATGTTTCTACAGCTTCTGCCACATTAAGAGCATCCTACATAAAAATTTCACTTAATTACTCCCTTCCTCCATTTTATGGTATCACAACGGACCAATAATGGTCTAAGTGGGCTGGTCTTACGATCTGCCGCCACATTAACCTAACCTAACCTACACTTATTTGAATAAATTCCTTTGTGTAGATCACACGAATTAATTTTCATCATCCATTTTTATATGACGTAAGCAATAATACTACTTTTCGATCACAAAACTTAAGGCTCCACCAAGGTTTGAGTCTCTTTCTTAGTTACCTTTTCACTATTCTTCTTTTAAGTTCTTAATATCTAAAACGATTTGTGGCATTGAATGAATTTTCATATCATATAACCATTTGTTCCAAAAATTATAATAAAATTATTCGTAGTTATGAAAGAGATAAGACACAAAAGTTGACTTTACTTGAGATAAAGAATACATTTTTTGAAGCAAAAATGGGTTGGCATGGACTAGAAAAATGTACACCTCCCGTAAAAAGTTTATCCGTAAAAGGGTTTATTTTATATTTTAAACCATTTCTTCCCTTGTTAGTAAAATGATGTAATTTTAGTCGTTGATTATTTAAATAATACTTTTACGATATGTAGAAAATGGACGTCTCCTCCTATATGAAATTAAGGTTTTTTCTTCTTCTTTTTCCTTGTCAGTGAAACAATTTGGCTGAAATTTTTAAGTGATTTTGCTAACATTTTAGTTATTGATTTACTTTATAATACTTGCACGATATATGTAGTAAATGGGCGTGTCCTCCCATACAAACTAACGTTTTTTCTTCTTTTTTCTCCTGTTAGTGAAACGATTTGGCTTAAATTTAATGAAATTTATGACTCTGTGAAATAAGGCCCCAGGAAATAAGGCCCAAAACAAAAACGAAATAAAGCCCCATATTTTCATTACGAAATAACACCCTACAAAATAAAGTCCCAATCCGACGAAATAAATCTCCAACCTAAATAAAGTCCCAGTTCCCAGTTCTTATGAAATAAGCCCCAATATGATGCAATAAGGATCCAACCTTAAATATACCAGTTTTTTAAAAGGCTGCTCGAAAATACACCCCAAAATAAAAAGCCTCAAATCTTAAAACGGCATCAGACCACAAAATTGGGGTATTGTTCCATTGGGAAAAATACCCCAATATAAAGGAAATAGCACCCCAAAATCTAAGAAGAATTATTATTTATGAGAATAACTGAAAACACCCCAAAATTTTTATTATTTTTGTTTATAAACATGAATGAATTTATATCTTTAAGAATTCATTAAACTTATCAAGAATTTTAAAAAATAATATACTCCTGAACGAAATATTTTTATAAATTTGTAATCCAACACGTTTGAGCTTAGATGCTATAATTATTGTTTTAAAAATCTATCTTAATTTACAAATATATAATAATTAAGAAAATTTGTCAGTTCTCCTACATCTTGTACCTAAGTTTAATTTCAATAGAGTCCCACTTAAGTTCAAAGGGTTGTTTTCTTATTCGTAAGAGATCTGTGAAGTGCGAACGTAGTACAATATTCCTTTCGGCAAGAGACCTGTAAAACAAGAGCTTACATCATTTGTGTTTACCTCAAGAGTTTATCACATTCATATTGTGTTATTGTTTTATAAGTGGATTTTTTTTCTATATATCATTTTTCGATCGAGAACATAGAGAAATACACTGGTTCTTTCTTTACCATACAATTTTTCAAGATTAATTTTATTTTTTAATTTTTTATTTTATACTCTACCTGTGCTGTATTGTATTGTACCTATACTGTAGTGAGGTAAATACATAAAAATATCAAAAGTGAACAAATTTTTAAAAATTTTTCAATTGAGAAATTTTCAATTGATTTTTAATAACAAAAATAGAAAGGTTGTTATGACAACCGTATCCAAGTCTGACCCTCAAGGAGTGTTGAAATTTTTGGTGGCCTATTTTACAATGAAACAAAACACTAATTTAAAAAATTAAATAAGGCCACAAAAATCGAAATAACACCCTAAATATTCAAGCTTTTATTGCCTATTTTTGGGCCTTATTTCATTTTACTCTTAAGGCCTTATTTCATTATGAAACAAAGCCCCATTTTTCAAAAATGAAATAAAGCCCCAAAATAAAAAATAACATCCCAATTATTTGTGTTGTTGTTTTGTATAGAAATTTTTGGGGCCTTATTTCATTTGTAGTTTGGGGCCTTATTTCCTGGGGCCTTATTTCCTGGGGCCTTATTTCCTGGGGCCTTATTTCCTCGGGCCTTATTTCATAGAGCCGAAATTTATTTGTACCTATATAGTCGTTTCCCTCCAGTAAATGGAAACATTTCCGTATATAAACAGGAAGCATTCCATTGAGTGTAGCAAGCATATTCCCTTCCGTTGGGCACTCCATTTTTTTTTTACATAGCATATCATTAAAGGGAAACATTCCTCTCCTCTGTCTTAAAAATAAATGTGGAAACATTTCTCTCTCTTGTTATGAAAATGCCCGGCCAGGATTCGAACCCGGGACCCTTGAGCGAGAGTCAAGCGTGCTACCAATAGACTTCATAGGTTAATATGAATTTATCCATTAAATTTCAAAAATTTGTTCTCTACATTTTTAAACCTTTCGAATGCAAATCTTCAAAAAAAATATAAAAAGTACTTTTAAAAACATACAAATCTAAGAACAGATCGATTAGATATTTAAATAAACTTATTACTTATGTTCCCGTACCTGACTCAAGTAACTTGAAGTTGCTTGAAAGAGTTTTTTTACACATTTTTCATGCTCGAGAGAGAAGAAGAACAAGCTAAATGTCACTCTCTATTCTATTACAACTACCCGAAACTAGCTTGAACTTTACTTGAAAAATTTCTTCGAGCACGAATCTTCTTCTTCCAATTGCTTCAATTTATTGTCAATCAGCTGTCAACAGCAACTGTTCTGCTCAAAAATTGCTTGAAGTCGTTTCCGTACTTGTTTGCATATTCTCACATTTTGACAGATAATTGAGTTACTCTCACAGATTGAACTTTACTCGAACTTAGCTTGAAGTTAGTACGGGAATAGATCTATAATTAGCAATATTTTGTTGCATCAAATTGTACATCAGGTAAGCTCCAGGTGCCAAAAAGTCAAAATTGGATTTTTTGAAAACTAAAAATTATACCCAAACCGTTATTTCGGCTAACAAGCTAATTAGACCAGAGTTAGGTTAATATGAAATCAGCTAAAAATGGTTTAAAAAAGTCAGAAATTTTGATAGTTTTTTATGATCGACCCTTTAAATTTAAAACAAAATGAAGGAATAAATTCCGAATCGTGGTCAATATAGCGTGGTACGATAACGTCACTTGCTTTTATGGAGACAACACACTTTACTGAATAAAAGATGTTCAACGATATTCCCAGTAATTTTTTAATTAATGATATTTTTATTAAAGCTATCAAATATTTGTTACAAACTATACTTTAAGTTTTAGGTATTTTCAACACACCAAAGCCTAAACGACATGAACAAATGTTTTAGAAACAGCTTACGGATAATAACATCTTTCAGCCATTTATGTAACTTAAAGCTGCTAAGAGGGAGAGAGATCATTATCGGATTTGAATAACAAAGTCGTGAGTGTGTCGAAGAAAAACACCTTTCCTTGTGGCTTTTAACAGAACCCAAAGCTGACTGGAAAATAAAATTAGCTGTTATTGTTGAATAATGCGCTATGTTTTTAAGATGAAACCATGACTGTCAGGTAAAAATACAAAAACCAGCTCTAAGCTAAGGCAGAAAAGAAAACAGCCATATTTTTTCATGCTGGTTTAAAAAAAAAAGAAACATGACCGCTATGCTTTTATCAATCACAACGTAGCCATGGGCTGTGCTTTTGGAAATATTAAAAAAATATGATGGTAATAACAGCACAATAACAGATAAGCTTCTACTAAGCTCAGCAAGACAAAAATTAAGCGAAAAACATAATCATCGTAAAAACATCATAAAACCTGGAAATTCGATTAAGTCTTTACAGACCTTAAGAAATGAGAGAAAATTTTTAAAAAAGAACTAGAAAAATTTCCATTTAACTAAAGCAAGTCTGGGAAAAAAAGTAGTTTTCATTGTTGTTGTCGTCACATTGACCCGCTTGACCCACCCCAGCTAAGCACGCTGAGGTGCTGGAGCTAGCATAAAGCGTGAAATTGAGACACTTGGAAAAGTCAGCGCTGGCTACATCGCTTTGTTTGGCAAACATCTAAGCATAAGACTAAATTTGGTGCAACATCATCAGCACCACCACCATCACCACCAGCTAACCAACCAAGCTTTAAAATGCACTTGAAGTAGCAAATTTACACAAAAACAACAACAAAGAAAGTTAAGCTCCAAAGACTAGAATTGCGTATCGCGTATCGTTCGTTCGTTCCATGGTGTTGTTTTTTCAAGCTTTTTCCTTTGTTTTGTTTACTCTTTACTTTGTTGACATCTTGTGTAAAAGTAACTGACGTTAAGGTAAGGCAAACCTTGGCGGTAGGTAAACAAAAATAAAAACAAAAACAAACACACACACACATACTTTGTGTGTTATACCCAATGTGCACAAAAACGGATGCGGATCCGTTTCGAACCCGTTATGAGACCGTAAGTACGCATTTCGCTTTCTTATGTTTCGACGGACCCGTTTTGAACCCTTTATGAATCCTTTAGAAAAATGGTCACAACGTTTACATAAGAGGAAATCTTAAATTTTTTATAAATTTTTTTATTTCATTTTCAGTGGATTTTCAGAACGAAATACAATTGTGTACTTATTTTTATTTTAAATAACATTTTCATATCATTAGGCAAGTGCTCCTGAAGCTCTCCTTCAAATCGAATAAAACAACTTGTCAGAATTTTTAAATAATTTTCATGTGTGAACAAATTACATGTGACTATAGATAGCAATCCACAATAGATTTTCCGTAAACTTTTTTAATTGCATTTGCATTTGCTTTACAAATTGTCAAATATTCCAAATTTTCTGGCATCAACAAGTTAACCCTTTCGCTATATTGTATCCATATGGACACACTCAACTTTGGGGACATCTTAATATCTCCAGGTGAAAAAATCAATCTATTTTTCAACTGATTATGGTTTTTTAAAGTGTAAGGAAGCATTTACATTAAAAATATTTTAGGTTTTTTTTTAAAACTGAGAAAAATATAGCATTTTCCAAAAATGCCTTTTTTAATATTTTTTTTTCGTGAAAAATAGGTTTCTTATTTAAAAATTACAAATACATGTGACCATATTTTTTTTAAACTGTGTCAAACATTTAACAATTGTTCATTTTAACATTATGCACTAAAAGTTTGTTAATTTAATAACTGTAAAAGCGTGGGGGATTTTTTAAACATTACATGTATCCATATGGATACAAACGTAAGTTTTGGTTGTAAATGCCGTACACACAAGACAAACTTAATCAATTAGCGTTTGAGGCTGCTAAGGTAAAGACGTTTATTTTAAGCCTCACTGAAGTATACATTCAATTTAAAAAATATCTAGAAAATTAAAAGACCCTGAAATTGAACAAATTTTAACTAGTTTCGTCGATTCCGATGTTTCTGATTTAGAAGATGGACCGGAAGAATCTGACATTGCTAACAATTTATTAGACGCTTTTGAGAAAAATAACAACTTTTTTAGCAGAGCTTTCTCGAGAAGGTCCGTATGAGATAAACATACAGGATATAGATGTTAGGAATGATGAGGGTTCTGGGGATATTGATATGGTTGCGAATAATTCAGTTAATGGGACAGTTCAAGAGTGTTTAGAAAAGGTTCCATTAAAAAAACTGACCAATTTCTTTGGAAAAAAACTCCTTGGACAACTCCAGAGACTACTTTTACTGAAGCGTACTCAAAAAATTGCATCAAATTATCTAAAGATTATTTTTTAGAGTATTATAAAGAAGACTTTCTCCAAGAAGTTGTATCTTCAACAAACCAGCATCAATGATTAAAAATAGAAAATCTATCAACTTAACTACAAAAGAACTTTTGAAATTTCTAGCTCTAGAGATAATGATTGGTACAATTGGTTATCCGAGATTGGACATGTATTGGACAATAGGTACCGTAATACCATCATTTCCTGAAAATGTGCCAAGGCAAAGATTTCATTCTTTACAAAATAATTTTAAGTTTACGACAAATTCGACAGAAGGCGATAAGCTTTACCTGATACGTCCACTAATAAAAATGTTTACACAAAAAACGTATACTCTTACAAAAGGTGAACACCTTTGTGTGGATGATATGATGGTTCCGTTTAAAGGGAGAACTACACTGAGAAAATATATGCCCAAGAAACCCATTAAATGGGGAATGAAAATATTTTGCCTATGCAGTTCAAAAGGCATAGTATATGATTTTGAAATATATCAAGAAAAAGGCACAATATTAACTGGCTCAAAGTTAGGCTTTTGCTCTGACATTGTAATTCACCTTTCAAAAACTATTCCTAAGGAAAAAAGTCACAAAATCTATTTTGATAATTATTTCTCGACTCTCAATTTATTGTTGTACTAACGACAAAATGGAATTTGGGCTACAGGCACTATCAGAGGAAATAGATTTGGAAAAATTGATTTCAAAACTGAAAAAGAGTTACAAAAAGAAGGCCGTGGAAGTTTTGATTACCGTGTAGAAAGATCAGATGATATTTTCCTTCTCAAATGGCTTGATGGAGGAATTGTGCAACTCGTGTCATCAATATATGGCTCTGAACCCTTACATGTAACGCCCCGATTTTGTGCTGAAAAAAATTAAAATAACACAACCAAACATCTCCTTGTATAGAATTTCAATAAGATCTAAAAAGTAGACTCTGAAGATATTTCACCACTTTATTGACCTAGCAATATGCAATTCGTGGCTAGAGTATAGAATTGATCACGAAAAAAATAAGTATATGGACTTATTGAGCTTTATCCTCATACTTAAATGAGGAAATTTTAAACACTCCAACTACCTCCGGAAAGAGACGAAATGCTACACCATCAACTTCTGTACGATATGACGGAAATCAACATTGACCGGAACACACGAAGGATAAAGGAAGATGTAAAATCAAAGGATGTAAGGGACAAACCAGGTACAAGTGCTCAAAGTGCGATACTTTCTTGTGCATTCCCAATGGCTCAAGAAATTGCTTCAAGGAATTTCATTACATATCAAATGAATAAATTATTTGTAAAATTTTTAGTTTCTTCTTTATTTTTAGATTATATGTATAACTTTTTGTTTTTTACTTATTATAATTTATATTAATACGAAGTGTGTAACTTGTGGTTTATAAATTTAATTATTATATACTGTTTTTATTGAAAATAAATTAAATTTAATGCATTGAAATGACTAAAATAAATAAAAACTCAAATGTATAACAAAACTACCCCTTCGTATTTTTCTTTACCGTACACGAAATTTGTATCCATATGGATACATTCCAAAAAACACATCTAGGGTTAAAAATTTTTCAAATCGAATATTGCTTGATGTTCTTAGGGCCAATAAGAGTAAAAATTTAAAGAATTGAATTTTTAAAGCTATCCAATAAAAACTTGTAGCGAAAGGGTTAAGGGTTACGTATACAAACAAAGGCCTTTAAATATGTAAATCTTATATTTTAATATTTTACTTAGGTGCATTTCAAAGAAACGAGATAGTATCGACAGTGGCGGATGTGGCGAAGAAGTTCTTGCACTATGCATTCCTTTTTAATTTAATTCCACCTCAATTCCAATTCCTTGGAATTAGGAATTGGTAATTGTTCATTTCAATTCCTCAAGAATGTAATTGGAAAACTTCTAAATTACATTAAAGGAATTGTAATTGCTAATTGGGCATCTCAATTCCCCAGGAATCGAATTGGAAAACAATCGTCAATTCCATTACAGGAATTGTAACTGGTAATTGAACACCTCATTTGCTGGGACTGGAATTGGCAAAAATTGTCAATTCCATTACAGGAATTGTAATGGGTAATTGACCACTTTTATTCCTCAGGAATGGAATTAAAAAATTCGAAATTCCATTACGGGCATTGTAATTGGTAATTGAACGCCTTAATTCCGTAGGAATAGAATTTGAAAACATCGCTTTTTTTAGTAGATTAATGAAATTTTATACAGGGGTGTAGAAGTTGGGTACCAAGCACCTTGCAAAATGTCGGCGGGATTGAACCAGGTAGCGTAGCAGCTATATACCCAGATAGCACAGATTTTGATTTGTAACAAAAAGATGTTATAACTCGGTGGTATTCCAGTTTTTTTTAAAAAATTTAGTCACAAATGGGTTGTATTAAAGTTTCAAATAAGTAACTTGTAACAATTCATTCGTTTTGTTGCAAATAAGTTAAACTACGGTGTTAATTATGGAACAAAGAAATGAACTACCAAATTGAACAAATTTTTCGTTGAATGGCAATGAATCATTGTGAAATTATGAGAAATTGCTTTGTTGCAAGAAGGTTGAAATGAGGTTTTTATTCAGTTACAAGAACATTTAAAATAGTCTTTGCAACCTTATGCTGTATTGAGGTTGTTATTCAATTTCTTCAACTTTAGGAAACATTATTCTAACTCAAAAAATGTAGTTAGGAAAAATAACGTTGAATTGAGGTTTTTATTAAGTTGCAAGAACATTGAAAATAATCATTGCGAGCTTGTGCTGTATTAAGGTTATTATTCAGTTGATGCAAGTTCAAAAAACATAATTGTAACTTATAAAATTTGCTGTATATAAGAACGATGTATTGACGTTATTATTCTGTTTCAAGAACTTTAGAAAAAAGCCTTTGCAACTTATGTAATGTAATTAGTTGCACAAATGTTGTATTGGAGTTATAATTCAGTTGCAAGAATTTTTAAATAAAATTGTAGTAAGTAAAGGCTGCATTAAGGTTATTATTTAGTTGCAACAACTTTAAAAAAGTATTTGTAACTTTTGATATTTAGTTAGTTGCAAGAACAATGTATTGAGGTTATTATTCAGTAGCAAGAACTTTGGAAAAAAGTGTCCAAAAACTTCATACTCGGCATATTTGATTTTTTTTCTACACTAATGAATTTTGATTGCAAAAAATGTAAATACGTTTTTCTTTAGTATTTATTATATTCTTTTAGAATTTTCAGTGCAATATGACACTAGGAATATAAAAAATATATTAATATTAAACATTATTAAACGGAAATTAAAAACTCGAAATATTTCTTATTTCCACTGTCTTTTAAAAACTTTTTTTTTGGGGGGGGGGGGGGGGTTGTGCGTTCTAGAGGTAGAACACAAACGTTCATCGACAAAATTAACTTTTTTTGTAAAATTTTAGAGTATAACTCTTCGTATATTCAATTTAATTTCACATCTATTTATTTCATTCTATTTTGTCTTTGACTTTTAAAATAAGTTCCAAAAAATTATCACTGGTTTAATGAAAATTATATTAAGGAATTGTGTATGCAAAACATTTTAAAACTTTTTAAGAACTTATTTTTTTCAGTCAGGAATATTTGTGTAGTCAGTACTCCTTCCTTGTTAAAAAATCTGTCATTATAACAAAAAATAACTTATATAAAACAGAATATTTGTTATATTCACGTTATTTTACCTGAATTGTAACGTAAGAATAATACAATAAAAACTTTTTTTGGATGTTTGAAGTATGTTCCATCTTGTGGCGTGCAACCAACAACACATTTATAACATTATTATAACGCCTAATTGCAATCTAAGTTGTTACAAAATAAGCTTAAACTATCTGCTTTTTCAGTTGTAATTGCGTTACAATTGGCGACTCTTTTGTGACACTTTAACAACCTTTTTTTGCTAGCTGGAATATTTTGTTCTAACTAAAAGTGTGGTATTTAATTAAAAAATTGGTTTCTTCGATAATACATATATTTGTGATTATTTCATAAACCGACTCACAGTTGGAGTCAAATAAAGTTTTTTAATACATAATGAAGTAATTTTAATTTAATGATTAAGTAATTGAAATTTCAACTTAAAATTACAATCCTGTAATAGAATTGACGATTTTTTTCAATTCCAGTCCAAGGAATTGAGGTGTTCAATTACCAATTACAATTCCTGTAATAGAATTGACCAATTTTTTCAATTACATTCCTAAGGAATTGAAAAGACCAATTACCAATTCCTACTTTTTGACCAAGCTCTGGTAAGAATGTCAGAACTGAAATCACGAATAAGTAAAAAAAAAATTTTAATGTAGCATAAACCTTATTGTTCCGTTCTGAATCCGAACTATTTAAAAAAAAAAACGAGTCCGAAACGAATTCATCTATGAAGTCCGAAACGGGTTCGTATATGAAGTCCGTTGCGAGTCCGTAACGAATGCGAAAAATTGGAAAAAGCTATTCGTCTTTTTGTGACCAATTTCATACGAAAAAGGATCAGTTTCGGATGCGAAACGAAATCCGTTTCGGATAAAAAATAGGAAAAAGTAAGTCCGTCTCGAATTCGAAACGAATTTGTTTGGCACACTGGGATAAATACATTTAAATAAAGCTATAAACATTTGCGCTGCCACCACACATGAGTGATTATTTATGCGTGTATGTGAACGTGCCTCTTTGCATAGGCTAGGATTTCGTTAGCGGCACGGATTTATACACCCTTTTGTGTCATTTTGTATATTTTATCTATTCTTTGTACGTTTTATTTGCATGTTTAAGCTTAAGAAAATAACTGTTTTGGCAAGATCTGGCAGCAGATTTTATGGTCGAAATTAAGGCCTTTTTGGAAAAGAACAAGCGTTGATCCACGTCCTTACGTAGCTTAACGAGTCGTTAGATGTATATATTATTGCTTCGCTAAAAGATGGTCTCTCCAAAAAATTCAAAAGAAGATAAAAATTATGAGTTACTATAAATTATGTGGCTTAGCAGCAAGAACTTCAGCAAAAGTAAAAAAAAAAATCAGTCTTTAAAGCATGTTAGGAAACCACAAATTCTTTTCTAACTGTTTTTCACACATCATCTCGCTGCAAACATTTTATGAGGCCCTCCAAAAAAAGTTCTCTAAAAACAGTATTTTTTTATGCACGTTTTATGAGACTCATTAAAAGGCGCATGAAAGAGTATTTAGTATGATTATTAAATGATTGCAAAAAATAAGACTCCTAAAAAAGTCGTTATTATGCCTGCTTTAGTGATTACTAATAAAAAGATCTCATGAAATAGGGCGGTCCTAAAGAGGGCGGTATTATGATTGCTTATAGCAAGGACTCATAAAAGGATTATACAATTTACTGTTTTATTAAGCTAAAAATAAAGCAAACTCATAAGTGTATCAAAAAAATGACTGTTTAATGCTAACTAATAAAAAAGACACAATTGCGATAATATCCTAAGGGGTTGTCATAAACTACGTTACCGATTTTTAGCACTTTTTACCCTTCCCTTTCCCTCCGTTTGTACACTGCCTTATCGACACAATTTAGTTAAGGTCGCATTTAGATCAATTCGCACACAGCCAAAATTCCCTTTAAATTTAATGCACTGATGTAAGTTAAGTCATTTAGATCGTATTTGTATTTTTAAAAAATTGTAAAATTGAATTGTCATTATAAATCAGAACCTTATGTTAGCTTGTCATAAAACTTCAGTCTTGTTAGTCGTTCAGTCGTTACACAATAAACAAACAAATAAAGAAGTTTTCGGACTGCCACCACTTTATCCTAGCCGTTCCTAGCTAATCCCTAGATAAAATCTATTTCTATTCTATCTGATACTGCGAGTTTTTTGGAACATAAGAAGTATGAACTATAATACTACACATCTAAATCAACATACTCACGCATTCGGTACTAGAAACAAAAATAACTTAGTTGTGGCGAGATGCAGTCGAGAGGTCACAAAACAACGCTACTTATGTGCAGGTCCTAGGGCCTTTAATAATTTACCAGAACTAGTTCAAAATGATAATAAAGCTAAAAAAGTTTCCTTTTGTTTGACACCACAAACATTCTCATATCTTGAAAGCTATAGAAAGTCCTTGCAAAATAAAGTTTTTAATAAATTTTTAATCTTATTTCAAAAAAGGCCCAACAAATTTGTGTTTCTTCCAAAAAAGGTGCAAAAGTTGTTTTTTTCGTAAAAACAATAATAACTTTTTTTTTATACTCTTTTGACACAAAATTTGATGCTCTATTAAGAAAAGTGTAATGGTACCCCCTTTGATTTTTGTAACGATTTGAATTTTTTTAACATGTCGTTTTTATAAGTATTAAGTATGCTTAGCCTTCAAGAATAATTTCAGTTTTATTTTTCGTAAGCCCCATCTGCGGGAACACATTACAACTATTGTAAATTTTAACTACTCAAACCATAAAAATATATTTTTCTTAATATATATATTTTCCTGATCTGAATCCTCCCTATTTTTGAAGAAAATTCAAATAAAAACCACAAAAATAACAAATTTTAAAAAATATTAACATTCCAGAGTAACAACCAGGCGTGGATCCAGGGGAATATGGGGGCTTAAGCCCCCAGACACTTAATTTAATTTTTTAAATACATACTAGCAGTTACCCGCGGCTTTGTCCGCAGTAGGTTCGAGTCATTTCAGCATTTATATTTTTGGAAAGGAGCAATAAGGAACGAAAAGCTTAAAATTGTAAAAATAGTCAGTGGCTCATAAATAAGTGTGTACTATAAAATATTAAAATATAAATAAGCAAATTATTTTTGAAGACCTTTCTTTTTCATAAAAACAAAAGTAATTTTGTCCAAAATTTTAGGAAGGTATTTTCTCGGTTGGCTCTTAAATTTCGATAACGTTGAGTATGTCTGCCTATATTCGGTTGTGACGTTGGCATTTTTCTTTATTTGAATTGAAGAAAAAAAATTTTAAATATCTACATTCATTCAGCTCATGTAGTCAGTGTTTCCAAATAACCAACGTTAATAATTCTTTCAATGTGATCGATGCACTAATTCTTACGTGATAAATTTATAACAAATCATAGATTATTCACACAAATTTCTATTGATTTGTTTTTTCAATTAGTTATTATTTCAATTAGTTATTATTTCAATTCACTTACATAAAATTTAGCATATAAAAAACAATTTATCGTTGTTATTTGTTATTTTTACTTTTTTAGTGAAAACCGTGTTGAAATTATCGAATTAAAAACCTTTGAAATCGAATTTCGGTGTTGTTCAGATATATATGAAGAATCTAAATTAAGGAAATTATCTTCGGTACCACTTCTAGTGCCCGATATATGAAACCTTATATTAAGTTTTTTGAAAAAGTTGCATTCAAGTATACACTTCTTCAAAACAAGAAAATGCATATGCAAAAAATATATAAATTATTAGCTGGCCATATTTAATGAAAGCCTTAAAACAGTAATCAATATCACCAAAATTAAGACAATCAGAAAACAATTAAAACTTCTGTGCTATCTTGAGTGTACCTTTAAATTCGAATATCCTTCACACAGGACATTTTGGGTAAAAACTAAAGGCGAATTTACACATTTCACTCAAAACGATGGTAGTGAACGTTGAACGATGACAGTGAATCAATTTTTAATTTACATTATTCAAAGTGTAAATTTGAAATTTGATGGATGATTCGGTGTTATTAAAAAAAATATATAAAAGTATATAAAAAAATTAAATAAATAAAAGCTATTCAGCAATTAAATAAAAAAAAATATAAACTTTCTGCTTGAAATTATGTTAACACATTTCAATTGTGTTTTAGTACGAATGACACATCAGTTCGGTTTGCTTTCACTTTAATCAAAAGTAGGAAGACCTTCTACTTCTTTCACTGTTCAATGTGGATGACAATCATCTTCATTTTAACGATGAAACTCAATTTACATTTTACAAATCAGATGATTCATCCAAAGTGAACGATGATAGCGAATCGTGTAAATTCGCCTTAAGAGTAGCATCGTGTTTTCCAAAGTATCGTTAGTAAAAGTTCATATTTTCTTTTGCTTTAGCACATATGTAGTTTTTCTTACAAAAATTAAAGCATTTTGAGATCGTGATTTTTTTACTGTTTTTCTTAAAAAAACAACTTTGTCCTTGCGGGAGAGTAAGAAATCCTTATTTTTTCAAAAATTTTTTGGGAGATCCTGACAACCCAATGCAATTTTTGAGACCTCTTAGAATATCAAATTCGAAAAAATTGTGATTTGATACGCCCTACTATCCATACCTGTACTACATGATTTCCTTCTTGAAACTTAAATTTAAGGTCTAGTTTCAGGATATACTACCTTTGGAGAGCTTAGTACCGAGAAATCAAGGCAAATTTTCAATAAATGAAATTAAAAAGGCAGCCTCAATATATAATAATAGTTTGAACGTGTTAACAGAAGCAGAGCTGAATGCCGAAATAGTTCTTTGGCAGCGATATTGTTCTAAAACAGATATAAAAACAGCAACAACAGTAATGGATACCATAAAATTAATTATTACCAAAGATTACGAACGTTTCTTCCCTAATATATTGTTACTTTTAAAAACGATAGCATTTATCCCAGTGACTTTAGCTACTGCTAAAAGAAGTTTTTCAGTATTGAGAAGACTGAAAACCTACTTAAGATCCACAATGGCCCAAAATCGGCTAAATGGTTTAGCCCTATCAAACATTCATAAAGAAATTGATTTTAACCCAGAGGAAATCGCTGAAATTTTTTGCAAAATAAAAAATCAACGCATGAGTAACGCGTTGAATTTTAAGTTGAATATAATCATTAGCTACACCTTTTCTTTCAATTCTTACAAATTATATAAATTTTAAACTTTTGATATGCCTTTAATTATGTACTAATGATATTTAAAACGTAAATATAATTTATATAAATATGTTTACTATGTAATACATCAATAAATACAATGAATAAAAAAACTAGTTTGCTTATTAAGTCCCCCCCACGAGCAATTTCTAGATCCGCCACTGGTAACAACGGGTTAATATCAGCTAGTCTTAAATAATGTTATATTGAGTTTTTTTTTAGATTTTTTTTTCAAAAATGAAGTGAAAAAATTAAGTTTTGACGGCTTGAGGTGTTGCCACCTTTAATTTTTACCATGATATGTTTAGACCAGGGCTGGGCATTCTAACACAGTCACATTTTATTTTGTCTTGTTAGTTTTGTTGCGCTCTCGAATAGCGCACACTGAGCAAAATAGTTGTAACAATTATCTAGATCGGCAGGATTGTATGTTTATACCCCCACATATACTTTTATATGAGTTTATTTTTTATTTGATGTTTTTATTTTTAGTCATCGGTATTGTTCATTATTTCTTCTTTGTCAACATCAAAGCTCGATAATTTTATTCTATGTTAATAAATTATATAAGTTTGCTTGCAGTGGCAAATTAAACATTCTGCTTCACCAGAGAGATTCTCTGCGGAAAAGAAATCACATTCCAATTCAGATTCAAAAATTTTGGTATGTTTATTTAGTTGTTTTGTTTTTATTTTAATATTATGAAATCTTGCTATATACGAATAATTAAAATTATAATCAAAAAATTAGTTATCAAAAAATACAAATAATAGGCAAAAAAATATTGCAAAGAATCTTAATAGGCAATATGTGTGAATCATATTAAACCGTAATAAAAAAAAAATATATTCATAAGAATTATGAATCTACAAACCAAAAAGTTGGTTTTTTAAGAGTGTTAATAAAATGTCTGATATAGATCTTCACAGCATCACCGTCAACGAACGACTGAATTATACTCTCTTCTGTTGTGAGTTTTGTGTACATGTGAAAAGTTACTCTCAGAGAGCGCTCAGTGAGCTATGGGGCGCCCAGCGCTGGTTTACAGTGCAACCTAAACAAGTGCGCGTTGCGCTGCGTACCCAAGCGCCACGCAACTTTATTTTACGCTCAACCTAAACAAGTGCGCTGCGGAAAGAACTGCTGCTCTCGAACCAGCTCAGTCTGATGGCTTAAAAATCTTAAAAAACTTTTAGTATTGTGTAAAAACCTATTAATATTGCAAATACTTCCATTTGCAATTGAGATTAATTAATTAATAGCAGCTGATTGCTCTTTGTTCTAATACTTTGGCTTTATGCAGCCAACTTCACATCCGAACGCACTGTCAAAATTGGAAATTCGATTCATGCTGCGGTAGTCCGGTGCGTGTTTCGGTAGGCTTCATACAAAATGTATGTGCATGAGCCGATTTTGACAGTTAAACCACGCACGCGCACTTGTTTAGGGTGGACAGTTAGACTTTTAAAGCAGGGCTGGGCATTCTAACACAGTCACATTTTATTTTGTCTTGTTAGTATTGGTGCGCTCTTGAAAAGCGCACACTGAGCGAAATAGTTGTCAAAATTATCTAGATTTGCAAGTTTGTATGTTTATACCCCCACACATACGGTTTTATGTGTTAATTTTTTATTTTATGTTTTTATTTTTAGTCATCGGTAGTGTTCAATATTTCTTCTATGGTAACATCAAAGCTCAAGCATTTTATTCTAAGTAAATAAATTATATTAGTTTTCTTGTAGTGGAAAATAAAACATTCTGCTTCACCGGAAAAATTATCTGCGGAAAAGAAATCACTTTCCAATTCAGAGATAAACATTTTGTATGTTTTTTTTTGTTTTGTTTTTGTTTTAATATTGTAAAATCTTAATATATACGAATAATTAAAATTATTATCAAAAACTAAAAAATTAAGCACCAGAAAATAAATATAAATAATACAAATTAATAATTTAAATAACTTTATACGAAATAAATTCTACGAAATAAAAAATATATGCACATATTATGAATGTTCAAATCAAAAAGTTAGTTTTTTAAGAGTGTACATAAAATTTGCGACATAGCTGCTCACAGCATCACCGTCAGCGAACGACTGAATTATATTCTCTTCTGTTCTGAGCTGTGAGTACATGTAAAACGTTACGCTCAGTGAGCCATGGGGCGCCCAGCGCTGCTTTACATTGTTTTAATGGTGTTTTTTAATAAAACGCGCTTTGAGGTATGGTAAAACACTCAAAATAAGTCGTGTTTTGGCTCTTAAACGCGATAAATTATCAAAACACGTTTTGAAGGTTTGGTGTAAACGCACTATAAGACAGAAAAATTCTAGTTTTTTCTTAAGTATATATTTATCAAAATTAATATTTTTAAATATTTCGTCTACTAAATTTATGTGAACAAAATAAAATTTTAAAAATTTAAAAACAAAACATATTTTGTATAATTTTTTTTTTTTTTGTTATTTTTGGTGATGAATTCGTTGTTTTTCTGAATTTTTATATTGGTTGAAACTATATTTAATTCAATCGTATGTTTAATAAATTAAAAAAAATATTTTGGAAAAATATGAATTTATTATTTTATATTCTAGCAATACTTATTGCTAGAATATCATTGCTGACCAAAAACCAAAATGGATAATCTTATCAAAAAGGTCGCCCAAGCAGCTTGTAGTGGAGTTCCCAAAAATTTAACGATAATAGTCGTTGTCGTTATCGGTCATTGTACGTGCCACGTTCATAGAAAATGACAGTATTTGCTAACTAACGATCTCTCATCTTTCTCAACACTGAGAATTTAGATCTAGCCCAGTGGAAATGATCGAATTTCTCGTTGTAATTTTAACGGAAAGTTCAATATTGTAATATTGTATTTGATTAGCCATTTGACAAATAATTTGAACAGGAGTTTTGTCATAATATGGAATTATTGCATCATTTAATCACTTTTGTAATGGTCCATTTAGACATGGCTTAACAAGTGTAACATAGAAATCTGTTTAAAGGGATTTACGTGTATGTGATTATGCTCAACATGGTAATGTATGGCAATGGTCAGATAAAAACAGAAATGCATCTCTAGATGGAAAAACATAGAAGTTCTTTTTAATTTTGATTTCAGCGTATTCTTCAATGCATTAGACGATTTGGCAAAACAAATGTGAAATTGTATAATTCTTTGACCAAGAATTCCTTGGTTGTTTTACTTTGACTATGTGACTAAGTTTTGCATAATCGACATTTATTCTATGTGCTAGCCGCTTATCTACGATGCTTGCGCTGCTGTGCCATGAGAGGCTATATATATATATAATAAGTTGGGGATTTGCCGAAGCAGACCACAGTGGGTCCCTTTTCGTCCCCCATTGGACAAAGGGTACTACTGCTCGGAGTACTCGTACGTGAGCATGCTCCTTGTGTAAGCATCCTTTGTCACCTCAAGCATATCCTTATAGGTTAGTTGACCAATCTCGGCTTCGCCAATAAATGGGCGTCCCAGAGTGGTCAATCTTATGCTTGCCAGCGCCGGACACTGGCACAGAATGTGTGCTGCTGTTTCCGGCTCCACTAGGCATAACCTACACGCATCGTCCTCGGTCAGAGTCATCTTCCCGAGATGGTACATGAAGGGACCGTGTCCTGTGACCAGTGCAGTAAGCCAGCTTAAAGTCCTTCGATTGTATCGGATAACTTTTGCTGCCTCACTACGAGACCACTTCACGGCCGCCTTTGATTGCCTGCAATTAACAGCTTCTTCCCACCTTTTACTGTGTTCCGAGTCCGTCCATTGTTTAATAAGGCCTGCCACCATATTGTCCCCTATGGCGATACGTGGTTCTGTTCCACAGAATTCATCTGCTGATCCTGCTCTTGCTAAAGAATCAGCTTCTTCATTCTGTTCTATGCCAGAGTGTCCTCTCACACACATAAGTGTGAGCTCATTCGTCTGGGCGCACCTATTGAGTTTTGTAAGACATTCTATGGCCAACCTGGAAGTGATGTCTGTCCGTTGCATACACCTAATCACAGACTGATTGTCGAGAGCGATGACAATTTTCTTGCCACTGATCCGGCCATCTATCAGGTGGTCCAGCGCATGCACTACGCCAAGCATTTCTGCCTGGTATACAGACACAAACCTCCCCAACCTCAGTACACAGGATAGGCTTAACTCTTTTGAGTACACCCCTGCCCCGGCCCGGCCATTCATCAGAGAGCCGTCTGTGAATATACTGATATCGCTACCAGCGATTTCTTCACAAACGGCTCCATCCGTTATAAGAGTTTTATAACATTTTTCTGTTATTTTTACTCTCTGCCTTCCGTCCATAGGCATAAACGCCTCCCTGACATCTCTTTGTACGCCATGAGAGGCTAATGTTTCAATTATAAGGAATAGAGGTCATTATTTTAAAAAAAATTTTTGGAAAAAAAATTTTATAGATATTTTTTTTTCATACATCTTTAAGCTTTTAAAATTGGCCCTCTCGAAGAACGTAGCAAATAATTTGACCTCGGAATGTGAAATTATTCAAACCATTATGATACTTTTTTTTAGTTCTCTAATTAACGTTATTTTGATATATTTTTATTAAAATAAAATATTAATTAAACTGGACGAATTTTATGTTTAATTGAATAATAAAATATACGAAATTAATAAAAGCAGAACCGTTTTTCTGTTTTAGCGTTCTTTTTTACAAATTCATAAACTAAAATTTAAGGGTGGATTACACCCAGGTTAGTAATGACGTTACTCCGAATAGCGTTAGTATCGGAGGGTTAAAAGTCTTTTTCTTATAACAATTTTTACTTTAACATTAATCTTAAGGCATATCTGAGTTATATGTATTTAAAACATTAAATTTCTAAATAGACAAAAGAACCAAAAGTGGACTCACGTAGCTTAAAGAAACAAAATTATATGAAATCTTATTTGTTGCTTTGATAAATTTATTTAATTATAGTGCATATGATTACAACAATACATTCCACAGTAAAAATTTGACTTGTTAGAAAAAAGCTAACCAAACAACACAAAATAAAACACTTTAAGTTGAAGACTTCAAATAAAGTAGATGGTGTAAAAACTCAAACGGCCAACAATTTAGAGTGTAAGCGGCATAAAAATTGATGGTAAAAAGAAAGAAAACAAAATATATATTTTTTTTCTTTAGTTCAAAAACCAAGATTGTGTCCTATGAAGTTGCTAACTACAAAAATAAACTGAGCCAACATAAAAAGCTGCAGTAACAACAAACAGCAAGCTACGAAGTTGTGGCTAGAACCATAAAGCACGCAAGACCCAAAGAATTGAAAGTAGAAAACGACACTCGACAACACAAAACAGAAAAAAACATAAGGGGAAAAAAATACAGCTGTAATGGATACAAAACCAAAAACTTGCCATCACCATCACCATCACCATCACCATCACCATCACCATCACTGCATTTCGACATTTAAACGTCAGAGCTGAGCCGGATTTGACGCTAGTACTGTGTGTTGGTGCTACCTTTTATTTTGGTTACTGGTTTTTTTTTTTTTTAAGCAACGCATTTTAGCCAAATAAACATTAAAAACACAAATCCAGAAAAAGAAGATCATAACAAAAAATAACAAAAATTTTTAACTGAAAATGAACACGAAAAGACGTTGAGAGTAACTCAACGTCGTGGACGTGTTCGGCAACGAAAACAGCAAAAACCAACAACAAAGCGGGGCACCACAGTGAGCAACAAAATTATGACGACACAAACCGGCTAGAAAATGACGAGTTTTAGATTTTGTAGCGTTTGCACGATTATATGGTGGGTTCTTGGTTTGTTTTTGTTGTTGTTGTTGTTGTTGTTGGAGGTTGAATTGTTGCTGTAACAAAAAGACAAGCAACAAATACTGTTTAAATAAAAGAACGTTAGTTTGAGGCTCACACAAAAGACGAGGTAGAATTGAAGGCGTTTGTGTGTCTTTTGTGCTTTTGGTGGAGGACGGTGTTGGAGTTGGGAAGGTCTCTTAAAGACGTGGTGGCGATAAAACAGCGGGTGTTGCTGTGCCATAATGATACAAAAGGAAAAACCAACACACACACTTTTTATTTATACTCCATAATGACAGCAAACAATGGCTACTCAGAGCAACATCTTCTATATTTTGTCTCAGTCCCCGACATGTATGAATGTGTATGTTTCTCGTGTGTGTGTGTGTGTGTGTGTGCGGCAGTTACAATAGCTTGGAATGGAAATGAAAGCATTTTTGAATATTTCAGTTAACTTTGATAATGCGAAACAGGTGAGATTGAAACAAGATTTTTTTTTATACAATAAGTTGTAGTTCTTGGTTGTGTTTATTTTCCTTTAAAAAAGCTGGTTTCTACGACTAACATAAATTTAGGCCTACATTTATCAAGCAATCGTTGCTATGCGAGTCTCTTTAAAAACTTAAGCGACAAAGCATTTCATACAACCTTGGTTTAAATTAAAGAATTCAAGTTAACAAAACTTAAACTGGGTCTTTACTATAATATGTCTTCTATGGTTATTTTCTGATAAATCATAAGACTACTTTACATAACAAGACGTCTTAAAGTTCCCGCTTTTGTTTTGTTGTTTTTACACATTATAGGTACTAAATAGAAATGATTTTCAAAGTTATTTTTGATCAGATGATGATGTTTTCTTAAAATTTTTGGAATCTTTTTAGTTGTGAAATTAAAAGATGAATATTAATCTAGTGACCTATTAGAAGGTAGCACGCCAAAATATAAAAATTTGGTAAGATTAAAATCTTTTAAGTGCAAACTTAACAACACTGCAGACTAGCTAAATGGTAGCTGACCTTGTTATTAGATAGGAAGGTGTTAAAATTTTCATTTTGTAATTATTTTCTTTTCCTTTTTTCTACATTTTTAACTTAACCTATGAAAAAAACATAGAGTTGTAAATTTTTTAAACAAATAAAGTCATTTAAAAACGGTGACAAACGTGTTGCTTTTTACATTTCACTAACGGAACCTAGAAAGGACTCTGTAGAGTGTACGCATTTGATAAAAACGCTTAACTTTTGAGTAACCGTCGAGAAAATATATAACGGGTTTAGAAAAGCTCGAATAAGGGTCGAATATGGCTTTTTTACCTTTTTCACGATTTATCCCAATAACCGCGGTTGGGTACTTTTTTACCCAAGAAAATGCTTCTGCAGAATTGATAATATCTCAGGATTGGCAACAGCTAATTGTTTAATTTTTTGTTTGTTGCCTTATGAAAACAAAAAGCTATGAATTGTTTTTATCAAGAAATTTTTACGTTCACTAACACATTTTCAAAGTCAACATTTTGCAAGTTTAAAATACATAAAATTTGTGTGATAATTTGTAAAACATTTTATATATTAAATGAATGCAAAATCTCTCTTAGCCAATTAACCAACTATACCTGCTACTGATAGAAAATTCCTGATATTAAACTGAGCACTCGTTGCAGAATGAATTTGTTCCCATTTAAAGCACATTAATGACGGGTATTTTTATACCCAACTCATATATCGACAACATTGAAAAACATAAAGTTGAAATTTGATATGGTAGCTCCTGTGATCAATATAAGAAAGCAAATGAAATTTAAAAAGTTCTTACGAAGCGTTTGGGAAGAGTTGTTAATGGGTATAAATATAATAAGTATAAATAAATTATTCCACTAACAGAACCTACATAAGACATTTGAGCTTGTACCAATTTGAGAAAAATACCCGACTCTTGAATACTTGTCGAGAAAAAATATGACCAGACAAAAAAAAGGCCGAACAAGGGCCGAACACGGATGTTTAACGCATTTGACGATTTAATGTGATAAATAAACTTTGATTTTAAGAAGCCCGTACAAGGGCCGGATATGACTTATTTACCTTTTTCACGATTTAACGTATTAAAGAAATCACTCCACTAACAGAACCTATAAAAGACTTCGGAACTTGTACCAATCTGAAAAAACAGCTGACTCTTTAGTACTCTTACATCAACATTTTCGTTGACAGTCAAGCGGCGATCAAATCCAAGCGCTCCGCTAGCATCAAGTCCAAAAGTGTCTTGGCTGGCAGAGATGCACTAGATGCACTATGCGCTTCGAAGAGAGTGCGCATCTACTGGGTCCCTAGCCACCAGGGCATTGAGTGAAACGAGATGGCAGATGGTTTAGCAAAGGAAGGCGCCGGGCTAGAATCAGAACTCGCAGAACATGTACTTACTCCGCTACAAGAGTTGTACAGGAACCTCGAAAGAAGAGCCACACAAGCAGTGAATCGTAGATGGAGAGATACGACATCGTGCAAAATCTCGAAAATCATGTGCAGTGCTCAAGGTGAAAAACGAACTCTGTTCTTCTTGGCACGCCCGCGCAAAGATTTCAGGACACTAGTAGGCATGCTCACTGGTCACTGGTCACTGCATGATGGCAGCCCACGCAAGGAAGCTTGGCATCACCACTGATAACAACTGCAGAAAATGCAAGGAACCGGGCCCATTGGAGACCCTGGAACACCTACTATGCACATGCCCCGCCCTACTTAGATCGAGACTAAAATACCTAGGCTCATCGACATTCCCGTCGCTTAAAGGTGTAGCCAGGGTGTCTCTGGAATCCCTCCTAAGGTTTGCGAATTCAACGCAAATCTTAAAAGATTTTTATATAAACACAAAGGTTCCTTTTGTTCGCTACCGGTAACACTAAGGACCTGAATTGGTCTATGTGAGCCTTCACGAAGGCATCGGGTTTAACCTAACCTAACCTTAGTACTCGTTGAGATAAAATACAATTAGAAAAAATGCCGAACAAGAATCGAACATAGCTTTTTAACGTATTTAGCGATATAAAGTATTAATGTAACCACTCAACTTTGGTTAAAAAGAAACCGAACAAGGGTCGAATATGACTTATTAAAATTTTTCATGATTTAACATATTAAAAATCACTCCACTAAGAGAATCTATAAAAACTTTTAGGCTTATACTAATTTGAAAAAACCCCTGACTCTAAGTACTTTTCGAACTCGTGAGTATTTAAGAAATCTTTCCACTAACAGAACCTATAACAGACTTTAGAGCTTGTAGAAATTAGAGAAAAACACTGATCTCTTGAGTACTCGTTGAGAAAAAATATAATCGGACAAAAATATGTATAAAAAGGGACATACTTGGGATACACCAAAGGGATATAATTGGACAAAAAATATGGGAAAAAATTTAAGGCAATAAAAAACGTTGCTTACACAAATGAAGTCACTTAAAATAGCGTAGCATGTTTTGGGTTTTGCACTTCACTAGAAGATTCTCTGTGGACTTTGAAGTGTGTAGCCAATTGATAAAAATGGCCGAATTTTAAGTACCCAACAAAAAAGAATATGATCTACCGAACAAGGGTCGAACATGGCAAAAAATCATTTAAAATCAAACATAATACAAACAGTACTCAATGTACATAACAAATGCGTGCTTAGCAACAAAAGCAACCCTCAATCGGCATTGATGGAGCTTGTAACATCTAGGTGTGCTATTTCTGCATAAGGTCATAAGCAAATCATAACCAGAAAACTATATTAGGCAAAGCAGTGACTGAACAAGGTTCGAACATGGTGTCTAAGTGTAAATCAAAAGTGTCAACTAGGTTAAACAGATACCATTTTTAAGCAATGTTCTATCCAAAAGGTTACCTATGAGCTTATACAAAAAAAAATCCATGAACTAGCAAATACAAAACAAATAACATTTGATGTCCATAACAAACGCATGCACAACAACAAAAAAAACCCTCACTTGACACGGCAATGTTTAAAGCATCTAGGGCTGCCAGATCTGCATGAGGTAAAATAAGTACACTTACGATTTGAAGTCTTAAAAATCGATAAAAAGTTTTTTACAAAATATACAAGGTATTAATTTATTTATAATTAAAGTGAAAAAACCCAAAAAAATTAAAATTGTATCTTTATTTACTATACTTACAATGAGGTAATTTTATTCAAGAAAAATATGACAAAAATATAATATTTTTTATTAAAAATTACAAAATCCAATTAAAGTTGCATAAATAAAAAAAAAACAAATATGCAAAAAATTGCATTAATTAAAAATGTAAGGATCTCTGTTACATGTACAATAAAGTGTTTTAATACTAACTCTCCGGTTTTTCTCTAGCAAACGTTTGAAGTGTTTGGGTTCAAAACAACGTGTTGCAACGTATCATTTGTTGAATTTTGACTCTTTGTTAAGAAGTTGAACTCGCTAAAAAAAATGTGATTACCACGTGTCCCTTTATTTTCCCAAAACAGAAATTCTACAAGAATCGAAAGAATTCAATAGATATTCTACTAATTGTACTCATTTGATACCATCAAAACGGCAACAACTATTGAGCAAAACGGCGCATATTTCACTAAAGTATTTTTCACGTACTTATATTAAAAAGATATTCAAAATCATCCTTAAACACACCAGTAACCATTACTATAGCACTAAATTCAAAATAACTCTTAGCATAAAATTAGTAAATGATATAAATAAAAAACTAATTATAACTAGTAAAAAAAGATTGAACTCATTTCGAATTTTAAACATTTTTTAGAGATATGCACTTTAATCTTTATAATTATGAGTTTTATTTACAGCTGGTTTTATATGTTAGTAATTCAGGGTTAAAGTTATAATAAAGTTATCTTGTATAGTAAGTATGTATATAATAAAATTTTAAAAATTTAAAAAAAAAATCAGTTTTGTTTTACAATTCTTCGAAGCCATTCATTTAACTTCTTAGGTCAGTTCCCGTAATTTAAATTTGTAAGAACTATCGAATACTTTTGCAAGGTTTTATTATAGTAGGGCAGTTCACGATCTCGTTGCATCGTTGCAAATGCAAAATAAACAGCTTTTACAAAAACAAAAAGCATATGTTGCAAAAGCTTTTCAATGCTTTTTGTTTTTGTAAAAGCTGTTTATTTCGCATATGCAACGACGCAACAAGATCGTGAACTTCCCAAGTATGTTTACACCCAAAAAATATTTAGTATAAAATTACGAATAAAATCTTTGTAGAAATACAAGCAGAGGCTATTCGTAGCATGTGCAAATGTTTTGTACATAGTACAATCGTTTGTAATGTTGGCCGAATGAAAAAAATTTTTGAATTCGTAACTTTGTACATTCTACAAACGCTAGTTTGTAAAAATCTATAATGTATAAATTTGTGAACTGAACGAACATTGTTTGATAATATACAAAGCGGTGGCTGTAGCGTTCGTATTTTTGTTCGTATCTTTGTAGATGAAACGAATGCGTTTGTAAAATATACAAATATTTCTTTGTACAATTTATAAACGGTCATTTGTATTATTCACAAAGTCGTTCGTAGGCTGAAAAGCACAAACAGCTTTGTAGAATATAATAATTGTTTTGTACATAGTAAGAAGTTTTTTTTGGGTATAGGAGAGCAACGACGAGAGTATGAAACATTTCCTGTGTACCGTAAAAAATTGCAATTTTGCAAAATCCTGCAGTTAGTCAAATGCTTAAAAAATGTCAAACTTTGCTGAAATTTTTAATTTTCATTTACTTATTTCAAGTTAAGCTCAAATTTGGACTAAGCGAATAGGCTTTTTGAAGTGAGTTAGACAAAACATTTAAATAAAACAGAAAAAAGCATCCCAATTTAACGTAGACAAAGTTCCAATAATGTAAAAAGTTATAAATTTATCGTAGTAATAACACATTACAGATTTGTTGATTAAAATACTTTTGTCATTGTTTATATGAAATAATTTTAATTGCATCAGTATTTTCTTGTAAACAACATTCGATATTTCTTCAAAATGACAGATTTCGATCCTTGTTCGACCCTTGTTCTACCCCTGTTCGACCTCTGTTCTGTCAAAAGTCCTATAAAAGAACCTTGTTCGGCCATTGTGTGTGCTTTGTTGAAAAATTATTTTCCATAGATAGTAAAAAAATTATTTCCTTTCTGTTTTTAAACATTTCGTCTCAGATGAATTTCTTTCCACAGCTCATATCATCTCAAATAACTGGCAATCCTTAACTTTTGGCCACAACTTTTTGTTCGGCGTTCAACAAATTAATTAAAACAAACAAATGAGAAACATTTACAAAAACTTGGTCAAGTCGCCAAAGACAATAGTAGAAAGAACAGCAGAAGCGAAAATATTACTCCCACAGCGACACAAGACAAAGGTCATATTCGAAAAAGCAAGCGGAAATTCGTCGACGCTATCTAAACAATTATTTATTGTCACATTTAATATGTTAATTAAGTAAATTAATTAAATATGTGTGCTCTTCGACGACTTGAGTGTGAAAAGTGTTGCCAGCGTAGGCGCTCAAGCATACACCCTACACTTGTGCACTTGACTGCAGAGTAGTTGTGAGCTATTCTTAGCTAATTTGAATGCCAAACAGGTTTCGAATGTAACGTTTTTTAATTTAACATTAATTCACGTAAAATCGAGTAGAAGAAGAAGAAAATAAATTAAATGAAAAGAATTGAGAAAAAAACGAATGTGAATAAAATGGAAAACGTTCAAAGGCTATCATAAGCAGCAGCACCTACACCATAAATCTTTGTTTTACGTACGGCACGATGAAGACAAGCAAGAAAGAAATAAAAAAATAAAATTGAAAATAAATAAAGGTATCTTACAACGTTGACCTTTTTTCCCAAAGCTAGCTAAACTAACCCAAGCTTGTGCTACTTCAACTATCTGCTGCTGTTTCTTATTAGTCTGCTGCTGCTGTTTCCACTACATTTGAGCTGGTTTTTGAAGAGTCTTTATTGCATGCAGCTCAGCTCGACCTCAACATCTTATAAGACATACATACATACATATAATAGTATTCAGACATGAATTCGCTTTTTAACATGGTCCAAACGCATAGCTTAGAAATATAAATAAACAAGAAATTCATCGTCATTGGGGATTGAGTATCTTTTCATCTTTGTAAATGCTGCTTGCTTTCCAATTGCCAGCAACCATAGCAAAAACAACAGCAACAATAAAAATAACAATAACAATAAAAACACGCTAGACTGACTGAGTGAATGAGCATCTTATGAAGTTGGACAGGTAGAGGTACAGTCGCTCGCACATACACACACACACACAGTTATGGCAGATTTATATACCTCAAGTTTTTACCTGTATTATTCATGAGCTGCTGTTGCTCTCGTTTTTACACAATTTAAATGCAACATCTTCTCAACATTGTAGCTGAACCAATAGTTGCCAAATTCAAATTTAATTAATTCCGATCAGAGATCGTTTAATTTTCGAGACTCGTTGCCTTCACACTCTCTCGCGTTCTCTGTACACTTTGTGTCCGAAATTCGACAGCAGCATGCTGCTTGCAATAATTTCCCTTCGGAATGTTTCACCAAGCTATGTTGCAAGCTCTTTGTTGCCAGGCTTTTTTAATCAACAGTGCCGCTGAAAAGTTTTCATATCCGAGAAGCTTGCTCTGATTTTAAAACTCTAAAGCACTCCCACAGCTGCTGCTGCTGCTGCTGCTGCAGCTAGCTGCATATAAATTTCAATTTGCTGCGGTTTTAATTTATATTAAATTCTACGGTGCAGAAAATTTGAATGGTATAACTCATTCTATTTAATGTCCTGCTCTGCTCCTCCCTTAACAGCCTTGAGGCAAAACTTCAAAATTACTTCGGTACGCTTTAGTTGGAGGAATGAACACACAACAATTTCGACCCAGATGGTGTCAACTGCGCTGCTAACTGGTAGCAGCAGCTGATACCAGTGATGTGATTTTACCCACTTTGCGGGATTTTTTTACCCCTTAAAGAGCTGCAGATATTTAAGGTTTTTTGGCTGCATTTTTTATTGTATAATTATTTTGAAAGAATACAAATATAGTATACAAAAGAATTGATTGACATGACTTCGTATAAAAGTTATATTCAGATTTTCTCATAATTTAGCTACATTAAATTTAGCAATATTATTATTTGTGGTGTACCAGTTTCTTCTCATATCGACATTACATTTTCCTACTCCGGTTTTTCTGATTTCAGTGAATTGAAATTAATTGAAAACAAGATAAATGGTTTTTACTGTTTACAAATGCAGACATGAGTGGATGAAGGTGATATGTCGTATTTTCGGATTTTCGATGTTCTATGCATGCATGAAGATATAATGTTCATTTAAACAATTTTAAACCTAAAAAAACCATGTTTGTGGCTATTTTAGAAAACTACTTCTTCAAAATTTTTTCCATAGTAATTCGTTTATTTATTAAATATAATCCTTACGAAACCCTCTACAATCTTTTCAACTATTTGGCTATTTCTTGCTTTTAATTTGTGAAGAAAATTTTTGATAAAATCTATGAAAACAAATTGAGGACTTGAGTCATTCATTCATTATGACTACTAACATAGTGTGACGAAAAAAAAAAAAGTTCAAATTACAAGAACCATTAGTAGAAATTTTCAAAGATGGACATTTTGAGAATCCATCGCACCTGGTCTGACCTCTCAATGTCCACACAATTTTTTTTTTTATAATAAATTTGTAAAATTTATTTGTTTTATGTGCGCTGACATTCATTTATGTTTTACAGCCATTTTTCTTTTTACATCGAAAACCAAATCCACTTATACTTATACCACTTATTTTAAAAACTAAACGGAACGTGTAGCGAAGCTTATTCTTGTAATTTTTGTAAATTTCTCAAAAAATATTTGTGTTTCTATCAATTTTATTTAAATAATGTGCCATAGACAACATATTTTTTCACGAAACTAAAATGCACTTAAAAATACCTTTTCATTGAACCCAAGAATATAGACATCGGTTGAAAATTCGCTAAATGGCGGCAATTTTAAACCTTTTTTTTTAATCGTAAAAAACTGATTCCCATATACATTTCTGCTACAATCCAAAATGCTCTCATTTCGTTAAACATAAGCCGATTTTGCTCATCTATATTTTGTTGGAAAGGCAACATGATAATCAACATGTTTCAGAACAGAATTTTGAAAAATTAAACCAACTATGGACCGATTTTTTTTAAGTGCACATTGGGACAGTATGCATATTTAAAATTAAGATTAGTGGCACACTCGATGTTGTTTTTTATGCAAGACCAGCGTCTATCTTTAATTCGATGTTAAGAACCAACAAAGATCCGCAATAAAAGGTTGTAAATTTTTGTTTTTGTAGTGATCTTCTATCGCTCGGCAAGTTTGGTGAAGTTTGGGCAAGTTTGGGCCTTGTTCGTCGCACTCTAAAGGAATTGGTGAGTGATTTTAGCTACACAGTTAAAAAGATGAAAGATCGCTACAAAAACAAAAATGTACAATTTTTTATTGCGGATCTTTGTTGGTTTTTATTTTTTTTTTAAATTTGTTTTTACTCAGTCATATTCTATGTTAAATTCTACCAAGTATAAGTGGATTTGGTTTTCCATTTCTAAAAAGGCAAATGGCTGTTTGCAAATTTGAACACATAAATTTTAAAAACATATTAAAAGAATTTGTGACAACATTGAGAGGTCAGACCAGGTGCGAAGCACTCTCAAAATGTCCCTCTTTGAGAATTTCTACAAATGGTTCTTGTAATTTTCTAGCGGTCACATTGTGTAATTCGATTCAAAATATTAGAAATGTAATATTCATTCAAATAATTTTTTTTTTTCAAAAACGGCTAAACGGAGAATTACGGTAATTTATTTGATATTAAGTCTTTTTATGTTTTATGATACACCGAAGAAAAATTGTTGGTGCTTGTTAGCCTCTCCTAAAAACCATTCAAGTCCACCGTGTTGACACAATAATGTGTCGTTTTTGTAAATCACACGTATAATATATCAAAATATATTAATAGGATCCATACTAATTCTAGAATACGAAGCTGTTTCTATTCTATAATAAGAGAAGAAGTTCTTTAATAACGATGAAGGGCTCATTGCAATAATATGACAAGCCACATGATTGAAATAATCGAATTTTAAGACTTGATAAATAGGTAAATTTCGAATCCATTCGAACCCCATTGCTAGATTACATTTTTTATAAACAAAACTAAATTTACTCAAACTTTTAGAATCGATTATTTCGAATTTTTGTTATGTGACTTATCATGTTCTTACAATAATTCAGTAATACATTTTATATGACATTAACTACACAGTCCAACAGCTTTATTGCAACACAGTGGACATGTTATTTTTTTAATTTTTGCTTAACAAAGATAGAATCTAACAAGTTTGAGTTTTTTATTTAAAATAAAAAGTGAAATGGCCATATAAAGTTGTCATAAAATAAGGGTTTAAAGTTTTACACAAATGATTTCTTCCTATAATCACTAGCCAATGAAGTGAAAAAGAACTGTACCAAATACGAAATTGATCGGTCAAGTAGATTTTGAGTAGTGTCCAACCGAATATTCGGTTTCGGTTACGGCCAGTTTCGGGCCTTTTTGTCGGTTTCGGCCATATTGAGGCCAAATAGCTGAAAATAGCCGAAACTTTTGGTAAAAATTACTTGCATCGGCCTTTTAATTGTACAAAGCAAAAATTATGAATTCGTTTATAATTTGATTTATCGTGTGTACGGAAAACATTTTGGTTTTTCTGAATGGTTTTTAGTATCGAAATTATGAGTTCGATATTATCATTTTCGATTTTTTTCATCTCAACTGCAATTAATATTAAAGTTTTATAGGTACTGAAGCCAAAAATTGATAACTAAATTTCTGAACGAATTCTGTGTGTGTGGAATTACCAATTGAATGAAACCTTTTCCAAAATCGATGAAACCTTTTAAAAATTGGACAAAACTTTTTTCAAAACCAATGAAACCATTTTTCAATTGAATGAAACTTTTTTTCTTTCAATTTAAACTTTTTCAATTTTATTCAAACTTTTTTTTAAATTATATTAAACTTAAACAAATATTTTAAAAGTGATAGTTTTAATTATGAAAAAAAAAATAACTTAATGATTTAAGGAAGATTTTGACGTTCTATAGCTCGCGGAATTTGCAGAATCATGTTCATTATGTAGTTTGTGCAGTCGTTCAGTGAAATTTGTTGTACGCTTGTATTAATAACGTCAACGATCAAGGGCGTCCGCAGAACTTTTTCTAGGGGGGGGGGGCAAAGGTGTGCACATATATGAGAATGAACGTGAAATGTTACCTATGTAATTTTATTGTTTGAGATTTTCGGTGAAAATTTTGTGAACACTGCACGTTAATGCACTCCACATATGCAACATACTAATAAAAACAATAGATGCACAACAGACGACAAATAGAAAAAAATCTATTGTTAATCGTTAATCGCTGATCAGGGCTGCTTAAGGGCTATATAGACTGCACAGACTGTTTGCGCAAACAAGACTTTTTTTCTCGTCATAGCGACGACCATACACTTCACAGACTTTATTTTTCACATTTTTTCGCAGACTTTTAATTTCTATTAATTTTTTCTTTTCTGCTTTCATTTTTATATATTTTCCTTCACAAAAAGTGATTCACAGCTTATTCTATGCAGTGCATACTTTCAATTTTAGGGCTTTATACATAACAATGAAACTAACAGGAATAGAAAAAATAATATAGTATCATTTAAAAGAACAAGATGTTTAATTTAATAAATTAACTTAATTTATTGTAAAAGTATATATTAAGTTGGCTTAAAATTAAGAAACCAGAAAATACTGTTTAATTTTATATCACAGCTTATTTTATGCAGTCACTTGTCATTTATAAATTTTTCGTATTAAATAATGATATCTGATATTTTTATTATTTGGTATGATAGCCCTTGTTGTCCACAACAGATCTGAGGTGGTTTGGCATTGATGCGACCAGTTTTTAAGTGATAGTTGGCAAAATATTCGCCCACTTCGTTTTCAATATCTCTTTCAGGTGGTTTTTGTTTGAAATTTGATGTTTTCGGATTTTATTTTCCAATATAGATCACACATTTTCAATAACATTAAGGCCTGGCGACTGTGCTGGCGGCGTCATCAATTGTGGGCAGTTGTATATTAGCCTGGTTTGCACAATACCCGCTTTGTGCTTTCGATCGTCATCCTGGTAAAATCGGAAATTCAATTTTATACCCAGAACCTTTGCACTCTGCAACAAATTGTTCTTCAGGATCTGTAGGTACTTAGATTTGTCTATTGCTGTTTTAATAAACGGCAACTTCCCAGTACCAGCAGCTGACATTCAGGCCCAAACCATGACGCTGCCACCGCCATGTTTCACGGTTTGTTTTAAGTTTTTTTTGTTGACCTCGGTATTCGGTTTTCGCCACATATAGCACATACCATCTGAACCGAATAAATTGATATTCGATTTATCTGCAAAAATATTTGAATTCCAGTATTCTGGAGCCTTGGACATATGTTCTTTGTCGTAGTTGAGTCTGCATAATCTGTTTTTGGGGATAATAAACGGCTTGTTTCGTGTTACTCGGCCATGAAAGTTCTTTTTGCGCAAGACACGTCGAATAGTTTTAGCACTACTCTGTTTGCTCAGGTCAGTTTGATCTTCAAAAGCCATTTTCGGAGCTGAGAGTCTCGGATGAGCCTTTATCTTCCGTACAATATGACGCTCGTCGGTTGCATTAAAAATTTGGTTTGGTGCTTCTTTGCTCTTATTGTGCAATCAATTCTTATGGACGAAGCGCTCGATGATCTCTTGCACTTTAAAGGAATTGATATTAACCATTTCAGCAATTTTTCTCTGCGAGCTGCAATTTTTAAAATAGTATATAACCAATTCTCATTGTTGTAGCGTTGTGCGCGCTCCTATTTTAAATAATCAAAGAAGCAGACACTTGAAGCAATAAAATCCGACTAAAAAGCTAACACAAAGCAATTATAGAAATATAACGATGGCATAGCTAACGAAAGTACCGTTAGACAGCGCAGCATTATAGTACCGTAACAGAGAGAAGTGACTGCATAAAATAAGCTGCGAGATGAAATTAAGCAGTATTTTCTGTTCTCTTATTTTTTGAACATCTAAATATATGTATTCACAATTAATGGAAAACCTTTATTTAACTAGGCTTTTTGCTCTTTTAAATGACACCATATTATCTTTTGTATTCCTGTTAGTTTCGTTTTTATAAAGCCATAAATTTTAAAGTATGCACTGCATAAAATAAGCTGTGAGCCACTGTACGTCTTCACTGTATAAAACTTTCGGTATTATGGCAAGTTTGCGCAAACACAACCAAAACTTAAAATATTTTATAGCAGACATCAGCACAAACCTAAAAACAGCCAAATACACTGTCGAATAGAGTGCGCAAACACTTGTTTGCGCAGACAATCTGTGTAGTCTATTTGGCACTTTATGCAAACGTATTGGAGCGTGTTGTAGCGCTATACAAAATTGCTGTATGACCAATGCGTATAAGTAGTTAACGAAATCGTAACAAAACGTGACAAAACTAAGATTTTTACCACAATATTTAGATATTAGGACTCAGACTTAGAACTTTTTATTTTTTAAAACTTTTTATGACTAAATAACATATACACATTAAAAATAAATATTTATAGAATTTTTCCAGTCTAGGGGGGGCAAGTGCCCCCCCCTGCACCCCCTGTGGACGCCTATGTCAACGATGCTGTGCTCTGTGTGCAAGGTTGCGGACAGAGTGAACGCCGATTCAGACAGGCAGGCAGACAGGCGCAGGCAGTAACATGCAAAGAAACGAGATATAAATAACTTTTGTCTAGCTTGTTCACATAGTTTGCCTGCGCCTGTCTGCCGACCTGTTCGCTTCGGCGTTCACACTGTTTGTAACCTAAGTCAAATAATATTGCACGAGCGTGTCATTTTAATTTAGAAAACACTTTTTCTATGGGGTTTACCATAGGTGGGAATGGCGACAAAAAACTTCAAAAAACATGCGATTTGTAACGCTATGCCTTCCGCCTCTCTAGACTTATGTATCCGAGCATTGTTCATAATCAAGGCATATTAGCCCAGATACTATAAGACGCGACTGCGCTGCCGCCTTTTAGGAGTCCTATGTCAAATACAAGTAATATAAGCCCACAAAAACAAATAAGGGGATTTCTTTTAAATTTAGCTTCTTTACTTTTCTTAACATATTTTTTCCTAACTTAGCAGTTTTTTTTTGTTGTTTTATATATTGAATTTTTTTTTATTGCTGTGCTTGATGTGTTAAAAGAGCGAAATGTTGAATTTCAATTAACCCTTACTTAATTGAATAAAATATTTTAAATAATATAAGCATATAAATTGCCATTGGTTTAATAAAATTTTATATTTGCAAATATTTTTTTCCAAACATATCCAAAATCTTGAAAATTAAATGTAAATTAGTTGTGCCATTAAAAAATAAAATGCTCCTTTTTTGTTTTTAGTACAGAAGCCACATTGGTTATTGTCATTTCTTCTGTTTGACATTATACTCCCATGACTGACAGTTATTTACAGTAAGTGGATTAATATTATTTGTCCGTAATGAAGAATGAATTAAACAGACGTTCATCCCTACTGACTTTTTCAGTAAGTTTATCAGGAATTTACTCAGGAATTCTTGGAAACGATACGCATAAACTGTCACTGGTGGTGGACGAACTGAATGTGTCGAACATTTTTCGATTACTTAAGCGTGTTGCTGTTTTCGCTATAGTTGGAGCACCCGAAGAAGAGTAGGAAAGTATTCAAAAGTAAAATCAGACATGAAAGCTCTTTTAATAAAATTGTATGAAGGGGGAAAAAGGATCGATGATGCTGTTTTTTCTCAATAAAAAATATAATTTTTAAAATATTTGTTTAAGTTTAATATAATTTAAAAAAAGTTTCAATAAAAGTGAAAAAGTTTAAATTGAAAAGAAAAAAGTTTCATTCAATTGAAAAATGATTTCATTGGTTTTGAAAAAAGTTTCATTCAATTGGTAAAAGGTTGCATCGATTTTGAAAAAGGTTTCATTCAATTGGTAAAAGCTTTCATTCAATTGGAAAAAGGTTTTATTAAATTGAAAAATGCTATAAAAAGTATGCAATGCTTTTGTAATAAAAAATAAAATAAAAAATTTTCTCTTTTTTTGTTACAGCAAACTTCAATTAATTATTATAAACTTTAATATTCAAATAATGCTTTTTTCATATTTAATTTTTTTCTTATGTCTGTGAAAGTACTTTTGTTGCCTTTTAATAAAAAAACTGTTTGTAAAACTTAAATTTTCATATTAATAACCGTTTCGGTTTCGGCCGAAATATTATAAAATGGCCGAATATCCGGTATCGGCCAAAATTCCGGTTTCGGTCGGACACTAATTTTGAGAAATTTGAAACACAAAAAGATCACTTTTAAATAATGGAACTGTAAAACTGCATTAAAATTTTTTAATAATTTTAATTTTATAAAGTAACTTACACCATTTTATTCTTTATAACATTTTTCTTTTCATTATTTTTCGTCTAAGTGAGACCTCGAAGTACCTTGGAGCCATAGCGTCTGGAAAGATATAATACATCTTTATTAAATAATTATACTATTTCTAATACTATTTAGCAACGATTGGATAGAAAACAAAAAAGTTAATTTAGCAATAATCCTTCTGAAGAATAATCCTTCAGAGAACAACGCACCAGAAAATGTTTCAAGACAATCCGACAAATAATCGAGGAGTTTACACGGAACATACACAATACATAAATTCAAACAAACTGTTCCTCTTTATTATATTAGTATAGATTGGAGTGATTTTGTGTCATTTAAATTTTTTTTTTGGGGTATTAAGTGGAGTACATTGCGATTTCTGCACATGCTTTCGGGATTTTTGACTTGCATGAAAATCACATCACTGGCAGCGACTGCAACAAAGCTTCAAATGAAAGTTACATTCCCTTTGGGATCCATTCAAATGCTGTTTGTTGTCGTATTTTTATATTTTCTATTTGTTTCATTATTTTTCTACTGCCTGCTTTTCAAAGCTTTGCACCGACTAAAGTTGCAATAGGGCTCATTGCAGCCGCAAGCAACACCAGGCTGCCATCAGCAACATTATGTTATGTGCTGCTTACAAACAACACTTCTGTGCACTCTGACATTCAACCAACCCACCCACCACCTACTCATTTTGTCATTTATACTACTTTTGTCTGCTGCCTGCTGCTATTTTGCAAACTCCTTGCTGTTAACATCACAACTACTACTACAACTTCACTCCCGCCATATGGATTATGTTTATGCCACTATGTTTGTCTCTTTGTGTGTGTTTTCGCATTGTGTAGTATTTGTTTTTATTTGTGCGTGCGGTTGTGTAGCTTTTAGTCATTCAAATTCATTGTGTTGTGTTTCATGTAATTCTCGCTTGCTCGGCTGTTGTTGCCGATTTTGTTTCATTTTCCTCAGTTGCTGCAAATAATATTTATATCCCATTCACTAGAGCAGCAGCAGAAACAACTTCGTCCCAAGAAAGTACATTTGACAGTGGCGGCCGATAAAATTCAAACTTAAAGTTGAATGAATGTTTTGCATGAAAAATTGCGTGTGTTTGCGTTTTGTTTTGACTAGATATTGGTTTTTTTCGATTGCATAGCATTCAGATTTAAGGTTGTTTAGTTTATTGTTGTTTAGGTAAGCAAAAAGCACTTTAAGGTAGCCCTCGTGCCTTCACGGCAAGGCTTAGGAATACCTAAAGCCTTGCCGTCGTTAATTTTCTTTTTGGAACATTTATTTATTTGATTTAATCATATGTTTTAAGGCCTTCTAAGCTCAATTAAAATATGAGGCCGCTCTCAAATCGTTTAGAAGTAATAGGGATCCAAAGTGGTAAAAGTTGGCCAGAAAAACTTATGATTTTTTTATTTTCCAAAAAAACTAATTATTATGGCTATCAAAAGAAAGTTTATGCGGTTACCTATTCAACGAGCCATATATCTCAAAAATCAATGCATGACTTTTGAAAATATAACTTTATATATTAGGATATATACTAGGGTTTATGTATTTATATATACTAGGGAGGGTCAAATTTTTTTGCGATGTTGACCCCACCCTAGCGGTGTTCTATGAGTTATTTTAAGAAACTTTTGCGAAAAGAGTATAGATTTATCTTGAAATCGGAGCCTCTCACTTTTTCATAATAGGTTTTTTTTCAATAATTTGGTTTAGTAATTGCATTAAAAAGGCGAATAAATAGATTTTTGTATATATATATGGGGGTTTTTGGGGTAAATGAATAAATTTTTTACATTTATTTTTATTTGTGAGATCCACCAGAGAGCGCTTTGCTACTATTTTTGCGTTTTATTGCTTCTTTTTGGGAACAATTGCCGAATTTGTTGGGAAAATAGACGAATATTTGACTTTCCCATATTGCAATTGCAATTCCAAATTTGAAATATCCAAAAATGGTCAGCGTTAAAAATAAGGACAGGTACTCATACATAATCTATGTCGATTTTAAAGTAATATGAAATCAACACATTATACGCAATATATTATATACATATACAGTATCGGACAAAACATTTGCAACTCGTTACGAAAATAAGGATTTCGATAAAAATATAAAATATTTTACAGTGTACTATTATTTTTTTGCATGTAATTTTTGTTTGTAATTAAACCATCAAGCGTAAATATATATTTCATGTTCCTCTCTTAAATTGCAAGATCTTCTCTTAAAATTCTAATCTCATAAAATTCTGAGTGAGACAAAACATTTGCAACTCATATGCAACAACAAAAATCCGTTACTCCAACAGATAATTATGCAGAACATTCCAAGTTCTAACTAAGTTGGTGAAGTTTTCAGGTTAGTTGTAAAACAATTTTGCAAGAAAGGTTGTGCAGCCACATAATAAAAAAAAAAGAACTATTTCGAAAAAATGAGTCCAAACAAATTCGGAAAAGCACTCCGTATGAATATAATTAATGACTTTAATAGCGGACTTTCCCAAAAAGACATTTCAGAAAAGTATAAAGTGCATAAGTCGTCAATTTCGCGAATTATATCTCGGTATCGTAAAACTAAAAAAATTGATGTGGAGCACCATGGAGGTCGCCCACGTAAAACGACACGAAGAGTTGACAACTTGCTAGTGAGACATGTGAAGAAAAAACCTTTTGCATCTGCTCCACAACTTGTCGAAGAGTACCAGTTGCCAATTTCTTCAAGAACTGTGTGTCGTCGCTTGGTTGATGCTGGCTTACCTTCTTGTCGCCCAGCCAGAAAACCTTTGATTTCAAAGCGGAACCAAAGCAAACGTGTTCAATTTGCAAAAAGACACCTTAATTGGTCAGTTGAACAATGGAAATCGGTCCTCTTTTCGGATGAATCGAAATTCAATTTGATTGGCAGTGATGGCCCAGGGTTAGGCGACCCAGAGGAAAACGACTTCAAGTATCGTACTGCGTCAAAACTGTCAAGCATGGTGGTGGGCATGTTATGGTCTGGGGATGTTTTTCGGATCCAGGAGTAGACCATATTTACCGCATTGACGGCATTATGGATCAGCATGTATACAAAAGTATATTAGAGACCGTGATGATGCCATTTGCTGAATGGGAAATGCCATTGCGCTGGACGTTCCAGCAAGACAATGATCCCAAACACACGTCTAAGCTTATAAAAACTTGTTTTAGCGACAATAAGATTAATGTTTTGGAGTGGCCCGCGCAATCCCCAGACCTTAACCCCATTGAGAACCTTTGGGAGATAGTAAAACGCAGAATAAACCATGAAAATGTGAAAAATTCGATAGATTTTTTTCAACGGATTCAAACGGCCTGGAATGAAATTCCGATCGATATTATTCACAACTTAATAAGCTCAATGCCACGTTGCTGCAGGGAAGTTATAGCAAATAATGGATTCGCTACTAAATATTAATTGAAATTAATATTTTTGCTCAAATGTTAATTAGTTGCAAATGTTTTGTCTAGTCCATCTATAGATTTGATGTGAAGTAAAGTTTTTATTTTTTAAAGAAGAACATTCATTTCATGTTAATTGTCTCAGTTTAACAAAGTATTAAAACATGTTTGTTACTTTTCAAATCAAATAAACATTATTTTTCAAAAATATTTGGATTTTTTATGATTTTTTAAGAAATGTTTCACAGTTGCAAATGTTTTGTCCGATACTGTATATATGATATGTAACTGGAAGTCCAAATTTAATGAAAACAATAAAACAATGTATTTATTTCTTTTTAATAGGCGGCCTTCGGCCCCTGCTTAGGGATTACAGCCCTCAGTGATTCCAACACCGGCTTCAATGTCTACAATACTTCTGAATATAAATTAATTTTTAATAATTATCTAGTGAACTGTCAAGTGCGCATAATACGTAAAATGATATATCTTCAAAAGCAACGCCTAGATTTTCAAGATAGATGGCTCGTTGAATAGGAAACAGCATCACCCTTCTTTTAAAATCATAATATTTAGTTTTGTATTAAAATAAAAAAAAAATCACAAGTTTTTTAGGCCAAATTTTGCAATTTTTTATCCCTATAGTTTATAAACGACTTGAGAGTGGCCTAAAATTTTTACGGAATTGAACTAAAGAAATCTTTATACATTAAATTTAATCAACAATGTAGCATTTGAGTTTCCGTTCATCTTCAGTTATGCCTTCTTTTTAATTAATAAAAACACCGGGAAGAATTTGTTTTTTTATATATTAGTATTTCAGGTTTTTCATATAATTTTTCAGGTAGTTTTTTTAAATTATGATTTGCTTTGTTCAATGTCATATTATGTTTTTGATTTGGCATTGTATGGCATAGTCATATTTACATAGGCATTTTTAGAAAAATATTTCTTAAAATTGTATTAAGATTTTTTTTGTAGTTTTTACTTACAAACTAAAATAAAATAAGTGCAAAGTACTGAAACACTTTGCTCTACAAACCTATTTTAGATGAAGAGATGCGACATTGTGTAAAATCTCAATATTTATATGCAATGCACAATGCGAAAAACGGAATCTGTTCATCTTGGCACGTTCGCGCAGAGATTGCAGGACACTAGTGGGTGTACTCACTGGTCACTGCATGGCGGCGGCCCTATTGAAAAAGCTGGGAATCCCCACAGATGGCAACTGCAGGAAGTGCAAGGAACCAGGTGCGAAGGAGGAGACCCTTGATAATCTACTATGCACATGCCCCACCCTACTCAGATCAAGACTAAAATACTTAGGCACATCGACATTCCTGTAACTGAAAGATGTAGCCAAAATGTCTCTCGAATGCCTCCTAATGGCCACGAATCCCTCCTAATGGGTTTTTCGTTTCTACCAAAAAATGTTTTCAAAGCCCTCTTCTATTTTTGTGTTCGATTCTAAAATAAGTGCAATATGGTTAGAAAGTTCTGTGTCCGTTTCTTAAAACTTCACACTCAAATAAGGCAAGAAAAGCACATTTTCTGCCCTGCGAAACGTTGTCAGGGGAGAAGGTTGCCCTGAAAATCAGCTGAGTGCTGAATACAACAATGTTAAGAAAAGCGTGTGTTAGACATAGATAGACATATATATACACTTTTATTACGTGTAAATTTGACATTTTGCTTTGGTAAAAATATTTTTAATGAAAAAATGGCAAGTTATAAAAATTGCATTATTTAAGTTTAAAATTCTATAAGCGACTTTTTGCAGACTTCAGCGTCATCATCGGACGGTGAGGAAGCGTCTGTAATGTTGAAAAAAAGAACAAAGAACGCATGTAAAGGATTTTGTGGTGGATGTGGTCCACTTATATACTGATGCTGAGGTAACACATTTTTGTCGAAGGATTACTAGAATTAATTGCTATTTTTTTCTTGTTTTCAATTTGAAGTTTAAAAGCCACTTTAAGATGAATCGTGAAAGTGCAAACTACTTGATTGCAAAATATTCAAGCAGCTCTTGCTATTTCAAAAGGAGGTACAATGGTGGAAGAGCGGAATTCACTTTCGAGACTCAAATGTTGTTGTTTTTGTGGTATATATTGTTTTTTATGAAATCGAACTACTTAGAAATATTGTATCTGATTGTAATTTTGTGCAGCAATAAAACTACAATCCGAGAAGTTGCCAACCTCTTCAGTATGTCGTTCTCTAGTGTACATGAAGTTTTCTAACAAGTTTTAACTTTTATGGTTGAGAATATTGCTCCAGAAAAGATTTCCTTTCCACAAAATGCTGCTGCCGTAGAAGTGATTGCTAGCCAATTTAAAAGTATTTCTGGATTCCAAAATGTTTTGGGCTACCTTGATGGTAGCTACATAGCAGTGAGAACTCTAAGGCACAAAATAAGATCAACATATGTTAATAGACACGATTCCATATCCATAACTATGCATGGTATATGTGATGCCAAGTTGAAATTTTTGGATGTTTTCACGGGTGTTCCCAGTAAAATGCACGATTCACGTGTGCCAAAGCTTTAATTTATTGGGAAGCAGCTGCCTAAATTGTGCTCGCCCGATTACCATCTCCATGGAGGCTCTGCTTATCCACTCCGGACTTATCTTTTAACAGCTTACCGTAACTACCGTAATCTAACAGTGGCTGAAAGAGAATATAATTAATAGTTTTGCCAAACATGCGTCAACATTGAAAATGCATTCGGATTGTTAAAATGCCGTTTTCGGCAGCTCATGAGGATAGACTTCCACAAAGTTGAAACAATGGTAAAATTTATAATATGCAGTGCGCTTCATTATATACATATGTATTAACAAAAATTACATTTTTGAAGAACAAGAAGAATGCATTGAATTAGGTAGTAATCAACTACAGATTTTGCGTGAAGATGTGAAGCCATGAAGAACTGAGCTGGGCGGAATAAAAAGAAATCAAATAAAGGCATTTTGAGTAACAATTAAATAAAATGAGATCATTTATTTCTTCAGTACGATAGCTGCTTTGCAGCGTAGTTTATAAAAAAAAACAACATAAAACGAAAAAATTTTAAAAAATTTATATTGAGAATGTAACAATGCAAAACGCTTCCGCTGCACTACTTTCCATTTCTCAATGTATTCAAAAGATTCTCTATTCTGTCCGCTCTTTCCATTTTTTCCTTGTGCCGTTTTTGTCTTCCTTCTTCTTTACTTTCTGCTATTTCTAGTAACGTTTCTTGAATTGTCTTTTGCTTCTTTGACTTTAGCACTTTTGGTACGACTCCACTTTGACATTTTTTTTTAAATGTTTATGCTGCTTATTTGGACTGCTGGCTCGATGGAATCGTCCAATTGACTAAATTTTTCAAGCTCATCTTCGAACTGCAGCTTTTGTCGCTTAGCGTCAGAACAGGTGCTATTATTTACAGCTGGTTTTTTCCTTTTCATTACAGTTTTAAATCTTTCCTCACATTGTTTCCAACTTCTTCCATTAAAATCAAGTGACATCTTTATCCACATATCTTACTTGGAGCGGAACTGCTTTAAGGGACCTATGTCCAACAAGTAAGATGCGTATTTGTCTAGGAGGAGCCTGGTTTCGCCTTCTGTCCATACTGCAATAACAAAAAAAAAAAAATCATAAAATACAACTTTAATATTATTAAAACTACAAGTTTATCCAAGGTACCAGTAACTATTTAGCTGCAATTTGCTCTTTCCGGTTCCATTTCTTACATTTTATTACTATAAGGTGCGTAATTTTTTATTATTTTCACAAATTAATCAGCTGTTTACTAAAACAGGGCAGTGTTTTGTGTTATTTTTTGAGTAGGCAAAAACATGCCTTTTTCAGATGTAGAAGGTAAACTTTTAAAAGCTTTTTCAAACTAAACAGCAGTAATCTGTTTATCGATTTGGCATAAGTTTACAGCCCATGCGTAAATAATTTTTTCTTAATTTTTATTAAACGTATATGAGCCTCCTAAATCCAAAAATTCAAAAATAAATTGTCGGTTTAGAATGGTTTAGGAGATAAAATTCCAAAGAACTCCTCAAAGCCAACAGTACTGAAAATATCACAATGAACAAATTTAACACGAAAACCACTGCTTAAAGTTATTGCTAAAAATACAATAACTGTAACCCTCTTAGATCGCAGTTCTTTATTTTGGTACATTTTAAGAGAATTTAAAAGATAAGAAAAATTCTTATTTAAAATCGCAGCGACTTTTAATAACAATTTTTCGCCTGTGGCGCTTTCTTTAATCATCGTTTAGGTTTCTATATAATTTACTATGTAAATATTAAAAAAATTTAATACATAGTAAATTTTTCGCCTGCGTTAATGTAACAGTTCCTTAATATTTCAAAATTTCTTATAAAAATAATAATATTTTATGGCTTTTAACTGTATAACTCACTCTGTACATATTTTAAAAATTTCTCAAAACTCAATCGTTTATGTAACTATTTAACTTTCTTCGTAAATACTCCTCCCTCATACATGTTACATCGTATATGTAACTAGTTACACCTTACTTACTTAGTAAATATTTGCAAAATTGTATTAATTTTATCAATTTATTTAAGAATCACAAGCATCGACATCGACTCCTTGGTCAATATTTCAGTTTTTTTTCATTTGGAGCCTTCATGTTTTTATAATCTTCCAATGGTAGTTTTTTCGTACTTGCATGAATTTTATCTGTCCAATACATTTTTAGAACTTCACCTATGCATAAAAATTAAAAAGTTTTTTGTGTACGGAAAAAGTCACTTTTTCAAACTTTCACTATTTTTATCTCTTAAACCACTTGAGATGCAACTTTTTCGCAGATTTGTATTAAGGGGCTCTAAATGCGCAATTGTATATGTCTAATGCATACTTAGAACTTCACTTATGTCTAAAATGTAAAGATTTTTTGTGTATGGAAAAAGCCACTTTTTTCAAACTTCAACGATTTTTTCTCCTAAACCACTTGAGACGTCTTTTTTTTTTTGCAGATTTGGATTAAAGAATTTTACCAATATAAACGTTTTGGAAAAAAGGCGTGGGCAGTAAAGTGCAATTATTCTATCGATTTTTCTTAGAAAATTAAAAAAAAATATTTTCTTACATCTTCACCCAAGTCTATTACATTAATTGTTAAGACTTTGCAACACATTTCTTGTTAAGGTCGCCACCACTGTGGCTCCATTAATCTTAACTACGACTCATATTACTAGCCTGCAAATTAATTCGACACCACTGTAGTAAACGCAGTTGCATACATCATCTCAGCAACAACAAACTGACAACATGCATCAGAGACCAACAAATTACAATAACAAAAGCAGCGAAGCGAGCAACTGCATAAATCTGGACAAAGTCATGTGGCAAAAAAGGGTGTAAAACAAAGTATGCAACACAAACTATGTTGCAGCAACATACCATCGAGTGAATGCACTCGTAAGTTGATGTGAAACATGCTGCAATTGCAGTAAATGTTGCTATAAAACTTTCAAATGTAGCCAACAGCCAAATGTTGCCTAGATAAAAAGCAGTTTAAAATGATGATGAAGGAAACATGTTGCTCATAATATTGTTAATGACGATGATGACGATAATGATGACGCAGCCAAATGCCAGCAAATGAATGGGAAGCAACACAAAACAAAAGCAACAACAACACTATGATACACAGCCGGTCGGTTGTCGCTAGCTGCTGCTGCTGTTGCTACTGCTGCTGCAGCTGGGTTGCTTCGTTGGGTTTGGTTTGGTTTCGGTTTGTTTTGACTTGGTATGGTTTCGGATGGTGGTGCGCGCTGGTGTTTGGCAACTTTTTGAACACACATCGCCTCAGTCGTCTAGTAACTGTTGCATCGTTCGTTGTCACATTCATTCGTTCGTACCGACGTTCGTTCATTCATTTCTATACTATACATAAACATATAGCTGAAGTAAGTCGTTCCTTCGTGTTGTTTAGCAGCAGCGGCGTATCACAAATGTAGATACAAAATTATACATATTCATACATAAATAAGTATTGAGATACAATAAACGGCAAAAGCGGTTGTTTGAATTCGTAAAAATATAGAGTGGAGCAAGGAAAAAAAAATTATTGAATTTTTTTTTGTTTTTGTGGATACTGCCTTGAGAAGAATTTCGCGCGCTTTTCTCCGCCACCTTAGTGTGTTCGTTGTTGTTGTTCTTACTGCTACAAGTGGGCGTGTGTAAACAAAAGTGTCCTTCACTGTGTGTATCCATAAAATACTAGATACTTGTGGCATCTACTGTGGCTGTGTAACGCACGTTACGAGTGCGCGATTTCGAATTTGGGTTCATTAAACTTGAGTGCGCAAACGTTTTGTCAGAGTTGAAAAGTTCAAAGTTCAACGTAGCCGCCTCTACCGCACACCTGCATACATACATATTGTGCAAAAAAAAAAGAAAGAATAAAAATATTTCATTAGCAAAAAGTTTGTGAATTTTAAAATTTTGTTTTGTGAAATATTTCCGCAATATCATCAAAATGGCGCATGGATTATTAGTTAAGGATTTGTTGCCAACAAATTCATTATTCACACCGCTCATCGCTTTTGTCTTGGTTGCTGCAATCTTAACAGGTGAGTCTCTCAACACCCCAAACGTTAGGTCATGACAGAAATATTTTACTAACTTTAATAAATTAATAAAAAATATCTTACTTGAAAACAAAGAAAACCAGTTTTTTTAGCATTTTGTGGTGATTATAAGCAAAAGTTGCTGCTGACACTGAATAGCTTTAAGCTTGACTCTTTTTTTTTAGTCTTAACATGCTGCCAACCTTTTGAGTTAGTTACTCTGCCTAGCTGTTGAGCTTAGAGCAGTTAATTACAAAATTAAAGAGAGGAAGAATGTAAAAAAAAATAATAAAAACAAAATTAAAACTAATATATGTGTATACAATAATAGAACCTGTTTTATGTAGGTACATTTAGTTATGTGTTGTGGCGAAAAGCTTATAAATACCAAGTCGTAAACGAACCCACAGAGCATGTTTTCTACTGCGCATGCCTGCTGTTTTCTGGCCGTTCGGTTCATAATGCAACGACTTTTGAGATGCAGCAATATGTTGATTATTAGTTCGTTGTATGCTTGTGGATACCTACAGCTGTTGTAGCTGGACTTTGTCCGGGAGAATTATTTTTGAGTTGATTATTAAGCTAGTTAAGCTATCATTTTATTTAGTTTGTTTTTTGTAGTTAGCATAATTATTGATTTTCGTGGTTATTGTATTACAAGATGGAATATTAACATGTTTCAGTTAATTTTACATCATGTGAGGATTAAAAAGAAGTTTTAGTGTAGGATTTGAGAGCCTTCACCGTCCTCGAATCGAATAGAAAACAAGTAAAATTCGCCAAGGTGGTATCACTGTTAGCGAACTTCACAAATGTGATTCGACTCAAACGTCAAAAACAGACGAATAGAAATATTGGTAGTGTCATTGTTCCCGAATTCAGCAAATGTGATTTGACTTTAACGTCAAAAATAGACGAATAGAAATATTTGGTCAGTAGCCGGCGAATTAGATATTTGCATAAAAATTTTGAGCAAACAAAAAGGAATTACTTGAAATAACTTGCTTTCTTTTTGTTATTTTACTATTTGTCTTTGATTTTAAACAAATTGCTATATATTTTTATGGAGCAGAATCCTAGCGTAGCAACTAGACTAGGAAAATTCGACTCCACAAAACAAAATCAAAAAGAGTCATGGCAAAGCTTTGCAGTAGAGCTAAATTCTCTAGGACTTCCTTTGAAGGAAAGGAATGGCGCAAGGTGTGCTCTTATTTAACACTTTATAAAAAAGATACCTACAAACTTAAATTTTAGGTTTGGCTGGACTTTAAGCTGAAGACAAAACAAAATTGTCAGCGATTCGGACGGAAGCAACCGAGACTGGTGGAGGGTCCAACAGACAGCACTGCCTTTCACCCTTGGAGTAGGCTGTCGATGCTCTCCTCAACTTGAGGCATGTTGCGGCCCTCAGTGGGCTTAGTTTTGGAGACAACACAGTCGACGCGACTGTCTCCCGCAACTGTCTACATCGTAGTCTAGACAAAGTTTCTGGTTCTTCATAATCTCAAAAGAATAGATAGAATAGTGCAGCTAATCATTTTATAATTTAGTATTTTAAAAATAAATAACATAATTTGTGACTGAAACTTAGCGAAAACTTTTATTTCACTAAAGTTTAACAGGGAAAATTAACATTATCACAGGTGGTCAGGAACTTCCGGTAAATTATATTTGTCTATAACACTGCACCATAGTCTGCATAAAGTTTCCATTTCCACAATTTTCTTGCCATAAATAGCTCAACGCTGCTTATTTATTTGTATTTATCGCGGCTTAATTGAAATTTTAGGTTTGACTTTTTACGTTTCAAAGCAAATTTTTATGTTTTCTGCTTTGGTAGCACCGTATCTAGGGCGAATAAGTAAGTTTGTAAAGAATGATACCACAAAAAGAAAAATTCGCCAAATGATTCAACTCGAGTGAAGCATTCAATTCGCAGACGGAGAAAAGGCATGAATCAACCAGAACTCGTTTAAACAAATGTTTTACATTCCATTTTTTATTATTCTCAATCTTATTTTCCCATAGGAAATTCTTAGAATGATTTATTGTTTTAAAATAACAATTATCTGACATAGCTTTAAGACTTTCTGAGCCAGGCCCAGAAGGATAGCCAAGAGTGATTATTTCTACCCCCTCTCCTTCCATTAGAGTCCAAAGGTATAAAATTAATCAATCCAAATGTGACAAATTGAGCCATTGTTCAAAATATTTAAAAAATCTTTCTAGTGTCTAAAATCGAAAGACGGCCTCGAAAGTCTAGTGGTATTACGTTTGACTGTTACCCAGGGGTCCAGGGTTTGAATCCTGGCCGGTCCTACACACAGAAAATAATCATAGTAAAATCAACTAGACACATAATGATTCTATATGTTTCCCCAATGATTTTGCTTCATAGAGGTTTATAGTAAAATCATTGTGATTTTCATGTTAAAAACGCAACAAATTTTTATGTTGAATCATTATGAAGTGATGTAAAATCATTATGATGGTCATGTTGAATCATTATGAAATCATGTAAAATCATTATGATGGTCATGTTAAATCATTATGAAATCATTATGAAATGCAGCTGAATCCTAACCTCAGTTTGAAATAAAAAGAGCTTCAAGTTAGTTTTATTTAGTTTTTTGTTGAAAAATATAAAAAAAAATACGACTTATAATTACAAAACATACCTCAATTTTTCTCCAACTAATCAATTTTTCTCGATAACGTGCACAAAGTCCTTTGGGTGGAGGGCTCCCTGTCTATCTTCCTTAGATAAGTACCTCAAACTTTCCTAGTCAACTGAAGCTTCTGTTTCTATTGAAAAGTAATACAGCATTTTGATATTATTTTGTTATAGCAACATAAGTCACATATCACATTACCTTGTTCATCTGCGTCGAAGTTTATGGATTCGAATACTTCCACTTGTATTTAATTTTCCTTTCACTTGTTTAACTTTTTCAGCTATTACAAACTATTTTAATTTTTACGAAGCTATTTCTCGCGATAAAACTTGTAATGTGCTAGAAGCAAAGAACTTCTTGAGTACGCAACATTTTTTTTTACATGATGCAATAATGATTTTACTAGATTTCATAATGATTCCACATGATATCATAATGATTCTACATGAAATCATAATGATTCTACATGAAATCGTGTTGATTAACTTTTTACATGATGCAATAATGATTTTACTGGATTTCATAATAATTTTACATGAAATCATAATGATTTTACATGAAATTTATTTATTTATTCTTGAAATACTAATGATACTATGATACTAATGACTCTGCAAAATTAATGCCAACACGTGTGATGTTACCATGTCTGTTTTTTTTACATGTTTCAATAATGATTTTATATTAAATCATAATGCTTTTTAATGAAATCATAATGATTTTTATGTCGCTGCCACCATGAAATATGAAATCATGTAAAATGAAATCAACAATGCATCACAATGATTTTACTATGCAAAATTTTTCAGTGTGTAAGCTTTAACATTTTTTTCCTTACTTCTAATCAAAAAATCTTTAAAACACATCAATAGGGGTATTCACGATTCAGTGCACTTGCCTGTGCCGTTGAGGACTTGAGGACTTGTGCAGTTGTGCAGTTAGGTTTTCGTGAACACACCACCATCACCATGTCAAAGCTGTCAACATTTTTCAATGCACACAAGTGCACAACTGCTCAAGTCCTCAAGTTGAAGGTAATAGTAGAAAAGCACTTGTGCAGATTTTTGACGTACGTACATTTTGTTTTTGTAAAGTGCACAAGTCCTCAAGTCCTCAACTGCACAGGCAAGTGCACTGAATCGTGAATACCCCTAATGTAAGACGAAAAGTTAAAGTTTGTGGTGGTAGGAAAGTTTTCGTAGAGTATTGGTTAGTATCTTGATTTGGCTCAGGCAAAGCCGCCATAACAATTGCCTCAGGTTAAATATCACATGTGAAGTCCTGGTGCTTACTCGCCTAGACTTGACGGTCAAATCTTTTGTTTCTTGGAGATCGACGCATTTAAAAAGGGGAAAGAACAAACTTGAACGTACCGTAAATTTTTGGGCAATTCGTTTTGTGTTCGTTCGTTGTACCGTTATTTTTAATTTTATTTTGGCGTCATCAGCGTTAACTTGAGAATAAAAAGTGAGAAGTGAAAGAAACAATTGATCTTCAACTATTGACGACTGTAAATTAAATAGTCAAGCTTAAAATGAAATATGCAAAACTTGACCGTCAAGTCTTGACGAAGGATGTGTGCGAATTGATCTAAATGCAACCTTCACTAAATAGTGTAGATAAGGCAGTGCTTCCTAATTTAGGGAGCATTTAGGTAGCTCGAGAATTTCCTAAATTATTTGGGAAGCACTGCCTAATCGACCCAATTTAGCTTTGGTCGCATTTACATCAATTCGCACTCAGCCTTAATACAAAAATGGTTTTGTTCGGCAAAGCGTTTTAGCACTCTGCAACTACTTAATAAAATTTTTCAAGTTAAGCTTGCAAAACATGTCAAAAAGACAGAAAAAGTTACCTTAAAAATTACAAAAAAAAACACACAATGCCAAAGCGCTAAGACAAGCGGCTAGAGACGATAAAATGATGATAATTTTTCTTGACCTTTTAGTATCTGACAAGTCCGTATGTTTGATTCTAATACTACTTTCATTGAAAAAATCCCTTTTCTTCAAATTTAATTATTGTAATCATTTTTCAAAAAAGTTCTCTACTCATAAATCCTTTTATAATTTAAAGAAAACATTTTTTCTTAAAATGCATACCTAAATATGACTATTCTCTGCAATGCCACATCTATATACAACATGCTATACAATATCATGCCCAAAATACGACACATCATTATACAACATTATTTTTAATATAAAATTAAAAGCCTAACAAAACCGGAAAAATAATACAAAAACCTGAAAAAACTAATATATATAAAAAGATAGTCTTCCCATCTTTATTAAGTGAAAACACCAACATAAAAGCCTAATCCTTGTCGTGTAGGCATCAAGCCTTCCTTAAAACGTTTTTCGATCACAGTTAAGTGGTCTCATCAGAAGGCTTTGAATAAAACTAAAAACCTGACCAACCTCTAATTTTGAATGCTACGCATTCAAAATAAGCTACTCTAATAACATAAAATAAATTTCACACAACACATTCCTGCAGCACATTGAAAAGTACATATATAGCACATTCATGCAATACATATATAGCACATTCATTCAAAGAAAAAACCTACAAAGTAAAACATCCTAGCAAAAAATTAGTAAAAACCTAAGTAAAAAACCTAAAAAAAATAAATAAAACCTAACAAATAATAAAGTTGGTAAAACCTGAAAACTATAAATAAAATATATTGCTCCAACAAATCCCAAAAAACGTTCCAAAATACGGCATGAAAATGAAGTGTTGAACAAACTCTTCAATTTTGGATCTAATTTATTTTAACTATTGTATGATTTTGGAACTCCAAATTTCGCGGAGACCAACTTGACTGAAAGCTCCTTGCTCTAATCGCCCAAAATCTTTAGTTTATTTTACACAGATAAACGCTTCTATTTTTCATTTCACTTTCTCAACGAAAAAATAAACCCGATTGCCCCTAAAATTTTAAGAACTGACTGTGTTACCATATATGAATAACCATCAATTCGTGAGTACATATTATCAGCACCATCTTCATGAGTACATATTTTATGCAAACAATAGATCGTTGGCTTAATATAAATAGAACCATCATCGAGATTATTTTGACGTTCGTTAAATCGAAAATTCGTTATATTGATCGTACACTATATTTTGAGTATAATAGACGTTATGAACCTCTAAAAATCGATTTTTTTTTTGCATTTTTTAACACTCTTTGTCCTAAAACCGCGGAAAAAAATGTATTTTCAAGCATTTGGTTTGTTTTGAACATACTCGAATATAGTTGTCAATGTTTTCAAATTTCTCAAGTAAAGATTTTATCAATATGTCGATGAAAGTGAGATAAACCTTTAATAAGATTAATGAACTTATTTTGTAAAATGCCCTTGCAAAAAACTCACTTTGGATTTTGTGTCTGGAAATTCCATTTCCATATGAATTAAAACAAACCCTCGCACTGAAAATTTCATTTAAAATAGATTGCCAGATAAAAAAATCGACCGTAAGTGATTTCGATCGTTTTACAAAAAAAGGCCATACATTTTTATAATGCCTTTAATTAGAGCTTTTGAACAAAATGTGATTTCTATCAACACATTATACATATGTATGTGTCATTTATATTATATTCGGTACGTGTACAGAAGACTACTAAAGAGTTATTGTAGCGATCAACGACACAACTATCTAGCCTGCTTGGTGGTTTTTTCTGTAAAAAACTTGTTGTTGGGACAACCTGTAGCTTTTAAAAAAAAAGATCAAAGAAACAAGGCGTGGAACAAAGTTTGGTCTTTGACCTGAAAGGAAAGGGACAGATTATTTAGAGGAATTGACTGGAACCATATGTGAATTATTGATTATAAGAAACAACCGTGAAAGACAATCAGAATTGCTTTTAACCAAGGCTATTGTTATGCCTTAACCTCGGCAAGCATTTCCAGTTGTGTTCGTGTCCTCAAATTCCACATTTTCCAAAATTTATTTGTGTATTTTTAGTTTTCCATAATTCGAAAATGTAGGAAAGAACAAAGAAAGTGAAATGCCCGAGCCCGGATCCGAACCAGGGAACTCTGGGTTGATAGTCTAGCACACTCTCCACTAGACTACAAAGGTCGAACTGTTAAGGAACTTAATTGAAGTTAGAATTGAATTCTAAAAAGAAAAATATATTTTTTTTAGCATTGAAGAGCTTATTGCAATAACTTGATAAAGGCCATCTTTAATTGAGGGGTCTAGATTCAAAAGTGGCCAAGTCCAAAAAAAATTTAATATATTTTGTAAAAAAAAAATTCGACAATTTCTTCATGTATACAAATTTTTAAGTCAAACTGAAAAATATTTTCAAATTTTTCCCTAATATAAATAAATTTTTTGAACCATTTAAGTTCAAAATAAGTTAAGTCCAACATGCTTAGTTTTTAAAAGTGACTAAGTCCAAGTTACTTAGTTTTAACATCAGCTTATCCATTATTTGCTAAGAAATAAGATTAGAAAATTCTTAAAATTTAAAATTTTTTAATAAATTTTATTATTTAATGATTTTTTATATACTTAGACAGCTTTTATATACATAAATATATTTGGTTAATTAATTTTATGATCTATTAAATTTTTACATGAAATAAATTGCGAGATTTAGATCAGCGATGCTCTTGAAAATTATTTGAAGAGTGTAAAAACAACAAAAACAACAACAAAAGCAACAACATCAAAAAATTTTTAAATCTGGACGCAATGAAGAATTACCAATAACACGAATGCTGGCAAGTCCGCGACAGCGAACTTTTATAATACACTGTAAAAATAATGAGTCAAGTAATTCCAAATGTTTCTTTTTTTTTTTTTGGTAGTTAAATACATTCTGATTTACCCAGCTTTAACCACGTGGAGGTTATCAGATATCCTTTTTTTATTTTTTATTTTTTGTTTTATAGTTTTTATTTTTTTTTTTTGTTTTTTTTTATTTTATATTTTCCTTTTTATGTTTGTTTTTTGTGAATTTTTCATTATTATAATACGTTTTTTTAATTTTATAGTAATTTTTATTTGCGTTAACCTTAAGTTTTTATAATTTTGTATTATCTTACTGTTTTGTTATTAACTAAACTGTTATATGATAAAGATTAAAATCCTTTTTCATCTTTTATTATCTATGAAAAATAGGCAAACTCCCAGTTTTCTGCAAATTCTTTTCTTGCCATTTTTCAAGGGTATAATATATATAAAAATAATTTATTCTGATGTAATATAAAAAAGTACCTACCTGCAAATATTCAATAACTTTTTCCCAATGTGTATTCGCACAACGAAAAATATAAAGGATTCGATGCATACTGTTATGCAAGAAATAGACGTTGCGACCGTTGGTACAACTCAGGTTGTATGAAAAATCAAAACATTTTGATTTTTTAGCAAGTTCTAATGAGATTGTATTGTCTGTGGGCAAAACGCACAACTTGATTACCAACTAAGTTGTAACAACGGATGCAATGTCTTTTCCTTGCATTAAAGTCTACAATGCGAATGCCAAAAACAGTGCAAAACAGCCGAACAGCTATCGATGGTTCGGAAGAACAAAATCAATAACATTCAATTGCAAACTGAATTCGGCGAATTACAACAATCATAAAAATATTGAAGTTGTAACAGAGTGGACAGAGTGGAAAGAGTTAGTCGCTGGGCATCGCTGCTTTATATCAAGTAAAAACTTACTTGATCTAAAGCTCGCAATTTAATACAAAAGAATATTTTTTAATTTTTATATCCATAATATTTTTGGTTTGAATGCGTTGAGCGTTGATTTTAACTAAAGTTACAAAATGGTTATTCATTGAATTGACAAAATATTAAGGTTTAAAACTTTATTTTTCATTAATATTGAAGCTCAACTTAAATTCTTTAATATTATTACTTTTCATAATAACTTATTCAAATTCTTTTGTGGTTCAAAACTGATTAATTCCACCTACTTTAGTTTCAAAAGTAGCTAAGTCAGTGCGTTGGGTTTTAAAAGCGGCCAAGTTCCTGTGTTGTTTTAGAACTGGCTAACTCCATTATATTTTTTACAATACTCTTTTAATTTAAAGGGTGTCCCAACAAGAGCGCAATTTTTAAATTTTAAATAAAACACAGATTTGTTAAAAAAAAATCGTGAAACTTTATTATATCGTAAAGTAGACAGAATGAGATAATGTATGGAACAATATATCGTGCAGATGGCCGCCGCGGCTTTGCTGGCATACACGCGATCTTTTAATGCAATTTTCAATGACCGTTTTGCATAAATGCTGCGGTATTTCATTAATGCAGCGTCCAATTTCCTCTTTTAAGGTTTGAGTCGTCGTCGGCTTATTCGCGTAAACCATCGACTTCAAAAAACCCCAAAGAAAAAAATCTAATGGTGTTAAATCGCACGATCTAGGCGGCCAATTCTGATCTCCAAAACGCGAAATAACACGACCGGGAAATGACTGATGCAGCAATTGAATTGTTTCTCTGGCTGTATGACATGTGGCGCCATCTTGTTGGAACCACATGCCCTCCACATTCATTTCTTCAATTCTAGGCAAGAAAAAACTGGTTATCATTTTACGATACCGAACACCATTGACTGTTTGCGCTTGACCTGCCTCATTTTCATAAAAAAAAGGTCCAATGATTCCTCCAGCCCAAAAACCACACCACACAGTGACACGTTGAGGATGCATTTGCTTCTCGTGAATCTCTCGAGGATTTTCCTCACCGCAAATGCGACAATTCTGCCTATTGACGAAGCCATCAAGATGGAAATGGGCCTCGTCACTGAAGATGATTTTAGCAGCAAAATCAGCATTTTCATGTTGTCTCTCCAATACCCAATTAACGAACTCCCTTCGCTGTCCATGACCATGGTCAGCTGGCTTCAGTTCCTGAGTCAATTGAACTTTGTATGCATGAAGATGCAAATCTTTCGTCAAAAGTCGCTGCATAGTGGATTTGGAGACACCAATTTGCTGAGCTCGGTGTCGAATTGAGGTGGATGGAGTTTGAGCGACATCATCACGTACAGCTGCGACATTTTCGGTCGATCGACCTGGTCGAAGGCGCGTTGTTGTCTTTACATCACTAACAGACCCAGTTTCGGCAAATTTATCCATTAATCTCTTTACAGTTGACTCTTTTGGAGCATTATTGTGACCCTAAATTGATCGCAATTTGCGAACTGTAGCCGCAAAACTTTCACCATTTTGGTAAAACAATTTCACAATGAGAATGCGTTGTTCATTCTTGTAGAGCTCCATTTTTACTAACCTCGTACCTTTTACTAGCAAACAATAACAATTGTTCAAATGTCAAACAATGACATTTCGAATGGCGCCAAATTTAAAAATTGCGTTCTTGTTGGGACACCCTTTATAAGCAATTTGCAAAAAAATTTTTAAAAATATTCAATACTATAACAATCATCTGTGTATTGTTTTACATATAAAGGGTGGCCGTTACAGTCAATGGCGGTCGTTATCGGGCCATGTTGAACGAATTTTTGTTCGCAAAAATTAAAGAGGAGGATATTGGCAACATTTGGTTTCAACAGGACGGCGCTACGTGCCACACAGCCAAAGCTACACTCGATGTTTTGCGCCCTGTTTTTGAAGATCGCATTATCAGCCGCAGAGCTGATGTCGTTTGGCCACCTCGGAGCTGCGATTTGACACCGTTGGACTTTTATTTATGGGGTGCCCTCAAAGATAAGTGTTACGTCGACAAGCCCAGGGACAATTGACGCTTTAAAGGACAATATTCGTGAAGCCATTGGTGAAATACAGCTGCACACAATCGATAATGTGCTTAAAAATTGGACCGATCGTGTAGGCTACTGCATGGCCAGCCAAGGCAGCTATTTGAATGAAATTATTTTCCATTATTAACCGGAAGTATTGTACTTTCAAATAAAAAAAGAAATTTAAGAAAATATCCAGTAGTTTTTTTTTATTGAATTTTAAAAAAAAGTTATTTGGCGGGCCCTGTATTTGAATGCACTGTATCAGTTTATGCGTATCAGTTTTTCGTGTTTTTTTTTTTCAAAACGTAACATGTGGGACCTAGTTAGTTAAACCTTTGAATTTGGGCTCGAGTGGAAAATCCACAAAAATTCATAAACTCCCGGTCGCGAGCCCAAACTTTTTCATTTCCTGATGAATTCATTGAAAAGATACTTTGGAAAAATCTCATGCAAAATTTAAACTTGAAGACAGTATTTTTTAGTTTTGACAATTTTTTATTAAATTAGTTACCTAGATAAGTCGCTAGACTAGTATTACGTAGATTTAGTAACACTTTTATTAATTCTACTCTCATCAATTAATACTGATAGCAATTTCACAGACCCGAAAATATTTTGTAGGAGTCAAAAATCCCGTCAAATTTCTGTTACATTTAACATAATAAATGATATTGTCAAAGATAGCGTATCATTGACAACGCCATTTATCAATATTTAACAAATTCAATTTGAAAAAATTGGAAGGCACAAAAGAATATAACGAAAAACTTTGTACATCAAAACTATTTGTTGGTGGTTTGTGAGCAGGTGAATACCATATTGCTTTAACCTCAATCAGGAAAAATGCAGTATGACAACAGCAACAAAACAAAACAAAACACGAATAAGAATATAATGATAAAATAACAACAACAACAAACGACAGTTTGAGTTAAACAAATGATTATTTTTACAACACACTACAAATATGTTATGATGATATCATTTTTATCGGTTAATGTTATCAGTATGCAAGAAAAGTGGAATATAAATAAAGAGTACAAAAAAAAAACAGTGGCGCCTTGAGGCAAAACAATAAAGCAGAGTTTGTACTTTATTATTTATAGCATTGCTTGGTATTGATTTTTTGAACTAAGCACTACAGCTTTAATTTTTATCCCTCACACGTTACGCCGCTGTTTTATATATTTCAACTCTTCGTTGTATTTTTATAGCTAATTTGTTTCTTAAAATAGTTAAGCGTAAAGAAAAATTTGTCATAACTGAAATGAGTTTTTGCTGCACCTGCTACCCTGGCTTTTATTGACTTACATACATTTATGACGCATGCTTGACTCATGCCAGGGTACGTTTTATATTTGATTTTCTTTTCATTAAAATGTTATGACAAATTTTAATTGTTTGCTTAGTATCGTTGAAACGTGTGTATTAAAATTCGAAAAAAAAAATAATAAAAGCTCACACCCACAACAATTGGCTCTGACTACTAAGATTCCTGACTCCAATGCTGACTCTAATCATAATCATAGGTTTTGCGTCTTGACTCATTTTCTTTGCTTAATTTCAAGTAAGCAAAATATTTAATTTTTCTAAGCACAATTTGTTAATGCTTGATTTTCACTATGTCATTTTTATGACGACACAAAAGTTTAGCACCTGAAATATCACCTTTATAAAACTAAAGAACATTTTCTGCATAGCTCCATTTAATAATTTATTTGTTTTTAATTTTCTAAGATTGCCATAGTAAGATGAAATGACAACATGTTGTTATTTTCAATTTTATTGACAACAACTGACCACTAAAAATGACATAGTGAAAACCAAGCATAACAATATAGTTAAATTGTGATGAAAACTTAAGATTACTCATATTTCTTTTATTCATGAATATCGAGTTATTTATCTCTTGGCATAGCATCTGTATGTGTCACTAACGTGCTTTGCCGTTATTTTTAGTCACAAAACTTTCGTAATTTTTTTGTAACTTTTTATAATTGTCGTCTGGAAATTATACAAACAGTGTGTTAGTTAAATAAGGAATACACCAACAAGCAAAGGTCACTTTCCGATTAGAATGATTTGGGGATATGTGAAGAGGACAGAAATTTAGGGCTGCCGTATTTATTTTATGCACGTTTAATTGATTTTTATTAATTTTAACAATGAAAAAAAAAATTCAAAATTTCGTGTTGGTGTTATTTTCGTGCTTATAAGTAATAAACAATAGACAGAAAATTTCTTTCTTAGAGCAAATAATTCAGGGCTGAATGGGTTAAATGGCATTCAAAATCAGGGAAAATTTATTTTTACGCCATAGCTTTACCATATTTCATTTAAACTTTTATAAAATTAGTATCAAAGGGATGATATTTAAAAGTCACACATGACGGCATAAATTTGTAGAGATAAACTTGACGGTAAGTTTTCTTCTAATACTATTATTTAGCCGATATTCAGTTGAGCCCGTATCCAAATTTGTCAAAATTTTGTCAAAAAGTACTTAGTAAAATTAGATTATATGCTAATTTCAAGTCATTTAAGTAAGTTTTGTGTAATTTTAACCGATTAAATCATTTTGATAAAGTCATTTTGTATGGGAGATAGACGTGTTTTATTAGATTTTGCCACATTTCAAACTCTAGAGTTTATCTTAAAAATCAAAACTTATCAGCAGAATTTTAAGCCATTTTAATTTATTTTTGTATAGCTCTCTGAGATTTAACCATTTTAATAACGTCACTTTGTATGAGAGGTAGGTATAGTTTTCATCGTATTCACTCATTTTTGAACTTGATCTTTATTTTGTAGATAGAAGCTTCAATTTTCAATTTTTTTATGATAGCTTCAAAATTGTTATAGCAGAGAAAACGACACACAAAGATGGCTTAATTGACTTGAATCGATAGGTCAATGATTTTTTTTTTTATACATGTCAACAATAAAAATTACATTTCATCCGAGGAGTAGGCCATCAACGTGGCATTTTTCATTTATATTCATTCAAAAAGTCCAAGCTCTATGGAGATTGAGAGAATGAGGCAAAATATGAATGACTCACTCCTTAATGATCTAAAAAAAAACCTCCGAGTGGAGTCTTGCTAATAGAGTAGAGTTGAGTAGAGTTGCTTTCTCTTATTTTTTGTGTTATTTTTTATTATTTAATTAATTAAAAAATAACTATGTTCTCAAATTGTTAATTTTTAATAACCGAAACTATTACTGTAACCAATTAGAAAATTTTCTAAGATAAAATGTAATATATTTTGTATTTACTTTCAAAATTTAGTGTTATTTCTAGCATAAACTGTGACGAAAAACATTAATATTAAACAAACCAAAAAAGCAAAACAACCATTTCATAAAATTTCAAATTCATTTTATGCCAACCGCAGTGCTTGACAGACAGACAGACAGACAGACCAACATCAAGTCAAGACACGAGAGGGTTTCTAAATAAAAAGTTGTAAAACATAAAAATTTTCCATAAAAATAAACAAATACTTGTTTTAATTTCATGCTTAATATTCGTGTCAAATGCAAAAACGTTGTATAAATTAAACGCTCAGCAACAAAAACCAAAAATATAACCATAGCCAAAACCTTAGCGTAGAGTCGGTGCAGACAAGTCAAGAATTAAAAAAATAAAATAAGGCAAAATGCAAAAATCCTTTAAAAGCTCAAGTACCTGGAAGCCTTTAGCGGTTAGTTTTTTTGTTTGTTTTTTTGTTTTGTCTTCATTTTTGTATTTTTACTGCTATTCTTAGTCTGCTACTGGTTTTTTTTTTACATTTTGCGCATGAAGGCGTTTTTGTTTGAGGGGCTATAAAAAATAAATGTTGTTGGGAAAGGGATTAGATAGGGCACGGGGAGGGGACACTAGGTGTTCTCTTGAATCTCTCTTATAGTAAGTGTTGGGTAGGAGTGTGCGGGGAGTTGTTGGGTCAGTTGTAGCTTCTGTCTTAGCAACATTTTTCTTCTTTTTTTTATGCTAGCGTTGATTGTCTTGAGTGGTTTTATGGAGGTTTTTTATATTTTCATTTTCATTTAGTTTCATAAAAAAAAACTTTGGTTAAAAAAGCTAACGAACCTTAAGTGATGTTTACGTCTTCGTCTTCTTCGTCATCGTCGGTTTTTAACTACTTTCGGCTCACACTTTGCCAATTTTCAGTAGCAAGATACTAATTTTTTTTTTTGTTATGCACATTATTCTTAGCTACACTTTTTCTTTTTGCCCTCTGTTTATTCATACTTTTGTGTCGTATAGTAACTAATATGTGTTTGGTTTTTGTTTTTGTTGGTATTTTTTATCTTTTTCGTTTCACTTCGTCGCGAGCGACTGTTGAGTATAAATGAGTATGAATGAGTGCGTCATATTCTGGCGATAGCATTTTTATTATACATAAAAATGTGCCAATTTTATTGTTTTTTTTTTAAAAATTGTTTTGCTTTTATATTGGTATCGCTTTTTTGAGTTAGTAATTTTGATTTATGCCATTAATCAGGCTGAAAAACTGTTGCTAGTCTATAAAAGTGGAATGGAAAGAATATATGACACATCCTTTATTTTGATATTACAAATGAAGATTTATTTTTTTAATTTTCAGGAAAGGTAGCGAATTGATTCTTGTTACTAGTTTCACCATTTCCAGTTGCAATTCGGAAAAAATCAATTCTGAAATTTCATTAAAGTTCAGACAATATCAATTGAAATTCAGAAAAGATCAATTGAAATTAAGAAAAAGCATTTGAAATTTAGAAAGGATCAATTGAAATTCTGAATTATTTTTTAAGCATAGAAGAGATTAAATTAAATTCAGTATAGACCAATTGAAATTCATAAATCTCTTTGAAATTCAGAAGAGATCAAATAAAATGAGAAAACCTCAGTTAAAAAAAAAAAATTGGCAACGATCATTGCCATTATCATTGCAACTAACATAAACATTTGAATGTTTTAAACTAGTACATTACCATTACCATTACCACTAACATAACCAGTAAGATATTTACAACTAGGACGTTACCATTACCATTCCACTAACATAATCATTAAGATGTTTACAACTAGTACATTATCATTACAATTGCCATTACCACTACATAACCTTAAAGATGTTTACAACTAGTACATTACCATTACCATTACCATTACCACTACATAACCTTTAAGATGTTTACAACTAGTACATTACCATAACCATTATCACTAACCATAACCATAACCATTGACATTACCACTACCGCTTCCATAACCATAGCCATAACCATCACCATCAAAATTACCACCACCACCACCATCAACATCACCATTACCATTACTATTACCATTACCATAACCATAACCATCACCATCACCATCACCATCACCATCACCATCACCATCACCATCACCATCACCATCACCATCACCATCACCATCGCCATCACCATCACCATCACCATCACCATCACCATCACCATCACCATCACCATCACCATCACCATCACCATCACTATCACTATCACTATCACTATCACTATCACCATCACCATCACCATCACCATCACCATCACCATCACCATCACCATCACCATCACCATCACCATCACCATCACCATCACCATCACCATCACCATCACCATCACCATCACCATTACTATTACCATTACCATTACGATTACGATTACCGTTACCATTACCGTTACCATTACCATTACCATTACCATTACCATTACCATTACCTTTACCATTACCATTACCATTACCATTACCATTACCATTACCATTACCATTACCATTACCATTACCATTACCATTACCATTACCATTACCATTACCATTACCATTACCATTACCATTACCATTACCATTACCATTACCATTACCATTACCATTACCATTACCATTACCATTACCATTACCGTTACCATTACCATTGCCATAACCATAACCATAACCATAACCATAACCATAACCATAACCATAACCATAACCATAACCATAACCATAACCATAACCATAACCATAACCATAACCATAACCATAACCATAACCATAATCATAACCATTACAATTACCATTGCCATAACCATAACCATAAACATTACCATCACCATTACCACCACCACCACCATCACCATTATCATTACCATAACAATTACCATTGCCGTTATTATTATCATTACCATAACAATTACCATTGCCGTTATTATTATCATTACCATTACCATTACCTTAACCATTACTATTGATATTTCTTTTACTATTATTATTACTATTATTATTACTATTTCTATTACTATTACTATTACTATTACTATTACTATTACTATTACTATTACTATTACTATTACTATTACTATTACTATTACTATTACTATTACTATTACTATTACTATTACTATTACTATTACTATTACTATTACTATTACTATTACTATTACTATTACTATTACTATTACTATTACTATTACTATTACTATTACTATTACTATTACTATTACTATTACTATTACTATTACTATTACTATTACTATTACTATTACTATTACTATTACTATTACTATTACTATTACTATTACTATTACTATTACTATTACTATTACTATTACTATTACTATTACTATTACTATTACTATTACTATTACTATTACTATTACTATTACTATTACTATTACTATTACTATTACTATTACTATTACTATTACTATTACTATTACTATTACTATTACTATTACTATTACTATTACTATTACTATTACTATTACTATTACTATTACTATTACTATTACTATTACTATTACTATTACTATTACTATTACTATTACTATTACTATTACTATTACTATTACTATTACTATTACTATTACTATTACTATTACTATTACTATTACTATTACTATTACTATTACTATTACTATTACTATTACTATTACTATTACTATTACTATTACTATTACTATTACTATTACTATTACTATTACTATTACTATTACTATTACTATTACTATTACTATTACTATTACTATTACTATTACTATTACTATTACTATTACTATTACTATTACTATTACTATTACTATTACTATTACTATTACTATTACTATTACTATTACTATTACTATTACTATTACTATTACTATTACTATTACTATTACTATTACTATTACTATTACTATTACTATTACTATTACTATTACTATTACTATTACTATTACTATTACTATTACTATTACTATTACTATTACTATTACTATTACTATTACTATTACTATTACTATTACTATTACTATTACTATTACTATTACTATTACTATTACTATTACTATTACTATTACTTTTACTATTACTATTACTATTACTATTACTATTACTATTACTATTACTATTACTATTACTATTACTATTACTATTACTATTACTATTACTATTACTATTACTATTACTATTACTATTACTATTACTATTACTATTACTATTACTATTACTATTACTATTACTATTACTATTACTATTATTATTACTATTACTATTACTATTACTATTACTATTACTATTACTATTACTATTACTATTACTATTTCTATTATCATTTTCATTACCATTTCCAGTACCATAATCACTACCATTATCATTACCATTACCATTACCATGGCCATTGCCATGGCCATTACCATTGCCATGGCCATTACCATTGCCATGGCCATTACCATTATCCTTATCATTATCATTACCATTACCATAAGCATTACCATTACCATTATCATTATCATTATCATTACCATTACCATTACCATTACCTTTACCATTATCATTACCATTTCATAATATATCCATAAATTTCTTTTTCTATCTTTTCTTATTTGAACTGATCTATGCTCAATTTCAAATTGAACTTAAATCCTGAATTAAAAACTTGAATTCTTTGCTGAAATTCAAATGATTTTTTCTGAATTTCAAATACCTCCTTAAAATTCAAATGAAATTTTAGAGTTTCAAGTGATATTTTCTGAACTTTTTTCTGAAAATCGTGTAAAGTGAGAAGCAATGAAGAACTAGAGGTATAGAGAACCATAATAATAAAAAAAGATAAAAAGTATCTTTAATATTATTTATAGTACATAATACATACATAATATTATTACAATTACTATTATTATTATCATTACTATTATCATTGTTATAATTATGGATATTACTATCTAAAACCCTACGCTTTGCTGCCACTTTTCCTTATCGAACGCCCATAAAATGCTATCAGTGAAACTGCATGTGTAAACTTAGGTCAAATACTGAATTCCTAGGCTGAATTCATATCTCTAAAGTTATTCTATATCACAAATTTGGGTTGTATGGGAGGTGCCACGACCCTTTTACAACGCCCATAAAATGTTATCAGTGAAATTGCATGTGTAAATTGAGGTCGAATACTGAAATCCGAGGCTGTGCGACCTCTAACTCCAAAGCCTTTCGATATCACCAATTTGGATTGTATACATAAAATAAAATGAAACTGAAACATTAATTTGTTAAATTTATATTATTTATTAAACAATTTATATAAAGATGAATCGTTCATGTTTCCATCATTCTAAAAATTTCTAACCCACATAGTAGGTATATTTATGTATTAACTTAAGTACTCTCGTCAAATTATATGCTTTTTAAACCTAAATATCCTAGAAGCGTATCTCGCCTAACTGTGCATTCAAGGTACAGTCTGCAATACACCACCCGCTCCTTTCCGTCATTCATATTACTCATCTCGCATGCATGGAATATATTTTTATGCAAAAACACTAAAAGCAGTCAAGTTTGGGTTGAATAAACGTGCACCTAGTTACACAGACATGCAAATATTTATGTCTATATGTATATCCCAGTTTGTAACATGTGATTAAAAATATGTATAAAATGCTTTTTGCTTGTAGCATTATATTTTGTTGCCGTTTTAATGCTCTGTACTGTACCGTGTATCCTCTACTGTGGTGTTTCCGCAACCAAATGTTTTTGCGACGCACACGGAATATCCAATAATTTACTTGAATATTTTCTTTTTGTCCTCCCCAGACATTCCCGAAATGATTGTCTGTAGTAAGTAGAAATTTTTGTGAAGGAATAAGTATTGCAGAGTCCTCATTAAAATGCTGTGCCTGATTTTTGCTTTTTAGCAATAAAGCAGCATACTTTAGCTTCTTTTTGCACACGCTGATTGTTTTTGCACCTTGTTTAAAGGTTTGAAGCATTATACGTTTATCATTTCAAATTCTGTTACCGTACCTGTTGTCAAGGTAAAAAGCTTTAAGCTTTTCTTACCGAATACTGCCTATGAAGCAGTAAATAAGAACTTCAGCTGAAGAGTAAGCTACACTTGAGGCCAATTTCTAGTTTGCTACAATAAAGTTCCATAAATAAACTGTCAACTGTCAAGATTTTAGAGCTTAATAAGGATAATAATTTTATTGCAGGTAATAGGGAATATAAAATAGTTATCATTTTAAAAGATAACTATACAGAAAAAAAATGAATGAGTAAAATTTATCATACTCAATTCAAACATCAAAACTTTGTCTATACATTTTTTAGTAAATTGTAAAGTCCTATTGTAAATACTTGACTTGACTACTGTTTAACTACTCATACAGGACTTGCTTTTATAATGAACTGTCGTCAGAAAGTAATGTCTTATCTCGAAATAGTAATATTTATAGCTATTTCTGAATCAATTTAGTTAAACCATTCAAAAAATTAAAAAATATACTTCTGTAAATGGAATAACTCATAAAAACTGCTACTCAATAGTCCGATAGACCGGATTTGCTACGATTTGCGAACATGAATTCGATTATCCTATAATTGTTTGTTTAAAATTCTTTAAAATGTTGCGGTTAAGCAAATTTATAATTCTCAAACTATTTGTAAGAATTTGTAAAACCGGTTATCAAACTTTATTTACAATTTTTATATATTATATATTATCAAATCAATGAGTTAAACTACATTTAAATATTTAATTAAACTTTATTAATATTTTTTTACTTTTTATGCTCTCACGTCATAAAATTAACAAAAAACCTTTGCACATTAACCCATGTTGTAGCAACCATCAAACAAACTTAAATGTCAAGATTTTTCACCATGTACAATAATATTTTTATTCTAAATCTATAAAAAACTTTATAAATATGATATATAATATTTAACTAACGTCTGAAACTAAGATAAAATAAATTCGCTCAACAAATTTGTATTTGCTTTGTAATTATAAAAATAAAAAATAAAAAACAGAAATTATAAAGAGGCCATCTTAAGTCTTATTATCGTTTTAAACCGGCTTCAACAAATTTAACACAAAACTCAATGTAAGAATTTATGTCAAGAGTGGCAAAAAAGCAACAAAAAAAGCAAAAAAAAAAGAAACGCAAGAGAAAATGAAAAAGCAAACAGAAAAATTATGCCGCACGTTAACAGACTATATAAGAACAACAACAACAACAACAACAACAACAACAATACCAACAGCGCTAAACAGGGCAACGATTTAACCAACAACAATCACAGAGCAATAACACAAACAAAAATCGTTTAAGCCATGTGTTAAACATTTTTAACTGTTTCTTTATGATTATTTTTTCTTTTTTTTAATTTTCTCATTTTCTCGTTGTTTGTTTAATGGGCGTGTCAAAAAAAAAACATTAAAAAAACGAATTGGAAAAGAAGCTAATTAAACATACAGACCGACAGACATGCTTGTTGATTTTACACACTCATACAATAGCAGAACAAACTGGCTGACATACTTATTTAACCACACAAACTAATAAATGCAACACTGATGATGTTTTGTATGCTGTTCCCAGACAATGACAGTTTTATGACATTTTACAAATTTTTGCGGTTGTGTTTTTGGCAAATTTGTCTGCAACCTTTGTTTGCAAACTTTTTGTCATTTGAACAAAATTTGAAAGAAAATTATGAAAAGTTGAAAGAAAATTATGTTACTATTTTGGTACAGGGTTCAGACGAAATCATTAAGCTATTCTTTGTCCTCTACCTTAAAGTTTTAAAGAAGTAACTAACTTTTTTATATAACGGTTTTCGTTAAGTTTGTGAAAATTTTAATTTAGAACTCTTTTAAGAGCATATATAATCAAATACAGTTTCTTAGTTAGTGAACTTTACTTTTGTGGTAAAGCAATGAAAGTCGCTAAATTTGTCACCTCAGCCCTATTCTGGCAACTTGACAATAGTCAACCAGTCTTTTTATTATTTCTATGTGCTTTTTGTAATTTATTTTATTTCAAAACAAATTTTTGAGCTCAAAAATAATAAATTTTTATAAAAATTGTCAGCTGCTTTTCAGATAGAGACAATTTCATAACAAAATTTGGTTTTTTGAGCTTCAAATTTTGTTTTTAAATAAAAAAATTACAAAAAACGCATTGAAATATTAAAAATACTGGTTGAATTGTCAAGTTGCCAGAATAACGCTGATAATTTTAAAAAAATTTTAAGGTTTTTACATTAAGGCTTTAAGGCTGTACATTGACAAAATAGTTTTATTTTATATGCCAGTATAAAAGTCTGTCCTACGACATGTTCTCCCCACACTTCCTTTTTGGAGCCATTGCCAAAAGCACTTTTTATCTCTTTAAGCTTGATTTTTTATTCAATTGGTTTTTAAAAAAACCAAATGTACCACTTTAAATAACAATTTACGTATCGAAGCAGTGTTGAAAAGGTAATTAGATCAAAAACGTACTTTTGTAAAAACCTAATATTGTCGCTGATAAGAATAAAATATATTTTCTGTGCATACTTTCAGGCTGAACATTTTTGAGTACAGTATGTCTTGTAAAAGTACTTTATTGTCAAAAAATAATTACAGTTTGAGAAATACTGTGTGCGGAGCAGCATTTACCTTACTTACCTTATTTACCTTTTATGTATTAAAATGTGCATACTTCCAGGCTGAACAATTTGAGAGATATTTGGCACGGAGCAGCGTGCTTGCCTTTTTAATATTAAGATGTTTCCAAAATCCAATTTGAATATATTTTATTTATTCAAAACGCATTTGTTTTATTGCAGATTTTATCAAGACCCAATTGTTTCAAGTTTACAGAGTCTTTCCTCAGATATAATGGGCGGCAGTGACTAGTACAGGTTTCTAACGTTTGAAATTTTAAAATGCAGTCTTTTACATTGTAAAGAACTTGTAAAGAATTATCTTCTACGGGACCGACGTTAAAAGAACCCTATAGCAGTGGTTATGAATATTAAAATTTGTGAATGTTTTATTAATTTGCTGACGTCACACAGTGTACGAATTGCGGCCACAACTAATTTATATATATTTTTTGTTTTGTAAGACTATGGCGTATTATATATAAATCGACGGATTTTTCTTCAACTAACTAAGAGAATTCTGGTAATACATGGAGATTTGGACTCACAGCATGAGATCAAAGTCGATTATTTTTTCTGTGAATTTACCAATTTTCGTCCTAGCATATACCTTCTACAGATAAGATTTCATAACTTTATTCAACGTCAAAGTTTGAAACAAGCAGGTATATAAAATTGTATATTTTTGAAAAATATAGAATCCAATGCTTCTAATGGTACTTATTTCTTTTAAAAAATGCTGCAAATAGATCGATACGTCTGAAAATACGTTTTTTATAGAACTTATTAAAAATTATTAAAATTTCAGCAATGTAAAAAAAATATCCTTCGATTTTGCTTAAATTTTCAAAAATTAATCTTTTGTTTATTAAAAAGTGAGGAAAAAAAGAGGTGAGTTTTTCGTTTTTTTTTTCTTTAATTCAATTATATGTGGCGTATTTTAACGCCTAAAATTAAAATTTGTAAATTGAGTAATTTATACATAATTTCGTGAGCCTGCTGTGGGATACATTTTTTTCAAAAATGTGTCATGTCTTATAATTTTAAAATTTTTTAATAAAATAACTTGTATGATCTTAACTCGTTAAATCAAGTCTTTATTGAAAAGTTATTCATTTCAATTTTGCGTATTGTTCAATGTTTTTTAATAAATGATAAAAAATAAACAAAAGGTGATTTCCCTCTTTTGGGTAAATTTATGTTTTGAAAATTCGGTTTAAATTTTTGATAACACAAAATAAGGTCTTACATAGCCGATTTTATTAGGAATATTTATTGGGACAAACGCTTTTTATAAAATGTCCAAAAAAAAATGTTAAAGTAAAGGTGTGTGAAAAATGTGAGATCTATCGGGGGCATGGGCGTCCGCAGGGGGAAGGGGTAGCTTTCCCCCCGAGGCAGTGAAATTTTTTTATATATCTTCATATATATCTTCATATATATCTTCGTTAAATCAAAAGCAAAGCTTAAACTCAAAAATTTTAAGAGAGTAACTGACGGCTTTTTTGATTTCATATGACGATATGTTCATTATGTATATAAAATGTTTTTAAGAGAATACAAAAATACTTTTTTAAGAATAATTTATAAACAAAGCTTAGCTAAACCATTCATTTTTAAGTAGTATGTTGTACCCGTTGCTGTAAAGCCGTGTTCATATTACGCTTTTTTGTCGCGATTGCGACACCGCTTTCTTTTTTTTTCGCAGAAGCGGCTGAAAAATAGTGAATTTTGTATGTATTGAAATAATTTCTTTATTTAATATTCAGCATTTTTCAGCCGCGTTTGCGAAAAAAAGTTGAGAGCGGTGTCACAAGCACGACAAAAACGTGAATTATGAACACGGCCTTATAAGTAACGATACCGTTTCATTTAAATTAAACATTTTTCTACGAATTTTATTCGTAATTTACAATCACGAATAGAATTCGTAGAATGGACGTAGTTTGGTACAAATTTCGAATATTTTATTCGTATTCGTACATTAGCAAATGTATATCGTACGAATAATCCTAATACCTAGTCACGAAAATAACCCTTCAGTTCAGCTGGGTTTGAACCACTGCTCTTTAGCTTATGGGTCACGTACTCTACCAGTAGGCTACGGCCACCTTGCAATCATACATTTCCTTATATTTGGTAACTGTTCAACAAACTAGGCTGAAAGATTTCGGTTATAAATTTTTTTAAACTTAACTAATACTAAATAGTACGAATGTCACAAAAAGTATTTTGTGCACTATTTCTCCCTACTCTTATTCATTTGTAAGAAAAATTATCCAAATCGCTTGAGAAACACGGGAAAAAATGGTACCGAACTGTTTTTCCTACTCCTATTTATACATAGATTTTGACAAATTTCATACTCTAAATGCATATTAAAAATTAATGCTTTTGTGCAGCATTTCAAGTCAGTGGATGAATTTTTGTGTAGTTTTGAAAGTCTTATCCGTTTTTAAATAATCACGTGGTTTTTATTCGATTTATCCAAATTTATCGTTTTCGTATGGTCACTTTGTATGGGAGGTAGGAGAGGGTTAATTTTTATTTTACAAAATTTAGGAGAAGGTGCAAAATTTAAAGTGATTTCTTGTGGAATTTTGAGAGATCTTGTCGTTTTCATATATCCATTTTGTATGGGAGGTAGGTGTAGTTTTTATTCCATTGTGCCAAATTAAATACATAGAAGCCATATTTTAGATCAATTTTATGTTTAAAATATTAAGTCATTAAAGTAATTTTTGAGACCTTTTAAGAGATTTTACAGTTTTCCCATAATCACTTTGTGTGGGAGGTAGACGTCACTTTAAGTGAGTTTTTTAAAAAAATAAATTTTTTTTGCAAAGATTTCAGGATAATATATCTTGAGGAGTTGCAAGAGAATTAAGTTATTTTAAAAAGACACTTTGAATGAGAGTTTGAGCGAGGCTTATATTTGTTTTTAAAGTTTTTCAAATTCAGGGCGTGGTATTTAAAATCAATGTTTATTGCAACATTTTAAAATATGTATATAAGTCATTTTTTGCAATTGTAAAATATTTTATCGCTGTCATATAGCCACTTTATATGGGAGGTAGAAATTATTTTTTTTTTCGATTTCGCTAAACTTCAAATGAAGAGTGCGTTTTTTAAATTTAATTATTTATTCGCAATATGTCAAGTCATTTTATAATTTTGTTGGAATTAAAGTTTTTTCTAAATGACCTTGTTATTTATTATGTTGATTTTATATGATTGAAATACAAATTCTAAATGTTTGATAGTTTAAATCATACTTGATTTTAAATACAAATTCTAGTTGTTTGATTGTTAAAAAAAGTTTATTGAGCTTTAGGTCAAAGTTAGAATAATTAATTGTTCTAACGAATCTTTCCAAAGAAACAACAACAACAACAAAGTTTTTTCAATATGAAAAGGAAAAAATCACTAGCTGATTTTATTGCAATTTCGGCCCTGCTAAAGGCTACATCAGAAATCTTTGTAATACCCGTGCAAGCGCGCACTAGCGCACTGCACCACAAAGGCGATGAGATTTTAAGTGTCGATTTTTCAGTTTTTCTCCCATTTCATATTTTCACATTTGTTGTTGTATTTTTGCTTTACTTTAGTCTTTATGCTTATTTTATGATTATTTTCATATTGAAAAACGTTGTTGTTGTTTCTGTGGAAAGATTCGTTAGAACAATTTATTGTTCTAACTTTGACTTTAAGCTCAATAAACGATTTTAAACTATCAAACATTTAGAATTTGTATTTAAATCATATAAAATCAACATAATAAATAACAAGGTCATTTAGGAAAAGCTTTGATTTTTATGGAATTTTATGAGATCTTACCGTTTGTATGTATTAATTTTGTATGAGAGGTAGGCGAGGTTTAATTTTACCTTATAAATTATCAAAAAATTTCAAGGCATTGAAGTAATTTTTGTGTAATTTTTAGATATTTTACCGTTATCAAATATTCACTTAATATTGGAGGTAGAAGGAATCTTAGTCGATTTTGTCAAATTTTTGTACTCTGACTGCATATAAAAATTTAAAATGTGTGTTAAATTTCGAGTCAAGCAATGAATTTGTGTGTAGTTTTAAAAGATTTATCCGTTTTTATAAAATTTTTTTGTATGGGAGCTAGGCGCAGTAGTTAGGCGATTTTGTGAAATTTTAAACATTAATTTTTTTTTAAAATTGAAGCTTATGTGCAAAATTTCAAGTCATTTTATTAATTTTTGTTTTATGGCCTAGTACTCTGTTCGTTTGCGTGAAATTTCGCTGGCAACATCTATTTATTTGTTGCGTGAAATTTCTGACTTAAAGTTTGTTGCAAGGAATTCCTATGGCAACGTTTCTCAGAGAGACTCAGAGAATTAGTTGGGAGATTTCATATAATCTCTCTCTTTTCACTTCAAAATAAATAGGCAGTGCAATTAAATTTTCGTGAAAAAATTTTACTCAGAAACATGTTGCGATAATTTCACACAGCGAATCAGAGTACTGCTCTGACGAAAATGTTGTGAAAATTTACACGCTTGTTTCGCAGCTGTCATATTTTGTATAGAGATTTGACTGGAATTTCACATGAAACTAAACAGAGTACTATGCTTACATGAAAAGATTTATCCAATTCTATAATCTGTATGGGAGATAGTTGATTTCTCAAACAATCTGGCTTATATTTAAACTCAGCTTTAGTCTTTTTTAAATTAAAGCTTATATATCGAATTTCATTGCAACAGCTGCAACTGATTATGTAAAAATATAAATACTTTTCTAAACTTGCAGCTACGACGCCTCTTTATAGGCGTAACAAACGAAGTGACAAGTTAATATTCCACTTATGCAGATCGCGTAAAGTTATGAAAAAAAGTTAATTTTAAAAACATCAGTATAGCTTTTGTGGAATTTCCAAAGTTTTATCGTTTGGATGAAGTCGCTTTATATGAAAGGAAGGCGTGGTTTTTATTCGACTTTGCCAAATATCAAATCTGCTCCAAAGTCCAGAGTTTTTTCTCTTTATTTATGTCAAAGCAATAATTTTCTGAAATTTTTAAATCATGATTTTGGACGTTAATGTGGAGTTTTGACGCTGGATTTCACATCGAAAAGAAATAGTTAACTAATAAGAAAACTTTGAAAGTATTTTTAAATTTCGTTTTTAAATGGTCCCCAAATAGATATTTCTAGGGGGAAGGTCTTAAATTGCAGGTACTGTGTACAGAAGAATCGAATGTTTTGTCGGAAATAAAAGAAAAATTTCTCTGGTAGTCACGGTTGCCAATTATTATTTTATCTTATTTAAATCTTATTACTTAAAATTTTATAAATAAATTTTTTGTGGTAATGATCTATTATTAGAGTTTTATATGGAGTCAATTGAGTGATTTGAAAGGACGAATGTTAATGACCCAAAGCATTAAATGGCTCTGCCAAAAAGAAAAAAAAAATCAAAATTCATACAAATTTCATACAAAATATCAATCGAAATAATATACTTGTTACACTCAAAAAATTCACAATAGTCGTTAATTTTAAAACATGTGCATGTCCTCAAGCAATAAGTTAAATTTGTGTTATTATTTAAAATTAAAAATAATTAAAACCGATTTTAGAATTCAAGTATAATATGTGAATAATTTCAATGTATCCTCTGATTTTTATTTTAAGTTTTTTATATGTTCAAAAAGCATATTTTGACATTTAATTTTCATAATTTATTAATTTTGTTTTTTTCAATTAAGTTTTTTAGCCCACAAAACCACAACAAGAACTTTGCAAAATTTGCATATAATATTAATTTAGAGCTTAATATATTTAAAAAGGCAAAATAAATTACATTGTGAAAGGCGTAATTTTTGAGCTGATACTTAGTTTTTTGTTCATTTTCCAAAACAAATATATTTAAAGTTAAAAGGCTAGCAAAAAAAAGCACAAAAAACAATGCAACAAAACGCTACTCATTAGACAGCAACAGTAAACAAAATTTGTTTTTTTTAAGCTAAAACAAGGCCGTTTATTTAAGTTTAGTGGCATGAACTTTGCAATATTTAGTTTCAGCTCGTGTAAATGGGTTTAGTGTCAGCACGGAGCAAAAAAAGTTTGATGTTATTAATGTTTCATTACATGCATAATTTTAGTGTAATTGCAGGTTAATTAAATGTATATTTATATAACAGCTGTATTTTTTTCTCTCCATTTCGTTATGTTTTGATTTTATTTTTGCGGAAAAATACCGTTAATTGCCGTTTCAGAGGTGTTTTGTTGCGACTGCAAAGATTTGTTTTTTTAATATCATATTCAAACTAAATAAATTAACATGTAAATTAGCGACAATAAATATTGTTATATTGTCAAAATCTGTTACGAGCATTATTAACAGGAAGCTGAAAAAAAATTTTAAAAAAATAATAAATTAATGCATAGGTAACTACTTATATATATAAAAAAAAATATTAAAGTTTTTTCTCATATTCAAAATCAACATAAAAAAATATATATATTTTTTTAAAAATTTCTTTCACGAACAGTGCTTTTAACAATAAGCTGAATGTTAATAACAATTTTTTTATATTGCACAAAAAATGTAAAAACCATAAAATAATAAACAATCTCTAGAAAGTATGACTACAATGTTATATGCAAATTGCATACACAACAAATTCCACCACTTTAGCTACTTTCACATTTAAAATAATCACTTAAATGCTTCTTAAATTTAATTTAATTGTCTTGAAATAAATGCGATTAATGTTAAATGTGACGGTTTCAGAAGTCAAAAAAAGCGAAATAACTCTATAATCAAGCATAATGGTTAAACTTATGTTATTCCAGCTGTATTACAAAAATTACCATCACCGTAGCTACTTTCTCTAGCATAAACGCTCCTTAATTCCCGCTGTTTTACTATAAGACACACATCGAAACACTTTTATTTTGGTCTTAACGTTAAACACAGTTGCCACACTTTTCTTTTAAATCATAATTAAATAACGATGTTTTTAATGTAAAAAAGTATGCCTTTTAAACGATCTAAAATTTCTCTTATTTGAACCCAGCATGAAGCAATAATCATTTCATGCCAAATTTTCGCTTTATAAAAAAAAAATTAAAATTAATAATTAAAAATATATTTACTTAATGGTGCAAGAAGCTTAGCATTGAAACAACAGCGCTCTAACAGTTGTCAACAAGATACGATTTCTGCTAATGTTAAAAAATTTTAGCGTAACTTGATAATGATTTTGCACTTTTAGTCTTTTTGCGGCTAAATTTTTTTGGCAGTAACAGCAGTGGTGTTGTTGCTGTTTTTGTTGTTTTGAATGTTTCTGTGTCAAAATAGTAACAGCACCGATGTACAGAGTAAAGTCTGTGAAACTGTGTCTCTTGCAACACATTCATCAAGTTGCACTTTTTCTGTCGGCTTCTTTGTATCGGCTCAAGTATGGTTTCAAGTGATTAGCAAATTTTACACTCTGAAATGGTAGTAATTAAATATTGGGTTTTTGTTTTTTCTACTAAAAATGGGGTGTGTTCTCTACCCCACTGGAATAAATTTACATGTGCTTTGCCAATGCGACTTGACATACATGTGGACAGATTGTAATTACTGTACTTAAGTATAAGCAATGAAATAGTAATTAATTTGCTGATTATTATTTAGTATATTACATAACATAACATAACATAACATAACATAACATAACATAACATAACATAACATAACATAACATAACATAACATAACATAACATAACATAACATAACATAACATAACATAACATAACATAACATAACATAACATAACATAACATAACATAACATAACATAACATAACATAACATAACATAACATAACATAACATAACATAACATAACATAACATAACATAACATAACATAACATAACATAACATAACATAACATAACATAACATAACATAACATAACATAACATAACATAACATAACATAACATAACATAACATAACATAACATAACATAACATAACATAACATAACATAACATAACATAACATAACATAACATAACATAACATAACATAACATAACATAACATAACATAACATAACATAACATAACATAACATAACATAACATAACATAACATAACATAACATAACATAACATAACATAACATAACATAACATAACATAACATAACATAACATAACATAACATAACATAACATAACATAACATAACATAACATAACATAACATAACATAACATAACATAACATAACATAACATAACATAACATAACATAACATAACATAACATAACATAACATAACATAACATAACATAACATAACATAACATAACATAACATAACATAACATAACATAACATAACATAACATAACATAACATAACATAACATAACATAACATAACATAACATAACATAACATAACATAACATAACATAACATAACATAACATAACATAACATAACATAACATAACATAACATAACATAACATAACATAACATAACATAACATAACATAACATAACATAACATAACATAACATAACATAACAACATTACATTACATAACATAACATAACATAACATAACATTACATTACATTACATCCACATAGAAAAAATAACTCGTAAATTCACGTAAATTCTGACATAGTTCTAAGAAGTTTTCGCATTTGCTTTGTGCTCAAGAGCACCAGTATTAATATTAAATCAATAGATCCAAATATTTTTACTGTTGTTATAAGAACCAAAGTTGACATTAAAACAGAAATAATAAGGGTTTTCATGCAAAGTGGCAGGCTTCTAATTTGGGCAATTAGTTATTTTTATCAGACAGGTTGTATGAACAGCCCTTAAAGTCGATTGTGCATTTGCAGCATATAAGTCATCTGTGCGATCTGCCAGCGATTCGTTCCATTTAAACAGGGACGCTTTGCGGATTGTTTGCTTGTTTTCTGAAATTTTTAGAATTAAATCTTTATTAGTTTTGCTCAAATTATAACTTTTCCTTCAAAAAAGAAAACAGCTGATTGATCATATAAGTTTGCCACCTCGTTTGCTCACCTAAATCGAAGAGCAAATTTATCTGGTTTGAGCAAAAGCTTTTTCATACGAATTTTGACAGTTCATTTATAAGGCTGATAAACTTATAAGGTTTATACCATTTATAAGGGTATTGCCCATTTGCATGAAAACCTTTAATATATCAAATATGTAAGAAGAAAAATCGTAAAATTAACAACGTTGCACGGATAAAATTACTTGCGCGTGATTCATGCATAGTCGACTCATAAATCTAGATGCTTTTCCTGTTTTCCAATTCAAACGACTAAAAACTTAAATTGTGGTTTCAACTCAGGTGTATTGGCGTTATAATGCACCATTTTTGAATAGCCTAGCACATAAAGTTATGTATGACGTGTGGTTACTTTTTTGCATACACTACCCTGCAGTGTAAGACTAATCAGCAGTAAAATTGATTAGTCTTTATACTAGCTAAAATAAACTAGTTTATATTTTGTCACGATTTACTAGTTGCAAAAATAGTTTAAATTCACCTAGTTTATGTCATGTCACAATAAACCAGTTGTAAAACTAGCCAAAATCAAACTATATTACATATTGTTAAAATCAACTGTGCTTTATGAACTTTAAAAATTTACTTTTATATGAAATAATAAAACACTATGTAAATTTTACATGCAATTTTTTTAATAGTCGCTTTAGTTGATGCTCCAAATTTGAAAGATAAATTGCCGAATAAAGAACAGGTTGAATCATTGGTTTGTTATAAGTTGTTGTAAACTAATTAAAAAATGACTATTTGCCTACCACTCAGGAAAGGTTAAACTAGAAACTAGTTAAAATTTGGCAATATATTATTTGCTGACAACTATTTACAACAAACTAAAATATAACTAATTATAATTATATATACTATAAACTAGTTTTCGTCTGTTCAGAATAAGACATTTGATATTTCTTATGACATCGCCATGATAAAAATATTAGTTGGGTATATGAAAAAAAGACGATCTTGAACTAGTACTGCTCAGTTTTCAACTAGTATGAAGACTGGTTTGAAACTAGTTGGATACACTGCAGTGCATTTACTGCGCGTGATCGTATTCTTTAGTGGTGCGTCAGCCTGATTTTTTTTGCTTAAAAGATGCTTAAGGGTCTTAAAAATAATATACCAATAGATAGAATCCGGAAGAAGTGTCTTGATTCCCAAATTTTCCGTTCTGCGGTTAGAGGTATATGAAAATATTAAACGAATTTTTAATACTAAAAATTTTAAACGCGTTATTATCGAAATCATTTTTTGGTTGGATCGAAACCGATCGATTTGAAATTTTGACAGCATCGCAGCAAAACTTTTGATACAAAAGTGGCATGCATTCTTACGAACACTGCTACCAGAAGACATTCTATAGTGTAGTATACCTATACATATTATTTAACTATTTAATTAACATTAATGTATTTCATTATAAAAAAAGATTTTCTTAAAATAAGTAATAATATAAAAGCCTCTACTCTAAAAATTTTCGAGAACATGCACAATAATATTCAAACTAAGTTAAAGTAATACACCTCTACGGTATACTAAGATATTATTCAAGCAATAAGAACATATGTTCATACTAAGCACTACTATCCATCTCATTCGCACACATGTACACATATGGCTGAATACAAAACATATGATATTATCCCAGTGTGCCAAACGGATCTGTTACGAATCCGTAACGAACTCACTTCTTCGTACATTTTGTCCGAAACGGATTGCGTTTCGCATCCGGAACGGATCCTTTTTCGTATGAAATTCCTCTCTCCGTTACGGACTTCAGTTACGAATCCGTTTCGGACTTCAGATACGAATCCGTTTCGGACTTCAGATACGAATCTTTTTCGGGCTTCAGATACGAATCCGTTTCGGACTTCAGATACGAATCCATTTCGGACTTCATATACGAAACAGACGTTTCAGACTCTTTTTTTTTAAATAATGCGAACTCGCAACGGACTCGTTTGACGCATTTAGCTACAGATGTTAAAAATATAGGTTCTCTAAACAAGTTTGACGCATTCAAATTCGAAAACTTTTTGCAGGAAATTAAACGTAAATTAAAACAAAAAAAATTATTTTGTAATCAAATTTATAAGAGAGTAGTGGAGGCTAGTTTAAATGGTAAAAAAATAATTCAAAATATCAAACAAACGAGTACAATGTTGGTGAGTTCCAGGATGGCTCATACTTGTTTCTTCAAACAGCTAAACATTATTTTTCATTGAAGCATCCCAATAACTTTTACTGCTGTAATGACAAAGCGTACAAAATTCACGCAATTAAAAAAGTTTCCGAAAAATATCTTGTGTACGGCTATCCTATAGTCACATTTAACTTGATGACTAATGATAATTATTTAAAAATTCTGACAAGTACTTTTCTTCGATTTGAAGGAGAGCTTGAGGAGCACGAGCCTAATGAAATAAAAAAATTGTTTAAAATAAAAATAAGTACACAATTGTATTTCGTATCCCTAATCCACTGAAAATAAAATAAGAAATTGTAAAACAAATTTCAGACTGTCTTTTATGTTAACGTTGTGGTATTTTTTTTTGACGGATTCGTAACGGGTTCGTAACGGGTCCGTCAAAACATAAGAGCGATTCCTCTCACAAATACGAATTGCTTTTTCCTATTTTTCGGATCCGCCTCGAACTCAGAACGGACTTCAGAAACGAATCCGTAACGGACTTCAGATACGAATCCGTTTCAGACTCTTTTGGCGAATTCGTAACGGGTTCGTAATGGGTCCGTCGAAACATAAGAAAGCGTAGTGCTTACTGACGGACTCGTAACGGGTTCGTAACGGATCCGCATCCGTTTTTGTGCACATTGGGATATTATACTTTTTACTCCTACACAAATATGTTAACATATGATCATGTTTACGTTTTCTATTAATATAAGTCTACTCACTCACACATATTAAACTATGAATACTAAATTACAAATATGTATAACGATATTCTACTATTACTTTTACACTAATTAAAGAACATATGATTCTATTTACATTCTAAACTACACAAACAATTGTCAACTAGTTTTAAGACAAAATACCGTTATGCTTACTATAAAAGGATGAACATATTTGAAAATAAATCAATCTAGTTTTGAGCTCTAACAGCTGCCAACTATTTTCATTTTAATAAGTCTTGAGCTTTAATAGCTGCCAACTTGAACCCTTTTAGCCTCTGCACTTTTTTTAGTGAACGGCATAAAAAGGATATTTAAAATAGCGCCAGTGGTGAACTTCGCCGGCAACCAATAGACAGGTCCTACAACTTATTTTTATAGAACGCGAGTCCTTTTTTTTTGGTATTTTAAAAATAAAAAGGCGCGTACATGGCGATCCTGCGATATCGCCAAAAATATTATTACAATAGATCCAATTGTGATTTTTCTTAGCTTTATCAAGAAGCGCTTTCAAGAGACATTCTCATAAACTACTTCTGGAAGACATTCAAACAGCATGTAAATTCAATCAAAGCTAAAAACAATTATGAATAATTGTAATTAATGTTTTAGATATTTTCCGTGGGATTTTTTAAATCCCCAACAAAACTCAACCACTTCCTACTTCGACACCCCAACGAAACCTTAACACTTCTCATTCCCAATACCAAAGTCGCAAGAAAATCGAGAAAAGGGATATATTCCATGGGATTTTTTAAACCCCCGCCCCTAACCACAAAAACATTTCCATTCCATGGAATGCCGTTCTAAAGTTCTCCTCAATAACGCCTAGAAGAATCCTTTTAATGAAGGGCTCAAAAAATCTTGCATTGAAAAAATTCTGGAAGCACTTCTAGAGAGGACTGAGAAAAGCATTCCTTCCAATGACATGCCTATGTTAAAAGAATGCCTTCTGGGTATGAAAGTGGAAGGGATGGAATTCAAGACTTTCCATTCCACTTTACCTTTGGAAGCACTTTTTTGCTGGGACATTGAAAATACCTAAAGCTATCGGCACACCTAAAATTTTTTTGATATTGCTTACTTTTTGTTTTATCAACAATTTTGTGAATTTTTTTGTGAAAATTGTTACTGTTTTGATAGATCATGCCCCAATTCGCAAAAAATCAGTATTTCGAAAAAATTCTACGTGTGTCGATAGCTGTTGATGTATAGCAATTGACCAAGATCCGATTGGGCAGGTCTTTGAAGCGCTTCATGCAGGCCATCATATGGATTTCTTAGCCCTTCCGTGCTCGTTTCCAAGCCCATAAGCTTTTTTATATGAAACGAGAAAATTTTCTAGGCCTTCCGCTCTCGCGACTCTAAAGAAGCCTGCTAGAAGCCCTTCTTTAGAATGTACATTAGAAAGAAAAGCAATAATAAATATCAACTTGAAATAAAAAAACTTTTGACAAATTCCAGATTTGAACCAGCGACCTCTCAGCTGGCGGTCTGGCATCTTACCCACTCGTCCACCTCAGTTGTTAACAAACTTTAGCTTATTTTGCATCATTACAAATGAAAGTAAGTTTTCGGGAGCGCGGGTTCGCAACCCAGCTCGGCCCAAAAAAAATTTTTTTTTGTATTTTTTTAAAATCTAATTTTTTTTACAAATTTTTCTGTCAGTTTAAAAATTTTTTTGGAATTCTTTTGGAAATTTCTTCATACAATAATAATAGAAAAGACTTCGAAATTTTCCATATAAAAGTTTTCATATAAAGTGATATGCAATGTGTTAGATTTCGGAGACCTGGGTTCGCGTCCCAACTCGGACAAAAAAAAATATTTTTTTTTTGTTTTTTCTTTAAGATTTGATTTTTTTTTTAAATTGATCTGATCATTTATAATTTTTTAAAAAATTTTTTAAATAAAATAACACTAAAAGACTCCAAACCTTCAAAAGGTAGGCCTTACAGAAGCACTCATCAATGCAGCGATCATGGAAGGTATATTGACGCCAATAAGAGCACTACTAGCATGCATTCTTTTACGTATCGCTAGCTAGAATGCCCACTGGGATATGTTTGTTCCAGATCAAATATTAAGGACGTCCGGCCATACTTGTCATTGAGCATAAAAAGAAAATTCCTGAAAATAGGCCTTATTTTTTGTTAGTTACTTACCCCGTCGCCTTATATTATTTATTTGGGGAAATTGACTTTGATAACACCTGTGATTTAAATTTCAAGATCAAATTCAAGAATTGGTTTTGTTATATTTCGTTGTTAAGTGCCACCTATTGCACAAATTTTGCAATATGTGCACAACAAACAGCTTTACATACAGAAAGCTCAGTCTATAGCTTTTGCAGAGTTACATTCACGGTTGCCATTTTGGTAAAATATTACCATTTTTGGCAGAAAATTTTTTACTTGGTAAAATGGTAAATTATTTATTGTTTTGGTAATTTTCTTGTACAAGCAATTTTGTTTTTGGAAAAGTTCAAGATTTTCAATATATTATTATGAATATGGCCACCATTAATTATGACCACCATTAAATTATTATGAATATTTGCCACCAAAAGTTTTTTCTATTACAGCTTTTTAATGGTTCATTAGTCAAAAATATTTTAAACGAATTTTCGAAAATTATTTATTTTACACTTGTAAAAAAGGATATTTTTCAATCGCTTATACTACAAAAACTGAAGGAAATCTCTATTTTTCGCAATCAAAAAATTATATGATTAAGTTTTCGTGAACATCATTCGAAAGCTCAAGAAAAAGGCTCACAAAAAAAGTTTTTCTATCTTTGTCAGTTATTTCCAGAACCCGGCAAAAAAAGTGCTTCCATAAGAAGGTAAAGTCTTGAATTCCATCCCTTCCAGTTTCATACCCAGAAGGCATTCCTTTAATATATGCATGCCATTAGGAGGAATGCTTTTCTTAGTCTTATCTAGAAGTTCTTCTTTCAGAATTTTTTCAATAGAAGAGTTCTTTGAACCCTTCAATCATAGGATTTTAGGAGATATTTTTCAGGAGAACTTTAAGAAAGCATTTCATGCGATGGAATGGTTTTTGTGGTTAGGGGGTCTAAAAAATCTCACATAAATATCCCTTTTCCTGATTTTAACTGGAAGAAGGTAGTGGTTAAGTTTTGGCATAAAAAATCCCACGGAAAATATTTTAAATATATTAAATAAAAAATTTGTTTTTGAAAATGCCTTGTTTAATATTGAAATAAAGACATTTTTATAAAAAATCGCGCGAAGTTTTGATATATTAAGCTGAAAATAAAAAATTAAATTAAAAATCTAAACTTATTTCTAAGTTAGTAGTTTATTGAATAGGTAATAGCATAGCCTTTCTTTTAACACCCATACTTACTTTTGTATGCAAATAAAAAAAATAGCAAATTTTTAGAGACCATTTTATCAACTTTGGGCCCTTATAACTTCTAAACCAGACGAAAACGGTCGATAATTATTTGAGATTTGAAATAAGAAGCCCTTAATACATACATATGTTCCACGAATAAAAAAAATTTTTTGCTGAAAGTAGATTGAAGTAGTAGTAAGGATTGAACAGATTTTGTTTTTATGTTAATATCGCTGTTACACAGCTTGACTGCAGCATAGGAAAGTTTTCTGAATTTGTATTAAATACACGAAGCTTCGAAACAAGTTACATTTTAGAACCATTAATAGCATTATGCTATCCAAAGAATGTTGCGAAGTAAAAAATAAGCGTCATTATGGATAATTGAAAAAATTTTTATGGATTAAATTTTTATTGTACTTACTTTATTTAAACACTATAATTTATAATATGCAATTATTTTCTATTTTTTTTTTGCAATAAAAAGAGGCAAATACTTTGAAACTATTAAAGTAATTAAAAAAATTTTAAACATTTTTTTTCGGTTTGAATGGTAAGTCATGTAATTAAACTTGATACTATAAAAATGTGATTTTAATATTTAAATGTTTTTATCGTATTATCTACGTTTACTTGTGTTTATTTTTATAAATTAAATGTGTAATAAATATTAATTTATTTAAAAATGCAAAAAATATATATTTCTTATTTACTTTTACATAAAAGTAAAATATGGTAAAATTTTTTTATATTGGAAATTTTTTTTAAGAAATTTGGTAGAAACATTTTTTCTGTGTGGCAACCCTTGTAACATTTTTTTACGCGAGCTTGCACTTTCTGAGTTCGCTGAGCATAAAAAATTAAGTGGACGGATATTTGTATACGTACATTCTCTTTTGCTCATACATAAGCGTGAGAGTAATTTTATTTAAATTCTCTTTCGCTTTTTATTCCCTTTTATATTAACTTTTTCACTCCGGTCGTAACGCTGATAAGGGGTCGTCCATAAACTACGTTACCAATTTAGGGGGGGAGGGGTTTTGAAATACACTACGATAAGTAACGGTAGGGGGGAGGTGTTTAGATATTGTAACGTTACCAAAAATTAAAAAAATCGACGAAAAACCTCTAATTAATAACACAGTCATTTCAAAAATTTTTAACCTTACATGTTTATGTTTGATCGTCTAAATTGATGATTAACTTTTGTTACAACGATTTCTCCCACCACCTTATCCCTCGACACAGGAACCTTTTGGTAATCCTTCACCATCTCAGCACACGTCTGAAAAATTTGGGTCTTTGCTTTTGCGACAGGCTTTGACGTTAAGGCCTGAATGTTCTTGATCAAAGGAGATACCGTATGACATGTACTGTCCTTCTCAGAAAGAAGAAATCGGTTCAAGGTCGTGTCCTACCTGCGGCTTGTATTTCGATTTTAAAACTTCTATGAATTGCCATAAGTTTGTATTATATCATTTGCAATAAATCGGAATAAAAAATACTTTTTATATAAATCAATTTTCAGAAAGCATTTACACAAAAACACAGAACTTGGTGCAGCTCGGGTGCAGCCTTTAAGGGTACTCTGTCAAAGACCAGGTGAATTTCTTTGCGTTAGAAAAGAGGATTCACCTGAATGGGTCGACATAGAATCCGATGAAAAATTCTATTTTGAAGAATCCTCAACAAAGCTACCAGCTTCTTCTATCCCAGTCACTAATACTAGTGAAAATTGGCAGAGCTAGTCAAAATATATAATCATTCGAATGAATTAATTTCATATGTCACGTTACTTTATGGGGGGGAGGGGTTTTGAAAAGCACTACGAAAAGTAACGCAGGGGGAGGGGAGGGGTAAAAAAAACCGGAAAATCAGTAACGTAGTTTATGGACGACCCCTAAGGAGACGTGGCAGGTATAGAAAAGTATTTATATTCTTGATCAGTAATTCCTCCTGAGTCGCTTTAGCCATGTCCGTCCGTCCGTCCGTCCGTCTGCGTGTCTGTGGTCACGATAACAGCTGTATTTTTAGAGATATCGTGACGAAATTCAATACTGTTATTAGTTTTTTATTCAAAAACAAAACTCAAGTTTGAAAATGAGCAAAATCGGATAAAAACTACGCCTACCTCCCTCCTATACCAAGTTACTTTATCAAAAGGCTAAAATCTTTTTAAATTCCACAAAAAAAATTATAAATGACTTTAGATTTTTGAAAACCACGTGTAACTCCAATACGAAGTGACTTTATGAAACCAGTACAATCTCCGTAAATTTAAAAAAAAAAAATAGTACAATGGTTTAAAACTTCGAAAATTTGTTGCACGCGGTGTTTGTAATTTAAAATAAAAAAATGAAAACTTCGCCCACCTTCCATACAAAGTGACGTTATCGTAATAGTAAATCCTTTACAAAAAAATTTACAAAATGTAAGAAATTTCAGCGCGGAAAAAGCTATTCCATTCTGCATCAAAATATTAAAATTTTTGTATTTGGATTAGAGCTAATGCTCTATTTCAACCATTTTTTTTATTTATTTTCACAAAAATTCAAAAGACGTAATTACTTCTAATGCGATCCTCCCTTTCAAGATATCGTTAGAAAGTTTTTGAGTGCTCGCATTGATTCCTTGTCAGAATTGCTTAAATTGATTTATATTAAAACTTAAATATTAATTTTAAAATAAGCACCCACTGAAAAATATTGTAAGAAATAAAAAAAAACTAAAAGTTTTGAAGTTTTTGTATGGAAATAAAATACAAAAATAACAAAAATATCTATGAAAAACAGCGTTATCTCTTTATCTGATTGCAAACATTTAGAATTTTTGATGCAAATTGGAAGAGCTTTTTCCGGCCTATAATTACTGACAGTTAATTATTTTACAATTATTACACTAGCCAATATTTTTACAAAAAACTCGATTTGTAGAGGTTAATTTAAATCATTCCAGCTCACGGATATCTATCACTAGAGTCGAAATATTTGGGGAATCGTCATAACATAAACCAGGGATTATTTTGAGCATTTGTACCGAACAACTTTTTTTTCAATGGAGCGTGGGGCGACTTAATATACATATAAGTAATTGAACTAAACTCAATTTTTTATAAAAGACTGGGAAAAAACTTTCGATATAACAAATTTTTCGATATATCGTATGACACTGGACATTATATCATTCGTTATAATGAACGTCCACTGTTTTTGGATAAAAACCAGGCCTTATAAAAGCGACGTCATCAAAATAATACTACATTCAAAATTTCGAATACACTAAAATATGGCCGTGAGGGTATTTTAACTTCGGTCCAGTCGAAGATATTGCCTTACTAGTCTAAAATATTTTTCTGTTCATAACCTTTGTACCGTAATTATCTACATTTAAAAAAAATTTCCAAAATTGGTTGAAAATTACGGACAGTAGAAAGAAACACACTTTTTGCCACTTTGTTTTATACATATAAGTAGATTCCACTAATAATTTTCTACAATAAATTAAACAAGTAGACTATTTCAAAGACTTAGATTTGAAATAATTTTTTATTGGATATATCGAATTTTTTATTCTAGAAGTAGATTTAGGCATTTTTAATTAAAAACAGAAAGATATTTTTGTCGGAAATTTGCATGGCTCACAGTGATGAGAGCCCATATAGCGAGTTGGCTAAATTAGAATAATAGACCGATTTTGATGAAATTTCATATCTTGGTAGATTATAGTTTCCTTAACTCAAAAATGAAGTCAGTTTTTTGATCGGTTCAATTTAGCTAAAAAATGAGTTTGAAAACTGTAAAATTGTCAATTTCAGAATGTATATAGAGTATGAAAAAGTTTAATTAAGAACAAAAAGCATTATTTATTAAGCAAATATCAAGAATAATGAACAATAACAATAAAATGTATGAGTCTCGGTAAATGAATTTTTCAAGAAATTATTCAATTTTCATGCAATAAAATGCTTGAAAAAAATTTCTAAATTTTTACACAGAATGTACTTTTTTAATATCTTCTAAAGGTAAATTTGATTTATTTTCTGTTACAATCCTTTTTGATGAAAGCAAAGGATCCGAATAAATCAACATATAAAAAAAGATCCTTGTTGTTGTGAATTTCGGAGTCTTTTCTTGTATGGGACAACCGGATATTCCTCATATTTTTATTATTTGCTTCCAATGCCATCTCAGACAAATAACCTTGGATAAGGCACATTTATAAAAAAATGTAGTATTTTATCTTGAGATTTGTTTTTACAAACGAAAAGAGAGCAGAAACTTTGTCTTCTTTATTCGCGTATAACCAGCAATCAACCAAATCACAATTTTTGATATGAAAACACATTATTATTTGTTAAATTAAGCCTCGAGAATGCGCGCTATGAGCATTTTGCTCACGCAATTTTTAAATGAATAAAATTTATCTTTTTTATTAATATTTTTGCACGCATTATGTTGAGTATCTTTGGTAACGGTTGTTTTCCGCGTCTTGGCAAGCTTTTGCTGAGGTCAGTGCACGGTTGGAGCTGTAGATATGCGTTTTAAAAATTACTGTAATTCCTCAATAAGCACAATGCTCACGCGCGACAATCCATGCTACTCTGCGAGGCGCGCCTTCTCCAGGGTTAAGTTTAATACAAATAAATTATATTAAAAAGTTTAACTTTTAAAATTTGTTTGAAAAATTGCACGCAATCAAAAAATAAACTCAAATCAATAACTTCTTCGTCGTTTAAATTAAAAAGTTTGTTTACATTATTAAGTAAGGGTGTTAAGCTAGGGAATATCGGAGTTAAACATTTGGATCCTAAAATCCCACGAAAAATTCGGGACCGTAAAACTAAAAACTAAAAAATTTCCTTTACTGCTTTTAAAAACCATCGTATTTTGTGACTTAGATTCCCAAATTAAAAAAAAAATCCTCCGGGATTCCGGGATCCTTAAATTTGAGTACTCCAGTATATGCAAAACAATAATACTCTTGTGAGAATGCGCCCTCATACAAACATACATATGTGCTATTGTTTGTTAATTAAAAAGTGCAGGTGTTAAAACAAATCGCAAATTAAGCCTTTTTAAAATCGAAATTAAACTAATTTGGGGGAAAATGTGGAAAATTTATTTATTAACTCTTAAAATATAAGGTTCAAATATGTCTTTAAAAAAAAGACCCCAGTTATGTTTTCCCAAAAATTAATTTTTTTCCATCAAACTTTGGCATTTTTCGTGTTTTTCAAATAAAAATAGTAGGTAGAAAACATTTAAAAAAAAATTCATTTTATTTATACTTCTATTAAAACTATTTCAAATATTTTTTATTTAAATCGAATAGTGTAAGAAATGTATTTTTGGGATTTTTTCTTACAGAAAGACTAAAACTGCTTTTTTATACCACTAATTTTTTGCTTGGAAAGTTGACCTTAACTTTCCAAAGCTCCTACTAGAACAGGAAGAGGTTAATAAAAAAAATTGTAACAGTTTTCTTAGTGGAAGCATCATTTTTCCAAAAATACTAAACACTTGGATATTTGCGACATCAAATTTTCGGACTTTTGCCTATTGGGCGCATCACTGGGCGCATCACTGGGCGCCTGTTGTAATCTATTTTTAATTTTTTTTTTCAAATTGTCTTTGGGCCTTAACCCCAAAGACAATCCTTATTTTTAAACTCATGTGCTAAAAGTTTTTATTTTTATGCAATAAAGCAAAACCATAAAATATTTCTCAATCATTACTTGGCTGACTTGTAATTTCATGCATTATCTTCAACCACAAAGAAAAAACAATTGAAGAAAACGCAACACAAAAACGTGGGAAAATGTAGTTAATTAACCAACGATAACAATAACAACAATAAAGTGGATTTGCTCTAAACACTACATAAATGCGTAAAGTCTGCTACGCTTGCGCACACGCACCAGCAATAAATAGACAGCATTACATAAAAAGTAGCTATCACCTAAAAACAAACTCAACTACATGCCTTGAATTACAAAACGTTCAACTTCATTTTTGGGCGCGCAACTACCGTTAGAAATGTTTCAAGTCAACAACACTAACGTGGCCTAGTTTGACAGCGAATGGGTCAAAGAACCAAAGTACATTGACAGCCAAAGAAGAAAAAGTAACAAACAAGCAAGCAACAGTTGTTGTAAACAAACAGTCGAGAGAACAGATATATTTGTATTCCGCTCTAATAAGTGTCAATAAGTGTTGTGAAGAAATAAGTTTTCTAATTTGTCGAAAATATTTAAACAAGATAAGATAAGTGGCGTTGCAGAGCAACTATTAAAGGCATGGAATGCATTGGTTTGAAAAATCATGCCTAAATTTGACCCACTGTGCGTGGTGTAACTTTAAATTATTGTTGCATGAGAGTTTTTTTTCCCCATTCCTTACAAGCAATGCCGCAACAATTACGTTCTTAAATTTAATGAACAAAGTCACGCATTCGCTTATTCCCATTCCTTGCCTTCCTCTCTGTACACCACTCTTAATTTTCCTTTTGTTTTACTTGGTTATTCAAATTTCAGTGCTTCTAAAATGTGCTCAAATTTCAAGCCTTGACTTCAGTTTATGTATATAATTTTTTGCCTTAACTCATATAATTTTTTTCCTTTTAGACATCAATTAAGGCAATTATGTTTTTTTTTATAGTTTTTTGAATATCTTTTAATGAAATTTTAATATTTTTTTTATTTATTGTGTGAGTTGAATTGAATTTCATGAATGAATTATGTGTTCTGTACAACTTCTACTGTTACACGTAGCTAGTCAGAAATTCTCAAGAAAATTCTTTACTACAGCAGTCAGTGAATCATTGAAATACTTGTGCTCAGTTGAAGTGCGTGATTCATTTGTTTGCTTTGTTAATAAAATAATTAAGATACGTTTTTTGAGAAAAAAAAATTGCACTTGAATGTTAATCAAATGAAGCAAGCACTTAGTCAATCGGTAGCAGTCAGGTTTTGCTAGACTTTTATAAGACGTTTGCAAAATGTGTTTTTGTAGCACAGGAAATAAGTGTTGCTAAGCTAAAAGATATTACAAATAGTTGATGTCATTCATCAACTACGTGATTTTATATAATTACATAGAAAATACAAATTTTTAATAATGTGAGCTTCTTTGCAGTTTCCAGAACTGTAATATTATTCATATACAAATGAAACTTTTACTAATATGTTATGAGGCCCTGACAAAGGCTAATATCTTTTGTAGAATATTTGGTTTTGGGTTTTGGGATTGAAACCCTCCATAGGTTCGGAGGGTATAAAAAAGAGTGCAATTCGGACTATCAGAATCAAAAATACTATATATTTTAAAAACACAAATTGAGAAATTTATGAAAATATTTTAAAAAATGTCTTAAGAGTCCAGAAAAACAATTTGAATTAACTATAGTAATTAGATTTTCCAATTAAAAAAAAAATAATTAAGTATTAAAATATTATTTTCAACTATTTCGAATCTAAACTGAATTTCAATAGAACTTGAAATTTTTTCCGAAAAAAACTTAATGAAGAATTTTAATTAGAAAGCAGTTTATTCTCTTGTTCCAAGTGTTATGTATATAAAATTTTATTACTGTACAACTGTGTCCATTAGCCGATTTGAACCATTTTTACAAATTTTCAATACACGGATCAAAAAGTCATATAATCCTGTAATTTTATTGTATACCGAAAGCGTTTACTACAATGTCCGCATCTTGTATGACAGCGTTTAACTATGCAAGGCCTTAAAAAATCAATGAAAATTAGATCTTTTATTTTGGAAAAATTATGTACACTAGGGTGGGGCGATTTGAACATCTTAATGGGCGCATCGCGTTTCTGATTCTTGGGATTGTACTGAGCAAAAAAGTCCACTAGACCATACGGCTACGGTGAAAATCGAGCTTCCAGATTTTGACTTGCAGTTTTTTCTTAGACTTTTGTCACGTTTTTTTTTTTGGATATTTTGGCCTATAACAGACAAACCATTGAAATTTTTGTCTTAGTATTGGATCGAAAATCTCAATGGTTTGGCTGTTATAGGCCAAAATATCCAAAAAAAAAACGTGACAAAAGTCTGAGAAAAAACTGCAAGTCAAAATCTGGAAGCTCGATTTTCACCGTAGACGTATGGTCTAGTGGACTTTTTTGCTCAGTACAATCCCAAGAATCAGAAACGCAAAGCGCCCATTAACACTTTTTTCCTTCCATACTAATCGCCCCAATCTAATGTACACACTGTTATTGTCCATTTGTTTAAGTACTTTCTTAACCCCATGGGTAAAACTAACTGACAAAAATACTAAAGAGAAAAGTTTTAGGGCTAAGAATTTTTAAACAGAGTACAATGACGCGACAAACTTTTTCTCTAGCTTGCACTATTGTGATAAAACTAATCAATTTCTTCTTTTATTTCTAGGTAATTTTTAATTAAACAAATTGCAGAAACTTTGGCCCATTTTTCTGATAATTTCGAAGATGTGGCACAATTTTGGGGCTTCCAGGTGATTAAAAATAAAAAAAGATAATTTAAGGAACATATGTAGTTGCAACAAAAAAATAATTTCAAGGTAAGAATATGAGTAAAATTATTTTTTTGCTATAAATCAACTGTAATAGCTGCGTTCCATTCGATTCAAAATAATTCAGATTATTTTTTTTACATGCAAAGCAAAAACAAAAATAATAATCCTATAACAAATAGGATTATTTTTGCTATCCATATAAAATTGTGATATAGCATTTAAAAAATTTGAAACACAGGCGCCGCACCTGTATATTTTTATGAGTTGTCATTTCATTTTTTGAATGATTTGTTTGTTTGATACAATGACTATTAGGTAGCCATGAGAGCTACCTATTTTCTCACGAGCTGCGACCATCGAATGTTAAACAAAAGAAAACAAAACAAACCGCGTGTGTCACACACATTGGACGCATTCAGCGGAGCCAACAATTGCACTTAAATTATTTATATAATTGCATAATATTATTAATTAAATTTAATAATTTACAATTTTTCTGACGTTTAGAGTAAAACACATTCAGAGAAAAACATCGTTCACTAAGGTATCGCTACCATAACAGTTCACAACAGTTTTGAACGACACACGTTCTCATGACACCTAATAGTTATTGTATCATGATTGCTTGTTTGAATTTAAATTTGACTGCAACGGTAGTGCCCTCTACGAGTCGTTTTTCTTGCCGTTCCTTTGTAAAAATTTCTTTGAGAACGCAGCTAAAATCTATGAAAATCTTGATATTATTAAAAATATTTTAAGAAAATTTTATTTTTCGAAATGAAAAATTTTTGTTTTTTATTTTGTATGTTCATTTTAAGAAAATCAAAAGTTAGTAAGAAAAATAACATGCCCGGTCGAAGGATTCAAAAAAACTCCGAAACGGTGGCAAAAATTAAAAATACATAAATAACAATTTTTAACTTCAAAATTTGCATTTTTTATTTCAATCGGTCGCTAAAAACTAGCTTTTTAAAAAATTAATTATTTAAACTGAAAAGTTAACTTATAAACTAACTTAAATTTTCAAATTTAAAGTTGTTTTTAAAAAAGATTTTTAGTGCATTTTTAGTACAATAGTACGATAAAAAGATGAATTTCAAAGAATCTTATAAATAAATCAGTATACATTAGGTTGTGTAGATTTGCAAGCCTATGTTGCCTGGGCAATTTTCGGATCAGGCGTGAAAAGTTATTAAAAAAAGGGGGCGCTAGGGTGCACTTTGCCCTATCACATATTGAATTTTGTGAATTTTTTCTTTAGAAATTTGAAAAAAAGTTATGAGAAAAAAGTGATTTTTGTGAATACACGTGTGCGATTGTTTACTTAATTAATTGTATTTTTGTATGTACAGAAAGTTGGGTCGATTAGGGGGTGATAGGGGTGTACTTTTCCCTATCAGATCTTATATTTTGTGAATTTATTCTTTAGGAATTTTTTTCAAAAAATTTTTGTATGTAGACGTGCACAGCTAGAAACAAACTGATGCCAGAAACGAAGGCCTCGTACCCGATTCAACCTAAAACCAGTCTCGTATTTATACGTTTTTTTAAATAAAAAAATTCACAAATTTCAAGGTATAATATTTTTTAGAATTCGTGTCATTTATTAATATTTTTGACATTGATAATTCGAATTAAATTGAAATCTTTTTGCAGTTTCAGTACAGATGTACAACAGAAATTAAAAAGACTTTGTGGTTCAGCCGTGATGGTCAAAAATACATGCCAACAACGTTAAGATTATACCTTGAATTTTGAGAATTTTTTTCTTTAGGAATTTTTAACGATAAATTTTTGTATAAAAACGTATAAAATTGAGACTGTTTTTAGGTTGAATCGGGTACGAGGATTTCATTTCTGTCATCAGTTCTGTTCTAGCTGTGCACATTTACATACAACAATTTTTTGAAAAAATTCGTAAAGAAAAAATTCACTAAATTGAAGATGTAATAGGGTACAGTGCACCCCTATCGCCCCCTAATCGACCCAGCCTACTGTACATCCAAAAATAGAATTTATTAAGTAAACAATCGCACACGTGTATTCACAAAAATTTTCTCATAACCTATACATTTTTATGTGCACGCTAAGCACATAATTTTATGCTTTACTAATAAATAATCTTATAAAAATGTCAAGAAAAAAAATACAACAAAATATAATTTAACTTCATGAAGAGAACTTTATACTTAAAGGATTTGTTGACAATTCGTTTGTGATGCGTTGACAGCTCTTAATGGCATCAGCATCATCATCACCATCATCATCATTATCAGAATCCGTATCAGCATCATCAACCACAAATACAAAATACTCAACAGCAACGTGCTTAACAATTGCGCAGATAGTTACAGGGTGCTTAGCAATGACAATGCGCTTAAAAATAGAATATAAAAGGAAAAAAAAAACCATACAAATTTGATACATTTGAAAAAATCCAAGCAACATTTTTGTGTTTTTTTTTTACACAATTTTAGTTCAGATCTTTTTTGTATATATTTTTACTGATTCCTGTTCTTTTGCATTGATGCGCAGCCAAGCGTCACTTTGCAGCGTGGCAAGCAAGTGATTCCTTCGACTGGCTTGTTTACGCTGCGTTGCACTTGAAGATAAACAAGCCACAGCAAATAAACACAACAACATCAACAACAACGACAACAATACCATAAATTTCAAAAATAACAACAACAACAACACAATAATCATGCATGTCTTGCATTTGTGTTAACTTTTAAAAATATTTTTCATTCAATGTTGCGGTATTGAATGTCTTTCTTAAAAGAATGCAATCCCTTCACTTTGCTATGTTTGCAAAATTCTTCAGCTGCATGCGTTAAATACTCTCTATATTTCTAAAAGAGCTGCTTTATAGCTCTTGGCTTTAAAGGAATTATTGGCAGAGCTGCCAAAGGTTCTCTTTGCATTACTTACAAAGATTTTATTGATTTACAGAAATTTATTATTTTGCACTTCCAACAAAGGTAGGTTGTTGCGAATAGCAACAACACTGTTCATTTTTCTGTGTCCTCGCTCGAGTAGAAATTCAGTTTTTGTAACAAAAGCCAATCAGCGTCCGAATAAAGGTCGAACAGTGGCCAAACTGTGCATATTCTGACTGAAATTTAAATAAATATTAAATTTGAAATGAAATAAATATATAACACATTTATAAATGTGTAAAAATATAAATTATATATTAGGTGCATTTTTTCTAATTTTCAAGTCTGCTCTTATATTTGGCTCTGTATTGCATATTCAAATTGGATTTCGATTTGGATCATGACTCTCAACGCGTAAAAAGTGTTGAATAAAAAAAAATTAAAGAATTCTACAAAAATGTTTCTTATGAAATTTTACTTTAGCTCTCTGAATAAAACAAGTTTATCATAGGCATATATATATATTCAGTAGTTATCTTTCTTCTTATGTTAGTAAAAAGGTTAATTGACAATAAAAGAATATTCAATTTTTACTTTTGATGTGCTGTAACTTTGTTTTTAACCAATAGATTTTGTTTAAAATTTGCATTGTAAGAACTTTTGAGCCGAGAAAATAATATTTGATAACAGTTCAAAAAGAAAAATTATTAGAGCTACTCCTAGTAAAAACTTTAAAAAAATAACGTAAAAGGTTAAAAATGGAAGAGGTTTTTACAAAGAAAATCATAAAACTTACATTGTTTTTTTGTTCTCTAATAGAAAATTCTTGTAAAAACTGAAATTAATTTAATTAAATTTTTAATTTTATTTCATGAAATTGAAAACGGCAGTAACGGAAGCTTAGGATAAGCAATTTATAGTCAGGATTCTTCCTTTGTTATTTATGTGCAAAAGTATGTTGTATTAAAAGCACCTTGACAAATTGAATGAACATAGGTTGTGCTTGCTTTTGTTGTTGTGCATGCTTTTTTTCTAGATATCGAGTGCTGTTGGTTTTTTTTTTTTTTTGGTATACTTGAAGATAAAATTAATGATACAATTTTGTTGCAAAGAGGCCGCTATTTGACCCTTGTTCGACCCTCGGTCGGTCGTTGTTCGCTCTAGTGGCCTTTTTAGTTATTGCTTAACCACGATTAACCTTTGTTGAATAAATGAAAGTAACAGAAAAAACACCCATAGGGATCAAAATCGGAATATCGAGAATCAGGACGCTTTTTATTTTCCGAAAATGTCAGTATATTTTTGAAAACATGAGAAATTTAAACTGATCTTGAAATCTTGACAAGAATTACATGAATGAAAATTTCATATTTTCATATTTGAATGAAGTTCATGTGACACACAAATATGCATTGTAATTAAAATATCAAAATTTTTACCCAACAAATAAAAAAAATTTAGTATCTATTTTTATTATTATGAAAAACATTTTTCTTCCAAATTATTGTGTTTTTTTTCCAAAACTCATTCAAAAAGACTTGTTAGTTAAAAAAAGACTCATAAAAATTTTAAGTTGATAATAGGCCACTATTCGACCCTTGTTCGGTTGCTGATTGTCCTAATGGGCTTTTTGTATTATTGTTAGACCATTTTTGACCCTTTTTTTATACTGAACCAACGTTCAGGGGATGTGCAAGGAATGTGTTGATTCGAAAGATGGGTGATAGTTAGTGGGAAGGTGGATAGATGGAGGTAGTGTCGGTGAAGATTTGATTTAAATTAATATCCTTGTTCAGCTGTGTATCCCTCGTTCGGCTTCTCTCTTGTTTAACATTTATAGAACAAAACTAAATAAATAGAAGAAAAAAAAACTACTCACAGAAAACATCGTTTAAAATAAAATAAGAAGAGTCAAACCCGGAATTTAAGGAATCCGACCTATTTTATTTCCTGATAATTCCAAGAAACTTTTTTGTGATATTAATTAACTGATCTTGAACTCTTTGACATAATAAAAAAATAATTTCTGATAATTCATTGTGATCTTCTCTTTGAATTTTTACATGATTTTAATTATGACATCTCGATCAAGTAAGTTTTAACGAAGGCAACAAAAAGCAACACTTCTGTAGAGAGGCATATTATACAACAAACTAGACAGACTATTTGGGAAGGAACTACCTGCTTTAATCAATATGCTGAAACAGGAAATTGGGCGACATGGGCCAGTGCGTAAAACACTAACCGTTCCACAGGTCACACAAATCATCTGAAACAAAAAATCAACAGATTTTCCGGTTAAGTATAAGTGTGATTAATAATCACTGCTAATTTACGAAATTGATTAGAAAATAACAAAACGGCGGTACTTAAAAAATTTTTTGTAATTTTTTCTGAACATTTTTAATACTTTTTTGTTGATAAAAGATCCAAAATCTAAGGTGTCGGTGAGATAATGGTTCATTCTAAAGACCATTTAATTACGCGAATTAAAAATAAAAGACATTAAGATTCGATAAAAATTGACTGAGTAATGAGAGCCGCCAACTCGAAAAACTTAGTTTTCCAGAAATCGCATTTAAGGTCTTAAGCGTAGTGCGCTACCTGCTTTGACGCATAACTTTTTTCGCATATTAAGGCATAAAAATTTTTTTACCCAACTAACCAGACGGTATGAATAATATAAATAATATTAAATGTATGAAAATATTAAGAAAATGTTTAAAATATAAGCAAATGCCGAATTTTTTATGTGATTATTTTTAAACCTGGTCAAAACAATTAATAAAAATTCCATATTTTTTGGCTTGTCTAACTAGACTGAACCCTTAAGATTGAAAAATTTTGAGAATATTGCAAGAAAATTGAGAAATTGAGAATATTGCTTAAAAAATGGCGCTATTCGACCTTTGTTCGGCCAATGATCGGCCGAGTAGGGCTGTCGAATTTTTTGTATACAACGTTCGAATTTCTGTTTGATTAATTATATTTTATTCGGCCAGTCATTTTGAAAGTTATACAATGAAAAAAAAAAAGAAATATAAAAAAATACCCAGGAAAGGCTTTGCATAGAACATTATTCAAGGTGGAAATCCCGGGACTGCCGGGCACCCGGCTTATTTTAATTTCCGAAAACTTCGGGATATTTTTTTTTTCAAAATGTTAAAAATATATAGTTTAATCTTTGAATTGTATCATTAAATTTATTTTCCTATTAAGTTACATTTTATATGTTGTAGTAAAAGTACAAATATTTTGTTTTTTAAGTTGAATTTTTGTACTTATTTGTATATCTTTTTTAAATCGGAAACTTTTGAATTTATATTCTTTATGGAAGATTTTTAGTCAAAAGCCACTGTTCGACCGTTATTTGAACCTTATTCGGCCTATGATCCGCCAAGTCGGCTTTTCATTTTTTTAGAATTTAGAGAATTTTTAATTTAATTTGAATTTTTTACAAATTTAAATGTTCTTTTTAAAATCGAAAAAATTCTGCCACAAAAAGCTACAACTTTTTTTTTAAATACACGCTTATTAAATATAAGAACATTTAACTATTGCTTGCATTGCATTTCCCAAAGCAATTTTTATAGATTTACTCACTCAATGCAATAAACATTTTTTTTAAACATTGTTCGAATTTCTGTTTGGTCAATTATTTTTTATTCGGCCAGTCATTTTGAAATTTATACAATGAAACGAAACAGCAAAAAATCAACAAGAGAAGGCTTTGCATGGAATAAAATAAATGTTGGAAATCCCGGGACTACCGGGTTATTTTAATTCCCGGTTTTATTTAAATGTATCGTTTAATCTTTCAACAGAATTATAAAATTTCTTTTCCTATTAAGTTTAATTTTATGTAGCCTTAAAATTTTTTGTAAGTTTAATTTTTCTACTACTTTTATAAATATATGTATTTTAAATCGAAAATTTTTGAATTTTTATTCTTTATGGTTTTTTTTAGTCAAAAGCTTGACCGTTTGACCGTTATTCGAACGTTATTCGGACGATGATCCGCCGAGTTGGCTATTAATTTATTTTTTATAATATAGTGTATTATTTTTAAGTTGTTTTCTTTTACTAATTTAAATATTCTTCTTAAAATAGCAAAATTTGGAGTTTCTTGTTCCTGATGGAATATTTTTGTCAAAAGCCACTGTTTGATCCTTATTCGAACCTTGTTCGGGCAATGATCCACCGAATGGGCTATTCATTATTTGCTTAGACCACGTTCGCGCGATTATATTTTATTCGAGTGGTCATTTTAATATTTATAAAGTGAAAAGAAATATCAGTCTTTATTTGAAATAACCTTTTTATGAAATAAAACTGTAGGTCGCAATCCCGTGAACTTAGAATTTTTTACCACAGCATTTTGTTAAAACTCACCATTTTAAAAAAGTAAACGAATGAGCAAAATCACTTTAAAGATATGTTTTCTTTTATTATTAATTCTTGAAAAATAACATAATTGCCACATAAAATATGATTCCCCAGTATGGTAGGGTATAAAAAATTAAATCTTTATAAAAATTGATTATAACCTAAGAAGTAATAAAAATACGTAAAACTTAATTAAAGCATAAAAAAATTGTTCATTACTCAAGCGAACATGGAAAAACTATTTTTTTTATATGCCAATTCTAACTGACTTTAAAGTTCAGATAAGCCACAATTTTTTACTTTACAGACAGCTAATTTAATATAAATTCATTCAACTTTTGTAAGCATTGCATTTTCCAAAGCATTTTTTATAGATTTACTCACACAATTGAGTAAAAATACCAAAAAAATAATGCCATAACTAAACAAGCAAAGTTCTTAGAAATTGAAATCGATCATTATATCGACAAAAAAAAAGAAGATTGTATAAAGTCCAAACACACTAAAAGAACAAAAATACTATAAACAAAACAAAAGGAAAAACTAAACAAAAAAAAAAAAAACTATAAAACTCATAATGAAGAAGAAATCCACTACAGCAACATAAACAACAACAGCAATGAAACAAACACACAGGTTATTGACCCAAAAATGTATTTGTTGCTGAACTTGTCTGAGGCGCGTCGTTGCAGCAGTCTGTATGAAATACCTTGTCGAACAACACCCCCATCAATGGGCATCATTACAACTATAACAAAAACAACAACCTTATAGCACCCCGTCTGCAGCGGTATGTTATTAAGAACTCGTAAATCGACGTTTCCACGGCAACCTCTGTATAGTTTTTTGTTATTTGTGTTTTGGTTGCTGTCTTTTTTTTTATTTCTTTTTTTTTACACGTGAGTGAATATTTTATCATGCTAATATTTTGCTCGCAATATTTTCACTTTATTTTGTCTATTTTCATACCCACTATTTTTGTTTAATCTCTTTCACCTGATGTGGTTGTTAACCGAAAAATTTGTTGTCATTGTTTTGGTGCGTTGGTATTTGTTGATGCAAAACTAAAAGTAAACAAACTCACTCACACTCTTTTACTAAGAAGTGCAAAATTTTGATGGTAGAAAAAAACAATAAAAATTGTAGGATTATTTAAAATAGTTAGTTGTTTACCAAAAATGCTCTTTAAGGCAAATATTTATTAAATATAAAAATTTGTGGAAATACCACAAAAAAAAAGCAACAAGCACAACAAAAATCATAGCAGAACTTTAACTAAGCTCAATACAAGTGCATTCTAAGCACGTATAAAACACACACTCATGTGTTGTGTGCTTGTGTGCGTGTGTTTGAGCACTTTTATTTTTTGGCCTAAAGCTGGGCTAACATGTTCATTATTTTTGCTAAGGTTGTTGTTGTTGTTACTACTCTTTTTGTTGCTGTTGTTGTTGAGTCGCATACCAAATAGCTGGCACAAAATTCTAGTGCAAAATAAACTCTTGCATTGTTTTAGGTTTATTTTGTTCTAATGCTATTTATTGTTTTGGTTGTAATTTTTGTTGATGTTGTTGTTTTTGTTGCTACTGCTTTGCTTGACTATTTATTGTTTGCGTAAATGTTGTTATATTGTCCCATACTTAATTAAATGCAAACTCTTTTTTGTTGCTCCAATTGTGTTATAATACAAATTTGGCAACCCTAACAAATGTAATTTTTTTCACATTGTAAACTTTGTTGTTTTTGTTATTGTTGTGCATTTACATATGTTACAAGCATGATTTAAGCTCTTATTTATTGCAACTTGAATGAGTTTTTGTGTGTTTGGATTGTGTTTTATGCACTTGCATTAATAAATTTGTAAAAGCTTTGAGGTAACGGTGCCCAGCGTGTGGTTCATTTGGTTATTTTTTTTTATGTATATGAGTGCTTGCTTTTGGACCATACACTTATGCAGCAATGGATGGTTCAAGTGACAACAACGGAAACTATACTTGATGCTAAAAGTATCTGAATTAAGCCTTACCACCCCTCTCCTCACTATTGTTTAATCAAGCTCCAATTTTCTTACGTCAGATTATTTCAATCCATATTGATCCTAGCAGCAAAATCAATAATATTTTATAGCGTTAACATTAACAGAGATATAGTATTTCTCTAAAGCGATATTTGAAAAAATTGAACCTAAATACTGCCTAAAATAATATTTTATGAAAGCAATAAACTACGTTTTTAGATTAACTCTAGAACATAATTAAAGTCATGTTTAGAAGCCTGGTTTCATGAGGACGTTGATAGCTCGTTCATGAACATGCTTCATTTCAAATTATACCGTAATGATAGGTCTCAGAAAAAAGGTGGTGGGGTAGCAATTTTCTGCAAGGAAAATTTAAATGTTTCAGTGTTAGTGAAATCCTGTGGCACCGATGTTGAATACTTAAATGTTAAAATATCCGACAGTACCCAGCAACTTTTTTGTTACAAATGTGACATGCATTCTTAGGGACACTGATTCCAGAAGACATTCTATAGATCCAATTGAACTTCTTTTAAGCCTTATCAAGCAGTGCTTTCAATAAGCATTCTCATAAACCACTTCTCAAAGACATTCAAATAGCATTTCAATTATTTTTTTCAGGTATTTTTTCATTTCCCTTGGGATTTTTCAAACCTCCAACAAAATGCAATCACTTCCTACTTCAAACACCAAAATGCCATTAAAATCAAGATAAATAAAGGGATATTTATATTATAAATCAAAATAAAGGGATATTTTACGCAGATTTTTTTAAACCCAAAACAAGAAACTCCGCGAGAAAATCGGGATATTTTCCTTGGGATTTTTTAAACCCCCCTAACCACAAAACCATTTCATTCCATGGAATGCCTTCTTAAAGTTCCCCTCAAAAACACCTACTAGAATTCTTTCATTTAAGGGCTCAAAGAAATGTTCCATTGAACAAATTCTGGAAGCACTTCTAGAGAAGACTAAGGAAAGCATTCCTCCGAATGGCATGCATATGTTAAAAGAATGCCTTCTGGGTATGAAAGTGGAAGGGATGGAATTCATTTCTTTCCCTTCCACTTTACCTTCTTTTGGAAGCACTTTTTTTGCTGGAAAGGACCCAAGTGTTTCTCTCTTGTATGTACAACCTGAACCGCAACTGCAGCCTTAAGCCACTATTTGATGATATATCTAGATGTGCCATTGATTTTTATCATTATATCCTTTGTGGTGATGTCAACATAAATCTTCTGGCTAATGATAATCTTAGCAACGATTTTTTGGATTGCCTAGCCGAGGTTGGACTAAGTTTAGTCAACACTTCGTTACCATCAAGGTTTTCCAACAATGCCTGCCCCAGTTTACTTGATGTCTTCGTTACATCTGATATATCGTCTGTACTCCTTTTTAACCCGATATCATTTTTATCAGACCATGATCTTATTTTCTGCACATTTAACAATGATCTCGCATCTATTGCTTCTGAAATTTGCTTCACGTATCGCAACTTCAAATCTGTTGATTTTGGCAAACTGTATGAAAAATTATCTGAAATAAACTGGACTGGTTTGTGGTTCTTTAGCTCAGTTGATGACAATTTAAAATTTTTCGTTGATAATATCTTGAATCTTTTTGAATCCAATGTTCCCCTGTATACACGACAGGTCACCAATGCAACCTGCCCCTGGCTTACCATGAATGCCAAGTTGATTATAAAAAAACGCTACTAAGCCTATATCAAGTGGAAACGCTATCCAATTGAGGCCAATTGGGAAAAATTAAGACAAACAAGGAATGAAGCTACCTTGTCTGTTAGACCATCCAAAAAACAATATTATATATCTAAACTAAACCCAAATCTATACTCCAAACAGTTATGGATAAATCTAAAAAGTATTGGTATTTGCAATAAAGGCTCTGAAACCTGCCTTACTGATCCAAATCTACTGAATGATTATTTCACTGCGAACTCGTTGAGAGATGATTAAGACATAGCGCCTGTTGAGTTACCGTATGATTTCAGTTTTAGAGCTCTAAATGAACTAGATGTTGCACGCTGCATAAAAAAAAAATAAGTTCGAATTCCATTTGTGAAGACGGTATGTCGAGTTCAATAAGCTTATTTTGCCACATGTGGTCAGTCCACTTGCTCATATCATCAACCATTGCATCCCTACCTCGTGCTTTCCTGCCAGCTGGAAAGTGGCTACAATTGTTCCGATTCCGAAAATTGCAAATGCACGCGAGCCTGGTGACTTCAGACCAATCAGCTTGTTGTCATGGATTTCGAAACCATGTGATACTCTTATGGCTGAGCGAATAAGTGAACATATTCAATCTATGGGCCTCATGTCTGATTTTCAGTCCGGCTTCCGTAAAGGTCATAGTTGTTCAACAGCTATAGTTAATATCTTGGATGACATAAGAGCTCCCTTCGATAATGGTGATCTGACCTTGCTTTGCCTTCTCAATTTCCTTAAGGTTTTCGGCACTGTAAACCATAATATCTTATGCAAAAAACTTGAATTGCAGTTCAGATTTTCTGAGTCATCGGTTCACCTTTTAAGTAGTTACTTAAATGGGAGGTTTCAGAGCGTTAGTTTAGGCAGCAACCTATCTGCGTATAAGCACATCTCTTGCGGTGTCCCTAAAGGGTCAGTCTTGGGACCACTACTGTTTGCCATGTTTATCAATGACATTTTTGTGAAATGTGGTAATGTATCAGCACAGGGCTTGTTGAGGATTTGTGCGCAAGAGTAAATGATGATTTAAAATTAGTAGTGGAATGGGCTAGGGAATGGGCTAGAATATGCTTGCACTATGCCCTCGAAATCATGTGTCTTGCCAGTTTCCAAAGCACTTTTCCTCAATCTTGAGTTTCCTCCGATTATTCTAAATAACGCTGAGTTAAAGGTTGTAAGAAAAGTAAAAAACCTTAGTTTTATCCTGAATTCATCTCTTTCTATATAGAGGTATATTATGCATTGAAAAACTTAAGAATGACTGCATCGTTTGTTCCCACCGAAACAAAACGTAAACTTGTCCTGCAGATTTTAATGGCAATAATTACATTCTCTGAAGTGGTGTATAGCAAGCTGGACTCGAAATCCTCACATAAACTGTTAATTCTCTTGAATAATGCCGCTCGCTTTGTCTATGGTCTGCAAATGCATGACCATGTCTCCTCATTTTCCATGCGATTACTTGGCCGTAGCCTGAACACTCTTTTCGAAGCAAGGAATTGCATTTTCTTGCATAAAATAATATACTTGCAATGTCCACTATATCTCTTTGCAATAATTCAGTTCTGCAGATCAAGTATAAATCCGAATCTTTTAATACCGCGTTTTAATTATATAGCCTCAAGAAGACTGTTTTTTGTTAGCGCAGTAAGGCTGTGGAGCTCACTGCCCAACCATATAAAATTAGTCTCCAATAGATTAGCCTTTAAGCAATTGATACTCAAATATTTTTCTTGACTTCACTTAATTTTAAGTTTAAGCTCTAACATAGCCTCTTATCTCATATTCAGTCAGCTCTAACATCTTTTCACCGTAGGTCGATAATTTCATAAGCAGGGAAGACAATTATATGCAAATGCATATAATATATGCTTTTGCATATTTGGACGTTTTGTTAATAATTTTGCATATTTATAACGATTGTGCTTATTTGTGCATATTTTTACATATTTTTAACTTTTCGAACAGATTTTAGCTTGTAATCGGGCAAATTTTGATACTTCTTTCACATCTGGCAACATTGTAATTTCTTTGATATTATATATATTTATAAAGAGATATTATATTATATATGTATAAAAAATATTTTTTTTAAAAACTCACAGACAATGGATCCATACGCCGAAAGTCTCCTTCCGAACGAAGTCCCTTATTTTAAATGGTGCCCAACTACATCCTGCGATGTCGAGCGGTCTTTCTCACAATACAAAACATTGTTGGCTGAAAATCGTAGAAAATTTCTTTTTGATAATATAAAAATGCATTTAATTGTTCAGTGTAATCGCTGAATGCAATACACTGTTTTTGCTATAAGCACCATATAAAATAAAGGACTTCGTCCGGAAGGAGACTTTTGGCATTGGCTTCGAGCTACCAAACAAAATATTCATTAAATGATTAAAATAGAATTAAATTTTTACTTTATAATTAAAATTATAATTTATTTAAACTGAAATATTTACTTTTACGCCTTGAAAGGGCTATTGTTTTGTTTTTTTTTTTATGAACTATTGAATAATATTTTGAATGGCATATTTTGCCATTTTTTAGAGCATATTAGCATACTTATTTTAGATTTTTTCGTGCATATTTCTGTCTTCCCTGTTCATAAGTCAATTTATATTAAGCTCACATCTTTTAAAAATATTTTTAATATGTCTTTTTACTGCGTCATGCACAAGAAAACGAATTCTTATATGTCAACATGTTTTCAAATAAAATACATTATTGCTTTAATATTTTGAGTTCATAATTTCTGTTATTTATGATAATAATCTTAGTTATTAAATTTTCGTTAGCTTACTTTACTTTACTAAGTATTATTCTGTTGTTGTTAATTCTAAAAATGCGGCGTGCAAAAACTCAAGTCGTAAATGTCAACAATATTTTCGAAATACAGTGTTGCGCAAAACAATACCAACATAATGAGTGCGCTGCAACAAAATCGTGTATCTTTTTTAATATTGGGGACACACAAAAATGATTATAGGAATCAAAGCATATATTCATACATCATATGTATATAAAACAAATCAAAATCAAATTTGGTTTTGTTTTTTTTTTAATTAAATTTCAAATTAATGTGGCTACATTCAATTTGTCTGAGAGCAAAACAATAGCAACAACACTTGAAAAATGTAAAAAGAGAACAGAAGTTCCAAGAATTACCGGTAAAAGTTCCGTTATTGTAAAGCACGTGTTGTTTGTAAGTCATAAACATTTAAGTTCAGTTTTGTTTTTGCGCTAGTTGTGACATTAACTGTTCCATTTTTAATGGCACGTTTTAAATACTGTGAAGCTCTTAAATTGCAAATTATTTCCGAATATAAAAACGGAAATTCACAAATATCTAACGTGAAACAGTTTGATATTAATCAGTCAATAGTTTGCAGATTAATAAAGAAATATACCATCACAAAAGACGTAACAACGGTACATTAAAGAGGGCGGCCGCGAAAGACATCGCTGCGTGATGACAGGAACATTTGTGGCGTATTCAAACGAAATGCATTTGCCACATCCAAAGAGATTGTTAGGACACTTGATTTAGATATCCATCACGGCACTGTTCGAAGACGAGCCGTTGAGAAATTACAGACCGGCAAAGAAATCTTTGCTTACAGCTTGCATAAAAAACAAGATGAGGTGCTATAATTTAAAAAATTCTGTCTGAAATTGTGACAACGAGTTGCAATTTATTGTTTTTTAGACTCAGTCTTGCAAAAAAGCACCTAAATTGGACCGTTCAAAAATCGAAAACCGTTTTTTTAGCGATGTATCAAAGTTCAACTTGATTAATTCAGATGAGATGTGCACGGTACGGCGCCACCCAGGTACACGACTTGAAGCCCGAAACTGCAAAATAAATTTTAAGCACGGAGGCGGTGGTTTTATGGTCTGGACTTGTTTTTCCTATAATGAAGTTGAACCATTTCAAAAAATCGATGAAATTATGGATTGATTTGTATATAATGACATTTTAGAAAGCAAGATGCAACCACATTCAGAGTGGAATATGTCGCTTCAGTGAACGTTTCAGCCCGACAACGACCCGAAGCACACTTCAAAGATCATCAAAGAATACATTAGAGGCAATGGGATTCAAGTCCTTGATTGGCCGGCACAGTCACAATGTCTTGAATCCCATTGAAAATCTTTTTGGGATTTTGAAGGTAAAAGTTTCTGGTCAAAGGTTTTCCAATAAGACTGCAGTGTATGAAGCCCTGAAAGTTAATTGGGAACATATACCTAATACCAACATATCTTATTTAATAGAGTCGATGTCGCTCAGATGTGCAGCGGTTATCAAGAATAATGAATCTTATACCAAATATTAATTATGTTGCTTTTGTTTTGCTCTCAGACAAACTGAATGAAATCACATTAATTTTAAATTTAATAAAGAAAACAAAACCAAATTTGAATATGATTTGTTTTTAATATGATGTATGAATATATGCTTTGGTTCTTGTAATCATATTTGTGTGTATCTAATATTTAAAAAGACACACGATTTTGTAGCAGCGTACTGATTTTGTTGCTATTGTTTTGCGCAACACTGTAAGTAAAAAAATCAAAATAAATAGGAATGAAAAAAAACCACCAATTTAGATCGTAGAAAGTTTCTTAAGTCTCCCCATCCTTGTTTTCTATCGGTCCCTTGCCAACTACAAATCCGCATCGAAACTCGTGCTTCTCAGAATGGCCGCTGTAATGCCGAATGCAACCCTGTCCTTTCCATTGCATTTCGTGGAAATCAGTGATATCAGCTTTGAATCTTTCCAAAATATTAGTCAGTTGGTAGTCAAGAAACATATATTCAAGATTTCGCCTTGCGCATGTCCGCTCTCTTTGTGAGCACGTGCATGTGACGTCAGAAGTGCAAGAGAAAAGAGAGTCAAACTGACTGAACAAAACGTAGTAAACATTTTTTAATAGGGGTATTCGATTTAAAAATCTCCTCATTTTCTTATAAAATCTTGGTTTTGTAAAATTAATAATTTTAAATAAAAAAACAACGCTTATACAGAAAAAATATTAATATTTTTCAATACTATCTTTGATAAAAATTTTATATCTTATTGGGGTGTTGACTTCCGTGTTGACCCCCTCACAAAAAATAGCTATGTTGCTCGATTTATTTTGAGAGCATTTTGACTGTTTCTTTTCTTTTGTATTTCGTTTGTTTCCCAATCAGCCAATCAGATTCATTTGCTTAGTTTCGTTTGTTGTTTATGTGATATTTTTGTTTGGATGTATTTTCACTTATGACGTAGACCTGCGCAGTAGATTGCCATTTCTGCGCACTTAAGGCGTGATCTTCTTTATATTGTTCTTGGTTGGTAGTCACCTTTTCGATTAAGGCTGCCCGCATAGTAAGCGCCGAAGCAGGCAGGCAGGCAGACAGGCACAGGAAAACTATGTGAACAAGAGAGAAAAAAGATATTTCTATCTTGTTTCTTCGCAGGGCCTGTCTGCCTGCCTGCCTGCTTCGGTGCTTACTCTGCGGGCTGCCTAAGAGTTCGGACATTCCAGGTGCATATCCTTAAAAAATTATCAGTTTTTCGTTTGCGGTAGTCGTAACTAGTTTTGGGGATAAATTTTTTTACTTTCTTAATCGTTTATTGAAATGGGTATTTTTTTTTTTTTTTTTTTTAGATTCTCCCGGGGGTATGAATACGCGTATTTAAGTATATTTAATTCTATATAAATAAGCAACTTCGAAGTAAGTTATAGTGATTTACGGGTGGTCTTCAAATACGACACAGAATCTGTTTTAAGCCTAGGAGGCCCGTCGACCAGACTTGCCGCCAAACTGACAATTGCCAGTTTTGACGTTGTCCAGGATTTAAATTTTACAGTTTACTTTGTTCTGTTTTAGATTTTTGAAACGAAGTTCCTTTACGCCTTTAGCTTGGGAACTGAAATTTAGAAAAGGGGTAGACACAAATTACAGTCAAGAAAGAGGGAGTTATTCGACCAAGGGGCGTGTAACAATATAATTAAATTATTGGGGGTTGGAATTAATTTTAAAGGTTTTTTTTCGGTTTTTGAGCATTTATTTAGAAACAACGGTACAATGTATATTATTCAAAGTATTGTCCATCGTTAGCTTCAACATTTTCCCATCTTTCTGGCAGCATATGGATTCCGCGCCGGAAGAACGATTCGTCTTTTGAGGCAATCCACGAATCGACCTATTTTTTGGTATCCTCGTAAGAAGTGAAGCGCTGCTCAGCCAAGCCATGCGTCATCGATCTGAATAGGTGGTAGTCGGAAGGGGCTATGTCTGGGCTATAAGGCGGGTGGGGTAGCACATCCCAATTCAGCGCCTCCAACGTTTCCTTGACGGTTCTTGCTACATGTGGCCGTGCGTTGTCATGTTGAAAAACCACTTTGTCGTGTCTTTTGGCATATTTCGGCCGTTTAACCTTTAATGCTCGGCTCAATTGCATCAGTTGTTGTTGGTAGCGTTCCCCAGTGATGGTTTCGTTAGGTTTTAGCAGCTCATAGTACACGACACCTTTCTGATCCCACCAAATACACAGCATAAGCTTGGCGCCATGAATATTCGGCTTGGCCCTCGATGTTGATGCATGGCCGGGTGGTCCCCACGATTTTTTTCGCTTAGGATTATCGTAATGGATCCACTTTTCATCGCCAGTGACAATACGATGCAAAAAACTCTTCCTTTTATGCCGTTGAAGCAGTTGTTCGCACATGCAAAATCGCCGTTCAACGTCTCTCGGCTTCAACTGGTACGGCACCCAATTTCCTTGCTTTTGAATCATTCCCATGGCCTTCAAGCATTTGCCGACCGTTGATAAGTCGACTCCCAATGATTCTGACAATTCTTGAAGGGTTTGACACGGGTCTTCATCGAGCAAAGCCTCCAATTCCTCATCTTCAAACTTTTTCGGCTGGCCCGGACGCTCTTTGTCTTCCGTATCAAAATCACCACTTTTAAACCGACGGAACCAGTACTCACAAGTAGAAATCGATGGAGCATAGTCCCCGTAAGCCTCAGTAAGCGTGCGTTGTGCTTCAACCGCTTTTTTCTTCAAATGGAAGCACAAAAGTAAACCTTCCCGCAAATTGCGTTTTGTTGGAACGAAAGTCGACATGTTCACAGAGAAAAAAAATATATGTTGTTTACACTTCAGTGGAATGACACATACTGAAAAATGAAGCTTAGACAATGTGCTTTGAAATGAATATAGTCACAGGTGTGCCCGATGCGATCTATTGATAGTTACGCCATCTCTTAGAAAACCTTTAAAACTAATTCCAACCCCCAATACTATACCTCAAATAATATAGATACTACGGTTCTGAAATTGAGTACAAGGGCAGGCACAATTATGACAAATTACGATCAAGTAAGTGGGCTTTATTTGACAGAGAAGCCTGGCAACATTAGAAAACCACTGTATCTCGAATAATATAGACACTAGGGTACTGAAATTGAGTACAGAAGTAGTCACAATTATGACAAATTATGGTCAAAAAAGTTAGCTTTATTGGCAATGAATCGTGGCAATATTAAAAAACACTACAAATAATATTGACACTAGGGTAATTAAATACGTTACAAGAATGGGTAGAATTATTACAAAACACGATGAAGAAATATTTGTGTTAAGTATCTTTATTGGACTCCTGAACATTTATTTTCAAGTCGTTATATCTCATTGCTAGGTTACGATGTTTTGTGAAAAAGTCGTTGTACTAAAAATTTCTACAGTTTTCTGAAGGCTTCACTTCCCAGTTGTTCGTTCCAGTCTTGAAGAAATCTTAAATAAATCATGTACGATTTATCTTGATCCTTGACGAAACATGCTGATTTGTCCATACATTTCATTGACTAAAATTTTATATAAATGTTTCAAATATAAATGTTTCGTGCAAGACGCAATGCAGAAACGTCGGGATTTATCATGCACGAACCCAATATCGAAATATTGAGGAAGTTTCGTGGACAGATATATAAAGAAAATTCGTCAAGGAATTAAAATCGAAACGTGCTCCTGGACCGAATACAACGTCGTAAGATATATTTGATAGGGGATAAAAATACTTCATCCTCTCTCATTTATATTGGAAATCGACGTAATGTTGGTTTCGTAATGGCCTGACGCCACCACACCGTATGTTTTCCAGGTCCATTCGGGCAGCTGTCCAAGCCCACTCCTTTACCATTGCCTTGATGCCACACAGAACCTCACGTTGTAGTGATAATTCGTTCTTTAGTCGTACGGTAAAGTTGTCCCTGCTAGCGTGTTTCCCGTCAGTTTTGAGCTGTGCAAATTTAAAACAAATCTTCACCGAAACTACTCCATATTTTCAATCTCTAACTAACTATCACCCATCTTTCAAATCAACACAATGCTCATACATTTGACACATCATCTGAGCTTTCACTCTGCAAAACAAAAAAATTATACCAAATTGTCAAAATCAAACGAATTCGACAGCAATGGCAATGACACCTAAACAGTGGTGTCAATGAGTAAATACTATCGAAAACCATCGGAGGGAAATAATATTCTTATATTGAGTAAATATTTTGCTTGATTTCAGAAAATTGAAAATTAAGTCTCATTTGCTCAAATCAAGCATTAAAAACTAAAAGTAAAAAAAAATTATAATGAGCATTTATTGCTAAAATTGAGTAAAATAAACTATTGCTTGAAACAAGAATAAAATACTTGATTCTAGAACCGGGAACAAGACTGGAATCAAGAAAATATTTTCTTAATTTAAGCAAACGCAGAGTTAGTTATTTAAAATATTATTGAATTAAAGCGTATACATAGAGACTGGAGAGTTTCTAGAAAATTGAAGTCTTTTCTTTTAAACCTTTTCAATGTTTTCATTTATCGCAAAATACAAGAAAATCTTTTAAAATAAGATTATATTATAACATAAAATTTAACATATCTAAATAAAACATTTCTTAAATATTAAAATTTTTGTTGCATTTAAAAAAAAAATGTAGGTCAAGAAAAACTTTCTAATTTTCCGAATTTTCGAAGTTTCTAATAAATTGTTTATTTAAATCAAGCAAACTATTTTCAATTCAAGGCAAAAAAAAATTTCTTAAATGAAGCAAACTATTCTAGCTTTCAGCAAATTTTTTACTTGAATCCAGCAAATTGTTCTCAAATCAAGGCAAATAAATTTCTCACATCAAGCAAATAATTCTAGTTTTCAGCAAATTGTGTACTTGAATCAAGCAAATTGTTCTCAATTCAAGGCAAATAAATTTCTCAAATCAAGCAAATTATTCTAGTTTTCAGCAAATTGTTTACTTGAATCAAGCTAGTTGTTTACTTGAATCAAGCAAATTGTTCAAGGCAAATAAATTTATCAAATTAAGCAAATTATTTTAGTTTTCAGCAAATTTTTTATTTGAATCCAGCAAATTGTTCTCAAATCAAGGCAAATAAATTTATCAAATTAAGCAAATTATTCTAGTTTTCAGCATATTGTTTACTTGAATCAAGCAAATTGTTCTCAATTCAAAGCAAATAAATTTCTCAAATTAAGCAAATTATTCTTGTTTTCAGCAAATTGTTTGCTTGAATCAAGCAAACTTTTCTCACTTCAAGTATATATTAGACTCGAATGCAGAAAGTATTATTCTTGAGTTTTAAGCAAATGTTTTTTGAATTGAGTATTTTTTTCTCAATATCCTGTTGTTTTTAATTTGCTCAATTCTAGCAAATTAATGCATGGATTGAGCAATTTATGCTTGAGTGTAAACTGATAGCCTATTTGCTTGATTCAAGCATAGAATGCTTGATTTTTTTCTTTCCGTGTAGTCACGATAGTGTGAAATTATTGATAGTATCGATAGTGTCATCGATAGTTACCGAACTGTACAGTCTAGCCTCTGAACGATACGGCGAATTACAACAATCATGAAAATATTGAAGTTGTTGTAATAGAGTGGAAAAAGTCAGGCGCTGAAAAACGCTACTTAGCATTGTATTTTGTATGAATTTTTTCCAGCAGCTCATGCACAAACTTCCTTTAAGAAATCATCACGAAAAGTTCGTTAATGATGCCGCAAACTACTGGGTTCTTCCGTGCGTGGCAGCCACACACATACTTCCTTATATTTTTGTGTTTTTTTTAAATCATACGTGAGAATCTTTATTGCAATTAAGTTTTAAGAAATAGAAACTGCAGCAAATATGTGTAATACAGTGTAATCTGATGATAGAATTTTAAAAAGTTTTTTGACACTAGGGTTTACCCTGAAAATGTGTTTTTGGTTTTATACCCTTTGTAGATGGTGTAAGTTTTCGAATTTGATGTAAGAATTTCAAAAAGTTTTTTCGACTCTAGTGTGAACTATACGAGAAACATGATGAATGTTCAATGCTCAACGCCTTGTTCCGTCATGAAACAGACATCGCTAGCAACGGTTACTGCCTTTTTTAATATCTCATGACAATTTTACATCTTAATTTTATCTCTTTAAATAAATCTTTTTCCTAAAAGATTATATTAAATTTTTTGATTTGATTATTCATTTACATTTTTAATGATATTTAGGTTGGTTCTTCAAATGATCTAATGCAGAGAAATGGTGAAAAAGCTGTAGTAGCTGAATTCTATAGTTATTGCACGTTATCGAAAAAAGCATAGAAAAATTATATAAAATACAAAATAATAAAAAAATAAAAATATACAGAGTTCATTTCTTTTCTTGATTTCTGATTTACTTTTCTTAAAATTTTCTTGTTAATTCACTTTCACTTCTTTGATTTTTCTTTGATATTTTAATTTCTTACTTTTAAGTTTTTACTTTTAACAGTTACTTTTTTAATTTTGACTTTTAACTTTTAAGTTTTTAAATATTACAGTTTATTTTTTACATTTTTCTTTTTAATTTTGTTTTTATGACTAGTTTTACTTTTTGCGTTTTATTATTCACATTTTACTTTTTTTGGTTTTACTTTTTTTTCTTCGTACTAATAATTTCCAATTTCTAATTTTTTATTTATTTTCTAACTTCTTTGTTTTTTTATCTTATTTCTTATTTCTTACTTTTTACGTTTTGCTTCTTACTTTTAACTACTTTCTTTTGGTGGTAGAAAATATCGCTCAAAAAAATTTTTTTCAAAAAAATTAAAAATCACTTAATGGTAAATGATTGAACTGATAATGAACTGAATTAACCAATACCTGAATATTTTAAATCTGTTGTGAAAAGGAAATATTTTTTTTTTGTAGTCTTTCTGTGATTTTTTTTTACATTAATTCCTTATAATACAGAAGATATTTTCAGCACCAACATTTTCCGTCGTATTCTTTGTACAAAATACTGCTTTCGTTGTATTTTTAAAATATACTCATGTTGGTGGGCAAAATATTGCCTTTTATTTTAATTTTTTTGAATTTTTGAATTTTTATGAAATGATATGTGAAAAAGAAAAAAACGAAAAGTTAGATAACTTTTTATATTAAAAATGGCCCTTAAAACAAAAAGCAAAATTTCGCCTAAAAATGTGCCAAAACTGCCGAAAATTTTAGGGCTTTTTTTATATGAAAAATAAAAACCATATTTTTTATGGAGAGCATTTTTGAGATAATGATTCTCTTCTTTTTTGTTCCTCTGCGTGCGATACTTGCAACAATCCTTAACTTCTATGCTTCTAACCTGATAGTTCCTACGTTTTTCTTTTTGTGTATTCTGTATTTGTTCTTTCTTATAACTTTTAAGTAAAATATTTTTACTTATATCAAAGCTCTATTAAATTATATTAAAATCACTAACACAACAACGTTTGTCAATCTGGCAATCTTAATCCTAACATATTGCTTGCTACTCTATAAACTTATTCTGTTCCAGAGTTCCAGAGTGCCTCTTAGACTCAATGCTAAAAAGCCAATAATTGTCAGCAATATTTTTAATTTTTAGAAAAGTTCATTAAAGCATGAAATTTTCTATTTTCAATACTCAGAAAACAAAAAAATGTCTATTCCAAAGATAACTTCATATAATAAAGTTAAGAAATCAATAACGAATGCTTCTTCATATACCTTATAAAATGTTGTTGTTAGCATTTTGTGTTCAGTTTCTATGGATGCAATTGTTTTTCGGTATCAATTAAAATATTAAGGTTAAGCAGCTTAAATAATTTACATAGAAATCGAAAAACACAAGCATGCAATGATTGTTGTACAAATATTTATTATACAGAATGAAAATGAAAAGAATTTTTACAACAAAAGATAAAAACACTACTACATTTATGGTTGTTTAAAAGGAAAAAAATCACATAAAAGGCATAATCTTGAAAACAAATCCAAATTCAATTAATGGGCAGTAAAAAGAGGTTTTATTTGTGCATTTATTTACAATAAATTTGTTTGTATTTTGATTGATTTTATCACCCCAAGACACACACACACACACACGCAATTCATACTCACCCAAGCCAGACACACAATGGTTTACTCTGCTGGCTTGGCTGTATCAAGAGTTGATGTTCTATATCAAGAGTAGTAGCTGTTTTGTATCGAGATTTGTTCTTAACAAAATATTGCTTGATATGCAGCATGCGTGCCCTCGATAAAAATACTTTGCTCCGTACTACAACGCAATAGCTAGACGCAGACAAGTGCTGCCACACGATCATCTGAATGCCTACATCTGAGATCAGTGCCACCCGCACTCAAGTGGAATAACGCGTGGTCGCTTAAGTGGACGTTTATGGATTTATTGTACCCTAATTAGACACTCTGCTGCCTTGAAGTTTGGGGTTATGTTGGGGCAGCCATGGGGATATTATTGAATCCCATTATTATTTTTATTATTTCAGATTTCAAAAATTCCAATCAAATCTCAAGTAGCTGGTATATCTTTTATTCTGCATTCCGGTAGATGCACTTTGTTTTTGTTATTGTTGTTTTTCTGTAGCAGACAAGAACCACATGTTTTGTTTGTTGTTCTTTAATATCTTGTTTTTTTTATTATATATAAATGTATAAATGTGTAAATGTATGCCCGAGTAAACATAAAATCTTTTTAGTAAAGGCCTAATAGCGGTCGAACAAGGCTTAATTTTGAATATTTTTCTTGGCCGCATAAGGGTCGTGCAAGGGTCGTTTGCAGGACATTTTGGCCAAACAGTGGCCGTACAAGAGTCTTATAGGAGCCGTACAGAGCCCGTTTTGAAATAATCTTGGCTGTACAGTGGGCATTCAGCGGCCGAATATCAGTCGAACATCGTCCGAACAGTAACTATTCTGCAATAAAATTGATCACGAATAACAAACAGAAGTCCGTTCTCTAGAGTTATTTGTTTATATAAATACAATAACTAGTTTGTGATATTTAGTTACAGTAAGGGAAAGGTTTGTATTGGAAAACCAGATAATAATATGTTTTAACCCTGTATGGCCGTTCGGACCATGTTCGACCGCTGTTCGACCAGAGTTCGCCCGCTAATATTTTCACTCAGATGTTTGTTTGTGAAAACAATGGTCCTAAACCGATCATTGGATTTGAATGAAGTTTTGGTCATATGATCAATTTTGTTATATTGCACCTTAATTTGGTTATTAAATATGATTCCTTAATTTTTGATCTGACAAACTTCCCATACAGTTTGAACTGTTTGTATGGTTTAGCTTTTGAGCTTCATACCTACGACAGAGTACTAAAACACGGTATGAAGCCATCGATTGCGAACGTAATCTTTTTAGTAAATATTTAAGGCTTTGTTAAAAGGGGCATTGTGAAAGGGACATTTTAATGTTTTGGCCTTTCAAATATCTGCTCTTAACCCTTTCGGCCCTGGCGGTGGCAATTGTTAACATCAACTTCAAAGGTTTGCATTACCGGTGCAACAGCATATTTCTACTACTCACTGCTAGAGGAAGCTTCAGACAGTCTTTTCCTTTCGAATTTTTCACCCGCCTCTTTATTCGTGTCGCAAGTGAAATACTGAGAAAAACAACAATAGATTGGAAAATTTACGAACGCAAAATAATTTAGGGCTGAAAGGGTTAAGATAATTGACTTGGCGTGATTCCATCATTCAATAACATAATCCTTCTAAAAACTTATTGTTTACATGGAAAAAGTGAAAAGTGGCGTGACATTTCCAAAAAAACTTGAATATTTTGTATATTTCAGTTTTTGAGTACAAAAGACCAAGTATAAAAATTTTAAGGGTTAAAAAATTCACAAATGAAAATAGCAAAGATGTGACTAACAAATAATTAAATTTTAAAAATTGAAAAAGTGGGCGTACCATCTGCAACTCGACTCAGTAAGCAGCAAATAAAAGTCAATCAAATCGAATGATGAAATTTAATAAATTTCATATGCAAATAGTTGAGGTCAGAGGTTATTGGCAATATTGCTTGCTGCAGCACACTGTAATTGACAACTAGCAAATACACAGCAAGGAAAAGCTTTGGTGATGCAAAGACGTGCTTTTACATTTGCATTATTGCTGTTGCCACATTTAAGTAATATTTTCAATTGATTGATTACAAAATTGCAAGAGAAGAGAAGGAAAATAAAGAAATAATAATAAAAAGATAAATGTGCATACATTTATGGAACTAAAATTTAAAATCAAAGCATGTTTACACAGTAGATTTTCAAGAGTATCTACTATATTACATATATCGAATATTGTCAAAAAAATTATAGAAATAAAAGGTTGTGGCTCCGCAATTTCGCATAAAATATTAAAATATCTAATTGCTTTTCTCGAAATTGTTTTAAAAGTATCATTTACGCTTAGATTAGGTTAGGTTAAATCAAAGTGGCTGCCTCAATTGAGACACACTTAGGCCAATGAGGCTAGATTTGCCGTGTTATATAAATCTATTGTATTAAATCTATACAATAGATTTTCAAGAGTATCTACTATATTACATGTATCGAATATTGTCAAAAAAAAATTATAGAAAAAAAAGGTTGTGGTTCTTAAATTTTGCATAAAATATTAAAGTAGCTAATTGCTTTACTCGAAATTGTTCTTAACGTATCATTTTCACTTATTCAACTGAAATTTGTTTTAACAACTATTCGACAAGTTTTACAACAGCCTTTCTTTGCAGCTGCAATACAGACTTTTTCGCAAATATCTTCCAAAAAGTAAAATAACCATGATAATTAAATTATATGAAATTAATTATTAACGCACTTGCTTCAACTAATTTCCGTTCGGAAATAAATAAATGAAGGTAAAGCAGTAAAAAAAAAAGAATAATTGAACTAATTAAAATTTAATTGCATTGTTTGATGTTGCTTTTGTTGCTATTGTTTTTGTCGTTGTCATTTTCTCTTTGTCACACACTTGCACTCCAAACAATGACTACATCCACAAAGAGTATAAAAACACACAAAAAGAAAAATACACAACTTTACAACCAAAATAAACATCAGCGCAAAACATGCATAAATAAATATTTACACTTCAAAAATAAACATACGCTAAATTTCACATAAAAATGCGTTACTAATTGTTGTTGTTATGGCAGTTTTGCCAACAAAAAATGAAAAAGTGAGCCACATCTTGTTGAGCCGATTGCATCAATTGAGCCAACTGAGCCACTGGGTGGACACTTTTGCTGTAATACGTAAATGTTGTTTTGTCAAGTAAGAATATTATTGTTGTAAAATGAAAATTCTATTGTTCTTGATAAGTTTTTAGGTTTTATAAATGTTAATACTATGAACAATTGGCCCTCTGGAGCAGTGTTGCCAGCTACTGCTGATCAAAATCCTCAAAATTTGACAGAAAAATCCGCTAAAATCCGCCAATTAGTTTTTTCTTAAAATTCTTTTTATTAACATAATTTAGCAATTCCATTTTAAACCTATCGGAAAAGAAAAAATTACGGAAAGAACATATTCGATTTAATTTAAATTTGGCTTGGAGTATCACGGATGGAAATAAAAAGCTTTATTTTGAGGAAAAAAGTTTGCCGTGATTTTTGGCGGAGTTATAGGTTGCACAAAATTGACAAAAATCGGCAAAAACGTCGAAAATCGAAACCATTTTGAATTTTTTAAGTGTGATCTTAGAACCTTTACTTCGATATTAATTATCTCACCTCAAGAGACCCCCCGAACTACTGAAATATTTTAAGATTAGTTTTAGATTAAAGTTCGTTCCTTTCCAACGGCAGTTCGAACTTAAAATTTGGTTAAGAAATTCGTTTGTTAATCAAAAAATATTTGTGTTTATATATTAAAATTACTATATCTCAGTAACCCACTGAGTCCCCACCCATATTTTTATAATGTTGGAAAATTAATACATGAAAAGTTAATGATGGCATATTTTAATTACAATAGGGTTTTTTTTTTAATAATTTTAAAAAAATATAATTTTTTCAGAATTATATATGAGCTTAATGCCAATTAAGTTCATGAAGCAACAGGTTGCAACAACAATAAGTTCTTTGCAGAACAAACCACTAAGACTAGACAGCTGTTTCGTTGATAGCAATTTTACCAGAAAAGATTATTTTAGTCTAACAGTAGTTCAAACTTAACATTCGGTTAAGAAGTGTTTGAGATATGAATTTTCGTAAAATCGATTTTCGATGTTTTTGCCGATTTTTGTCAATTTTGTTCACCCTGTAAAAATCACGCCAAACTTTTTCCTCCAAATTAAGTTTCTTGTTTCCGTGATGCTTCATGCAAAATTTGACACAAATCAGATATGGTCATTCCGTAAGGCCGGTACGTTCAAAATATAATTTCGGAATTTATAACAAAATATTAATGTAAAGTTAGTAATAAAAAGGTAAAAAAAATCGCAAAAAATATCAATTCAAGTTCCAATTTAAAAAACCAAATCACTGCATTCTTCATTAAGGTTATTGTTTTCATAGATTGCATTCGACCCAATTAACATAAGAAATGCTCAAGGCATAATATAGTTGTAGCAGCACTTCTGCTGGCCTCTTAAAAATTCGAATTATTTTTAATTTATTTTTCTTTTTAAAAATATATACAAGAAATGCTTAACATTTAAAATGCAACTAACTGTGTTGATTTGTAAACGATGCCTTTTCTAGACTTCACAATATTGAGCTGGCTAAACGCTCATTCAACATAAGCGTTTAACCAAGGCAATGATAAAAGATGCAGTGAAAAGTTTGCCAGTTCCTAAAAGATAAAATTTACAGATGTATCCCTATATTTAAGTTCATCAAACCAAAAATCAGGTGTATTAGATACATTATTTCATTTAAAGAGGTTTTTTTTCAATACTGATGTAATATTTTCATGATATGGTCATCATTACAACCACAAATTTTCAAAAAAGATTAAATTTTGTCTTTTACTGCTTTAAACACATTGTTAAAGGAGAAGTGCTCAAGGATCTTCACAGTAATAAAATTACGGCTAAATAAGCACTAATTAAAAATCCGCTGAAAATTCCGCCAGCGGATTTTTTATAATTTATCCCGCCAAATGACATCAAAATCCGCTAATTTGGCGGGAAATCCCCTGATCTGGCAACAGTGCTCTGCAGTCACTTAAGTCACCTGCGAAGCACTTTGGTTATAATGTATGAAATAAATATCTTTGTTGCCGAAAGTGTGTATTATCCTAAAACTTAATATAGTTAAGTTATTTGTGCCAATTGAGCCACTAGCTGGGGACTTTTGTTGTTGTCACGTGCTTATGATGTCGCAAAATGTCAAATATTTTTTTAGTAAAACGAAAACTTTGTGGTTTTTTGTAAGCTGTTTATGTTGTTTAATCAAAAAAATAAAGCCAATTGAGCCATTTGTGTCAAATGAGCCACTATATGGGTATCTAACAGAGCTGGGATGTAAACGATTATTTCTTTATTGATTACAGGTAAATTTTAATTACAATTAGTTGCAATACAAATTATAATCATTATCTTAAAAAATAGTTATTACGATTACTTTAATCATAGTCGAAATATTTTTGATTATAATTACAGCAATCGTTATTAATCAAAAAAATTACAATAACAATTGCTGCAGTCGTAATCAAAATATTTTTTATTGCGATTGCAGCAATCATTATCTATAAAAAATTACAACTACGAGTACTGTAGTCGTAATAAATTTTTTTATTACGATTACAAAAATTGTTATGAAAGCAAAATTACAATTCTGATTACTGTAATTGTAATCATTGTTTTTTTAAAGAAAAAATGTGAAATTTTAATTTAAATTCTAACGTAGATGTAGAAAAGTTAGGCCAATACTGGTGGGTAAGCATCCCAACCTTGTAACTGAAGAGTCTAACTCAATGTCCCCTCCTTCATTTGAGGTCACAGAAATTTTAAAAAAAATAAATAGGTTTGGAGTAGTTTTTTCTGCATTTATGTGGTTTTTTTTTTTTTGGTAAAATTAAAATTTGGGAATATTAGACAACATTAAAATAAGACTCACATCAATTTTCTTTTCCAACGCCATCATAAGATATTATTAGTAATGCAGTAATGAAAAAAAAAACAATGATTATGTTTGCAGCAAACGTAATTGCAATTTTTTGTTGAAAAGTATTACAATAATCATAAAAAAATATTTTTAGGATTCCAAAGGATTACAAAAATCATAATTCATTGCAATTGCAGTAATCGTAATTGTAATTTTGCATTGATAACGATAACTGTAATTGTAATCAATAAATTCTTCTATTACAATTACAGTAATCGCAATTGTAATCTGTGCATATACCGATTACAGTAATCGTAATAATACTTTTTTGCTTTACAATTACAGTCATCGCAATCGTTAATTTTTTATAGATTACGATTAATGTAATTGTAATTGGAAAATAATTGTAATCGCGAGATTCCCTGCTCTGGCACCTAAAATACTGTTGTAATTTAGTTAATAGTTTCAATGTAGAGAGCTAAATATATATTGTGCTTGTTGTAAAACTGAAAGGCTTTAAGTTGTGTAAAGTATTTATTTTGTTTTTGTTATAATAATTTCCATGTTGTTGCATGCATCTATTTTTCTAGCTTAAATTTTTTCAACACTTGGCTTGCTTATTTGTAACTAAAATTTTTTTTATTTTTTTTTATCGTTGTACGTGTATTTATGTTTTTGTAGTTTGTGTTGTTTCTCTATTTATTTTTTTAATATGCTTAATTGTTCGTCTAGTTGTATTGCATAAATAAACACTGTTTATGTTTTTGTTGCATCGGCTTTACTCATCTAAATGTTACTAGCGTTGTTCTGCTTGCGTGTAAAAGGCAAAACAATTTAAGTTTATATTTTTAAATTGTCTTCACTTAATTCGTTTTTAATTTTTCTCCATTATTTATAATTGAGGTGACAATTCGTTTTTTTTTTTCTTTCGCGACACATTATTTATAGCGTGAACTTGTTTATGCAATTGCATCGTTTCAGAATGGCGCAACATAAAATAGTTTCTTGAGCCAAATTTACTAAAGTAGGCACGCTTAAAATAAACTTGGTCCATTAAAAGTGTTTTAACTGTAGAACTTAAAAAAATACCTTGATTTTAGGGTTTTATTTCTTGAAAATTAGAAATTAAAAAAAAAATTATATACAATTCAATTTTTATATATGTTCTTTTTTAATAGCGATTTCTCTAGAAATATTGTGTAAAACTTACTGAAATTTTGAATTAAGATATTATATTTAAAATAAAAACAATTAAGATAAAAAGTTTTCACAGAAGCTTTAACATATTTTTGCCAAAAAACAATATTTTTATGAAAAAATTGATGCGGTCAAGTAACCACCGCCAGGACCGAAGTTCCTTATGCTTTTTCTCAAACTCCAAATGTAAGTCGAAAGAAAATCTGTATATTGTATTTTTTTAAATTATTTTTTATTTTATATAAATTTTTTGAAGGCAAATTATGTAGGTGAACAGTAAAATCAAAAAGTTTAATTAAATATTTAATGAGAAGAAGATTTATTGAATAAAAACTTAGATGTAAAATTCTTATGAGAGATAAAAGTAGGCAGTTACCGTTGCCAGCGATGTTTGTTTCATGACGCATTGACCATTGAACATATATCATTTTCCTCGTATGGAGCTTTAATTGATTGCAAAGATGGAATGAAAACTGGACTTATTTAAAACTATAAAACAAAAAACACATTTTAAGGGTCCACCCTAGGGTCAAAAATTTCCTTAATTCTAACATAATATTCGAATGCTGCCAGCACATACATAAAGAGAACAAAGCAAAATAACACATTTTGAGGATCCACCCTAGTGCCGAAATTTGTTTAAAATTCTTCCATCAAATGCGAATTTAGCGACCCTTTAATTCTACCTGCACATACACAAAGTATATAAAGCAAAAACTTCTTTTTTAGTGTCCACCCTAGTGTCAAAAATCTTTTTAAAATTCTTACATAAGAATCGAAATCTGCGCCCTCTATTCAAGGTCCACCCTAGTGTCAAAAATAATTTGAAATTCCTACATCAGATTTGAAATCAGCGACTAGCGCATATACAAAGAGTATAAAACAAAAACCCATTTTAAAGTCCACCCTAATATAAAAAAAAAATTTAAATTCTAACATAAGATTTGAATTGAGCAACTCCTTCATACTGCCAGCTCACACACAAAGAGTATAAAGCAAAAAACACAAAACACAACATTTTTAGGGTCCACCCTAGTGTCAAAAAACTTTTAAGATTTTTACATCAGGAACGAACTCTGCGACCTCTTTTCAGGGTCCACCTTAGCGTTAAAAAACTTTTTTAAATTCTTACGTCAGATTCGAAATCAGCGACCAGTGCATCTACAAGTAGTATAAAGCCACAAAAAAACACATTTTTAGTGTCCAGCTTAGCGTCAAAAACCTTTTTGAAATTCTTACATCAGGTTCGAAATCAGAGATTCCTTCATTCCGCCAGCACATATACAAAAAGTATAAAAAACACATTTTCAGGGTCCACCCTAGTGTCAAAAATTTTTGAAATTTTAACATCAGGTTCGCAATCAATGACCCCGTAATACTGGTAGCACATATTCCACTTGTACTGGGACGTTTCTTTTTTGCTCTGACCGCGCCATATACAAATATTGTAGTATACAACAAAAACTCATTTTTAAGGGTCCACCCTATTTAAAAAATTTTGTAAATTCTAACATAAGATTTGAAATCAGCGAGCCTTTAAAATTTCCAAAACAAACACAAAGAGTATAAAGCAAAAAACACATTTTTAAGGTCCACCCTAGTGTCAAAAAACTTTTTGAACTTTCAACATCATATTTGATCATATTTGATGTTGAAGTGACCAGCGCATTTACTAAGAGTATAAAGCCTGAAAATACTTTTGTAGGGTTCACCCTAGTGTCAAAAAACTTTTTGAAATACTTACATCAGGTTCGAAATAATCGACCCCTTAATACTGCCATTACATTTATTTTTATTTATTTATTTGTTTAAAATTATTAATACGTTCTGCAGTTCAAAGTGAGCTAGTGGTGAACGCATGGCTAAGACTAATATAACATCGAAGTAATAATATTGAGAAAAAATATACGAATTATTTGAAGTGACGTTACTCAAAACAAAACATATACAAAGAGTATAAAAACTCATTTTCAGGGTCCACCATAGTGTCAAAAAACTTTTTAAAATACTATCATCAGATTCGAAATGAGCAACCAGCTCATCTACAAAGAATATAAACGCATAAAAAACACATTTTTAAAGTCCACCTTAGTGTTAAAAAACTTTTTGAAATTCTTACATTAGGTTTGAAAACATATTTTCTTAAAACAATTTAATTCGTTGCTCTACGGTAACGCCTCATAATAAAATATTGCAGAGAATTTTTTGGAGATTAACCCTGCATTTGAAAAAAAAAAATAAAATTAGTACATTTTTTTGCAAGATGAGCTTAAAGTGAAAAAAAAGAAAATTGGAACATTTTTTTCATATTTAAGTTACCATAAATTATTCGGTTGAGGGAAATAACGCCCAAAATAAAAATGAAATAAAACCACAAAACTTTTTGGGCATAAAAAATGATATAACGCCCAAAATAAAAAATGAAATAAGGCCCAAAAAATTTAAATAACGCCCAAACTGAAAATGAATTAAGACTTAAAATATTTTGGGCTTCCAAAAATGAAGTAGCGCCTTAAATCAAAACTGAAATAAAGCCCAAATAAAATGAAATAACGCCCAAACTGAAAATAAAATACAACCCAAAATCCTTTTGGAAAAAAATTGGGAAAATTTTACCGGCTCCGCGAAATAACTCCTAATAAAAGAACTCCTGACAGTAAATGAAATAAGTCCTAACGTTGAAAGATGAAATAACTCCATATTCCAGGTGAAATAAGACCTAAAGAAAAGATGAAATAAAACCTGGCATTTAGGAGTATGTACATTATGAAATTAAACATAATCGGAAATGAAAAATTTAGTCCTAATATTCAGAATATTAAAAAAAAAACAATTGTGGTTCTTCTGACTGCGACTATAAAGCGAGCAGGGAAGGCTCTAGACCTCTGGAAAAATGCACACAAAACAAAAAATTAAATAGGGGCCCAAATTTGGGATCTTTTTTTAATATGAAATATTGCCCTACCACATAAAATGATATTTGGCCGATAAAATTTTTTTCCCTTGTACGGAATTTCAAAACCACATTTTGTATAAGGGCAAATCGTTATATCATAAATAAAAAAACCATTTGACATTGTACGGACATGCCCTTATTTTCGTTTTACAGTACTTCTGGATATAATTCTCTTTTTAATGGATTACAACCCTCAGAAAGTCTAACATCGGATTCGCTGTCTACAGTTCTTCTGAATTGAATTTTAAATTGATCTAACATTTTGATGACAAATAGTTCACATAAAAAGAATTATATCTGAATAATAATGAAGTAACGCCCCAAATAGAAAAATGAAATAAAGCCAAATTTCAATGAAATAAGGCCCAAATTTGTATGGCAAATTTTTGGGCTTTATTTCATTTTTTATTTTGGGCATTATTTCCCTGAACAAAATTATTCCATGGCTAAAAGTATCCAAAAATTTTAATAGGTATCAGTTAACTAATTAAAAAGCTTTAAAAACCCTTTTCAAAACAGACCTATCTGCAATACTTTGCAAGTTATTGCGTTATAACTGATGACACCTATATTGTTTGCCATAATTCCGCTTGTAACACAAAACAGGAGAAAGATGGACCTTTCCTGCCATAGATTGATCTGGGATACCCTTCCAATCATACATTTCTGTGATTCGAACATACCTACCTAAAATATACCTAAACTATAGAATTTAGAGCTTTGTGCCCATAGTGACTTTTAATTTGAATGCCAAGATTTACTTAATCCTGAAATATGAACAAATTCGACCGAAACCCAATTTCTATACAATTACTGCAGGGTTACAATAAGAGAGAAAGAGAGAGAAAAAGAGAGAGTTGCGCACTCGCCTACTCGTTTGTTAGTCTGCTCGAATCTCAATACTCGCATGCACACACTCAGCGCACCTGTTTCCCAGTGGGCATTTTAGTAGGCATGCAGTTGTGCTTTTATTGGCGTCAAAATACTTTCTATGCTTACTGTCTTGATGAGTGCTTCTGTAAGACCTACCTTTTGAAGGTTTGAAGTGTTTTAATAATATTTTATTAAAAATTCTTAAAAAAATTATAAATATTAATTTTATATGATTTAAATACAAATTCTAAATTTTTGGTAGTTTAAATCATACTTGATTTCAAATACAAATTCTAGTTATTTGATAGTTTAAAATCGTTTATTGAGCTTTAGGTCAAAGTTAAAACAATTTATTGTTCTAGCGAATCTTTTCCAAAGAGACAACAACAACAACAACGTTTTTTCAATGTGAAAAAGAAAAAAATCACTAACTGATTGTATTGCAATTTCGGCCCTGCTAAAGGCTTCATCAGAAATCTTTGTGATACCCGTGCAAGCGCGCACTAGCACTTAGAATTTGAATTTGAATCATATAAAATCACCATAATAAATAACAAGGTCATTTAGAAAAAACTTTAATTCAAATTATAAATGTTCAGATCAATTTAAAAAAAAACTAATTTTAAAAAAAAAGGAAATTTGTATGGTTTTTGTCCTAGTTGGGGCTCGAACCCAGGTCTTCGAAGTCTAACAAATTATATATCATATCTGTGTCGACAAGGAATAACAGCTAAAGTGTAATTTCAATGTTTCGAGAAATTTTGCTTTAAAGTTCTCCATCTCCATATAAGTTGTATCGAAGGCAGTTTGCTTTTTGTGTAATAATTTTGGCTGAATGGAGCTATAATCTCCTGATTTTGTGTGCGTACGGAACTATATGCGTGGAACACATCTGCATCATTAACTCAACTTTGATTTAACTCGACTTGAGCGGTTATTCCTTGTCGGCACAGATATATCATATTATGTGAAAACTTATATATGGAAAAATTCCAAGACTTTTTTTTTAATGTTGTATGAAGAAATTTCACAAAAAAATTCCAAAGAAATATTTAAATGAAGAGAAAAGTTTGTAAAAACTTTAGATTTAAAAAAAAAATACAAAAAAAACTTTTTGGTCCGAGCTGGGTTTCGAACCCACGCTAACGAAAACTTAATTTCATTTGTAATAATGCAAAATAAGCTGAACTATGTTAACAACTGTGGTAGACGAGTGGATAAGATATCGGACCACCACCTGAGAGGACGTTGGTTCAAATCTGGAAATTGCCAATAATTTTTTTATTTCAAGTTGATATTTATATTGCTTTTCTTACTAACGTGCATTCTCAAAAAGAGCTTCTAGCAGGCTTCTTTAAAGTCGCGAGAGAGGAAGGCCCAGAAAATTTTCTCTTTTCATATAAAAAAGTTATTGGGCTTGGATATGTGTACGGAAGGGCTAAAAAATCTATATGATGGCCTGATAGAAGCGCTTCAAAGCACTGCTGTTGCCCACTGGGTTGTTTGTAGTCTGCTCGATATTCGCACCCATACACACACAGCAATCTCACTTTTGCGTGACGATTTTTACCAAATCACACCACCCGCAAGTCGCGTCAAGGAACTTCGTTCCAAAAATTAAAAACTTAACCAACTTTTCCATCAGAAAAAAATTAATTTTTACACAGAATCGTCGTGCTAAATCTACACAACATAATTTGAAAAAAGTTTTGACACATTTAAAAATAAAAGGGATATACAGGAGTGCCAACTATCTACGGCGACCCCTAGCTGGGGGTCAAATATATGATTTGGTGTGATTGTTTTTCACATCCAACATTTCTTTCAAACATGCCGTTCTTTTTTAGGGTCACTTCCTGGGTTCCTCTGTTAAAAAACAACTAGAAATGACGAAAATAATTTAAACCTGCCACGCAGAGCTAAGTTAAAAAGTACTCATTACAATCCAATTACTTGAAATTACTTATTACACTAATTGTAATTGATAATTTGACATTAAAATTCTTAAGGAATGTAATTGGAATAAATCATCAGTTCCATTACAGCAATTGTAATTGGTAATTGAACACCTCAATTCCTCGGAATGGAATATGACAAAGTTGACATTTCCATTACAGTAATTGTAATTGGTAATTGAACTCCTCGAATTGGAAAAAAGATGACAATGACATTACTGGAGTTGTAATTGATAATTGAAAACTTTAATTCCTCAGAAATGGAATTGAAAAAAAGTCAATTCCATTACAGGAATTGTAATTAGAAGTTAGCATTTCAATTACTTCTTCATTGACTCAAAACTATTTCCTTATTTTTTAGAAAGTTTAATTCGACTCTGTTAGTAGGTGAGTGTAATATTTACAAACAAATTTTTTATCGAAGAGATAAATTTTTTAATTTAATACCACATTTTGAGCTAGAACAAAATATAAATGTAACTGCTACGCTATCAATCCCGCCCACTTTTTGCAAGGTGCTTAGTATATAACCTCCGCATCAATGTACAAAATTTTATTAATCTACTAACAAAGCGATCTTTTTCCAATTCCATTCCTTAGGAATTGAGATATCAAATTACCAATTACAATTCCTACAATGTAATTTAGAAGTTTTTCCAATTACATTCCTTAGAAAATAAGATGTCAAATTAACAAATCCTACTTCCAAGGAATTGCAATTAAGGTGAAATTAATTTTATAAGAAATTATTAAAATCAAGCTCTGCTCCCCCGGTGTAGGCACACCAAAGGAATACGGAGGGAAATTATTTTCTCAAATATTTTTTAAAATTATAAAAAGAATTCGTGTAACACGATTTAGCTTAAATTTTATTAAACAGTTAAATTGATAGATCAAAAAATGTTTGGTCAGATAGAAAAGTACTACATATTTTTAAAGTAAATCACATAAAATTATAGCAATATTTTTTAAGAGATAAAAAATATATTGTTTTTATTACATAAAAAAAATTACAAAAAAAAAACACCTTTAACTTTTTAAGTATGAAAATAAGTAATAACCCAGCAGCGGATTTGCCAGTGGCTACCATAGAACTAATACAGAATAAATTACCAGGTAAGGAAGCATTACTTTTTTCAAAAAGTAATGCTTCTGCATATAGCAGAAGTAATTAACTCATACCTCATTACCTGTAATGTAGCATACAAGGAAAAGTAATGCAGTGATTTTTATAACTTAATACAAGTAGTATGTTACTCCATAACTTCTAGGTAATGCTGAAGGGAGGCGATCACTTACCTCCTGTCTCATTCAATGTTAAATGTAAGGCCTTTTATGCATAGTAAGGTAATATAGTCGGAAGTAGTGGTCATTACAAGGTAATTGATGCTTCATATATTCGGAATATATTCCATCCACTACTGGGAATTGATTACAAACACTCAGTAAACAGCAGCAAGCATGGAAAATTAATTACAACACATATAAAATCAGCTTCAATCAGAATCGCTTGCTTCAAGTTATGTTGCGGCTGATTGATGCGACAAGCAGCCAGCCTCATTCGAATGCAGCTAAAATGAGAAAAAAAAAGGAAAATCATCTGCAAAATGCATCAAGTGTGGCGTTGCCGCAGATTATTGCTGGCGCCACAAATATTACGAATGTAAGCTACATTTACAGCAGCAACAACAATGAGGCTTTATTTATAGGAAATAACAGTATTGATTGTATTGAGATAATTAAAAAATACGAAAAACAACGCAGAAACACGTAACAGCATGTTGAATGAAATGTAGCACAAAGAAAGAGATACAGATACAAATACAGATACTCTGGGAAAGTCAGATAAAAACCGTGCGATTTTTTCGTTATGTTGTAAATGATGTTTACTGTTAATATTTGAAAGTTTCAAATAAGTTTAATTAAATTCTGCAAAGCTACTCCTTAAATTGAAGAGAAGATGAGTGATGTTATAAAATAAATTAAAAATTTTGAAATTATAATAAAACATTTTACAAAAATAAACATGTTGCCAGTGTGTTTGTATGCCAAAGCCATGCGCGTATCCAGAAAAGAATTTCGTGGGGTTTTTAATCTATTTTATTTAGACTTATTCGAATTTCTTTATATAAAATGATATTTATATCATTATGTCTAGTCTTTTTCAATTCGATGCTAAATTAGCGAAGATTCAAACCTGTACTTTTGGGAGGAAATTAAATTCGTTATATATGCAAAGTACGAGTTCAACTTTTGATTCGAATTTTATAAAGCACGAATTTAACTCTTCGTGTGAATTTAAGTCATGGCACCAGCTTCTTATGAACAAATGCTTTTATCAATCAAAAAGGATCAATTTGCGGATCAAAAGTATTGGTTCAAGTCTTAGCTAAGTTAGCGTCGGATTGACGAATTTATCTTCACGCACTTAATTTAATTTTGGGCTAGTGCATTTAAATTTTCTTCTCCAGTTTTACTTTTCATGTATGTTTTGAGTCTTCGAAGCGACTAAAATGAGCGTTCGCTTGAAGCGACTGAAACCTGCAACTTTGCACCAAACTTCAGGAACGGCTTATTGATGGATATATGATTGCATCGCAAAACTTAACGGATTCGATAAATATTACAGGTCAATTTGTCTGACTCAAGCAGTGCCTACAAATATGGGGAACAAAATGCTTTTCAAAATCAATATTTTCTCTGAAAAAATCATCACGTTTTAAAATTCAACAAAATGCATTTAATCGTAGTCCTACGTTGGTAAAAAAACTAAATTTTTTTTTTAATTTTTATATATTTCCAAAACCGTTTATTTTTAGGATCCATTCTTACATGATTTTTATTTTATGCTGAGTGTGAACAGAAATCACATTCCTTGTAGTATCGCGATTATAATAATTTTTCAAAGTATTTAAAAACTTCAATTCCTCATCTACACCTCAAAGTGGAATTATGATGTTTTTCTCAACGTAGGACTACGGTTAAAGCCAATGTATGTTTTTTCATACAAAATTTAATAATAAATTTTCAAGCAATTTTTTTAGCTACAATTAATTATAAAAAAAATTTGCATTAAACAAATTTCGTCAAAGTGGGAACAAATTCTTTTCACTATATCGCACATTTCACATTGAAGTGTAATATCAGTTGCACTGACCGTCTCTGATTTGGCTCAAACTTTCTTCTCTGATTAGTTTAGTGCTAAGAAAACCAAATTCGGAGTTTGAGATTTAAAGAATTTTTTTGGCGGTCCCACAGCCGTGCGAATGCCAAAATAGGATCTTTTTGTGACTACGTAGCTCAGTCAATGTAAATGCGACTTTCGTAAATAGGGTAACATTAGAGAGGTTATTTTGTCAACTTTAAAGGTTCTTTTAAATAGTTCTCAGTATTTCTTTCTGTTATATGTAGTTAATAAGGAATTAATGAATTACAAATGAAAAAATAAAAAAAGAAGACTCAATAAAATTAACTTTACTTTCTAAAGAAAAAATGTAAAACTTTTCAGCATGAAGTGAAAGTGTGCTCTTTTAGGGTTCAGAAGTTATGGCGTAAAACGTGAACTGTAACTATAATAATAAGTAACTAATAACTATCCCTACTAATTCAACTAGCCTTGATATTTATTGTGAAAAGAATATACTACCCTCTTAAATAAAAAAGTCATATCTCCATATGAGTAGTTTTGAGATATTTAACTTTTACGTTTTTTTAAACACACTAAAAGTGACCACTTTACTTAAATTTTTCAGTCACTTGGAGTTGAAAATGGGTAATCTTAGCTTAACACAAAAATCAGAAACTCATTCACGGTTCCGAATCTGCCCTTTTCTACATTTTGGAATTTTGGCGTTTGTTACTTTCTTTCTTAGCACGGCAATATAATACATAGGTACTTAAAAACTTTTGTACGTAAATAATGTAAAAAACATAATTACAAAGTATGTATATATTTTGTAAGTGCGTGAAGATAAATTAGTCAATCCGACGCTAATTTAGCTAAGACTCAAACCAATACTTTTGATCCACAAATTGATCCTTTTTGATTGATAAAAGAATTTGCTCAAGTAAAACTACTTTGCTCAAGAAGTTGGTGCCGTGACTTAAATTCATACGAAGAGTTAAATTCGTGCTTTGTAAAATTCGAATCAAGAGTTAAACTCGTACTTAGCAAATATATCGAATTTAATTTCCTCCCAAAAGTTAAATTCGTATTTCGCAAAAAGAACTTCACAAATAGAACGAATTTAATTTCCTCCCAAAAGTATTGGCTTGAGTCTTCTCTAAGTTTGCGTCGGATTGGCAAATTTATCTACATGCTCTTATATTTTGTTTGTTTTTAAATTCATCTCCTCGCTAGGTGGCATAAAAAAAAAGACGAAAAATCAATATAGCTAATAGTCAGAAACAAAAAAAAAAAAAAATCAAAGTGCATATTAATAAAGTTACTTGTCGATACAACCATAACTACTATTATAAAGATCAATTACAAGCTACCCCCGCTGCGGTGATCGAAAAAGTTGAAAATTACAGCGTTTTTTTTAAAGAAGCGCTTAATTTTCCTTACTAAGCCAAACTTAATAATTCTAGTAAAGGTTGTAGCTACAAGTGCTATTATTATATCGCATTTTTATTTTTTTGTTTCTGATAAATTGAGACTAAAATACCTACCTATACTTATCAAAATACTCCTTTTTTATGTCATCTGGCGAGAAGAAGATGCATTTAAAAAAAATGTATTTTGGAATATTTGTTTTTATATTATTTACGTTAAAAAATTTTAAGTTTCTATTTATTATAGTAATTTCACAATAAATGTTTTAAATTGAGTCTTTTTATTTGTTTTTCCAATCTGCAATGTCATTTAAAACTCTGTGTAGTAAAATCAAAAAACATAAAAACGAAAATAATGTGGCCACAATTTCACAATAGTGGCCACAATTTCACAATAGTGGCCACAAACACACAAAGGCTGCTATGTTGTGCTGAGAGGTACTCTCGGTGCTCGTTTAAATTCGTAAATTTCGGTGGGAGGGGTTTTAACCCCCAAAATCCCTCTGCGTACGCACCTGGCCAAAGTTGAAAGCTGAAAAAATTAAACAAAAATAGGCAAAGAAAACTAAACACAGCTGTCGGTTGTTGCTATTGTTGATGATTGCTGCTGCTTTTTGATTGCTGCTGTTGTGGCGTTGCACAATTTGAGCTGCCACTCTTTTGCATCTGCAAGATACGATAGTTAAGTGCCAGCTTAATGTTGGCCTTAAAGCTTTAAACTTTCAATGCAGCCAGCACTCTGACAGCTGAGATAATTAGTCACAAAATCTATGCCAACGTTATGAAAAAGCACTCTACAACACAATAGTAATAATAAAAAAAAAAAAAACCTATAACTACAAACAGTAATCAAAATTTGCTGCTAGCTTGTAGCTACAAAAAGGCAAAACCGCCAAAAAAATCTTAGCTTGGCGGCTTTTTCACCATCGACTTCAAAATTAAAAAGTGATAATGTATAATTTTCGTAAGGGGTTATCAAGATAAACATAAATAAACGTCGGTGAGTAGCTTAGAAAATAATTTTCATAATTGACTGTTGTGTGTAGGTAAGTTAGGCGCAACGTGTGGCAAGAAAAAACTTATCTTTGATGACTGGTTTTTTTAATTACGGCCGTAGCATATGCTTTCGGAGCCTGCCAATTTTAAACGTTTTTTCTAGACATGTAAACAGGCATTGTTTACGAAAGCTTGACTTGTATTAAAAGTAGGTGCGAATCATACAAGACCAGTTTCACTTTCAATATTCAACAATTTTTATGTCGCCTTCCTAAGTCAGTCACTCTGTTGCAATCAGAAATTTGTCGTAGCTCTCTTTTAATTTTTAATATTAAATAAATAATATTTTACTTTGTTTTACGATCATAGATCTTTAAAGGGTTTTTTTAATTAGTCGATAATGCTCATCTTTCATACCTTTTTGTGGGTCGCACGGTAGTCACCCTGATAAAATTACAAAAAATGTATTTAACCCTCTAACACGTAAGAGTGCCTCAAGACACTCATCATATTATTCGCAATAAAAAAAGTAAAAGCTTAATTATCATTTGAATATTTTTCGGCTGTTCCCATGAAACACACCAAACTTAATTCAAAAGCTTTGAAAGCTCTCAGAAGCTTTTAACTAATTTTAACTAATTTAACTAATTAATCAAACCCATAATTTTTTTCGACAAAGCTATGCTTATTAACTAATAAACTCAAGTTTCATTTATGTGAATATATAAAACTTGTCCGTTGCAGCAGTAATATACTGATAAGTGCACATTCACATCTTCTCCTCTTACAGGTAAACGAAAGCTTCTACACCATTTCTGAGTTTATTTATGAATTTAAGAGCTATGATTTACCATAGAAAAAATTATCCGACGTATTATCTCCCATTTTTTCAAAAAGTAGTCTCAGAGGGTTAAACTAAGCTATCAGAACCCTAAACTATTCGAATACTTACATTTAAAAATGTGGTTTTATAGAAATCTATAAGATTATAAGAAGGAACTTAGGACCCACAGTGTTTTGAATAAGCAATTTAGATGGTCGACATAAAATTCTTAAAAGATGTTGTATGAAATTTTTAGAAAAATTGTCCAGTTAGTACAAAACACTTGGTTTTATTATTGCAGGCAACTCTAAAAACGTGAGAAAGCTGCTGAAAGAACAACAATTCTTAAATTATTTAAAAAAATATAATCCGAAAAGTCAAATAAAATTGTGTGTAATTAATATTTATTTGAAATTTCTAACTGTCATTATTTAATTATTTATTTATTATTATTATTATCATCTAGCTACACAAAGTCTTATAGATTAATTTAACTGTGAATTATAATATGGTAATATAAACACACAAAATAATTTAAATTTTTAAATAGTTATTTAAGAATAAATAACTGATTTGTTTTAAGAGTATATCTGTCATGACTGATACCAATTAAATCACAAACAGAGTTAAATGCAGCACAGGAATTCTTGACATCATTGCCTCCATAATTTGTTCAATGACATGAAATATAAAATAACCCTCTTTGCCTTATATATCTTTCAGGTGCATATATTTAAAAAAGATTGAGAATTGGAGCACAATCATTATGGCTCATAATGACATCTCTGGCCATCATTATTTTCTTCTCATTTGAAGTGTCTTCAATCCAAAAAGTCTTCTCATTGTTTAAAAATTATTTAGTTCAAATTTTGCCCACGACTAGCTCTTAAATGGTCCATTCTGTGGGTCCAATTTTTAAATTTCGACAAAATTCGAGATCGGCGACAAATTGTTCACGGTTTTCACGAACACTCTCTTGCAATAATAACAAAATTACGGGCTCTATGCACTCTGGTTGAATGATAAATGTCCAATAGTGTAAAATTGGTTCAAAATTTTATGATGGTGTGATGGTTTGATGGTTTGGATGCTCATAATGACCAAAATGATGTTGAAGAACTTTATAACATTCTCTAACTGATGACTGATTTTGGTAGTAAGATTCCACAATTAATGAACGTTGTTCAGGAGTAAGTCTATTCATAATTAAGTCGTATTGAATATTGAACACAAACGTCATATGGACAAGCCATTTGACACATAACAGCTGTCAAAACAACTCAATGGAAAAAGAACCTCGTATTGGATCACCCTTTAGTAGGGATCACTAATTATACAACATTTTTCCAGAATAGACCAAACGTAGCGAAATAAAGATAGACTTGGGAGTGTACGGATCTTTAAAATGTGTATAGAGCATAAAATCCATGGTATTTAACATATATAATTTTAAAGGCAAATATTAAATTTGTAGCTTTAGTGGGACTATTTGTACCGATTTCATTAAAAAAAAATATATGCCGAATATTTAGGAGAATTGATTTTTATGAGGGCCATCGAGGGAGAATATTTTTTTTTATTTGTGGAATTAAATGGAGATTTCAAAATATATAGACCTAAGCACCAAAACGCATAGCAATTACTATATTTTTTACTTTTTCTTAGATACCAGTTATCGTATAAGTCGACATCAGTTTCTTGAAAAATGGGTCCAACATCCCCAAAACATAAGAACAAGCACTTTTTGATTTTTGAAAGGTGAAATTTACGATCGATGAAATTTATGTTCGAGCGAACAGAAAAGTATTTTTAACTTAAAGTTTGTATCAGGGGGCGCCCCAAACAGCCTTTCAATGTAAATAGAAGTACTAAAAAATTAAAAAAACTCATAAAGACAGATAGCATTTGAAAGATTAAACCTTCAGCTTTATCCATTTACCATAAGTCCAAAAATGTCATAAAATAATTTTGTTCAGCCGATAAGTTGTAAACAAAGCACTCTGTGAACGTCTTCCACTTTATCAGGTATTCCACATGTGCCGATTGGCAAATATTTGAAAGCAAATCATGGTACCACCATTACTAATATTTTTTTTGTAAACTATGTATACAAACAGATATAGTCTTACCCGAACTTACTCTAATGGTAATGGTAATGGTAATGGTAATGGTAATGGTAATGGTAATGGTAATGGTAATGGTAATGGTAATGGTAATGGTAATGGTAATGGTAATGGTAATGGTAATGGTAATGGTAATGGTAATGGTAATGGTAATGGTAATGGTAATGGTAATGGTAATGGTAATGGTAATGGTAATGGTAATGGTAATGGTAATGGTAATGGTAATGGTTATGGTTATGGTAATGGTAATGGTAATGGTTATGGTAATGGTTATGGTTATGGTTATGGTTATGGTTATGGATATGGTTATGGTTATGGTTATGGTTATGGTTATGGTTATGGTTATGGTTATGGTTATGGTTATGGTTATGGTTATGGTTATGGATATGGTTATGGTTATGGTTATGGTTATGGTTATGATTATGGTTATGGTTATGGTTATGGTTATGGTTATGGTTATGGTTATGGTTATGGTTATGGTCATGGTTATGGTTATGGTTATGGTTATGGTTATGGTTATGGTTATGGTTATGGTTATGGTTATGGTTATGGTTATGGTTATGGTTATGGTTATGGTTATGGTTATGGTTATGGTTATGGTTATGGTTATGGTTATGGTTATGGTTATGGTTATGGTTATGGTTATGGTTATGGTTATGGTTATGGTTATGGTTATGGTTATGGTTATGGTTATGGTTATGGTTATGGTTATGGTTATGGTTATGGTTATGGTTATGGTTATGGTTATGGTTATGGTTATGGTTATGGTTATGGTTATGGTTATGGTTATGGTTATGGTTATGGTTATGGTTATGGTTATGGTTATGGTTATGGTTATGGTTATGGTTATGGTTATGGTTATGGTTATGGTTATGGTTATGGTTATGGTTATGGTTATGGTTATGGTTATGGTTATGGTTATGGTTATGGTTATGGTTATGGTTATGGTTATGGTTATGGTTATGGTTATGGTTATGGTTATGGTTATGGTTATGGTTATGGTTATGGTTATGGTTATGGTTATGGTTATGGTTACGGTTATGGTTATGGTTATGGTTATGGTTATGGTTATGGTTATTGTTATGGTTATGGTTATGGTTATGGTTATGGTTATGGTTATTGGTATGGTTATGGTTATTGGTATGGTTATGGTTATGGTTATGGTTATGGTTATGGTTATGGTTATGGTTATGGTTATGGTTATGGTTATGGTTATGGTTATGGTTATGGTTATGGTTATGGTTATGTTTATGGTTATGGTTATGGTTATGGTTATGGTTATGGTTATGGTTATGGTTATGCTTATGCTTATGGTTATGCTTATGGTTATGGTTATGGTTATGGTTATGGTTATGGTTATGGTTATGGTTATGGTTATGGTTATGGTTATGGTTATGGTTATGGTTATGGTTATGGTTATGGTTATGGTTATGGTTATGGTTATGGTTATGGTTATGGTTATGGTTATGGTTATGGTTATGGTTATGGTTATGGTTATGGTTATGGTTATGGTTATGGTTATGGTTATGGTTATGGTTATGGTTATGGTTATGGTTATGGTTATGGTTATGGTTATGGTTATGGTTATGGTTATGGTTATGGTTATGGTTATGGTTATGGTTATGGTTATGGTTATGGTTATGGTTATGGTTATGGTTATGGTTATGGTTATGGTTATGGTTATGGTTATGGTTATGGTTATGGTTATGGTTATGGTTATGGTTATGGTTATGGTTATGGTTATGGTTATGGTTATGGTTATGGTTATGGTTATGGTTATGGTTATGGTTATGGTTATGGTTATGGTTATGGTTATGGTTATGGTTATGGTTATGGTTATGGTTATGGTTATGGTTATGGTTATGGTTATGGTTATGGTTATGGTTATGGTTATGGTTATGGTTATGGTTATGGTTATGGTTATGGTTATGGTTATGGTTATGGTTATGGTTATGGTTATGGTTATGGTTATGGTTATGGTTATGGTTATGGTTATGGTTATGGTTATGGTTATGGTTATGGTTATGGTTATGGTTATGGTTATGGTTATGGTTATGGTTATGGTTATGGTTATGGTTATGGTTATGGTTATGGTTATGGTTATGGTTATGGTTATGGTTATGGTTATGGTTATGGTTATGGTTATGGTTATAGTTATGGTTATGGTTATGGTTATGGTTATGGTTATGGTTATGGTTATGGTTATGGTTATGGTTATGGTTATGGTTATGGTTATGGTTATGGTTATGGTTATGGTTATAGTTATGGTTATGGTTATAGTTATGGTTATGGTTATGGTTATGGTTATGGTTATGGTTATGGTTATGGTTATAGTTAAGGTTATGGTTATGGTTATGGTTATGGTTATGGTTATGGTTATGGTTATGGTTATGGTTATGGTTATGGTTATGGTTATGGTTATGGTTATGGTAATGCTAATGCTTATGCTAATGCTAATGCTAATGGTTATGGTTATGGTAATGCTAATGCTAATGCTAATGCTAATGCTAATGCTAATGGTAATGCTAATGCTTATGGTAATGCTTTTCGGAATGACTGATAAAATTTCTGAATTTAAAATTATCTTTTCGGAATTACTGACAAAATTTCTGAATTTATAATGATATTTTCTGAATTTACAATTATCTATTTTGAATTTCAAATTGATTTTCGCAATTTCAAATGGAACTTCTGAATTTCAATTGATCTTATCTGAATTTCAAACAACCATTTTTTTTATTTTTCTGTTTTTTGAAGGCAATGTTTTAATATGAATTCATATGTTTTGAATTTCAAATGATCTTTTCTGAATATTTTTTTTATTTTTCTGAATTTGGAAGGGAATTTTTAATTATGAATTAATTTTTTTCTGAATTTCAAATAGGATTTCTTAGTGTAAATTGATTTTGTAATTTTTGTTAAACTTTTCTGCATTATAAATGAAATTTATAAATTTCTATTGAACTATTTTAAATGCAGTTCTGATTATAAGTTAATTCTTTCTAAACATAAAATATTTTATGCAACATTTTAGCATCTTAATGATCTGTTAGGTATTTTAATAATTTTGTTATTTATTTCAAACAAAATTTCCGAATTTTAGTTGATCTGTTCCTAATTTTGATTGATCTATTCTTAATATCAATTGATCTATTCTGAACTTAAATTCTTATACACTGAATTTTGCTTCTGCTCATTTCTGAAATTGTATTGTTCTATTCTGAATTTGAAATTAAATTTCTGATTATCAATTGATTTATTATAAAGTTCAAATAGAATTTAGAATTTTAATTGGCCTATTTTAAATTTTAATTGAACCATACTAAATTTCAATTGAACTTTTCTAAATTTCAAGCACAATTTCTGTATTTCAACTGATCTTTTCTGAATTAATTATATTCTAAAATATATTACAAAATATATATACTATACACTTGTTATTCATTAAAATCGGCCCATTACTTTATGAATTTAAGGAAGTAAGGTTAGGTGTACGAAATCAAAGTATAATTTAATAAGGTTGTAATGAGATACTTTTAAATTTAATTTAATATCTTTTGAAATTTAATTGATCTCTATTGAAATTCAATAAGTTTTTTTGACTTTAAAATAATCTCTTTAGAATTGAAAATGTTATTTTTTTTTTTGTAAATGATGTTCTAGGTGTTAATAACATAGTTTCTTAACTTCACAAGATCTTAAAATAAAGATCTGATTTTCAAATAAAGTTTTTGAATTTCAAACAAAATTTCAAAATTTCAGTTCAACTTTTCTGAAGTACAATTGGAGATGTAGCAAAAACCACCTTTCCTACTTTGAGTATGAATATTTTAGATAAAGTTTTTAATGAAATTTCGACTACAGTTCATCGTTTTAATGAAATAAAAAAAAATTTTTTTGAAATCTCTACCCAATTTATGCTCTAAAAGCAGCATGAGAAGAAACAGAAAAAATAGATGCCATTTTCAGTATCAAGATATCTAAGGAAAGTAACATTAAATCATAAATACGTAAAAGATACATATGTGAAAAACCGCTTATGTTTTTGTAGAATGTCATTCTAGTTTTACCTTATTTTGAAATAAAAAACTGAATTTATATTATTGTGCCAAAAATTGGCTCAATATTGGTTAAAATAAAACCATAAAATAAAAAAAATAAAAAATTGGTTTCATGGAAAAAACTTGACATTTAAATCATGAGTTTAAAAATATGACATCCAAGATACTAGATTCTTTTAATACGGTACTTAAAAATATTTTAAGTTATATGTCTCTTTGCTACATTTCTTCCTCAGTTCAGCTAATTGTAGCGTTGAGTTTGAAACTTTTTTTTTTCTTTTTATCATGTGAATCTCGCAGTAACCATAAAGCTATTGGTTTGCTAAGTAAAGGTCACGATTTCATTTGTATTGAACGTCTATCTATCATATTAGCACTGAAAAACATGCTCAGAAAACAAGCTCAACTAACAACTAACTATGACAATTATATCAAAAAACATCGACGACATTATAACTTGGCACAAAAGAAACTCCATGGCATAACACGAAGAACAAGTTGCAAAAACTTACAAGTTGCTATACAGAACAGCAAAAAACAAAAAAAAAAAAACGCAAAAAACACAAATAAATTTACAATGCAGCATAAATGTTGCTAGCAACAAATCATTAGTGATGACTGCGACATGATTTGCTGGTATTGGTCTAACTAACGTATGGTTAAACAGATGGTTGAATGGACGGTGGCTAGGGGCTTTTTATAAGAAAGTCATTTAGACAGACTGATAGACAGAGAGACAGACAGAAAACCAGTCAAAAGACTATGCTGTACATACAGTTATTTTTATTAACTTTCCATTTTAAGCATTCGAATGAAAGCAGAAAAGTTGGAGCTAAGCAGAAAATAAAAGTTAGGCAATGTTGGCTTTTAGACATAATTATAATAAATATGTGTTTCTTTACTAATACTTTTAATCATTGGTAATCTTCTTTGTTTTTACGTAATGCAGTAGCTTAATAGGTTTTGTTAAAAAATTTTTTAAATTTTTTCTGTGAGCCTGCAATTTTTTTGTAATTTGTATAAGCTTACAAATATTTTTAGGTGAGTGTATGATTGGCATGACAACGCGCTGAATGTCTTGTTACACAAATGCACATAAAAGTGGAACAAAATGCATTGTGTGCAAAGCTGTCTCTCATCTTTTTTACTCTTGTTCACCCGCTTACTGATTATCTTCTCACCCTCCTCCTCCTCCTTCGCTCTATCATGTTTCTTTTCATTTCATTGCTAATCGTCATTTTTTAACATGCATTGCTGCATGTCGTCTACATAGATCTCCTCTGAAGGCATCGAAAACTGCGCATGCGCAAACGCAGCGTCTATCAATTACTTTTAATTAGATTGATTTGCGTTGCCATAAATTAGTGCTGCCATATTTGTTCAGACAATCTGTGTTTGTTGGACTGTGTGTTTGTATGTATCTGCAGCACATAATAACAAATAGTTCAATTAAAAAAAAAACTTGACCGGTTGTAAATGCAAATTACAAAAAAAAAAAAAACAAAAAAACGTGTTGCCACCATATCTTTTTATTTGACTCTAACACGCTGAATGAGTGAAAGTGTGTTCATTTGCTACTTTTTATAACTTCTTGAGTTTAACTGCAGTTTATTGTGATTGTTTTTGGTTTTGTTTTCTTTTCAAACTTATTTCTATTTCTTATAATAGCACCTCAAAGTTGACCATTTGATAGCATGTGAAAGTTTAAGTTTTCTTCAAATTATAAATTTGTTTTGTTTGTGTTGTCAGACATTAAATTATTAAGACTTTAAGCGCACTTTAATTATTTTCACTGCATTTGCTGTGCACGTTGCTGTTGCACTTTGGTGAAAACTATTAATAACTCATTTCTCAACACTTGCTTCGCGCTTAGTTCGCTTTGCGTTCAATAATGGCAGCATTTGGCATCATTAAATGTCAATTTTGATACAAAAGTTAATGGAAGCCAACAAGCAGTGCACTTTAATTACTCGTACTCTGTTGTAAAGCTGAAAGTTGTTTACATTAAAATTGCATTTTTATGTACATGCTCGTATGTTTGAGAAAAAAACAAAATCTACAAGAAGTAAGATATTTAAGATGTTATAAGTTTTTGTTAAACATCTTGTAATCTAAATACAAGTTCAATGATCTGGTGGCAACCTTTATGAACCATACTTCCACCCGGCCATTCCAACACTCACAAAAATAATTTGTTGGCGTTAGGTTACAGTAAATGCATTCTAACTGGGGTACTCACAAAGTAATTGTTTCAATTAAAACTCTGCTTACTTAACTGTTATTAAAAAAGCATAATCGACTTTTGGTTGACGTAAATGCTTATTTTATTATTGTAACTACATGCTAAAATAACAATTCGGTTAAAATTCAGTACTTATGCTTTAGTTGCAAGAACTGAATGTAATTTGTCATTTCAACTTACTTTCCGTCTAAGCAATCTCAGTTTATCCAAAACAACTGACCAGTACAATTACAGATTTACGAATAAAAGGAGTAGTTGAAACATCCGCATTATTTATTCTGTCAATAGAATTGTTCTTTCGTTGCCACCGAATTTCAACGATGTTTCAACATTCAGTTGCACCGCCACCAAAGTCAATTGCAACAGAAGAATAGTCAGTAAAAATAACTTACATGTGGTCACCTTAACTACAATGTCGCTTTTTTCACGCTTGCTGTGTTCCTCGTTCTTCATTTGTTCAATATTCAATCGATTTCTAGTCGATTTTCTCGCTGCAAGTTGTTTGAGTGTTTTAAAAGAAAGAAAGTAATTAAAAAATATATTTTATCAAATATTTAATTAATATAACTTGTGCAGTTTATAATAATTAAATTAATTTCTTCGTAAATAACTGCAAATGTGCAATAAGAAATAACAAAGTAATCCTTATTTCCGTCGTTTGTTTTTACTCTCGCTATGTTGCTCGTCGCGCCTTTTATCTTGATTTGGTCGGTATTCTCGCTGCAAGTGGTTGGTTAAGTGTTCAAAGTGAAGAAATAGATTAAAAAAAATATATTTTTATTCAATATTTAATAAATTTAACTTGTGCAGCTTATATAAATCTAATTTATTTCTTCTTAAAAATATGCAAATTTGCAAAATTAGAATCAACAAAGCATGCTTGTTTTCATCGTTTGTTTTTCACACTCTCTAGGTTCATATAACCGAGTTCTGGTAAACGCAATAAACAGTTCGTTGTGCACAACCGAATGGTTCAAAAACTTGTCTGCAGTTCGGTTCACGCAACGGAATGACGCAATTAGCTCAATCGGGAAATTGGCAATTGTGGCAATTGCATTTACAAAATTGCCTACAATCGACAAAGTTAGTAGGGCCATTATTCGGTTCCAGCAATGGGTTTAGTTCTGTGAGTGAAGCCTTATTCAAGTTTTTTGCGAAAAATTGACCTCATGCCATTCGATTTGCCTGAAAGTTTTGCTATAAGTTCGTATTCAATTTATAAGAACTAAAGTTAATTAATTTTTTTTAAGCCATTTGTCACGAAATTATGAAGATGCCAAAATCAATAATCGTGAAAATGGGGTCATTTTCAATAAAACGTTTCTTGGTTGTTATTCGGTTGTAATGATTAAGGTACCATTTAAAAGGTATTATAGTGAAATTTTTGGAAACTTTTTATATTTTTTGATTTTTTAACAGGGTTGCTATTTTTTGTTACAAGCATTTCATATGCTCATATTTTAAAAAGGCAACTTTTTAATTTCTTTTTAAATGAAGTAAGACCTAACCTTTAAAAAAAATACAAATTTGGATTTATACCCTATTGTTCATAACTTCCCTACCGTTGGAAATAGTAAGTCAATATAATGTGTAAAGTTGTTTTTGTCTAATCGAGGTCTATAATTTGTTTCTGAAAAACTAATGACCTTGGACCTGACCTTTAACCTCTAATTTTCGAAAATTTTTTTTTAATTTTTTCCACATGAATTTCTATAAGAGTGTAAAAAAATGTTAATGCCATCTTAAAAGTCGTTAAATTTTAACAAATTTTGTCGTAAAAGTGATTTTTATCGACCTTAAAATAAGATTTAGCGTAAAGGGCTTTTTATTGCACAAGCAGACGCAGGTACTAGCTGATGCGTCTACAGGCCCAACGTAGATAATTATCTATCTGGTTATCTGGTTATAACCAAGCTAAAACACAGAGAGCAAGAGGTAGAAACTTAACGATAAGTATGCTTAAGCACACACGATGCCCGATATACAACTTTTGTTTGCTTCATAATGTTATTTATAAGTAGAGATCGGATTTTTATGCAAATTCATTTTTAAATCAAATCCTGTGTTAAGATAGAATAGCAACATAATTTTTTTTTAAATGTTGCTTAAATACACATATTTGATCTAAATGTGTAAAAGTTTTGCATACAATTTGTATAGTTTAGTTTTTTGACTCTAATTTTTTATACGTTTTGCATAAAAATCCGATTCCTATTTATAAGCAATGGGTTATGAGAATGGGTAAATTATCGATGAGTGGTAAAAAATTATTCTAGTTTACATAAAATATGTTATTGGAATAGAAAATATTAAGGCTATTCACAGTTCAATACATCACATTCAACAAGTCATTTTAATAGCATTTGTTATTGTTGAAACTGTGAGCACTCCGCTATGTGACTGTCGTATTTAATAATTAAACAACCCTGTGATGTATGTAATTATGCGGCTGTAGACAGAGCATAAAAATACGAGGTACAAAAAATACGTCCAAGGGCTACTTTTACTTACAAGTGTTTGCGTATTTGTGTTTGCATGCAAAACAACAACAAAACAAAAAACGCTTTCGTAAATTGGCGTACAAATAACAGATCAGCGTTCTCAAACTGTGAATAGCCTTATTATTTAAATACGTTCAATATTTTTATCCACCGCACATATTATTGTAGGTAGTATATTAACTTTGTGACAACGGTTGTTTGTCTACATGTCCATCTATGAACACAATAACAGTTGTAGCTTTTGAGCTAGCTTCTTGAAATTTAGTCAAGAAGATCAAGTTCGAAATTCAACTATAATTTAATTCTAGTTTATTAAACAATTTTACTTTTCAATATCTAATATCTGGCCACATGGTGCTTGTCCGTATGAAGATGTTGATTTATTTGAAATAATTGGTTTTGATTTATATTTTCATCGCACAGTAAAGAAATTCGATTTAATACAAAATACATTTTTATAATCTTTAAGAACACAAAAGTATAAAACTGACAATCTCTTTTGTTTTCGGCATTTCCTTAAATTGCTAACATTTAATGTTTACCGCTACGATAGTACCGCTACCTGGATCAAAAAATAGAAGAACTCAAAATAAGGCGAAATTTACTGAAATGCGAGATAAAGTGCTCTTATATAACAATTTTATCTTATATTTATATATCCGAAATATGTCCAAATTGCCTGCTATTGTTATTAAAAAATTCTCGAACTTGTAATCTCATCCCCTATTGGCTCTTTTTTATCTTTCTATCTCTAACTCAGTTTTTCCTAAATAATGGAAGAGTTCGTACATAATACCTCTGCATTCTAAAAAAGGACCTAGAAATAATATTTCCAATTACAGGCCCATTGCAAAACTGTCATGTACTCCCAAAATTTTTGAAAGCATTATCTATGACATTCTATTTTTCCATTGCAATTCTGTTTTTTCTTCTAGTCAACACGGCTTCCTCAAGGGAAGATTGACTACCACTAACCTTACAGAATTTGTTTCAAATGCTTTATGCTCGGGTACGAATTTGATGTAGTTTCTACCGACTTTAGTAAAGCGTTCGAATAAATCTCATACACTATCATCATTCTTAACCCATTTCCAACCGGTGTTCGATTAATCGAACCTATAATTTGTCCATTTCCAATAATTTTTTAAGTATGAAGGTAAATGATATCAGGAAGATCGTAGATATCATATTTTATTTTGTATCATTGGCTGTGTGAAAATAGTATTCACCTTCAAAATAGACCTTTTTTGTAAATAATATTAAATATATATGTGTAGTTAAAAAAAGAAAGTAATGATGAGGTTCTTTAGCCACAAAAACAAAGCTCTCTTTTGCAATAAAAAAAAATCAAGACTTGGCAAAACCTGGATAACACAGGTATGAGTCAAAGTTAGTGCTCGATTAATCGAACGTTTTCGCTTATTTCATACCATAAAATCCCATACAAATGCTAATTTTTACCAGCAAACGACAGCCTCTTACTTCGTGTTAACACAATAGAAATGGGATAAGCACCAACGTTCGATTAATAGAACATTTGATTTTTTGACATAACGACAAAAAAATATGGGTTTTAAAATATTTTGATGACTGATTTGGAATCAGGGGACCCTAATCACTCTAGAAATATACTTTAAAACAAAAAATTCAACAATTTTTGCAGCGCGGCAGAAAATGGGTTAAGCCTGAAGCCTTTAGTTTCCGATCACTGTTTATAGGGATTAAATCATATCTCGAAAAACGCCGTTACAATGTCATCTTTAGATTTTTCACTGCAGAGTCTTTTACAGCTACCTCTGTTGTCCCACAAGGTAGTCACCTTGGTCCTTTGTTGTTCGTCTTAACAATCTCTGATGTAGATGGAATCATCAAAGATTTCAATCTCTCTGTGTATGCTGATGATAATAAAATCTATCGCCGCATACAAACCAACGCCGATTCTTGCAATCTTCAAGATGATCTGGTTACTTTTTCCACTTGGTTCCAAAAAAAAATCTTCTTGAGCTCAACGTAAGTAAATGTAAAGCAATTACAATATTGTTTTTAATAATTCTAAAAAAAAATAATATTTTTTAGAGTTAGATATAAGCTCAATGCCAATTAAATTCATGAAGCAACAGGTTGCAACAACAATAAGTTCTTTGCAGAACAAACCACCAAGCAGACTAGACCAAGCAATTACATATTCACGCAAGCGTCTCCAGCTTCCCCCGAGAACTTATTACTTACTCGACAAGCCAGTTTCTCCTGCAAGTTATTTACGGGACTTAGGTGTAATATGTGACAAGGAACTTAATTTTAGATCTTATAGTTATAGTATCATTAGTAGAGCTAACTCTGCACTGGGTTTCGTGAAACACTGGTCCAGAGAGTTCTCCAATCCTTACTTGACTAAATCTCTCCGCCTTACCGTTGTTAGACCCATCCTCGAATATGCCAGCCAGGTTTGGTTTCCTATCTACAACACCCATTCTGTCCAAATTGAAGCCGTTCAACAAAGATTCATTCGGTTCCCACTTCGCGGTCTGCCCGGTTCTGACAGTTTCAACTTTTCTCCTTATGCAGACCGTCTGAAGTGGATTAACATGCAGACTCTTGCAAAACAAAGGGAAGCTGCCAATGTGCTCTTCATTCATCAACTTGTATGCGGAACCATTAACTGCCCAGCACTACTCCAAATAATATCCTTTAATACGAACCCACGTAACCTTCGGTCTATTCCTCTCTTCCACCTCAACTTTCACCGCGCCGACTATGGATGCAGTGAACCTGTAACCAGGATGTTTCGTGTAACCAACAATTTGATCAGCGAATTCGATTTTCATATGAGCAGATCTCGACGCCTATGCCACTTTTTCCCCCTTTCTTGATTTTCTTACAATTAAGAAATGGTACATATTATAACAAATGATATTTGTAAGTTCCCTTTATTACTTTTCTTCTCGTATTTTCTTTTTGATGTGTGCTTTAAATTACGTCATTCAGATGAGCGAATTACGCCCACCACGAATTGGGTATCTATCGAACACTAAAACAAGGAAAAGAGAGAAGAAAAAAAGTAAACCCTGTCTGAATAACTTCTGAAATGTTGGAGCAAATTCAATAGGACTAGCTCATACATCTGACGGGGTCATAGATTTTTGATATGAAATGTAATAGACATTTTTTTCTATAATTTGTTGATTTTTGTATGGAAATCCCCACAATAACACCAATACAATAGATGAAGTTTTTTTTGAAATAATAATTGAAATATTTGAAAGGCTTAAGGCATTTAAATACATTTTCTTTAAACAAGTACAAGGCTTACAAATTCGAAGGAGTTAACAAAAAAACATTATGAAGTTCAACAAGTATGAAGCATTCGAGCATTTCTCAGTAATGCCAGCAGGGGCGTTCACAGGATTACTTCTAGGGGGGAAAAAGACAAAAAAGGGTCTAGAATGAGCATAATGAAAATGTAGCTTATTAATAATTCTATTTTCTGAGATTATTGGTATACAGTAAAAAATTTGAGGGTAAATTTTATCTTTTTTATAACATTTGTGTGGTATAAACTTTTTTATTCCAAATAATTTATAAATTTTATACAACTCAATATTATGAAAATAATAGAACAAATATAATTTAAAAATTTTATATGGATATCATGTGTAAATCAAAATATATTCTGGTTCGAAAGTAAAAAAATCACCGAAATCGGGAAATTTAAAAATATATTTGTTTGGATTGGTCTGACGAGAAAAATGGTCTGGAAAAATTTAAATGATTTGATGGTTTAAATTTTATAACATTTTTGGTTTGGATTTATATGTATACAAAATAGTATAAAATGTATGCTCATATTTTTTACTGTGTACTAATTATACATAGGAAAATCCAATTTATTTTAAAGATTTTTTTTTTTTCAAAAGCATATATTCTTAGTTGTTACGAAAATAAATTATCTGAGGTCTCATTTATTTTAAAATGAAATCGCATTAATTTATTTTGAGCCCCCATATTTTCAACTTTTCAAATAAGAATACAAAAATTTGCCAATATTAAACAATATTTTTGTTTTGTTGGAAAACTGGAAAAAACAAACAAGATTTTTAGGCCATTTTTTCAACTTTAGAGGTAAGTGATATACCTAAACCAATAAGGAGCAGCCTGAAATTTTTTAGATTTGGATTAAGGCAGTCAAAATCCATATAATCCGCAAAAATTTAAAATTAGAGTTTAGTTATTCTTCAAATGCTTCCCGCATGCTAAGGGAGATATTTTTGACCCGATCTCACACCGCATTGACACCAATTCACAACGTAATTATTATATGAATAATTTAAAAAGTTTTTTTTTAAATCAAAACGTGAATTCAACATGAGATAAGGAAAAATTAAAAAAAGAATAAATATATTTCTGGGCTGTGGGTTCCATACATTTTCTAAACATATTCCAGAACCTCCCTGCAAGGTTTGATTATGCATTCTGAATTTAATATAAGCACGTGACGCTAAAAAAACGTGAATTTTTAGAAGTATTTAATGGATGTTTCAAATCAAGTTTCCTATTTACTTCTGAGTAATAAGAAGCTTTTGACCATAACATATTCTAATGCAAAATTTGTTTTCTTATCCGAATTTTTCATATGATTTTTAGAAAAATTAGTCCTTGATTCAAAATAGGCCTACTTTACTCATAATTTCTAAATTTTTTTCTTTTGCTTCTGAATTAGAAGCCTTGCATCGCCTAGATTGCTGCAACTTTTTCAAATTTGAATGCTGCAGGATTGTTAGCTATTTTCATAAATTTAGGAAAAATTAAATAATAATCGAAATTGGATCATTTTTATTACAGAAAAATAATTTTTTTATGCCGACCTTTTGCAAAACATTTATGTTTATAAAATTTATTTTGCTTTGTTTTCGGCTTGTTTACAAGGACTTTAAAACATAAATTTGCTTTTCGTCAAAGTTTATATCCGTTATTAAATTAAATGCACCTTGCTTTCTGTTGCTACGAAGAATGATTGAACTTCGACTAATAAGGGATATCATTCTTTAACATTTTTCAATTTCTCGAATGAAAAAGAAAAATCTTAATTTCTTCCATTACATTTGTAGTATTTACTACTGATTTCGTACTATTTACGAATTAAAAATAATATTAGTAGAAAACATTCATTCGTTGATTGATCATACGCATTATTCGTAGAATGTACGAATTATTAGTTAAGTTTAAAAAATCTAAAACCGAAATCGTTTAGCCTGGTTTGTCGAACAATTACCGAATAAAACGATGGGTAAGCGCACAAAAGTCATAAATCAAAATTTTTAAACTTCCACAAAAATTTTTTTATTTTTTTAACTGAAATGTATTGAAAATAAGCGTTTCTGAAAATTTAATAATGTTCACTTCTTACACTTTAATGCGCTTAACCATCGATAAAGAAATGTATGATTGCAAGGTGGCCGTATCCTATTAAAAGAGTAGCTGACTTGTAAGCTAAGGAACCACGGTTCAAACCTGAGCTCAGACAGAATGTTTTTTCTTTTCGTAATTAGGTATTAGCATCATTCATAAATGTTACAAGTTTATTCGTACTATATACATTTTTTTTTAATTTTACACTCATACAACTAAAAATGGCGTTTTTATAAACAAAGCTCTAAAAGACCCAAGTTTAAGTGCAACTCAGAATTTAGAAAGTCTTTTTCTTTTCCCGTAAGATTTTTTTAATTGTACCTTTACACCTTTTTTTTATTCAATAAGAAGATATATTTAAAATTTTACCTTCCTAAGTGCGCTCGCCCCCCTTTCCCCCCTGCTGACGCCCGTGAATTCCAAAATCGGGCTGAGGCCAAATATTAAATATAAAATGTTTTTGTACAAGTAATTTTAAAAAAAAGTAGAAACGCTGTTTTACTGTACTTTAACTCTAGTTTAACTTTTAAAACCAGACAGTGAATTTTTTTCAGTGAAAATTACTGACGCACGCTATATATTATTAGTTTGTATAACATATTCTCCAAAAAAAATTTGATCAGCGCACATTTTAAGAACCTTCACGATTTAAATTAATTGCTTCACTTCTGTCACGTGGTTTATTCTATGAGCAAAAGTTTGTTTGTTGATAAATTAAGATAAACCATAATCGAATTAAAATCTTAGTTAAACATAGATTGTTTACACTTTGCGGCTTAGCTGGTTAAATACAAACTTTGAGATAAGAATTGCATTGAAATGTTGATGGGTTGAACGTAAATGGATAGTTTTGTCTTTCGAGCATTTGATCAATTAAACATGGTTCAGTCACCCACACAATACCCCTCTTCACACCTCCCTTCTCTCCACCCACTCTAGACATTTATTCTTTTTACTCTCTCGCATCATTAAACAATTTGATGTCATTACATTTAATGGCTTTAATGGTTTTCAGCACATAACATTAGCTGCTGACCTTATCGATATTTCGACAAGCGAGATGACTTTTTGTTGTTAAGGCTGTCGCAGATACTAAATGACCTTATGTATGGGCACGTTTCTCTATGCATCAGTTGATAAAAGCATCTTCATTTCCAAACTAATGTTTTCGGTTACTCATCTTCTTGAGTTACTCATCTTTTTGATAATTTAAATTCAATTAGTGGCACTCACATGGACTCAAAGTAGCCGAATTACAACGATAACTTGATGTGTAGCTTGTGGCTCAGGCGAGGCCAGGTCATGCCACTCGAACTCGTGAATACCTAAAACAAGACCGAACTGACCGCATAAAAGAGGAGTGCTTATGTGCGTAAGTGTGTGAGTGTGTGCATAACTTTTAACCTAATTAAATTGAAATTGTAAACACATACATACGCACATTCGCACACATAAATCAGAAATGTTAACAATTTAATGCAAGTTATAAAAGTAGCTCTTCAAAACTGAGAAACTTTTATAATGTTTTTTGTGCGCTTTTTTTTTTGTTCAATTTGTATATTCTTTATGCAATCACTAGAGCAGCAATTGATTCGACTACAATTACCAGTGCTCGAGATAATTGTGCCATTTTCGGGTTACACTCTAAACTGGGCTAACTTGCAATTATACCATGTTTTTGTAGTAGTGTGCTTTAACTAAGCCAACTTCTGCTTGAGCTGCTTTTGTTACAATTTCTACGAAGCTTATCTTCTTAAAAAAATAGAACATTTCTTGTTGCTTTTTTTCCGCTGTTTTATTCTTTATTTTGTACTATTTATAGACTTAATTATAAATTCTCTACACTTGACCTCATATCTAGTAATTAGTTTTCTTTTTATTGTATCTTCTGCTACATGTTTGTGCTCACTTGACTTTATTTTGCTTTGTCTGAGTATCAGTTTTTGTTAATCTGTCTGAGCATTTTGTGCTAGTTCTTTTTTCTTTTGGTCTGTGCCTCTTACTCTGCTGCTTCAAAAGTAATCACTTCAATTATGCATCTGCATCTGCATACGGACATTAAGTAGCTGCTCCAGCTGACTTCAAGTTCAGTCATGTTTGCCACTTAAAAATTAGTTGGCTGCATTTTCAATATTAATCATTTTCAATTTAATCCAACTTGTTATAAATTCAAGTCTTGAATCTTAGAGAAAAATTGGAATTAACTTGAAAATTTTGTCGAGTTATTTCACTGTCTGTTTGTTTGCAATTACATTCCAGATTCTGCTTGTTAGTTTGCATAGTTGTTGTATCTGTATCTGTATCTGGCTATATTTCATAGCATTTCTTTTGCAGTTTTTGTTTTTTCTGTTTTCATTGTTACACTCTATTATCTTAATAGCATTAAGCTTGCTCTCGAGTGCTTATGTTGTACTTCTCTTTTTTCATTACAATTTAACATAATTTCTGTTTAATGAGTCAATTTCCGGTAGATGGAAAAGTTTTGCTCTATACAATTTTCTTCTTTTATTGCTCTTTTGTTACGGTGTAGCAACTTTTAATGACCTAAGTTTCAAATATTTTCTGTTGATATTTTTTCAAGTTATTAGCTATGGCAATTTATTTTTTAACAAAGTGAGGCGAAGCTGCGTCTTGACACCTGATATGACACACTGTATTTCCACTAAAACCACACCCTGTGGTATAAAAATTTTTTTTTCAGTAATATTATGTGTAACGAACGATTGCTTCATTATAGTGCTATCTCTCTGGATTTAAGTAAAAACGCTGTAATTTTCTCACGAAGTTTTTTAACACATCTTCAGACTGTCGTTTTTGACATAATTTCAATACGATAGAGCATGTAACCGAACATTTTCAAAGTATACTATCTTTTTCATAGAAGTTGTACATTTTCTTCTGTGTGGTTTGTTTTTTCTTATTATCATTAACTACCTAGTTTTTAGTTTGTTTATTTAAATACGAAATTTTGAGACTCTAATTTAATTAATTTAAATGACATTCATACTAATACAAATATTAAAAAAATATGCTAATTGCTCATTCACGCCTAAAACCATTTGCAACAATAAAGTGTGAGCTGTTACGCCATCAAAAAGAAGTAACAAATAAATCGAATGGAAAATTTTTAAACATACATCTTAAACGTATGCATTATTGGCTTCGCATAGCAAGAAACATGCAATCTCTTTTCAATTTCTGTTTCTGCCTTAAATGCTGTGTCTTAGAAATCGCTTTAAATCATATAATGACATAAACTTTACAAACTTTTAAACGCATATTAACAAGCAACATGTTGCAGATACAGCATTTGCTAAACGTTGACTATAAAACGAAATTTATACGTTTAAGCATGCAATAAAACTAGTGTGAAAACTTTATTGCTTGAAAATCGCAAAGTGCGCTGCTGATGTCAATTCTGCGCTTATAAAACAAAAACATCAGTAATCGTAATAAAATGTTTATCTAGAAGAAAAGAGAAAAGTATGTCGATTCTGGAGTTTCATTGTCAAAGAGAAACTTAACTTATAACTATTTTTTAATTTAAATGGATCAAATTTTAAATTTATTATATTTTTGAATACCATAAATGAAGTACCTAATATGTGAAAAAGCTATAAAGTGGATTCATATTTATTAAATTCTCCCAAATAAACTGTTGGGATTAAAACAGCGCTTGGGTGTAATCAATTACTTTCGTACATTTCAATTACAAATTGTAATTGTTATCTTTAAAAAAAGAGATTACGATTAGTGTAATCATAATCGAAATATTTTTAATTACAATTACAGTAATAGTTATTATTAAAAAATTACAATTAAAATTACTGTAGTTGTAATCAAAAAATTTCTTTATTACGATTACAGTAATTGTAAAACAGCAGAATTATAATTTCGATTACTGTAATCGTAGTCATTATTTTTGTAATTGAATTACTGCATAAATCTTTCTTTTTCATGATGCAATTCAGAAAAAGATATTTTCTAGAATCTTTATTTGTGGTGTAGCCCCGCTGGAATATTTCTCTTTGTAATTCTTTCTTTTTGATGCCGTCCAAGTTGGCACGCTCTTTCTGATTTTTCATTCGAAGAATTGGTCTTATTTAAGGCAATATTGATTTTTAATATATCAGAATTAATTGGTTTTTCTCTCGAATCAATTTATACATTCCTTTTTATTAAATTCGTTTTGATTTATGTCAGAAAACTGCAAAAGACTACTTGAAGTCTATTTAAAATACAATTTTAAGCTTGCTTGAGCTTTATAATTTTCAATCAAGTATAACATGAACTTGAATATAAATAAGCCCACGACAGCTTGTGACTTGCAAGTATGCTAGCTTAGGGCGCGTTTATAGTCACGACTTACGACCGAACCGAGCCGAGCTGAAACTCAAAAATGCATTGGAGCAAAAGAGATGCAATACTTGCGTTCTCTATTGCTCCCATGCGTTTTTGAGCTTCAGATTGGCTCGGCAAAGTAACAAGTCGCCACTATAAACGCGCCCTCACAAGTGAACGGCACGAAGTCCCAAGTAAAGAAAAATTGATGCCTTCGGCGAAAAGCTTGAAAGCAAGTATCCAATTAAAGCAAGTATCCAAAAACTTCAATGAGCTTGTGTAAAATTGTTTGGACTTACTTTGTCGGGCAGAAAGTTGAAAAGCTTGAAACGACCGGCAAAAGCTTGTAAGCTCGCAAGTATTAAATTAGTTGAATTTAAAGCAAGTATCCAAAAAATTCATTGAGCTTGTGTAGAGAAAGTTTAAGCGTATTAGGACTTTTAAGGGTTCTGTGGACTCCGTGGTTGGCAGTTTTAGTGGGTAGCTAATTTTAGAATTGATGTCAAAAATTTAAAATTGAAGATGGCGGATAGATTTGCCACCTAGATTTTGTGTAATTTTGAAATTCTGACAACGGATTTGATTTAAATCTAATGTCATAGTTTTAAAGTTTAAGATCTATGTTAGGGTTGCTACATAAATTTTTACCACAGTATTGCCACCTAGTAAAATGTATTTTTATGAGTTTTAAACATTATTTAACAGTGCTAGGGGGTAGCTGATTTCGAATCTCAACTCAGAATTTTAAAATTCAATATGGTGCATAAGGTTGCCACCTTATTTTTTATTTTTACGAATTCGGTGATGGTGCGAACACTTAATAAAAATGGTTCGCTGAATCCGAATCCGTTGTCAGAATTTCAAAATTATGAAATTTTTGTGTAATAGGGTTGCCAACTAATAATATTTATTTGTAAGAGTTTAAAACATCATTTAACAGTTTTAAGGGGTCGCTGATTACGAATCTGTATTCAGAATTTTAAAATTCAATATGGTGTAAAGGGTTGCCACCTTTTTTTATTTTTAGGAATTCGGTGCTGGCGCGAACACTAAGTAAAAATGGGTCGCTGAATCCTAATCCGTTGTCAGAATTTCTAAATTATGTTATATTTTATAATAGAGTTGCCACCTATAGAAATCAGCGACCCCCTGACACTTATAAATGATGTTTAAAACTCTTAAAATAAATATAATTAGGTGGCAAGCCTATTATACAAAAATTTGATAATATTGAAATTCTGACAACGGATTCAGATTTGGCGACCCATTTTTAACTAGTGTTCGTGCCAGCACCGAATTCGTAAAAATAAAAAATTAGGTGGCAACCCTACCCACCGTATTAATTTTTAAAATTCTGAGTTCAGATTTGAAATCAGCTAAGGGGTCGCTGTTAAATTATGCTTAAAACTCTCAAAAATAAATATTATTGGGTGGCAACCCTATTATACAAAAATTACATAATTTTGAAATTCTGACAACGGATTCAGATTTAGCGACCCATTTTTAACTACATAGTGTTTGCTCCAGCAGCGAATTCGTAAAAATAAAAAATAGAGTGGCAGCCCTTAAACCATACTGAATTTTAAAATTCTGAATACAGATTCGAAATCAGCGAATGATGTTTAAAACTCTTAAAAATATATTTTAATAGATGGAAATACTGTTGTAAAAATTTAGGTGGCAACCATAACCTTCATCTTAAATTTTTAAACTGTGACATTAGATTCGAAATCAAATCCATTGTCAGAATTTCAAAATTACAAGAATTCGCAAAAATACAAGAAAATCTAGGTGGCACCTCTATCCACCATCATGAATTTTTAATTTTGACATCAATTTCGAAATCAGCTATGCACTAAATCGATCAACCACGGAATCTACATAACCTTTAAAAGTCCTATTACGCTTAAGCTTTCTCTACACAAGCTCATAGAAGTTTTTGGATCATTGCTTTAAATTCAATTAGAGCCCGAACAGAATCAAAAGTCGTAACGACTGGCGATGTAGAACACACAACAGAACACACGCAAGTTAACGAAGCCGTCAAAAATGAAATCGTTGAGCAAATGTCGCGGCGACTTATCGCTAGAATAAAATTGAATAGAATCTATTCGGTTTTTTCTCTAGCGACCGACGATTTCCTCTCTGAGTGTAATTAGTGCTACCATATTTTGCTAACAATTGGGTATGTTCAAAGACAATTTCATAGTATTTGCTATGTTCTCACGTTTCTTTTTTGTTTCTGTTTCACTTACACAACAACAAAAACATGGCTGCTAACAAAAGTTTGCTATATAAAAGCAAACCTGCATCGTCAGTCGCAATCGCTTTCATTCTGAACGGGTTCTGTGTGTCTGGCGACCAGAGAGAATCGCCGGTCGTAACGACATTTGGTTCTGTTCGGGCTCTTAATTGGATACCTGCGAACTTACAAGCTTTTACCGATCGTTTCAAGTCTTTCAACTTTCTTCCCGACAAAGTAAGTCTCAACAAGCCAAGCCCACGAGAAAGCAGGCATATCTTGTATTTTTGCAAGCTGGCTAAAGCTTGCTTTTTCAAGTTTGGATACATACTTGAATTCAAGTACTTGAAAAGGCTTGAACTTCAAGTAGGCTTGTGCAGGTCTCTGATTGATATCATTAAAAACGAATTGTTCAAAATAAAATAGTTTTGGAATAAAATTACAATATAATTGCTTTTTCGTAAGGAGAAAAATAAGACAACATTTATATTACATGACTTTCACAAAAAAAATTTTTTTAAACCCCATTATTTATGATATAACTTACATAGTAAGTAATTAAATTACAAAAAGCATGATGACGATTACAGTAATTTTAATTGTCATTCCCATTGATTACGATTACTGTAATTGTAATCAATAGATTTTTCTATTACGATTACTGTTATTGTAATCAATAGATTTTTCTATTACAAATACAGTAATCGTAATTGTAATTTGCGTGTATACCGATTACAGTAATCGTTTTAATACTTTTCTTACATTAAAATTAATAAAATTTAAAGATAACGATTACTGTAATTGTAATTGGAAAGTAATTGTAATCGCCAAATACCCAGCTCTGGAATAAAATAATGGTGCTATAAAATTATGATTAACAGCAGCGCTATACTCAGTGCTAGAGAAGTTTTTGACTATGATCAGCAGATAATGAGTGACAGAAAGACACTTAAAAATATTTCGGTTGAGAAAATGTTCGTTTAGGTACTTTTAGTGGTAGCTTTAATTCATAAAATAAATTTATTAAATTTTTTTTTTTTACGTTAATCTGAGAACCTGAAGAAACTTAATTTATGCTTTATTCAAATTATTTGCCATAAATTTCTTGAAAATTTTTAAAACACATCCAACATTCTGCCAACTCAGGCAAAATATCCCTTTATAGATATGTGCTTCAAAATAAATTCTATTATATTGAAAAATTATCACGTTCTACTGATGCTATTCCATGCGATTCCCTGCCACTTACCAATACAATGACACTTGATAAATCCGATAATTCCCACAGCAATTTTCAACTTTGAATTGCAAAGAACAGTAGCGATGAACGAGGAGCGAGGCAGAGCTGACGGATGTCAACGAATGGTTACCAAAGCCAAAAAGAGTGCCTGCAAACGCAAACGTAAAGAAGAATGACGACGAGAAAAAGTACACCTGATTTAATTCCATACCTTGTTGCTAGAGTGCTTGTTGGTTGCATACAGATTGGCTTCGGTAGCATTACTTAAATGTGCCACCAAAGTCAGTGTCAATGCAGTCGTCGTAGTCATCGAACCTCCCTCGTGAATTGTATATTTTTGTTGTTCCCATATTCTTTTACCTTTTACCTTTTTTTTTTTTTTTTGTTGATATCTCTTTCTTTTGCTCCACTTTATCTGTACGGTGTATGCTTCGTATGAAAGATATGTCTTTTTCTTCCCCCCTGCTTTTATGTGAAGGAGTTCATGTGTGGAAATGTGGGTTTCTTTAACATGACTTAGTAGCGTAGAAGCAGCGATCAACAACAAAATATATGAGAAAACAAAACCAAATAAAACAGCCAAAACAACAAGACCAAGAACAACAATGATAACGAAGGTATTCAAAGACATGCTTGAAAGATTTTATTGAAAATTACAAAGAATTCTTAAAAAATGAAGATCCACTGAATAGATGACGCTGCTTCATGCGTCAATGATGAAAGGTACTCGGACGAAGGCTGCTTTGTTGAGGAAAGGGTTTTTTTTTTTGTGTGAAGCTATTTTGGGGTTTTTTTTGAGTGTTAAGCTTAGGTAAGCAAGATAATCACTCCGTCCTGCTTATGCTAGGGAGCAGAATTTATGAGTAAAACTTAAGATCTGCTAGATAAAGCTTGTCTCAGCGAAAAGCTGGGAAAATTGGAATAAAAAAAAGTACATGAAAAGAGATAATTTTAGATTTAAAAAAAATTTAAAAGATTTGCGATTATCGATTACCGGAATCCAGATTAGCATTGTAAATTATTTGAGGCAAGAAAACGACAATATGGATCACTTGATTGCAATAAGTTGCGAAGGAACCAACACTGACTACATATGCAAATATCTACTGACCTTATACACCGAAGCTATGACGAAAAATTTAAAAAGGTGACACCCCTACGTACGGCAAAAAAAAATATTTTAAAATAGTTCTACTTGAATAATCGAAATACTTATTTTAGAAAAGTTTAGTGATTTTTTGCGAACTTAAATTTATTAATATCAGGCTAGCACATTAGGATAGTAAAAATTAAGATTTGGTGGGTTAGTAGTAGAACGAGGTACTTGAGACAATGGCCTTTGGATCAAAGAAATTTGGAACTTAAAATCGAACTTTAAATGTCGAGGATATGACGAAATATTTAAATGTTTGAATTAAATAAATTAGATGCTGTGCGTCGAACTTTTTTTCTTGTCACGGTCTAATGTACATCCCAGCTAGCACAGACTTCAATTTGTAACAAAAATATGTTATAATTCGGTGGTATTCCAGTTTTTTTAAATAAATTTAGTCACAAATGGGTTGTGTTAAAGTTTTAAATAAGTAATTTGTAACAAATCATTCGTTTTTTTGCACATAAGTTAAACAACGGTGTTAATTGTGTTACCAATAAATGCACTTGTTGTAAAAATGTTTCGTAAAGTTTTGAAAAAATAAGTATTTTTAACGTTAAATTAACATTATTACAACATCTCTTTTGTAGCATCTATAAAAAATTTTTGTGTATTGTAATTGTAACAAATACAGTAACAAGCTAGCAACCTAGATGCCACTAAGTTGCTTTATGTTTATATTAATTTATATCAATGTCACAACTACTAAATGTTCAAAACTTAGGTTTTCAGATGTTTTTATTAAGTTATAGAAAAGTCACTACAACTAAATAATTCTAATTTTGCTGTGTTGCTGTGTTCACAAAAAATTCTCAAGTCAATTTCTTTATGTAGGCTTCTACTACCATGTAATCCATTTCTGTTTAATTTCAGCGTTCAACGAGACTACCAAATTGAACAAATTTTTCGTTGAATGGCAATGAATCATTGTGAAATTATGATAATTTTTTTGTTGCAAGAAGGTTGTAATGAGGTTTTTATTCAGTTACAAGAACATTGGAAATAGTCATTGCAACCTTTATCTGTATTGAGGTTATAATTCAGTTGCTACAACTTTAGGAAACATTATTATAACTCAAAAAATGTAGTTAGGAAAAATAACGTCGAATTGAGGTTTTTATAAGTTGCAAGAACATTGAAAATAATCATTGCAAGCTTGTGCTCTATTCAAATGATGCAAGTTTAAAAAAAATTGTAACTTATAAAATTTTGCTTGATAGAAGAACGATATATTGAGGATATTATTATGTTGCAAGAACTTTAGAAAAACCATTAGAACTTATACAGTGTAATTAGTTGCATGAACGATGTATTGGAGTTATAATTCAGTTGCAAGAAGTTTTGAATAAAATTGTTGTAAGTCAAGTTTTTAAACAACCTTAAAAAGTATTTCTAACTTTTGATATTTAGTAAGTTGCAAGAACTATATATTGAAGTTATTATTCAGTTGCAGAAACTTTGGAAAAAAGTGTCTAAAAACTTCATACTCGCCACATTTGAATTGTTTTTCTACACTATGAATTTTGATTGGAATAAGTTTGAATACGATTTTCTGTAGTATTTATTATTTTCTTTTAGAATTTGCAGTGAAATATGACAATAGGAACTTCAAAGAATATATTTAGCTATATATCAAACATTAATACGCCGAAATTAAAAACTAGAAATATTTCTTATTTCCAAATTATTTGAAAAATTTTTAATTTTTGGGTGGCGCGTGAGTTTTCTTGAGGTGAAAGACAAACATTCATCGACAAAATGGCCTTTGTTGTTAAATTTTAGTGTATAGCTCTTCATATTTTCAATTTAATTTCACATCTTTTTATTACATTCCAATTTCTCTTTAACTTTTAAAATACACTCCAAAGAATTATCACTGGTTTAATGAAAATTATATTAAGAAATTAAATTATATTATATTGTGTATGCAAAACATTTTAAAACTTTTTAAGAACTTATTTTTTTTAATCAGGAATGTTTATGTCATCAGTACTTTTTCCTTGTTAAAAAATCTGTCATTATAACAAAATGTAACTTCAATAAAACAAAATATTTTTTACATTCACGTTATTTTACCTGAATTGTAACGTAACAATAACACAGTAATAACTTTTTCGTATGTTTCAAGTATGTTTCATCTTGTGGCGTGCAACTTAAGTTTGTGCCAACAACACATTTATAACATTATTACAACACATTTTTTCGCCTAATTGCAACCTTAGTTGCTACAAAAAATGCGTAAAATATCTGATTTTTCAGTTGTAATTACGTTAAAATTACAATTTATTTATGTATTGGCGACTATTTTGCGACACTTTTACAACCTTTTTGTGCTAGCTGGGATGTATGTCTGTAGTTGTAACTGTAAAGTTTTTTATAGCTGGGAGAACATTTTGAAGAACCCATAAGCAATTCTTAAAATTTTTCTTTGCACCAACAGCATAAAAATAATATGAAAAAAAAGGTTTCATCATTACTCAACATAAGATAGACTTATTTGCTGTGAGCTCTCCTGCAACTTTGTCTTCTATCATTGCATTAGCCACTTTACAAAGTAAATAAAGTCCATCTCGAGACAATATCATGCTCAACACCTTTACCGCTTCTATTAACAGAACAACGAAAACAATAACCACCTTACTGTTGGGACCCATGAGAATGGCCTCCTGCTCATTCCACTCATTCCTGCCATCTTTCTACCAAAGTTAAATGCGTGCAATAAAGCGAAAGCCACAACATGCTGAGAAATATTGGATGTAAAAAATGAGGATGGAAGGAAAAAAAAATATTTCTTCAAAGCCGGAGCCAAGTAAAGAAAGCGTGAAATTCCGTAAATGTTCAACGTCATCGATTTATAGTGTCTGCATTAAAGGAAGCAAGATTTCCTCATTTTTCTCTTATTATTTTGATTATGCTAGTGTAGACAATGACGACGACAACGTCAACGACGATGTTGATGATGGCGACGACGCACAGTGAAGCGAGGTCTATGTGAAGAGGGATACAAACATAATTAATCATCGTAGGGTACATGAAATTTAGCATGTGTTATTATTTCATAAATATAAAATTTTCATCAAGATTGGCCACGCTCTACGCCCACTTCTCATACAAAATTAGCAATAAAAGTGCAATATCTCGAGTTGTAGAAATTGTGTGAAACGAAATTAACTAATCTTTTTATTAACTAGATTCACGTAATTACCATATAAAATACCATCAAGATCTGCCACATTCTTCGTTCACCTCCCATAAAAAATGAAGAATATGAGTGCTATGTCTTCAGTTGTAGAATGTGTTAGAAACAAAATTAACTAATTTTTTATTTACTTTCTTCACATAATTACCATATCAAAATTTTATCAAAGTATGCCACGCCCTTCGCCCTCCTACCATACAAAGTAAAGACTAAAAGTTCCAAATCTCGAGTAGTAAAAAGTATTAGAAAGGAAATCCACTTAATTTTATGCACTAGATTCACATAAATATCAATAAAAATTTCCTCAAGATCTACCACGACTTTCTCCCACCTCCCATTAAAAATTAAGAATAAAAGTGCAACATGTCGAGTTGTAGAAAGTGTAAAAAACGAAATATACTTAGTTTTTATTTACTAGATTCACGTTATTACCATATATAAATTTTACCACCATCTGCCACGCGCTTTGCCCACCTCCCATACAAAATTAAAAATAAAAGTGCAACATCTCGAGAATAAGAAAGTATAAGAAAAGAAATGAACTAATTTTTTACTGACTAGATTCACATAATAATGAATAAAAATTTCAACAAGATCTGCCACTCCCTTGCCCACCTCTTATATAAAATGAAGAATAAAAGTGCAACGTCTCGAGTTGTAAAAAGTGTAAGAAAGGAAATTAACTTGTTTATTTTCAGCTTGTATCACTTAATTACCATATAATTTTTTTCAGATTGGCCACGCCCTTTGCCCACCTCTCACACAATATTCATAGGTTTGTTTAAAGTATTCATAACTTTTAAGAATGAGAGAAAATGATTGACTGTCATCAGAGTAATTCGACACAAATTCATTGAAATCGAGATCAGAAATGAAATCAATTGTGTCATCATTCGTATCGTGATCTTTATTTAAAATAAATTATTCGATGTCATTATCATTATTCTTTTTTTTTTCAATATGTTTTTGTGAGCAGATGAAAGCAGAAATCCATGGAATAGATTTATATTTGATATTTCTCAAGAGTTTTTACGGGCATGATTTCAGCAAATTTTTCTAAACTCTTTATGACTAGCTTCTAAAGCAATACATTTAATATATTAACATACATAAGGCTACAACCTTCACTAAAGCTATCACTTACGGGGATTTTATTAATTGAAAATAACAGCATTTTTTAAGAAGTCACTCAGGGAACCAGCAAAAAAAGTGACTCCAAAAGAAGGTTAAGTGGAAGGGAAGTCTTGAATTCCATCCCTTCCACTTTCATACCCAGAAAGCATTCTTTTAACATATTCATGTCATTTTGAGGAATACTTTCCTTAGTCTTCTCTAGAAGTGCTTCTAGGACTGTTTCAATGGAAGATTTCTTTGAGCCCTTAAATTAAAGTTTTCTAGTAGGTGTTTTTGAGAAGAATTTTACGAAGGCATTCCATGGAATGAAATGGTTCTTGTGGTTAGGGGACCTTAAAAAATCCCACCGTAAATATTCCTTTTTTTCCGGTTTTCTCGCGATTTTAGTGTTGGAAATGAGAATTGTTTGGGTTTTGTTGGGGGCTTAAAAAAATCCACTTAAAATATCCCTTTTCCCGATTTTCACAACATTTTGGTATTTGAAGTAGGAAGTGAATGCGTTTTGTTGGAGGTTTGAATAATCCCACGGAGAATGAAAAAAATACCTCAAAAAATAATTGAAATTAAATGCTATTTGAGTGTCTTTGAGAAGTGGTTTATGAGAATGCTTCTTGAAAGTACTTCTCGATAAGGCTCAAAAGAAGCACATTGGATCCATAGAATGTCATCTGGAAGCAGTGTCCCTAAGAATGCATGCCACCTTTGCAACAAACATTTTGCTGTGGAGGAGCAAATTGTAAGCAAAATTAAAAATTGTTGAGAATGTTGTATATTAGTCAAAGTTCTAAGAAAAAAAATTTGAGAAGAACCAAGATCATATCAAATGCGTACCACTCGAGAATTTGTGGCCCTGGCTTAAAATTATTTTTTGAAGTTTTAAATTAAGTCCTTTTTTTCAAACGTGGAATGCCACCTTTTCATGAATTTTTTGGTACGAAATTGGTGCTCATTTTTGTCTAAACATTCTTTAGAAAAGTGGTATTAAAATCCTTATTTTTGAGCTGTCTCAGACTAAATTTTGTGAATGTGTTAAGAAAGATATTATGTAAGAGATACATAGAAATAAAAATCTTCGACATATTTGTAATTTCGCTTCAAACTTTATGTAAATGTTTTTATTTTTTTTTTTATTAAATTTGAGCATTTTCGTCAAAACATGCTTCAGGGTCATATTTTGAATTTTGGCAGCTCAATTATTGGGAAAGTGTTGAGAATTAGTTATTTGAAGACATACACTAGGTGTCATAAGTCTATGCTCTTGAAAGGTTTAGTTTATACAAATTTTAAAAAACAACAAAAATCCGTGTTGAGTTTATATATGTTTATTAATTTATATATATTACTTCAGCTACTTTAAAATAGGAGATTATTTTGAAAGCACATTATCATAAATTTTATAAAAACTACAAAACTAACTTAAAATTTTAAAAACTTTCACTTCAAAAGTCTACGCTCTTAAGAAAAATAATAAATTAAATAGTTTTAAACAAATAATTAAGCACAAAGTTAGTATCTGTTTGGATAGCCTCGACGTTTGAGAACCTCTCTGAGCCTATTTAGCACGGAATTAACCAGGTGTGTGGTCTCTGCAGACGACATCTTCTCCCACTCCTGTTTGAGCACGTCCTTTAGCATTTTCTTACTATTGGGGGTTGGAATTAGTTTTAAAGGTTTTCTAAGAGATGGCGTAACTATCGGGCACACCTGTGACTATATTCATTTCAAAGCGCATTGTCTAAGCTTCATTTTTCAGTATGTGTCATTCAAGTTGCCACTGAAGTGTAAACAACATATATTTTTTTCTCTGTGAAAATGTCGACTTTCGTTCCAACAAAACGCAATTTGCGGGAAGGTTTACTTTTGTGCTTCCATTTGAAGAAAAAAGCGGTTGAAGCACAACGCACGCTTACTGAGGCTTACGGGGACTATGCTCCATCGATTTCTACTTGTCAGTACTGGTTCCGTCGGTTTAAAAGTGGTGATTTTGATACGGAAGACAAAGAGCGTCCGGGCCAGCCGAAAAAGTTTGAAGATGAGGAATTGGAGGCTTTGCTCGATGAAGACCCGTGTCAAACCCTTCAAGAATTGTCAGAATCATTGGGAGTCGACTTATCAACGGTCGGCAAACGCTTGAAGGCCATGGGAATGATTCAAAAGCAAGGAAATTGGGTGCCGTACCAGTTGAAGCCGAGAGACGTTGAACGGCGATTTTGCATGTGCGAACAACTGCTTCAATGGCATAAAAGGAAGAGTTTTTTGCATCGTATTGTCACTGGCGATGAAAAGTGGATCCATTACGATAATCCTAAGCAAAAAAAATCGTGGGGACCACCCGGCCATGCATCAACATCGAGGGCCAAGCCGAATATTCATGGCGCCAAGCTTATGCTGTGTATTTGGTGGGATCAGAAGGGTGTCGTGTACTATGAGCTGCTAAAACCTAACGAAACCATCACTGGGGAACGCTACCAACAACAATTGATGCAATTGAGCCGAGCATTAAAGGTTAAACGGCCGGAATATGCCAAAAGACACGACAAAGTGGTTTTTCAACATGACAACGCACGGCCACATGTTGCAAGAACCGTCAAGGAAACGTTGGAGGCGCTGAATTGGGATGTGCTACCCCACCCGCCTTATAGCCCAGACATAGCCCCTTCCGACTACCACCTATTCAGATCGATGACGCATGGCTTGGCTGAGCAGCGCTTCACTTCTTACGAGGATACCAAAAAATGGGTCGATTCGTGGATTGCCTCAAAAGACGAATCGTTCTTCCGGCGCGGAATCCATATGCTGCCAGAAAGATGGGAAAATGTTGTAGCTAACGATGGACCATACTTTGAATAATATACATTGTACCGTTGTTTCTAAATAAATGCTCAAAAACCGAAAAAAAACCTTTAATATTAATTCCAACCCCCATAGTTATAGTTCGCTGACGGATTTTTCTCTCTAGTAATGCCCATAGTGGCTCTATTGGGCTTATATCTGGCGATTGTGGTAGAGTATGCAGCATTCTTGAGACATTGTACAGGATCCAAAGCTTAACGGCTTCTGTAGTGTTCTTTGGGTCGTTGTCATGTTGGAAATAAAAATCTGTGGACAACCCCAACTTTTCAGCACTCTGCTTTATATTCCTCTTCAGTATATCCAAATAGGCAAATCTGTCCATTTTTGAATCTATAAATTGCAGATAGCCTACTCCTTAAGCTATCATACATCCCCATATCATGACTCCTCCTTCACCATGCTTGCTTGTTGGCAGCAAAGTTTCTTTATTAAGAGCGGTATTTTTGTTCCTCCATACAATTTGTCTTCCTTTAATTCCAAATATACAAAGATTGCTTTCGTCTGAAAAAATTACTTTTTTCCAAAAGTCAGGCGGCATATTTACATATTTATTGGCAAAATCAATACTTTTTTTTGGTTTATCAAGGAGATAAAAGGTTTCTTTCAGGCGACATGACCATGGTAACCGGCTTTTCTTAAAATTCTTCTGGCTGTGTATTCACTAATTGTCTTTTTAAACTTTTGGTCAACATCAGCCATTATTTAGAGCGCTGTTGTTTTTGGATTCTTCTTAATAAGGGACACTACACTTCGAGACTCCTTAGCTGTTAATTTAAGTGGACGGCCAGATCTTGGCTTGGAAGTTATTATTCCGGTTTTTTCAAATTTTTTAATTACTGTTTGCACTGATGTCCATGCTCTTCCAATAGTTCTTCCTATTTGCCGACTTTTTTGACCAAAGTTTTAAAATTATTTTTCTTTCATCAAACTTTATTTCTTTTCTCTTCTCATTATTGTATAAAACTTTTGAATACAAAAAACTTTATCCGTATGATTTTTTTTAAAATGTTTTAATATGTATTTTACTTTAGTAAAGATGAAATGGTGGTCACTTAGCACAGAACTAGCACCAAAAACAACTGATTTAAAGGAATGAACGCACACCAAGGTTGCCAGTATTGTGGAAAAATCCCATTCGTGGTAATTTTTAATTGGTCTTGGGAATTTTTTTTATTGGGAAATCCTATGGTATTTTTTAATTCAACGTGGTGTTTTTTAATTGACGTGGGAATTCAGCGTGGTATTTTTTAATTGCATGGGAATTTGGGAATTTTTTCATAAATTTTTTTTGTTTACTTTTATTAAGCAAAATCTTAATCATAGTATTCGTGTATTAAAAGTTGCATATTTGTTTTAGGAACAAGTTAACATCACAAAATTGCATAAAAACTATATTAAATTGAATTGTTTAACTTTTAATACACGCTCAAAAATCTTGGACTAAATTCTAATACATCCTGTATTGTATATATGACGACACCGAAACTGTATTAAAATGTAATACACTACATATATTACAATTGATTTTTATTCTCTCATGGGACTTAATTTTAATACATGCTTGTATTAAAATATTTTTGACAAAAAAAAAATTAACGAAACATGTGGGATTCGAACCCAGTACGTTTAGGTTATAAGTTTTTGGCTCTACCAACTGCTCTATGAAGCCACATGTATAAAGAAATGATAAACATGCATAAGAGCCGAACCGAGCCGAACGCTGTTTTTAAAGACTAATCCAACCTGTATTAAAAATTATTCCAGTTTTTATTAAAAAATGTCTAGTATTTTGAAGAGTTTGAATTCTAATAGAAAAAGTATTAAAAAATGCATGATTCCAACGATTGGATTAAAATTAATTCCAAGATTTCTGAGCGTGTAGAATCCCAAACATCTGAGCTGCATATTGAAGATTCCAGCGCTGTTTTGAAAATACATATGAATACTTTTCACTTAATTTGTACTCACAGTTGTCTAAAAATAGTACATTAAAATATTAGTATATTTAAACATTACAATGAACTGTGAATAACCCAAATATTTGCAAGTTTACTTATCGAATCCATCGGTCAGCAATTATCTTTTAAAATCAAAATTAAATTACAGTTGGCATTATACGCATTGTATGCTCTATCTACACTACGATTTTGTGTCGTAAGCTGCACATGTCGGAAAATGAGCTTCTGTAAAAGTATCGCTCTTAAGCTATTAACATCACAAATACGGCGTTCATTGAATACCACTATTATTTCTTTGGTTTCTTAGTTGTAAATATTTAGTGTAAAAGAAGTGTTAAAAATTTGTTCGCACGTTTTCCATCCCTGATATATACAAACACAAAAAACAAAACTAATATTATTCTAAAACGATCTTAATGAATTAATAATATTTATATCTGAAGTCGCAAAGCACAAATATTTTTGAAAACTTTATATTTATTTAATTTTGTTTATTTTTTATATCTAAAATCACTTATGAATATTATTTTAAATTAGAAATAAGTACTGAAATTTTTTAAAAATCATATTGTGTTGAAGTTAACTGTTTATCTCTTTACAAAGCACAAATACCTTTTAAAACTAATATTTATTTTATTTTGTTTAGTTTTTATTCTAAAGTCACTTTTATTATTTGATATTAGAAAAAAGTTCATTTTTTAAAAGTCATATTGTGTTAAAATGAATTGCTTATCACCTCACAAACCACAAATAACTTTGAAAATAATATTTTTATTTTATTTCGTTTATTTTTAATTATTTTATTTTTATAAGCATAATTTCATTTTAGAAATTATTAAATGTAAACAAACAAATGAAATTCACGATCTCAAATATAAGACTAAAACATGTAATATGTATTACAATTAACTTTGTGTGAAACAATTTGTATGTTATTTATTTGTTATAGTTTTGAAACAACGACAATAAATGCAAAATTTTTCACTATGGACGTGTTTATTTATTTCTGCTTATTTAAATGCAAAAATTTGTGGTATTTCTAAATTTTTCAAAATTTCTTATACATATGGGATTTTTCGTGGTATTTTTTAACACCTATGGGATTTTTTGTGGGATTTTTAAATGCATATGGGATGTTTGGTGGTATTTTTAAAACGCGTGGTATTTTTGTGGTAATTTTTAATGATCGGGGGATTTTTTTTTTGGTATTTTTTAATTGCTGTGGGAATTTTTTTTGTTTACCTTTACCATGGAAGCTTTGGTGGTATTTAATTTATGTTACTTTAGGAAAAAGGTAATTTCGAGGGAATTGTTCCGAATTTTGGCTGTCAACCTTGGCGCACACTTTTGAAGCCTGCATTGCATAACTGTGGCGTCATCAGTGCCGTTATTTCCAACGCTCTTTGAACGAATTCGAAAAAAATATGAGCACAGCATCATTAGTGATGTGCTCAACAAATAGTCGAAATAAATTGAAACAATTGTTAGGTCTTTTGAAATTTTGTAGCTAAAGAAAAGTTTTTGTTCAACGGGAGCGTAGATTTATAATACCTAAGTAGTGTATACTTAAAAAAAAACTTTCGTTTTTTTTATTGAGTTTGAAACTTAATTAAGAATTTTTAATTTTTTCATATAAATTGTCGAATTTTCATCACAATATGCTCGAGGAAATAGATAATGTGTTCAGAAAGAGTTTTTTTAAAACAGTCAAAAATTAAGAATAACAAAAATGTACTTTTTCTTTAATTGTATATGGGATATATAGGTTTTTTTTTTATTTCTAGGACCTTTTGAAATTTTCGTTATTATATTTTTAACTTAATTTTTTTAGAAAAAAACTTGAAAAATATATCTTTGTTAAAGTTTTGTATATGAGTTATGTTAAAATTTTTGCGATTTTGGCAAATATTCAGTAAAAAACTATAAAAACTGAAATTTCGTTAAATTTTCAAGGCATCATTTTAAGATCATGACTACCACAAATGGAAAGATATCGCAAAAACCTTTTAAATTTATTTAGTTAAGACTCTAAACTATAAATTTGCATACTTACTTTTTACAAACTTACGACTTTTTTTTCATACCTAATTTTGTCCACCTCGTTACACTGTGCGACTTTGCAACGATTGTTATATTAATGGCAACACGAGCGCCCTCTGGTGCATTTTACGATGGCTTAAAACAACTTTTTCACACCTTTGTATAATGTTATGTTGCCGCTTGCATGACTATCATCAACACAGGCAGGCAGTCAGGCAGGCAGTTGTGCTCGAATGTTGTCGACAGCAGCGTCGATACCAGCGTCAGCGTCAACGCCATTAACGACATCATTGCTATTATTAACAGCAGCAACATGGTCGTCATCGTCATCGGTAATATCAACAAAAAATACAACATCGTCAACATCATTATCGGCGACATCATCATACTCAACATCAGCATTATCATCACCAACGTCCTGCACACAGTTCTATGACTTGATGTCGTGCGGCAACCATGCGGGAGTTTTTATGATTGTCAACCAATAATTGTTAACGCAGCAACCTGTTTCCAGACAACGACGACGACAACCACGGCGACAGCAGCAACATCAACACCAATAACAGCAATTTTCTTTTGCTATCGCTTTTCTTTCTCTCTTTTTCTCTGCCATACAAGAGATCTACTTCCTTTATTTATATCTTTTATCGAATTTTTTTTTGCCACGCACTGAAAGGTTTGCACTTTATTTTCCATATTTTCCACAGGTGGCATTGGTTTGAGCCGTTTACAGTTTTTCCTCATCTTGTTTTTCATTGTATTATTCGATTTTTTTTTTGTCCTGCCATTTAATTCGTTGCTGACTGACGATGGGCCGCCATGTTTGTGTGGATTTGACGAAATGAAGACAAGTTCCGTTCAATTCCCTTAATGTTTCCGGTATCCTGTGGCGTTGGCAGACAAATTCTTGTTTAGGCAATTTTGAAAATGGTATTTTTGTTGTTATTCTGATATGTGAAAGGCTTTCTTATTATTAATGCACATAGCTTCTAGTATTTTATTAAATGGCTTATGTGTTGACAGCGGGCGGGCGGAAAATGTGTTTCTCATTTTTGTTGGTCTACATATCTGTATATCAGATATTTCTCAAACTTTATTATGTACATCAGTACATGACTTAAAGACGATCAAATTAATCAAAGTACTTTTTTCTTTCTTCTATTTTCAGGTATGTAACAAGATGTATGCGAACAGCTTCAATGTAACTGATGATATCAATGGTATAGATATGTAGTTATGCTTTATAAGGTATGCTTTTATATTTTTCTGTTACATATAGACTTGGGTAGTTCACGAACGAACTAGTTCAATTGAACTATTCGCACTCAAGAACTATGTGAACTAGTTCGTTGATTCTCGTTCTTTTAGTTCAATCGATTTTGCAGCGAGTCAGATCGAAATGAACTAGAAACAATTTTGTTTCACTCAACAATGGTTTGAGTCCGTGCTGATACAGTTTTTCACTAATGAACGGTAAGGAAAACTTTTTTGCAAAAACAAATTTTTGTGGCAAATATTGTGTGGAATGCCCCATATGTAGTATTTTTATGTAAATTTATTTTATCTGCGCAGTTAAAGATTGATTCGGTCATATAGTTCGTTTCATTTTATAGATCTGATCATGAAAGAGCAAACAAAACAAACTAAAAGACCTTTTGAACTAAAAAGTACAAAATATAACGAGCTGACATATCTAACGATCTAAAACACCAAACGAACTATAAGACCTAACGAACTAACAACATGAACGAGTGCACGAAACGAACTAAAAGAGCCAACGAACTATTTGAACGAACTAGTTCATTAAACTCAACTGAACTATAAAGAGCGATCTTTTTAGTGAGCTAAAATGCCCAAGCCTAGTTACATAAGGTTATCTTATATGAAGGTTTGATATTTTCCAAATTTATTATCATTTTAAAACTATAGATTACATAATGTCACATAAAACTAAAATTACTATGCATAAATTTAACTCAGCTATTTTTGTTAAAATGTATTAAGATAAATTTAATTATTTTTTAGATTTTTTTGAGATATATTTGGGTTTTAAAAAAGTAAACATATCAAAGTGTCAAGATCCAATATAACTTAAGTCGTAGGTTTGATCGTAGGCTTTTTAGATTTAACTGTTAACTGCAACATAATCCAGGATTTTTAAATCTGACCAAAATTTGCCCACCACCACGGGTCTAAAAACTTTAAAATATCGAGTTTGTAGTAAATGATTTTATCCGCGAGTATGTTGCTGAGAAAACTATTTAATAATAATACAACAATAACAATAATACCTTTATTAATACGCACTCCAATTTTTTTGTTTCAAATAACTTGCAATTAGAAAATCCTGACGCTTCTTGAAATCCAGTATTTTTTTGACCACACCAAGCGGGAAGAATATTCTTTAAAATCTATAAAGATTTTAAAATAATATTCATAATATAATTTCACTTGTCCTCAACTTTGAAACAAACTGTCAGAATACTTGCTTTGATATCCAAGTAAATCAAATACGGTGATAGCAGTGATACGGATAGCAGTGATTTCAGCTTGTAAGACGGATTGTGATAAAGTTAAATCAAAGGCTAATAAGACATCAAATCTAGTTGCACTTAGACTTTTAACCCAATCCAAAAACAGTCTGGTTCCATAATTGTGGAGCCATTTTCATTTAAGCATGAATATTTTTATAGCGCGCAAACATGTGCAAGGTTTTTCCTAGGTTTTGTATAAAGGATGAACCCAGTTTTTTGCTTAATGTAATTTTAAAGTTCAATAACGCCTAATAACTATTCAAAAATCATCTTATTTTCACAATAACAAAAATTTTTTTATAAGATCATGAAATACTCACTTTTAAGAAGTTATTGCAATTATTTTAATAGCTTGACAAATACATTTAAAAATAATTTTGTTAATATTCTAACACTAATCACGTGGTTGCAAAAAGAAATCGTGTAGATATGAATTGAAATGCACAGCAAGCAAATTAAATTGCACTACGAATCAACGTGAAAATCATCAACACGTTAAGGCGCAAAATTCTTAGTAATAAGGTTAGGTTAGTGTGGCTGTCTCAACTGAGACACACTTAGGCCAATGAAGACCATTGTGATACCAAGGGTTAATTTTTTCCCATATCTATTTAAACCAGTTTGAGCTGTTTACTAAGCCTAGGATTCGGTAAACCAAGAGTTCGTCAAGGTCATTGAAGAACCAGTTACCTAAGTGGAGGAAGCGTTTTAAAGCCAGCGCTGGGCAAGTTCAGAGGAAATGTACTGAGATTTTTCCTCCTCATCTCTACAGCTTCTGCAGAAGTCGTTGTGAGGTATGTTCAATCTTTGAGCGTGTCTAACAATAAGACAGTGCCCTGTAAGGATCTCTACCATGGTGCTAATGTGGTCTCTTCTGAGAGAAATGAGCTCTTTTGAACGCTTAAGGTTGAGTTTGGGACACATTTGACGCGTTATATTACACGTGTTACCTGCTGACCATCTGTTGTTGGTTGTGTTACCGGATAACTAATGTGTAAGGAGTTTATATGTGGTGAGAGGAATACCAAGGCTTGCCTTATCTATAGATAGCTGTTTGGTAGTACCTGTACGAGCGAGTTCATCTGCTTTGCTGTTATCTTTAAAAACCTTATGTCCAGGAAACCAGCATAGAAGGATTTTGAGCTGCTCTGCCATCTCGTTTAGGGATTTGACAGTTGAAAACTGTCTGCGATGATATTTCAACAGTTCTTAGGGCTTTCAAAGCGGCTTGACTGTCAGATAGTATGCAAATATCCATAGAAGATATCTCATTCACCTGAAGCCAAGTTAACTCTTCATGTATAGCAGTGATTTCAGCTTGAAATACACTGCAATGGTCAGGATACCTGAAGGCTAAATTAATGCTTCTAAGTAGACTCTTCCACCTACTTTGTCATCTAGTTTTGATCCATCAGTAAGGATCTTAATGACATTGTGAGGTGAACGGTTTCTTATTGCCCACTCTTCTCGAGAGGGAAGAAAGGATACATCGAACTTTCTTTCAAAGGATAGTTTTTGTGTGATGTAGTCAATGGATCTAGGTATGGGAGGGAGAAATTTTCTAATGCAAGAATGTCCTAGTGTACCTTCTTTCTACTGTGAGGTGGCTTCCAGGCGGATGGCTGTATTAGCGGCCATCTGTTTAGCTGGGATATCAAGTGGTGTAAGATGGAGCATTGTGTCTAATGCGTCTGTCGGAGTGGTTCTTAGGGCTCCACTGATGCACAGTTCCGCTGATCTTTGAACTTTGCGGAGAAGGTTTAGGTAAGTCTTTTTATCGAGTGCATGTCACCAGATAATAGCAGAATATAGCAGTGAGTAACACTTGGTTATATACCCACAACCTTTTTGCAGGAGTACAGGGCAATATTCGCTTTTTTGGCTCTTTCGAGCAGATTGGGCTTCCAGTTTAGTTTCCTATCCAGTATAAGGCCCAGGTATTTGGTTTGATCTGAAAGTCCTGTGTTTTCCAGTTCCCAGGAGGACTAATTAAAATTAAATTGTGTTTTCTGGTGCAAACCACTAACTCAGTTTTGTTTGGGTTAACGCTAACCCCACAGCTGATAGCCCAGTTGACTAGAGTATTTAGGCAATTTTGTATAATATCTCGAAGAGTAGATATTTTTTACCAGAGGTAACAATAGCAATGTCATCGGCATAAGCTATCACCCTGCACCCCTCTAGTTTCAGTTTTACTTACAGTTCATTTACTGCTAAATTCCAGAGTAGTGGCGAAAGAACCCCTCCCTGAGGGGTTCACCTTAGTACATATCTTAGCGTGGATGTCTTACAAAAATTTGCACTAATAATCCTGCCTACCAGCATTTGATTTATCAGTGCTATCAGCGCGGTATCCACCCCAAGCTCCGTTAGCGCATTAGTGATAGCTCTTGCTTCAACGTTAAAGGCCCCTTCTATATCAATAAAAACTATCATCGTATATTCCTTCTGATGGAGGGATTTTTCAATGATAGAAACTATGCAGTGGAGAGCTGTTTCCATGGATTTCCCTCTGGTGTAAGCATGTTGCGCTATTGACAGTGGCTTACCTTCTATTTTAAATCTCTAGTGAATATCGATTAATCTCTCGAGGATTTTCATAAGAAAAGATGAGAGACTAATTGGACAAAGATCTTCACATTACGCCAACGTTTGGGAATGTAATTTAGGTCAAAGCAGCTTTGGTAGATCAACAAAAACCGCTCTTTAATGATGCCGTACGACTTTTGTATTGCAATGGGAGCTTTACCATCAGGTCCTGGTGACTTAAAAGGTTTGAAGCTATTGATGGCGCATTCGCGCTTTGATTGTGTGAGTATTTTTTGGGATCTGTTCACTGATCTTCCTGAATGGGAGTATTACATATCTCTGAACATCCCGGAAAGTGAGCTTATACTTAAACATTCAGGGATTCCGCACTGCTGGTAGTCCAAGCACCATCTTCCTTTTTCAAGAAGCTTGGATTAGAGGGAACCGTAGCTAGAATTTTCCTAAGCCTTGACGCCTCTGCGGTTTATGCTACTTTTTCACAAAAGATCCTCCAGGCTAGTCTCTGTGATTTTCTCAATTCATTCTTGTATTCTTTTACAGTCACTTTATAGTTTGTCCACGAATCCGAGGATCTAGTGGCCTTTGTCTTATTAAAGAGTTTTCTGGATTTATTACGAAGCTCCTCGATTCCTTTGTTCCACCAGGGTGGCTTTTGCTTCCCCTTGATGTTTTTAACGGACAAGCGGTAACGAGAGCTTTGTTCATGGAATTTGTGAGGCTATCCACTTGGTAGTCTAGCGATTGTTTACAGGAGGGACGACTGAATGGTCCAGTTGAGAGATCTATTTTTAACGTGTCTAAGTAAAGATCTCAGTTAACTTTTTTGAGGTTGCGAAAGCTGCTCGGTTTTGTAGCAAAACCATCAACATCAAAGAGGATATATATATATGATCTAAAAAAAGTTTTCTTTTGAAACTCTCCAGTTCCTCATTCTATTAGATACATGGTCAGAGGAAAGGGTAATATGGGCTTCCTGCCTATTACTAATAATGAAGATCAGTTCATTACCTACATTACTTATGTTTAAATTAGTATTAAGGATAAAGTTAAAAAGAAACTCACCCCGTTTGTTGGTGTCTGAACTTCCCCAGATCACGTGATAAGCATTGACATCGCACCCTATGATGAGGTCTCTTGATTCCGATGCTGCAGTGAAGACCAATTTTACCATGTTGTTATCTGGGAGGAGCTCGTGATCATTCTTAGTAATGACTTACTAACTTAGTTGGACCAACGTCTTTCATGCGCTGAATATGACCCAGCTGGCGAAGCCGGTCGAATTTAATGCACTTAACTATGTAAATGTTGGCGTACAGGTCGTACAGTTCATTATTCCACCGTATTCGGTACTTGCCATTGACGCATATTGCTCCGTAGATCTTACGAAGAATCTTTTCCTCGAAGGCTTCTACAGTCTTTTCATCTAAACTGCTCAGTGTCCAGATGCATAAAGTAGAACAGGCATGATGAGTGATTTATGGAGCGTGACTTTCGTTCGTCGAGAGAAAGCTCTACTTCTCTTGTCTACTGAACCCAAAGTAACACCTGTTGGCAAAAGTTGAAAAATGCTGATGTCGTTGGTTGAGTTAATGTTGAATCCCAGATAGAAGAAGTCCTTCACAACCTCAAACGAGGTATTGTCAACTTTAACGTGGGTTCCAAGACGTTGAGTCTGTTTTTTTGTTGATTTATCTGCATTCACTGCCAGACCCCCTTCGACTTGACCCTCTTTCTAATCTGTAGAATGCTGCACTGATTTCGTGCGTATAATGGCCAATAATATCGGTGTTATCAGCATACACAAGCAGCATAAGACTCTTGTATAATATTGTACCACTACGTCTCAGATCAGCAGTACGGATGGTCTTCTCCATTACTCCATCGTTTGGTAGCAAATGGTGATGAGAGGTCCTTCCCGATTTTAACTGCGCTGCTGGTGTTGCTCAGTATCATCATATAAAGACGAATTAGTTTTGCAGGAATACCAAATTCAGACATGATGGAGTATAGGTGATTTCTTCTTGAGTCGTCAAGAAAATGGAGGGCTTCGATTGGTTTTTATGGGTCTTCCCCAAGATTTATCGTAACGTTAAAATCTGGACAATGGAAGGTTTTCTCGACTTGAAGCCACACTGATAAAGTCGTATCAGTTAATTTACAATGGATTTCAATCTTTTACATAAGATGCTCGACACATGTTATCCCGACGAAAACTTATCTTACGGTAATTTGCACAAATAGTGGAATCGCTCTTCTTGTAGGATGGGCAGAACACATTGAGATTACAATTGTTCAAAATGTATTCCTCTGACCATATTCTGCATAGAAGCTCGTGAATTTTCCCAATATATTGGACACGTCAGAAAGTAATTTTTAATATGCAACACTTTTTTAGATTAAATCGTTTCGTTCTATGAAAAACAGATGAACCAACATGATAGAAATAAACTTAGAGAGATATTTGGCATTAAAGTCGGTTGGATTTTCAATTTTGTACCTAAGAAAAGCTAACAAATTTTTGTTTGCCTATTTTACAAGAAAAAAACAACCATCAAGTGCTGATGGATAGATGGACTAATGACTTAACCGCCTTTAATCTCTTTACCTCTGGTGTCCCACACGGTAGTCACCTTGGTCCTTTGTTGTTTGTCTTAACAATCTCTGATGTAGATGGCATCATCAAAGAATCCAATCTCTCTGTGTATGCTGATGATATGAAAATCTATCGGCGCATACAAACTAACGACGATTCTCACTATCTTCAAAAAGATCTAGTTAGTTTTTCCAGTTGGTGTCAAAAAAATCTTCTAGAGCTCAACGTTAGTAAATGTCAAGCTATTACATATTCACGCAAGCGTCTCCAGCTTCCCCCAAAAACATATTACTTACTCGGCAAGCCAGTTCCTCCTGTAAGCTTTTTACGGGACTTAGGTGTAATATGTGACAAGGAACTTAATTTTAGGTCTCATATTGATAATATCATAAGTAGAGCCAATTCTGCACTGCGTTTTGTGAAACATTGGTCCAGAGAATTCTCCAACCCTTACGTTACTAAATCGCTTTACCTTACCGTTGTTAGACCCATCCTCGAATATGCCAGCCAGGTTTGGTCTCCTATCTACAACATCCATTCTGTGCGAATCGAAGCCGTTCAACGAAGATTCATTTAATACCAACCCACGTAACCTTAGGTCTATTCCTCTCTTCCACCTCAACTTCCATCGTACCGACTATGGTTGCAGTGAACCTGTAACCAAGATGCTTCGTGTAACTAACAATTTGATCAGCGAATTTGATTTTCATCTGAGCAGATCTCGACTCCGAAATGCCCTTCTAAACTCCAACGCCACTTCTTCTTATTCCAACGCCATTTTTCCCCCCTCTATAATCTTTTTCTTACAAGTAAGATATGATACATATTCCCTGTTAATTATTGTAAGTTCCCTTTATTACTTTTCTCCCCGTATTTCCTTTTTGACGCGTTCTTATAATTACGTTTTCTGGTGGGCGGATTACGCCCACCACGAATTGGATATCTTTCGAACACTAAAACAAGGAAAGGAGAGAAAAAATAAATAAATAAATAAACCCTGTTAGAATAAGATAAGTTCTTAGTTAATCAGCTTGTATTAAGCTTAACGAATAAATAAATAAATGCGATGTAGCTGTGAGATCTCTAACACCTGCATACAATTCTCATTAACATGAACGCTGATTCAGGCAGGCTGGCTCAGAAATAAAGTCAAGCTGATTTTTATCTCGCTTGTTCACACAGTTTGCCTGCGCTTGTCTGCCAGAAATGGTCACTGAAATTCACGATATCGTGTTGGCCATTCGCAGTGTTAAAGTATGCGAGATTGTTGAGACCCTGAGCATCTCAAACGAACAGGTGTGGAACTTTTTTCGAAAACATTTGAATATGAAAAAATTATCCGCAAGATGGTTGCCGCGTTTGCTCTCGACCATAAACGCGATCGTGTGACTGATTCAAAGGCGTGTTTGGCGATGTTGAACAAATATAAGAAAAGGATTTTGGAACAAACATGGACCCATCACTACACACCTAAGACAAAGCAACAGTCGAAACAATTGACTTCACCGACTGAACGTGCTCCTAAGAAGGCGAAGACAGTGCTATCGGCCGGAAAGGTTATGGCGACAGTATTTTGGGTTAAACACGGTATAAAATACATCAATTATCTTCGACCGAAAAGAACGATCAATGGCGAATACTATGCAGCGGAATTGTATCGTTTCAAGGACGCTTTGAAAGAGAAACGTCCCCATTTGGCGAGGAAAAAAGTACTCTTCCATCAAGACAATGCGCGCGTTCTCACAAGCCCTGCTCCCATGGCAAAATTCCATGAATTTAAGTATGAATTGCTACTTCATCCAGCAAATTCTCCAAATTTGGCCCCCTCCGACTATTTTCTGTTTCCAAACCTGAAGAAATGGCTCAGCGGAAAGAGATTTACCACCAGAGAGGAGCTCATCACCGAAGCAGAGGTCTTTTTTGAGCACATTCCGAAAACGTATTTTTCGGATAGCATCAAAAAACAGGAGGAATGTTGGACGAAGTGCATCGAGCTAAAAGGAGCTTATATTGAGATTTAAGACTTTTTTTGCCGTAAAAATCATTCCTTGTTTCATTTTTCACGGAATTATCAAACAGACCTCGCTTTATCAAACGGACTGCCGCACATATTTCTTTACTTAAATAATACTTCATAAATAACTGTGTTTATTTATGCACATCTTAGAGCAATCTAGTACGCTGTCATATTCGGTGTTTCGCAAATTTTTATAATTTACTGCTGCTATGCTTCCAACGCCAACCTCGAAAAAAACATCAGTATTTTTAGCAATTAACACATAGTTCATGCTTACAATCTTCTAATAGCTGAACCTGAACTTCGTCGAACTCTGCCATAATTCAGCACATAGCTTATCTCGATATTGAAAATCTAGGTCAAATAAGCTGCAGCGTAGCTCTACGCTCTACGCCAAATCAATCATACCTGTGGCTAGCACTTGGTATCAAAAATCCAGAGGCACCTTTACCATATCTAGCAATTTCAGTTCATTAAAGGTGGTCGAGCATAAATACTGTTTAGTTTAAATTTTATACACTTCTAGGCAATAAGCAAAACACAACAACAATAACTCAAGACAAAAAACAAACAACTTAATTAGAAAAATAGCATAAACTAGGTTAGCATGTGCTGGCTAAGAAATATTCCTGGAACCGCAAAGCGAGTCACCAAGCAACATAACATTCGACATAAGAATAAGCAAGCCGTAAAATCAAGTTAAGTGCTGGAGCTACGAGTTACCAGATAAAACTGTCTACCATTTTAAGGTAGCCAAAGTGAAAGAGGTGCATGAATGTTTAAAAAAAAAGTTGTACAAAGTGCTAGAAAGGGAGTGAGCAAGCGATAGACTTAAAGTTAGCATTCACCAATGTTGAAAGAGACATGATTTGAGTTCATTTTCATGGCAATAAAATGCTTAACCATGGTCGGTCGCTGTTCCTGGTCGCTTGGCAGTTGTACAAAAAAGATTAGAGAAGACATTGTATGGAGTGTGGTGCAGAAGGGGGGAGAGCAGATGGGGCTCAGCAACATTACACGACTTTCTCGATATTGTTGGTTTGTCTACGTTTCCTTTTTTTTTCATTCCAACAATCTTCTTTTGAGTTTCGAGTAGAGAAAAAGAAGTCTTGTTGTTGTTACCCGTAAAAACAAGCAATGTTCCGATGCTCCACGTTTTTGTGCCAGACTTCATAAACTTTAGTGCTTGAGCCAACATTAAGTGGCTGCACATGCCTGAACGTTTTTATGGTTGCAGTTTTTTAGTTTTTTTTTTTTTTTTTATTTGGCTTTTTTCTATGCTAGTTTTTTGAAAACAAGTTTTTTCTACTATGAAAATTTAAACACTGCTGAAAATGCGAATATTTGGATGTATTTACTTTATTTGTTAGAAAATATTAACAGTTTTTTAGTTGATTTCTTTTGAGAGTTGTTTTTTAATATTTCTCGAAATATTTTGTAATATTTTTATAGTTAAAGCAATTTTTATGTTCCCGATTTGAAAGTTTTCTTGTATCATAACAAAAACCGAGCTTCAAGTGCTGATGGATAGATGGACAAATGACTTAACCGGCTTAAATACGATGTAGCTGTGACATACAATTCTCATTAAAATGTACGCCGATTCAGGCAGTGTGACGCAGGCAGAAACATAGTAAAGAAAGGAGTTAGAAATAAAGTCAAGCTGACTTTTATCTGGCTTGTTCACACAGTTTGCCTGCGCCTGTCTGCCTGCCTGTCTAAATCGGCGTTCACTCTAGTCACAACTTTAGGTCGTGTTTATAGTGGCAACTTGTTGCTTTGCCGAGCCGAGCTGAAAGCGCGTCAAGCTGAAAGCAGCTGGTTGTGCGAATAGTACACACTTGCCGCCGCTGACTTTGCTGAAACGCACTTGAAGTCACTTTAAGTTGCTTTAAGTCACTTTAAGTCGCTGATTTGTTGCAGCTGGTTTTTGACTATTTTGAGTTTGTTTGTACACATTACGTTTTTTATTTTTATTTTAGCAATCGAAGCATCAAACAAGTCACGTGATTTCGCGTGTACGAAAATGCGAAAAAAATGCTGAAACGCACTTTAAGCCACTGTAAGTTGCTTTAAGTAACTTGCTGTTACAGCTTGTTTTGATTTTTTTGCAGTTGTTTTGTTCTGTTGCTTGTGGCCTTTTTGCTTCGTTTTTATCTCATTTTTTTAACAGAACAAGAAAAATAACAACATAAAAAATAGTGGGAAAAAAGTCAATCGACTGAATAAGCCGATAAATAAATAAATAAATAGTAATTTAAAAGCTTCCTTAACATTTGCTCGAATGCGGTCTTTACACGATCAATCATTGGACATCAATCATTTATATGTGTTAGTAAATATTTGTTTGTATGCATTGAAGATACTCGTTGATGGCTTTTTTGACCAACATCTAATTATTTGGATATTTTGCATACACATATAACAGATTGATGTCAAATAATTGAATTTTTCACAACAAATGAAAAAATTTAGAAGAAAACAAAAGCTTATACCGATCGCTTATTTTAATTTCTGCATCAAATTGCTTTTAATCCCAAGAAAAAATAAAGACGAGTCGCAACAGCAAAAAAAAAATATATGTATATACTTTATTTGACTTCTCCTTGTTGATCTACCTTTTTTATAAGTTTTAATGAAAATAATAAGTAAACAAAGTATAAAATAAAATTTAACACATCAAAACCGTGCGAACAAGCAACAAAAAAACAATCTGCACTCTGAATACCAGCACACAAGTCGCTTTAAGCTGCTTGTTCGGCTGGCACTATACGCACTTGGTGCTTGTTTCATATGATTGCATGTGTAGCGTTTCTAAGCTTTTCCTCTTGGTTTGGTTCGTCAAAGTAACAACCCACTGAACCATATGCGAAAACTTTGCGTAAGGTGAGAGTTTTGCGAACGTTTTTGAATAAAATATTTTTTTTTTAATTTTGTATTTTGTCGCTTAAAAGTGCTTGCTATAAAAGATTAAATTTGTGAAAACTTTTCCCATAGATAAAAACTGTACTTCTTTTGCAAAATTCATAAAAAACGTATTTTGAGTCGAAAAATCATTTTAGATGCAAAAAATTCAGTCCGGCGATTGATTCAAAAAGGGTTCATTTCCGAGTGCCGAAAAATAACTTTTCTATGGTTCTTTTTTCAGCTTATTTCTGAACAAAAAAAGCACAATTTATGGTTCTTTTTTAACTCATATTCGAACAAAATAAGGTTCTTTTTTGAGAGGCATTTCAGTCCGATGAATGATACAAAAAGGGTTCATTTATGAGTGCCGAAAATTAAGGTTTCTACCAGAAAAGGTTCATAAAAAACGGTAGTTTTGGTTCACTAGGAAGTCGCCACTGTAAACGCACTCTTAGGCAACTAACAAACGACATCTACCTTACACAGTAAGCGACCATGCGAGTAGGTTAGCTGATTTTTTAGAATCTAAACCCCCATCTTTTTGCTTTATAGTCACATAAAACAAAAATTGTTCACGTTCGGGGTATTCAAACCAAGGTTTCTATATGTTGTTGGGTTCTTTATAAGGTTTTAACGTCAGGGTTATTTGCATTAAATAGGACCTGAACCAACAAAAGTATATATTGGGTCTGAAAATTTTAAGGAAAGAAGTTAAGCAACTGTCTCATGTTGGATAAGTCTAAATTGCTTCATAACCTATACTTTACATAAAATATACTCATTCCTTGTTAATAATTGTTAATTCTTTTTTCAGTTTAATAGCTTTGTGTAGCAATTTTATTTTATCTCTTTCCAATCAGAAGTTATGACTAAAAATCTATATTTTTCATACCATTGACTATATATATTAATAAAACTAATTTTTCTATTAAAATTCTTTACTCTTTGAAAGAGAGAGTAACGTATAGTGAAATAAGGTTAGTATTCTAGGGTTAACAGCATTTATGATATTGGCGTTAATGTGCTGAACATTATAAGTTTTCATGATTTATTTAACAGTTTTAAATGAAAATTGTTTATGCAAAACGGTGAAGTAGGTTGGGAGGAAAGAAGAAAAAGGCTAAAAGTTTTCTTAACTATTGTGAGTGCATCCAAAACACAGCAAACTTTCGAATTTTCAAAGCATTTCTTCTTCTCAAGTGCAGCTGACAAATGCATGCATGCTTTTGGGTCCATAACTAATAACTTCAGCAACAATACTAAAATATGACCATTACTTTAACCAAAACAATCTTATTAGCAAAACGCAAATTATTCATAGACGTTAACAAATGCCAAGCCATCAAATGCAATCGACTTGAGCTTGAGTTGACTTGAGTCGTAAAGCAATGTGGTACATGAGCGGGGAATGGAAGGGTAGGAAAAGAAGGCTTATGTTTAAGCTAGAGCACCACAGCTGCAGCTGTTGTTGGTCTCAGTGTGATGTTGTTGTTGGTATTGCTTTCTGTCTGCCACAAACTGAAGCCACAAATCTACGAATTACAGCTAGCAGCTATCTTGATGGCCAACAGCTGAGCTGTTTTCCTGGGCATAAATAAATTATTTATTTTTCTTGCATTAACTTTTCTACAAGAACTGTAGTGTTCAAGATTTTCATCATATTAGTTTTTGTTGTGTTTTTTTTTTTTTTGTATGTTTATTTCTATGAACTTATTTCTTGGTTTAAGTTTTGAGTTTTCGCCTAACCAGATTTAGGTCAAAGCCTTTTGCTTTCGCAGGCAAGTCCAACCGCTTTATCAACGTCCTCGGTTGGCATGATTTGTGTTTGTGCTATGTGTTGTTGCTGTTGTTGTCGCTGTTGTTGTCGCTGTTGTTTAGTGTTGTTGTGATAATTTGAAGAAACCACATTTTGTTAATTAGAAAAACACAAAAAAAAAAACAAAATCATGCTGAACTGCTTTTGTTAAAAGCCCGCATTTTATGTTACGGCGCCAATCATGCGCAGAAGTGTCGAGTTTAAGGCAAAGATTTTGTTTTTTTGCTTGATGAATGAGTTTGTTTGATGATATCAACAAGCATTGCCAAGAAATTTGGCAAAAAATTGTTTCTGTATCTTGTTAGGATTGATTAATGGGTTAGTTTTAGAATTAACTTACCGTTGACAGATGCTTGAGTAGTTCAAAGTAATAATCACGTATTGGCAAATTATAAGAACAAAGTTTAGCCTTTGCTAAGTATGTTGAGATACTCTGTTTTTTAAGGGAAACCTAAAAAATTAGTAGGAACATAACGAAAATATTATTTAAACATATTTATATGTTAGTATTTCATTTAAATTCTATCATTTCTTTAATTTTTTTAATTAATTTTTTAATCCACAAAAACTAATAGAAAAATATATTTACTAAAAAGTTTCAATATTTAAAGGAAACTATTTTTCTGCATGATAATAAAAAACAATATTAAAAGTACTTCTGTCAGCTAGCTAAAAAAATATTCTCATTCATGCTGGCCAAGTATTTTTTTTTGTTCTAAATTCTAGCAAAGTGCGCTCAGGCAAACTACGGGCAATTTTCCAGCACAGTGAAAACACTTTTTATGCTAACCCATACTCAAACACACACATTTTTCTCTATTTCTATGCAGCCATAAACATACACAATTACGTGCGCACACATACGTGCAAAATTGTACATCTACACACATATATATATATAAATATATATAGGTCAACAATGCGTTTCTGTTGCCAACAACAGAAGCAACAAGAAATCGCGTTAACGAATTAAAACATTGGAAAAAGTGTTGCAATAAAAACTCAAGAGTTGCCATTATAATAGAGAAAAGCTACAGAATAAAGAAAAAAAGATGTGTACAAAACTAAAACAATAGAAAGAAGTGATATAAATGTATCTTTCTAATACAAAAAAAAAAATAAAATAAACCAACTGAACCACAAGTGAACATTCTACAAGAAGCGACAGTTTAGTAAACGTTTTCGAGTTGTTTTATTTTTCATTAATAATATTTTGTTTTCGTAAGCATGAAACAACTATTGTGGCAAAAATACCTTTTTTTTTAATTGAAGCGGTCTCAAAAATGTAAGGAAGTGGTCAATATGGTGGACATAGTTTCCTTTAATTTCCATAAAATGCGGAAATATAACACGAAGAAAACTGTTTGCTAAATTTGTATTGTGGTTAAGCAAAACGTGCGCTTAATTCTCAGCCACTTCAAAATTATGCTAAATTTCAGCAAAAACTTATCAAAATTTGCTATTTCAATTTATAATAACTAAGCAAATATTTGCTTGAATTAAGTAGAAATTTGCTCTTCTAATTTATAATAACTGAAAAATATTTGCATGAATTCAGTAAAAATTTGCTTTTGCAGTTATTAATAACTAAGCAAATATTTGCTTGAATTAAATCAAAATTTTGCTTAGTTATTATAAACTGCAAAAGCAAATTTTAACTTAATTCAAGTAAGTATATGCTTAGTTATTATAAATTGAAATAGAGAATTTTGATTACTATTTGCTAAAATCTAGCATATTTTTGAAGTGAAATAATTATTTACATTAAATTAAATTGAAAAATTATCACCAACTGGAGATTTGAACCTCGGACGCGTGAGTGTAAGTGCATGGTCTTATCCATCCGACCATCACAGTTGTTAACCAATCGTCGCCTAATTTTCTTCTTTAAGAATAAACGTGTGCTTGTGTGTTAAGAAGAAATTTGCTTGAACTGAGTAAAAATTTGCTATTTGAGCTTATAATGACTTAGCAAATATTTGCTTGAATTAAGTAGAAATTTGCTCTTCTAATTTATAATAGCTGAAAAATATTTGCATGAATTCAGTAAAAATTTGCTTTTGCAGTTATTAATAACTAAGCAAATATTTGCTTGAATTAAATCGAAATTTTGCTTAGTTATTATAAACTGCAAAAGCAAATTTTAACCTAATTCAAGTAAGTATTTGCTTAGTTATTATAAATTCAAATAGAGAATTTTGTTTACTATTTGCTGAAATCTAGCATATTTTTGAAGTGAAATAATTATTTACATTAAATTAAATTGAAAAATTATCACCAACTGGAGATTTGAACCTCGGACACGTGAGTGTAAGTGCATGGTCTTATCCATCCGACCATCACAGTTGTTAACCAATCGTCGCCTAATTTTCTTCTTTAAGAATAAACGTGTGCTTGTGTGTTAAGAAGAAATTTGCTTGAACTGAGTAAAAATTTGCTATTTGAGTTTATAATGACTTAGCAAATATTTGCTTGAATTAAGTAGAAATTTTGTATTCCAATTTATAATAATATAGCAAATATTTGTTTGAATTACGCAGAAATTTGCTTTTACATTTTATGATAATTTAGCAAATTTTTGCGTGAATTTAAACAAAATTTTGCTTTTTCCTAAATACACGAGGAGTGATTTCAATTTAGCAATCTTTTTCTAAAATCACACCGTGATTGAGCAAAGTTTTGCTGATTTGCTTTGAAGCAAAACATTTGCTTGATTTAAGCAAATTAATTTTCTCCGTGAAACATTTTCCAAAACACTGCTGTCCATGCAAGATTGGAACGTAAAATGATCTCCATTGTATTGCCAATGGAAAAAATAAAATAAAGAAAGGATTTTATATACTTAAAAAGATTTTATTTATGGGCATTTCCACATAAACTTACCCTTAGAAACTAAAAAATAAAAACAGTTTTTTTTTTTTGCATTATAATGCTTAACTTATAAAACAAACAGCCGGATTATTGTATTGTTTCTGATCTTTGAGTAGTTTCTCTATTCGATCAACTCTATTTTTTATCTGACCATGACTTAATCTTTTGTTCGTTAAATGTTAATTTGTCTGGTAATGCAATTTCTTATTTTGTTCTTTCCGTAATTTCAAAAATATTAACTATCAGTCCGTATTCCTGTTATGTTATCTTTCAATGAATGTTGGCTTCATCATAATATAAACGATAAGCTTAGGTCTCTTTTAGCATCGATTACATATCTTTTTGATAAAAAAATTACAGAAAATATGGCAAATCAGACCATCTCCTGAAAACTGGGAATCTTTTCGCATGGCTAGAAATGAAGCTGTTCTGTTAGTAAGACAGGCCTGATACAGAGAGGACTGTCAGTAACAAAGGAGTGGTGCAACACAGTGGGAGGTATCAACCCAGCGAAAACCACCATAGTACCTTTTACTAACAAAAGAAGCCTGCCAAACCTCCGAACAATGAGAATGATGGCACTGAAATTCCCTTCAAAGGAGAAGTAAAGTACCTGCGACTTACACTAGATTCAAAGCTTCTCTGAAGAGGTAACTATAAACAAAGCAACGAGCGCACTCATGGTATGTAGGAGCCTGGCGGGTAAAAGCTGGGGTTGTAACCCTACAATTCTCCGCTGGATGTATACCATGATGGTGAGACCCATCCTCACCTATGGTGCAATAGCATGGGCTGAGAGAACCAAGCTAACCACAATCAGGAATATGCTAACAAAGGTGCAGAGACTGGCATGTGTATGCATCACAGGGGCCATGAGGACATGCCCTACAGCAGCACTAGAAGTAATTCTGGACCTAACACCCTTACACCTTGTCATAGAGGGAGTAGCCAAGCGAACTCTGTTAAGCATTGCAAAATAGGGGACAGGTTTAGGTAAAACTATCAGCAGTAGAGAGAAGGAGGATATTGCAAAGCACACTCCCTACATCGATCTACCAAGAGACGATATAGTAAAAAGGTACAACTTCGAAAAACACTTCGGAATTAAGCTTAGTACCAAGAAAGAGTGGGACAGCGAGATGATATCGCAAGTCAAGAAACCACATAGTATAGCATGGTATACAGATGGGTCCAAGACATTGGAAGGTATAGGCGCAGGGGTGTACGGGCCAAGAACCAAGCTCTTGGAACCTATGGGGACAACACCCAGTATCTTCCAAGCGGAAATCCTAGCAATACAGCTGTGTGCACAATTCAATCTGGATCGTAAATACAAAGGTCAGGATATAGTTGTGATGTCAGACAGCCAAGCAGCAATCAAAGCATTAGTTTCCTGTGAGATATCATCGAGAATAACATGGGAATGCCTAACAAAACTCCACGAGCTAGGCAAGAACAACACTGTTACTATACTTTGGGTCCCAGAACACAAAGGAATACAGGGTAACGAAGAAGCCGATGGACTAGCGCAACAGGGTGCAGCCACAAAATTTATAGGATCGGAACCATTCTGCGGATTGGGCACACATTCTATAAAAGAAGAACTAAGAAGGGAGGAGAGGCATAAACGTTCAAACCTTTGGAAAAGCCTCCCAAAGCTAAGACAATCCAAATTGCTCCTCAGAGATTTTAACACTCGGAGAGCAAAATTGTGCATAAGCTTAGGCAAACCGAATCTTAGGATTCTAACGGGGTTCCTTACAGGACACTGTAAACTGAAATACCACCTGATGAAATTGGGCATAGAGACCGATAGTAACTGCCGTTTCTGTGAAGAAGCAGAGGAGACTCCAATACACCTACTTACAAACTGCGACGCCGTGGCTCGCAGACGTAAACTAGCACTGGGGAATTATGAGCTGAGTCTAGAGCAGGTTTCATCCCTTGAACCTAAGAATATTCTCAAATTCATTAGAGAAATAGGGCTGGATGAAATTCTGTAATCCGCAAACCCAGCGGAGCTTTGAGAAGGAGGTACAATAGATCTTATTTAGGTCGCAGTACGCATCTCCACCACAGAACATTAACATTAACATTAATATTAATACAAACTTTTGCTGAAAATTTCAAAAGCTATTTTGAATTGTATATATTTTATAAAAAAAAAAATATTGGAAAACAACCCAGTGAAAAAAAAAACTTTCCAAGAACGTCTTTAGAAAAAGACGATTTGCGGTGTTAACTGTATCTCAGCTGGAAGTTATCTGAAATAAAAAAAAAATTCATACTATTTCTAAGTATCATCAAATCCTTCCCTAACGATTTCTAATTATAATTAGATAATAGAATATCTTTAATTATTATTTATTTCATTTTTAAATTTTTGGTGGTTATTTAAGTGAAAATCGCTATTTTACACGAAAAATTCCGTCATTTTGTAAGTGAAAAACCCCATTAATCTTAGAAAAGTCATAAACCTTATCGTTGAGGGAGGTATTTTATTTGTCGAAAGTGTGTACCAGGTTTGAAATGAATAAGCAATGTAGTTTTTAATTAGAAGTGAACACGGACTTTTAAACAGTGGTTTTGAGAAAAACGAGCTTAAAATATTTACTGTCGGTGTGATACAGTGAAAGAGGAGAGGGGACTAATTAGTCAATAACTTCGATGTTTGGCTATAAAAAATTTTCAAAAGTGCAAACTCTTACCCCTACCTTAACTTAACGCAAAATTGCATTTTAAAACCACATTTTTCAGTTGCACGATTTTTTTGAGCTGTATGTAACTATCGTCAAGTGTTTACAATAAATTTTTACCTCAAATTAGCGGTGAAACTTCGTCTCAAGAAAACCAATTAATATGCGCATTTGCGAGCCTAAATAAATGTAAAATTGGCATTAATATTCAGAATTTTAAGTACAACCGAATAACGACATAAGAATGCATTCTATGAATGCAAAATTGATTTATAATTAAAATTTTTAATTCGTATTCATTTAAAAAAAAAAGATTAGTTATTCATTTCAATTATTCATTTTCGTTGTTCAGAATAATGAATAATTTTTTTTGTTATTCATTTTGATGATATTCACAAAGAATGCAATTCACAAAGAATTTCAGAATTTTCAATTATTCTTTCTTTATTCATTATTCATTTTTTATTAGTTAGTAATTTTTTATTCATTATTCATTATTTATTTTTTATTCATTATTAATTTTTTATTCATTATTCATTTTTTATTCATTATTCATTTTTTATTCATTATTCATTTTTAATTCATTATTAATTTTTGATTCATTATTAATTTTTTTATTCACTTTAATTCTAAGCCATAAATAAAAAAATGAATAAGAAATAAATAATGAATAAAAAAATGAGCAAGTGATTAACAAGTAAATAATGAAAAATTTCAAAAACAACTGTTAATAACACTCCTTACTTTTCTTTAGGAGAAATTAGTTTATACTTTTTAGTTCGTTTAAAAAACGCGTTATATTAAAATTGTTTGTTTTGAATTAAATAGTTTTTTTAATGAATTTTAATTTTAAAATTAGTTTAATGAATTCTTTTTGTGTCTTCCTGATATCAAAGTTTTTTTATATTACTTACTAACTGCATCCTAATTTAAAACGAAACGAAGGCTGAGCCTGGTGCAAGACACGGTAAGCAATACATTTTTCCATATCGAGCAATTCCATATGAAAACGATCAAAATTGGCAAATTTTTGGACGACCCCTCTCCGATTTTAAAATAAATAGTCTCAATCGATTGCCCAGCAAAAAATAATGTACCTATGTACATATTTTTTTTTTTTTTTAATAGTGACTGGTTTAGTGGTGGTGTACACCACTGTCATGTGACAAAATTGAAGAATTCTTCATAAGGGACCTCATTGAAAGTTGTTTTAAAAAAAAAATACTAAAGCGATTGCAACGAGTGATAGCTCGTTGGAAAGGTATTGAATCAGGCTTTAATTAAAAAATAAAATTTTCCTAATTTTTCTCAGAAATTTACCTTTTTTAGTTTGTCGGACTTTTCATCGAAAATCGTCATGAGCAACGAAACCCCTGTGTTTTTTCAAGTCACAAGTCTATGTCATCAAACCTTAGACTCTTAAAGTCCTCAAACAGAATATCCGTCAAGACTACAAAAACCTATCGCCGCAAGTTCTAGCAAGAGTGATGAAAAATGTCATAAATCAGGCAAGTACAATCATCAATTCTGACGGCGACCACTTTGCCGATATCACTTTAACGACTTAAAGAATACATTTTATTTGCCAGAATGATATAACAGATATTTCTCTAGAAATTATTTTGTACATACAAACTTTTTTAGAATTTTATTTTAATTTTATTAAAATGGGATATTTGGACTGTATAAAAAAATTTTCTTAAACAAAATTAACCTTTACAAAATTGCACTTTTTTAAAATTGTTCTTCGCAAAATTCCCCTCCACATAATTTTCTTTTATAAAATTCCCCCTTCACATAATTTTTTCACACAAAATTCAAAAAGTTTTGTAAAAATAAGTCCAATAAACTAAAACGCGACTACTTAAAATAATGCTATAAAAACTATGAAACATGCAAATCTTCTCATCTGAAATTGTTATTTGTACATAATAATTCAATATTTTCTTGCATACGACCACGGATATCTTCTGAACATCAACGAATATGTATTAAATACATACATACCGATCAAACACATATACCACTCTTTTTGTCTTCACCGTAGTGGGGTAAAAAGAATCCACTTCCTTCAAAATATTCAGCGCCAAAAGAATTTAAAAACATAATCAATGCACAGATTTTTTTTTTCAGTTTTATTATATGCATAGGATTAATAAAAATTAAGTCATAATTACTAAATCATATCTGAATCCAGCTAATGATATAACCTTATTTAAATTGAACATTGTTTTATTTCTACTATATTTTAAGGTAACTTTTTGTTTAGAGCTAAAATATAAATTTTGTTTCATATTTATAAGGTCACATGATGGTTTTAAAAATAGGTAGCGATTGAATATTTTTTTTACAATACTGTTTTACTAAAATTTTGTCTGCAATTTTTCAAATAAAACAGAGTATGAATGTGTATATATTGTCTAACGGTATTGCTGTTATCTATCTGGATATCTATTATCCAGTTTCTAAAATAGTGCGGTATTGATAACAACACGGTAATGTAGAGCTGGTTTTGAATTTTTTTGTTTAAAATTTAATAAATCTGTGCAAAATTCCACGTGGAAAAACACAGCAGAGTAAACGCCGAAGCAGACAGGCAGGCAGACAGCCGCGGGCAGCAACCTATGAAGAAACGACTTAGAAATAACTCTTTTTCTCGCTTGTTTACACAGTTTTCCAGCACCTGTCTGCATGCCTGTCCGCTTCAGCGCTTACTCTGCAGGCGGCAGGCAGGCAGGCCCTGCGAAGAAACGAGATAGAAATAACTTTTTTCTCTCTTGTTCACATAGTTTTTCTGTTCCTGTCTGCCTGCCTGTCTGCTTCTTCGCTTACTCTGCGAGCAACCTAAGGCTGCCAGCAGAGTAAAAGTCGAAGAAGGCAGGCAGGCAGACAGGTGCAGATAGCAACCCGCTCTACAAATAAGCACCGCAGAGTGTGTTGTAACTTCGAAAGTTTCGAAGCTGTCGAAATTATCGAAAGTCGGTATGTTGTAACACTTTCGACAGGCGATATTTGCGATAAAATATCACTTTGTTTTGCTGGCAGTGATCGATTTAATATTTATTATATATTATTTATTTACCATAGAAGTGTTCAATAATGATTAAAAGTTAGTGTAATGATAAAAGAAATGTCTTTAATAAAAGTTTATATATGATTACCTTAGAACTGTTTGTTCAAATAAAGTTGACTTTATTTCTTCCAAACAATGTTATTTGTTGAAAATAACTAATTTATAATTTTTGGTTTAAGTGACAGTTTTTATTAATAAAACAGTTTTTAAAAATATTGATTCACGCTATTTAGCATGCCAAGTATCAGAAAAAAGCTTGCGTGCAGCTGTTAAATGTTCGAACATAACTTCGAAACAAACCAAATCGCCTGTCGAACGAAAATATTACAACATACTGCCAGATCGAAAACTTTGCTTCGATGTTCGCTTCGACAGTGAAGTTACAGCATGTCGCCACAGATCAGTGCGACATAGTTTGTTAAAGTTTTGTTTTTTTTTTTTTGCATTTATAGATTTTGTAATTGTTTTTTTTTAATGTTTTTTGGATTCCACATTATGTGTATTAAAAGGATTATTTCTCATCAATTTTTCATGTCCAACAATTGGTTATTTCATCAATCTGTAATTTTCACTGTTTCAGTTAAGCAAAATTTAATAACAACAACATAGATGCACAAGAACAAAAACAATTTTCACACTCGTTGCTATGTTGTGTTTGCATGGTGTTGTTTTTGTGTGTTTATCATTACATATCGGGAAAAAAGAATCAATTGTGTATGAAAAAAGAATCAATTCTCTTTTCCAATTATTGATTCTAGAATTGATAATTTTTAACATAGTGATGTCCTACAAAAAGTAATACATTCTTTTCTGCCTTCCACTTGAATCACTGCTTCAATCGATTCTATTATACGCTTATTAAATGGATTCTTTTAAATGAAAAAAGCAATACATTTTTCCATATCGAGCAATTCCATATGAAAACGATCAAAATTGGCAAATTTTTGGACGACCCCTCTCCGATTTTAAAATAAATAGTCTCAATCGATTGCCCAGCAAAAAATAATGTACCTACATATTTTTTTTTTTTTTTAATAGTAACTGGTTTAGTGGTGGTGTACACCACTGTCATGTGACAAAATTGAAGAATTCTTCATAAGGGACCTCATTGAAAGTTGTTTTAAAAAAAAAATACTAAAACGATTGCAACGAGTGATAGCTCGTTGGAAAGGTATTGAATCAGGCTTTAATTGAAAAATAAAATTTTCCTAATTTTTCTCAGAAATTTACCTTTTTTCCCATGAAAATTAAATTTTCCCATGAAAATTAAATTTTCCGATTTTCCACAGAAGCTCCTAAATTTTCCGGCTAATTTTATTTTTTTTTGGATTCCTCATAATTTTTGCTTTAAGAATCAGCAATAAAAAAATGGGCCCCGACTCCTTGTTTGGACAGGAGAAGAGCATTTAAGAGACCACCTTGTTCTCATTGTTTTTATATTTTTTATAATTGAATTATTTTTAATTATTTAACATTATTTTATTTTATTATTAAAAATAGATTTTAAAAATTATTTTACAGTTAAAAATACATTTATGAAGAAGAAATCTTTCTTATTTTGCTTCTTATACTTAATTACAATATTTATTAAAAATTTCAATTGTCTTGGCATCATTATAAAATTAAAGTAACTTTAAATTTAGCACGTCGGCAGACGAAGAGTACCGCTTTACATTAATTGACATATCAGAAATATTTGGTACGAAGCAATGAAACTTTTGCGTTCCAGTTATAGTTTTGACATTATTATATCTGTTTTGAATTCGTCGCTCCATGGCATCGTGTTCTTTTTGAGTGCATAAAACTGTGTTAATGGCAATTTCCTTGCTTTGAATCCACGAAAACAAATGTTGTACATTTAAGATCTGGTCAGTGTATGGCCTTTGCAAACTTGCCTTAGTCGCCATGCGTTTTAGGGTTCCCCCTAACGCATCGCATGGGCCCTTACCGTGGGACGTCGCAAAAAAGTGCCACTCGACCTTGCAGTTTTGTTCTTCTTCAATTATGCAAAGATTGTAAAAATTTTTTTTATTCTTGTACTGAGAAGCCGCGCCGTCTGAGAAAAACGTTACTTTGTCGATTGCATCGAATTTTGATCTTAAGAATTCAAACAGTTTCATTTGAAATAAATAAACGGACACATAATTATGAGCTAAACTCTCCGCGACAACAACAAGGCTTACGGTCTGTAGTTCGTTATCTTCGTTTTTGAAATAAATGCAAAAAGGATGCACCGTGCACTGGTCGTTTGCCCAGTGATAAGCCTGAATTTCATCCTGAATGAGAAAAGTGTAATTCTCGGCAAAGTCGCTTATCACAATGAATTCATTTTGGGCTAATTTCTCCTTACTTTCCTTTAGAAATTTCGATTGCATCTCGGATATGAAATGGTGCGCCTTCAGTTCATTCAACTTGAATCCGAATTCCTCGATGAATTCCGGAATCTGCTTTACCACGGTCTCAAGGGAACATCTGCCGCTGCTAATTATCCACTGTTTGAAATGCACCTCCTGAATTAACAGCTGTTCAAACTTTTCCGCCAAATATTGCTCTAGCTCGTCAATCTTCGGACAATTGTCGCATTTGGACAGATGACAATTTTCCGTGGGGTATGCGCACAACGACTTCGACAGGAGGTCCCTATATGTTTCAATTTCACCGTGAAATACTTTCAATTTCTTGCATGGAAAGAACATTAGTTTGATGTTTTGATGAAACATGCAAACGCAGACTGAATGCGTTCCGTGCCTGTCTAATGCCAGCACGCATTCTTTTGGTCGTAGGATGGCAAACTTAGAAAATCCCACTTTTTCTGCTGGGTATTTCTCTTTGAACTGATGGTATGCTTCGGATAGATTACATAATAATAATCTGCGATGCTTGTGTATTTTTTCTCCATCATCACGTGTGATAACATAGTCACGTGTACCTGGGCAGGCGCGGCTGTTGTCATCATTGCAGTAAAAATCTTGAATCAATTTCACCGTTGCTTCGCTGAGGGTCCTTGAGCCAAATTTCTTGGTGGGAGTCGCCAATATGCCCTTCTGTCGAACTAATTCTTTGCTTCTTCTCGCGATGTAAGAAGATGTTTGAAACTGTTCAGAAATCTTGCGTATAGACCATGATTGAGGCAGCACAGATAAAATGAGATGTTTCTCCGGAAAAGTGGTCGCTAAATTGAAATTTCTTTTCAACTGCTCAATCATTTGTTTGCCGTCATCAACGTCATCTGCTTGACTGCATTCGTTATCATAGCCTTCATCAAATATTGTCGCGATTGCACTCATAACCTTGCCTTTTTTCTCTTTCCTGTATTTTTCACTTCGCAACTTTTTTTTTCTAATAGGCGTTTCACCGAAAGTGGTAATAGCCTCATTCAAAGGACTCAAAGACATATTGACCATCGGAATGTCTGCCTCACTATCAGATGAAACATTTTGTTCAATTGTCATTTCACTCTCGGATTGTGGTTGCATTTGTTTCAATGCATTTGCTTGTTGAGACAAATCGATTTTACACTTGGGGCAAATGAATTCTGCTTCTTCACCGTATTGTATATTTAATTCATTCATGTATCGCTTCGAAACACCAGTTAATTTTAATACTTTTATCTTTTTCGAACGATGTCCACTCTTGTTAAACGGATTGCAGCAAAATTTATTCATTTTACTTTAAATTGTCTTTACAGCTTCACTCTTTACTTTAAAAAAAAAAAACACTTTAACACTTTCACGTTTAGTATTCAACTGAAATTTGACTCAGTGTGTGTGAAGCATTTATATTTATTTTTTGGTACTCTTTACTTTACTCTCTTACTTTGGTCTCTTAAATGCTCTTCTCCTGTCCAAACAAGGAGTCGGAGCCCATTTTTTTATTGCTGATTCTTAAAGCAAAAATTATGAGGAATCCAAAAAAAATAAAACTAGCCGGAAAATTTAGGAGCTTCTGTGGAAAATCGGAAAATTTAATTTTCATGGGAAAATTTAATTTTCATGGGAAAAAAGGTAAATTTCTGAGAAAAATTAGGAAAATTTTATTTTTCAATTAAAGCCTGATTCAACCTTTCCAACGAGCTATCACTCGTTCCGATCGCTTTAGTATTTTTTTTTTAAACAACTTTCAATGAGGTCCCTTATGAAGAATTCTTCAATTTTGTCACATGACAGTGGTGTACACCACCACTAAACCAGTCACTATTAAAAAAAAAAAAAAATATGTATTTATTTTAAAATCGTAGAGGGGTCGTCCAAAAGGTGATCGCTTTCATATGGAATTGCTCTATCACAAAATATTGTTGCTCGTCTCTTTCACGACGTTCAGCGTTCATTTCATTTTACATAAAGATGCAATAAAGAATCATTCTACATGAAACAGAATACCAATTTTTGCAGCTATAAATAAAATAAAAATCTGTAGTAATCAAACGATTTTCAAGTTTTTTTTTCAAGCATGTGACTTTCTAGAAACAAGGTTTGGTCTTTGACCTGAAAGGAAAGGGATAGTTTTATTTAGAGGAATTGATTGGAACCATACGTGAATTGTTGATTAGGCGAAACAACCGGGAAAGAATATTTGAATTGCTTTTAACCGAGGCTAGTGTTATGCCTTAAACTCGGCAAGCATTTTTAGCCCTTAGTTGTTCCTGTCATGTATTTCCACATTTTCCACAATTTTAAGCTGTGGATTTTTAGTTTTTCATAGTTCTTAAATGTAGGATAGAACAAAGAAAGTGAACCCGAACCCGGATTCGAACCACGTACGTCTGGATTGAGAGTCTATAGGATTGATAGGAGAGTGCTCCACTAGACTACAAAGGACGGCAAATTAATTAAAGATCAAAATAACATTTTATAGAGTTTCAGTAAATAACTTACAATAACTTACAATAAACTAAATAGATGTTTCTAAATTTTTAAGTACCTATAAGTACCTATTAAGTACCTTTTTTTTACCTAAAAAATTGCATATTTGTATAAACTTTTTGAAGAGGAAACTTGATTGAAATTAAATTGAAAAAAATTAGCCAATATATACATATTAATAACTACCAAAGTCATCTGGCAATCAAACGCACCATCCCTCAAACGTACCCGTACATATTTTAAAATCTCTGCCAAGATGTGGTTTTTTTTGGCCCTTCGGCCAAGTCAGTGCCATACAAAGATGACTACCGCAAAAACCAATCAATGAGTTGGCAATAACAAACTTTCTGGCATCGAAGTGTAAAAATAAAATTACAATGAATGTGAAAAGGTTCAAAAACCTAAAGAAAAACGTGAGTGCAACAGAGGGCTTAGAGAAAAAATTTAAAACACTTCATTATAAATTTTGAGATGAAAGGCATTTGAATTATGCCAAAGCCAAAAAAACCCTAAAAAATATCTATGAATCTTAAAGAAGTAAGCATAATATAAGTAAGCGTCAGTGGCTTTAAAGTAAAGACAGTTTTGAACTCATGATCTATGTGTTTGTCCAAAAAAAAAGAGGGAAAAAAACAATGCTTTAATTGTGATTACAAAGAAAATTATATGCTTTCTTGGCAAATTTCTTGCAGTGTAGCACAGTCGATAAATTATAGCCAAGTTTACAACGTTTAAAGCCCCCACCTAGACAAGAAAAACTGGTTTCATTTATTAAATCGTTCTTTTTTCTCTTATTCTGTTTTTCATTTTATGTCTTTCATTTTTTAGCCTAAGGTTGGACATGTAGTTTTCCATGGCTTTGCCTGGGCTTGCCATGTCTTGTCTTGACTGCTTTTCGATTTCGTTGCATGCACGCCCTCTAGTTGTGATTGTGTGCAAGTCACGAAAGAACACATAGGTTTGAGTGTGTGCGCGTGTGTGTGTGTTTGTGTTGCAATATGATGTGTTCTGGAAATGCATTGTCTTCGTCTTCATCGTCGTCATCTTTCCTTTGGGGCCATTAAACGTCATCATCTCTTAAGGAGCGCGAGTAAGCGACGTCATTTGTATTCAATGCAACAAGAAAAAGAACTGGTTCTGCCCTGGTTTTTTTCTTTTTTGTTTGCAAAAACCATCGCATCATCTCGAGACGTTAGAGTACAGAGACGGACACTGAGAGATAGAGAAGAGCCCACTTTAAATGTTATAAAAAGCTAAGCATTGTTCAAGAGTTTGTCTCGTGTTCCCGAAGCAAGTGGTGGGGGAGGTTTATGGCAAGCAAAGGTAAACGAATCCAGGCGTTTCTCAATGCTATGCTTGTGGGACGTAGTTAAGTGATATTAGCAAAAATCAAGAACATTTTAGCATCAAATAAGAAATCATGACCAAAAGCCAACCAACTCCAACCATACCAACTGCCAGGTTTTTGCTGCCATGCTGCATACTGTTACAAGGTTGAGATCAGCAAAATAGAGCCACTCTATCTATCTGTGGGATAGAGAGTAGAAAAAATAAATAAACAAAAAAAAAATTGAGGAAACTTTATTTTATCAAGCATTTCGTGCTTATCTTAACTTGGCTAACATTAAAACAAATGTTGCAAAAAAATGCAAGGAGAAACTCTAAACTAAAATGGCCAGAAGGCAATTGAGTTGGCATTTGACTCTTGTTGCAACAATTGTTATGTTTTTGGACAGCCAAAATAATAACTGCAGCAAGGCGAACAGAATTTCAGTGCTGCAGAAAGACAAAAATAAGAGTTGAGGGGGAAAAAATTGCAAGAATATTAAAGAAAATTTTAGAAAATTTGACAGAACTCTTTTGGGTAAAACGTGCTGCATCTAATTTGCTTTGTTCAAAAGAAAATTTAGGAAATAGAAATAGTATGTTTTGGAAGATGAAGCTCAAAATGTTTTGCAAAAGTAAAAAGAGCTTTGAGCTTATACTCGTATTTCAGAATTTCGAATCTGGGCAGGGTTTTAATATTTTGTGTTATTTATTTATTTATGTTCACCTGATTTGCACGATAAAATTAAACACTTCAGCCCTTTTTTATTTGGTTGCTTAACCTTAACAGGCTTTTTAGCAATTTAAAATTTTAAAGTTATAAAATAAGATATTGATTGAAATTCAGTTTTTTTTTATAGCAATTTTAAAAGTTTAAACATATTATAAATTAGCACTTTATGTATCCTGATATCGGGCCTAGATCGGTGAAATCGTGACAAACAAGGTCTCATACCCAATAAAACAACACTATAATAAGCATATCTACTTCGGTTCAAAATTGATCCGGACTGTGCAAATAAAACAACAATGGTTAATTATTTTTCAATATTTATTTTATAACCTTCAAAAGAATTACCATCGGAGGCGACACACATATGCTAATGTTTTTCCCCATATGAAGTGGAGCACTGTTAAGTAGTGCATATAAAAGTGTCATAAAAAAATATTGTTTTTAAAAATTGGGTTTTTATATTAATGCATTTCAGAAGGCTGTCGTTGCTTTTTTATCAATCTCTATAAGACAATACATGTAAAGCGAAGTAAAAAAAGTATTCTCTTGTTTTGGAGCGCAGCACAGTGGGCCCAATTGGACGTTTGCGTCTTATAAATGATTTTTTCAAAATTACTCTTGCAGCCAATATCATTATGAAAATAATCTAAGGAAAGCTCAAATTTTGTATTAAAATGAAAATTTTATAAAAAAATTGACACTATTCAGTTATATGACTTGCTAAAGTGTTCTCAAGACACAGTCCGAATTTTTTTTCAACTCTTTTGAAATTGATCATACAAGTATTAAATACCGTTTAAAAGCTTAAAGTTAAAGCTTTTTCAAATAATGAAAAAAAACAAAAAATTGTTTTATTTAATAAATTTAATATTTTTTATCAACTTGTTTTTTTCCCCTTTTTTTGTTCATCTTTGATTAAAGTTTAAATAGTTGCGCTGTCTTGTGCTGTTTTCTTTCATAGTGCATTTAATTGCTTAGTGTATTGGTAACTAGACAAAAAAGAAAGAAGTTGCTCCAATTTTGCCCTATTTGAGAAATTTAAATTTTCATAACGTAGGTGCATGGCAAAAAAATATTCAATAAACTTTATATTTTTTTTTCTTCTATCAAACTCTGTTGATGCAGTCACAATTTATAGTTCCGTTAAAATCTGCATGTTTCTTAAATACATGTTTGTCAAGAAGAAACCAGTGGCGTAGTGATGTAAAAGGGGCCCTTGCTGCCCTTTCTAACTCATGACACATGAACTTGTGTTTTTGGTGTTTTTATGGTAACTTTGCACAATTAAACTATTTCTTATATTTTTTTATGGGTCCCATGCCTTTGTCGTGCATTATATTATTTTATAACAAATTTGTTCTAGTTTATATCTGAAGCTGCCCAAGAAGCACGTAATAAAGATTACAAGAAAATAAGGATGTCACATTCTAAAAAAACTTTCTAGAAAGGCAACAAACGAAGATGTCCTTCATTACTTATTATTGACGTTAGATCCACTCATATCAAGTGTAAGAAAACAACAGACAGTAGAAACAAAAGAGCTTTGTGAAGAAGCTTAACTGCTTCTACAGGAATAATAATTTTGCTTACACTGTAATTTCGTGTGTACCAATGTGTTTTTAATTCATTCTTTACTATTTCAAGAAATAGAAACAAAATTTAATTAAATAAAAAAATTAATTTTTAGTTAATGTGGATTAAAAAAATAAATTTGTCGAATGATTAACTTAATATTTAAGGTAATATATTTCCAATTTGGCTTCATTATTCCAAGAGACAAAAAAGTTACCCAAATTTGAAATGCAAAATCGTATTTTTTGAACTTGAAAACAAATAAGTACTAAAAACTAAAATGGATTTTGGAAAAAAAGTGTTCAAGTAATTCATAGAATATCAAAGATAATACATTCCAAATTGGGCATTGGGCATAAACATTTAAAGAAACGAAAAAGCAGAGCTGTAAAGTATTTAGTACTTTCAGTATTTAAATACCTGTTAACTACAAATACAAAATTTTTAAAAAATAAGTATTAAGTAAAATTACCTAGTATTTGTATTTTAATTAAATTGCTCAAATACAAATACTTTAAATTACCAATTCTTTTCTCAAATACTGTAAATACTTCAAATATTTTTAAATACTTTCAAATACTTTCAAATACAGTAAATACTTTTTAATACTGTAATTACTTTCAAATTCTGTAAATACTTCAAATACTTTAAATACTTTAAAAAATTTCTAAGGAGTTTTTACCAAACACGTGTGAAATAATTAATAGTCGTAAGATGATGCAATGGCACATGTAGCCAAAAAAGTTATATTTTCTATTGTTTAAAACAAAATACAAGGAAATGACAAAAATGTAACAGTATCGAGCAAGAGCAAAAGTTAAGCACGTATAAGTTCACAATTTTTTTAATGAAAACGCTATTGACATTTTTTTAACAGCACTTGCAAATATTTCAGTTTTTAAGAGTCTGGGTTATAAAAGGTTTTTAATTTTTTTTTTAGAGGTAAGTGTAAAGATTTTTTTCTCTTTCAGTTAAATATTCTGTTTTTTTGGTTTGTTTACTCTAAAACACTTAATCCAAGTATTAATAATAATTGGAAATATTTACAGTATTTGAAAGTATTTACAGTATTTGAGAAAAGAATTGGTAATTGAAAGTATTTGTTTTTGAGAAATTTAAGTACTAATACAAAGACGTAGTATTTAATTACAATAATTGTTTTTAAAATACATGGTCTTTGGAATTGTATTTGTACTTGCACTTGAAATTTACAGCTCTGCAAAAAGGTTACAGATTTTTTAAAGCCAAAATCGTATTTTTTAAATTTAAAACAAAATTTTGGTACTAAAAACTAAAATGGATATTTAAAAAAGTAATTTAAATGATAGAAAATATATTTTAAATTTGACTTCATTATTGCAAGAGACAAAAAATTTAAACAATTTTAAAACGTATTTTTTGAAATTGAAAAACATAGTACAACAAACGAAAATGGATTTTTGAAAAAAGTAGTTCAAGTAATTGACTGAAAATCAATGAAAATGCATTTCAAATTCGGCTTAAATATTTTAAGAAACAAAAAAGTAACAGATTTTTTAAAGCCAAAATTGTTTTTTTTTTTAAATTTAAAAAAAAATTTGGTACTAAAAACTAAAAGTGATTTTAAAAAAAGTAGTCTGGTTGTTTTATTGCATATCACAAATTATATATCTAAACTTTGGCTTTATTATTACAAGAGACAAAAAAGTTACACAATTTTGAACCGCAAAATCGTATTTTTTTAACTTGAAAAAATTAGTACTAAAAACTTAAATGGATCTTAGAATAAAGTAGTTTTAGTGATTAATTGAATATAAAAAAAACAAATTTTAAATTAGGCTTAAATATTTCAAGAAAAAAAAAGTTACAGATTTTTTAAACCCAAAATTATATTTTTTTAAATTTTAAAGAAAATTTTGGTACTAAAAACTAAAATGGATTTTAAGAAAAGCAGTTTGAATGATTTATTGAATATCATAGAAAATATATTTTAAATTTGGCTTAATTGTTGCAAGAGAAAAGAAAGTTAGAGAATTTTGAAATGCGCTACTCAAGCCATAATCGTATGTTTCTTAACTTTAAATAAAATTTTAGTATAAAAAAAAACAGAATGGATTTTGAAAAAAAAAAAGTTTAAACGATTTATTGAATATCATAAATAATGTATTCCAAGTTTGGCTTAATTATACCAAGAGACAAAAAGTTACAGATTTTTGAGATGCAAAAGTCCATTTGGGGCCACTGTGCGCAGCACTGCATTTATATGTATCTTATTTTTCACCTTGCTCGAGGTTCATATGTTTTTTTGTTGCGCTGCGTTAGCTGAGCAAAAAAGAGAGTAGTAGAGAGTGACATGGAGTTTATTGAAACTCTCGCAATACAAACGCGTGAAAGTAAAACGATTAAGCTATGCTTGGCAACTAGGATGATTTCTTAAATAGCTAAACACTTACCAAAACATACTTATTATTCAAATTTCGATAGGAAATGCTCCCAAGAAATGCTTAAGCACAAATATGATATTTTAAAGCTTTTTTCATAAAAATCAGCCATGTACTTATGGAGTTTACGTGGAACAAAAAATTTCCAGTTCAATATTATAGATAAAAATAGCACTATTAAAAGCGTTTGAAAGAACAAATAAATGTCATAAGCTCAATACAACAAGTTCTTAACACAAAAACCATCCAGCAGACTAGACAGCTGTTTCATTGATCGATACATCGTAGTAGTCTGAAGATTTCATGCATCTGAGAATAATTGAAAATTTTTCAAAGTTTTTTGTTTTGTTATCATGAACACAAAACAATAATTTTTACCGACTGTAAGCCTTAACTTATAATAACTTGAACAAACAATTGCGAGTGAGTGGGCAAAGCATTATGCAAATTTAAGGATAGTGCTGCAAAAAGTGTGGATCCCTTTAACTGCTCATTCATTCAGTGAGTAATTTTTTCACAACAAAACCAAACAACTCTGGGGCAAGTTTAACCAAATGGGTAATTTATAAATCAACATTGATTAACGAGTGCAGGCAGAATAACTCTCTTTAATGCGAACCTTTCATCTACGACTGCATTTTAGTAACCGAAAAAAGGGTTGCTCTGCCAAATGCGTCGCAACGACCAAAAAAGTTGAAACAATCATGATCGAAAAACTGCAGTAAATAAGCCCGAAAATGCGCTACAAAATTCAGCAACGTTGCTGAGCGCACTGAACATAACTCTTAAGGCAAAAGGCAACACTGGCGTTGGCTGAAATATAAGCAAAAAACAAAAGTATAAGAAAAAAAAAGTACGTTCACGCAACTAAAGTAGTTGCAGTCATTGAGTTGGCTTAATTGAGGTAATGAAAAGTTTTGGAGCCGTTTAAATTGACTCGTGCTGTCTGCCGCCCACAGAGTTGCCACACGCAAAAAAACCAAAAAAAAAACAACAACCAAAACAAATTGGCTATCTGCATATTTCTGCAATGTTAACGTTAATTTATTTACAAAACAGCCGACAACGTTTGGCCTTATTTTTATTTACTTTTTGGCTTGTGCCTAGTTTTGACAGTGAAAAATCTTGTCTCCCACTTTATTGACTACAGGAAGTGCAGCAGTTAAAATCAGTTCATGGCAAAGTTTGGGTGTGACGCTGGCGGCAATTAATTTTATGGAGTCATGCAAGAAATGAAAGCAAAGCAAAAGAGACTCTAAAGGTTTGTAAATACTTTTTTGCCTTAATTTTTTTTGATTCATAAATTGGTGAATTTTTATGGGAAGGAATGAGAAAAGTTGATTTTATTGAAAGTTTCACAGAAAGTTCAATCTGAATTCAGACAGTTTATTGGTGAAGGGGGAAAGTCTGTGAAATAGTAGAAGCGAATGAAATATATTGATAGGCTAAATTTTTCATGTGGCCACAAATTAGTAGTGAGGCAAAGGACATCGTTAATAAAACTAGTTTTTTACAGCTGAAATGATTAGAAAGTACTTTCATATATTAAGCTTTTTATTTTTGGAAAGAATTTTTTATACTTTGAAAGAAAATTTATTTTCGATTCAAGCCATGAAATCGAAACTTGTGTCTATAAAATTAGCTTTGAAGCCATTCCAACTTTACTTCAACTATGTAAATTTTACCCTGAGGTTTTATATTTTTTTCCAATCTAAAGATTTGTTTGTAAATATATACGGCGCTATTTATATAGCAATCCTTTTGATGGCGCATCCTGATTGCAGCTCAAGTGAAGTTTACTTCCTGTTTGTTTTGACAAGAAATTGTCTTGTTCTTGTTGTTGTTGTTGTCTTAACTAGTTTTCTTACTCAGCTCCTTTTTTGAAACTCATCTAAACCATCAACTGAATAAACTGTGCGCCAAGCACAGTTTTCTCAAGTTGTACTTCTTTTAAGAGTTCTGTGTTGTTTTTTTTTTATCATTTCTCCCTTCCATCGTACTCTTATTGCCATCTTGATAGCAATATTAATTTCTTAATCTTGCTAGCGGTAACACAGTTCATCTAAACTCAGTAGTCTTTTCCATGAAATTAAAAAAAAAACTTCATTATTAATATTATTTCTTGAATGCTGCTTGTTCACTTGATAGAGATCTTAAGAGCTGTACGCTTCAGCTGCTTATATTGGGAAACTTTTTTTTTTTAATTTGTATAGCTTATTATGTAGTTTTACTATAGAAAAGGAAGACTGAGAGGTATAAATAATTGTGTCAGCAGTGAATAGATAAAACTATAAAAATATAATATATTGAAGATTGAAAAAAGAAGATTTCAAGAGTTTTCTTTTATATCGAAAAAATACTACGAAAATTTTCTTAACCAGCTTTTTAAGGGATTTCACAATTTTTTATGAAGTAAGGTTGTGATGATTCTATTTGGGTTATTTACAATTTAATTTAATTTTACAAAGTAAAATTTGAAATAAAAGTCATTAAGGGAAAGTCATTAAGAGAAAGGTTATTTAAAAAGGTGAATAGAGAATTCAATTTAATAATAAAGCTCTTGACTTTGACAAGCGTTCCCTTATGGATTTAGATATCGAAAGACAGAAGGATACCTAAAAGAAATAATTGTAAGCTATTGGGTTGTTCGGAGAGTAATTTCATTTGATTTTTCACAACAGAAAACTTAAAAGCATTTTTATACACACGGTTAAAAATTTTGGACTATATCTTAGTCCCACTAAAATATTACTGCATTTTTTTAATCTTGCGGTTTAAAATTTAAACTTTTCAAATACTAACTCATAATTAAAACTCTTTACTTTAAACCAAAAATTTAAACCGAAAGAAATATTAAGTTAAGCTTTTTGGTTTAAATTTTAGATTTTGGTAAAAATTTTAGCCTTTTTTGGTTTAAATTTAAGTACAATTCTGTATTACTTTTTATTTTTAATACAATTTATTATAAATTCTAGTACATTTGGATACATTATTTGGATTCAGGCCCATAAAAAGTTAGCTTGGCAACACTGCGACTCAATATAATGTCGGTCTTTGTAGTCTAGTGGAGAGTGCGCTAGACTCTCAACCCAAAGGTCCCTGGTTCGAATCCGGGCTCGGGCATGGTTCTTTTCACTTCTTTTCATGTAGCGCGGTGGTTAGAGTAGCGAGTTTACAAACGGAATGTTGTGCGTTCGAATCTCGCTGTCGTTGTTATTTTTTATTTTTTATTTTTATATTTTAATCCAAGGCTGTACTAAATTTGAACCCAAGCTGTATTTAAACCATTTTTTAGTCTATTGGAAATAGTAGATTTGAAACCAAAGCTGGTGTGGACTTAAATGTAGTACAGAAAAGTTTAAATTTTAGTACAAGTTTTCTAACCGTGCAGCCAACTTCACACTTAAGGCACTATTTCAGTGTGTAAAAAATTAAAAATAAATATTTTTCGTTAGAATATGATTTTTTAAGGTCTTAAGAATACGTTTACAAAACTTTAGAAAAAAAAATCAAATAAAAAAGTTATAACATGTATTATATTCGTATATCGCGTGATATTCAAGAACCTTTAAACCTTTAATCGTGTTTTTCTCGAAACAAGGTTTTTCAAATAGGCTTCTAAGATATCTGGAGTTATCTTGATCTATTTCGATGAATCTTGATTCATTGTGGTCCTTATAGTCTCTGTTAAGCACTTGACCTGTAAAAAGCCAAAAAACTTTTATATTTTTTTTGTTTGGCGAAAGTTTAGGCAAAAAAAGGGGGGTTTTTGTAAATTTTTTTTCAACGCATGCCATTTTTTTATTTTTTTTTTAATTGTGTAGGTTGAGTGCTCAACTACAACCCTTAACTCAAGAATGCACTTTGAATTTTTTCTTTCAGACGCTTTGTAAACGAGAAGCCAATATCACAATTTTTAAAACACGCTTACTGACCTTCGATTTTTTAAATCAACGCCATGTAGAAAATTAACAACAAATATAAAAACAAAAAAAAATTTTTTTATTTCCTCATGAATAATCATCATTATGTTAGAAATTTGAATCATTAAAATTAATAATACGAGGTAAACAAATTAATAAAAAAGGTGTTTTTTATAGCTACGCAATGTAATAGTACCTTAAGCCGCATAATCATTACTTATGTGTTCTTAAAGCTTATATAGTAAGGCTTACTTGTTCGATTGATTCTACGCAGTAGTTTTTGGCTCTGATCCACAACGTTCTGAACGACTAGTTCAGAAGCTGATGAAATCGGCGAATAGCAACTCGCCGATTTATAAAAAAATTGGTTTTCTTTATGAAAAACCTATTTAAATTTGAGAATAAAACTGTTTTTTTTTTCAAAGCGCCTGTCTAATAATATTTATTTCTTATTCGCAATTTTTGCTAAATATTATTAAATATAGTTAAAGCCGTTATTATATGAAGGTTTTTTGTTGACGTTACTAAGTATTACTTAACCATACAAAATATTCTTAAGGGGAGGTTCTAGTCGAAACGTAACGTAATTTCAGGATTCTTCTTTTTTTTTGAGTAAACGTAAATCTTTTTTGAAAATATCTTTTGTGATATTTATTACTGTAAATTCCAAGAACATTCTACAATTTTTTCGATGAAAAATAACTCAAAATGGCGGCTGAAGGTCTCGCTGAAAAACCTAAAAAAATTATTAACCTAAATGAAATTTGGGGGGGCCTTGTAGATTTTCGATTTTAATAAAATCCTTTTTAAAAAAATTGAGGCCCTTTGAAAAAAACTTTGTTTTTCCTCCTTTTTCTTTTGCTTTGACGTTAAAAAAATAATGATAATAAATTATTTTTTTTTAAATTAAAAAAGAAACTTACTGAAAGCCCCTTAAATTTAATTAGCTTTAATTTGAGTCGCCAAACATCGAAACCGATCAAGTCGTTGAAGCGGAATTGTGTACAGCGCGGAAAAAGGTGTTTCGAGAAAAACTCGTTTAAAGTTTGACAAAGAAAAAATCGTAAGTAATGTTTGTTTTTTGACACTTACATCTAATCAGCTGTTCCAGCACCATACAGCATTCCTTTCTCATCCTCAAAGAGCATGTTTTGCTGCACCAGGGCGCCAAGTTTTTGAATTCTGCCTTTTTTTGAAAACTCCGAGAGTTTCTCTTCCGCTGACTTCACACGCCGGTCGTCAGTCTTTGCAGCGAAGTTTTCGCAGTTTGTCCCGATGACGATTTCTAATGTCTACATAGTTTTTAATATGGATGAATAAATAGGCTTCATTAAAGATGCCAAAAGATATATATGGTGCTATTCTGATAGCTTGTTCGCCACAATGAAGATGTTTGGGGACCAGTTTCTACAGGCAAGAGTTAAAACATTCATTGTCGTTTTGCGTGTTTTTACCTGTGCGTCTTTGAAGTAAATTATCACTTAAAAGAGCTTCACATACGGGTCGAACTGCTTCTTGAACCAATTTTTGAAGGGCAGGTTCATGGTGGAAATCGGTTAGTTCATTCTTGTCTTCTGCAACACGCCACTTACACCAACTGTTTTCACCTGGTGGGCAGTTTTCATGTTTCGGCTCTTCATCCGTGGATCACTTGTGGTCAAATGCTGCCCACACAAATTTTTTCATCTCTTCGACCGAATCAGGGTGTGGTCTAATGGCAAGTCCATAGTACAAAGTCAAATCTTTTATTAATTTGTCTGTCAATTTTCCTGCGCATTTACTTCCAATTCCTTTATTTTGTTTCTTGACTGCGCGCAATCTTGTGCCCATTCGCTTCTGGACGTGACCTATACATTCCTTCTTCTGAACAATAAGGTCGTCGTAAGGGTCACAGTTGTGGAGAGCTTGGAAAGTTTTTGCGTCACCGTCAACGATATATGTAGCATATTTCACGCTGTGTGATTCTGATCGACAAAACAATTCCTTCATACAATCTACCTCCATGTATCTCAATCTATCTCAATCTACCCTCACTTCCAGTGTGATTTATGCTGCAATGTTCATCACACCGCACAGCCGCTATGAGCGCGCATTTTTACCTGTTTTTTATACCGACGCACTCACTCGTCTAATACGCTATGACTCGTTAAATAGATTAAATAGGAAAATATCCTTTTGACTACATATTTTCAAGATCCTAAGGATGAAAATAAAGCAAAATACAAAAACAAAAATTTTCCGTCGATTTCTACTAGAACCTTCCCTTAATAATAATGTCAATTATGCTTTGAAATTAGTGAAATCGACCGATAAAAAATATACGTCAACAAGACATGGATTGCTTTACTCCTTAAGAAGGCTTAATCATTTTTTCGATTTTTTTTTTCGAAATAGTTTGTCGGACTTTTCATCGAAAATCGTCATGAGCAACGAAACCCCTGTGTTTTTTCAAGTCACAAGTCTATGTCATCAAACCTTAGACTCTTAAAGTCCTCAAACAGAATATCCGTCAAGACTACAAAAACCTATCGCCGCAAGTTCTAGCAAGAGTGATGAAAAATGTCATAAATCAGGCAAGTACAATCATCAATTCTGACGGCGACCACTTTGCCGATATCACTTTAACGACTTAAAGAATACATTTTATTTGCCAGAATGATATAACAGATATTTCTCTAGAAATTATTTTGTACATACAAACTTTTTTAGAATTTTATTTTAATTTTATTAAAATGGGATATTTGGACTGTATAAAAAAATTTTCTTAAACAAAATTAACCTTTACAAAATTGCACTTTTTTAAAATTGTTCTTCGCAAAATTCCCCTCCACATAATTTTCTTTTATAAAATTCCCCCTTCACATAATTTTTTCACACAAAATTCAAAAAGTTTTGTAAAAATAAGTCCAATAAACTAAAACGCGACTACTTAAAATAATGCTATAAAAACTATGAAACATGCAAATCTTCTCATCTGAAATTGTTATTTGTACATAATAATTCAATATTTTCTTGCATACGACCACGGATATCTTCTGAACATCAACGAATATGTATTAAATACATACATACCGATCAAACACATATACCACTCTTTTTGTCTTCACCGTAGTGGGGTAAAAAGAATCCACTTCCTTCAAAATATTCAGCGCCAAAAGAATTTAAAAACATAATCAATGCACAGATTTTTTTTTTCAGTTTTATTATATGCATAGGATTAATAAAAATTAAGTCATAATTACTAAATCATATCTGAATCCAGCTAATGATATAACCTTATTTAAATTGAACATTGTTTTATTTCTACTATATTTTAAGGTAACTTTTTGTTTAGAGCTAAAATATAAATTTTGTTTCATATTTATAAGGTCACATGATGGTTTTAAAAATAGGTAGCGATTGAATATTTTTTTTACAATACTGTTTTACTAAAATTTTGTCTGCAATTTTTCAAATAAAACAGAGTATGAATGTGTATATATTGTCTAACGGTATTGCTGTTATCTATCTGGATATCTATTATCCAGTTTCTAAAATAGTGCGGTATTGATAACAACACGGTAATGTAGAGCTGGTTTTGAATTTTTTTGTTTAAAATTTAATAAATCTGTGCAAAATTCCACGTGGAAAAACACAGCAGAGTAAACGCCGAAGCAGACAGGCAGGCAGACAGCCGCGGGCAGCAACCTATGAAGAAACGACTTAGAAATAACTCTTTTTCTCGCTTGTTTACACAGTTTTCCAGCACCTGTCTGCATGCCTGTCCGCTTCAGCGCTTACTCTGCAGGCGGCAGGCAGGCAGGCCCTGCGAAGAAACGAGATAGAAATAACTTTTTTCTCTCTTGTTCACATAGTTTTTCTGTTCCTGTCTGCCTGCCTGTCTGCTTCTTCGCTTACTCTGCGAGCAACCTAAGGCTGCCAGCAGAGTAAAAGTCGAAGAAGGCAGGCAGGCAGACAGGTGCAGATAGCAACCCGCTCTACAAATAAGCACCGCAGAGTGTGTTGTAACTTCGAAAGTTTCGAAGCTGTCGAAATTATCGAAAGTCGGTATGTTGTAACACTTTCGACAGGCGATATTTGCGATAAAATATCACTTTGTTTTGCTGGCAGTGATCGATTTAATATTTATTATATATTATTTATTTACCATAGAAGTGTTCAATAATGATTAAAAGTTAGTGTAATGATAAAAGAAATGTCTTTAATAAAAGTTTATATATGATTACCTTAGAACTGTTTGTTCAAATTAAGTTGACTTTATTTCTTCCAAACAATGTTATTTGTTGAAAATAACTAATTTATAATTTTTGGTTTAAGTGACAGTTTTTATTAATAAAACAGTTTTTAAAAATATTGATTCACGCTATTTAGCATGCCAAGTATCAGAAAAAAGCTTGCGTGCAGCTGTTAAATGTTCGAACATAACTTCGAAACAAACCAAATCGCCTGTCGAACGAAAATATTACAACATACTGCCAGATCGAAAACTTTGCTTCGATGTTCGCTTCGACAGTGAAGTTACAGCATGTCGCCACAGATCAGTGCGACATAGTTTGTTAAAGTTTTGTTTTTTTTTTTTTGCATTTATAGATTTTGTAATTGTTTTTTTTAATGTTTTTTGGATTCCACATTATGTGTATTAAAAGGATTATTTCTCATCAATTTTTCATGTCCAACAATTGGTTATTTCATCAATCTGTAATTTTCACTGTTTCAGTTAAGCAAAATTTAATAACAACAACATAGATGCACAAGAACAAAAACAATTTTCACACTCGTTGCTATGTTGTGTTTGCATGGTGTTGTTTTTGTGTGTTTATCATTACATATCGGGAAAAAAGAATCAATTGTGTATGAAAAAAGAATCAATTCTCTTTTCCAATTATTGATTCTAGAATTGATAATTTTTAACATAGTGATGTCCTACAAAAAGTAATACATTCTTTTCTGCCTTCCACTTGAATCACTGCTTCAATCGATTCTATTATACGCTTATTAAATGGATTCTTTTAAATGAAAAAAGTATGCATTTTTCGGATATAAGAAAAGTATGAATCCCTAAGAAGCCCTTTTGGAATAGATATATATGATTGAATTCCATAATACATAGGTGTGTATGGCAGAGTTGAAAATTTTTTTTCTTTTTTAAATAATAAATAAAAAATTATATTATAATAATTCACATTACAAAGATAATCATTAGGTAATTAGAAAGAATAATAATACTATAGTGCAAAAAATGTTAATGTTTATGATGTAGGCTGCTTCCTCAGTTTTGCTCAAATGTATCTTTATATTATTTACATTTTGACTTGCGTGTAGCTTTCTTAATATCTTTTTGGAACTATTCTTGGCTGTATACTTCCTTGCAAAGGCAATCTGCATTTTAACAAAAAAACGTTTAAAAATGATTTAAACAAGTAAAGAGTGATGATTTTTGATAACCTACCATACAATACATTACTAAAATTTTCTAGGCTTCTGAAGCAGTTTTTTTTTTAACGCCCCCAAAATTGAATTCTACAAGCACTGTGTTTGCTACTAACTTGCTTGTAACACTTGGCATAGGGTTGTGTTTAATGATGGACTTCATTTCCTAAAGCTTGAAATGAAGAAGAAAAATATGTTTTTAAAAAACAATAATAATTATATAAGAAGTTACGTACTCCTTAATTCGTTTGCATACTTCACTAAATCAGAAATTTCTGATATCAATTTTTCAATTGACGAAATTTACAATGACACAATTTTGCTGGCAAATGCAACAGAAAATATTATAAACATAAAATTTTCAAGAAACACGTGAAAGAGAAAACAACAGAACAACTGTTTTTCAAAAATATCTAAAAAAAAAAACAAACAGAAAATATAAATCATAACAGATTGTTTCGCTTTTATTTTGTTTTTTTTAAATTATAGCAGAATTCGTTTCAGAAACAATTCGTTTTTCACGTACAATAAAAGCAATCAAGGAATCTAACAACATTTACTTTTTTATAAATTATTATACACTTCATAATCGATTCCTGCTGCATAAAAAACGAATCAGTAAACGTTTTGTGTATTGATTCCAATTCATAGGTTTTTCTTTAAATTAATATACTCTTTGGAATACATTCTAAAATACAAGCAAAAGAATCCATTCACTTTACGATTTTTTTAAGAATGAATTCTCATTTTCCCGGGGGGATATATATTCACGTGCGCTGATGCTTATTATGTTTGTGTATGTGATTCGTCCAACGAAAAAATAATAAACATGAAATGCGTCTAGTATAAATTCTTCCTTGTGTTAAAACTGTGTTTAAAAAAATTGTCCATCAAATATTAACAAAAATTAGACAAGCACGCAAAATCAGCTGCGAGAAATCAGGACAAACCACTTTTTTCGCTGTACCTGCTTTGATATGCCTGCCGTCATTATGTGGACTTCGAGCAGATTTATATGAAACTGTATGAAGCCACTTTTGTCGCACTGGTGCCTGTCTGCCTGCCTATCTGCATGTCTGCCTGCCTGCCTGCCTGCCTGCCTGCCTGCCTGCCTGCCTGCCTGCCTCGGCGCTTACTCTGCGGTCAGCCTAAGGTTTCGATTAGAGTGAACGCGGATTCAGACAGGCAGGTAGACAGGCGCAGGCAGTAGCCAGCAAGAAACGGGATAGAAATAAAGCCAAGCTAACTCTTATCTCACTTGTTCTCATAGTCTACCTGCGCCTATGTGTCTGTCTGCCTGTCCCCTTCGGCGTTCACTCTGTTTTCAACGATAAAAACACGTGAAACATGTCAAATGCACAGTTGCTTTAGCAAGCAAGGAATTATTGTTTGCAAAAACTTTACGGTGACCCCTAGAAGAGTGAAATCTACATCCAGGTCTTATTATTTTTCCATTTCTAACATTTCTCCGGAACACACCCACACCCCTATCAGTCATCTCACATAGAATTTCTCTACAAAAAATAAAGAAACAATTCGAAAATACTTCATATTTATACCGAATTTACTTTTAGAGGAGTCAAAAGTAAAGTGATCCTATTATTTTTTCACCTTAAAAAATCACTAACCTTCTGGGGTAAAATTCTCTCCAACAAAAAAATAAAATTTATATAAGAATTAATTCTCGTTATGATCATATATATTACCTATTTCAAAGTGCTAATTATAGAAAAGTAAATAAATCTATTGACTTTACAAATAAGTTGATCTTAACCTTTTTCTTGCTTTTTTCAATTTAAATTTTATTTGGATATTAATTTAAGCTCTTTAAACAAGAAAACTAGAAAATTTTTCATTAAGAAAAAATATGCTCCAATAAAATTATACAACAATACAGAGAGACAGACATCATAGCAAAAATTAAAAAGAATTGGAAACTTCTTGAAATTAAGAACCAAAGCAAAGTGTTAATAAAACAGAAGAGATTTCAATAAAATTTATTGATATGCTAGTAAATGTTGGAAAATTGTAATGTTTTTATTTATATAAAAAAAAATGCTCTGCAGCTCAGTACATTAGCTAGTCAGCAGGAGTCGTTATCATCATTTGAATTTGCAGAACAAAACATTAAGTACACAGTTAAAATTCTTGAACTAAATTCGGGAACATCCTGGAAATATTGTTTGTACGACAACAGCGAAACCTTGTTATAATTAAATCGTTATGAAATATTCAAAAATATACAAACGTTTTTAATGCATCGCTTTGGTCTTTAAATGTTAAAGTGCGCCCTTTCGTAAAGAATTTTTTTCCACGAGAACGAGACCCACAGCCAGCGGAATAAATCCTAATGTCAACGTAAATAGCAATAATCTTGGTTTTAAAATATACTATCAGAATGTTTCTGGCATTCGAACAAAATCATCACATATCTTTGCTGTTTCATCTCAGTATGAATATAGTGTTGTTGTTTTAACGGAGACATGGTTAAGCAATACGTTTTTTGACAATGAATTTTTCGATCCTCGTCAATATCATGTTTTTTGTAAAGATCGTGATGCTGCAAAAACTGGTTGCCAGCGTGGTGGAGGTGTACTGATTGCTATTAAACACATCTTGCAAGTTTCATCGTTTATTTTGGAAAATGCTGATTCGCTTTTAGATCAACTTTGCGTTAAAATAAATGGGTCTTTGCATGCGTTGTATGTATGTGTTTCATATATTCCGCCTCTGAGCGCATTTGAGTTATATCCCTCCAGGAAATGTGAGCATTCCCGGATGTTACCAGGAAACAATCCATGGAATGTAGGAAGCATTCCCCTTTGTTGCACACTCCATTCATTCCTCCTCGCCGTGTTAAAAAGTCATGTGGAAACATTCCTCTCCGCTGTCCTCAAAAGTGAATTGGAAGCAGTCCTCTCCCCTGTTTTAAGAATTAATGTGGAAACATTCCTCTCCCTTGTTATGAAAATGGATTCGGCCAGGATTCGAACCCGGGACCCCTGAGCGACAGTCGAGCGCGCTACCACTAGACTATCGAATTCTACAATAAGCGGCTAGAAAACAATGATATAAATATTTTCTATTGTCATTGCTTGACAATAAATAAAAGTTTCCAAATGCATTCTTAAAGAAGCGGTGTGGAAACAATATAAATACAAAACTACCCTTAAGCTTCAAAAAGATACGGTTTGGAAACAATATAAATACAAAACTACCCTTAAGCTTTCAAAAGATAAGGTGGGAAATGTTTCTCTATCACTTTTAGATGGAAGCCTTCCGATTTTTCCTGGAGGGATAAGTCGCATGTTGACAATATTCATAATTTGGCCACAAAACATCTTGGAAGCAATCAGATATGTGTATTAGGTGATTTCAACTTAAGTAAAGTTACGTGGTCCCTTGTGAGTGCTGATAATGGTCTTATTCCATCTAATGTTACTAGTGACTTAGAGGTTTATGTCGTGGATAACTTTTTCGACACAGGCTTAATGCAAATAAATAATTGTTATAATAAATTAAATAAAATTCTGGATTTAGTGTATATTAGTAGTAATATTAATTTTAACGTAACTGAATCGATGTTTCCATTATCTTTTTCTGGTATGCACCATACTCCATTATCTATTGAGTTAGGTTTTTATGAATTTTTATCGCAAAAATCAATTAAATTTAAATATAATTTTAATCATTGTAATTGGGAACTCATTAATAGCATCATTTGTGATATTGATTCGACCCGAATTCTTTCTGCTTTAAATATTGATACTGCTTTCAATTTCTTTAAATCGTCAATTTTGTCAATTTGCTGTGAATTGATTCCTTGTACTTTGAATAAATCGTTTAAACTTCCCTGTAGCTCGTTCCTGTAACAAAATCGGCAAGTTACCGATTTGTGTGACGTCACTCGTTATCGATCCGTAGTTACCGATTTCGTGACAACTAATGTTTGTGTACGTTGAAATCGGTAAAAATTCGGTCCGTGATGAAAAAGAACGCAAATCGAGAAGAAAAGTTGCGAAATTGAGTCAAATGGCAAGCAGCTGTCTACTTGCATTTATTTTATTTTATGTGCGCTAAAATTTTATAATAAAATTAAATTAAAATTAAATTAAATTAAAAAATGATTATTTGATTATTTATATGTGTTATAATGTTTGCAGAAATAATTAACTATTATGAATGTAAATAATTTGACAATAAGTGATGTGTAATAAAACCTTAGAAAATATTTGCAACCGGGTAATTTTGCATTGCTCTAAAATATACTTTGTTTCTTAAATTTCATTCTTTTATGTAAATATGCATTCTTTTTAAATCCCATTACATTGAAAATTAAAACGTTTTAAAACCAAAACACTATTATAATCAGTGTATTACAATAAAAAAATTTAACCTAAGCGAAAGTACCCGTTTTAGAATATTAATTGCGAGTACTTGTTATTTCATATAAACACAACATTACTGTCATTTATACAGATCGGTAGAATTCTCACTTGCCGCAGAGTGAGTGAGAAAAACATGAAGTTTTATCGATTCACTTTTCTTACACAAACACTTTTTTGAAAGAGTCTATTGAAGTGAAATCGCAACATGTGACAACTTATCGATTTGGAACAAACGAATCGAACAGAAATCGATTCAGATTATTACACAAACAGTGTAGGTGAGAATTACGTCAGAGTGACGTCAAATCAGTAACATGGATCGGCAACTGCGATCGTTACAAGTTACTAGAACGAGCTACTGGTGTACTGCGGGTCTAAAAAAGCTAAAAAATCTTAGAAATAAATTTTACAAGAAGTATGTTGCTACTGGTAGCACTGATTTTTTCATTAAGTATCGCCATTATATGAGAGAGTTTAACTTTCTTGACAATTATCTTTTTAAACAGTAAACATTCTTTTTAAACATTCTGAGAGTTGAGTGGAATATTAAATCGGACCCGAAGGCATTTTGGAGCTATGTTAACTCCAAAAGAAAGACGTCGCATATTCCGAACGCTATGTTCTACAAGAATCAACATTCAAGTTCTGCCCTGGACACAGCGAACCTTTTTGCTGCATATTTTCAAAATAATTTTGAGCCAAAAACTGATTATGCTGGCGAATATGATAATGAAAACTTTCATTCCATTGATTTGGGTTCGTTATCTGTTTCTGAATGTGATGTGGTGAGTGGAATTCGTAATCTAAAAAACTCTGCAAAATCTGACGTGGACGGTTTTTCTGTTTGTCTTTTCAAAAATTGTTGTTCTTCCCTTGTTAAGCCACTTCAAATAATTTTTAATAAATCCTTTAATACAGGAATATTTTTATTAGATTGGAAGGTGTCATCTATTTCACCTATTTTCAAGTCAGGAAATAAAAACAATATTGCCAATTACAGACCGATTTCGAAACTTACAACAGTTTCTAAACTTTTCGAACATATAGTCAAACAAAAAATATATTTTACAGTCAAATGTCTTATTTCACCATTTCAACACGGCTTTGTTCTATGTCGCTCGACAGTGACAAACCTTGCTTATTTTTCGGAATATTGTATATCCGCTTTTCATTCTGGGTGTCAAGTTGATTCAGCTTAGATGGATTTTTCCAAAGCTTTTGACAAAGTTTCCCATTCATTATTAATCAATAAGTTGGCCAAGCTTGGTTTTCACTCTAAAATCCTAATGTGGTTGACGTCATATCTAAACAACAGAAAAAGTTGCGTTGTTATTGAAAATTATAGTTCTTTGGCATTCATAGCGTCATCTGGTGTACCTCAGGGTAGCATTTTGGGTCCACTGTTATTTATATTATTCATTAATGATATCAGTTCTGTTGTTATGCATTCTAAATGCTTACTATTTGCGGATGATCTAAAGATTTATATCAAAATCATGGATTCATCTGATTCCTACTTACTGCAGTCTGATATTGACGCTGTTTCTAACTGGTGCATAATAAATTGAATCTGTCTCAATATTGAGAAATGCGTGTTTGCCACTTTCTCAAAGTCAAGTCGACCTCATCCTACTTCTTATGTATTAGCTAACTCTCCATTGACATGCGTTAAGGATGTTAAGAATCTTGGCATAATTTTTGATGCTAAATTTTCTTTTGTTTCCCACTTAAATTATATAATTCCAAAAGCATATGCGTTGTTAGCTTTCATGCGGCGAAATAGTTCAGATTTTTTAGATGCTTATACTCTGAAATCTATCTTCATTTCTATAGTTATGGTATACATATGGAGCCCTTTTTATGATATCCATATCTTACGGCTTGAACGTGTCCAAAAGTCTTTCATTCGTTTTGCACTCAGAACTTTACACTTCGAGGATCCTATTCCCTCATATAAGGCGCGGTGTTTACTTATTCATTTAAAGCCTCTTCAAAGTCGACGAACAATTTCATCACTATTATTTATTTGTGATCTGGTATCGGGTAACATTGATTGACCTGCATTGTTGGAATTAATTCATTTCAATGTTCCATCTAGATCGTTGCGAAGATCAGATATTTTTTATTTAGAAACTTGTAGAACAAATTATGCTATAAATTCTCCTGTACATAGAGCGTTATAAAATTTTAATGCCTTATAGTTCTAGCATTCAGGGTTTATTTACACATGCACCAAAAGGCATCATTCTTTATTAAAGTATTTAAACAAGTATTCAATTTTATTTGACGTTTTATTAAGAAAAGTTTTAATATTTTGAAGGGTTTTAATTCTAATAGAAACAGTAATAAAACGTATTTACTCTCAACAATTGAATTACAAATAAGTCAAGATTTTTTTGACTATGCACACTGTTTTTGTACTTTCATGTTTGTTGTTATGCCCCTGTTTTTATGTTTATGACAAACGTTTTGCTTTTTATTTGTTTGAATTTCAGTATTTTATGTTGTATTTTTTTAAATAGCTCGCTCTCTTTTATGTTCGTTTCAAGTGCTGGAGAACGACGACTGATGCTCGTTAAAATGCATCACGTGCTCAATTGACCGGTTTTTGATCTATTACCATGAAAACGATTTAACATCCTTGAAACAAGTAAAACATTTTTTTTGTTTTGTTTGTTTTTATGACAAGCAACAGTTTTTTATTGAATTTAATGTTGCAATTTTATCTTCAAAGCAGGTAGCTTTTATTTGCAGTTATTTAAAGGTATTTTTTTAAAAGGTAATAAGAAGCTTCAAGGAATAGAGTTAAAATTACCTAATTGTTTATGGGGTAGCGTTATGGTCTATTCCAGCCGTTAAGGGTTAAATTAGTTTTGCATTTTATGCTTTTTCTCATGATTTTGTTGAAATTATTTTGAAAACTTTTATAGAGTATCAGATTTCAAAATAATAAATTACTTAATTTTATTTTAAAATCCACTCAAATCGATTGAAATTTAAGTAATTAAAACTGTGCTCAACTTTCTCGCTGCATGCTTCTTGTGAGAAGCCAGTGGTTCTCTATGTTTGCCATAATTAATACCAAAATATTTCTTACAAGCGACTCTAGATTAATTTTCTTTCCATTCCACATCAACCCCATCAATCTTTCCCTCATCTATTTTATGACTTTCAACCCGCTCAACAGCAGCCGCCATCATCCTAGCTGCCTTGGTTTAGCTTGGTGTTAATAAGAAGGTCTCATTAAAACTTGGTTTCCTCATAATTATTATCCTGTTTTTCTTACTCGTTGGTTCTTTGTTTATGTTTTTGTTTTTATTTATTTTATTGCTGCTGGTTAGTACGTAGTTTTTGTTATAGTTTTGTTATTGTTTCAGCATTTAACGTAAATAACATCATGTAGTTTATATAAATTTATATCCTTCTCTAAGGTTGTTCTTTAAGTAGTGCAAACACACACAGAGCGGAAGTGCGGTATATCTTGGTTACGTGGTGCTGGTTTTGCTTTTAGCAAAACGTAGACTTTATAGCGTCAAGAAAGGAGTTTACTCATATATCTGAATAAAGAATTATACAAATCTTGTAATATTTTAATAAATATCTAATTCATTTAATTTGATATATTAAATTAAAGTTTCAATTCAATTAAATTCTTGTATTTATAATTTTTTCAATTTTCTTTTATTTTCAGGTATGTTTTCATATAAAAACTGAACATTATTCTGCGATCATTTAAGACACTCCCTCAAGGTAAAAACAATCATTGATTAAGAGATTGATTTAAAATGGAATTTTATTAGCTTATTTACGCAATTTTTTATATTAAGATGTTTGCACATTAAATTTTTCCATATAATTTTCGATTAATTTTAAAGAACTTCAAAAATGTTCTAGCAAAAAAAAATCGTAAAAATAACGTTGTTCCAAAAGTAGTTGTTCAAGAATTTTCCGTTTAAATTTGTGTCTAGTTCAAGATGCTTTCTCTTTCAAACTTCAACAACAGAACTTTAACTTAGAAACATGTGCGAATGTTAGTGAGTGTTAATGCTTGTATGTGTGCTTGGATCCGAAAGTGGTCCATTTGTTGCTCACCTTCTGAAACTCATTTAGCAGCAGCTAGATATTTTTGTTTTTTTTTTTCTTTTGTGCCAATTACATTTTTTATATTCTGTCAGTGTTGCTGGTGGATACAAATATACGAGTTCATTCTTGTAGATATATTTGCCGAGCTGGGATCAAGCCATATCCTGTGGGAAGACAACAATTGCAAATGATGCTATTTTCATTTTCACATTCTCACAGTCACTCGCACACACACCACACACACACATACACACCCAAATACTCGCAGGGATACTCACTCCCAGTGCTGCAGATATAGATACGGACAGATAGAAGACAAACGTTTTCCACTGTACAGTCTAATTTTCCATTTTGTTTATGTTCAGTTTATGATGATTAGTTTTTCCTGCAAATTTCCGGTTTTATATTTGTTGAAAATTGAATGAAATACTGAGCATTTTTCCAGCAACAGAGAATTTTAAGTAAGTAAGTAGTTTTAAGATAAATAAAAAAGAGAAACAAGCACAAGCTACGTAGAAAAATTCTATTCGAAATTGACAAGGACGAAATATGTATATTTTACAGAAATCCACATTGAAAAAATTTGAGAAAGCATGCATAAAAACTTTCAATGATTAAAGAATTATGTAAATGTTTAGGAAAGAAACCTTACTTAAATTAAGAGAAATAAATGAAAATAAGAAAACTATGCAATAGCTTACGGTAAAACTTGACGGTCTGCGAAGTAATAATACCTTGCAGCAAATCTTTAGAAATCTTTAAAACACTAAAAAAGGTAAATATACGCAAAGCTTATTGAAAGAAATTGAAACGGAAAGTGAAAGATAAAAAAATTAAGTTATAGCGCAACTGAAACTAAATTAAATACAAAACGCAAAATATGAAATAACATGACAAAACTACACAATTTGATAAGAAAATTAAAGTACATAAAGGAAAAAAAAAACAAGAACAACATCGCTCTTGAATTCGATTGAACAAACACGTCTTGACACATGCTTTAACTTTAACTAAACTAAAATATAAAAGATTTAGCGAAATTTTGGAAAGCTAGAAACGTCATTAATCTCTAGGAAATGACTTTTCCTGACATTGAATTTGGTTCAAATTCATAACTATTACTAGATACCATGAGTAAAGTGTGCTAGAAAAGTTTCATTTCACTATCTTTTTTCCCTCTAAATTACAGTTTTATTGCTAAAATATATTTTTTCATTTTCAATGTTTTTAATAAAAAAAATTACCAATTTTTATAGATATGAATAAAAGATAGACATTGTTTTTTATCTAAGACGTTCTTCATTTAATTTTCAAAAAAATATTAAATTTTTCGCAATATCATACATAATGCTTAACAAGTTCAATGCTCTTGGAAAGCCACAGGTGACTATATCTTTTGGTAAAATTCATGTTCTGATATCTTACTGTATTGTTATTATTAATGTATTTAATGGTTTTTCACACTTATCAAGTTGAATCTGTTTGAAAAATTCACGTTATTTCCTTGGTTTTACTATGTATGAAAGTAATTTGTAATTTTTAAAAAAAGCTTGTTTTGCATTTGCACTTTGGAACGGCAAAAATTAACTTCCTTTAGACCTGACTTGGACTTGACTTGAAATTGACTTGAACTTGACTTGAACTTGACTTGAACTTGACTTGAACTTGACTTGAACTTGACTTGAACTTGACTTGACTTTAACTTGACTTGAACTTGACTTTGATTTAGACTTAACTTGCACTTGACTTGGACTTGACTTGGACTTGACTTAGACTTGACTAGAACTTAAGACTTGACTTGGAATTAATTAGGACTTAAATTTGAATTGGACTAGACTAGAACTTAACTTGGATTTGACTGCTATTCATAAAGAATGCAATTTGCAAAGAATTTCAGAATTTTCAATTATTTTTTTTTTATTCATTTTTATTCGTCATTAATTTTTTTATTCAATATTCTCTCATAATTCATTATTAATTTTTTTATTCAATATTCATTTTTTATTCATTATTCTCTTATTTATTATTCGTTTTTTATTCATCATAAATTTTTTATTGATTACTAATTTTTAATAATTTTAATTTTTAATAATAATTTTTTAATAATTTTTAATAATAATAATAATTTTTAATTTTTTAATTGATAATTAATTTTTATTGTTATTAAACAAAGGCAATTAATTATATAAAGTTTCAAATTACAAAAAAAAATTTATTTTCCATATATTTATTACCAGAACCGAAAAGTCACGTGCTCAAGTGAGTGAGTGAAATAAATCAAAGCAAATTCAGAAAATATTTCAACCCAGAAAACATGATGCCTTGTCTTGACATAACCGTGTTAACGTATGCCATTGCACTTAGGTCAGCCAGACCGTTATAGAACATAATCTAATAAAATAATATGTTACAGCATATAATATAATCAAATAATATATACTATAATAAACATGAGTGAAACGCACTCGCCTGAAAGTAATTCATTTTATGAGTTAACTCAACTGACAGGCTCAACAACCACGAGTAAAAGGGAAAAATCAAGAAAGTGAAGTGAAAAAAAATTATAGACATAAAAAGCATATTCTATGGTAGAAAAAGTCACGCGTTCAAGATTAACCGAAAGCAGTTAAAGTGTAACAGTGAGTAAAGAAGTGTTTTCCCAGAAGCTTCACGCATTGAAAGGATGCTTTTAAGAATTGTGACATGAGTAAACTATAGGCATTAATTTAAAGGCTTGAAAAAAGTTTGTCAAAGAGCAATCTTAATGAAATTTCAACACCTTTTGTTGTAAGAATTTAAAGCTTAAAGCTTACACTCAGACAAAAGTTTTAACCAAGCATATAAAAACCAACTCACGCAATACTAATCTTCAATTTATTCTAACAGCGTGGTCTTAAAACATTCACATTTTTTAATGTCTTCTTATTTAAATAAGCTCCACAAAAATATTAGGGTTCAATAGATTTGTATAGAAAGTTTTCTTGATTATACCCAAACTTGTGGGATCTTTCTTGGCTTATTTTGTTGTTTCTTATTAATGTTTTGTTTTTTTTTTTTTCGTGGTGTCAGAGCATGTTGCTTTGTTGAGCAATTAAAATTAGAAGCCAGATGCTTGGGTACAATATTAATCCTTGTTGTTTTGTTATATATTTTTTTTTTGTTTCGGATGAGGAAATACTCTTTTTAAGATTCCCGCAATGTGCCACAAAACACTTTTTGTGCAACACCCAATAAAAATAAAAATTAAAACAAAACCAAGCAAGCATTTGATGTTAATTCAAATGAGTGACACTTTTTTTGGGTTCGGTTTCCTTCTTGTTAGTCAAAGTCCTTAAAGCCATCCTTGTTGTTGGTAACGTAGGTACTTTCCACATGACAAACTTTATTATAATTGCTTGGTTTCTTAAAACGCAGGCCGAAGAGTTAAATTAAGGTCGAAATTTAGTGCTTAAAAAATAAATAACAAAAAAAATTTAGCAAGGAATTGAAATGCTTGAGCTGAAATGGTTTAACAAAACAACAAAAACCAATGGTTTAACAATGGTAATTTTAGGCTGTTTTTTTTTTTTATATAAATCAAATGCTTATTTGGACAAATCAAATGTCTAGCAAGGATTTTATTGTGACACAGCTAATGGGCCGGGGAGTAGATTTGTTGTCACAACAAATTAGGTGATACAAATATATTAAGTGAAAGTTAAGGGATAATTGGTTTTGTTTCTTGACTAAAACCAAACACTTGCAAAAAGAAAATTTTTCAATATTTTCGACATCAGTTTAAACTGTATCTTAAGGGAAAATGATGGTAGTGCCATGAAATTGGGAAAACCCATTTCACTTAGAGACTGCAGTGTTCGATATGAATTTGAGATATATTTACCGAGAGGAAAATGCATTTTTAGAGAGTATAATGAATTTCAGGTCTAAAAAATTCTCTAAAGCTCATGAAAATATGCGAAATTGCGAAAAATAAGATTTTAAAATATATCATGTAATTATAAATACTCTTTAGAAAATTTTTTGAAGGGAAGAGCAGTTTCATTCTTGAAACTTTATTAGACATCATATACGACAATTACCAGGCCTTACGCCCGATTTGAGCAAAATCGAACGACAGGAACATACAAAGACAATGGATCGTATACGTAAAGTTTAGTAAATTAACTGATTTTTTTTTGTTTACAACAAACTAAAGACATTTTTTAGTTCTTTTTTAAAAAAATCTATCTAATATAAAGGATTTCATAAACCTTAACATGCATTCTCTTACGTTTTAATCAGTCACTAACTGATTGATGAGCTTTCGCCGTCAGTTTAACTGAATTTAATTAAAATAAAGCAACTGCATCCCACTGCGTTGCACAAAATACACTGTTGCTTGCAGTTCTGTTAGGGTGCAGCATTGTCATAATCATTTTCATCATCAACAATAACAACAACAGCCATCAAACAGCCTGCAGCTCAGTGCTTATCCTAGTTTTATACCATCTCCAAGCCACCTACACACACACGACGCACCCTGTCAAACTTAACTGACTATCAGTGTGTGTGTGTGTGCTCAGTTAAACTCAGCGTAGCTCAGCTCAACTGGATTTTTATTTAATTTTGCTGCCGGCTAGATATGCTTTAAACTGACTTTATAATTTCCAGTTCAGTCTAAAGAAAATTAATTGCAATATCTTGTGCGTACGGCTGGCTGTGCGTAGTCCTTCATTTAGCTTCTAACGCCCTCTTGCACATTTCCTTTCATAGTCTTCTTTGACATTTTTATAATTTAAATACATACAAATAACTCTTTACAACATTAACATGCCAAATTAAGCCAAATTTCATATAATTAATGCAACAGCATGTGCATTAATGTAGATATGTTCATCTCTTAACGCAACTAAGTGGATTCCACTAGAAAATCAAATCAGCTAGAACACTTGAACTTTGAACATTATCTTATAGAAAAAAAAACAACTTTTATTTAATGTGCTGGAAAAGTGCGTATATTTGTCTAAAATCAATATTTTATGAAGTAAACATCGAGAATCAAATTAAAGTTTCTCGTAAAGGTATTATTTTCGCTGGAGTATTGCAAAATAAATTATTTTTTTCAGCAAATTTTTTCATAAATACTTGTTGGTAGTGGGAAATATTTGTATGTGCGTTTAATGTTGCCATATTTGTTAAAAAAAAATATTTTTAGATCAAAAGCATTTACATCAAATTTTAATCAAGACAATTTTTATATTATATTCCTTACATTATATAGCTTTGTTAGCTATTTAGGGTTATTAGATTGAGTTTTTCCTGATGACCTTAAAAAAGCTATGGTTATCCATATTTTTAAAAAAGGCAATAAAACTGTTCTAAACGACTATAGACCGATCTCGTTGCTGCCCGTATTTTCAAAGATTTTTGAAAAGGCTGTTGAAACCAGAATGCTTAAATTTCTATCGAAATCGAACTTTTTCAGCAATTGTCAGTATGGTTTCAGAGAAGGTTTATCTATTGAGGACGCTCTTCTTAAATTCTGCTCTAATGCTTATAATGGTTTAAACATTAAGAAAGTCTCTGCGGTGCTTTTTGTTGATATAACAAAGGCATTCGATACTGTTGATCACGAAATATTACTTGTCAAATTGTATAATTGTGGCTTCAGAGGTTCTATTCACTCGTGATTTCGATCATATTTAACAAACAGAATGCAAAGAGTAACTATCTTAGTAACTATCTTAATGTAAATATTGGCGTTCCACGGGGCTCTGTTCTGGGAACTATATTACTTCTTATATTCATAAATTCAATATTTTGTGTGCCATTTACAAGTAAAGTGATAGCATTTGCAGATGATATGGCATGTACTTTTTTTAGCGATTTTGCCTTAACCCTCCGATGAGTGACAGTTCTGAACTTCACGGCCGTGTGAAAAGGTCCCTACGGACCTTTTTTGTAAATCATGTTTTTTTCATATAAAATTTTTTTTTTTATTTTTTCTTTTGTTTACTAAAACTAAATTCTACATACAAAAATAATTTTTTCAATTTTTTTAATTTTTTTTTTTGCTTGAATTTTCTTAAGACTATTATAAAAAAGTTTAAAAATTATTGTTGTTGAGCGTGTACTTCTTGTCCCCCGCCCTGTGCGCAAGTGTTGCTGCGATGTAAAAGTGTGCTATGTTCTCCGCAAACAGCGTTGCCGCAGCCGAAGCAGTATGCCCGCGTTTTCCGCTGCCGCCCGTACTCAGAACGGCAAAGGCGACATGACGGTCTACTTGACCTAGCCGCAAACGACGGTGCATTGCCTTCCATCGGTCTTGATAATACCTGAAATGAAAAGAAAAATAAAAAACAAATAACTATATATTCTATTCTTGAATTTGAAGATGTTTTTCTTACCCTGACATCGAATGCTTCCATCGCATTGCGTATCCTTGGATATGAGGTTATATGGTTGTTCAGGGCACGTTCTTCGATATTTGGTGTGGCCAATTGTTTCGTTAGCAGTAACAAGAACGACCGCCGTCTGTCACTCCTTTTTATAGGCTTCATTTCGTTGTAAATCGTAAAAGCAGCCAATGCAGCGACGTCCAGCATACACTCACAGAACTGGCGATGCTATCAAAACTTCGCTTATTCTAGCCGTAATATTACGGTTCTCAAAAAATTTAATATGCGAGGCTCTGACAAATTCCACAAGGGCTTTTGTATTCCTGTTTAAGAGATGCTCTGCCGGTTTTGACAACCTCACAGAAAGTTGTAAGAATTTTTAATGGTGAGAGGAATTCGGTTTTGATAGCCGAATTGTGGAGAGGTCATAACAGCGCCTTTTGCGATGGTGAGAGGAATTCGGTTTTGGCAGCCGAATTGTGGAGGGGTCATAACAGCGCCTTTTACGATGGTGAGAGGAATTCGGTTTTGACAGCCGAGTTGTGGAGGGGTTATAACAGCGCCTTTTGCGATGGTGAGAGGAATTCAGTTTTGACAGCCGAATTGTGGAGGGGTCATAACAGCGCCTCTTGCAATGGTGAGAGGAATTCGGTTTTGATAGCCATAAATCCTTATGTTGAGGTTGTCAGAACTTTTTCCATTTAAGCTACTTACCTCTGCGCTTTTAAGGTTATCACCAATTTCTTAATGCCGTTTGCAAAATAAAAGCGTTATTTTTAAATATTTTTTTAATTTTTATTTCAAATCATTTGAAAAATATTACTTTTTTGATCATAGAACTTTACAAACTATTTTTTTAAAATTTTTTTTTATGAAACTTTAAAAATCGCATATTATAAACGACAAACCATTAGCATGCATCTGAAACATTCTTACAAATAGTCCTAGACAAAGGAATTGTAAAATAGTCCATGCCTTTTTCAAAACAATAGGCATAATATTTATTATCAAAGTAAAGCGATTATCAAAGTAAATACCGATTAACTTTAAAAGCAATTTTTTTAATATTTGCCAACAAGCACGCTGCAAAGCTAAAACTAAAATGGAGAAATTTGTCTTTTGTGGTTTTAGTATCTTCAGTAAAAGCGTGAAAACCGTATTGAGGCTACAATAGCCGTATTAGAGTTTCTCTACACGCAATATTTAAAAGTTGGTTGCAGTAGCCACAATACTAAATGTATCACAACTGTAACCACAGCTCTTGTTTTCAAAAGACGCTCAACATAATTTTTGTTTTTTTTTATTATTGCAGATTCAATTAGGGCTATGAGAGCTTACATAAAGTGCTTGCAATAAACTTTCAGCTAAGGTGACTTCATTTCATATATTATAACTCTAGTATGGCTACTACAGCCTCATCTTTTTCATGGCAGCCGTGTACAAAATTCAATATTTCCCTGAGTGTGTTATAAAACATGGCCAACGGCCATCGTTGTGTTGCTCTTTTGCAGCTGTAAGTGCCTAGCATTTGATCCATGGTATCAACGCCGCATTTGTTGGCGTTGTAATCTAATGTGGCATAGGGCTTCCGCTTCTCGGTTTGCTCGTCAACGAGGCAGGTGTAGTGCATTGTGGAGAGCACGTTCACCACTTTATTTTTTTTTTCGGCACGTATGAGCATGACGCTATATCCCCTTCGTTGAACCCAAGTAATGTACTATTGATGGTGCGCTTCGGGCTCTTCTTGAACTCCTGTGGAATGAATGTTTTGTTGTAGCGCACTGTACCAACATATGCGGTCTTCCTCCTCAACAAAATACGCGCCAATTCAAGAGTGGTAAAGAAATTATCCGCGTATATGGTACGGCCAGCATCTAAATATTTTTCCACAAGATCCAGCACTACGTTCTGCCCTTGGTTTATCTCCCGTTGTTGGTTTGGCAGTTTTCCAGAATATATCATTCCCTTCACAGGATAATAACTCTGTGAGTCGCATAACCACCATACTTTCAAACCATACTTAGCTGGCTTTGACGGAATATATTGTGTGAAGCGGGTGCGGCCTCTGTAAGGGAACAACTGCTCATCAACTGTTAGTGCTTCATGAAAAGTATAAGCTGCTGCCAAGTTATGTTGCAACATTTGCCAAATATCGTCAATAGCCGCAGTTTTGCTGTTGATGAGTCGCTGTTGTCGAGTATTTCCATTGTCGAAGCGAATAAATTGCTTTATACGAATAAAGCGATCGTACGACAACGCAGCTTTGTATATTGGGCAACGCGTCGCGCCCATAATTCCATAGCTGGTTCATGGTTTGATCTTGTGAGTCCAGCATACAAAAAAATAGCTACATAGGCGTCAAACTCCTTCACTGTCTATGGCTTCCACTCCTTTTTCTTCGTGGGATTCGCCAAATTCCATGCAGCTGTAACCTCCCTGCCATTACGATTTGTTTCACGTAGCACTAAGTGTATTATTTCCTCTGTCATGATTGAACGCATTATTGTATAGGGGTCGAGTATATTTCCTGTTGGTCCTGGTTTCTTTCTTGTGAAGTCGACCACGTTATGATTACGAGTGCGTGATGTTGGTGGTGCTTTTTTACTCCATTGGGTGCCATCTTTACCAATATAGTAACTTTCATTCGTTTCCTGTCCATCATTTTCTTTCTCTTCATCATCGTCGTCATCAGTATCTTCATTTAGCTCGACGTATCCTTCAGTCTTGGCATCTGACTCTTCAGCAGGTTGGTATGTGCGATCTTCATCATCCTCCACTTCATAATTATCAATTGCAGCAATATCAATTTCTTCATCCATGTCTTCGTCCATAAAATCAGCAAATCTACTATCAGCTGCACGCCTTTCATCCGCAGTCATTTGCTGGTAACGTGTACTACGGCGTACAACAATTTCAGCAACGTCGAAATTACTTGCATCTGCCATATTTATATTTTTGTTTCTATCACACACGATTTTACTCTTCGCTGTCTAAACTTTGACTGATTTTGTTTACGAAACACCAACTTCTTTTATACTATTTCGTACGTCTACCTAAACTCAAAGACATTAGAGCCCAAACAGAACCAAGGCGGATATCGGATGGCGGGCCTCTCTCTGCGAAATCCGCTGAGAACACGTCCAGAATATGAGCGGTTGTCGGTTGTCAAATCACGGTTGCATTTTATATTAGGAATGATACAAATTATTTTATATTATGCTTTTAATTCACATGAATGCAACACAGGCACAAAAACAGAATGTCAGATCATAGTAAAAACTAAGAAAATAACACTGAACGTACCCAATCTTTAGCAAAAATATGGCAACATTTAAGTCACTCAGAGAGAGATCCTACACCCGTCAGAGAGAAATTAGAATAGATTCTATTCTGGCGTTTTCCCGTCATGCATTTCTACGGCGATTTCATTTTTGACGGCTGCATATATTTTCATGTAACTGTCTGATCAGAATCATGTCGTTGTCCTGTCGGTGAGAGAGAATCGCTAAGAGTTGGCCCAGAATTGTAGCGTTGGCTTTGTCGTTTTGCTTTTATTCAATCTGCCATTGTTGATTTTTTTGAACTTGCTTCAGTGTTCTCATCGTACTCCGATTGAACTAATAATTACTCCACTTCCATTTATTACACTACTTTTTGCAATACTCTTCATATAAATTTACTGCATTTTCAACTGAAGGCTACTCCTATCATTATAAGAGCAAGTAGGAACACTGTTTACTCGCTACATTGGTTGACAGATTCTTCAAGTTTTGTTAAAATATGGCAACATTTTTAGAGAGAACCTGAGAGAGCTATCAAATAAACAACAAAGTCAAAATAGAAATAGAAACATTTCTATCTTGGCGTTTTCGTTGTCGTATTCTGCCGCAATTTTCTCCCATAAGGTTTGCATTGTCTCTGCCAGCGCTCTGCCTGCCGACACGACAACGACATGATTCTGGTCAGACAGTAATTTGTAGCACGGCGAATCCGACAACCGACATCCGCCTTGGTTCTGTTCGGGCTCTTAGGGATGATGATAAAAACAAAAAAAATCTAAGAAAAAATTCTAAGAACAAAAATACTAAGAACAAAAAATACTAAGAACAAAATACTAAGAACAAAAAATTCTAAGAACTGGTTTATTGCTAGTAGTATAAAATTAGAATATTGTGCCTTTCCTTGAAAGCAATAAAGTTCATGTCTTCGAATTTTTCTTAGAATTTTTTGTTTTTATCATCATCCCTAATGTCTTTGAGTTTAGGTTTTTGTATTCAGAACAAGTAAATTATGTGTTGAAACAATAAAAAAATTATAATGATGCGTACTATTCTCACTAAAACCTCAGTAACTCCTAAAGTAATGATCCGATCGGCTTGATTTTTTTTCCAAAAGATGCGCAACAAAATACAGAGTAACTTTGGGGGGTTGTAGTGGCCGAAGTAGGAGTAATTTCAGTTTGAAAAGGCAAAAACGTCCCTAGGGACCTTCTAACTCATCGGAGGGTTAAACTTAACTTCTGAAATTAATCATGACCTTGGCCTCCTGCGCCATTGGTTTTCATCGCACAAATTGGTTCTGCTGGAAACGATATCTATTTACCAAATTTTGTCTTCCACTGTGCAGGCTGCAAAAAATTTACATTTAGCAGTGATATATTCAGTTCTTCATCACACCTAAATACATATGGTCGTGGCTATGGGAAATGAAACCAAGCAAAATAAAATTTTTTCCTGAAGTAAGTGTTCACATGGTTATCAAATGGAAGAAAAGAATATGACGTGTTGGAAAAAACGAATGTCAAACAAAAGTAAACGCCGATAGCTTGACAATTGATAATTTTTTAACTTTCGTTCCAACAGTCCAAAATGGCAAAAACTTTTCCGTGATCAAATATTATTGATTAATTGAAATGTTATTGTATTTTTTAAATTCAATTCGGAAAAATGCAATGTCGTTTACTGCATAAGCATAGTAATTAATATAAAATAGCTTTAGCGCAGTTAGTTGATCTGTTTGAAAAATCCTTATTTAGGCGTCACGTTATAGTATCAAAAACTATAAAAGTTTTTTTCAAGTTTCAAGTTTCTCAAGAATCTTATCAACTATATTTTTGCATAATTTTTTTGAGTGCTTTTGGTCTATTTCTATGCTACGTTAATCAAACATGCGTCACGTTATAAGACATTCTACCGCACTTTTTCTAATTTCGTTTTCTCTTACATAGAAACAAAAGGCTTTTGCCTTAGTCAATAAAAAGTCAATAAAAATTACTTTTTTAAATTGAAAACGACTGATATACAGTCAGCAAAAAAAAAAAAGTTGTACACTAACCGAAATCAAATAAATTGAGATAAACTGTAAAAAGTATGGAGTAAATATATACTTATTATATATCAAAGTAAAGCTTGAAACGCATACTGTAACATTAAATAAAAATTATCTTCCAATTGTCTCTATTCCAAGAGAGAAAATAACAAAAACAAAAATATGCCAATTTCACTCAGCAAAAAAAAAACTTGTACACTTGTCTCTTTCGTTATGAAAAGAGTCCCGTTATAAAATATAAAAGCGAATATTGATAACTTTGTATGTAAAGTTATTGGAGTTTTGTTTTTCAAACTGATCGCAGCATTCTATATTCGTTAAGTGTTAAAAGATGGCTAGAAAACAGATTTCAAAAGATTTAAAAGAACTTATCATAAAACTACGGAATGAAAAAAACCCAATGCGAGATATTGGGAAAATAGTTAAAAAACCCCACACTACGGTTCAGTATGTAATAAAAACATTTGAAAAAATAAGACTTTTGAAAGACCCTGTGGAAGTGGACACCCTAAGAAGATTAATACTCCCCAAATTAAACGGAAAATAGTCAAATTTGTTAAAAAAGATTCAAAAGTTTCCGCCGTTCAGATCGCAAAAGAGCTTAAAAGTAGCAATATTGTTGATGTCACTCCACAAACCATAAGAAATTTCCTGCATTCGGAAGGACTACATGCACACGCACCTAGAAAAAAACCACTTCTCTCTAAAGCAAATGTTAAAAAGCGCTTGGACTATGCTAATCAGTTTTTTGACTGGGATAAAGTTATGTTTACCGATGAGTCCAAATTTAATTTATTTACCTCTGACGGACGATGTTACGTATGGAGAAATAAAGGAGAAGCTTTAAATCAGCGTAATATTACGCATACGGTTAAACACGGAGGTGGTAATGTGATGGTCTGGGGTGCAATGGGTGCAAATGGCGTTGGAAATCTCGTATTTGTTGAAGGAAACATGAACAAAACAGACTATTTAAATATTTTAAAGAATAATTTGGCACAATCCGCCCAAAAAATGGGGTTGGAGAATGGATTTGTGTTTGTCCAAGACAATGACCCAAAGCACTCGGCCCATATTGTTAAAGAATGGTTGCTTTACAACACTAAAAAAGTGCTTCCCCACCCTCCACAGAGCCCGGACTTAAATCCAATTGAGCATCTCTGGGCATTTATGAAAACAAAATTAAAGGACTATCATATTTCTAGCAAAGAAACCCTTAAAAAAGGCCTTGATGGAATTATTGATTCAATTCCTGAAGAAGTGGCGAAAACTCTGGTCCACTCGATGCCAAATAGGCTCCTAGCTGTAAAAAACGCCAAAGGCCACCATACAAAATATTAATAAATCATAAAATTTCGTATTTACTTGAATATTTTTAAGTTTTTTCTTAGTGTACAAGTTTTTTTTTTTTGCTTAGTGAAATTTTAATATTTTTGCTTTTGTTATGTTTTTCGAGAAGTATAAATAATACGGAAATAATTTTTAATACATGTTATAGAATGGATCTCAAGCTTTTATATGATATATAATAAATGTACATTCACTTCATACTTTTCACATTGTTTTTCAATTTGTCTGAATTCAGTTAGTGTACAACTTTTTTTTTTGCTGACTGTATACGAAAATGTAAAAAAAAAGCAAGCAGCTGCTCAGAAGGAATATAGAATGCGAAAGAAACAAAAAGGAAGTAAATTGCCTCTCGAAGAACGTGAAAACATCATCAAAAGTCGTCGTGAAGCTGACCGCGCTCGAGCCAAAGCATACAGAGATCGTAATAAAATGAAAAAAAATGTCAAGGCGCAGCCGATAATAATTGCAAAACAACGAGCTTGAACGACATTGTTTCAAAGTCTTACAGTTGCCCTCAAACTGTTGGAAAAACTGTTAGAAAATTTTCCAAGGCACTCCCTAACACTCCTAAGCGAAAGCAGGCAGTTTTGTTACAAATGTTTTCGAAGCTGGATGATGCTGGAAAAAATGGATTAGTCAATATTTTAACATCACCTCCACAAACAAAGGTGTGTTCAAATAAATTAATTGTTGAAATCAAAGGCGCTGTCCGAGACTTTTTCGAAAGAGATGATATTTCAAGACTTTCACCTAAAGCGTGTGATGTTCGATTCCTTACTGATCCGGCAACTGGAAGTCAAGTAATTGTACCCAAGAGGCACATGGTCTTGTCATTGCGAGAAGCGTTTTCCGTTTTTGTCAAAGAGAGAAAAAATGCAAACAAAGGTATCTAAAACCATTTAAAAATTTTGCATTAATATAAAAATAGTAATTGTACCGAGTTATGTCTGATTTACGTTTTGTTTTTTATATTGAAACATGTTTAAACAAGTTTTCTAGCCTGGGTTTTCTCTAAAATTTACAAGTTAGGGAAGTTGCATCTGAAATGTGTGCAAGTTAAAAAAAAAAGATGAAAAAAAACACAAAGCTGAATATTTTGTTTTTATTTTTATTATTACAGGTTAACTGAAACTGTTGAAAAAAAAAACCTTAAAAAATAAAATTAAATTAAAAATTAGGTACCTCGTAAAAAATACCATTCTTCCAGTAATTGTTTTTTCGTCAAACAACGTGCACATACTGAATTTTATTCCAATTGGCTAAGAAATATACATAGCTTCCTTGCATAGTGCCGAGCACACCCGAAGGCAAAAGATGAAGGGGTGAATCGACTGAGCTCGTTTAGAATTCCTGCGTATTTCTTGTCAAAATTTGCATTTTGGTTTTTAAATCATCCAATTCGGTTAAGAATTACTCAAGTTATAATAGGAACAATTTAGGATACAGGGTACATGATACAGGGTTCCGAAATTTGTTTTGTTAGGCTTAATTATGTGCAAAAAAATAAAAGATAAATTACTTTTGCACGTATTTGTGAAATTTTAATACATAATTCGCATCGTCACGTTATAAGATTTTTTTGCGTCACGTTATAAGATCAGATTTTTAGATCATAATTTAATGAAAGCAATGCTTTCTTATAGTAATGAAAGCCCTATGTGTTAGCTGTAACCTTTATGTAAATTTTGTAGAAAGACGAAAAAAGTTAAAGTAACATGTTCGCAGATTTCTGGAAATATGTACAACAACCTCCAAACAAACTTCCAAATTTCGTCACGTTTTAAATCACGACTTTAAATTGGAATAAGATTCTAAGATTCTTAAAAAAAAATTTTTTTCTAGGAATGCAGTCTTGTGGGTGTATGTATTAGAAACGTTTTGGTGCATAAATCGTTTTTGTAGGATGCATGGTTTGGTAGTAGATTTAGTATAATTGATTTTGTGGCCTACTATAACTCCAAAAAGGTTCTATAACTCCAAAACTAGAAGAGATAGAGCAAAATGTATTCCGACACAGAAGTAATCTGCCTTAAGGACGATGCTATGGTGATCATTTAAATGCATAAATCGTCCTTTTCAAATATGTAGTTTGAATTTTATGGCGAAAAAGCGTAAGAAAATATTCACCAAAAACGACATATGAAAATAAAGTGTAATATTATTTGTACAATTTTTCCAAGGATGCAGTCTTATATCCTGCATAAATTAGAGGCTTAGAAAACATTTTGGTGCATAAATCGCTCTTTTATAATGTAAGGTTTGGGAGTTATGACGAAAAAACAAAAAAGTGGAAAATCACCAAAAATTACGTATTCTAAGATTCTTAAAAAAATTTTTTCTAGGAATGCAGTCTTGTATGTATTAGAAACGTTTTGGTACATAAATCGTTTTTTTAGGATGCATGCTTTGGTAGTAGATTTAGTATAATTGATTTTACGGCCTACTACAACTCCAAAAAGGTTCTATAACTCTAAAAATAGAAGAGATAGAGCAAAATGTATTCCAACACAGAAGTAATCTGCCTTAAGGACGATGCTATAGTGATCATTTTAATGCATAAATCGTCCTTTTCTAATATGTAGTTTGGATTTTATGGCGAAAAAGCGAAAAAAATATTCACCAAAAACGACATATGAAAATAAAGTGTAATATTATTTGTACAATTTTTCCAAGGATGCAGTCTTATAAGCAGAAGCGTAGCAAACATTTTGGTTCATAAGTCGTTCTTTTATAATGTACTCCTTAGGAGTTATGAAAAATCACCAAAAATTAACGTATAAAATTAAATTTCTTGAAAAAAAATTATTATATTATATAATATTTAATATTATATATATTTATACATAATCGAGAAAATATTACAAAATTATTAAAAAAAAATATAAATGTTTGAGTTAAGTTTTACGACTAATTCAAAAGTTGAAATATTTGCTACAAAAAGTCACAATAGCGCTCTTTATAAATATAACCTTAAACATTTTTGTAAAATAATCACTTAGACCCAATAGATGGCAACGCTTGTTTTCAATTACATACTTGCAAAAAAACTACACCAGCAGCACAAATTTAATAAAATATGCATGTATTAAATTATAGGAAAAAATTCGTGAATCTCTATCAAAGGGCCAAAAAACTGCAGTGAAATTTGTTGGTGCGCAAAAAAAAACCAATAACAGCAACAATGAAAACAACTCAGTTACGAATTCGTTTTTCACACTATATTGACTTTAGAGTGAATAAAAAAAAAAATTGGGTGAAGGGTGAGATTCAAGTATTGCTCACCATAGAATCTGGAATTTGTAGCATGCTTCATCAATGAATTTTTTTAGGGTTGAACTGATTGAATTTCTGTTGGTGAAATGTAACTTTATTTAAATAATTTTAAGACAATTACGATGAATTACGAGTGTGTTGTCATAGCAACATTGAGTATTTTTCAATGCAACACATATAAATTTTTTTTTTTTTTAATATTTTCTATTGTTTTGCAATAATTTTAGTTAAAAAAAATAAAAACTCGATAACTTATGATGTTTATGCAAAGCAAAAGTAATTTAATAAGATTGGATAACAGTTGACTTTATAATAAAAAATTTTACCAACCATTTGGAAATCGTCCTAAATAGTCACAAGCTAAGTTTTGAAAAGCCGAAGTTTATGTTAATAGAATAAAAATTTTTTGGAAATAAAACTCCGGTAAAAGCTATAAATAAATGTAAAAAATGCATAACCGCATGCTAGAATTTTCAAGCCTTGACACGTTTTGGAACCATAAAATTGTCAAAAAAGCGTTAAACCACATTGTTTATGACATTCTGTTGTGCATAAAATCAAACAACCGCGCATTAAAAAATGTATTTTAGTTCATATCTTCATCTCTACTTTCACCTACGATTTAAAAAACTTTATTTAATTAAAAATATCCTGCATAAATTATCATTTAACTAGCCAGTATGTAATTTATGATTTTAATGATAAAAAAAAACATTTACAATATGACTCAGACTGCTCATAACCCAGACTCATAAAACCCCTTAATTATACATTTAAAAATTTCTTGAAATCACCTAAAAAAGTAAAAACCCATCGCTCTTTAATTTATGCTCAAACTCATTAGGATGTGTCCAAATATCCTTAAGCAGGTGTTGTTGTTGTTTTCTTTCTGTTTTTGTCTTGGCATATTGTCAGCACAAGAAAAAGCTGTTTTAAATTTTACCATTTTTTTCGGTTCTTAACCAATTAAGTGCGTAAACAATAACGTCAAATGTTAACGTTTTGACGTTTATTAACTAAACAACAATGTCTACTTTTAATGAGCTCGTTACGTGACGATGCTCTTCACGTTTTGTTCAGGGTAGTAAACAGGTAGAAGTTAAAGCGTGGTCCATAACGTACTAGGATTAAGTTATTTATGACTTTATCTAGCGGTTGACATCTTCCACATCTTGGCTGGGTTGCTGCTGCTTTCGTTCTTTATTGTGGCAGCCTAGACTAGCTGCCAGTTGATCAGCTGTCATTCCGTCATTATTATATGTATTTTTTTTATTTTGTATGAAATTGCTTGAAAATAGGTAGAAGTTCATACTTTCCACTTCATGGCGTGTCTTCAGTCTTCTTTTTTTTTAATTATAATAATTGTGTGGGCGCATGAATGATTTCGAAGTGAACGTTATTGTGCTTAGTTGTTGCGACAATTGAATTAATTTTTGGAGTTTCAATTTCAACTGACAGCTGTCAAAATTGATAATAGAGCCTGTAATATAAATTCCATGATATATCTGATATGATCTGACTGTCAGAAATTTCCAATATTTAAGATGTCAACATTGTTGATTTACTTTTTATATCTTGTGCTTGTGCAAAAAAAAAAAATAAGTACCTATTAAAAAAAACATAAAATATAAATAAAATATGAGTATTCTATTCATTTAGACCTAAATTTATCAAGAGAAAGTGACTATTACACATACAACACTTGAAGTGGAAATAATGTTGTTTGATGAGAAATTATATTGATGCAGCAAATATACATATTTTGAAAGCGATTTGAGGTTATTGTATAATAAAAAATAATTAAAAAAAATTTATAAAAAAAGCAATGACATTCATTCGCTTGTATATAGAAAAACTATAATTACACTATGCACCAAGAAAACACCTTTTTTTGTGAGTAAGAAACTGACAAATTTTTTCAATTATTTCCGCTCGGTTAAAAATCTTGGACTAAATTTTTAACTTTTGTGGATTACATATAGGACAACAACAAAAAAGATTACTTTTTAATCCACGGAAAAGTTTAAAATTTTCTAATCCCAAAAAATAAAAAATGTACTCTGACCTTTTCATGATTTGAACACACGTCCTCAGATGTGCTGGTTCAACACCTTATCTACTCATCCAACTCAGTTGTTAACCAGGTTTCGCTTATTTTGCATCGTTAGGAATGCAAGTTATTTTTTTCAGAAACGTGGGTTCCAGACCTAGCTAAATTAAACTAAAGTAGGGTTTAAAAAATAGTACTTTTTCGATTAAAAATTCCTTGAAACCAAAGTTTGGATAAAAAAGAAGTCCAAAATTCTTAACCGTGTGATCACGAATCTAGCTTTGACTTTGGTGCTGGGTTCGAAAATAATGACAGCTTTTCAATGATATGCTTGAATCTCAGCTTTTTTTTGGGATAGTTTTATTTGTCGAACAATCGGAAAGTACTTTCGGACAAATTACAGTATCATTGCAGTTGACTCATACAAATGAAAACATATAATTTTGTATTTAGAGGGTATTTTTTCGGATATGGTGGATATAGGGAAATTTTGTTGTTGGCATGTTCTATATGTTTTTGATCGGATGATTTTTTGCCAACACATAATATTACATTTCTCAATGTTTCGCATAATATAGCGCTTTAAGTAGATTTTTCTTAGGATAATTGTTTGACCTTGAGTCGCGGTTTTCTGAATATCCTGACTTAAAGTAGAAATTTGGGCGTCAGATTCGTGAATAATGTCCGGATTTTAGCAAAGCTTTTGACGTTGTAAATTACAAACTATTGAACTTAAAATTACATCTTGTTGGATTTCCTATAACGTTGGTAAAGTGGATTGAATCTTACTTAAGCAATAGAACACAATCTGTTATTTTTAAGCTCAAGAAATCACATGAATTTCCTGTTACTTCAAGAGTACCTCAAAGAAGTCATCTTGGGCCCCTTCTGTTTCTACTTTTTATAAACGATTTGCCATCTATCATAATGCATTCTAGCATCTTAATGTTTGCTGACGACGTTAAACTCTTCCTTTCTTTTAAAAATGATAATGACGCTGTATTTTTGCAAGCCGACATAGATCATCTTCATAACTGGTGCAAAACGAACCGCATGAACCTCAACATGAAGAAATGCAAGCATATGTCTTTCTCGCGCAAACCACCAATTAAATGTACCTTCAAAATTTGTGGTTATCCATTGGAGTCCTTAGATAGCTTCAATGATCTTGGAGTCACAATGGATCCTAAACCACGCTTTAATATTCATGTAAATAAAATACTAAATAAAGAAATGTAAATAAAATACGCTTTAAAATTCATGTAAATAGAGCAAATAGTACTTTAGAATTTATTAAACGTTAGGCAAAAGAGTTTAATTATTCATTCATAACGAAAACCTTATTCACTTCCCTAGTGCGGCCTATCTTAGAATACGCTTCAGTTGTTTGGTGCCCACGATACGGTTGTTACATAGACGACATTGAATCAGTGCAGAAAGAATTTCTTTTGTTTTGCTTAAGCTATCTTTATTGTAATACTGATTTTCACTTACCACCTTATGAATATCGGTTACAACTCTTAAATCTGCTTTCTTTAAAAAATCGGAGAATTATGATAAATGCTTGTTGGATTATAAAACTTTTACACGGTTTATTTATGGTCCATATTTATTGAGTAAAATAAATTTTAATATTCCTCTTCGTCCTAGAAGATCTTTTGAGTTACTCCATATGAACTTTTGTAGAACTAATTATTTGCAAAATGCACCTCTTAGAAGCGCTTGCGGTGATTTTAATTTTGTATCTGATGTTATATCCTTAAGTGAATCCATGGACTCAATCAAACATAAAATTATAGATTACCTGCAGTACCGACGTTGATTATGTAAAGTTCTTTCAAACATACATCTGATGCATCTGGTGATTTTTAAACACATTAATATAACAGTCTAAATGGATAAATGGACCTAAGCGTAAAATGGAAAATTTTTGTGTATAAACAGCTAAATAATCTGAATGGACCTAAACCTGGGATCTTCAATTGCCTCTTATCTTCGTGATGATTGTGAATACATTTGTGACGGTACCGTGGTGTCTTGGTGTCTTTTTACCTCTTGAAACACTACGTTAGATCGATTTGTAATATATTAATATGAGTGGCCGATAAGACCTAGTTTGTCTTGGTGCCTGCGTTCGCAACTGGTTTTCTTTATTTTATGAAAATTGGTTTGGTGAAGTTGACCTAGTTTGTCGAGTAACCACCCTGTCAAGCCAGGATCTCACCGACTTCAGGAAGACAGAACGATATATATTATATATATACCTATTGGAGTGGTGTTTTATTGGGTATGAGACCTTGTTTGTCACACGACTCCGCCGTATACAAAAATTGTTGCTAACTTGACATTGTTTGTCTTGAAAACGCAACCCTGCTTTGCTCTCTGATATCATTCGATTTGACTTAACTTTTTTCTTTGTTATTATTTATACTTTAATAAAATTACATACTTTAAGCAATTTATTAAAACTTTTTAGTTTGTTAATAATACATGATTTCAATCAAAATCATACTTTATATTTTTGAATTGTATTAAATATCTTATTTTATAATTTTAAATTTGCTATAAAACCTGTTAAGGTTTAGCAATCAAGTAAATAAATAAATAAATAAATAAATAAATAAATAAATAAATAAATAAATAAATAAATAAATAAATAAATAAATAAATAAATAAATAAATAAATAAATAAATAAATAAATAAATAAATAAATAAATAAATAAATAAATAAATAAATAAATAAATAAATAAATAAATAAATAAATAAATAAATAAATAAATAAATAAATAAATAAATAAATAAATAAATAAATAAATAAATAAATAAATAAATAAATAAATAAATAAATAAATAAATAAATAAATAAATAAATAAATAAATAAATAAATAAATAAATAAATAAATAAATAAATAAATAAATAAATAAATAAATAAATAAATAAATAAATAAATAAATAAATAAATAAATAAATAAATAAATAAATAAAGAAATAAATAAATAAATAAATAAATAAATAAATAAATAAATAAATAAATAAATAAATAAATAAATAAATAAATAAATAAATAAATAAATAAATAAATAAATAAATAAATAAATAAATAAATAAATAAATAAATAAATAAATAAATAAATAAATAAATAAATAAATAAATAAATAAATAAATAAATAAATAAATAAATAAATAAATAAATAAATAAATAAATAAATAAATAAATAAATAAATAAATAAATAAATAAATAAATAAATAAATAAATAAATAAATAAATAAATAAATAAATAAATAAATAAATAAATAAATAAATAAATAAATAAATAAATAAATAAATAAATAAATAAATAAATAAATAAATAAATAAATAAATAAATAAATAAATAAATAAATAAATAAATAAATAAATAAATAAATAAATAAATAAATAAATAAATAAATAAATAAATAAATAAATAAATAAATAAATAAATAAATAAATAAATAAATAAATAAATAAATAAATAAATAAATAAATAAATAAATAAATAAATAAATAAATAAATAAATAAATAAATAAATAAATAAATAATTAAATAAATAAATAAATAAATAAATAAATAAATAAATAAATAAATAAATAAGTAAATAAATAAAATAACGTAAAATAGTTGTAGGCTTCTAAATAACATTTTGGCTGTTGCACTGTATTACTAGCAGTTTTTAGCTATTAAGCAATTATATTTACGAACTTTTAAGACTGTCATAAGTGTCTTATTTATCATAAATTTTCACTTAAAGCAAAATTGAATAAGAGAAATTATGAAAACTGATAGACCACTTTAAGTAAAAATTATACATTTTACCATAAATTTATATATGAGTAACAATTTTATATTTTTGGAAGGAAAATCATGTTATTTAAGGAAAGAAAAAATTAATTCTACTATGTTTTATATTCATTATAATATCTTAAGAAGTTGTGGGGGCGGATTCTCTAGCTGTGAGTTTTAAAGTGAACACGGGCTGTCACAAAAACTCACTGGTTTTAGGTCAGAAAAAGTGTTTACTTTAAAACTCACAGTTAGAGAATCTGCCCCTAATCTTTAATTTAAAGGGGGATGCAGTTATGTCTACAAACCATTCCCAAACTTTAACACATATCTTGTCTAACATTGTTTTTCTGAAATAGCAAACTCGAGCAAAAGGTAGGACTTCATACAAGGAATTTAAATTAAGTCATTTTCCAAAAAAAAAACAACTTTTCCACATATTTCTATAATTTTAAAGAAATTTATGTCTTATTTAATAATCTTTATATTATAGTTTAATTGTTTGAAAATAGACTTTAAACGAAAACTTTTAATCGGTGTTTAAAGTGTTTGACTATTTTGTAAAATATATAGAAACAATATTTTGGAAATAGAAAATTTCTTAAAAAAAAAGTAATGTGGAACATTCGTTTTTTGATGACAGAACAGTTCTAAAATGTTCGGCATAGGTTAGGTTAGGTTCGGTTAGGTTAAGGTGGCGGCAGGTCTTTAGGCCGGTCCATTTAGACCAAATTTTTGGTGTAACCACAGAATGAAAAAAGGTAGTAATCAAGTGAAACTTTTGTGTAGGATGTTCTTAAGGTATCGTTACAGTTTCGGATAGGGAAAAAGTAAGCCATTTTCTAAAGTTAATAACTTGTGTCCTATATTAGATAACTAGAAATTTTTACATACTTGAAGTTTGGAAAAAAAATAAAAATATATAAAAATAAAAATAAAAAATGGCACCAAAGTGAAGTGCTTAAAAAATCCGGCGTCCATAGGGCGGACAGTTAACCTTTGGAATGGGACAAAAAAACTAAAAAGATTCTTAAAGAGGGATGCCTTCCACTCGGCAATTTACCACAATATTTAAAAAATTTAAGAAAGAAAAAATTGGGCAATATTTAAAAAGAATCGACCACATTTTTAGACCTTTTTTGCTAATTCATTTTTTTTTTTTTTAATATTTTTAAGATTTTTTGGTAGATTGGCTTAGAAAATATGTTAGTAAAGAATATGAAACAAGGTTTTTCAAAATAGGTTAATCCTGAGATTAACTGTCCGCCAGTTGAAAAAATGTTGTTTCAAGAAAAACACATTTAAAGTTTTTTATTATTATGAAAATGATTTTTTTTTATTTTTTCAATCTTTAAGAATGGACAAATTCAAAAAAAAATTATGATAATATTTTTATCGGGCGATTTTAATAGCAATCTCTTAACGGAAACTCACTAAGCTTTCGAAATGCAGACTTTAGGACTTTTTCCAGTCAACACTACTATGCCTACGCACTATACAAAAACTATTAACACACTGCTTGACATATTTCTTGTTAACGATGAAACAAAAATTTTACTTTATGATCAGATATCTTATCCTTCATTTTTCAAACATGATATAATTTTTGTGTCGTGCGACTTTCAGTTGAAGACGCAACCAAAGTCATTTTTGTTTCGCGACTTTAAAAGTATTGATTACCATCGTCTCGAGTCTGGAATTTCAAATATCAACTGGAACAGTATATACAGTATGACATCGCCCGAGGAGTTCGTCCCACTTAAAAATAAAAATTTTAAACCTATTCAGCGGCCATGGGTTAACGACAAAATTAAAAACTTAATATTGCAACGTGATACACTATACAATCGATGGAAACGTTTTAAGACACCGGAGATTTATAGTGAATTCAAAAATGCTAGGAAAATTGTTGCTGCAGAAATAAAATCAGAAAAAACAAAATTTTATTGTGAAAAATTCTCTTCTGCAAGATAGCAAAAAAACATGGCAGGAAATAAAAAACATTGGAATGGGCAAGTGTAAAGGTAAGAAAAGTGATGATGTTGATGTAGACGATTTAAATATAAAGTTTTTAGATCTTCCAATGCCAGCAATCTCTCATGAATCTTTCGCTAACCCTAACAGCGTGCGAAGTAACAACGTTTTTAGTTTTGAATGCGTTGAGCAATTGGATGTTCTCGAGTGTTTTTTAGCTATAAAGTCAAATGCTGTTGGTTTCGACAATATTCATCCTGTATTTCTCAAGGCCCTACTCCTAAAATTACTACCTTTTGTAACACACATTTTTAATTTTATTCTCACTACTTCTATATATCCTTCCACTTGGAAACAGGCAAAAATAATACCGATTCCAAAAACGTGCAACGAATACCGTCCCCTAGTCATTTTGTCATATGTATCAAAAGTTCTAGAGCTAATATTTTATAGACAAATGTGTAAGTTCATTTATAGAAATCATTTAATAGACAAATGTCAATCTGGATTCCGAGTTAAGCGAAGCTGTGTAACAGCACTAGTTGATGTTGTTGAAGACCTTAGAGTAGGTATTGATGAGAACAAAATTAACTTTCTAGTGCTCTTAGACCACTCAAAAGCGTTTGATACGGTTGATCATTCTGTGTTGTATAATATGCTCGTGAATCTGTTTCATTTTTCCCCGACTGCTGCTAATTTGATATCATCCTATCTATCCAACAGAACACTAGCAGTTTGTTCAAATGGTATTGTATCAAAATTCCTACCAAATGACAGAGGTGCTCCTCAGGGTTCTGTGTTAGGTCCTCTGCTCTTCTCTGTATACATAAATTGCCTACCAAAAGTGTTGAAAAATTGTAATATTCATATGTATGCCGATGATGTCCAATTGTGTGTTAGTTGTTCCTATGAGTCTATCGTCCCTTGTGTTTCGAACCTAAATGATAATCTTCGACGCGTTAACGAATAAGCCACATCAAATGGCCTATGTTTAAATCCCAGAAAAACAAAATGCATTGTCATCTCAAAAAAACTAGTAGACTATTCACTCTTCCCAAAAATTAAACTGAACAATTGTGATATTGAATGTGTGGATAGCGTGAAAAACCTAGGTATAATATTAAATAGAGCATTGTCGTGGAACACTCATATAGGTAGCACTATCGGTAAAGTGTATGGTATGTTACGTGTTTTATGGACAACTCAATATTTTACGCCCCTTAGAACACGTCTCTTACTGGCTAAATCGTACCTTATGCCTACCCTTATGCCTATGGGTACGAAATATTTGCTAACTGTGACAGCTTATTTAAACACAAACTAAATTTTCTCTTCAACAACATTACTCGTTATGTTTATAGCTTAAAACGTAGAGATCATGTCTCCGTGCATGCAAAACGTTTATACAATATGATTCTCGACAAATTACTGAAATTTCGATCACTAATTTTTCTGCACAAGGTGGTTTATACGAGGGAGCCGGTTTATCTGTACAACAGACTCGGGTTTGCAAGATCACGAAGATCAAACGTTATTATACAAATGCGTCATTCTTGTCTGGCATCGGAAAGACAATTTTTTGTGTATTCAATCCGTCTTTGGAACGCTCTACCAACTGATCTAAGAACAATTACCAATGCTGTGCAATTTAAATTTCGATTGAATATTTTTTTTCTCCCCATTGCAATAATTGTAAATTTTCAGTTTTTACACAAGCAGATGTGTAATTTAAGCTATCAAGCAACACTTTTATTCTAATTTAAATTCAAACATTACTGTTTTATATAAGCTTTATTATTAAGTTTTTTTATTAGTAACTTGTATAATTAACCCTGTTATCACAAATACTGATGAAATTAGAGGCTAGTGCTTTAATTATAAGACTTGTTGCATTAGTCTTGTTGCATTAGTATGTCAATAAAATATATAAATAAATAAACTGAAACTGAAACTAATATCTAATAAAGGGCGCAAGTTATTTACTTACTTATAGCTAACCAAGTTAGGTTGCTTACTTTTTCCCTATCCGAAACTGTAATGATACCTTAATGTTACAGAAGCTGCAGAAGCATGTGATATTAAATCTGAAGCTTGTGTTATGCCTTGATCTCAGTCAAATCTAGTTACTGAGCGTTCCTCTCCTCAAACTTTTCATACTACCACCAACTACAACTTTTCGTCGTAAATTGATGAGTTTTAAAGTTCCTTTGCTTAGAAATAAGAAAAGAAAGGTTATAGCGGCCAGGATTCAAACCCTGGACACCTGAGCGACAGAACAAGTTTTGCTTATAAATATTTTTTCAGTTTATATTTTTCAGTTTAAATTGTTATTACAACAATAGCAGCTTTATCCCTATTTCTTTGGGACTTCATTAAACATTGCGAATTTTTTTTTTTTTTTTGAAAAAATATATAAATCATAAATGAAATTTTCAAATGAGGTGAAGTACTAAGGGGCTACTTTTGACAAGCAATTACTTTGGAACACCTACTTAAATTCAATTGCAGGCAGGGCATCACGTGTCTTATATGCGTAAAAGGCTATTCGTTGCCTTCGAATCCTTCATAACCTGGTACCCACCACAATTCTATTTTATAGCTTTGTTCGGGTGCGTTTAGTAACTTGATGCAGGTGAAGAAGACCGCTTGACTTTCTGAAAGTATGTAGATATGTGCTCGCTTAGATTTCCTACGGATACATCGTTCAGATGCGTTAAATGCATCTTGTGCCTTATATGCCCGTTAACGCATCCGTCTGATAAGTAAATGAGATAAGAAAATGGAGTAACGGGAGTGGGGATATACGGTCCCTATTCTAAAAAGCACTTCCGATGGGATAAATACCAAACATATTCCAAGCGCAGGTATATGTCATTGAGGTATGTGTCAGGGAATGTATCCGTAGGTAATCTAAGGCAGCACATATCTACATACTTTAAGAAAGTCAAGCAGACTTTTCCAACCTGCGTCAAATTACTAAAACCACTGGGACAAAGCAATAAAATAGAATTGTGGTGGGTACCAGAGTTCTGCAACAAATACTTAAAAATAACTAGTACTCGAGTACTGTTCGTTCACAACTCAGTGGTTCGAATCAGAGATTGTCAATGGATTACATTTTTGGATCAATGAGCCACTTACTAAAAAGTGAGTATGAAGATGTATAAGTTGTTTCCAAAGTAATACTCATATGTGATGGATTCGAAAAAAAGTGAATCTCGCTTTTGAATCAGGAGCCACTTACTCAAAATGAGTACGAATAAGTATAATTAGTTTCCAAAGTAGTACTCATATGTGATTGATTCGAAGTGAACCAAATAAGTATAGAATTAATTAAATATAAATATTCATATGATTTAAAGTTGTTTAATATTAATAAAATAGTTAAGTACTTAGAGCATTACTTACAATGTTAAATGCTTACAATGCTTACAAAAAAATTTTTTTCAGCTTCATCTCTTATCAGCAGGAATTTCTAACAAAAATGTGCACTATTATTTAATATCTTATATTTGGAGCGTTAATTCTTTTTATTATGTGTAATTTCGATAATTTGCTGCGCAAGTTTGAAAGTAATAGCTTCGGAATCGCTAAACTTTTATGCTAACCTGAATGACAAATTTTTTATTTTCCATGCTAAGTGCCTCTTAACAGCTAAGTCATTAACTTCACATAACATTCACATAAATTCGGTTTCTTTATTAAATTGCAATAATTAGCTATTTTATGACTATCAATTTTAATGTCGTTGCTTGGGAAAAGTCTGTTTGTCCCTGACTCCTTTTGGCTTATTATACAATCATCTCGATTAGAGACATGCATTTCTTTCCCGACGATTTTTATGGAAGTTAATGTTTAATACTTTTGTTTTCACAAACTTTTTTAATGTCATTGTTTTATGTATGACGTTTTTATACACTAAAAACTTGAGGTTATTGTAACTGTGTGAACATTTCTGTAGTTTGATGTTGGCATTTGTGAGTTTTTTTAATATCAAATTGTGTGAATTAAAGTGTAGAGTGCACAACCAAGTCATTGTTATGAGTTTTTAGAAATATGAAATGTACAAAATTACAACATATTTTAAAAGGTTAGATTTAAGAAAAATGTAACTATTTCTTAACTGATACTCTATATATCAACAATTTTATGAAACACGGAAGTAAGTTAAAAATAAACTTGCTTTTTGCATTGCAACGGATTAATTTAACATAAATTGTTTGTGTTAAACAACATTTTTTTTTAAATCTTTTAATGCAAAGCCTTCGACAACTCAAAGCTCTTTGTCTTTAAAAATTCATTTATTGTATAATAGTTATGTAAGTGTAATGCAACATAACATAACATTGCACTTAATTGCAAATAACGTAAGTCAGGCAGCATAAAAACATACCCACATTAAAGGCCAATCAATGGCGCATTATTTGTCGCAATTAATTGAAATCATTGCATTTTTTAATGTATTGGAATTTTGACTTATATAGTTTTTTAATTTTAATTTTTTTTTTTTTTATTATTTTCACTTAATTTTAATGTTAATTTGCATTTTTTATTCATTTGACTGTGAATTTTTTTTAATTTTCTTTCTTTACAAATGTTAAAACATTACAAATGATCGAGTTAATCCATGTTTTAAACAAGGCTGACTTAACTTGCTTGGGAAACAGCAGATTATTGATGGGTAGGTTAATATATATATTACAACAACTACAACAACGTAAAAACAAATAATAAATACAGAAGTGCAAAAAATGCTTCACGCTTGTAATAAATGGCATACAAAAAAGTTTTGTCGGATTTTGTTTCATTCAACCGCATTGAATGCAAAAATTTTAACACCTCTCGCTTAATTGAGGGTTGCCACTAAAATGCAATTTAAACGCTTTTTACTACTCTGTTCGCATTTATGGGGTCAGTTGGCTTTTTTTATTAATATTTCTTGTTGTTGCACTCGCTGTTAATAACATTAAACACCACCGTGCGAATTGCACGAACAACCCGCTGCTGAATTAATAATGCAAAACAAAAAACCGGCACATCGAAAATCAAATTAATCAGCGTATTAAAGAGTTGCCAGCTAAAAGCAAATTAAGCAACGTTAAAAACAGTACAACCCGACGTTGTTGCCAGCCATAATCAATTTAAGCCTTTCTGTTTATTACAGACATTTAAATGAAAATGAAAGAACAAAAAATGGTGCATGTTGGTGTGTGGGTTATTATGAGCGATCAAATGAAGATCAGTTAAACGTGGTCATAAAATGAAAAAAAAAATTACATAAATTGCGATATTTAATGAAAGAACTGAGTGTTAAGTGTAAGGTACAGAGGTGTTGTAATTCTTTTTATAGAACTGCAAGCGAATGTTTGGCGCATAGTTGCACAAACGTTTATTAAATTTGAAGTTTCCTGATGTTATCCAAAAAGTAATGATTTAACGAAAAATATCTAATTGAATTGAAAATTTATTAAATTTTTCGAAAATTTTCTAAATGACCTTTGTTATTTACTATGCTGATTTTATATGATTTAAATACAAATTTTAAATGTTTGATAGTTTAAATCATACTTGATTTTAAATACAAATTCTAGTTGTTTGATAGTTTAAAATCGTTTATTGAGCCTTAGGTCAAGGTAAGAACAGACTGTTTAACTCCATAATAATAACATAAGCATATAGACTAAAATTGTGCGACCGTAGCCTACACAGAAAAAACAAATTTAATGAACAGCGTATGTTAAAATGAATTCATTGATTTTAATGAAAAAATCATTAAATTTTAATGAATTGCTCATAGTTTTTAACGTACTGTTCATTGAAATCAATGATGTTATATTCATAAAAAATGTCTTAATAGATATCAATGATTTGTTTTCATTATTTTAATGGACTTTTCATTGAAATCAAGGAAAAGTACATTAAATCCAGTTGAAAATCAAATTTTAACGAACCATACATTGATTTTTAATAAACAGTTCATTGAATTCAATGTTAAGGTCATTAAATGCAATGTATAGTTCATTAAATTCAATGTATAGTTCATTGAATTCAATGTATAGGTCATTGAATTCAATGTTTAGTTCATTGAATTTAATGTATAGTTCATTGAATTCAATGTATTGTTCATTGATTTCAATGTATAGTTCATTCAATTCAATGTATAGTTCATTAAATTCAATCTATAGCTAATTAAATTCAATGTAAAGTTCATTAAATTCATTGAATTTAATGTTTAGTTCACGAAATTCAATGTTTTCAGTTCATTAAATTAAATGTATACTAATTTATTCCCTTCCCAATTTTGTTTGAAGTGAAACGCGAAGTTGTGAAGACGTGTGGCAATTGTGTGTGTAAATTTTAGATAAAAGGTGATAATAAATTAAATTAAAAGTGAAGAAAATGTTGTGCTTTGAATGTAAAAGAAAATTTAAATCTGTTGAATTACTATTAGTTCATATAAAAAAAAAAATCATATACTATCTGCTAATAGTGTTCTCATTTCATCATTCAAAGATGAGATCAAAACGATCTCATTAAATTAAAAATAAATATATTATATTCATTTATAATATCTTCTAGATTGATAAAGATTTCTCCGCCGCTTTCGGAAATATACCTGGCATTTTAAGTGACTGCTGCCATCATTTTCAAAAAATGTTTACATTTTTAAAGGATGAAAACCACATAAAAGATGGTGGGCAAAGTTGGCAGAAATTGAAGATTTCACTAATTACAGGGGTAAGCTTAATTTTTCTCGAGGCTAAATAAATAAATGGTTATTTTTTTCAATTAATATCTTTCCAGACAGAACTGCTATGAAACTTATTTGAAGCCTTTATAGGTATTTGGTGCCCACTCAAAAAGTATACAGTAAGGACAACTTTGGAATAAAAACTTTCCTAAAGCATACAATTACCAGTTCCCAAGTTGCATTCGTTTTTGTTTGAAGCAGCATCCAGGAAGTCGAGGATAAAATTGAGTTTTTAAAAACTAAAAACGAAAATATTCAAACATTAATCCTTGCTGTTGGAGAGAAGAACTTCTCCTCATTCCAACAATTTTATGTGTTCATGGATGGTGTAAAATTTCAATTTGCTAGTTTAATTAGAGCCGTAGATGTGTGCTTTAAAATTTTTCAATTATTTCAATTCAAATATCCTGCGGCATGCACTCTCGTGTGGAAGTTTATTGCCGTATATTTTTATAAATTTAAAAACTATTCAAAATCTTCGAAAATTTGTATATTAATTGACTCTTTAAAATAATAAAATATTGTATAATTGTAATTATTTCCTTATTTTAAAAATGTTTAGAGAGGGATTAACAAATAATTCGTTGAATTTAATGTATAGATCATTCATTACAATGAACTTAATACATTAAATTTAATGAAATATACATGGAATTCAATGAACTGAATACATTAAATATAATGAACTGTACATTGAATCCAATGAACTAAATACATTAAATTCAATGAACTTAATACATTAAATTCAATGAAATAAACATTAAATTCAATGAACTATACATTAAATTCAATGAACTATACATTGAATTCAATGAACTATAAAACATTGAATTCAATGAACTATAATACATTGAATTCAATGAACTGTACATTGAATTCAATGTAAGGTTCATTGAACTATACATTAAATTCAATGAATAGTTCATGAACTATTCATTGAATTCAATGAACCTTACAATGAATTCAATGAACCTTACTTCAATGAACTTTTCATTAAATTCAATGAAAAAATCATCAATTTTGGCATTTTTTTAATGAACGTGTTCATTGAATTCAATGAAGTGTACATTGATATTCAAGGAACCATTCATTGAAAATCACTAAGTTCAATGAACTATTAATTAAAGTATGAAGAAAATTCATTGAAATCAATGACCACAGTTCATTGGACCAAAATCAATGAATAGTTCATTGAAATTAATGCACCTTTTCATGAATATAATGTACCTTTTTGGTTCAGTGTAGTAGGTAGAGTGCGTGGCCCCTAAGCTAAAGAACCGCGGTAGCCCGGGTTCAATTCCAGCTCAGACAGAAAGTTTTTTTCAATTGAATTAATTTTTCTGTTCGGTCGTCACCTCTCTGCAGACAATGACAAACCTCAGAGAGTAAAAATTGCCATGTAAAGCTTCTTGAGAACATAAGCCGTTCGGAGACGGCATAAAACTCGTAGGTCCAGTTCTCGGTCATTTGTGATCAAACATTTAATAACACGCACAACACATTGATCAATAGAAGCTAGGTCAAAGTCCTCTCAAGGGCTGAAATGGCCAGTTTATTTTGTTTTTTATTTATATAGACTAAATTTAATTCCATAATAATAACATAAGCATATAGACAAACACAACAACAAATGTGAAAATATGAAATGGGAGAAAAAACTGAGAAATTGACACTTAAAATCTCATCGCCTCTGTAGTGCAGTGCGCTAGTGCGCGCTTACACGGCATATCACAAAAGATTTCTGATGAAGCCCTTCGAAGGGCCGAAATTGCAATAAAATCAGCTAGTGATTCATTGGCGTCGGAAGCGGGGGGCAAGGTGGGCAGTTGTCCCCCACTTTTTTAGCTAGATAAACAATTTAAAATGAAAAGTTATTCAAAATATCAGTTTTTTTACAACGATAATATTTTTGTATTATATATTTTCCTCTTCTTTCTCTCTTCTTCATGTTTCATGTGAAGAAATTTTGGTGAACTTTTTTTGCACCACCATTTGTACTGCCCCCCCCCCCATTTGTACTGCCCCCCAGATGAAATTCGCTTCCGACGCGATTGTAGTGATTTTTTCCTTTTCATATTGAAAAAACGTATTTGTTGTTGTTGTTTCTTCGGCAAGATTCGTTAGAACAATTAATTGTTCTAACATTGATCTAAAAGCTCAATAAACGATTTTAAACTATCAAACAACTACAATTTGCATTTAAAATCAAGTGTGATTTAAACTATCAAACATTTCGAATTTGTATTTAAATCATATAAAATTCACATTTTCGAAACATTTTAAATTGCTCTCAACATTCGTAAAGTTAAGTTCAATTTACAAATCGAAAAAGAATCCTTTGTATCACATAAGAATATATGACAGAATAATAATTATAAACACAACTAAATCATAAAAAAGTCCATCTGTAACCCTCTATTAACTAAGAAAGGTGAAGTTTCCAATTTCGTGAATTTCCACGATTCATTGCGGCCTATGTAGCGTTTGTCCAAAAATACAAAAATTTGGGAGTGTAAATTTCGGAATGTTATAATTAGTGATGAGAAAAAGTTAAACCTTGACGGGCCGTTGGTTTCAAGAAATACTGGCGCGATTTGTCACAACCACCGCAAATAAGGAATGTGCATAGCCATGATGGCGAATCATTGAAGATTTGAGCCGCTTTTGGATACTTTTCAAGTCCCACTGGGCTTTTTTTCGTGTAAATTAAATGCACAAATGTATATTAAGTTATCAGATGATATGCTTGTTGAGTTCGCAGACTATCTATACTAGGAAAACTGGGCTTTTCTGTAGGACAACGCACCAATACACTCTGCCCGAGCCACAAGGGACTTTCTAAAAATCTCAAATATACCCGTGCTGGGGTGGTCTGCTATAAGTCCAAACTTGAATCTTGTAGAAAACCTGTGAGGCATTCTTTCGGTCCGAGTTTATTAAAACGGGCGACAGCTCGAGTCAGTGAATCATCAGAAAATAATCCTTCAGGAGGAATGGCAGAAAGTCGATTACTCCATCCTCAGATTTTTGATAGACTTCATGGCTTTCAGGCTAAGCCAAGCCATATATAAGAAAGAAAGACACATTCCTTACTCAAATCTAGTTAAACAGTGAACAAAAAAAAAAAATACTTGGCCGCTCACTCAATTTCTCTTTACACGCCAATGTTTTCGACTAAAAAAAGTTAGCGAAATCAAACAAAAAGCAAATGAAAGGTCAAACTCTTATGTTTTCCTTTAAATTAAATAATGTTTTGAAAATTGATTTATTTGTTTATTTATTTTCAAAAAATTAAATTTAAAGTAAGTCCGTTTTTGCAAGCGTGTTTTTTACATAATATAAACTTTAATTTTTTAAATAAGAACATGTTTTTTAAATAAGTAGCAGTAGTATAATAACCCTCCAGGAAATGGAAACATTCCCGGATGTAAACAGGAAACAATTCCATGGAATGTAGGAAGCATTCCTTTCCGTTGGACACTCCATTTCTATTTGTACATAGCATGTCATTAAAGGGAAACATTCCTCTCCGCTGTCTTAAAAAGTGAATTAGAAGTAGTCCTCTCCCCCGTTCTAAAAATTTATGTGGAAGCATTCCTCTCCCTTGTTATGAAAATGCCTTGCCAGGATTCGAACCCGGGACTCCTGAGCGACAGTCAAGCGCGCTACCACTAGACTATCGAATTCTATAATAAGCGGCTAGGAAACAGTGATATTAATATTTTCTGTTGTCATTGCTTGCCAATGAGTAAAAGTTTCCACATGCATTCTTAAAGAAGCGGTTTAGAAACAACATAAATACAAAACTACCCTTAAGCTTCCAAAAGATACGGTGGAGAATGTTTTTTATCACTTTTAGATGGCCTTCCGATTTTTCCTGCAGGGAATATTTCAATAAAAAATAATACAAAAATAAATAAAGCTATGTTTGCTTAGAATTATATTTGAAATTTGCACATATATAACCAAAAAGTCACCATTTCCAATAAAATATTTCAAAAAGTTCAATTAAGGAACATTTTACCTAATTTTGTAAAAATTATAACAGCTTTTTAAGCAAGGATTGTGAAAAAATGGTTAGAAATATTTTGGATTAAATTTTTTTTTATTGTTTTACGTAAGTATAAAAATTAACAAAAAATACTTGCACACCAATTTAAAAAAACCTGTTTCCAGAAAAACGCGTGACGCGAAAGTGACGTCACGCAAAACTTTTATTTGTTAATTCTAATACTTACGTAAAACAATAAAAAATATTTAACTACTCAAATATCTCACACCGTTTTTTCACAATCCTTACTAGGTAAAATGTCCCTTAACACTAGATTTGCAGGTGTTGATTATATACTTATTTTTACTGAAGTGAGCCAATTTGACTCATACAAAAAATTTAAGCTTTTTGCAAAAAAAAGGGTTCCCACTAAATTAAAATAAATAGTTTTATTATTTAAAACTTCATTGAAAACATTTTTTACATATAAACTCTGTTTTTTAAATTTTCAATAAAGAATTTTCCTATCTTAATTTTCCTATGTCATAACAATAACTTAAGATATTAGCTTAAACATTAGTTGACTGACAGATGTCGCTTCAAGTTACTATAAAATAGTAACATAGTAACATTTTGTCTCTTTTTTATACCTATACGCATATACCTATACGCACTTCCTGTTGCATAAGATTTAAGTTTAAGCTCTCTTATCAAATAATAGCTTGTCAAGGTAAGACCTACTGCACAAACCTCCGTGTAACATTCTTTTCATTCCAACATTTTTCTATTCCAAATCTCAAAACCACCTCTGGCAATTTTGAGATCTAGCTAGTGTATAGATCTTTTGTCAGGAGATTTTCAACGCTGCAAATTCCAACATTCCAAACATCTACAAATACATTTTCCGCAAACATTTTTATTGCATTAAGCACAAAAGCTCTTCTTACATCTATTTCTCTTGCAAAATGCTTGAACTGGACAATTCTTCCGTACGTCAACAGCATGAATTTTCGACATGGGAACGGAAGTGTTCTCGACAAGATTGATCATGAATGTTCAAGCATCAGCTTTCTTTGGAATTCTGAGAAGAACTTTTTTTATGTAAGCCATAAGTTTCATGTTCTTAAAGCAATTAAATATTAAATAATTTTATGAGTCAATTTGCCTCATAGCCGTAAAAATAAGTATTTCACATTCGTATATGCGAAATGAGGGGATCGTCGGAGGGGAGTAACCTATATTTATCTATATTTTGTTACGTAACTAAAAACCAACACATGTATTTAAAAGTTAATACATCAGTTTTATATATGTAGCAAAATATTTTTAAACTAGTCAAATTGGCTCAGTCCGTAAATCTACACTGAACCAAAAAGTTACTTTATATTAATGAAAAGGTGCGTTAATTTCAATGAATTATTCATTGATTTTGGTCCAATGAACTGTGGTCATTGATTTCAATGAATTTTCTTCATACTTCACTGAATAGTTCATTAAACTTAGTGATTTTCAATGAATGGTTCCTTGAATATCAATGTACACTTCATTGAATTCAATGAACACGTTCATTAAAAAAATGCCAAAATTAAAGATTTTTTCATTGAATTTAATGAAAATTTCATTGAATTCAATGTAAAGTTCATTAAGTTCAATGTAAAGTTCATTGAATTCAATGTAAGATTCATTGAATTCAATGTATAGTTCTTTGAATTCAATGTATAGTTCATTGAGTTCAATGTATAGTTCATTGAATTCAATGTATAGTTCATTGAATTCAATGTATAGTTCATTGAATTCAATGTATAGTTCATTGAATTTAACGTATAATTCAATGAACCTTACATTGAATTCAATATACAGTTCATTGAATTCAATGTATAGTTCATTGAATTCAATGTATTATAATTTATTGAATTCAATGTATAGTTCATTGAATTCAATGTATAGTTCATTGAATTCAATGTATAGTTCATTGAATTCAATGTATAGTTCATTGAATTCAATGTATAGTTAATTGAATTCAATGTATAGTTCATTGAATTTAATGTTTATTTCATTGAATTTAATGTATTAAGTTCATTGAATTTAATGTATTTAGTTCATTGAATTTAATGTATTTAGTTAATTGGATTCAATGTACAGTTCATTAAATTTGATGTATTCAGTTCATTGAATTCCATGTATATTTCATTAAATTTAATATATTTAGTTCATTGGAATGAATGATCTATACATTAAATTCAACGAATTGTTTGTTAATCCCTCTCTAAGCATTTTTAAAATAAGGAAATAATTACAATTTCAACAATATTTTTTTATTTTAAAGAGTCAATTAATATACAAATTTTCGTAGATTTTGAATAGTTTTTAAATTTATAAAAATATACGGCAATAAACTCCCACACGAGAGTGCATGCCGCAGGATATTTGAATTGAAATAATTGAAAAATTTTAAAGCACACATCTACGGCTCTAATAAAACTAGCAAATTGAAATTTTACACCATCCATGAACATATAAAATTGTTGGAATGAGGAGAAGTTCTTCTCTCCAACAGCAAGGATTTATGGTTGAATATTTTCGCCTTTAGTTTTTAAAAACTGAATATGCTCCTCGACTTCCTGGATGCTGCTTCCAACAAAAACGAATGCCTCTTGGGAACTGGTAATTGTATGCTTTAGGAAAGTTTTTCTTCCAAAGTTGTCCTTACTGCATACTTTTTGAGTGGGCACCAAATACCCATGAAGGCTCCAAAGAAGCTTCATAGCAGTACTGTCTGGAAAGATATTAATTGAAAAAAATAACTTTTTATTTATTTAGCCTCGTGAAAAATTAAGCTTGCCACTGTAATTAGTGAAATCTTCAATTTCTGCCAACTTTGGCCGCACAGCCTTTATCTTTTATGTGGTTTTCATCCTTTAAAAATGTAAACATTTTTTGAAAATGATGGCAGCAGTCACTTAAAATGCCAGGTATATTTCCTATTATTTACTAATACTAATAGTAATTCAACAGATTTAAATTTTCTTTTACATTCAAAGCACAACATTTTCTTCACTTTTAATTTAATTTATTATCACCTTTTATCTAAAATTTACACACACAATTGCCACACGTCTTCACAACTTCGCGTTTCACTTCAAACAAAATAAGGAAGGGAATAAATTAGTATACATTGAATTTAATGAACTGAATACATTGAATTTAATGAACTATGCATTGAATTTAATGAAATACACATTGAATTTAATAAATTATACATTGAATTTAATGAACTATACATTGAATTTAATGAACTATACATTGAAGGCAATGAACAATATATTGAATTCATTGAACTATACATTAAATTCAATGAACTATACATTAAATTCAATGAACTATACATTAAATTCAATAACCTATACATTGAATTTAATGAACTATACATTGCATTTAATGACCTAAACATTGAATTCAATGAACTGTTCATTAAAAATCAATGCATGGTTCGTTAAAATTTGATTTACAGCTGGAATCAATGTACTTTTCATTGATATCAAGTACATAAAATAATGAAAACGAATCATTGATATTTACTTAGAAATTTTTAATGACTATGACTTCATTGATTTCAATGAACAGTACGTTAAAAACTATGAGCAATTCATTAAAATTAAATGATTGTTTCATTAAAATCAATGAACTAATTTTAACGTATGCTGTTCATTATATTTGTTTTTTCTGTTTAGTGTTAAGCAAAGAACATTTTCTTGATGATCTTGATTTTGATCTAATTTAAGCTATCATGTGAATAATTTTTTAAAACAATTTTTTATATATATGTTTGTTTTTTTAACATTAAAATTTTAAATCATTTAAATATTTATAAACTGCTAGATTCTTAACGACAATAAACATATTTTGCAATATCATTATAAAATAATATAAATATTTTCTTTTTGTTTAAAACTTCAACCACTCAAATGGTAAAATTTAGTAAATGTTATTTTTATATAAGTTTTTTTTTTAAAGATTGATAGAAATTTTTTAAGACAGTTATTTTGATTAACAAACAAAAACATGAAAAAAACTTTCGTTTCCTTAAGCTCGACAAAATCTTTTTCAATTTAATTAATATTTATGTTTAGTCATCACCAGAATTGTAGACAATATGAACCTCAAAGAGTAGAAATTGTAATTTAAAGCTACTGGAGAACATGAGTCATTCAAAATCGGCATAAAGCTTGTAGGTTCTGTTCTCGTTTGTTTTTGTTCAAACATTTAAGAAGACGCACAACAAAATTTATCAATAGAAGCTCGGTCAAAGTCCTTTAAGGGATAATATCGCCAATTTTGTTTTATTTTTTTAATCAAAAAATAAAAAAACCTAAGGAATATTCTGTTTTTCGGGAATGTAAAGAGATAATAACTATCAATATTTATATTACCAACATCTCCAGCATCATCGTTATGTACATCATCTTTAAATGCATCATAGCCTTCATGTTTTTCATGATTCACATTCATCATCCTCATCATCACAACTATCTGCTACAACAGTACAAGTTAAACAAGCACATCCTGTGCACAAACTCACACATTCTCTGACTCACTCACTTACTTATCATAAAGCGAGCGCCACAGGAAGTGGGGCCGTACTTCCGGTTGTCTACTTCAGAGTGGTTATTCGCTGAATGCACTTGAGGCGAATCCAAGTTTTTTAATATAATTCATTTATTGGTTTTTTTCTCTTTTATTTAATTTTAATATATTAACATCCTTTTTAATATAGCAGACACACTACTATAGATAGAGTAAAAGCATTATTAATATTTGTGTAAATGTGTTTGTGCGTACGTTTTGCAAGCATTTATTCATTTTGAGCTCCAAAAAGATATATAAACTTTCCATATTAAGTTCAATGTTCCGTTTTACTTAATTGTTTTTATGTTTTTTGTTTTCATTATTGCTTGTTAAATAGCGATAAAATATCGATTACTATTACAAAAAAGAGTTGAGCTGTAAAATTAATCGCTTAACTGTTAATATGAAGTAAAATCAATATGGCAGAATGTGGCAAAAATTTAAATTTTCATGTTTATAATGCGATTATACCAAATATGAATTGCGAATAATTTGTTGCAAAAACATAACAGAATTTTTAAATGAACAGTTTATTGCAATAACCTTATACTCGTAAGCAACATAATTTTAAATGACTATTTTTTGCAGTCGTTTCTTTAGAAAGTGCACTGAAAGCACCAACTGATAAAATCACGGGTCGTTTTTAAAATAGTAAAACTTTCTTACTCTTTAAACATTCTTTGTGCAATTTAATTTTTTCTAACCGAAATTAGTTTTTGCTTCAAAATTTGACACTTAAATATTTTGATACTTTTTATTATGTGCAGCATTAACATAATTCTCAGAAGTAAGGAGATAAAGAAATAATTATAAGCTCAACAATAACTTATGCTATACTTTTAATTATATGGAGAATGACATTTGAAAGTAAAAATAGTGTAATTAGCTCCAAACTATAAAAAAATAAACTAAAGTTTAAATTAAGTTAAAAAAAAATGCTTGATTAGCGACTCAATTGACTCATTTGGTTTGATTGGCTCTAATGGGTTGATTCACTCAAATGGCTTGATTGACTTAATTTCAAAAAATACTGATTATATTTGCCGAAGTGGTTATGAATAACAAAAACACAGTCAAAAGCATTAAAAAGACATATATAACATATTGAGAACCATGCTGATTATTCCAATACTTGGTGAATAGTATTAACTTTTTAAGTTAATTATTCTTTGAGAATAACATCGCATGTATTTAAATTTAAGCAACTCTTAACATTTGAATGTTGAGGTATTTAATGCTCTAAATGGGTTACATAATGAAAATGGATCCTTACATTTTTTGGAAAGTAGTGTGTTTTATGAGCAATTCTTGCAAAATTTTCCAAGATAAAAACACATTGTTGCTAGCAGATATAAATTTTTAGTGCGCCTTAATATTATTATTATTATTATGGCTGCAGGTGCTAATTAAGAGTTGCCAACCTAAATGTGTTAATTGTACAAAATAAAATTCATTCCAAGCTTTATCAGACAATTATACAATTTTGCGACGCATCATTATAAAAACAATTAACTTACGTACTCCAGGAGTGTGATTTTTATTTTTGAGCTCGTTCGTGTTTAATTGCTTAGCTGCGTAAAACATCTGTTTTGCCGCACCTAAACAAAGTTCGTCATTAAATAAGATTTTCGGAAACTAACATAAAAAATTCATCACCCTTTTCTTAAAATTTGATTGATTCAAATAGTTTTGTATAAGCAAGAGTCTTACAAATTTTTACAATAGAGTCCTTTGCTAATTAATGACTTTTTCCACACTGATAGAGATAACTGAAATATAACATGAGGCAAAATAGCTTTTCTTATCTTCCCTTTAATAGTTAGTGTTAGTATTTTTTATCCGTGCGACTAGTTTTGTTAAATAAAGGTTATTGGAATTTGACCTAGTTTGACCTATAGTATGATTTTTCCTTTCATAGCAATAAAGACATTGCAGCTTTGTAAACCTTTTTAGTTGCCAATACAAGGTTGTTGTTGTTCGTTTACGAATGTTTTATTATGAATGACCATGTGTTGGTTTTCCACAGTGAAAATGAGCTTGTTATTAATAGGCACTTGATTATTAGAAAGCGGCGCATAAATGAGTTCATTAAAGTTTGCCCTACTTTGTAGGGAATTAGATTATATGTACATAAATATTAATGAATAACTAATTACTACACTTAATTAATGGTAGTGAGCTTAAAAAAAAATAGACTTAGAATAAGATATAGAAAAAAATTATCATTAATTGAATTATGATTTCATAGAGTTATAGCTCTTAATTCGTTGTTAACATCCTGGTTCACTTTCAGATATATGCAAACAAAAAGTTAATGTTAACATCCGACTATTTCATTAAAGTAATTTTGAAAATTTGGTTTGCAAATTTAAATCACATTTGTCATAGTATATAGTCATAGTATATATGTCATATGTCATAGTATATATGTCATAGTCATAGTTTGTATAGTAGGTATATAATAGATTCAGAAGAGCCCCTCTCTTGGTTACTCATCATCATAATAAAAGTGTACTCCAATAAATAAGTTCTAGACATGCAAATATATTTAGAAATTATCAAAAAACTTGAAGCACCGATGTCCGCAATTGGTATCTTTTATATAAAAGTATAAATATAATATATAAGAAGTATACAAAAATACTTTAAAATGTATAAATAGACTATACTTATCTAGAAATTCCTTGTTGAGTAAGCTTTTACTATGATAATGAGCAGGGCTCGGATTTTAATGACCTAAGAACCTGCAGAAAATGACCTAAAATAAATGAGAAGAACGAATTTAAAACTGCAAAATGTGACATTAAAACTAAAAAAAAATTACCTAAAAAACACAAACAAATACATAAAAAAATAAAGCTTTAAAAATAAAACATTACTAAATTTAAAATTTATTGTATACAATTTTTATGCATAGCAATACAGTTCATTACAAAGTACATTTTTAAGTTATTAAAATTGAAGAAACGTTTTTTATAAAAATTGTAAAAAAAAATTTCTTTCTACTTCTGCACTGACGATAGGAAAATATTTAAATCACGATATGTCATCGGATGTAAGTTCCTCTTTTAATTTCATAGTTTTAAAATTTTTACCCCCTAATTTTTCAGCAATAGAGCATAAAAATAGAGTTTAATAAAACTAGCATATCCTGAGCTTTTATCTAACACTTGTTTCATCTTTCTACATACCCTTTCGTCAGTTTCACCACGCTCAGAGTTCTTTTTTCATCGAGGTCTATAAACAAAGCTACTCCTTTTTCGATAGGTAATGTTTTTGATTGAAAAGACTCTATTGTTAAAAGAATATTAAAGTTTTTTCTAAATGACCTCTATATTTATTATGTTGACTTTATATGATTTAAATACAAATTCTAAATGTTTGATAGTTTAAATCATACTTGATTTTAAATACAAATTCTAGTTGTTTGACAGTTTAAAATCAAGTATGATTTAAACTATCAAACATTTAGAATTTGTATTTAAATCATATAAAGTCAACATGTTAAAAGAATATGTTAAAAAATTTACATTTTTACATTTTTTTAATACGAAAAAAACGAAAAAAAAAATCTATTAAAATTTCGCTAAAATGACCTAAAAACCCAAAAAATACTCTACTTAAAGATAAAAATGTCATTTTTTTGACAATAAAATGACTCGAAAATCGCTAAAAATGACCAAAAAATGCCCTAAATCTAGTAAAAATGACATAAAAACTAAAACCGATGAAAAATTATGATAAAATGACCTAAAAACTTTTCATATTTGGAATTAAAGAAACATAAATGGACGTTCTAGATAACCAGGAACTGTCTTAGAAGCAGCAGAAAAAAGATGATATGTCACCGAAATCCTAGCCTTGATCATAAGTAACTAAGAGAGGGGTTCTTCTGAATCTATAATATAACTACTATATACACATATGACAAATGTCAGTTACATTTATTTTTTTCTTTTAGTTCACGTTTTCTTTTAAATAAAAGCTTATTCTTAAAAACATTTCTTTACTTTCTATTTTTTTATAATGAAATAATTTTTAAATTCAAAAATTTAAAATAACATAAAGTTAATTAAAAAAAATCACAAGTTTTAATCCCACCAGTAAATTTTATTACATTACATTTTTATTATATATTATGTTGATTTTATATGATTTAAATACAAATTCTAAATGTTTGATAGTTAAAATCATACTTGATTTTAAATACAAATTCTAGTTGTTTGATAGCTTAAAATCGTTAATTGAGCTTAAGGTCAAAGTTTAACAATTAAATAATAAACAAAAGTTTTAACAATTAATTGTTCTAACGAATCTTTCCAAAGAAACAACAACAAAGTTTTTTTCAATATGAAAAGGAAAAAATCACTAGCTGATTTTATTGCAATTTTGGCCGTGCTAAAGGCTTCATCAGAAATCTTTGTGATGCGTCGTGCAAGCGCGCACTAGCGCGATGAGGCGATGAGATTTGAAGTGTCAATTTCTCAGTTTTTCTCCCATTTCACATGCTCACATTTGTTGTTGTATTTTTGCTTTACTTTAGTCTTTATGCTTATGTTATTATTTATGGAGTCCTATCAAACTATCAAACATTTAGAATTTGTATTTAAATCATATAAAATCAACAAAATAAATAACAAGGTCATTTTGGAAAAAACTTTAATTATTTTATATTATTATATGTTACATTCATCATGAATTATTTTCGTAAATGTTTTCAATTATTATTATGGAATTTTATTAATGGAATTATGGGTTTATGAAAACTGAAAATGCAAACTTATATTATAGATGCAATTTCATCAATATATCTAGCAAATACTGCATCACTAGTTGTCCCTAATCGTGTTTTACAAATATTTGGATCGCTTAGCATTCGTAAATTAAATTTATCAAAAAAAAAAAATGTTTAAGTGCCTGTGAACATTCATGTCTTAAATCCCAATTAAAATCTCCACCTAAAGCAATTGGCATTTACTGATTATTTTCACCCAGTTCAATGAAACCTTGCTACATATACTGTTATTTAGATAGCCAGTATACAATCCTTTTAATTGATTTTTCTGTTTTGCTTCAACATAGCTTAACGCATTTACATGTAGGATATCTAGGATAGCTTATTCACAATCCACTTCTAGTTTCAGTTAAATTTATATTGAATGAACTACATAAAATAACAAATGTGTTTTGATTTGATGGTAGCGTATATAACTATTAATCGAAGGAGTGGAAAAAAGTGTCATTTTTGAGATTTCACTCAAGCCAATGACAAAACGAGGCATAAAGAGCACACTTCAAAAATGTCGTATACAGTATATGTATATTAGCTGGTTCGACAGACGTAGTCCTGTGGTTTCCAGTACTAAGTTCGATGACTTTAATGATTGTGTGATCTGTACTACAGCGCCCTCTGTACTTCACGATATAGCAAAACAAACAGCACCAAAAGACTCTTTGTGTCTGAAAAGACCTGCTTACAATTTGTATTGAGTGAAAATTCGTCATATTAGACACCTAAAACAGAAAGTTGTAATTTTTGTAGTTATATATAATGGATATTATTGAAGTGTAGATGAAACAAAAATATATTGTAAATTTTTTTTAATGATTTATAAAGAATTTAGCTTAAAGAAACTGTTTTTATAGAATTAATTTTGCTAGGTAAAAACAATTTTTAGGTGGCTCATTTGATGAATTTTTCACTCATTGCAATTGAAAGAGCGGTTTTTGGAGATTTACGCAATTTTCGAGTGATTTGTACAACAGCGCCCTCTGTTGGTCGATATAAAGCAAAATAGATAAAGCCAAATCAATCACCTGACCCGAAAACTTGTTTATATAAACTATATTGCTAATCAAATGAGCAGCTAAAGAGGATTTCGCAAATTTTTGAGTAATTTCCCTGAAGTTTGAGATAGATTTCTTTATACAATTTTTGACGCTAATAGAATAAGCTGCTTAGGAGTATTTGCAATATGGTACTACGAGCCCTCTGGTCTTCAAGATATAGAAAAACAAATAACGCCAAAAGAGTCTACGTACCTAAATCTGCACAATCTTATTGCTAATTGAAAAGCGGCTAAGTATTTTTTTCTATATTTTTTTAAAAAATTTGTACTTCAGCCAGTGGTGCCCAATGTTTTTTTTAACCTATAAATTTCAGAAAAAAGTGCATTTCTTTAAGAAAACACTTCAACTAAATACAGGACTATAAAGCAAATATTTGTAAAACTTGTATTTATTAAAGTTAATTAAATTGAGCAAAATTAAAATTAACAAGAATAAATAAAGCAATATTTAAAGCAAATCATATCTTTGAGATCAAAAGAATTATATAAATAATTAAGATATATGAATTTAATTGTGAGCTTTAGATCAAGTAAGATTTTAAGAAAGCAACAACAACAACTCTGTATAGAGTCAATAACTTAGCTGACTAGACAGTCTGTTTCGGAAATTGCTACATTTTCTCTTCAGTAGTCTTTGAGTGATTAAGCTGTTATCAACTCACGGTTAAAGTCGTATATGATTTCACACATGTTTGAAAAAATTCGTTCGAATTTTACGTTCAAATCAGCCACTTAATCATATGACACTTTAAAGTGGTAAGCTATTTATAGATCACAACCATCAATTCTGCCAAGGTTGCCATCTGTTCTAGTTGCTTCTTATTTATTTCAATATTCATTGATCGATTTTGGTCAAAGTCATGAGAAATTGATCCTTTGGTAGCGAAAGTAGGCACCTTTCAGTTAAAATCACTATCTTCTAGCGAAGCAAAAACTCATTTCAATTCTATGGTGCATTTCGACAAATTGTCGAACCTTGGTAGAATTGATGGCTGTGATCTATAAATAGCTTACTCCTTTAAAATGTCATATGATTAAGTGGCCGGTTTGAACGTAAAATTCGAATGAATTTATTCAAACATGTGTAAAATCATATACGACTTTAACAGTGAGTTGATAACAGCTTAATCACTCAAACACTACTGAAGAGAAAATTTAGCAATTTCCGAAACAGACTGTCTAGTCAGCTAAGTGATTGACTCTATACAGAGTTGTTGTGGTTGTTGTTGCTTTCTTAAAATCTTACATGATCTAAAGCCCACAATGAAATTCATGTAATAATTTAATAGATCACAATTAATTAACAAACTAATTAAGTAATTTTTTTATTTTTCATAAATAATTTTATCAAACTTTTTTATATCTGATAACTGAATATTTAAAAATTCAAAATTTGTACAGTTCCAATAATTTTTTTCTTAAAAACTTTTTTGTTCGAAGAATCCCATATAAGCTGGGAATACCTTATTTGTTTCTAATTTTAGTTTTTTCTTAATTTTATTTATCAAAAATTAAAACACTTGATTTAAAAAAACCGAATAACTGGTAAAATTGAATGCCTGTCGACCTTCTCGAAAAAATCTTTGACACCTGGTAGCAGTTTCAGAACAGGCTGGTCGTTTTTATTATTCGCTTGATTATAAATAATTCACAAGAGGTTTTTACAAAACAATTCATTACTATGCATGATTTTTTTCATTACTGCTTCCCACTGAACCATAAGCGGAGGTTTTGCGTAAGGTGAGAGTTTTGCGAACGTTTTTGGATAGACTTTTTTTATTTTTTTTTTATTTTGTCGCTTAAGAGTGCTTGCTCGAAGATTAAATTCGTGAAAACTTTTCCCATACTTAAAAACTATACTTCTTTTGCAAAATTCATAAAAAACTTATTTTAAGTCGAAAAAGAATCATTTTTGAAGATAAAATATTCCTCGTAAATGAACCGATTTTGTTCATTTCTACGAGTTTCCATGGCTATTTTTTTTAACTCATTTCCAAATAAAAAAGAATCGTTGCTGCCGCATTTTCGTACGGCGATTGATTCAAAAAGGGTTAAATTCCGAGTGCCGAAAAATAACTTCAGAGTCATTTTCGTCCGACGAATGATACAAAAAGGGTTCATTTATGAGTGCCGAAAATGAACGTTTTTACCCGAAAAGGTTCATAAATGAATTCGAAAACGGTGGTTTTGGTTCACTGGGTTATTTCATTTGAACATCGTCTGACATTAAATTTTGTTGTTTAACTATTCAATACACAAATTAACTACTATATCACTTTGCCACCCGCTGAAACACTTTCAACATTAAAAATTCAGACTTAACAGCTCAGTCAAACAAATGTCACAAAATGTTGCAAGTTGGCGGCAGCGACTGCGGCATTAAGTGTAAAACAATTACAACAAAATTAGCATAAAACACTCATAAACCACCCGTAGAACTTGGGAAACCCATAAACCGTGGCTTACGGCAAAACCTTCATCAAATGCGAATTGAATTTATTTACATAGCAACGTAAAAAGCACCCTTTCAATGGTGGCAATGGTTGCTTGGTACTGGCACTACAGTCTGCATAGGGTTAAAATGTAATTAAGAAATTAAAAACAACTACTTATTTTGATAACATTTGTAGACGAATAACTGTGAATGACTGACTACATTACATAAATTAAAACAAAATAGCGAAATGTTAACCCTCTAGCGGTAGAAAAGCAAAATTGGAATGCATTTTTTTAATACAAATGAACATTTTTGTCAGTGTATTTAATTAAGTTAAAATGCAACTTTTATTGTTTTCCTAAGTAATTGCTTTAATGTTTGCAAAATTTATCTCAACATTTGTGAGTGGTTGGGTCGGGCTTAAAAGTGAGTGAGTTGTGAGAGTACGAGTGCAAGTCTAAATGTTAGTTTGTATTTTTCAATGAGTGACACTCTTTGTGTGCGTGTGTGTGTGTGTGCTTGAGCGTTGGCTTTTTGTTTATATGATGATCTAAGTTTCTAATGTTTTTGTTTGTAAGTCCTTAATTGTTGCAGCATTTAACAACTTTGTAGAAAGGATTTAGTGTAAAAACTTTTAGCACATCTGTGAAGACTGCAAATTTATGGGTGATTTTATACTTGCATGGATGTGTGTTTGTGTGTGTGTGTAGGAAGATTTCATGATATTTTTTTTGGTGTTAACATTTTTTGCAACAATTTTAATGAAAACACATAGAGAGCTTTTCAGTTTTTTATCACATTTGAGCGTGCATACATGCAAAAAAAAAAAACAACACAAACCATAAAAACATTTATTATACAATAAAAGATGTCTAACTTTTATTTATATACTCAAATGCTTAAGTTCATTACTTAAATTAAAGTTGAGAAATTCGCTCGGAAATCGCTTTCTATTTATTTAAACTGAACTTCAACAAAAACACTTCAACTTCACCTCGTTCCTGTCACATTCTAGATCCTTGAATTGTTAAATTGTTATTAATTAAAATGTCAACAAAATGCAGCTTGTGGCAAGGTGCTCAGTATGCTAGCGTTGATTAAATTCTTACCCATGATCAAAGTCTGAACAAACAACAAAACTAGCAGCAACTGCAACTGACACAAGGAGAAGAACAACAACAACAACAACAGAATTGAGCTAAGCCATTCATCAACACTTTTCACTTTCATTGGACAACAAACAACCAGAGGCTAATAAATATTTTCAAGTCTTAGTTCAAGATGAAAGACGTCCAGCAGCAGAAGCAGCAACAACTATAATCTACACACACACACACACGCACACAGTGGGAACCATCAACGCCAGGCAATAGTGACAAATTGCATTATCAAAATGGCTGCCACAAACGGTGAAGGTAAACAAACTTCAGACAGTGGCTGCAGAAAGGTGTTGCTTGGATGAAATAAAAATGCAGTAAAAACTCGTTTGTTTAAGGCTTGCGAAAAAGCAATTTTTCAGCAATAAAATCAAATTGTATAAAAAAAAGTAACGTAATAAGATGCCAACAAAATTGGCTTTTACTGTCGGAAGCGCAAAAGTTCAGGGTTGCAAAAGTTAACAGCGCAAAGATTTGTAATTGGCTAAACACACTCTTGACTCCTTTGAGTTTGAATTAGTTTTTTACGCCACTGCAACACGTTGGCGCAAGGACACATAGCGCACAACTGCACAAACCCACATACAAATTCTTTAATATATATATTTTTCTTTTTCACACACACACACACATACACTCTTACAGCTGTAGCCTGTTGTGCAGCACAGTGTGACAAAAGAAAGTTTAATGCATGTGGCAAAAATAAATTAAGTGAGAAACAATTTGTAGCCAAAACTAGGTCAAGGGTTTAACTGCAGCAGCAGCATTTTTCTACAACTTTATAGGCACTGCAACAAGCATGTGTTGCTGCTATAAATTGGCATTAAATATTTCTACGCTGCAAATTGAAATTCTACAACCAATTAGAATAGGAAATGGCATAAGAAATTTACGGAATGAGATTACTTTTGCCAATGAAAGACAAAAAAGAAAAAAAAAACACACTGAAACGCTTAAAACTTACTTTAATGTTATTTAAATAAATATATTAATTCAATATAAATTTTTTATATCAAGATATGATTTGACCTCAACGTTGTAATACTATGTTTAAATCTGCTCGAAATATGGCCATTTTGAAAAAGTGATTGCAAAGTGTTTCGATCTGGCATGTCATGACAGCTAGATTTCATTTATAATTCTTAACCTTTAATTAGAATTTTTCATTTTTAATGTTATTGCTTTTTGTTTTTTAAAATAATTAATTAGTTTTCATTGCCAATTGTCAATATGAAAAATTTGACATAAGCTGAATAGTGCTGGATACTAAAGTCTGAAGTACAATAGAGCGAGAGTGTGTTGCGAGACAACGTAAAAATCTCGCAAGAGCTGTCAGAGGATTTTCATAAGCAGAGGTTCTTATGTAGCAATTTATAAACAATTTTCATAAGCAAATAATAAACAATTTGAATATTTTACAATTTTCTTCAAAAACTCGAATTCCCAAATAAAATATATTAAAATAGTTCTAAACAGATACATTTTTATCAATAAAGCCAAAAAAGTCTTCTTTTTCACTGGTTTCGACGCTTTCTTAGTTCATTCCGAGCTAAATATCAGGCCAAGCCAGCAACTAAATCTTCGCGAATATTATTTTTCTTCACATTTTAGGCACTACTCAGCAAAGTTTTATTTATATCCGACGCATCTCTGATGCCTTCAAAACTGGCATTTCTCATTGTGCATTATATGCGAGGGCAATGCGTGCGAGATTTCGTTATACAATCGCATCGCATTCTTGCATGGCACTCTCGCTCTATTGTACTTCAGGCTTAAGATAACTTTTCAGGGATACCGCATTGCATTTTATGAGATGTTGTATTGGATTTTATTGAAATCACATGATTTTAAAATCTTAAACTTGTGTAGAGAACTCAGTTGATTTTAATATAGATTTTATGAAATCTCCCAAAATCTCAAGATTTTGAGCAGATGGAAACATAGCATAAGTTTTAAAAATTTGTTCTGATACGAAAAGTTTTTTAAGCTGAAAGTAAGCGTTTTTGTACGATCGCGCTGTTTTAACTCCAAAAATCGGTGACGTAGTTCTATTGTTGCATAATCTCTATTGATAGCTTTAAAAATTTTTGGTTTTAAAAATAAAATTTTTTCTATTTTTTAAAAATTTTCGAAAATGGTACATCTAGTTTTTGTTTGATGGAGATTGGCTAAGTGCTTTAATCGCTTCAAAACTTGTTACACTTTATCACCAAAGACTCGCCAACAATTTAAAAGCATACAATTTGATTAATTTTTTAGTACAGCTCAAAATACCTAACCTTAAATAAACATATGAAAAAAATTTGTTTTCCCTGTTTAAAAACTTTTTTTCGTCAATTATTACAACAATTCTTCAACAAATATATTTTTTTAATCTTTACTTTTCTTGACTTTTAAATCATATAAAGTCAACATAATAAATATATTTTTTTTTTATATAAAAAATACGTAAAAGTGTTTATTAAAGCTGTATTTTATACTTGTTTACAGACCTAAGAATCAAAAATTCAACCGATAAAGTGAAGATTGCTCAACAATTGCCCTTACTTCTATAAAATTTAAGTCTATAGTTTCTATTTAAAATATTTTAAGTAAAGTAAGGGCTTGATACTAAATTTGTATGTGGGAGTTTTCAAGTATGGTTATTGGTTTGTCTTATCTGGTTTCCTGTATCTCGAATACTAGAAGGTGCTGTACTACAAATTTTGAAAAACAACTGCAAAAGCCCTTAAACCGCTTATCCAATTGCAATAAAAATATGTTTACAGAGGAGGTTAGTCTTTCGATGCTATTTATGTTGCTATATCTTATACACCAGAAAGCGCCACACAGTGTACCGATCCCATATAGCGAGTGGCCAAAAATAGAAGAAGTTGCTCAAGAATCATGAAATTTTGTGAAAATGAGTTTTATAGTAGAGGAATTATTCTCACAAAATTTCTTTCGAATTGAATAAATGCTGCGCCCACCTCCCATATAATCGAAATTGGTTATCTGAAGTAGCTCCCCAAAAAATTATCCTAGATCAGTGGAATTTGGTGCACGTAGTTCTTTTGCAGCTGTAAACAGTTAATTTGAAAATGAAACCAATCGGCTGACTAACTCGCCCACCTCCCATATAACCGAAATCAGTAATCTGGTATACTCAAAAAATGATCCTAGATCATTAAAATAGGCTACATATTGTTCTTTTGTTCTAACTGAAATCAGTAATCTGGTAAAGTACCCCAAAAAATTATCCTACATCTGTTAAATTTTACATCTGTAAAATTTGCAAAATATTAGGGCTATGTTGAGGAAGTGTTTTATTTGAAAGTTGTATTAAAAAAAATTATTTGTTTTTTTATTTGAAAGCTTGTGGTATTTGGCTTTATTTTTTCATATAAAATTGCTTATTTTCGCCAAAACAAGCTCCACAAAAATAGGAGTAAAATCGTTATAATTGAGTTTCGGCAGACCAAGTTTTGGGAACATGTTGAGAAAATACTGACAGTAGATATATTAAAATATAAAACAAAAATGCCGTTGTTTTTTGTGTTTTGAACTTTGTGAAAATTTTGTTATTTTTTCATATAAAAATGCTTATTTTAGCCAATACATGCTCCAGAAAAGTAGGCATAAAGTCGTTATTATTGAGTTTCGGCAAACCAAATTTCGGGAATATGTTGAGAAAGAGTTGTTATTAGACAAATTATAATTAAAAAAATGCTCTTTTCTTTTTAAGGTTTATCAAAGTTTCCATTTTTTAGATTTCTAAGACCTATCTTTAGCTGCACAAAATTTTTTATATGTTTGCTTTAAAGTAATTTTTTTATTAAGACATAAAATAAATATTAGTTATTTTTTTCATACTGTTTTAGTTAGTTTTTACATACAGTGTCAAACTGTAAAAACAAAAAATTTATCATATTTTCAATTGAACTTTGGAAGAGTAGCATTCCTGTAACTGAAAATAGTTTTGTAAAGAATTCTTTCTTAATTATTCGAAGTTTTTGGAAAATTTTTCCTAAATTTTACACCAAGAAAAATTAAAAAAAAAACTGTTGACTTTTTATATTTTACCGATATAAAACTCTAAATAATCAAACAAAGTGCACTATAGGGCAAAATAACTCAGTTTTTTTTTTTTTTTTTGGATTCGCCCGGAGGTATGAAATCTTCCCAAGATACGTATACCCGACCTATACGCATGCACGATTCACATTCTAAAATCTGCCCGAATCAGCCGGGACAGACAGAATGCACCTACGTACTAAAACATACCTCCTATTGGCAATTAGGATTTTCCACTAAGCACATTAATTGGCTTTTCAGCGGAATTTCAAAATTGAATGTATATAAACGCGTATTAAAGTATACTTGATTCTATATAAATAAGCAACATCGAATTAAATAATAGTAATTATCAATTTAAGGTACCCGAAAAACAATCAAAAACACTAAACTCATTTTAACTGGTTTGCGGCCATTGTCCAACCCAAGGACCTACGTGGAAATGACATAAGTCTCATATCCGCCAAATCAAAATCCCAATTAGTTGGATATGCATTTGGGCCAACGCAGGCATAAACTTGTATGGAAAAGAGATATACTCTGGTACACCAATCCAGGTGATAGTGTGAGTTCAGTCTAATTTCAAATCAGGAAACCACGTGAGCGCGTAAATCCCAATTCGATTAAAAATTAAATAATTGAACAATTAAAAAGTAAGTTTTAAAAACGATTCATATTTGATGGTGCTTACTTTATAAAACATAATATCGAGACAAAAAAGAGAAACAGAACAATCTCAATTACCAATATTATATTGTTATAAAACTGCGTTAGGTATAATGGGATGAAGTTAAATTGATTTAATTATTTAAATGTAATATAATTTTCCGTTTTAAGACATCTACCGAATCAGAAAAATTAATCATGTTGAAGTTATCATTGAAATCACTGCACATACATCGTAAAGGTTCATGAAGAGCGTAATTAGAACTGCACTGACTCAACTTGAAAAACAGAAAATGTCTAGTTCCACTCCTTGGGATGTTAAAATTGCTGAGATGAGATATTCCGAATTAATCTCGCCACGAAGTAATTTATACAGAAACATGACATTAAGCATCATTCTTCTGCTTCTTAGGGAAGGTAGTAAAATAATTTTAAGGCGTATTTCATACGATGGAAGCATAATATTGGGGTTCCAACGACTCTGACGTAAAGCAAAAAGTAAAAACTGTTTTTAAACGGATTCTATGGCGTCGATGTAGACATTATATTGTGGGTTCAATATAAATGATGCATATTCAAGAATTGGCCTTACGAGAGAGGTATATAATAATTTAGCAGTAAAGGGATCACTGAATTCTTTAGCCCATCTTTTAATGAAACCAAGGACTCCTCTTGCCTTTTTTATCACCATATTAACGTGGAGATTGAAGCGAAGTTTTGAATCCATAATAACACCAAGATCGAGAAAACTGGAAACTATTTCTAAGTTAGAGTTATTTGTAGTGTAATTTGTGCTATTAGCAGATATTCGCGAGAATGTCATTTGCTTACATTTTTTTAAGTTGAGATTTAATATATTTAAGCTACACCAGTCCACAAGTCTATTTAGATCAGATTGTAAAAGATGTCGTTCTTCGGGTGATTTGTAACAAAGAAAAAGCTTCACGTCGTCAGCGTACATTAAGACGTTACAGCGTTTTATTACCGAAGGAAGATCATTAATGAATAGTAAAAACAAATCCGGTCCAAGATGATTGCCCTGAGGAACGCCAGAAGTGACCAAAATACTTTTTGTAGATAATTCTTATATAAAACCTTTTGAGTACGTTTAGATAAATACGAATTTATCCAATTTAATAATGTGACAGGAAACCCAATAAGGTGGAGTTTTTTCAAAAGAAGATTATGACTAACACTGTCGAAAGCTTTGCTAAAGTCCGTATAATTAACATCAGTCTGCAGTCACAAAGTAAAACCATTTATAACACGCGTATTAAACTCTAAGAGGTTTGTTGTAGTGGACTTACCCTTCAGAAAACCATGTTGAAAGACAGAAATGGTGGAAGACACGGAGTGGGTTAATTGATCAGTTATGATTTTCTCAAATAACTTAGGGATTGCACTTAATTTTGCAATTCCTCGATAGTTAGAAACATCTATCTTGGAGCCAGATTTATGAAGGGGTATAACATAAGAATCCTTCCATATAATAGGAAAATAACCACTATGCAAGGAAATATTAAAAATGTTTGCTAGAGGAGAACACAGGTTTGTAGCTTATTGCTTTAAAATACAGCTTGGAATTTTATCTGGGCCGGTCGTAAAAAAAGATTTTACTTGTCGAAGATAACACATGACAATATTTGGGTCTATTACAGGAGTTTCAAAAGAGTTAACTGGCGGAAGAAAAGGATACACCGTGCTAGTATTAAATGGTATATCGGAGTAAGTTGATTTAAAGAAGTTTGCAAACATGTTAGAAATCACATTGTCACAAGATGATTCTTCCTGATTGAATTTCATAAGGGGTGGAAAACTGGAGGCTTTACGTTTTGAGTTAACAAAACTATAGAAAAGTTTTGGATCATCTTTAAATTGAGATTTTATGTTAATTATATAAGCAGAATAGCATTGTTTATTTAGTAGTTGATATCTATAACGACAAGAAGAATAGGAAGCAAAGTCTAAACTAGAACCAGACATTTTAAATTTTTTAAATAAACGATTTTTTAAATTTTTAATTGCCCTTAGATCATTTGTTAGCCAGGGTGGATTCAAAGGACTGGAGAAACACCTTTTTTTTTGGGACGGACAATAAGAAACACCGTTGCAGAGTATCATTGAAAAACTGTACAGAAGATTCGACGTCATAATATGAATATGATGTTCCGCTAGTTAAAATTGGAGACCAATCAGTCTACGAAAGTAAGGAATTAAGTTTTACATAGTCCGTTTTCTTAAAATTATAAACTTTTTTATTTCGCGCATCAGAAGTTACTTTAAAAATTAATTTTTTGCTGACCCGGTCTTTTACAAACTCCTTAGTGGTCTGTAGAACAGGATTGCTAGGTTTAACTTTATTATAGCTATCTTCTATAAATCTTAACAAAATTTCCAAGATTTTTATAAAAATGTAAAGTTTTAAAGGAAAAATTTGGGAAGATTTACAATATTTTACAATTTACAAGCATTTCTAAAGAATTTTGTCAATCCTGAACCTATCTAATAGTTTTGTAAGGAATTTTTTCTTAATTATTCTTAGTTTTTTGAAAATTTTTCCTAAATTTTACACCAAGAAAAATTAAAAAAACGGTTGACTTTTTATATTTTACCGATATAAAACTCTAAATAATCAAACAAAGTGCACTATAGGGCAAAATAACTCAATTTTAAAAATTAATTTTTTGCTGACCCGGTCTTTAACAAATTCCTTGGTGGTCTGTAGAACAGAATTGCTAAGATTAATTTGATTTTACCGGTTTTTAATTAATTTCACTGAAAACTAAAAGACCGGCAATAAAATTATTAATTAACTTAATTTATAACAAGCATAATCTTTTTTTACCCTCTCCTAAAATACTAACTCTACAGAACTTAAATAAACAGTTTATAATTCAATAAAATTAGTATTTATTAATTATGTAATAAGTCTTAGTAGTGATTTTATAGAATTTCACTTATTTTAGGCTAGTCAACAATGAACCGTTCTGTTCAGCTTTGTAATATTTTATAAATTTTTTCGTAATTTTAAAGAATTTCTCCTCTAAATAAATCTTACACCTATATGAGATATCGCAAAGTCATTTTACACTCAAAATATTAATACTCTAATCTATGATTCTGCATATTTAGATTAGACTAAATAAAATAAAAGTAAATACAAACTGACTAAGTTTTCTGCATTTGATGACTTTTTCCTTAAGTTAATTTTGGCCGCACTCGTTACACTGTGCGTTTTAAATGTTTTTTTAAATGTTTAAAAAAAAACTCACACTAAAGCCTTTTGTGATTGTTTTAGCTTTATAAATAAAGTATTTAATTTATTTTAAACTCAATACATAGAGCTATGTAGTACATATATTTTAAAAACTATGAAAAGCTTGGTGACGCATTCAATTCGCATTTAGATATTTATGTAGAAGTTTTTGAGTCTGGGTACTGTTTTTCTTTTATCTATTCTGCTAAATAGTGAGTCCAGAGGGCGCTGTATTACATATTTCTCAAAAAAACCGCGAAAAATTCATAAACCACTCATCCGATTGGCATGAAAACTTGTACGTAGCTGTTTATGGTTACGACGAGTATTATCGCGCTATTTATTTTTCTCTATTGTTAGTTTATTGAAACATTTTAGAATGCAACTTCACATATTGACTTCAGAAAAGTCGGTTCACTGACAATCTTCCTTCGGAAATGAAACCAAAATTGCATTACAAATAGCTAATGGCACATTCACGCGTTAGTGTGCAAAATATCTTGCATTTTCACACTCTTGCAATTCGCAGCAACCCGTGAATACCCCTAATTATTTGAAAATAATTGCATTTATTTTTTCAAATCATGGATTGGGACATGAAATTTCAAATCACAATCAATGATTTGAAAAAATGAATGCAATCTCTTATTCAAATAATTGATTGGGATTTGAAATTCGAGATCACAGTGATTTAACTTTTTTAAAAACACGTGATTGTATTCATTCATCAAATCATTGATTGGGAATAAAATTATTTTAAATCATAAATGAATGCATTCTTTTACAGCTCTGTCTACAATACCTTTTAACATTGATCGAACTGATGCTTTCTTCGTGTTGATGTCATAGGAAAAGACAATTTGCCCAAAAACATTTCTTTTTCCCTATATTTGAACTAGTTACAATATGAACGTCTCCAAACTGGTGCTTTTTGCTAAAGTCTTTAAGTAGATCTTAAACTGGTTTGAAAGTATTCAAACGTTAGAGGCCATTTATTTCTTATCTCTTGCATTTATTACAAAAAGAAGTGCATCACGTAGAATATGATGCATTTAATTTATTTTATGTAGTTACTTTTTTATGTAATGCAGAAATTTACCTTTGTTGAATTCTTCAAATTTATTCCTCAAACAGTTTGAAAATTAAAGAAATTGGCACAACACGTGATCAGATTTAAAATATTTTTCTCAGTAAAAATTTTCACAAGAAAACCAAATAAAATCAAAGTGAACTGTTCTACGCTGAATGTTTTTTATGCTATTTCATAGCAAGTACAAATTGCGCTAAAAATGAACTAATAGTGTTTCCAATTGACACCAAAATAACTACTGGGATTATTTCATTCATTAAGAGGATACTATATTATTAAAAATTACCTGTTGGGCTTAAATTTTCATTTTTTTTTATATCATAATGAAAATATTTTAGCTGTTGGGCTTAAATTTTCATTTTTTTTTTTTTCATAACGTAAGTCTGTAACACTCTACAACAAAATAATTTATGCAAGGTGCGTGCCACATAAATTCCCTAACTTACAACCACATGACAAAGAGATAAAATAATCCAACAACACTTGTCAAGGGTGTGACAAGTACACTCACACCACCTACTTACTCACTTCAATGTCCCTAAGCTACAAATATTTCACACCCTAAAACTGTATAATTAGCGGAAGAGAAAGAAAAAGTAAAATAAAAAAAAACAAAAGATAGCCAACACTGGCTCTTCTGTGTCAAAAAGTCAAAACGCAACAATAATGAGCCACCAAAAAATGCCACAAATATGTGGCAATGTATAATAATTCAAGAAGTAACCTAAAAATCCTTTATATTAGCGAACAGCTCGAATGAAGTCTTGCACGCTATTCCCCTGAAACTTTTTAGCACCGGCCATGTTTTTGTTGTTTTGGAGTGAAGTAATGCCAACGCTTATTTGGATAATTTTACAAAATTTTCTAAAAAAATTTTCTACTTCTGAACCAAATGTGGTTACTTTAGTGGTATTTTCAAGAGTGTTTTTTTTTAACTTATGTCAGAACTGCCATCAGCCAGCGTGTGTAGTAATTTTTTTCGACTATTCCTCACACCAATTTGGGATACCTTCACAGGTCAACATAAATTTGAGTTTATTTTGGAAACTAGTTAGTTGGTTGGTGGTCACGTGCGCAGCTGAATGATGTCACGTGAGTTGGTTTTATGGTCTTGCTTTGCACTCTTATTGCATGTCCTGCAGAAACTTTAGAAAACTCGATAAATTTCCATTTCGTTTGCCATAAATCAGGGAAGATACACGAAGTGGTGAACAGGTTTTCACTTCATTTTGCGTAACTCTCAAATTATATTGAAGTTTTTGTTTTGGTTTTTTTTTCTCCAAGACAGGTGCGGCAAAGGGTCAAAACTAAGCCCTGGCTGTCAGCTTATGATGTTAGGGTAACAAGGTTGGGTGTGGTTTTTTATTCACTTTTTGTTAATTTCATTTGTTGTGATTTTGCGTTGACATCCTTTTCCTCTTTTGATTCCTGCCTGTCTAGCTGCTAAATTTATTTTATTTCATATCCGGCGGCCATATTCAGGGCTGTGCATTGCATCCCTTGTAAAAGCGGTAGCAATTTTGTTGTTAAAGTTCCTGCACGTGATTCGTTGTCGCAATCGTTGCAAAAAGGGTCGCAAGCGCTGCGTTCTGAATGAATCTGTTATTTATTTCATCTATAAAGTGGAAATACATGCTATTGGTTGTTGTTGTTAACCCTCTATTTAAGTGCTGAAGTTGTTGTAGTTTTTGTCGTGCAAAAAGAACGTACAAGTCTTGAGAAAAATTGCTAAATTTGTGGCAGCAGCAATTGAAAATAATGCACCACCCTGGAGGGTAGTTTTATGCTAAAAAAATAAACCAAAATGTGTTGCTTGAAAGCATGTGTAGATACAATGCTGCCGCGCTCATAAGGGATATTGTTGAGGTCAACATTACGGCTTACAACATGTTGGCTAAATATTTGTCGAGACTCGAGGAGTGGCAATTTAAGCAGCCAACGTTTAATTAAAAAAATGTTTAAAAAAACAAAGTTAAATAAAAAACACTGAGCAACCGTTTTTCGCCTTTCGTTTTTAGCTTGATTTAAGAAGTTGTTACCATGCCTTTTTAACGCATCAATCAATTTCAATCTTCTTTAATATTTCCAGTTTTTATTTTTGTTTCCGTATTTTTTTTTTCCCGTATTTAAATTCTCGAGCTCAAGGTCTTATTTATAAATAAATAATTAAAAACTTTTAACTTTGAAAATTATTTGATCTAACGTTTAAAAAAATATTTATTTTTTCCCGAAGACGAATTCCGATGGAAGTCGAAATATTGGAACTTCCTGCTTGGAAGTCGAACACAATAAATTAATAAAAAACAGACATAAATGTATGTCTTGCTTTCTACCCTTCAAAGCAATTAACGTTATTCATATTCTTTTTTGATCTAATTTTTTTCGTTGTAAACTATGCTGACTTTAAGCTAGACTTCTTGTAAGACTCACTTGATAAGACCCACTGAAAACGATTATTTTCATATATATTTGTTCAGCAAAAATGTTGTCCAGAATAATGGGAAGAACTTTGCTGAAGAAATCGAATTAAAAATCCTTATGGTTCAGGAGTTGTCAACATGAAAATGAGTGCAGACCTTGAGTAATGTTTGATTCTGAGTTATATATTTAAAAAAAAATTTGTTCTTAAATGTTCAGTCAAACGGTAAAACAAATGTCACCATAAAACGTTGGAATTATCAAATACACAGAAAAAAGGGTACAAAGAAGCAAACAGTATAACCGTTTATTTTATAAATATTTTTATAAGCTAAAAATTAACAACAAAAATTTTTAAAAATTAAAAATGTTAAATATTCGAAAAATGTCGAATAACCCGACAAGAAAAATCCGGTTTTTCGAATAATCCGAAATTATTAATTAAAAAAAGCCCGAAACCGAAAAAGCCGAAACATTAATAAAAATCCGGTTTCCCGAGTAATCCGAAAACGGGAATGACAACACTAGTCAAAAGGCTAGACAAAAAGATTAATACTTTTGTAATGAAAATGGTTGCAATCAGAAAGACACAAGAGGTAGCTTCTCTGGAATTATATGAATTGTTCACATAATTTTGTATGGAAGGTACACACGAAAGTTGGCCAATCTTAACGAAACTTGATCAGAAGGCTAGCAAAACAGGTAAGGTTAATCTGGATGACTTCTGGTGGAGGCTCACATAGACTTATTCTGGTCCTTAGATGTACTGGCTACGAACAAAGGAACATTTGGGGTTATTTGAAGTGAGTAAAGATTTGCGTTGAATGCACAAATTCGCCTCCGCCAGGACATTTTTAGATTTGAAGATAGCGGAGCGCATGGATTTAATGACCGCTTGGCTGTCGAAGAAAACGTTAAATCAAAAGTGGTGTGTATTCATGCCGAAGGAATATCTCAGTCTTTCATCAGTTTGTACACACAAAAATATTTATGTGTAAATATTACTAATAACCGCGTTCATTCTACGAATATTGTTCGTAGTTTTCAGCCACGAATATAAGTCATAGAATCGACGTATATTAGTACATATTACGAATATTTTATTCGTATTCTTAAAAAAAACAAATGTATATAAAACAACGAATACATTTGTTACTTTTACGAATGATAAGATATTATTTATGACGAAAAAAAAGCGTATAAAAAATATTCTGTTTGAGCTGAGGTTTGAACCTCGGCTCTTTAGCTTACTGGCCACGCACTCCACCAGTAGGCTACAGCCACTTTATAATGATACAGTTCTTTATAGTCTTAAGTTGTTCGATAAACCTGTAAAAAAAAACTCTGTCTGAGCTGTGGTTTAAACCTCGGCTTTAGTTTACGGGCCACGCACTCTACCAGTAGGCTACAGTCACTTCACAATCATACAGTTCCTTATGTTCTGTAGATATTCGACAAGCAAGGCAGATCGATTTCGGTTTTCAATTTCTTAAACTCTGCTAATAATTCGTACATTCTACTAATAATTCGTACGGTCAGCCTATGAATGAATTGTTTCTACTAATATTATTTTTCATTCGTAAATTGTACGAAAGCAAAAGTAAATACTACGAATGTAATGAAAGAAATTACGAAGCTATTCGTACGAGAAATTTACGAATATTATTACTTATACGTACACAATCATTCGTACAATGCACTAATACGAATTGATTTACTTTTGTTTACTAATATTATTAGTAAATAAAATAAATATATTCGTAGATACATCAGATATTAGAAAAAATTTTACGAATGAATTCGTAAAGATATCACAATAAAAATACTTTGTATATTGTACGAATATTTGTATAATGCACGAGTATTTTGCTTACTAATATAATTCGTAGAAATTTTACTAATACATTGTTTGAGTGTATGGCTGCCTAATAGTAGGATCTGCACAATACATAGCCTCCCCTTGTAAGAATTTTGGAGCCGTCTGTTAATATGTTGGCCTCCCGCTGAGCTTGTTCTATACCTTTGCACTAGTCATTTGGTTCTAGAAGTGATAGTGTTTTAAAATTAACTGTTGTACGAGGTATTATATAGTCCGTGCTACTATATAGATCCTGGCCGATTGTGCAATGTCCGAAATTATGGTTGTGCATGTTGCCTGCCGCCATGAGGCGTTGTGCCGTTTTTCCCAGCCCATAATTTAGCATGTATGTTCACGGATCCAACATAGAATGGTTTCAAGTGCTTTAGTTGCAGTTGACTTCAGCGCCCACGTAATGCATAGCGTTGCTTACCATTGAGTTTTCTCCACGTGCTTGAGGTACGTTGATTTTTCCACAGCTGGCCACAACACAATAATTGCATAGACTAGAATAGGACGAACTTCCGTTACATAGATCCAATGCATTCGAATGGGCGAGAGACCCCAGATTCTGCCTAGCATCTTCTTGGACGCGTACAAGGCTCATTTATAAGGTTGTGGCACTTGAGAGAATTGCACTTTTTTTCCGCCTTTTTTCGAACTGTCACTGTGCTTTTCTTTGTTCTATGCATTCATTTTCTTGATTTCTTTTCATCCATTCTGACAGTTTGCCCGAGCTCGCTCTCAAGTGCCACAACCTTATAAATGAGCCTTGGACGCGTATAGCGCAATACTGGCTTTATTCACCTTTTCTTCTACATTCATTCTCCATGCCAGCTTGCGTTCAGGACGACTCCTAGATATTTCGTGTGAGTTTTAGGTATGAGGCTTTAGTCGTTTGTTTTTGGTGGTATCCACAGTGGCATCTTGTACTTTTTCGTAAACAGTACCAGATCCGTTTTCTCTGCGTTAATACTTAGAGCGACTAAATTTGACCATCTTATTACCTATGTATATGTGTATGCTCCTCATTACGGAACTTATTGTTGATAGACATTTTCCTACTATAATTATGCTTGTGTCAATTGCATATTCTGTTATCTTCGGGGAAGTACCTTCAAAGTTTTCGAGTAGTTCATTGACAAAAATATTCCATGGTAGTTTGTGGGAGGACCCCTCTCTGGGGTGTCTTGTTGCGAGTTTCCCTTTCCATGGATTTGGTGCCCCACTCAGCTCTAACCCTTCTGCAATTTAGTAGGTTGTCAAGCCATATGATTACAGCTATTGCACATAGTCCCTTCAGGATTGCCTTGGTTGATACATTGTGTTATGCACATGAGATGTTTGAGTACAAAGGAGGTGAAACTTATTGCCCTGTATTCTATTCCTTCAGATACAAGTTGATGCTCTTACCTGCTTTCGGTAGGAATACAACCCTTGCTGTCCTCCAGCCCACGGACATATAATTTAACATGATACACCTGTGAGAGGAGGTCAAGCTATGAGACAACTCGTAATTCTGCCGTTTGCAACATGACAAGAACTATATCGTCTAGTCCCGAAGATTTATATTCTCAGAACGAGTTCATAGTCCACAGGATTCTATTCGAAGTTATTAAGTCATGTGAATCTTGTAGTGGGCTGCTTTAAGAATTGCTTACTTAGCTTTGCTTTGTCCTTGTGGTCTCTTCTATTCTTAAGCAGGAGTTCTTCCAAGAGTGTCTTTTTTTATTCTGCGCACGTTTGTTTTAAAGAGTTTGAGCCTGCATGTGTACTCCCCCATTTTTCTTCTTGGTCTGCTATTTTGGCTAGTTTGAAGAAATCTTTTGAGTCGCGTCTTGGTAAAATCTCTGTATGATCTGGACTCCACCATGGCGGTCTGGTCTTACGCTTTGTTCGCGATGGCTTACAAGACGAGTGATATGCTTTAAAAAGGTAGACTAAGAAAATCTTCAGGGACCTCTCAATGGCTCTACTTCCGTATTTATTTGTTTGGAAGAAGGTAGCTTGGTCTCAATGATGCTTTTGAAACGGTTCCAGTTAGTATTTCTGGGTTTCCTGAAAATCTTTCTAACTGGATTAAAGCTAAAGCCATATAACTTAATATAAATATGTTATGTGGTTAGTTTTTCACAAAGATTGGCACTATTTCGACAACAAAACAATTGCGATATCTTTAAAACTATATAATTTTTAATTGCAACGCATTTTAATATGCATACTCATCACCACATAATGAGAAAAACGATTTGGCATTTAAAGTGTTGACTTTGCAAGCAAATAACTCCGCTGCTTTCCCAAAAGATTCCTCTCAAATCCATAATACAAAGAACTATAGAAAAAATATTGCGCATGTCTACCATCTTTGTTGTGACGTAGGTGGTACACGTAGTCACAACTTATTCATAGGGTGTAAGTATTTTAAAATGTCAAAATTTTCATATGAAAACTTGTTTTACTGAAATGAAATAAATATCGATAAATAAAGCATATGTCCAAAATAAAGTCAATATATTTTTTAGTACTGTTTGTCAAAAAAAAATTGCATGTTGTGTAAGGATGTTTTCTCCCCTTTTTACCCCTTTACGCAAAAAGCAGCTACGTTGCTTGATGTGTTTGACAGAATTTTAACTGTTTTTTATTTGAATTTTGCTATATTCGTTGCCTTTGTTGTTTAATATTCTCTTTTTGACATTTTCTTTTGTATGTTTTAATCAAGTGTCACATTTGACGAGCACTGATGACGAGGTGCTCAGTACATTTTTTCGTTGAGCTGGGAATACATTATCTTTATTTTTTTGTATCATGTCTCAAATCTATCTGTTACGAAACCCTGCAATAATCCCTCTTAAATGTGTAACTTTAATGTGCGTACTTGGTAAAATTTCTTACAAAACAATTAGGTATCTTAAAGACTATATTTATTTTTTATCACAACCAATGAATAAAAATTTGTAAGCTAAGAGGAATGAAAATCTACATAAGCTTTTAATAGAATAAAGTTAAAAAATGCTGCAGACTTGACACATAAATAGTTTCTAAATAGCAATTCTGTTACAAATGAAAACACGAAATTCTTATTTTGAATTCATTTTCTTACTCTATTATAAGAATTTTTCAAGCAAAACAACACCACAAAAAAAATATAGTTATGTAAGGTCCTTTACAGATATTTAGGAAATTAAGGAAAAAAGTAAAACAACGTCGCCGGGCCACTTAAAAGGATTTAAAATATATTAATATTTGTGATGTTGCTTAACTGGAGCTAAGAATCTTATAATTGCATATATTTTTATTGAATTAAAAGAGTATATTTTTAAAATTTTGGAAAATATTTAAAAATGAAGCATGTAGTGTCCAGCTTGTATAGAATAAGAGAGCAAAATTAGTACAATGAAATTTGGGTACAATTAATTTTTTTAGCTGTCACCAACAATACTATAGTCAATAGTAAGTAATTTCGGTATTGAAATTGAAGGTAAAATAATTATTTTATCATTATTAATATATATATTGTAAAAGCCCCTTCTAACTAGAATCCATTGCATAACTCTAAGCTACATTGCAACAATCTAAGCTTCATGAATTATGCTGCGCACAAAAACCAGTTTATGAACAAATTACACCAATCGACCCCAAAACAAATATCCCTAAATTAGGCAAAAATGTCGCATAAATATGAATTTATTATTATCAGAGCAGCAGCGGCGACTAGCTCAAAAGCCCATAATGTGCTAAATATAACCGAAAAGCATTGGAATTTTCTATTACCAGCTACCTGCGATAGTCAACTGGGCATCCAACCCATTAGCTGCTGCTGTGAAAAGAATCCCCAAATATATATAATATATATGTATTTTAGCAAATGTGCAACATTTTCACTTCGTGGCAATTGAAATGTTGTTATTCAAAATGAAATTAAATTGTTACAAATTCTAAATTATGACTGCCAATTGCGTTACAACGCAATCATCGACATGCGTGCTGAAGCTAACTTTAGCGCGCTGCCGCTGCTGCTGCTACTGCTGATAGCTTCAAGCTATTGACTTTAGCTGACATGTAAAGCATGTGAATCCAATTAAATAGCATGCGTAAGTGAGTTAGTGTTTGTTTGTGTGTGTGTGTGTATATATATATGTATGTATATGTATGCTTAGAAGAGTGGCAGCACTAATTATGTAATGTAATTATTATTGTAATGTTATGTTGCTGCAATTATGTGCAGGTGTTATTTCAGGTGTGTTCATAAACTTACCCTTAATTAACGCTATTTTGTCTACGTTCTGCTAGTGTTTATGTCTCGTGTAATTAACACGAGTTGGTAACCGATATTAAAAAATAACGAAAATGTATATCAAATTTAAGGAGAGAGTTTAAATTATTTTAACGTTAAGGCCAAAAAATAGTTGACGGTATTGTTTATAATATCTTCAGACTTGTGAGAAGCAGTGATATTTGAAAAAGTATCAGAATCCCGGTAGATAAAAATCCGCACATAGTGATGAATTAAGAGTGAAGTAATTGCTTTTATAAACTCAAGTTATAAGCTATGCAAAAGAAAATTAAAATTTATTAATTTATTTCACTCAAAAAACAAAAAAAAATGTTAGATAAAAGAAATTTTTTTCGCATGAAAGTTATCATTCGAATAGACTAAATCACTATTAGTAAACTACTGTAACTCATCAAGTGTGGGAGCGGTTTTCAATTAATTTTTTTATATTTAATTTTGGAAGATTCTAAATGACAATATTGTAAAATAAAATATAACCACTTTAATTTTAAATTTAAGAAAATGTTTTATCAAAAAAATTTGTATAAGAAAAAAATTGTATCTCTAAAATGAAACGAATTTTTTTTTAATATTAGATTTACAAATTGCTTAAAAATGCTCTTTTGTATTATTGGTGTAAGTTTCAATTTTAACTCGAGCAAATTTCGTTTTAAAGAGTACGTTTTGGTTATAACTACAAGATAAAAACTACATATACTTATTTTGAAAATTTTACAAAAATTTACAATTTTTTTTATTAGAATTCAATGAAATTGAAAGCGATCAAAAGATTTTGAGTTTATTTATTTATTACATTAAAAATCCTAATGCTACAAGTCTATAAATTATCTTAATATTTAAAGCATCAGTCGCAGATGTTTACTTAAATAGTAATTATGAAAAAAAAAAATACATTTTTGAATACACTTTAACTAGTTACATATTGATATAAATAATTAACAAAAAAATAAAAAATACATGAAGTATTGGAAACATAACACATAAGTAAAAATATAAAAAACCCAAGAGCAATTTGGGATTGGTTTAGATAAAATTACAAATAATAATTCATAAGTTGCTTTTTAAAGATACAAGCATTGCTAATTTTCCGTAAATTGACAAGCAAAGAGTTCCAGAGACGAAAGGCATAAACAAAAAATTGACGCTCAGATACAAGAGTGAAGTGTCTAATACACAGAAAAAACAAATTTAATGAACAGCGTACGTTAAAATGAATTCATTGATTTTAATGAAAAAATCATTAAATTTTAATGAATTGCTCATAATTGTTAACGTACTGTTCATTGAAATCAATGATGTTATATTCATTAAAAATGTCTTAATAAATATCAATGATTTGTTTTCATTATTTTAATGGACTTTTAATTGAAATCAAGGAAAAGTACATTGATTCCAGTTGAAAATCAAATTTTAACGAACCATACATTGATTTTTAATGAACAGTTCATTGAATTCAATGTTTAGGTCATTAAATGCAATGTATAGTTCATTAAATTCAATGTATAGTTCATTGAATTCAATGTATAGGTCATTGAATTCAATGTATAGTTCATTGAATTTAATGTATAGTTCATTGAATTTAATGTATAGTTCATTGAATTCAATGTATTTTTCATAGATTTCAATGTTTAGTTCATTGATTTCAATGTATAATTCATTAAATTCAATGTATAGTTCATTGAATTGAATGTGTAGTTCATTAAATGCAATGCATAGTTCATTAAATTCAATGTTTTCAGTTCATTCAATTCAATGTATACTAATTTATTCCCTTCCCAATTTTGTTTGAAGTGAAACGCGAAGTTGTGAAGACGTGTGGCAATTGTGTGTGTAAATTTTAGATAAAAGCTGATAATAAATTAAATTAAAAGTGAAGAAAATGTTGTGCTTTGAATGTAAAAGAAAATTTAAATCTGTTGAATTACTATTAGTTCATATAAAAAAAAATCATATACCATCTGCTAATAGTGTTCTCATTTCATCATTCAAAGATGAAATCAAAAAGATCTAAAGAAAAGATCAGAAGAAGAATATAATATATTTATTTTTAATTTAATGATCATTTTCAAAAAATGTTTACATTTTTAAAGGATGAAAACCACATAAAAGATAAAGCTGTGCAGCCAAAGTTGGCAGAAATTGAAGATTTCACTAATTACAGTGGTAAGCTTAATTTTTCTCGAGGCTAAATAAATAAATGGTTATTTTTTTCAATTAATATCTTTCCAGACAGTACTGCTATGAAACTTATTCGGAGCTTTCATAGGTATTTGGTGCCCACTCAAAAAGTATACAGTAAGGACAACTTTGGAATAAAAACTTTCCTAAAGCATGCAATTACCAGTTCCCAAGTTGCATTCGTTTTTGTTGGAAGCAGCATCCAGGAAGTCGAGGATAAAATTGAGTTTTTAAAAACTAAAAACGAAAATATTCAAACATTAATCCTTGCGTTGGAGAGAAGAACTTCTCCTCATTCCAACAACTTTATGTGTTCATGGATGGTGTAAAATTTTCATTTGCTAGTTTAATTAGAGCCGCAGATGTGTGCGTTAAAATTTTTCAATTATTTCAATTAAAATATCCTGCGGCATGCACTCTCGTGTGGGAGTTTATTTCCGTATATTTTTAGAAATTTAAAAACTATTCAAAATCTTCGAAAATTTGTATATTAATTGACTCTTTAAAATAATAAAATATTGTATAATTGTAATTATTTCCTTATTTTAAAAATGTTTAGAGAGGGATTAACAAATAATTCGTTGAATTTAATGTATAGATCATTCATTACAATGAACTTAATACATTAAATTTAATGAAATATACATGGAATTCAATGAACTGAATACATTAAATTTAATGAACTGTACATTGAATCCAATGAACTAAATACATTAAATTCGATGAACTTAATACATTAAATTCAATGAAATAAACATTAAATTCAATGAACTATACATTAAATTCAATGAACTATACATTGAATTCAATGGCTTATAATACATTGAATTCAATGAACTATAATACATTGAATTCAATGAATTATAATACATTGAATTCAATGAACTATACATTGAATTCAATGAACTATACATTGAATTCAATGAACTATACATTGAATTCAATGTAAGGTTCATTGAACTATACATTAAATTCAATGAACAATTCATTGAATTCAATGAACCTTACATTGAATTCAATGAACCTTACATCTGGTCAAATGAACCTTACATTGAATTCTATGAACCATACATTGAATTCAATGAACTTTACATTGAATTCAATGAACTTTTCATTAAATTCAATGAAAAAATCATTAATTTTAGCATTTTTTAATGAACGTGTTCATTGAATTCAATGAAGTGTTCATTGAATTCAATGAAGTGTACATTGATATTCAAGGAACAATTCATTGAAAATCACTAAGTTCAATGAACTATTCATTAAAGTATGAAAAATTCATTGAAATCAATGACCACAGTTCATTGGACCAAAATCAATGAACAATTCATTGAAATTAATGCATAGAAGAGTACAGTTGAACGTCATCTGCATGCATGTGTATCTCACAGTTACTTAGAACAGAAGGTAAATCATTGATATAAATGGAGAAAAGCAGAAGTCCCAGAACTGAGCCCTGAGGGATACCTCTGGTTAGACAAATGTCTGACGACAACGTATCACCACAGCTGACTGTCTGCAATCTTTCAGTCAAATACGATTCAATGAGCTCCGCTGCGCAAGGCTCAAAACTATAAATTTTCAAAAGTTTTGTGACAAGTATCTCATGGCTTACAGCATCAAACGCTTTAGAATGATCTAGCAGAGTTAGGATGGTAACCTTGTTAACATCCAATTCGGACCGAATCTCCTCAACGACGTCAATTAAGGCAGTCACACATCCACGTTTAGATCTGAATCCTGATTGCTTTTTCTAAATCAGACAGTTTTTGTGAGATAAGCATTCCTTTGTATGAAAATTGATAGTTCCAAGACTTTCGCAAGATAAGACAAAATTGCTATAGGTCTGTATTTTTTATCGGTTTTTGGTATTGGCAAGATTTTCGCCTGCTTCCAGTTTTGAGTAAAAACACATCTGGTTAAGACATTATTATAAATAAAGGTAACATAAGACAGCAGTTTGGAAATAAATGCTTTCAAGAAAACCGGGTGAATATTATCAGCTCCTGCAGCATTTGATTTTATTGACAAAAAGCTTAGAAGAACATTAGCCTCACTAACATGATTAAAATTAAAAGAAACTTTGCTTCTAGTAACACTGGTGGAATTTTTATAAAAGTTTTCAGTGACTGATGGCACTAAAATATTCGCAAATTTTTCATTGAGATCATCTACACTATCTACAGAGACGGAGCTTTGAGTAGTTCTTTTACCGATTCCTATACCCCGGATTTCCTTCCAAGTTTTTTACCCATCCTTCAATGATGAGAAACGGCTTTCATAAAACTGGATCTTAGCTTTTTTTATAGCATCGATAGATTTCTTTTTTAACAAATAGTACATATTATACAGTTCAGGTGTCTTGTAGCGTTTCCATCGATTATATGATCTGTTACGATCAGCAATAATTTTTTAATGTTACTATTAAACCAAGGTCTTGCAGGATTGATTATTGTTTTAGTTTTAACAGGAACAAACTTTCCTCTAAATCTACGTCACATTTTTTTGAAATATTATTATTAACAACTATATTTTTTTTTATGCTAACGAAATTGCAATTTTGGCTTCAATAAAAAAATGCATTGAGCTTGAAGTAAAAATGCATGTTAGAAAACGTTTTTACAATACTGTCTAAAAAACACTTTAACCCTTTGCCGACGAATGGGTTAAAAATAACCCTTTTACATTTTTAATCGTGTGAGCATAGTTTTCGAGATATTTTCATAAAGTTGGGCTTAAAGGATTAGAAATCAATGTGGCTTTTAACGTGTGCCACATTTTTCGAACTTGTTTAAATATAAAGAGAAAGAAAAAACTAGGAAGTCAAAAAATATTTTTAATTCCATAGGTAGATGTATATTAATCCTGATTTAAACATGATTTTCAAATACGAGCAAATGTACTTTCTAATCCCAATTATGTCGAAACCTTTATGAATCAACTACTCCAACAAATTAAAAAATAAATTTTCCGGATGGGGTTTTCCGGATTTTTTAAATACTTACAGTAAAAAAAAATTAGTTTTATGATCTATTAAATTATTACACGAATTAAATTGCGAGCTTTAGATCAAGTAAGTTTATGAAATATATAGAAATATATTGAATATTGAAATAAACAAAGAAGCAACTAGAACAGATGGCAACCTTGGTAGAGTTGATGGCGGTGATCTATAAATAGCCTACTGCTTTGAAATGTCATATGATTAGCAGCCATATAATTCAAATGAATGAATTCCTAAATCTGTGAAGTCATATACAAATTTAAATAGTGAGAGTTGATCACAGCTTAATCACTCAAAGACTACTGAAGAGGAAAATGTAGCAATTTCCGAAATAGACTGTTTAGTTCTAAGTGATTGACTTTATACAGAGTTGTTGTTGTTGTTGTTGTTGTTATTGTTGCCTTCTTAAAAACTTACTTGATCTCAAGCTCACAATTAACTTCATGTAGTAAAAAAATTTTATTTTTTTTTCTATCACTTTTGTATAAAAATATGCCATCAGTGATGACAATTCTACAAAAAAAAATTTAAAGTTAACAGTGGTTTGTTTGTCTTCCTGAAAGGGTTAACTTTAAAATGTTTCCCATTTTTCTTTTTTGTGATATTATTTGACTAACTGTAAAATTGTTGCAGTTTATAGGAATTAATTTTCATTTGTTGTTTGCATAAAAGCATTCAATTAATTTCGTTTAAAAAAAATATTTTACATTTCATGCTTCTGTGAAACTTCCGCCTTACCTTTGACATTTGCAACAATAGTCACTGTAAGCAAGCAACAGCTCGTTAGCCAATTCTTGGAAGCAATAATAATTTCATGCATTTTAGCCAGCAACATAGCTTGCAACATTTTGATATGAACGGCAAAAAAGCACAACAGAAGCAAGCATTTTAATTTCAATTTATTTTTAATTGCATATTTTTCAATACTAATTGGCGAGAGCAGCAGCCGAAACAGTAGAGATCTTGAACTTCTAAAAGTTTTTGGTATTTTCGTTTGTTAAAATGTCACTGAATATATCGGCTTCAGTTTGGAGAAAATTTTAATGATATTTATTTAAATATGAATGAAAAGTTGTTGTATATCTTTGTAGTGAAATTATTAATTTAATGTAGGGCAATTAAGTGTAAATTTAATCAAAGCCGAAGTGTAAATTTGTGTTCAAGTTACTATTATTCTTTAGTTAAAAAAAAAATTAGTATATTTAGCTTTATTACAATTAGTGTGGTATAAGAACTTTTACAATATATCAATTTAATCTTAACTTGTTACATCAAAATTTATAAAATTTTATTAAATTTCCCTTACGTTTTCTTTTATTTCAGGTATGTTTTTCAGCTTATCTTTTAGTTACGCTTAAAACAACATCATTTGGTTGAGAACAGTAACAACAACATCAAATTAGTCTTAAATGTCGTAATAAGATTCATAAAAAATGTAAGTCAAACAATGTTCACTCCCACTCAAGAGCCGCCTTCAAGAGCTACTTCATTTTCAGTTGCCACAACAATGACCACTCGTAACATGTTCAAAGCTTATATGTCAATAAAATGTTGACTTTATTTTTATTTTACAACCCAGTTTGTTTTTTTTTTGTGGAATTTTTTGCAAGGAAGTCTTAAAAACTGTGCCTTGTTCAACTTTGAAAATAGCTTTGAAGTTAACTGCATCTGAGGGTTGCCGATAAAATTTACCACCGCGTTATTTGTAGTAAAAACTGTATCCACTCAGAACAACAACGCAAATCTTAAATCAACTACAAGCATACTCACACAACGTTACAAACATGTAGGTACATAAAAAAGAATCATTTAAAAAAAGTTTATTAAAAACAAAAATGTAGACTAAATATTTGAGACACACTTACTTACAAGCAGGCCGACAACAGGGTTGCCACCACAACACAAATGCAAAAGCAATTTTCCACTTATGCTTTCTGAAGAACCCTCAAAAAATTAAACTGGCTTTTATTCCATTTGGTTGCAATACAAACAAAAAGTCGCGTGCAGCAGTTTTATTTGCAGTAATTGTATTTATTTGCACAGCAGCGGCAACATTTTGTTGGTTAAGACAGCGTTGACGGCTGGCGGTACTGTTTTAAGGAAACCGGGTAGGATTTTGCATTAGCAAACATGATACATACCTCACTTAGAAGTAAAGAGGAAGTTTTTAAAATTACAAAAAGAAGACTTCTAAACATAGCATTAAAATTATAACCCACCACACTCCTTCCATCGGCAGGACTGCTTTGTTTTTCATCTGAGTCTCTCTAAGCTTTCCACACATTGAAGCGAATAATAGAAATTCTGTAGATACCCATTAAAATTACACAAAAATGTGATTCAATCATGTCGTAAAATCTTGTACAATAATTAAATCTTAAAAATCTGATACAGAATCATTAAAATATTTGCCGCGTAAAACTTGTCACTTCAGCTTAAGCTATAAATTTTCAACCCCGATGCTAACATAACCAGAATGTCAAGCATTTAGATAATCCGCAGACAATGGTGAAAATAATCGCCAGCTCGCCTAACTTATAGTTTGCTGCCAAATGCGTTAAAGTTGTGTCGTTGACGTTGCCTTTGCCGCACATTAACTGCCAATAAAAACTGCACCACAGCCCGAAGTGAGTGAGTCATCAAGCTGTGCACACAAGTGCTAAGCTGAGCTGAGCTGAGCTGAATTGTACGCATCTAGTTGTGCGAGGACCAAATTTAAGGCTATTGAAACTATTCAAACAAACCCCTAATTAACGCCTAAAAGTGGTGTCAAAGTCACACCGCGTGGCAGTGAAAAGCGAGGGAAAGAAAAAACAAAAAAAAGCAAGAATTTTGTAAAATAAAAAAAAATGTATTCAACACCATCCGATGATGTCCTCTTATTTGCAAGACAAAAGGCAAAAATATTTGAACACTTGGCATTGTGCTGCAGACAATTAGAGCTGAAATCGGAGCAGAATTTGGTTTGAATAGCTTGAATGAGGAATTGCATGAATGGTAACTTATTTAGGCAGGATCTGAGCTCTAAGGGTAAAATGTATAAAAATTGTTGTAAATATTACCTGAGGGCAGAAAGTAATTTTTAAGTGCTCTGAAGAGTAAAATGTCAAAAAGTGGGGGGGAAAAGGACAAAAAGTGAAGAGAGGAAATTGGTGAAAATTAAGGGATTATGTAAATTATAAAAAATTTTTTAAAATTTCATGTAAGAAGTTCTTCAAAAGATTAACACAACATATTGAAATAGCAACAAAAAGGTTTTGCTTAATTCAACACTTGCAAAGTTCATATTATTTTCGGATAATATATGTTTAGTTATTTTTGAAGTGAAAACTTCTTTAGGCGCATTGAACGATTTTGTTAAAGGGTAAATCTTTGGTTTGCGTCATGGTATTTTTCCGAGGAAATCTCGTCATCAATACAGACAGCAAAGATAACAAGATAGGAAACTTAGAAAACATAACCTCATAAAATTTTTGCATGTATTTGTGCATAAGACAAATCAACAATGATCGTCACTCTTGTTCTTAATCGGCCGCAAGCTCACAAAGAAATCACTTGGCAACTCCTTAAATTAATGCATATAATTTGTTTGTTTGTATATAAATACTTAAGTTCGGTTGCAATAAGATGTTTGCAACCAAAACCTTTTATTAATTTGCTTTATATTGGTCTATATATGCTTTTAAAGTTTGGCAATTTCTTCAGTTGTTGCATTTGTCAACATTTTTGAAAAATTTGCTTTTACTCAAACAGCCGCTGCTATTCATGGTGAGATTAAAAAATGAACGATCTTCTTCTTTTTCTGCTTTTTTCTGCTGGAACTTCGTTTGCAAACAAGAAAAATAATGTATGGATTGAGTGTTTTAAGATTTTAATCTTTAAGTTGTGATAAAGGAATATGTTGAACATTCAAATAATTACATACATGCTCTTATTTTATTATATATCGTCAAACAAAGTTTGACAATTTTCATACTTGTTGTATTTGTCAGTGGCTTTTTATCTTCACTACTGCGGCATTTTATTTTCAGAGTTGTCAACTATCATTGTTTTATTAATAAATTTTTTCATAAAGGGTGTGTGTGCCAAAAGGAAACTTTTCAGTCGTGGTAGGATAAAAAATATCAGGTTGAATAAAATTTGTGTGTGTTGAAATAAATTTGTCTTTTTTGCTTTGTCAAATGGACGATGAAATTTTGACAATTACAAATTTTGACGTTTCACATTTCGGTCGTGTTTTAGCGCAAATATTTTATTTAATTTGCATTTTATTCAATTTGCGACATATTTAATTTGAGTGCTTGTACTTGCAACTTATTTCGTTAACTTCTAATATTGTAAACTTAAATAACTTAAAAATAACTAAATATTAAAAATAAAAAAACGAATGTGCTTGAGCTTGTGTGTGTGTGTGTAAGCCAACGATCTCCCGGTGCATCAGCAAGGCAGCAAAGTTAAATTGGCTTTCTTTGCTGGCGAACGACCTCCAAGTGCCACCACCAGCAAGTGCAGTGCAAAATTTGTTGTAGCCAACATCCTCCAAGTGCCATCACTAGCAGCACAAGCAAGTGCAGCGCAAATTTCCTGATTCTTTTGCTTGCCAACGTTCTCCGAGAGTAGCCACGAGCAGCAATAGCAAGTGCAGTACAATTTAATTGACTGGTCAACTCTTCAATATTTCAGAAGCACCATTTCAGCATGTCTCAAGCGCAGAGGCAAATTTCTGCCATTATTCTCCGGCGTGAATTAAATAAATTGAAAGCTGCGAATTTGCGCTTCATTTGCTTGTGTTGCTGATGGTGGCACTTGGAGGTTGTTGGCTAGCAACAAATTCTGCACTGCACTTGCTTGTGCTGCTGGTGGTGGCACTTGAAAGACGTTCACCAGCAAAGAAAGCGAATTTAACTTTGCTGCACTTGCTGATGCACCGGGAGATCGTTGGCCCACACACACGCACACACAAACTGAAGCATTTTCGTTATTTTTTTGAACTGAAAACTTCTTTAGGCGCGTTGAACGATTTTGGTAGAGGGTAAATCTTTGGTTTGCGTCATCGTTATCGTCATTTTGCGAGTAACTGTCGTCATCAATACAGACAGCGAGTAGGTTTTTAAATGACGCCCTTGGGTCTTGACTACCAGGCGCTCAGCAAATGTAGCAAGCAACCATCAATAAGTTCCTCTGCTGACGCATTGTTTTTTCTCTCCCTTTGCTTCGCTGCGAAACATTGAATGTTATTGTTTTTTTTTTCAATGTATATGTAGAGCTGCTGTAGGTTAAAATAAAATAAATTAAAAATTTTTGATATTCGGTTTTTGTTTGACTGGCTGTGATGTCCCTTTTGATGCCACCAGTCTAGCACATCTAGACAAGGTAGGCTGAATGTTTTCTCTTTCTTAGTGACCATAACTGTCACACTCAGCCATTTTGTCCAATTTTTGCTTTCATATTGCATTCTCATTGGTTGCAGATTTTGTATGAAATGTCTACTTCATTTTGACAGTTTCGGTCACCAGCTCTCCGAACTAGCGCTACCTTGTCTAATTTTGCCATTTCACCACTTGAGATCTTGCTACCAGGCAAACAGAAAACATAGCAAGCAAAATGCGGTTTATTTTTTGACGCCGATTCGTTCATCCCGTCTAACGTTGCGCAACCGCTGTGAACCTTTCCATTCTCGCTGCGTTTTTGTTGTAGATTTGCCATGTTATTGTTGAACAGTTAGCTGGAATTTTTTGTAGACTTTTTGTAGCTACAGTCGGCATATGACAACTGATTTATTTTAGATAAGAGGTAAAATCAATTTTTGAAATTTTGTATAAATGGCTGAAACTATTTCTTTTAACTAAATTTACTACCATATCAGAAATATATACATAAAATTCATATCATTTATTTAAATTATTTCATTATTGAATTAATTTAAAAATTTAAATCTTATTTATATCTTTTTATATAATAACACAAATACATGCACGCTATATATAGTCTGTGTTGTGTATTAAAATAAGAATATATAACAAATAGACATAGTATATAAATTATATATAATTTAATATAATAAATTTACGTAGACAGCTTAACCGCATAGTGTTGTAAATTGAAAATGCAAACCAACGAGAAGCAATAGAATTTCGTATAGAAAAAGTGTTGCTTCTCGTGTTTTACTTGTCGTTTCTTTGCGTTTTTGCAAGCTCTTGCTAGTAGGCAAACAGAATAGATAGCAAGCAAAGTGCTGTATATTTTCCGCCGCCAATTCGGTTCATCCCCTCTAACGCTGCGCAACCGCTGTGATCATGTCATTTTCTATGTACATAAACAATTACGTAAATAAATTAATATTTTTAGTAGTAATTGGATAACTAAAGTCTGCTTATCCAAAGCATTCTATTTTTCAAACTGTTTGGAATCAATTTTTTATATGAATTAAATATAATTTATATGCTTTAGATGTTTCTTAATTTTAGAATATACTATTTTTAATACATAACGCAATATAGATATGGTAAACATGTATATTGCGTTAGTGTTATGATATAAATAGATATAAATAAGCTTTAATTCTTTATATTCATTCAATAATGATATAATTTAAATAAATTACTTTAATTATATTTATTTTGGATATGGTAACACTTTTGCTTAAAAGAAATAGTTTCAGTAATATATAAAAAATTTAATAAATTGCTATAAGCTCTTATGATTCTAATATGATTCTAATTTCATATGCCGACTGTAGCTACACAATTAGAATTCACAACGTCTAAAAAAATTTCCAGTTTACTACGTCAACAACAATTACCAAGGAAATCTACAAACAAGCACGCACAGATAAGAACAAGATCAGAGCGGAACTTTTAAAACTTTTTGTTTTCATCCTACATGTAGGACGGGCTGCAGTATGAGCTTTCGCACATCCTACATGTCCGTCCAACCTGTTAAATCTATCCTACATGTAGAATAGTCCGAAACCCCCTATTAGCATGAAAATTCTTATATAGCAGTAAGGCGGTCCGTGGCAGGACAACGTCTTCCAGGGAATACTAATATTTTATATATAGGTTTTCGCTTCGGTCGGCAGTCCACTCATTGCTATACTTTTTTAACAATGCTTTTTGTTTAAATTAAGACTAAAAACTTCAAGGATATTAAAGATTTCAAAATAAATAGTACACTTTTCATATCCTTTTCCAAAAAAAATGGTTCACTTAAAATTTTTTTCAAAGATTTTATTTTTGTTTTTATCAAATTACCAAATCTATATATATAAAAATGGATGTATGTATTGGGTATGTGGGTATGTGGGTATGTGGCTATATCACGTATAGACTCCAAAACCGCTGAACCGATCTTTATGAAATTTTCAGGGAAACTGAAGCCACATCTTGAGAGTGTTCCTGTGAGGTATGGTAACGATTAGACGAGGGGGCGTGGTACCTCCCATGCAAGCCAAATTTGCGCTATCGATCACAAACCAATAAAAGGATATATATATCAGACGGTTTCAATCGTAAAAAACTAAGATTTGGTAATTTTGTTCAGATGGCTATTGTCGGTAACTGTACAGAAAATGGGCGTGGTCGTAATATAAATACGCCACTTTTTCGAAATCATGGCCCACAAATCAGTGAAAATGATATATTTCAAGCAGTTTTGGCTGTATGAGACTTACATGTGACACCAAAGTTTGTTTGTTTACTTTCTGCAACTGTACTAAAAAAGGGCGTCATCGCTGTATAGCCACACCGACTATTTGAGAAATCATTAAAATTGACTACTGGGTCGATTGCGCTAAAATGTTGGCTTAGTTTGTATGGTTACTGTCAGCAACTAAACTAAAAATTGGTTTCCACGCCCCCCTTTTACCGCCCACAAACCAATGAAAACGTTTTATTTCAACGGCTTGGGTCGTATTAGACAAAAATTTTGTAATTAATTTCATATGGTTACTCTTGGCAAGTGCACTAAAAATAGGCCTGTCCCACTTTAGTTAAACTCACTTTTCGGGGAGTTAGCGTCGAGTGAAGTAAAGTGCGCCAGGCTTAACCTAAATTGAGCTGAAATTTGGGCATTCGATTTGTTTCGATTACGAGATGGCTCTAGGGAAATACTTTGCAGCACCCCTTTTTACCGCTTGCAAAACAACAAAAATGTTATATTTCGCACGGTTTTGATCGTATTAGACTAAAATTTGGTTATTTAGTTCATATGGTTACTTTCGGCAGCTATTCGACCTTTTCGTATATGGCAGTAAGGCGGTCTATGGCAGAACAACGTCTGCCGAGGAGAGTGAGTGTTCCTGTGAGGTTTGGTAACGTTTGAACGAGGAGGCGTGGTACCTCCCATGCAAGATAAATTCGCGCTATCAACCACAAACCAAATAAAGGATATATTTCAGACGGTTTCGATCGTAAAAAACTAAGATTAAGTAATTTTTTTTCAGGTGGTAATTGTCAGTAACTGTACAGAAAATGGGCGTGGTCGCAATATATACGCCCACTTTTTCGAAATCATGGCAATTCCGGAGTTCTACACATTTTTATAGTGAAACTTGATGTGTAGGTGCTCCAAGAGGCAGTCATGATACATAAATGTTTTCACGCCCACTTAAACCGCCCACAAATCAATATCTGTATATATAAAAATTAATCGTGATTTGTTCGGATGCTTAAAACTTGAAAACGACTGAACCAAATTGTATTCTTCCTTCTACTGGTTTGTTCGTTACTGCAACGCGAAGGTTTAGGAAAAAAATAATGCCACACCCCCTTTTATCGCACACAAATTAATAAAAATGCTATATTTAATACGGCTTTGGTCGTATTAAATTAAAATTTGGTAAATAAGTTCGTATGATAACTGTCATTAACTTTAATAAAAACGGGTGTGGTCACACTTCATCTACGCCTACTTTTAAGAAAATATTAAAATACTTCGAAACTATTGGTCGATTGAGCTTAAATTTTCTAAGTGGATTTGCTTTGAGTACGAGATGGTTTAAGAAGAAATGTCACACCCCCTTTTACCTCCTACAAATATATACAAAATTTGTGTTATCGAATAGCTTTAGAGTTATGGGTCACACGGCTTAGAAATTCGGTATTTGACCACAATTTAGACGTACCGTTTCAGTGAGTGAGAGTGGGAAAAGGGGGAGGGGCACTTCTCATACAAACCAAATTTGCGATATCGAATAACTTTGAAGTTATAGGCCGCACAGCTTTGGAATTCAGTTTTTTATCTCAATTAACACATGCAGTTCAATGATTTTATGTTATGGGCATTGAACAGGGAGGCGTGACATCTCTCTTACAACCCAAATTTGCGATATCGAATTTCTTTGAAGTTATAGGTCACACAGCGCCATAATTCAGTATTCGACCTCAATTTATGCATGCAGTTTCATTAATTACATTTTATGGGCGTACGACAAGGGGGCGTGAAACCTCCTATTTAACCCAAATTAGAGATATCAAATAGCTTCGGGGTTAAAGGTCGCACAGTTTTTTAATTCAGTATTGGACCTCAATGTACACATGCAGTTTCATTTGCATACAACGAAAATTTGCGATATCGAATAGCTTTGGAGTTAAAGGTCGCACAGCGTCGGAATTCAGTATTCGACTAAAATTTACGCATGCTGATTTACTGATAAAATTTTTTAGAGTTTGTCGGAGAGTCGTGACACCTCCAACTTAACCCAAATTTGCGATATCGAATAGCTTTGGAGCTATAAGTAACTTAGCCTCAAAATTCAGTATTCGACCTCAATTTACACATGCAGTTTCATTGGTAAAATTTTATGGAGAGGGGAATGGATGGGGAATGGATGGGGAATTGTTATATCGAATAGCTTTGTGGATATAGGTCGCACAGTCTCGGAATTCAGTATTCGATCTCAATTTAAACATGCTGTTTATCAGATAATATTTTATGGGCGTTAGACAAGGGAGAGTGGCAGCAACGCGCCGGGTTTCAGCTAGTTTGCTATAAGACAAGATAGGATTTTCTCGTCACGATAATTTGTTCGAATCTCGTCACTTTTTGTGTACACGATCAATGATATTTTCTAATTTTTGTGTTTTTTGTCCCAGAAGGGTGACAGATAGAGTATAGGTGTGTTCAAAAGAAATGTTGAGGGGAAAAATTATTCCCAGGAGTCATAAGTATTTTGATACAAACTATAATAGACATTTTTTTTTCTTTATATTTGATTTATATAGAAACTTATAAAGAACGAATATGTATTTTTTTTTTATGGGGACCCCACAATACATCCCCTTACAATAGATGCAATTTTTTACGTCGAAAATAACAAATGACAGACATATATCTCATATCACAAACCATTAAAATCATAAGTTATAAGTAGAATATTTTTAAAGCAGAATTTTTTTTATGCAAATTTTGTATTGTATATCTTTTGAGATGCTCACTCTTTTTCTTTGTTCTTTTTTACATAAACCTCTTTTATTCTATGCTGTATACATGCTATACTATAACTTTTTTTTGTTTGAGTCGGTATACCGCCCAACAATGACCCAAGTACCGCTGTACTTCAATTATCTGGCTTATTGAAATTGCATTTTTATGGGATTAAGAATTAAAAATGCAACAAAAAAAAGTTCTGTGAACAATTGCTGCACTCATTCCGCACTGTGCGTTAATAGCGTTATCTGTTCTTCAGCTGCAGCAGCCCTACTTTTACCCAACCAACGGACCAACGGACCAGCGGATATTCAATTCATAGCTTAGACTCGCCCTTTGGCTAACCAAGTGGAAACCATTACCATTGTTTGTAGCCTCGAGTTACACTATTACTCAGTATTATAGAATAGTAGCTAAAACTCTGAGCTGCTAACCAGAGTTACAGAAGCTGCTCAGTGATCCCTCGGTACGATTTTGAAATTGTAATAACTCAATTATGCGCACATTTGAATTCATTATGAAAAATTTCAAATGAAAATAAATCAAATTTTCACTACCCTAAAACATTATCATTCAACCCCTACCCCGCATTCAGCGCTTGCCTAATTCTCACAACTGAACGCTGGCAAAGGCAATACCGCACAGCAGGGTTTAGTATCTTAACGCTGTTATTTTTGTTGCCGTTTTGAGCTACCCTCTCTGCCCGAGCGCTCAAATATAATATTAGCAAACATTTATTTGTTGTACTGACAGCAGCAGCTAGCAGCAGCAGCAACCCTTGGCAAAGCTATAACGACCCTCTGGTTAGCTTCTGCAGCCCGCCTCGTTTTGCCGAGCCTCTTCTTTGCTTAAGACTACTAATAACCGTGTTTCACATTTAATAATAAATCAAGTACCCGCGTTTCGCTTTTTGGATTAGGCAATGTGTCTGCCTGCTAAGCAGCGCGGCAAACAGAACAACTGCAAATAAATGTTGCATATTTTTTGGCGGTGTTGGCGTGTTGTAAAATTCAGATTTCCCTTAATTCGGTGGTGGATTACAGTCCGTTCGTTACAAATGCATGAGTGTACGTACGTTTGAAGGAATGTATGGTGGCTTAGGTTATATGCATTACATTCATTTGGTTTTAGGCAAATTATTAAAAATCTTTTATGTAGCAAAACATATGCAGACTGACTTGAAAGCAAAGCATGAATTTGAATAAAAAACATAAATTGTTATTATTACGGTTATGCCGTAACTTATAAGTACAACAATAAAATATAAGAGTGAAAAGAAGTAAAATTTGAAAGGAAAATTATGTTGATTGTAAAGAATTTATTATAAAATTTTACGTTTATTTAAAATTACGAGATATGCAAAGTATCAATCTTCACTTTTGGATAAATTTTAATTCTGTACTTGACTGTTTTTCGTTACAAGAACAAAACAACGTAGTCTTTAGCACCCAAGCAAAGAAAACCAAAACAGTTTTGTAGTTTCAGCGCCAAAAAAAAAAAACAAAAAAAAAACAACAGATGCATTTTGATATTCATGGTTCTATGCGCGCTTTAGGTCTTAGCGATTTTTATTGCACACGCAGTTTAAATAAATTTACAAAAAATGTAGTGAAAATCACTTCTGATCTGAGAACTCACTTTGCGGCAACGCCCAAGTTTATTTCCATCCGCTGATGTTGAATTTGAACTACAACAGCATCATCATGATCTATATGCTACAATACTCATTTCCCCTTTTTCCCTGACTATTGAGCACAGGAAGCTGCTAATGCTTTTGTGCTACTTGATGATGGCTCCTGACAGCGATATCCTGCAACGTTTTTAATTTTTGTCATTTTTCTTTATAGGTGCTCGCAATATTTTTGCTTAATTTTTTTCTTTTATTTCTTCTATTTTGCGCCCTTCAATATTTTCCATCATACATTTTTCAATTATGATAATTTTCTAGCATTTCAATGGCAATTTATTTCAAAACCCATAATTTTCTTTAATAGTTTGCATTATGTTTGTCCCAGGTTTTGTACCCAATGATTTGAGTGTGACGCCTGCACTTTGAACGCATAGCTGCCGGAAGTAATGAAAAGTGGTTGATTCGAAGTTGTTGCTGGCGTTGCTTTATGATTATTAATATTTAGCTAGGCATTGAAGTGAAATCCTTTCGTATTTTTCGAGTGGAATGGGAGTGGGGTGCTGAAGGAACCCTTTGCTAAATTTGACATTTTTATTGGCAACTTAATTGCACGACACTCGACTGACTCTACTCGAATCGACAAGTGTGTGAATATGTTGCATACCCAGTGGGAAAAATGGTAAGGTGCTTACTAAATAATGCATGATTTTCTTTTGTTAATTAAGATAGGAATATAATCATACGAAAGTAAGTATGTTTTTTGTTACATTTAAAGCTCCTCACGTCTTCGCTTACGATTTAATATAAAAAAAGAAGTAATCATTTACATATAAGCATTATTTTTTAATGAAGGAGTCATGCAGCGGCAAACCGACATAGCGGTTCTTAACGACTGCTTGAAATAAGATGAAGTGTAAAAAATAGTATAGTGAAATAATTAGCTAAAAACAACAAACAAATGCCTGCTGATCCCCGGTGCGGCAACATAATTTTGCGTAATTGTGATATCCACAATTTTTTCTATTATTAAAGTTTAATAAATAAACTTAAAGACTATGAATGCTCACTTATTTATAAATTTTTTGCATTAAAGTATTGACTCTTATTTATTATCTTCTAATAATTTAGAACCGTCTCCTAACGCTTACCTTCTTTTGTAAGCGAAAACGTAAGTAGTGCTGACATTTCACTACTATATTCCATCGTGATATGATTAGAATGTACAATCGGGATATAAATTCCTTACCGATACCTTACGTTTTCATTCATACATGCTACTTATAAAGTAAAGTTCATAATCATGGAAGCCCGATCGATTCCGATTCTCGGAAGTACATTCCCTGCACTTTATTTTAGTAAAGTGTCACGTAAGCACGTATGATGCATATCATACATTACAAAAGAAAGCTTATAGTGGCGATCATGCCTGTGCAAAAGTAATGGGCATTTGGTATAAAAAGTTTTCATTCCTCACAGATGAAAAATAAGTGAGGAATAATGCATTATGTAAGGATGGATTTTCCCACTGGGTATGTGTGAGTTTATACAAACATATTAAATGTGTGTATACAACATTTACCAAAGCATTTGAGTTGTCTGCATGTGTCCTTCTTTAATTACTTGAACTTATGACAAGCCCTATGTTACATAAATGCCAGCCGTCAATCTTCATTACTTTTAGCGGTGAAATTCATGAATGATAATTTAAATGCCTTATAAGCAATGCCATATAATAGAGAAAATATGGTTTTGATTGCTGCTTTTGCTTTTTTTTATCTATTTTTTTATTAATCAATGCTCTGTTCTCAGTACACAATATTCAAAACTCAACACTTAGTTCAAGTTGATGATATTTAATAAAATACCTACATATATTGTATTTAATATTTAATTCTTATTACTGTTAAAAACTACTTTAAACATGCCATTAGTTTGATGTCCGCTTGAGATTACACCTTAATACACGGTTCAAAATTTTGGACTTTTTTTTATTCCAAACTTTGGCTTAAAGGCATTTTTTATCCAAAAAGTACTATTTTGTACTTTTTTAGAGCCGGCAAGTCGTGAGTTCCACAATAAACTAAAACCGTAATAATCGAAGACAAAACCTTTCGATTTTGTGCCAGTAATTTCTTGTGACCAGGCATCAACTATGAATGCGTGGCTTCTACAATACTCATGCTCATTTTTATATTTTGTCAAAGTCTTTATAACGAGTGATCCTTAAACAGCTTAAACGTTTTAAGCTGGAAAGAGGATACAGTACAAGCAAAGTGCACCTTTTAATTTTTTTTTTTTTAAATATTAACCACGGAGCAAAGGTTTGTAGCCAGTTGTGACAAAATTAAAGTTTTGATCCAATCACGTCCTTCTTAAAATCGTAGATTTGCACGTCGGAAAACCCATTTACCCAAGTCGTTTTCGCAGAAACTGTCACTATTGCATGTGCTAACAGAAGCAGATGTAGATTATTTTGCAATTAAAAGCTCGGAAGCTGTTGCAAGCAACTCGTCTTCCTGTTCTGATCTCATTGGCACTCAATTGTCTTTTCTGTAGAAGCATTTCGCCAACGTTATGAATGAATTTATTCAAATATATTCTTTTCAGAAGAGATTCACTCGATACAAAAATACAGTTTTAACCAGCTGATCTGGCCTACCCTCTTTAAAATTAACGACTTCTTCAATACTTTAGACGATGGTTATGTTTCTAGTTTTATTAAAGCAGAAGCTATAGGCTTCATCATCAAAATTTTTAACATTAAAAATCTTCAGACTTAGACAAAATTTCTACTTCCTTCATATGACATATCATTTATCAGCAAAAATTGCTTCATTTTTAAACGAAACTCAGTAAACAGTTTCTTTCGTTGATTTAAACAGTTTTTAGCCTGGCGAAAATTTATTTTTTCAAAATGTTCATAAATTTATAACCAGGGGTCGGATTTTGATCACCTAAAAAAATGACAAAAATAACCTAAAAACTGCAGAAAATGATCTCCAAACTGACAAAAACTAAAAAATTAAAAACGAAAAAAAAATATAAAGCTTTCAAAATAAAACATTACTAAACTTTAAATGTATTTTATATAATAAAAGGTATTTTATATAACATAACATATCACAAGGTACATTATTAAGTAATTAAAATTGAAGGAACGTCGATTGTCTGGCAAAACAATGCCTTTCTAATGCCATGGATTTCTCATTATTTAGTACATTTTATGGCAACGATCTGCAACAAGTTTCTTCTGAACAAAATAAAAATGGCAGATGGTTGGACCTTATCTTTACAAACTCGTACGATGAAGTGAAGGTTAGTCCATGCACTGAAGCAGAAAATTTATTTACTAACACTGTTCACCATACAGCTTTAACAGTTGCTTTCTCTGCTAACGACATTACTTTTACTCAGTCTTATAATAACTCTATTGCATACGATTACTTCAACGCCGATTACGAAAGTATTAAATGTAATCTAAATGCTCTAAACTGGAATAATATTCTATCCAACATAGATTTAGACAGCGCTGTCTCAAGATTTTATCAGCACATTTTTACTGCTATCGAAAATTATGTGCCAAAAATAAAGAAAAAGAATAAGCCTTCGGAGCCATGGCTAGACAAAAATCTCAGATTTTTGAGAAACCAAAGAAATAAAATTTACAGACTTCTCAAAACCACCGATAATATAAGCGATGAACTGAAGCTAAGATATGACGAGCTATCTAAAGAGTTCTCTATCAAGTCAGAAGAAGCGTATAAGTTGTACACTAACCTTATGGCGAGAAAATTGTCGAAGAGCCACACAAATTTTTTGACTTCGTTAACATGAAGCGAAAATCTAGCGGCTATCCATCTTCTATGTTTAAAGGTGATGTCAAGTCCTCCAACCCTCATGAAATCAGCAACTTATATGCAGACTATTTTAAAGAAGTTTTCTGTGTTTTCACAAGTAATACTTATAATTCCCCTCCGTTTTCAGGAATTTGCCCTATAATTAATCATATCCAACTAACGTGTGATGAGATATCTAATGCGATTAAAGAAATTGATACAAATAAAGGACCCGGCCCAGACTTGTTACCCCCGCACTTACTAGTCCGATGTTTAGACACACTTATCTTGCCTTTATATATAATATTTAACAAATCTCTACTCCAAGGATCTTTTCCATCGTATTGGAAGATATCTCACCTAACACCAATATATAAAAATGGCGATAAAAGGTCTGTTGAAAACTATAGAGGAATCGCCATATTATCGGCTATTCCAAAATTGTTCGAAAAAATTATATGCGCAAAGCTAACATCTATTATAAATCCTTTACTCAACGAACAGCAACATGGTTTCCGTAAAGGTAGATCAACCACAACAAATCTAATGACTTTGATCTCTGATGTTTTAAGTAAAATGGAAAAAGGACATCAAGTGGAGGCAATATACACCGACTTTAGCAAAGCTTTTTATCGAGTCGATCATGATATCTTGGCTTCCAAATTGGAAAAGATTGGTATCTCAGGATCTTTGCTCAGTTGGCTGTAGTCCTATCTCCACGACAGGTCTCAGTTCGTATAATTTCAAGGTACCTTATCCAAACAGATTTTAGTTACATCCGGCGTACCACAAGGTAATCACCTTGGTTCACTTCTCTTTAATATTTTTATCTCAGACCTATCTGATATTCTTTGCGATATCCCACATCTTATGTATGCAGACGACCTAAAAATGTACCATGTTATTAAATCGGAAACAGATGTAATTTACTTACAGTCGAAACTGTCATCTCTTGAGCACTGGTGCAATCAAAATAAACTACATCTTAATGTTAAGAAATGCTGCGTAATAACCTTCTCCCGTAAAAATTTCTATGGAAATTCCAAATTATTTATATGTTGTGAAACACGAACTCACACTCGAACGTGTATAAGAGGTCTCGAAAATTAGACAGTGCGACAGCCAAAACGTGAGTAAGAAACCGACAAATGTGTTCAATTATTTCCGGACTCCTTATCACGAATCTGGCACCCAAATTTTTCCATGACATCAGGATTTTGAGAAAACCGTGATTCAAGGTCAAAAAATTCTACTAAGAGAAATCAACTTGAATCGTCAAAACTAAAAGTGGTACTTGATTTTTGTATATGGCAAAGATGTTTGTTAAAAGTTGATAAAAAATTGTCTTTCATACTTCCATCCCCCCCACCCACTTTTTTAACCTTATTTTTACGTTTTTCAAAATGAATTTATTTTAGCATAGCTGTATTCTGCAAACCATTGAGATATGTAATATAACGTGTTGGCAAAAAATCATCCCCTTAAAAAAACATATAGGGTCTTCCAACAACAAAATTACCCTAGATCCACTATATCAAAACAATTCACCCCCAAAAGGCAAAATGAATTCTTTTTCACTTATATGATGTAAACTGTTGAAATATGGACTCAAAAGTTGCATAGGGTTGTCAAAATCTCCCAAAAAAATTTTAGGAAAAAAGAACATGTCTCCCTCTACTGCAAGAACAAAGTTGTTTTTTGAGAAAAACAGGTAAAAATATAGAAATCAAAATGCTTAGATTTTTGTAAGAAAAACTACATATGTCTTAAAGTAAAAGTAAATACAGACTTTAACTAAAAATATTTTACCAAACACGATGCCTTTCTTAATTTTTACCCAGAGTGTAAGGTGTGAGGGATATTCGAATCTGAAGGTACTCCCGAGATAGCTCAGAACTTTTGATTGTTGTCTGATTGTCTAAATTTTGGTGGTATTGATTAAAGTGTTTACGTTTTCCTTAAATTTGGCGAATTAATAATTTGCATATTTTTGCATATGCATTTTCTTGTTTCTGAGAAATGTATGCTTTACTCCAATTTTTCAACTTATCGAGCACCAGAAGTGGTACCGAAGGTAATTTTCTCAATTTTGATTCTTCCAATATTTCTGAAAAACTCCCTTTCCAAGAGTATGTATTAAAAACACCAGGATAAAGGCCACCTTTTTTTCTATTTCGATAACTTGAAAAAAATGTTACTTTCTAGCATGAAATTTATTATTTCCTCAAAACACCTCACCTCAGCATTGACAAATATGTTATACTAAAATTTCGAGCTTCTGAATTAGCCATTCGATGGGTCTCAATTGACTTATTGTTTTTAAGAAGTGGTTTAAAGAAATAATTACCATAAAGGAGACATGAACATAATAGTTAAATTTCATGCAAGGAAATATTTTTATTTAGATATAAAAATAGGAAAAATATTTTTGGCCTTTTCCTGGTGTTTTAAATAAATATTTTAAGACAGGGTTTCTTTGAAAAACATTTAAAAAATGCAAATTAAGAAAATTATTTTCGGTACCACTTATGATGCCCGAGATATAACACCTTATATTAATATTTTTGGAAAAGTTAAATAATTGCGATCAAGTATACATTTCTCAAAAACAAGAAAATACATATGCGAAAAATATGCAAATTATTAATTCGCCAAATTTAAGGAAAACGTTGACACTATAAGCAATACAACAAAAATTTAGAAAATGAGATAACAATCAAAATAATTGTGCTATCTCGAGTGTACCTTTAGATTCGAATATCCTTCTAACAGGAGACTGTGGGTGAAAAACAAGAGTGGCATCGTATTTGGCAAGATATTGTTAGTGAAAGATTGTATTTACTTTTACTTTTAGACTTTAAGACTTTTACTTTTCTTACAAAAATCTAAGCATTTTGAGATCTATATTTTACCCGGTTTTTCTCAAAAAACAACTTTGTTCTTACGGTAGAGGGAGACATGTTGTTTTTTCCTTAAAATTTTTTGGGAGATCTTGACAACCCTGTGCAACTTTTGAGACCTCTTAGAATGTGAAATTCGAGAAAGAAATCTTAATTCGATACGCCTTATTGTCTATATCTCAATAGTTTGAATTAATTTTGCATTTTGGGAGACTATAGTTTGGATATGGTGGATCTAGGGTAATTTTTTTGTTTGGAAGATCTGATAAGCTTTTTAATAGGGTTGATTTTTTGCCAACACATGATATTACATTTCTCAATGGTTTGCGAATACAGCTATGCTAAAATAAATTATTTTCGATAAACGTAAAAATAAGGGTAAAAAGGGGGTGGGGGGATAGAAGTATGAAAAACAATTTTTTTATCAACTTATAACAAACATCTTTGCCATATTCAAAAATCGCGTACCACTTTTAGTTTTGACGATTCAAGTTGATTTCCCTTAGGAGAATTTTTTGACCTTGAATCACGGTTTTCTCAAAATTTTGGTGCCAGATTCGTGATTACTCACATAAATAAAGGCTCTGTTTTTGGTGCACTGTGTTATTAATGTTGAATAAAATGTTGACGAACTTTTTGATAAAGCTAACTATATCAATAAACCCTTGCCAACATTAAAGAAAACCATTTCATCGGTAGCTGATATTTGGATAGCAATTTTAAAAACCAATTAAAAACTAGAAATTAAACAACTTGGTATGAAAGTGTTCGGCATACCAATAAGCAACGCATTCATTGATCGTTTATTATAATTGAGTCTGTATGAAGAGCTGACAGAAACAAAATTAGCACTCGTTTGGTAAAAGAATAAATAAATAAAGAACGAATAAATTTTTATTTTTATTGACAACACCCGGATCAGCAAGAACTTGTAAACAGCTCAAAACCGCAACTCAAATATAATTTTTAAAATGTGTTATATTGACTCAGATTTAGTCTTTTTTTAAATATACAAATTGTTATGCACTTTTTGCTAAAACAATAAATTATAAGATTGTTTATTATATTTACGTGTAAAAAATTAAATTTTTATTCTAAAACAAATATAAAGAATAATTAATTTGAGAAAATGAAAAAAAAATTATGCTAGAAAAGCTCCGGGCGGAGAGCTTCCAAGAGTTGGCAACCCTGAGATAGGATGCACTTAATATGTAGACCTAGTTTGAGCAAAAGCCATTGATCAGTTTAGATTCGTGTAGAGGCCAAACAAACAAACGGAAAATTAATTTTATTACTAAAGATAATATATAATAATAATATATATTTTTTTCGGGCTAGTGCATTTAAAATTTCTTCCGTGGTCACTTCCACTACGTAAAAAAAAATCAAAATGCATTTTAATAAGGTTACTTGTACTACAACCTTTACTAGAATTATTAAGTTTGGCCTAATAGGAAAAATTTAGCGCGACTTGCCAGTTTCAGTCGCTTCAAGCGAACCCTCGTTTTCGTCGCTTCAAGACTCAAAACATGCATGAGAAATAATACTGGAGAAGAAAGGCTCAATGGGTTAGCTCTTATAAATGCGATCACTTCCACATCCCTGTGAACATTTAGAAGAGCTAACCCATTGAGCCTTTCTTCTCCAGTATTATTTCTCATGCATGTTTTGAGTCTTTGAAGCGACGAAAACGAGGGTTCGCTAGAAGCGACTGAAACTGGCAAGTCGCGCTAAATTTTTCCTATTAGGCCAAACTTAATAGTTCTAGTAAAGGTTGTAGGTAGCTACAAGTACCCTTATTAAAATGCACTTTGATATTTTTTTTTACGATAAATTGGCACCAAAATATCTTGACACCGGCTGAAAAGGACTGCTTTTTATATGCCACCTATCGAGAAAAATATGCATTTAAAACAAACAAAAATTTATTTTGGAATATTTTTTTTTATTTACACTTAAAACAAAAACATACTTTAAAATTTAAGTATGTAACTGAACTTTAACACTTTTTCGTTTCTACAAAACAAAATTTAAAATAAGCGTATAACTATAAACTGATTTCAACTATAAACTCATTTATTTTTTTATAATTTTCCCTTAAAATTTCTTTGCAATAACAAAAAAAGACGTCACTATCTGAGATTGAATTGAAAAATTATGTGCAGTTGAATCTTTGACAATAAATACCAGGCAATTGGGACCAAGCTGAGAAATATCCCAATTTTACATTTAATTGTGTGAACATATTTTTTTAATTGGATTTACAAATAATGAACATTAGAAGAAATACAAACTAAGTTATTATTTAAATATTTAAAAAAGTTCAATATTTTAAGACGCAATAAAATGCAAACTTCATCGAATGAATTTAAAATATGGTATTCTAGGGGTTTCAGGCGTGTCTTATTACGAATATGACGTCGAAAACTTGAAAAAATTAAAAAATGGCATCGAAATGGCGGTTTAATGTTATTGTTTTTAATTTAAGAACAATATTTTAAAATTATGTTTTTAAATATTTGTTTTCAATGCTTAAGTTTTTGTTTTAACGTTTTTTTTTTTAAACAAATGTTTTTAAACTGTAAATGTTTACTATAAAAGTATATTTAAAAACATTGTTTTGAAAAAGAAACTTTTGTTTTAAATTGAACTGTACAAACATTTGAGTTTAACTTAAATGAAATTGTTTCAAGCTCTTTTTCACAAACAAATTCATTTAATATGAACACAGTTTTATTAAATTTTAACACATATTCCCTCAGTGTACTTACAAAAAATTTTAAGTCTGTATATTATAGTCTTTTCAGAATAAATTTTTAAAATTCAGTCTTTTTATTTTTGATCTACTTTGATCAAGATCTTTGTCGTGATCATAAACACCACAACGGCTGCCATGTTGTGCTGAGTGTTTCTCACGAAGCTCGTTAGAATTTTTCATTTCGTGGGAGGGGGCTTAACCCCCAAAATCTCCCTGCGTGCGCGGCTGCATGTCATCGAAATCCAAGCCCTGTGGCGACATGTTGTAACTTCACTATCGAAGCGAACATCGAAGCGAAGTTTTCGATCTGGCAATATGTTGTAATATTTTCGTTCGACAGGCGATTTGGTTTGTTTCGAAGTTATGTTCGAACATTTAACAGCTGCACGCAAGCTTTTTTTTCTGATAATTGGCATGTAAGGAACGTGAATCAATATTTTTACAAATTGTTTTATTAATAAAATATGGCATTTAAACTAAAAATTATATATTGGTTATTTTCAACAAATATTATTGTTTGGCACAACGAAGGGTAACTTAATTTGAAAAAAACAGGTCTAAGGTAACCATATTTATACTTTTATTAAAGCCAATGTTTTATTATTCCACTAACTCAAAATCATTATTTAACTCTTCTATGTTAAATAAATAATATATAATAAATAAAACCATGCTTAAATAAACATATATTTCCGTTTATATTTACTTCGCTTCTCGATCACTGCCACCAAAATAAAGTGATATTTCTGTGGTCACAAGGAATAACGACTAAACTCAAAATATCGTAAAAAACGATATTTTAATTGCACGAATTACGACCCATTTTTTTAAATATATGAACCGTTACAAACAAAATACATGCATACATAAGTAATGATCAATACTGGGCAAAAAATAGATATCTACGTACTTCCAAAAATTGGCAATAAAGTAAATTCTATATCGCTTTTTTACGATATTTTGAAAATTAGTCATTATTCCTTGTGACCACAGATTTTATCGCAAATATCGCCTGTCGAAAGCGTTACAACATACCGACTTTCGATAATTTCGACAACTTCGAAACTTTCAAAGTTATAACATATTGCCACTGGTCATAACTGTAGCTTCTAAAATAATTTTTTTGGAAAAAATTTCCTGAATATCTCTTACTAATCAAAAGTCATTTTGAATACACAAATGAGCAGAAACAAATTTTGTGTTCAAAATATGAGCGTTAAAAAATTTTAATTTTACTTTCCGAGAAATGATACTCCATCCATGAAGTTCCATGAAGTTTTTAACAGAAATGTTGAGGATGAAAATTTAATAGAACCATCTTATACACTCCCTAAGAATCACCTCAGAGATATTAACAGCTATGAAGTGTTTTCGGCAGTTTTCTGAATTTATCAAGATAGAAGTAAAGCCAAGCTGACTGTCATCTCGTTTGTTCACACAGTTTGCCTGCCCCTGTCTGAATCGGCGTTCACTCTGGTCGCAGCCTAACACTCAGTACTCTATTGTCTACAATATGTACTAGCAAAAAATTTGTAAATTAATAAAATTAATATAATTTGCTGTTTTCGATATATAACTCGTTCCATTTTCTTAAACTTCTGCTCATTTGTATTGTTTTTGTTCGTTGCCTTCACAAAAAAAAAGCAAAAATAAACTAAACAAAAAATCCTCCTATCAAATTATTTTCCACCCATCAGCAGCTGCTGCTATTGTTTCCTCTCTGCTCATTGGTTGCCTTGACACATTTTCACAATCACGGGTATAATTTTGCATTGCATAAAATTTCCACGTATTGTATATTCTCTTATTTCTTAAATTGGAAAAAAAAACTTTTTAAAATTAAAAAACAAAAAGAAAGAATTTACTCGAACATATGTAAAAAGCAAATAATCAAAACAAAAGAGCAAAAAAAGCAAAGAAAAAAACGAAAATGCTAGCAATTTAATTCGAAAAATTGTTCATCGAATTTTCTTTCTCATTTAACGCATGCAAATTGAAAAACATTGAAGCGTGGCATTAACGACAGCCTGATGTTGCTGACGCTCAACAGGATTGCAAACATTTATACAACAACAACAACAACAAAAACATACCACAATTTCACTCACTTGTATTGATTACAGCAGGCGACAGGGCAGTAAAAGGAATAGAATAAATGGAAGAATTTCAAAACTTCCTTACAATATTTCATGGGTTTTTTATTTGCACTGGTGCGACTTTTGTTGTGCACTTCCATAAAATTTTCTGATTTTCTTAATTCTGCTAAAATGTTTAACATGTTCTCACTTCAGTCACCTGCAGCACTCACCGTCCCCTCCACCGCCAGCGTTGCAACGAATATCCTTGTCATGCTCTAGCTTACAATAAATGCACTCATTCGTATGCATTTGCATTCGTTGACAATCGCTGTCAATGCTGAATTTTTGAATTTCGTTCTGTTCGCTAATAGATTTCAACGATTGTCAAATTTGGCAGCACTGTTTTTGCCATCCTTGAGCCAAGCGAAAACATGAAAAAGGACTTGCGCTCGCTTATTGTTGCACACAGAATGCATAAACAGTTGAGATGGGTGTGAAAATGGAGTGTTGAAAAGCGAATGATGCGCGTGAAAATTAAAGCTAATGGAATTTGAGATTTTACAGATACTTTGGGGTTCTTTTTATGCAATTCGATAAGAATTAAAGGGAGTTCTTAAAGCATAGAATGTCATTGCAAATATTTGACTACTTGCAAACTCTGTCAAAAGTTAGAACTCGACTCGTTTTTCTATAAATTTTTGTAAAAAAGTGAGTTTTTTTTTTTTGTTTTTTCCTAGTGAAATGTATATGGCGTCAGAAAGGGAGAAATTTCTTTGCTATTCCAGAGAAGCAACATAAAAACTAGCCACATTTTTTTTGCAGTAGAGTACAAAAGTTTGCAGGGAAAAAACAACATCTGTAATAACAACAACAACAACAACAACAAATGCAATGTCACTGAACACCACGACAACATTGAGCACAAAAAATAACAGGCGACCCCTAAAAATTTGCTGCACTTCTTTTAAGTTTCAAAGTGCTTAACGTAACACGCCAAAAAACTGTCACTTATGTGAAACAAGCGAATAGAAACAACACAACAACAACAACACCACGACTATGAAACAAAAAACCCAACAACTTCAGTTTGCATACTTCTAAAGGAACCTTGGAAATTTTTGTGGTCTTTGCTGGCTGAACAAGTTGACTTGCATCAGATGCAAGAATCGTGCAACTTAAAATGTTAAGCATAAACACCAGAGTTGAAAAAAATTGTATTCGTGCTGAATGCCAAAGAAATGATTTAAGCTATTTAGTAAATTTTTTGTTTTCATAACTTCAAGTTTTAAAATCAGCAATCATTTTGGAGCCATGTCCTTGAAATCAATAGATAAAAATTTTTGTTGAAGTCTTTTGATGCATTTACTATAACTGAAGATGGTGCTCCTTAGATTAATTTATTGCATTCAATGTGTAATCAGTTTGAAGTCAATGAAATCCTTAGAAGTCAGTTGAAATCATGTTTTAAATAACTGAAATTGTGAAATAACTTGAAGTCACTTGAAGTCTTTTGAATGCAGTCAAAAGCTTTTAAAGTCAGTTTGAATTATTTTTGCTAAATCTAGCAAAATTAGGCCTTAAAAGTAAAAGAAGCACCAAGTTTTTTCGTTATTTTGGGGCAACACTTATTAAGAAAAAAAGAAGAAAAGTTAAAAATTCTATATTTCTTTACTAAAATGAAAAAGGAATTTAAAACGACTTTTATATTTACCCAAATCAAAAATACAAAATTATTTAGAAATGTTTTTAAATTTTAGTTTTGTTGAAAATGTTAACGGTAGAGATTAGTTAGGGATTTAATGTTGTGGCTTTAATAATTTCCTTCATGACTGCGATTTTAATTTCAATGAAATTAGCAATGACTTAAATTTTTTATGCAGTTAATTACTCAAATTTGATATCAGGGCTTCTTGTGTTGAAGTCATTGCAATAAAAAAATTATTTAAAGATTGCAATCATAACCTGAAGTCTTTGGCTATGAAGTGACGGATTTTGAGAGAGAAGGGCTCATTTTTAATAATTTGTTTAGACGCTACTTATACAAATTTTTTTCGATTTATAATTTTTGTAATACTTAAAGGTGAAAACACCGAATTTTGCCTAAAAATGGGCCAATTTGTTATTGTAAAATTATTATGAAAAATAAAAAAAGCTCCCAGCGATACCTGGTCATTTATGTAAGGAAGTAGTATACTAAATTTAAAACGGATCGTTAGCGCAAATTTTGACTTAAACCATCCAGCAGCTTCAAAAATGACTAACGTTAGAAAAGAGCTTTAAAGTTTTAAGCTTAGTATGCTGTAGAAGCGAAAAGAAATCTTCCGTAAGAAATGCATTACATTTTTGACAGCGAAAAGGTAGCGAAATTTTTTTTGAACTGTTGAACTGAAAAATTTGTTCAATGCAGCCAAGTTCACAAACATGATTGGAGAGTTAAAATGTCACAATTTTGCTGTCTTTTATATGTCCGTACATTTAATTGGCGTGGAAATTTGACATTCAACAATAATGTACAACTAACACATTCAACAAACACGTTTCGGTAAGTATGTGTTAGTGTTGAGTCTACACCAAAATTTCGCGTGTAGAATTAAATGCCTAAAAATGTTCGTTCCTACAGCATACTAAGCTTTACATACCAGAAAATCCAATACTAAACATAAAAAATTTGTTTGGGTAAAGTTCTATATCAATGTTTGATCATTTGTTTCAAATATTGACACAACAATCTTTAGATGTTGCACAATGCATATGAAATAATAAAAAATATATAAAAAAAAAAGTTTAAGAACGTTACCCCCTTTAAAGCACAATATTTTAATGACTGTAATGGCTGCTATATGTAATAAAATAATAGATTGCAAATGGGCTAAAAAAACTCGGCGCATGAAATAAAATCAAGTAAAAAAGAAATAGAAAAAAATAAAAAGTTGTGTCGTCGGAAGAACCCCTTCAGGAACGAAGTTTCTTACGCTTTTTCTTCGACTAATTTAACTAGTAGTTCGGAATAAATTCTATATATTTTTTTTACTATTTTTTGTTTTATAAAAATTTTCAAGTCATGAACAATCAAATCTAAATGTTCAATTCATAATTTTCGGAAAAAAAGATTTATTTATTGCAAATTAAGATATAAAATTCCAATTTAATATGAAAATAAGCAGTAACCGCTGCCAGCGATGTCTATCTGCTTCATGAAGAAACAAGACGTTGAGTATTGAGCATTCATCATGTTCCTCGAATGAAACTTGAATTGATATAAAAGTTGGATTGAAAACTGGACTTACTTAAGACTAGTAAACAAAAAAAAAAAACACATTTTAAAAATTTTCTAAATTCTAACATAAGATTCGAAATCAGAGACCCCTTAATACTGCCAGCACATACGCAAAGAGAACAAAGCCAAAAAAAAACACATTTTTAGGATCCACCCTAGTGTCAAAATTACAAAATACTGCCAGCACATTCACAAAGTGTATAAACCAAAAAAAAATTCTTTTTGTGGTCCACCCTGGTGTCAAAAAATTTTTAAAATTCTTACATAAGGATCGAAATCTGCGACCTCTTTTCAAGGTCCAACCTAGTGTCAATTATTTTTTTTTTTTTTAAATTCTTACATCAGATTCGAAATCAGCGACCAGCGAATCTACAAAGAGTATAAAACAAAAACACATTTTTAAAATCCACCCTAGTGTCAAAAAATGTTTTAAATTCTAACATAAGATTCGAATTTAGTGACTCCTTAATACTGCCAGCACACCTACAAAGAGTATAAAGTAAGAAACACATTTTTAGGGTCCAACCTAGTGTCAAGAAACTTTTTCAGATTCTTATATCAGGATCGTAATCTGCGACATCTTTGCAGGGTCCACCCTAGTGTTAAAAAACTTTTTGAAATTCTTATGTCAGATTCGAAATCAGCGACTAGTGCATCTACAAGTAGTATAAAGCAAAAAAAAAACACATTTTTTGTATCCAGCTTAGTGTCATAAACCTTTTTGAAATTATTACATCAGGTTCGAAATCAGAGATCACTTTATTCCGCCAGCACACATACAAAGAGTATAAAAAAACACATTTTCAAGGTCCACCCTAATGTCAAAAAACTTTTTAAGATTCATACATCAGGATCGAAATCTGCGACCTCTTTTCAGGGTCCAGGGTCCCCCAGCAGAAATCCCTTTATTCCCCTATATATACAAAAAGTATAAAAAAACACATTTTCAGGGTCCACCCTAGTGTCAAAGAAGTTTTGAAATTTGAACATCAGGTTCGCAATCAGCGCCTCCGTAATACTGCTAGCACATATTACACTTGTACTGGTACGTTTCCTTTTTGCTCTGAGAGCGTCATATACAAATAGTATAAAACAAAAACACACAATTTTTGGATCCACCCTAGTGTAAATTTTTATTTTTTAATTCTAACAGAAAGAGCATCTACAAAGAGTATAAACTATAAAACACATATTTATGGTCCACCCTAGTGGCAACAAAAAACTTTTTTGAAATTCTTATATCAGATTCGAAATCAGCGACCTCTGGATATTTCCAACCCATACACAAAAATTATAAAATAAAAAATAAATGTTTTATGGTTCAACTCAAAGTCAAATAAACTTTTTTAAATTCTAACATCAGATTACACTGTATTACACACATAAGCTAGAGTTTCCATTTCCTAAAACTTAATTGCAACAAAGATTCTCACGTATGATTTAAAACAAACACACAAACAAAAATAGCGAATTCAGAGACACACAAAGAGAGAGAGAGAGAGCAAGTTGCGTACTCGGCTACTCCCCTATAGGAACAAACTAACTTGTTTTTAAAAACAACTTATTAAAAAACTAGTTTAAAATAAACTAGTTTATTGACTACTTGAATTATATTAAGGTGGCATTCCACTTCAATTTTGAATAGTTTTTATTGCATTATATATGAAGTTATTTAAAAACTACTTAAAAAGAAGTGGTTTAAAAACTAATTTGAATTATATTAAGGCGGCAACTACTCTGATTTTGACATGTTTTTATTGCAAATTTTTATTAGATTACAAGTTTATATACATTTAACCTTGCTATTCCATCAAATATTATGAACTTAAGGCTTTCAGTAATATGAATTTATGTATATATTTTTCAAAACAATAAAATAAGTGATCTCTTCATGTATAGAAATTTAAAATTTTTATGCTTTTTAATTCATCTTCAGTAAGTGGAATATTAACTAGTTTTCAATTGATTAATTTTCAAGGAATTAAAAAAATAATTTAAAGTTAAAGTTTTCTATATGACCTTGTTATTTCTTATGTTGATTTTCTATGATTTAAACTATCAAACATTCAGAATTTGTATTTAAATCATAGAAAATCAACATAATATAAATTTAACTAATTTTACAAGTAGTTGAGAATATATGCGGTTTTCAATTGATTTATTTTAAAGTAAATAAAAAAATAATTTAAATTTAACTAATTTAACAAGAAGTTGAAAATGTAAGCGTTTTTCAATTGATTTTTTTTAAAGTATTAAAAAAAATAATTCAAATTCAACTAATTTAACAAGTAGTTGAAAACATATGCAGAAGAAAGTCAATTGACTTACTTAGCGGACATCACCATACAAAATATGTTAGTTCGTTCTTTGAAAAAAAGTCAGAATTTCAACCAGTTGTGGTTGACAGAAAACTACTTTTTTAACTACTTTTAAATTAATTGATTTTCCTACAGGATCGTTTGTTAGTTTGCTCGAATCTCAACACCCACACGCACACACACAGCGCGCTCGCCTACTACCCAGTGGGCAAAAGCAGGGCTTTGAAGCGCTTCTATCAGGCCATCATATGGATTTCTTAGCCCTTCCGTACTCATTTACAAGCCCATTAACTTTTTTATTTGAAACGAGAAAATTTTCTAGACTTTCCTCTCTGGCGACTCTAAGGATGCCTGCTAGAAGCCCTTTTTGAGAGGGCTAACAAGTTGCTAACAATTTGCAGTTGTTAGCAAATTTCAGCTTATTTTTATTTTTCGGAAAGTAAGTTTTCAGGAGCGTGGGTTCGAAACCCAACTCGAACCAAAAAAAAATTTTTTGTATTTTTTTTTAAATCTATATCTTTTCACAAATTTTTCTGTTCATTTAAAAAAAAATTTGAATTTTTTTGTAAAATTTCTTCAACAAAAATAATAGAAAAGAATAAAAAAAAATTTTTAAGAAATTTTCATATAATATGATATATAATGTGCTTGATTTCAGAGACCTTGTTCTTTTCTTAAATTAAGATTTATTTAAAGTGATGTGATCATTTATTAGTTTTTCTAGATTTTTTAAGAATTTTTTAATATAAAATATTATCAAAAGACTCCAAACCTTTAAAAAGTAGGCCTTGCAGAAGCACTCATCAAGACAGCGAGCACGGAAGGTATATTTTTTAAAAAAAAGAAAGATCAAAGAACCAAGGCATGCGCCATATACAAACAAGGTTTGGCCTTTGACGTGAAAGGAAAGGGATAGATTATTTAGAGGAATTGATTGAAACCATGAATGATAGAATACAAAGATTGCGCTGAAGACAAGAAAAAGAGTACAACAAAATTGTCGTTCTGCGCATAAACTTCATAATATCAATGCCGTTTTGGCAAGCGTTCACTTTGCATAGGATTTCTAAATAGAAATGAAAATTGGATACATTTTAGTTTGTATAATTAAAATAAAAGAAGTAATAGGCAATTTATTGGAACGAGAAAAAGGTAAATTTATTTAGTACTACTTTGCAAACATTATTTTTACTATTATTTTATTGCAGCCAATAAGCAGCTTAGTCAAAAAAAAATTTGTCTGAGAAACCAACTTCAGTGAGCATAATTTTTCGAGTTGAATTTTATTCAAATGTTTATTACGAGTTTAATTGATGTAGTTTCAACATTTCCAGATATTTTATTTCCATTAATTTACCTGTGAATTGAAAGGACAAATAAATGATAGTTCCAAGTTTTTAATTAATGAAACACATTTTGTTAAGTTAATATATTTTTGTATTTTCGTTTTCGTTTGTGTGTATTTTCTACATTTTCTTGGCTTAATTATTGTATTTATTGCAAACATTAGGTTTCTGAAAAATATTTTTTGCTACTGTTACCGCAATTAGCACCTGCACACTTCATTTTTAAAATTTTAAGTTAAAAACTCGCAAATATACTTCGATATATAAACAATTAAATAAAACACAACCGATCGCAATACGTTTCTCAAAGAAATGAAATATTGTGACGTAGTCAACTGAACAGCTGTTTGTCAAACTCGATTAGCAGAAGTAACGCACCTGCGCAAAGCGCAATCTCTTATTCTATCATTCTTGGATTGAAACCATATGTGAATTATTTATTAGGCGAAACAACCGTGAAGGACAATTTGAATTGCTTTTAACCGAGGCTAGTGTTATGCCTTAACCTTGACAAGCATTTCCAGCCCCTAGTTGTGTTCCTGTACTTTAATTCCACATTTTCCACAATTAATTTGTTGATTTTTAGTTTTCCATAATTCGTAAATGTAAGGAAAAACAAAGAAAGGGAAAAGAACCATGCCCGAGCCCGGATTCGAACCAGAGACCTCAGGGTTGATAGTTTAGCGCACTCTCCACTAGACTACAAAGGCCGGCAAATTCAATTGACGCCAATAAAAGCACTACTAGCATGCCTTCTTTTGCCCACTGGATAGTTTCTAGTCTTTTCGATACTTGCACGCCCAACACACACAGCAATCTCGCTGTTACGTGACGGTTTCTACCAAATCACACCACCCACGGTTGGCGCCTTTGTAGAAAAAATCCCATTTGAAGTTATTTTTAATTGAATGGGAACTCCCATGGGATTTTTTAATTGAGTGTGATTTTTTTAGTTCACGTGGGATTTTTTTTTGTTTTGAAGGAATTTTTTTTATTTTTCAGTTAAAATATGTATAAAAGTACTTTTATGTATGTATTCATAAAATGTATGTATACATAAAAGTGTTTATTTTCCATATTTTGTTCATTGTCAAAATCGTCTCAACCAACGATTTCGCAACGATTTCGTTAAGATTTCGGTTACTTTGGTTTAGTGAGAAGTTCTTTCACTCTTGCCATAATTACATGCATTCAAAAATGCATATACAAAATTGGTATATCTTAAAACTGATTTGTGATTGGCCCTTATTACGAGTTGCTTTCGACGTAATCTGGTTATCGAACAACAAGTATCAAACGTCAAAATCTGTCGAAATGTCCGTTGTTCATCGAATTTTCAGTCGAATGGAATTTTGCTTTTGATGAGGTGCGTGCTGAGCAATAATTGTTAAAAGGATGAAAATTTCGTGATTGTGTTTTGCTTTTTAAAGACTAAAAACTAATTTGGAAATCTTTTTGTAAACTTTATACAGGTTTAAGGTGGATAAAACAAATATTTTTTATTGAATATTATTACTAAAAGACTAATTAAAACACAGACGACAAAATATACTAGTTCTTTTTAATTTTTTAATTTTTTGTTTCATTTTGTTATGTCTGTATTATTTACTGTGGTAATTTTAAAAAGAAGATATATTTTTTGTGGTATTTTTTTAATACAAATGGGACTTATCGTGGTTTTTTTAAATACAAATGGAATTTTTCGTAGTGTTTTTTATTTGCGTGGGATTTTCTTGGTTATTTTAAATGTCTGTGGGATTTGTTGTTGTTTTTTTATTAATTGCGATGGGATTTTTTTTTAATTTTATACCATGGGAATTTTCGTGTTTATTAATTCTTGCTATTGTGGGAAAAAGGTTTTTCGTGGGAATTCGAGGTGGCAACCGTGACACCACCCGCAAGCTGCTTAAACGAACTTTGTTCTAAAAAACAAAATTGTCTCCTTGCATTAAGCAAATTTGTCTGCTCCAGAAAATTAGAAAATATTTTGTATTGATTAGGCACTTATATTTTTAGTGCCAGCTACACGTTAAATATCTATTGAACGCGATACAGTATCGCTATATTTATTGAACGCTTAACATACATGATTGATGGATCGTGATCCAATATCGTAAAATATTTTAATATTTTTAAATCGGGTCTCGGACTAGGATCCAAATATCACAATAAATATTGAGCGTGTAGCAGGCGCTTTTGGGTCAAGCAAGATGTAAGAAAAAATATTTAGGTACAAAATTTTAACTCATAAATCAAAATTTTTTAATGAAGTTGTAACTATTTGAAAAGCAGTTGACAACATTTATCAAAATTTATTGGATATGATTACACAAGAAATATGGTCAAGTTTTTAAAAATATGTTTCTTGAAGGAAGAAATTTTGGTTAATAATCGTTTTTTATTTTCTCATTACTAGAAAAATAATACTTTATACATAAGTGAAAACCGATATTCTTTATTTTTTGTCAAGCATAGCATGCTTTGTTGTTTTCGCCGTGTTTTATTGTATTAAAGACCAAAGAACGTTTTACGGTGTTTTTTTTTTTTTTTGGGAAAAAACGACCTTTTTACATTGTTTATCAAAAATTCTGCAAATTGAAAAAGCTCGATGCTTTTCATTGGCGACTAAATCCAACAGGGACTAGCCAAGAGCGACCGAGTTCTAAAATTAATTATTTAAAATCAATCTCTAAATTAATTCAACAGAATAGAAGCACACAGAGCTACTTTGAAAACTCTCGTCGAAGATTTTTTTTTTTCCCCAACCTCTGCAACTCTCAAGAGTAACAATCTGTCTAGAATTTCGTGTTTTTCGCATGTGTTTCATGGAAAAGTTTAATATGTTGTCTAAATATTTTTATATATTTTTTCAACGCTATGTGGCAGCACTCAATTTCATTTCCCTTACGTGCACCACGGGTGCAACCTTTCGGCAACTACACAGATGCCGCAAATCTTCACTGCCGCCAGTACAGTTAAACATTCACCATGTTCGAGTGGCAAAGGTGGTGATGCTGGTAATGCTGGTGATGCTGGTGATGATGCTGGTGATGATGATGACTGTGGTAGTGGTAGTGGTGGTGTTGGTCATGGTGGCGCCTCAACTGATACTGAGTGTGTAGCTAGCTATGTGTTTTGTTGTATCTTCTTTCAACTTATATGATACAAAAATTCAAGGATTCACCTTGTGTCTTCAGATCCGTTGTGGTTCTGCTTGATGCTCGTTCATTCGTATACCGCATTCAATTTTGTCATTTTCAAATTTCATGTCAATTTTTCCCTTTGAATAAAATTTCTATCATGTAGCTAGCTAGATAGACAGAAAAATTGTTGTTTGCCATTCAATTGAAATCATATGCAAAGAAATGAGAGAAATGAAATGTATTTTTTTATACAGTCTGATTCGCAAAGAAATTTCTGTTCTATTTTCTGTCTCTGCTAAATGTACGTACTGAAGCCAAAAAGCTTCCTGCTACTTTTTACCGGTAATCACCTTCACCCAACTCTACTCTATATCCTACTCATGCTTTGTGTCCAGATAAAACGTAGTGCTTTGGCACATCTTTACGACACGAAAGAGCTTTACATTAAAAATTTAGTCAAATCGTTGCGGTTCTATGGTAGAACCTTGCCGTAGATTGCTTCAGCACACATGCTGGTGTCCTTTTGGCCACTAACCAATGTAAAAGTTCAGCCAATTCAAGGTTTTTTTGTTGAAAAACTTTGACGTCTATTTTGATTTTAGATATTTATTTAAATTGTATCAGGCGACAGAAAAGGCGCGGTACATTCGGTTTGTAAGTTAGACACTGACCACAAGGATTTAGGTAGGGGTTAAAGTGAAGCTTCAAGTCAAAAGTTTGAGAATTTTAAAAGGTCAAAATTGTTTAAAAATACTCAATTGTGTATTTATGTATATTGAACTCACTTTGTGTAAATTATGTATCCTTGTACCAATGCCAACAAGTTTACAGAGCTTTTTAAGGGAGAAAATTGAATGTTAGTTCATGTTAATACTTTTTAAGCTTTTGATTGCTTTTGACTATTTAAACAGATTTCAAACATTTGATCAAAATTTTTATGGAATGAGTGTTGAGTGAGTATCGCACTGTTAGTTTGTAACCATCCAGTGCAGTTGATGAACGTTAAAAGATTGCTTATTTTTTGCAGATTATGAAGAGGCTATAGTTACAAGTTTAGTGCTTTCTGTTATCAATATATCCAAGGTAAATATGATATAAAAACCTGGCATGAGTGAAGAATTGGCAGTAGCTAGTAGCCAGTAAAGGTGCTTATTCGAATATTTGTTAAATCAAGTAATGCGTCAAGCAGTGAGTTGATCACATCCTAGTCACGCAAAACTACTGATGATGAAGGGGTAGTTCCTTTCGAAACAATCTGTCTAGTCTGCTGTTTTATTGAGTTTATAAGGAGTTGTTGTTATTGTTGTTGCCTTCTTTCAAATCTTACTTGACCTAAATCTTTAAATAATAACCTTATTTTAGAGAGTGCTACTGATAAGCTTATTGGTCGCCGCTTGTAAAAATTTGTCGGTGATGACATTGTAATGCAGAACTGTAAGCGGAAACAAAATTGTCTTTTTGTTCTCTCCTTATGCGTCATTTTTTTTTTTTTGTTCTCTCCTATCTTGTGCATACCTACTCCCATCTTCGCTTACTTTGTAAGATAGATGTCATCAGTGTTTTAGGCACCATGTACGAACAAATGCATTTCTGAATGGTATGCAGGTGTTGGTGGCCTCGCAGCTGCACTGTATATACGAACGAAAGAATTGGTTAGGTAATGTGTCCGTTTACCACTGGGTCTGTAAGAGCTTATACAGTTCTCAGATTTGTCTTATTTAGCACATGGTGTAAAAAAACCAGGTGTTAGTTAGTTTTTGACAACACCATGAATTCCTTTGCTTCTGTCGAAAAAGTGTGAGCGAAAGAGCGGACCTGTTGATAGTTGTCAAATCGTATTATTTGTTTGAGTTGCTAGATGATGTGCTATAGTTTTTATTGTGCAAACTAAGTATAAGTAGATATTAAATGCAATTAATTGTGCCGTGTTGTGTTGAAAAAAGTTATTGCAGGTGTCTTCGCCGATTTGCCAAGTATGTCATTGAATGTTTTTGCCATTTTATCAGAAACGTGCGCTGGAAGGTGCCGCCGACATGAAGCTTTGGCCAGCATGCAAATTATCTTGCATTCACATCGTTTTTTCTTTTCATAACGCACAGCGTCTCATATATTTTTTATTGTTTTCCATATCACATTATTCTCACTTTAATCTCAGTAAAAATCTTGTAAACTTGCAGAAAGACACGAATTTAACAAAATTTGTTTTCATTGCAATTCACCATCAGCTGTTTTTGACAAGAACGGGGAAACATAATTTTGTCATTTTGAGAGAGAAGTGTCAAACTCACTTACACCTCTATTTCTTACACCATGATTTAGCAATTTATTTCAGCACACTTCCATTGTGTTGGAAAATTATTAAGCCACAGCATCCCAGCAAAAAAAGTGCTTCCAAAAAGAAGCTGAACTGGAAGGGAAAGTCTTCAATTCCATGCCTTCCCACATTCCCACACATTCATACCCAGAAGGCATTCTTTTAGCATATGCATGTCATTGAGAGGAATGCTGTCTTTAGTCTTCTCTAGAATTGCTTCCAAAATTTTTTCAATGGAAGGTTTCTTTGAGACATTCAATGAAGTGATTCTAGTAAATCTATACCAGAAGAACTTAACAAAAACATTTAGTGGGTATGAATAATACCTCGGAAAATACCCATTTTCACAGCGATTTTGATGTTAGTAATGCGAAGTGTTTGGGATTTGATGGGGTTGAAAAAAATACCACGAACAATTTTCATTTTACCGAATTTCACTGTCATTTTAGTGTTGGAAGTAGGAAGTGGTTGGCTTTTGTTGGGGGTTTCAAAAATCCCACGGAAAATATGTAAAACATATACTATAACTAGCTGAAATACCCGGCGCCAGCCGGAGTGTGGTATTATTTTTTATTTATCGAGATATTAACCTTAATAACATACATAGAAAGGCGTTAAAAAAAGGTGTGGCAACATTTATGTATATATATTTATCGACCACTACCTTGTCTTATAGCACATATACTCCAAGTTTCTTTAGAAAAATATGCAAAACTCAGGAACTAAAATGATTTATGAAAAGTGGGCATATTTATAGTTCAAACATACCCATTAGACAGGGTCGATTTGGATACCTGAGTTGCCTGGCGATTTTCGGATCGGGCAGTAAAAGTTATTAAAAAGTACAGGGGATTGGGGGGTGCACTTTACCCTATCATATCTTAAATTTTCTGAATTTTTTCTTTAGGAGTTTTTTAAACATTTTTTGTATATAAATGTCTACAGCAAGAGCAAAACTGATGCCAGAAATTAAATTCTCGTACCAAATTCAACCTAAAAGCAGTCTCACATATAAACGTTTGCATACAAAAATTTATCGTAAAAAATTCACAAAATTCAAGGTATAATATTTTTTAAAATATGTGTCATTCATTAATATTTTTGATATTGATAATCCGCATTTTATTGAAATTTTTTTGCAGTTTTATTACAGATTTACAAAAGAAATTAAAAAGTCGTGATGGTCAAAAATACATACGCACCAACGTTAAGATTATAACTTGAATTTTGAGAATTTTTTTCTTTGGGAATTTATTACGATAAATTTTTGTATCAAATTTTAGGTTTTAGGTTGAATCGGGTACGAGGATTTCATTTCTGTCATCAGTTTTGTTCTAGCTGTGCACGTTTGTATACAAATATTTTTTTTAAAAAAATCCTAAAGAAAAAATTCACAAAATTGAAGATGTGATAAGGTAAAGTGCACCCCAATTGCCCCCTTTTTCCTTTGTTTTAATAACTTTTCATGTCGGATTCGAAAATTGCACAGGCAACATAAATTTTTTTACCTAAATACAAATCGACCCATCCTAAGGGGACATCTATTTTTGCACCCTTATGAGTAACGGGGTTAATTGGAATTTCTTGACTTTGATTCACACTATTGTTTGAGCCGAAAAACTAACTCACAAAAAACTTATTTTAGGAACTCATTTAAAAATATTGTTCAGTTTAACTAAGTTTTAAAAAAAAATTGTTTTTTTTTTGTTGTTTTCGTTTTAAATAAAAGATCCCCTGAAAAAGTTGAAAAAGAATCAACGATACGTCGAGAAAATTATGGATTGAATTTTTAATTTAACTGCATACAAAAGAATTGATCAGGAAGCCTATTCAATACACTGAAAATGTTAAAACATTGAATTTACCTTTCTAATGGTGTATCAACGAATCCACCCGATTTATCCTTCACAGAGCTGTGCTCATGTGAAGATGAAATCAATCCAATAAAACTATAAAATTTCAACTTTGAATGCAATTTTCTCTGAGTTTTGCTCAATAAATTAATATTTTTTTTAGCAATAAGTTTGTGATTTTTTTAACTTTATTTCTGAAATGACATCAAAACTATAAGCATATTTTTAAAAATAACAAAGTTAGTTGTACTTTAAAAATTTCACTTCGAACAATTCTTATAATTTTTCATTTTTGTTTAAACAAAATACAATTACTTTGAAGATAATATCATTAGGTTTTCAGTTTAGTGAAATTTTTGAAGTCTAGCAAACTTTGTTATTTTTAAAGATATATTTATAATTTTTTTGTTTTTGAAAAAACACTAAATAAATCACAAATCTGATATAAGAAAATGTTTGATTTATTATGTAAAATTTAGAGGAAATTGCATTCAAACTTGAAATTTTACAAATTCAACACATTGATTTCATCTTCGTTTTTGCAATTGCAAAAAAGTCGAAACAAGCTAGAATACCAAGTTACTCAAAGTGACTTAAAGCAACTTACAGTGACTTAAAGTGAGTTTCAGCATCATTTTTAAGCATTTTCATATTTTCACTTCTTGTCCGCTGGTTTGAGGAAAGCAAAAAGCACACACGAAATCACGTGACTTACACGTGACTTACAGTCGCTTAAACAGCGTTTCAGCATGGTTATTTCGCTTTTTCGTCTCTTGCCTTGTTGTCCGCTAGTTTGAGTAAATCAAAAAGCACATACAAAATTACGTGACTTTTTGATACTTTTATTGCAAAAATAAACAAAAAAGAAGCGTTATATATGACAAACAAACCCATAATAGTAAAAAATCAGCAGCAGCAATTCAGCGGCGGTAAGCGCGCACTATACGCACAACCAGCTGCTTTCAGCTCAGCTCGGCAAAGCAACAAGTTGCAACTATAAACGCGCCCTTAGAACTGCTCAACCTTGCTCCCCACCAAAGATGCTTTTCGTTGTAATCTCCAGCGACAGAGAATTTCTGTCCCATTTTTTCTTTTGAGCTAATTGAAAATCGAGGTTGAAAATATATTGCACAGATTGTTTTTTATACACATTTTTTTTTTTTTATCAACAAAGCAGATCCACTATGTGCTCTATCAGTTGGGAGGATTTGATATAAATAAACAAACTTTCATTAACTTTGATTCAGTGTTTTTCTTTTGAAAAAAAAATAAAATAAAAAAAAATTTGAAAATTTTGCTACAGTGTAATGCTTAAGAAATTTTCGGGGAGAAATCTTAGCTAAATTGGCGAAAATAAATTAATTAATTTTCACCTTGCTTAAGATTTCATGTTCTGTGATCTATAGAAATTTTCCAATTTTCCATTTCTACTACTATTTAATTTTGCTTATAAATATTTAAATTAAATTATCAAATTACGAAGAAATATTTGTGTCGGTGTTAAATTGGGCAAAATTTTGAACAATCCTTCCACTTTACTTACTATTCAAGCCGTTAGCTTAAACCTTATTTCTCGTTACTTTACCGTGCCAAATTTTAGCCTTTGGGACGGACAGACGATATGCTTGCCTTATTCACTTAAAACCATAGATTTTCAAATTAATATTCAAATAACGTGCAACATGAAAAATTAAGCATTTCCGCAACTGAATATTTTGTGCCAAGGATAATTAATTACAACGACGACGATTCCAGCCATTACCATCACCAACAGTTAAAGCAGCTTACCCAAAAGGCAGCCAGTCAGTCAGTCAGTCAGTGAGCCCTGGAAGTCGTAAGAATGAAAGAAGCAGCTGCTGTGGCAGCATCACGTTATCGTTGTAGCTTTTGCTTGATTTTTGGCCATCAACAGAGTTGTAGCTAGTTGCAGCAGTTGTTCATTAGTTTTCTTTAGAAAAGCAATACCACATCGTCGTCCATTGTTCTGGAGAGCACAAAACTATGCAATGCTGTCAGTGTCCTTTTTTATGTGTTTTTGTTTTTTGGTTTCTTGTTTTTTAATTTCACTAATACTCTATATGAAAATCAATGTTGTGAAAGTTTGACAATTAGTTTGACAATTTTTGCTTTGACAATCTACCGTTTGACAATCATTAACAAGGATGTGGATGAGCAGTTGGTCAGAAGATTTGATCTGTCTGTGTGTGTTGGTGTGTTTGTGAGTATGCTTGATAAAATTGAATTCAATGAAAATGAATTGAATTGAATTGAATTGAATTGATTTTGACAGACATTCGTTTGTTATTAATTAATGAAACTTCGTTTTCTACCTTTTCTTTTAGCCTGACAAACTGATTCGTACTGATGTCTTTGGCTTGTTGGTGTTGTTTTACTTGGCAACTTGTATAAAGTTTACCGTTGGTTGAATACGTTGTTAATTAAATCAATTGTTCATTAGCAGCATTTCGGGATGTCAAATAAAAATCATTAATTATATGATAATCCATTCGGAAGAGGTTGTGGGTTAGCTTGTGAGAGCGACAGATTATCTAAAGATGACCTAATATTTTACAAAAAAGTTTTCTTCATTTGATAAAAAAAAAAATATGATTTATTTGAAGTTCTTATAAGCAGCTGTGAAATTTTTAACTGCATTCACTAACTCCAAATTTTTTTCAATTACTAATTACTGGAGAATTGTGAAAAAAGAAGCAACTAGAACAGACAAAATCCTTGGTAGAGTTTAAGGCTTTGATCTAATAAAGAATTTATTCGAACAAACGCCAAATCATATAAAACTTAAACAGTAAGTTGGTCGTAAATCTGCATTTAAGTATTTTGCTGTTTTAGTAGCAGCTGCTTAAATATCATCAACTGTTTAATTACAAATTTTTAACGCTGGCATCTTTATTACCTTGATAACAATCAGATTGTTATTGAGTGTGCTCTTGCAATGTTAATAACTTATGGCCATTCAAAATGGTACCGCGCTGCAGTAAAATTTTTTTAATGTCATTTGTAGTAAAATGGCTTGCAATTAATTGAAAACTAAGAATCAATAAATTTATTTGATTAAATTTTTGTTAATAATTTTATAAACAATTTGAATTAATTACGAATTTGTGTGTATTTCATAACTTTATTATATTTAAATTATTTTTGTTTTTCTTGCAGGTATGTTAAAAACTGACTCTTGAAAGCACATACTTATTTTCCTTGAGCTGAAATCAGGTATTTATCAGATTATTTTGAATTTTTAAGAGTATCTTTTGAATTTTTTAAAATGTATCTTTAAAGAAATTTCTGACCAAAACTTAATTTCTTAATTAATTTTAATCGATGAAAGTCAATTTAAATTTAATTTTTGCATAGCTTGAATTAAATTGTGTATTTATTCTGTTTGCCAGAGTAGGAAAAGTATGTTAAAACTACCAACTAATCATTGCATTGACTATGTGCATCAACGATATATCCAAACGTATTAATTTTTGAAATAAACAATTTAACTTTTACTAAAGCGTTCTTATTATAAACACTCAAACCGAATACATTTGTCATGAGCGACAAAAATTTGCCAAAATATCAAAACAGAATATCAAGCTCAAGCTATTTTTTTAAAATGATCTTTCTTCAAATATTTTTTAAATATGTATTCACAAAAACTTTTTTTAAAAACAACATTATAACATTATCGCACCGTTGTACTATTTAATAAATCTTTTTGTGTCTTACAGTGCTTATTTATCCTCAAATGAATTATAAATACAAAATACTTAAAACAAACAATAATTTGCGCTGAGTGTCACTCGACTGAAGCTGATGGTTTTTATTGCTTTAATATTTACAACTTCGAGGTGACGGTTTTTATTAAATTGTTATTTTCACTAAAGTTTTTTCTGTCTTATTAATATTTTTGATTAATTTCAACGCAGTTGTAATTGAAAAAACCACATAACATTTTTAATATAAATAAATTGCAATTTATTTTCTTTGTGCTTGTTTTCATATTTAAAGCTTTTGCAGTCATAGGTCAAGCATTAAAAGTCAAAAGTGCAAATGCACTAAAGTTTTACAACTGCTTTGCTGTGCAAACAATTCCTGGAAAATTAATTAAAAAATTAATTTTTCTGGCTAAAACATGTGTGAACATAAAGCAGTTAACGTAGAAAGCGGACATAAAAAATATGAAGCAAGCAATATGAAGCTGCTCCGAAGAGTCAATCAACCTGAACTGCAATTAAGCAAAAGGAAATTTATAGGTTTAAAGACATGCTTAAACTGTGGTTGTTAAAAATAGAAATGAAAATAAATATAAAACTAAAAATAAAAATAAAAATAAAAATAAAAATAAAAATAAAAATAAAAATAAAAATAAAAATAAAAATAAAAATAAAAATAAAAATAAAAATAAAAATAAAAATAAAAATAAAAATAAAAATAAAAATAAAAATAAAAATAAAAATAAAAATAAAAACAAAAATAAAAACAAAACAAAAATAAAAATAAAAATAAAAATAAAAATAAAAATAAAAATCAAAATAAAAATAAAAATAAAAATAAAAATAAAAATAAAAATAAAAATAAAAATAAAAATAAAAATAAAAATAAAAATAAAAATAAAAATAAAAATAAAAATAAAAATAAAAATAAAAATAAAAATAAAAATAAAAATAAAAATAAAAATAAAAATAAAAATAAAAATAAAAATAAAAATAAAAATAAAAACAAAAATAAAAACAAAACAAAAATAAAAATAAAAATAAAAATAAAAATAAAAATAAAAATAAAAATAAAAATAAAAATAAAAATCAAAATAAAAATAAAAATAAAAATAAAAATAAAAATAAAAATAAAAATAAAAATAAAAATAAAAATAAAAATAAAAATAAAAATAAAAATAAAAATAAAAATAAAAATAAAAATAAAAATAAAAATAAAAATAAAAATAAAAATAAAAATAAAAATAAAAATAAAAATAAAAATAAAAATAAAAATAAAAATAAAAATAAAAATAAAAATAAAAATAAAAATAAAAATAAAAATAAAAATAAAAATAAAAATAAAAATAAAAATAAAAATAAAAATAAAAATAAAAATAAAAATAAAAATAAAAATAAAAATAAAAATAAAAATAAAAATAAAAATTAAAAATAAAAATAAAAATAAAAATAAAAATAAAAATAAAAATAAAAATAAAAATAAAAATAAAAATAAAAATAAAAATAAAAATAAAAATAAAAATAAAAATAAAAATAAAAATAAAAATAAAAATAAAAATAAAAATAAAAATAAAAATAAAAATAAAAATAAAAATAAAAATAAAAATAAAAATAAAAATAAAAATAAAAATAAAAATAAAAATAAAAATAAAAATAAAAATAAAAATAAAAATAAAAATAAAAATAAAAATAAAAATAAAAATAAAAATAAAAATAAAAATAAAAATAAAAATAAAAATAAAAATAAAAATAAAAATAAAAATAAAAATAAAAATAAAAATAAAAATAAAAATAAAAATAAAAATAAAAATAAAAATAAAAATAAAAATAAAAATAAAAATAAAAATAAAAATACAAATACAAATACAAATACAAATACAAATACAAATACAAATAAAAATAAAAATAAAAATAAAAATACAAATAAAAATACAAATACAAATACAAATACAAATACAAATACAAATACAAATACAAATACAAATAAAAATAAAAATAAAAATAAAAATAAAAATAAAAATAAAAATAAAAATAAAAATAAAAATAAAAATAAAAATAAAAATAAAAATAAAAATAAAAATAAAAATAAAAATAAAAATAAAAATAAAAATAAAAATAAAAATAAAAATAAAAATAAAAATAAAAATAAAAATAAAAATAAAAATAAAAATAAAAATAAAAATAAAAATAAAAATAAAAATAAAAATAAAAATAAAAATAAAAATAAAAATAAAAATAAAAATAAAAATAAAAATAAAAATAAAAATAAAAATAAAAATAAAAATAAAAATAAAAATAAAAATAAAAATAAAAATAAAAATAAAAATAAAAATAAAAATAAAAATAAAAATAAAAATAAAAATAAAAATAAAAATAAAAATAAAAATAAAAATAAAAATAAAAATAAAAATAAAAATAAAAATAAAAATAAAAATAAAAATAAAAATAAAAATAAAAATAAAAATAAAAATAAAAATAAAAATAAAAATAAAAATAAAAATAAAAATAAAAATAAAAATAAAAATAAAAATAAAAATAAAAATAAAAATAAAAATAAAAATAAAAATAAAAATAAAAATAAAAATAAAAATAAAAATAAAAATAAAAATAAAAATAAAAATAAAAATAAAAATAAAAATAAAAATAAAAATAAAAATAAAAATAAAAATAAAAATAAAAATAAAAATAAAAATAAAAATAAAAATAAAAATAAAAATAAAAATAAAAATAAAAATAAAAATAAAAATAAAAATAAAAATAAAAATAAAAATAAAAATAAAAATAAAAATAAAAATAAAAATAAAAATAAAAATAAAAATAAAAATAAAAATAAAAATAAAAATAAAAATAAAAATAAAAATAAAAATAAAAATAAAAATAAAAATAAAAATAAAAATAAAAATAAAAATAAAAATAAAAATAAAAATAAAAATAAAAATAAAAATAAAAATAAAAATAAAAATAAAAATAAAAATAAAAATAAAAATAAAAATAAAAATAAAAATAAAAATAAAAATAAAAATAAAAATAAAAATAAAAATAAAAATAAAAATAAAAATAAAAATAAAAATAAAAATAAAAATAAAAATAAAAATAAAAATAAAAATAAAAATAAAAATAAAAATAAAAATAAAAATAAAAATAAAAATAAAAATAAAAATAAAAATAAAAATAAAAATAAAAATAAAAATAAAAATAAAAATAAAAATAAAAATAAAAATAAAAATAAAAATAAAAATAAAAATAAAAATAAAAATAAAAATAAAAATAAAAATAAAAATAAAAATAAAAATAAAAATAAAAATAAAAATAAAAATAAAAATAAAAATAAAAATAAAAATAAAAATAAAAATAAAAATAAAAATAAAAATAAAAATAAAAATAAAAATAAAAATAAAAATAAAAATAAAAATAAAAATAAAAATAAAAATAAAAATAAAAATAAAAATAAAAATAAAAATAAAAATAAAAATAAAAATAAAAATAAAAATAAAAATAAAAATAAAAATAAAAATAAAAATAAAAATAAAAATAAAAATAAAAATAAAAATAAAAATAAAAATAAAAATAAAAATAAAAATAAAAATAAAAATAAAAATAAAAATAAAAATAAAAATAAAAATAAAAATAAAAATAAAAATAAAAATAAAAATAAAAATAAAAATAAAAATAAAAATAAAAATAAAAATAAAAATAAAAATAAAAATAAAAATAAAAATAAAAATAAAAATAAAAATAAAAATAAAAATAAAAATAAAAATAAAAATAAAAATAAAAATAAAAATAAAAATAAAAATAAAAATAAAAATAAAAATAAAAATAAAAATAAAAATAAAAATAAAAATAAAAATAAAAATAAAAATAAAAAATTTTGCAAAATATATTGAGTTACAACAACAATTTAAAATTTGTGTTAAGCTATATTTATTTGTCAGCAAGCAAGCAAGAAATAAGGATCCAAAACTGATGTCACAGCTTATTTTAACCAGATACTTCGCAGAAGATCAATGATCCGTTATCTTACAATGTAACGGTTGTTTCTTTTTTTATGTTTTAGTCATTATTTACGCAATACGTTCAAATAAACTCTTTGTGAGTTTTGTGATTAGGTCTTGCAGAAAAATTTTATTTCCAAAATGGTACCAAATACCACAATTGAGCAGCAAAAACTTATTCTCAGTTACTTTAAAAATTGCCATTCACGCTGAAAAATTAGTATTATGGTTGGACCACAATCCAGAGCATCATTTACCTATTTGTCCGCTAACGATAAAAGAGAAATGCTCCCAATAAAATTTTCAATCCAACAGTAGAGTGAAATATTGCCCAAAAAATCTGGGAAAACCGAAAACTATCTGCACCAAAAGTGGCCAGTGAAGTGGAGGCAGAGTAGAGAAAGTCATACCACCCAAAAACTATTCTCCGTGTGCTTCGAGAGCAAGCCTTAAATGGGAGTGTAGAGCGCAAGAAGTCTTTTGTAAACACAAAAAAATAAGATGTGTCGTTTAAAATTTGCCAAGAAGCACTTGGAGAATAATTGTAGCTTTTGAAATACCGTCATAGTTGATGATGATTCAAAATTAATATTTTTGTCTCAGATGGAACCTCAAATGTGTGGTGTAAGCCAAAAACATAACTGCAAGCAAAAATTTAGGGTAACATTTGAAGGCTACAGTCAAACTCAGCAGTGTTAGCATTATAGTGTAGGCCATTATATCAACTTCCGGCATTGGAAACTTGCAGTTTATAGAGACAACAATGAACAAGCATCATTATCTTGAAATTTCTAATACAAATTTACTTGTAAGTACGGATAATCTGGACTTTCGTAATATCTTCAAATTTTTTTAAGAGAATGACCCAAAATTATAAGTCGGGTATTGTACAGACATGGCTGATTTGAAATTGTTTTGGATTAAAAGATCCGAAAACGTAAGAAATCCAAACAAATCGATATGAAAACATTGGTTGAGGAATTCGTAAAAATTACGCCAAAAATGACTTAAAAGCTGATCGAATTCATGCCAAAGAGGGTCTAGAGGGTAAAAGACCAGAAAGGAGGTCATACCAAATTTAAAATTTTTTTTTTGTTTTTGTCTACAAATTTAATTTAGTAGTTTAAATTTGTGTATGGTTGAAATAAGCTGTGAAATGGTTTTTGGTAGTTTTGTTTACGTTTTTAATTTTTGTAATATATTAAAAAAAATATTAAAAATAAATTAAGTCATATTTGATAAGTTAAAGCATAAGACTAAGAGCCGGCTTTTATGTAATTTTGATATATTTTACTAGTTTAGTTGTTATAGCTGCTTAAAATTTTTGTTAAGTGCTAGTTGAAATAAGCTGTGAGCCACTGTAGCTCTGTAACTCCAAAAATAATTCGAATTTTAAAATTTCTTTTAGGTCATTATTTTTGAAGTATTTTAGAAGATATTTTTAAAAAAAAAATCGCAAAAAAAAATTTTTTTTAACCGCAGGTCATACCTTAAGTCGAAATTGAAGATAAATTGAAATCGAACTTGTACTTAAACTTGAAATTGGAACTGATACTGAAGTTAAAGGTCAAATTAAAATTTATATTGATATTGAAATTGAAATTGAAGTAAAAATTGAAATTGCAATTGACATCGGAGTTGAAATTGAACACACAGTGCGACAGCAAAAATGTATCGGAGAAATTTTATACAAAAAATTTAAAATTTTTTACGAAAGTGTTCACAAAAAAAGACATCACAATAAAGACTAATTCAAGGTCTTTAAAATATGTCTTTAACATTTTTTTGTAGGGCTAACAGTTTAGAAGATATAGTTGTTTGACTACATGTTTGAATGACAATTTCTGATTTTCTTTTTAATTTTTCTCTGTGTACAACTGCAAAAAAAAATAAAAAAATTATAAAAAAACTATGCAAATATTTTTTTTGTTTTTAAAGTTCTATCGACGTGAAAAATTTAAAAAAAATCGAAATGGTCAAAATTAGTTTTTAGACAAAAGCGTCCAATTTGACATGGAATGACCCATATACGTGTGCGGGTGTTTGATTGCTCCTTTGTTAAAACAAGGCATGTGCATTACAAGGCATCGTGCAAAAATATGTCATGATGATTTCTTAAAGAAACTTACTGCATGAGCTACATTTGTCGAGAATTCCTGAGGAAATCTGTCTTGTTTTCGTTAATTAAAAACAGCAAGTTTTAAACAGTGCACGAATTTAGATCTTGTAGATGATATTTTCGTTAATCAAATGCATAACCGAATTAGCATGATTCGTCAAAGAAGCAGAAAAATCGTGCATGATTATTGAAGATTTTTTTCTTTTAACATTTTTGGGTTGACTACTGGGTTGTTTGTTTATGTATAATTGTTTGTGATTGCATGTGTTTGATTGTGGTATGCAAGTTGGTGCAAAAATACAGTGGGAATCAATTGTAAAAAAGAGCTACCTTTTGCCCTTGGGACTCCCAACAAGGGTCATTCCATTTTTTACCCACGGGAGGTGGGCCTGTTTCTGTCTGCGATGCCTGCTGCTGCTGTTGCTGTATTCGCTCTTTTTTAAAGTGGTGCTCCTTAACATTTATTATGTTTATTCTCTATTCTTAATTGTTGCTCCCATCTTTTACAAATGAATTGCTAAATTTTCTATCACTTTATTGTTTTTTTTTTTTTCTTTTTGTACATCACTTAAAACCATTTTATTTCTTGAAAATCCGCTTCACTGTACACTTTTTTTTTGTTCACTGTATATATATTTTTACTGCTGCACAATTTCACTTATGTTTCTTTATGTTTTTATTTGCACTTTTTAACCCTTTTTTTAAGTTATGGGTTTTTTTAACTTTTTATTTTTTGACTAAAATAAAAGCTTCTATTAATTCTTTATTTTTCACACGCGTTATTACGACCATGCCAATTCCAACTTTGTTTTTTGTTTTAATTAACGCATGCAACCGACTCGCTAAAAACAACTCAAAAATGTCTGCCGTGAAGGCACAAAGAAAAAGAATGTGGAACCCATGTGTGGAACCTCGCACACTTCATATCGACACCTTGTGGATGAAAAAGATAGCGAATGCTTTACCACACTTGTTGCGCTTTTGTTGCTGTTGTTTAATAATATTTCAAATACTTCATTCAATGCTTTTGTTGTTGCGAATGCGTTTTTAATTTATTTTCAGTATACCACCAAATTTTGGTATATTGTTTTATTTTTTAGTATTTACAAATGTTGAATTAGCAAACCATAATCACGCAGCATGTTAATGATGCTTAAGAGCCACAATGCTGTTCAAATGAAAGCCACAATCTCTTGGTTCTTATTTCGCTTTTTCCACTGCCTGCCGATGCACTTTTCGTTTTTTAGATTTTGTTTTTTTTTTCTTATATTTTTTAACTATTACTTTTTGTTGGGACGCAGCTCTAAATAACACGACCAACACACATTTCGTCACTTTTTGATTTTGTTTACTTTCATTTGAGTTTAGCTATATTTTTATATTATTTTAACTATATTTTTAATTGGGACGCAGCTCAACTCCGACACGACGCACGCACTATCAATCAACTTTTGACTCTTTTTTTTTTTCTTTGTTGAATTGGTAGCACAAAAGGAGAGGAAGAAACGAACAGGAACACGGCTGCTTTAGTCTCACCTTTTTTCGTGGATGTGTTCTTTTTATAAGCTTTTATTTAACTTCCCAGTGTGCCAAACGGATCTGTTACGAATCCGTAACGAACTCACTTCTTCGTACATTTTGTCCGAAACGGATTGCGTTTCGCATCCGGAACGGATCCTTTTTCGTATGAAATTCCTCTCTCCGTTACGGACTTCAGTTACGAATCCGTTTCGGACTTCAGATACGGATCCGTTTCGGACTTCAGTTACGAATCCGTTTCAGACTTCAAATACGAATCCGTTTCGGACTTCAGTTACGAATCCGTTTCGGACTTCAGATACGAATCCGTTTCGGACTTCAGATACGAATCCATTTCGGACTTCATATACGAAACAGACGTTTCAGACTCTTTTTTTTTAAATAATGCGAACTCGCAACAGACTCGTTTGACGCATTTAGCTACAGATGTTAAAAATATAGGTTCTCTAAGTAAGTTTGACGCAATCAAATTCGAAAACTTTTTGCAGGAAATTAAACGTAAATTAAAACAAAAAAATTATTTTGTAATCAAATTTATAAGAGAGTAGTGGAGGCTAGTTTAAATGGTAAAAAAAATAATTCAAAATATCAAACAAACGAGTACAATGTTGGTGAGTTCCAGGATGGCTCATACTTGTTTCTTCAAACAGCTAAACATTATTTTTCATTGAAGCATCCCAATAACTTTTACTGCTATAATGACAAAGCGTACAAAATTCACGCAATTAAAAAAGTTTCCTAAAAATGTCTTGTGTACGGCTATCCTATAGTCACATTTAACTTGATGACTAATGATAATTATTTAAAAATTCTGACAAGTACTTTTCTTCGATTTGAAGGAGAGCTTGAGGAGCACGAGCCTAATGAAATAAAAAAGTTGTTTAAAATAAGAATAAGTACACAATTGTATTTCGTATCCCTAATCCACTGAAAATAAAATAAGAAATTGTAAAACAAATTTAAGACTGTCTTTTATGTTAACGTTGTGGTATTTTTTTTGACGGATTCGTAACGGGTTTGTAACGGGTCCGTCAAAATATAAGAGCGATTCCCCTCAAAAATACGAATTGCTTTTTCCATTTTTTCGGATCCGCCTCGAACTCAGAACGGACTTCAGAAACGAATCCGTAACGGACTTCAGATACGAATCCGTTTCGGACTTCATATACGAATCCGTTTCGGACTTCATATACGAATCCGTTTCAGACTCTTTTGGCGGATTCGTAACGGGTTCGTAACGGGTCCGTCGAAACATAAGAAAGCGTAGTGCGTACTGACGGACTCGTAACGGGTTCGTAACGGATCCGCATCCGTTTTTGTGCACATTGGGTTGCTACGTTCGTATGTATGTATGTATGTATGTATGCATACATGTTCTCAAAACTTGCAAGCCATTTTCTACAACCCAGTGGGGAAAATTCATCCTTACATAATGCATTATTCCCCACTTATTTTTCATCCATGGGGCATGAAAACTTCAATACCAAATGCCTACTACTTTTACACAGGCATGATCGCCACTATAAACTTTCTTTTGTAATGTATGATATGCATCAAACATGCTTACGTGGCACTTTGCTAAAATAAAGTGCAGGGAATGTACTTCCGACAATCGGAATCGATCGGGCTTCCACTTTATTTTATAAGTAGCATGTATGCATGACAACGTAAGGTACCGGCAAAGAATTTTTATCCCGAATGTACATTCTCTATTGTTGTATGATTAATACAACGATGGCAAATGTAAGCACTACTTACGTTTTCGCTTACAAAAGAAGGTAAGCGTTAGGCGACGGTTCTAAATAAATAAATTATTAGAAGATAATAAATAAGAGTCAATACTTTAATGCCAAAAATATATAAATAAGTGAGCATCTATAGTATTTAAGTTTATTTATTTAACTTTAATAATGTAAAAAATTGTGGATATCATAATTACGCAAAATTTTATGTTGCCGCACCGACGATCAGCCGGTATTTGTTTTTTGTTTTTAGTTAATTATTGCATTGTACTATTTTCTACACTTCATCTCTTTCAAGCAGTCGTTAAGAACCGCTATGTCTTTTATCCGCTGCATGACTCCTCATCATGAAACAAAGATATACAGATAGCTTACTCCGTGCGCAAAAAATGAAATCTTCTGCGCACTACGTCACTCGAGCTTGTCAACTGTAACACGTGGTGCATACATACAAAAGAAAATGTGAAAAAGCAAAAAGTAAACACAAGCAGCAAGCAGCACAATTGCAAGCATTTAAGAATTATTGCATTCATTTAATTCATTTTCTAATATTGTGCACTTATAGTACGCGTAAATTATAATTTTCAATTATAATTTAAGTAAGTAAAATTATTTTTACAATTTCTTATATTGTGCACTTATAGTACGCGTAAATTATAATTTTCAATTATAATTTAAGTAAGTAAAATTAGTACTAAGGTTTTAGATGATTTTGATGAGAATAACAACGATTTTAATTCGGGCCATAGAATGAATTTACAATTTTTTCAACAAACGAAACAACAAACGAGAAGAACAAGAAAATGAAAACGAAGCAATCAAAGTCCTGTCAAACACAAGAAGTAACGTAGCTGTTTTTTTTTTGTGTAGGAGAACAAATGGAAGAAAATACCCCTATTATGTATGCATTTCTTTTCAATAATAATACTGAAAAACAAATTTGCTTAAATTTATTTATAAATATATTTATAATGTAATTTATTTCATTTCAATAAGCCCAGTTTCAATAAGAAAATGTCGATATTTTTCATCGCTATAAATAAATTATCCCCTTTAAATATATTGTGACTACGTTTTTATTTAGCCACTTTGACAAGCTCGAACTACGTCACAACAAAGATGGCGGACATGCGCAATACTTTATCTGTAGTTCTTTGTGTCATGACTCCTCATTAAAAAATTATGTTTATATGGAAATGACTCCACGAAGAGGCGATCGGCTCAAACGTGCATTCTTTTTTTATTTTAAATCGTAAGCGAAGACGTAAGGTGCTGTAAATGTAACAAATAACATACTTTCTTCGTATGATTCTATTCCTATATTAATTGGCAAAAGGAAATCATGCATTATTTAGGTAACACCTTACTATTTTTCCCACTGGGAACTTGTTAGTATCCGATTAAGCTGAAATTTAACTTGCATATGTAAGTCCGGTGACAATGCAATATTATGATAAAATTTTTTGCCACACCGCCTTTTACCGTCCACAAATCCATAACAATGCTTTATCTTTAAAAGTTCGGGGATGATTCAGCTGAAATTTAAACAGTAAAGTTTCATCAAATAAAGCATGGGGTCTATGAAAAACATTTGGCCACTCCTCCTTTTACCGCCCACAAATCAATAAAAATGCTATATCTCCAAAACAACGGGGCTGATTCAGCTAAAATTTTGGCAGTTAATTTCCTTCAAGTAGAGGATGGGTTCGGGGAAAAATGGTGATATACCCCCTTTTACCACCCATAAATAAATTAAAATCCTATATCTTCAAAACTATGATGCTGATTTTAAGCTGATTATAACCTTCTTCGTTCGTATATGTAAGTTTGTATGTATGTATGTATGTATGTATGAATGTATGTATGTATGTATGTATGTATGTATCTCCATCAAAATTTGCAATCCATTTTTCGCAATTTTGCAAACTTTTTGGTATCCGATTAAGCTGAAATTTAGCATGCATATGTAAGTTCGGTGACAATGCAGTATTATAATAAAATGTTTTGCCACACCCCCTTTTACCGCCCACAAATCAATAAAAAAGCTATATCTCCATAAGTTATGAAAATAAAAGATATTAATAATAAACCTTTAAGACTAAAAAGTAAAAAATAAATAAAAATTAAAAAAAATTTTTAAGAATAAGCTTTTGTTTAAAAAAGACGTGAACTAAAAAGAAAAAATAAATTTAAATGACATTTGACATATATTTATATAGTAGGTATATTCTAGGTGCAGAAGAACCCCTCTCTTGTTTACTTTTCATCATAATATAAGCGTACGTAAATTGAAAAGTTAAATTTCTAAAATTTGTATAAAAGTAGAAATAACTTAAAGAAAAACTGTACTGATATCAAGTCCGCTTGCAACATTCTACAGCATGATTTCTTAAATTCGCGGAAACATAATTTACAATACTTGGATATTTCATAGAAATAAATGTAAGTTTTTTTTACACCACAATTGGTTTATTTAAGGGATATGCTTTTCTTATATTTCTGAAAAAAATACTTTTAAATTACTAACAAAGCGAACGATTCATAATGAAGCAAATTAAGCGACGATTGCTTAACAACTGCGTTGGTCGAATGGATAAGTTGATGAAATTACACAAATTACAAATTACGGAGAAAAAAAGACAACAGGTAAAGAAGTTTGTAAAGGATTCATTTGCCAATAAAAATGTTCGGAGGCATTCCCTATTCCTCCTGATCCACCACTTTTCTCACATTTTTTTTTACAAACATTTTTTTTTTGTTACTTGTTTATTTTAATTTGTTTATTTTAAATAACAGTGTTTAGCCACGGTCTCTTCTGCATATGTATAGTTGAAGACGTTATTCTTACGCGAGCGTCTAAATCCAATATAGTGCCCAGATCTACAGTGCCGAGCACAATTGGCCGAATGTTGTTGACTTGCATATAAATAATACTACAACAACAAAACGATGGCTATTGTTGAGTTCAGTTTTTCTTTATTTTACACTTCAATGTACAAAAAAAAAATAAAAAAATAAAAACTACAGCACAATTATCAATTCAACAGATGACAAAAGTAAGGATACTAAAAATATGCTATGTAGCCACTTTTGCTCGTTTTCTTTAATTCATTTGACAATGTCCTTTAGGAAGCAGCTAATTCTTTGTCCAGAATCCATTGTTTCTAATAACGCTCTTGATCCTTCTCGGCATACTTTCCACCAAGTTTTGGATTATCTCACTTCCAATATTCGAACTCTTTCCCAGCTCGACCTGAACTCTTTCCCACAGCTCGCAAAGACTGTTAAGGGGCAAAACGTACGATCCAAGCCTTCTCTTTAATTTTCGTTGGTATTAAATTCTCGATGGGATTAAGATCTAAATTTTGCGTTCCTTCACAATCTTAGCAGTGTGCTTAGGATCTTCATCTTCACGCGCATTCTTCCACAAAATGTGATAGATTGGATTGAAAGATGCTTAAATAGTCCTCTTTTTTCATAAGTCCGTAAATTTAAATTATGGAACCCAAACTCCACCACGTAAAACAAGCCCACACCATCAGATTTCCTCCTCCATGCTTCATTGTTTCACTGACGTGGTGTCTTTGCATACGCTCGTTTGGTCGATGCCAAAAATATGCGATTCCATCTGATTGAGCCAGATGAAATCTGATCGAATAAAGGAGCCGGTTTTGATTTGCTACCTCCCTTATTTTTAAAAAAATGCGCTCATTCACTATATGCTGCTTTAACAATAATTTTTAATAAATCTCTTTCAAATGGAGTTTTTCTTGAAGAGTGGAAAACTGCTTATATCTCGCCGATTTTCAAATCTGGTCAGAAACATCTAGTTGAAAATTATAGACCGATCGTTAAGCTATCGGTTATACCAAAGGTTCTGGATAAAATTGTGAATAAACACTTATTTAACTCAGTTAAAAACCATATTGCAATCCAGCAACATGGTTTTTTTGTTGGAAGATCCACAAGCACTAATTTAGCTTTATTTTCTAATTTTTGCATAAACGCAGTAGAAAAAGGATCGCAAATCGATGTTTTATATACTGACTTTGTAAAAGCGTTTGATAGTTTAAACCATAAGATTCTGTTATCTAAACTTCGTCAAATGGGAATTCACTCTAATTTTTTGAGATGGTTAAGCTCATACTTGTCAAATAGGATATTGATAGTTAAGATCGATCAATCATTTTCAAAAGCAGTAGATGTAAAATCGGGAGTTCCGCAAGGGAGCCACTTAGGCCCCCTTTTGTTTATTTTGTTCATAAACGATTTATCTAAAAATTTCACTTCATGTAAGTTTCTGCTTTATGCAGATGATTTGAAAATGTTTAAAATTATAAACAACCTTGAGGACTGTAACAATTTTCAAAATGATATTAACCTACTTATTTCCTGGTGTAGCATAAATGGAATGAATTTAAACTTTTCTAAATGTCATATCTATTCCCATATATAATAGAAATGTCATATATTCTCGCAAACAATTAACCATATATCACAATTATTTTTATAAGTATAATATTACTTTCACACGCGTCGAATCCATTAAAGACTTGGGTATTTACTTTGATACCAAATTATCATTCGGGTCCCACAGGGAATATGTCATATCAAGAGCTAACTCACAACTCGGTTTTCTAAAGCGAAACTCTAAAGAATTTTTAGACCCATTCACATTAAAATCAATTTTCGTGAGTCTGGTAAGATATATTCTCGAATACGCGAACATAATCTGGGATCCTTGCTATGACATGTGACATAAATCGAATCGAGAAAATTCAAAAACGGTTTACGAGATTCGCTCTAAGACGATTATTTTCGTGGGAAAATATGCCTGCGTATAGCGACCGTTGTAAACTACTCGGCTTGCAAAGCTTGGCCATTAGACGCAATACGCAGAGTGTCTTATTTATTAAAGATATTGTAGATAACAAGGTTGACAGTCCGGAACTGCTTGCTCTCATTCCATTTTATGCTCCAACAAGATCTCTAAGAGAAACAAGTTTATTTTATGTATATTATCATAGAACGAATTATGGTAGCAATGAACCAATATCTAAATGCCTATCTCGATGTAATATAGTTGCTAAACATGTTGATTTTAGTTCTAATAGAATGATTTTTATGAAGAATTTATTTGAATATTATTTAAGGAACTAGGTTAAGTGATATCTGTTAGGGCTGGGCCCAGTAGATATATATATGAATAATTGAATAAATGAATAAATGATTGGTAGCGGTTTATTTTTGATTCGTCACTCCATATGACCCGCTTCCGATCTTCAACAGTCCAATTTTTGTGCAGTTTACAGAACTTAAGGCATCTTTTTATTTTTTCTGAAAGGATTGGATTCTTTTTTTTTACACTGAATGTTAAACCTATTCGTTTTAAGCTCTTCGTGCAGTCCACCCACTAACATCCTTGTTTAAAGTTTTTGCAGCTAGTTTTGGTGTTTTCATGGTTTTTTTTATGCATTAGCCGCTCCATTAAACGGGTTTCACCATCCGAAATCTTTCTGGGTTGGCCTTTGTGTTTGCTATCCAAAGAAACATTTCTTCTCTTTATGAACAAGTTTACAGTACACTGAACCAAAAAGGTACATTATATTAATGAAAAGGTGCATTAATTTCAATGAATTATTCATTGATTTTGGTCCAATGAACTGTGGTCATTGATTTCAATGAATTTTCTTCATACTTCACTGAATAATTCATTAAACTGATTTTCAATGATTTTCAATGAATGGATAATTGAATATCAATGTACACTTCATTGAATTCAATGAACACATTCATTAAAAAAATGCCAAAATTAATGATTTTTTTATTAAATTTAATGAAAAAATCATTGAATTCAATGTAAAGTTCATTGAATTCGATGTAAAGATCATTGAATTCAATGTAAAGTTCATTGAATTCAATGTAAAGTTCATTGAATTCAATGTAAGGTTCATTGAATTCAATGTATAGTTCATTGAATTCAATGTATAGTTCATTGAAATTAATGTATAATTCAATGAACCTTACATTGAATTCAATGCATAGTTCATTGAATTCAATGTATTATAATTCATTGAATTCAATGTATAGTTTGAATTCAATACATTGAATTCAATGAACTGTTCATTGAATTCAATGAACTGTACATTGAATTCAATGCATAGTTCATTGAATTCAATGTATTATAACTCATTGCATTCAATGTATAGTTCATTGAATTCAATATATAGTTCATTGAATTCAATGTATAGTTCATTGAATTTAATGTTTATTTCATTGAATTTAATGCATTAAGTTCATTGAATTTAATGTATTTAGTTAATTGGATTCAATGTACAGTTCATTAAATTTGATGTATTCAGTTCATTGAATTCCATGTATATTTCATTAAATTTAATATATTTAGTTCATTGGAATGAATGATCTACACATTAAATTCAACGAATTATTTGTTAATTTCTCTCTAAGCATTTTTAAAAAAAGGAAATAATTACAATTTCAACAATATTTTTTTATTTTAAAGAGTCAATTAATATGCAAATTTTCTAAGATATTGAATAGTTTTTAAATTTATAAAAATATACGGCAATAAACTCCCACACGAGAGTGCATGCCGCAGGATATTTGAATTGAAATAATTGAAAAAATTTTAAAGCGCACATCTACGGCTCTAATAAAACTAGCAAATTGAAATTTTACACCATCCATGAACATATGAAATTGTTGGAATGAGGAGAAGTTCTTCTCTCCAACAGCAAGGATTAATGGTTGAATATTTTCGCCTTTAGTTTTTAAAAACTGAATATGCTCCTCGACTTCCTGGATGCTGCTTCCAACAAAAACGAATGCCTCTTGGGAACTGGTAATTGTATGCTTTAGGAAAGTTTTTTTTCCAAAGTTGTCCTTACTGCATACTTTTTAGTGGGCACCAAATACCCATGAAGGCTCCAAAGAAGTTTCATAGCAGTACTGTCCGGAAAGATATTAATTGAAAAAAATAACTATTTATTTATTTAGCCTCGAGAAAAATTAAGCTTACCACTGTAATTAGTGAAATCTTCAATTTCTACCAACTTTGGCCGCATAGCTTTATCTTTTATGTGGTTTTCATGCTTTAAAAATGTAAACATTTTTTGAAAATGATGGCAGCAGTCACTTAAAATGCCAGGTATATTTCTTATTATTTACTAATACTAATAGTAATTCAACAGATTTAAATTTTCTTTTACATTCAAAGCACAACATTTTCTTCACTTTGAATTTAATTTATTATCAGCTTTTATCTAAAATTTACACACACAATTGCCACACGTCTTCACAACTTCGCGTTTCACTTCAAACAAAATTGGAAAGGGAATAAATTAATATGCATTGAATTAAATGAACTGAATGCATTGAATTTAATGAACTATGCATTGAATTTAATGAACTATACATTGAAATCAATGAACAATTCATTGAATTCATTGAACTATACATTGAAATCAATGAACAATTCATTGAATTCATTGAACTATACATTAAATTCAATGAACTATACATTAAATTCAATGAACTATACATTGAATTCAATGACCTATACATTGAATTTAATGAACTATACATTGCATTTAATGACCTAAACATTGAATTCAATGAACTGTTCATTAAAAGTCAATGTATGGTTCGTTAAAATTTGATTTACAGCTGGAATCAATGTACTTTTCATTGATATCAATAAAAAGTCCACTAAAATAATGAAAACGAATCATTGATATTTATTTAGACATTTTTAACGACTATAACTTCATTGATTTCAATGAACAGTACGTTAAAAACTATGAGCAATTCATTAAAATTCAATGATTGTTTCATTAAAATCAATGAATTAATTTTAACGTATGCTGTTCATTAAATTTGTTTTTTCTGTGTACTTTTGCTTAACTTAAGTTTTTCTGAGATTTCACGGCTTGAATGACAGTTTTGAAGTAAGCTTACAACATTATTTTCTAAATTAAATGGAATTTTTCTCATTTTTTCTCATACTATGCCTAACTGAAAGAAGTCAATAATACAAATAATCAAATGAAGCATGAACGCATGATCGCAGCAATGCAACATGAACCGTTAACGGGACTTTAAAAGGTATCGTAAAGCATTGTTAAAGTTGAAGAGAACGAGCAAAAGTGGCCACATAGTACATTTTTAGTTTGTTCATTTTTTCACCAGCTTAATTGATACTTTTGTTGTTGTTTGAAATTTTAATTTTTTTATATAAACTTTAGAGTGTAAACCAAAAAAAAAAATAACTCAAAAATTTCATTGGTTTTGTTTTTATAGCGTTTTTTATATAAAAGTCAACAACATTCGTCCATTTATGCTCGGCACTGTAGGATCCTTGCTACTAAAAAATTCTACTCAGGCGAACAATTTTTAAGAAAAAAAAAATATATGAGGGCAGTGGTTGATCAGGAGGAATTGGGAATACTTATATCTTATTAACCGTACATTTTTATGGGGCAAATGAATCCCTTACAAGCCTCTTCATGTTTTTCTTTCTTAGTTATAATAAAATTTTGAAAAGGCCCGACCAGCAGAATGAATTGACCATTTAAAAAAAATTGAGACCCTCTACTACAAAACCGAGTATGAGGTCGTGTTTTGGGAGTGCTCCTCTGCCAGAAACAAGCAGTAGTATCTTCAATACAACAAAAAAGTTCTAAATTGTCGCACAGTAATGTGAGTAATTGTGTAGGAAATTGTCTGTCGATGCTAGGAACATTTTTGCTAAAAGCATTAATTTAGTAGAAAATCTTCCCCACACACAGACGCACACATAAGCATAGTGTTAAAAACTAAAAATTTGCCCCTAAATACTAAGTTGATGGACAATTTTGAGTTAAAATATTTTCAAATTACAAAATATTTTTTTTCATATCAAACTGCATGAAAGTGTTAATTGACACATGCAGAATAAAGTCGTCATTGTCATAGCACAAATTTGGTAAGCTCTTTAAAGCTGTTGCTATCATAACAATAAATTTAAGGCATAGTTGTAGTAAAAAAACACTTTAATAATGACTTTTTCTTTAAATAAACCAAAAAAATTTTAATATATTTTAAGCTTTCTTTTTGCACTTTTACGCTTTGGTTCGTATGCTAAAAATCACAGTTGTTTTGTGGTTTAACACACATTGCAACAAAAGTGTGGAAAAATAAATAACAAAACTATTTTATGCTACCAATTAAGTTGCCTGCACTGCCAAAATGTTTCATCATGCAAATAAAATGTGTTATATTTGTGCATTAAAATGACTTATTTTAATCATTTTTTTTTTATTTTATTTGTGGCTGAACTCATTTTGTGTGAAAACAAAAGCTATTATTTATATTTGACCCACTGTAAATTTGAGTTATGTTGACTCATTTTTTTATTATTCACAATTCATTCCTATGTGTCGCATAAATAATTTTTTCATAGTGTTGACAGCGTTAATTTGCTGTGATGATACTTGCACAAACACATACACACACTCACACTCACACACGCTGTTATACACTCAAAGCTATGCTAAAATATGCCTTGCCCATGACATTTGAGTGTACATATTGAGCTTTTGTATTTTTGCAATCATTTTAATGTCACAATTAAAAAAATCAACTTTATGTTGAACATAAAATTGAATAATTTAATAAATTGCCACAAAACTAAATAAAACTTCAATGGGCCGCATATAAATTATGCAGAAAATTGTGCTTGTGTTGAGCAATTCAAAAAATAGCGCCCTAAAGTAGGCACCATAAAAAAAAAACAAGTGACGGCAGCAAAAAATTTTGATATATTTACAAGAAAATGAGGAAAGTGCAAATGGCAGGCACACAAAATAAGCGGATCAAACGCTTGTGTGACAAGCGTGACCAGAAGCACTTACTTCTCTCCTCCTCAAGCCTTACACATAATGCAACAACAACAAAAAATGTGCCACAAACCAGAGTTGATAGGCAGTCAGTCGTCAGAGAGGCATCAGCCTAGATTAACTTAACCTCACCTGCTTTTGAGCGAGAAGTCAGCGAGAAAGTCTGCACTTAATTATAAGCGGAACTTAACACACACACACACACAAACACACAAACACTCAGCGACCGCATGCAGGCACACTTTTGACGTATACAAGAAATTTAATTGTTCCGCTCAACTGCAGAGGGCGCCAGTGTTTTTTTGTGCTTATCCACCTTTGTCCATATGCCAAAGTGTCAGATGATGGATGTTGCTGCACTTTAAGTATGTGTACGTGTGTGTGTGTGTGTGTGTGTGTGTGTGTGTGTGTGTGTGTGTGTGTGTGTGTGTGTGTGTGTGTGTGTGCTAGTGCTTACTTTTAAGCTTTAGCTGGCATGTGTGCTGCGTTGCTTTTGTAAGCTTGACTAGCTTCAGTAGCTGCCTAATAAGCTTTGCTTAACCTTTATGTGCTGCCACTTAATTGAAGCTATAAATAAAGCCTTATACAAGCTTTGAACTTTGAGCTCTTTTTCTGCTGTTTTGACTTGCTTCAATACGCTGCTAGCGTGCATAATTTAGTGAATGTGTTTGTGTGTGACGCAGTGAGTGTGTGTCTGTTTAGCTAATTATGCAGAAATGCATCAGCTTTACGCCGCAAGTCCAAGTTCACATTACCACCTTTCACTGCAGCGGAGTTTGTTGTGATTGGCTTAAGTAAATTGCAAAAACTGTCTTCTTTCTTAACCCATTAACACCCAGCGGTGTTTAAAATAAAAAGTTTTTGTTTACATAGTATTTTCTGTTTATTGAGATGAAGGTTAAGACATATAGACAAATAAAAAGTATTAAAATATTTTAGTTTAGGAGTTATGAAGGTATGCTTTTTTTACACTGAACCAAAAAGGTACATTATATTAATGAAAAGGTGCATTAATTTCAATGAATTATTCGTTGATTTTGGTCCAATGAACTGTGATCATTGATTTCAATGAATTTTCTTCATACTTTAATGAATAGTTCATTAAACTTAGTGATTTTCAATGAATGGTTCCTTGAACATCAATGTACACTTCATTGAATTCAATGAACACGTTCATTAAAAAAATTCTAAAATTAATGATTTTTTCATTGAATTCAATGTATTGTTCATTGAATTCAATGTATACTTCATTGAATTCAATGTATAGTTCATTTAATTTAATGTATAGTTCAATGAACGTTACATTGAATTCAATGTACAGTTCATTGAATTCAATGTAGAGTTCATTGAATTCAATGTATTATAGTTCATTGAATTCAATGTATAGTTCATTGAATTCAATTCATAGTTCATTGAATTTAATGTTTATTTCATTGAATTTAATGTATTAAGTTCATTGAATTTAATGTATTTAGTTAATTGGATTCAATGTACAGTTCATTAAATTTGATGTATTCAGTTCATTGAATTCCATGTATATTTCATTAAACTTAATATATTTAGTTCATTGGAATGAATGATCTATACATTAAATTCAACGAATTATTTGTTAATCCTTCTCTAAACATTTTTAAATAAGGAAATAATAACAATTTCAACAATATTTTTTTATTTTAAAGAGTCAATTAATATACAAATTTTCAGAGATTTTGAATAGTTTTTAAATTTATAAAAATATACGGCAATAAACTCCCACACGAGAGTGCATGCCGCAGGATATTTGAGTTGAAATAATTGAAAAATTTTAAAGCACACATATTGTGCTCTAATAAAACAAGTAAATTGAAATTTTACACCATCCATGAACACATAAAATTGTTGGAATGATGAGAAGTTCTTCTCTCCAACAGCAAGGATTAATGGTTGAATATTTTCGCCTTAAGTTTTTAAAAACTGAATATGCTCCTCGACTTCCTGGATGCTGCTTCCAACAAAAACGAATGCCTCTTGGGAACTGGTTATTGTATGCTTTAGGAAAGTTTTTCTTCCAAAGTTGTCCTTACTGCATACTTTTTGAGTGGGCACCAAATACCCATGAAGGCTCCAAAGAAGTTTCATTGCAGTACTGTCTGGAAAGATATTAATTGAAAAAAATAACTATTTATTTATTTAGCCTCGAGAAAAATTAAGCTTACCACTGTAATTAGTGAAATCTTCAATTTCTGCCAACTTTGCCCGCACAGCTTTATCTTTTTTGTGGTTTTCATCCTTTAAAAATGTACACATTTTTTGAAAATGATGGCAGCAGTCATTTAAAATGCCAGGTATATTTCCTATTATTTACTAGTACTAATAGTAATTCAACAGATTTGAATTTTCCTTTACGTTCAAAGCAGAGCATTTTCTTTACTTTTAATTTAATTTATTATCACCTTTTATCTAAAATTTACACACACAATTGCCAAACGTCTTCACAACTTCGCGTTTCACTTCAAACAAAATTGGGAAGGGAATAAATTAGTATGCATTGAATTTAATGAACTGAATACATTGAATTTAATGAACTATGCATTGCATTTAATGAACTACACATTGAATTCAATGAACTATACATTGAATTTAATGAATTATATTGGGGTTGGAATTAATTTTAAAGGTTTTTTTCGGTTTTTGAGCATTTATTTAGAAACAACGGTACAATGTATATTATTCAAAGTATTGTCCATCGTTAGCTACAACATTTTCCCATATTTCTGGCAGCATATGGATTCCGCGCCGGAAGAACGATTCGTCTTTTGAGGCAATCCACGAATCGACCCATTTTTTGGTATCCTCGTAAGAAGTGAAGCGCTGCTCAGCCAAGCCATGCGTCATCGATCTGAATAGGTGGTAGTCGGAAGGGGCTATGTCTGGGCTATAAGGCGGGTGGGGTAGCACATCCCAATTCAGCGCCTCCAACGTTTCCTTGACGGTTCTTGCAACATGTGGCCGTGCGTTGTCATGTTGAAAAACCACTTTGTCGTGTCTTTTGGCATATTCCTGCCGTTTAACCTTTAATGCTCGGCTCAATTGCATCAATTGTTGTTGGTAGCGTTCCCCAGTGATGGTTTCGTTAGGTTTTAGCAGCTCATAGTACACGACACCCTTCTGATCCCACCAAATACACAGCATAAGCTTGGCGCCATGAATATTCGGCTTGGCCCTCGATGTTGATGCATGGCCGGGTGGTCCCCACGATTTTTTTCGCTTAGGATTATCGTAATGGATCCACTTTTCATCGCCAGTGACAATACGATGCAAAAAACTCTTCTTTTTATGCCGTTGAAGCAGTTGTTCGAACATGCAAAATCGCCGTTCAACGTCTCTCGGCTTCAACTGGTACGGCACCCAATTTCCTTGCTTTTGAATCATTCCCATGGCCTTCAAGCGTTTGTCGACCGTTGATAAGTCGACTCCCAATGATTCTGACAATTCTTGAAGGGTTTGACACGGGTCTTCATCGAGCAAAGCCTCCAATTCCTCATCTTCAAACTTTTTCGGCTGGCCCGGACGCTCTTTGTCTTCCGTATCAAAATCACCACTTTTAAACCGACGGAACCAGTACTCACAAGTAGAAATCGATGGAGCATAGTCCCCGTAAGCCTCAGTAAGCGTGCGTTGTACTTCAACCGCTTTTTTCTTCAAATGGAAGCACAAAAGTAAACCTTCCCGCAAATTGCGTTTTGTTGGAACGAATGTCGACATGTTCACAGAGAAAAAAATATATGTTGTTTACACTTCAGTGGAATGAAACATACTAAAAAATGAAGCTTAGACAATGTGCTTTGAAATGAATATAGTCACAGGTGTGCCCGATGCGATCTATTGATAGTTACGCCATCTCTTAGAAAACCTTTAAAACTAATTCCAACCCCCAATACATTGAAATCAATGAACTATGCATTGAATTTAATGAAATACACATTGAATTTAATGAAATACACATTTAATTCAATGAACTAAACATTGAATTCATAACCAATACATTGAATTTAATGAACTATGCATTGCATTTAATGACCTAAACATTGAATTCAATGAACTGTTCATGAAAAATCAATATATGGTTCGTTAGAATTTGATTAACAACTGGAATCAATGTACTTTTCATTGATATCAATGAAAAGTCCATTAAAATAATGAAAACAAATCATTGATATTTATTTAGACATTTTTAATGACTATAAATTCATTGATTTCAATGAACAGTACGTTAAAAACTATGAGCAATTCATTAAAATTCAATGATTGTTTTAATAAAATCAATGAATTAATTTTAACGTATGCTCTTCATTAAATTTGTTTTTCTGTGTAGTACAATGGTGTCATGCATACCATATTAATTTTTTTTAATGTGAACATTTTTGAGGCACTCTTTCCCAATGCATAGAGTAACATTGCACATTTCACAGCACCACTTTGATCTTAAATGTCACTGGCGACATCTATGTATGTTGATTAGGAAGTTTTTTGGGAAAGTGGTACCCATCGAAGGTTTTACGATTTTAGCTCCGCAATATGTGTCAAATTGATACATGTAATCATCCCTGCATATGATTTCCTGGGAATAGTATGCAAGCAACTTTTTATCAGAAGCATCTCATAAAAGATCAGCCAACATGATAGATAAAAAATCTTCAATTATAGATGAATTTTTAAATTTATCTCATAATCTTAAAGACACGTCAATATTAACCCTTGAAGATAAAATAAGAAATTTTATTTCCACTTACAAAAGTCTTCCTAAGGATCAAGCCAAAAATGAGTACATGATTTTACTCAAAGAAGTGTTGATTAATTATGGGCCATAACTCACTCACAATTCTTACTTTTAACGTAGGATCTTTAATTGATAAAAATAGACAAATTGATTTAGAGACAACACTCAATCACAATAACTAGATATTGCTTTTCTACAAGAAACTCATCTTTCTAGACAAAAAAATATTATCATAAATAATTATAATTTTATTCGTGACAGTTCACGATTTGGAACAGCTATAGCCATTAAAAAGAATATTAAATATATTACAACGTCAATTCCTGATCTTATATTTCCTAACTGTTTGATTATTATAACATTAACAATAAATTTTACTTTGAAAAAATATACTTTTTCAGATCACTTCCCCTTTAAAATTAAAATAACGTGACCAGATTTTGATTTTATTATAAATTCTCCACGTTCTTTCAAATCTTTTAAAAATACTGTTTGGACCAATTTTCGTTCGGACTTAGACACTGCATTGGAAGAAATCATTCTACCTTCAAATACAAATCTTTCTATTTCAGAAATTGATCAGTCAATTAAAGTATTTTCAACAGCAGTTGTCTCTACAATGAATCTTCATTCTGAAACTATTGATCTTGCTAGCAAAATATTTTTAGTTCCAGATAATATCAAAATTCTCTTTAATTTAAAGCATCAATGGCAAAGACAGTTAAGAAATATTTATCATATTAAATACTATCAGCGCAAATTAAATTACTTAACAACATGATAAAAAGTCAAATAAAAACTCATAAAGCAATTATGCTTAATGATAAATTATCTAAAATAAAACCTGGGCCATTTGCATATAAAGAGTTACAGTGTTGCGCAAAACAATAGCAACAATATCAGTACGCTGCTACAAAATCGTGTATCTTTTTAAATATTAGGTACAAACACAAATTAATAGGAACCAAAGCATATATTCATACATCATATTAAAAACAAATCATATTCAAATTTGGTTTGGTTTTCTTTATTAAATTTAAAAATAATGTGATTTCATTCAGTTTGTCTGAGAGCAAAACAAAAGCAACATAATTAGTAGATATTTGGTGTAAGATCCATTATTCTTGATGACCGCTGCACATCTGAGCGGCATCGACTCTATTAAATTAGATATTTTGGTATTAGGTATATGTTCCCAATTAAGTTTCAGGGCTTCATACTGTGCAGTATTATTGGAAAACCTTTTACCAGAAACTTTTACCTTCAAAATCCCAAAAAGGTTTTCAATGGGATTCAAGTCATTGTGACTGTGCCGGCCAATCAAGGACTTGAATCCCATTGCCTCTAATGTAATCTTTGATGAGCTTTGAAGTGTGCTTCGGGTCATTGTCGGGCTGAAACGTTCACTGAAGCGGCATATTAGACTCTGCATGTGGTCGCATCTTGCTTTCTAAAATATTATTATATACAAATCGATCCATAATTCCATCGATTTTTTGAAATGGTTCAACTTCATTATAGGAAAAACAAGTGCAGACCATAATGCCACCGCCTCCGTGCTTAAAATTTATTTTGCAGTTTCGGGCTTCAAGTCGTGTACCTGGGTGGCGCCGTACCGTGCACATCTCATCTGAATTAATCAAGTTGAACTTTGATACATCGCTAAAAAAACGGTTTTCGATTTTTGAACGGTCCAATTTAGGTGCTTTTTTGCAAGACTGAGTCTAAAAAACAATAAATTGCAACTCGTTGTCACAATTTCAGACAGAATTTTTTAAATTATAGCACCTCATCTTGTTTTTTATGCAAGCTGTAAGCAAAGATTTCTTTGCCGGTCTGTAACTTCTTTAATCGTTCTCAACGGCTCGTCTTCGAACAGTGCTGTGATGGATATCTAAATCAAGTGACCGAACAACCGCTTTGGATGTGGCAAATGTATTTCGTTTGAACACGCCGCAAATGTTCCTGTAATCATGCAGCGATGTCTTCCGCGGCCGCCCTCTTTAATATACCGTTGTTACGTCTTTTGTGATAGTATATTTCTTTATTAATCTGCAAACTATTGACTGATTAATATCAAACTGTTTCACGTTAGATATTTGTGAATTTCCGTTTTTATATTCGGAAATAATTTGCAATTTAAGAGTTTTACAGTATTTAAAACGTGCCATTATAAATGGAACAGTCAATGTCACAACTAGCGCAAAAACAAAACTAAACTTAAATGTTTTTGACTTACAAACAACACGTGCTTTACAATAACGGAACTTTTACCGGTAATTCTTGGAACTTCTGTTCTCTTTTTAAATTTTTCAAGTTTTGTTGCTTTTGTTTTGCTCTCAGACAAATTGAATGTGGCCACATTAATTTGAAATTTAATTAAAAAAAAACAAAAGTAAATTTGAATTTGACATGTTTTATATATGATGTATGAATATATGCTTTGATTCCTATAATCAATTTTGTGTGTCCCCTATATTAAAAAAGATACACGATTTTGTTGCAGCGCTATTCTTTTGCACAACACTGTATATAGATTCATTGGAAAAAAAAATTCGAAATTTTGCAATAAGATAGAATACAATGGCAATTTTATTCATGATAGTTTTGAAATTGGAGAAAAATAAAAAAAATTCTTTTCAGAACATTTACAGGGAAAACATACCCGTTACTCCAAATTTCAACTTGATTGATACAAAAATTAGTGAAGTTTTGTCGGAGTGTACTAATCCCATTTTTACTTTTAATGAAAATTTTAGTTCTCTTCAAAGTATTCCCAACGTTTATTATATCAATGCGATGCGAATATCTTGCAAAATCTTGTAAAAAATATAAACTCAAAAAAATCTGCAGGCCCTGATTTAATTTCAAATTTTATTATTAAAAAATGAACAAGTTCGTCTTTTTAAATTCTTATCAATAATTTTTAACAATTGCACCTTTAGCATGGAAAATTGCTTAAATTATACCAATTAAAAAAAAAATTAAATTCTTTTATCATGAATAATTTTAGGCCTATATCATTGCTATCGAATCTATGGAAACTTTTTGAAAGAGTAATAAAATATAAAATGGATACAAATATAAATTTACGATATATTCCTGATCATCAATTTGGTTTTAAGCCAGGCCATTCGACAGTTCATGCACTGCTTAAATTGCACGATGACGTAGTAAATAATTTAAGAGAGAAGTCCTGTGCAGTAGCAGTTTCTCTGGATATAGAAAAAGCTTTTGATAAAGCATTTCATAAAGAAATAATTTATAAATTAACTAATATTGGTTTTGAGCCTTTTTTAATAAAATTATTTTCAAGTTTTATTAACGACAGGGACTTTTTTGTCCAAATTAATAACTCAAATTCAAACTGTGGTTCCATCATGAGTGGAGTACCTCAAGGTGCAAATTTGGCCCCCCATCTATGTAATATCCTAATTCACGACTTTCCTAATTAAATAAATGGCTCAAAAAGCATTCTTTACGCAAATAATTTACTTATTTGTGCTCACAATAAATCTCCTGCTGATGCTCTTCGTTTAGTTCAAATTCATCTTAGAGTTATCAGTGACTACTATGAATCTTGGGGTATTACTATTAATGCTGCAAAATCGCAAGCCATATGTACCAGAAATTCTTCAGGTAAATGTAATAGGAAGGTTGTTCCAGAGAGCAAAACTCTTAAATTAAGATTCAACGATTCCGATATCCCTTTTCAAAATTAAATAAAATGTCTCAGCGTAACTTTTAATAAATTGTTTAAATTCAATGAACATGCAAGACTAGCTATTAAAAAAATTGCAAAAACTACAGCAATGTTTTCTAGACTATTTTACAGCAAGTCACTTATTCAAACAACAAAATTACTTTTATATAAAGTTAGTATTTGTGCTGCAATTTTACATGCATTTCCCATCTGGTTTTAATCTTTCCAACAGTTGTCAGAAAATTAGAAATTTCTGAAAGAAAAGTCCTCTGGTCCTGTGTGAACTGAAAATTTAAATCATCAACTAAAAGACATAGTAATTACTATACGTATAATAGAGCTCTTGTGGCTCCCCTTTGCACTTATGCATTTGATCTTCAAAAAAACATTTATTAATAAACTTAAATTTCATGAAAACTCTTTAATTAGTGAAATATATTTGCGTGAAAAGGAACACAATTGGTCTAATTCATGTTACTTGTCTCCAATTGGCATCATAAATGATACGTTTTCTTATTCTGCTAACCCCACCTCTCTGCTCGAATTTTACAAAATTAAGCTGCCAAACACACACACAGAGGTTGATATTAATTATATGTTAAAAAACATAAAACTTTCTTAGACTTTTATAAGTATGTATGCTAGGCCGGGTCGATTTGTGGAGAGGCAAAAAAATCGCCCACTGCTCAGTGAAAATCGTATTCTAGGGATCAAAATAAGAAACTTTGCGCGAGGAACTATACCTCTAAAACGAATTCTAATGCCCCAACTTTTGACTTTTGTCCCGTAGTGTCAAATTTAGAGTGGCCCAATCGAGTCCAAATGTATGACCAACCCCCACTAACTTTGGAGGGCCAATCCACCCATGCCAGTGGCACACCCCCTGGACCCCCTTGGGGTTTCCCCATACAAACATTGTATATTAAATTGATACAGGAGTTATTAATTATTTAGGATATTTATAAGTTGTTTTTTTTCTAGAATTTGGTAAAATTTTTTTTATATATTAGTTTTAAGTTAAATTTTATTGAGAATAGCTCCTCCATGTCAAACTACCAAGTGTTGAGCAAAACTTGAAACTCTTTTTTTTCCAAACTATATTAAATTTATATTATATCCGGTTATTTTAACATTCAATATAAGCTAGTTGCATTTAAATACATATCTGTCATCCTTTTAGGTAATGCAATTTATTCTAAAAATTTACATTATTGATAAAATGCATTGTAACAACCCAATATTATAAAGACTCAATAAATTGAAATTAAAATTGAAACCATCCTTGCTGCAAATCATTTAATTTTTGAATCCGAATCTTACAAGCTTTCCTCTAATAAATTGCTTAGAAGAATGTCCACCAAAATATTTCACCATTGATTCATCTATAGATAAATGCCCATGCATATATCCCCACTATTGAAATTTTTGGCACAAAAGTTTACTAAGCAGACAAAGTTTTGCCATTTTATCGTTCAAGTCAAGGTTATTTTTATCAGCAAAATGAATACATCTTTTTATTTCTTGGAATCTGTTCCTAGACATAATGTTTGCAACAATAGGAACATGTGTATCCGCTGCTTGTTTCCAATACATAAATTCTCTAGCCTCAGAATGATACTCAGAAAATATTAGGATTGCAATAAAAACATTTAAATCTTCTTCATTGAAAGAAAAACTGAGTTATTTTTTTTGATCTGCATACAAAATTGTTTAGCTAAAGATAAGTTGTCTTGCCTCGGCATCAAACATTTTTTAAAGACTTCAACCAAATCTGAAGCACAGTTTTGGATTCTGGCCAAACAATTATCTGTTCGTACAATACCGTCTTTGGATGAAAATGACTTTGTCCATAGCGGTGGAGCAATTGACATTTTTAGCTTAGACAATGGAATGTCATCTTCGCTGTCAAATCCATCGTCGTCTGGCGCTAAATAAGATTCTACAAAAATCTCAACCTCACCTGGAACATCTTGCGGCATCTCTACTGTTTTAATGTTTTCTTCATCTATATCCTCTTCATCCGCAACATAGTCCACCGGTGGAGGAATCAGGATGATATCAGCATTAACTATCTCTATATTACCCTTAATTTCATCTATGGCGGAATCGAAATTGTGGAAACGTTTTCCATAAAAATGCTTAGTAGAAATGGTTTTCAAATCCATTCTGGATACTAAAAAAAATAAAATGTATGCATATATCCACTGTACTATTTAAAGTACATCTAATTTTAGCTTTGCTTACCTTCGTATATATGTACAAAAATATGTGGGGACTTATTTTTCACTAAACTTTATGTTTATTTTCAATAAATATTGCAGAAATAAACAAGTTTTCTTAAACTTTTTGTATGCACAAACTTTTTTGATGGAAGCAAACGGAAAAGAATTTTAAAATGCTTTGCGCAAAGAACCAATTTGACACACGCCTACTGCGATTTAAAAAAAAAAATGTGTTCAGCAAAATTAAAAAATACTCCATAAAGGCAAATAAGCTTTAAAACATGTAATTTTTATTTCATAACTTACTTTTCTATGCACTTAAAGTAATTGCATTTTGCTGTACTTTGAAAAGTACAATGGGAAAGTATGGGTTAATAGAATGCATACAGCTCAGGCCTCTAAGAAAATACTCCTTTAATGTGCTGTAACACAAATATGTTGTTATAAAATTTTTATCATTAAAAAGTGTAAATTTATACTTCAATTTTATGTAATAGTATATATATTAGGGCGGGTTGATTTTTTTTTAAATCGTATAGCAAAAACGTAAACTACATAAAATTCTAAGAAAATTCTCCGAAGAAACCATGTATCTAAAATAAAATCCTAACCCGCGCCTCTGGACTTGAAAATTTATATGCCCTCTTTTCTACAAACAAAATTTTTTTACATTAAAAAAATATTCACCCAAGTAAAAAAGTTTGTATATAATTTTATATATAATATTTTTATAAGGAACATAGATAAACAATTCTTATTTTATAATGCAAATAAAAACAAACAAAAGAAGTGTTTACACTCAAACAATATTTCAGTAATTTTTCAGTAATTTTTTTTACCATAAACAAATTTTGTGTCATTAAAATAAATAAGGTCCTTAATACATACAAAGAAGCATTTATAGAATTCAAAGAAAACTTTACTTATTGGTTATATGTTAATTTTGTTAAGTCTTTTTTACTCTCCATTCTAGGTACTTTGGCACGACTTTCTATAGTTACTGCCAGGACATCATCTCTATTCTTTTCTGTGACACGTCGGGAAACATTGGAATTAGAGATCAAATAAATTGGATTAGAGGTCATGTTTTTTCTGTTTTAAGAAGTATATTTTGCGTCTTTTATTACAAAAAAAAATTTTTTAATTATTCTTTGTTTTACGCAAAACGTTTTTAACGTGTTTTAACCTACGTGTTTTAACTATTTATCATATAGAACGCAAATCAGAGGAGATGCAAATTGGGTTTCAACTGCTTTTTTGATTATTCAATATTTTGATAAGTCTCAAAACAAAACCTGTATTGTATAAACTATAATATAATAAAAAATAATATATTTTAAAAAAAAATAAATTTTTTAGCAAAAGAAGAGGAAAAAACTTCAAGTCGAGAGGCGCGGATTAGGGTTTGATTTTAGACCTATGGTTTCTTCGGAGAATTTTTTTAGAATTTTATGTAGGTTACGTTTTTGCTATACGATTTTTCATTTTTTTTTTCATCCATACAAATCTACCCGCCCTAATATATATGTATATAAAAACTGATCGTGTTGTATTTTTCATCAAAAAAGAACCAAAATAATATACAAAATGTATTGTGTTGCTGTTTTCAAAAAAAAATAATATTAAAGTTTTTTCTAAATGACCTTGCTATTTATTCTGTTGATTTTATATGATTTAAATACAAATTCTAGTTGTTTGATAGTCTAAAATCGTTTATTGAGCTTTAGGTCAAAGTTAGAACAATTAATTTGTATTTAAACTCAAGTATGATTTAGACTGTCAAACATTTAGAATTTGTATTTAAATCATCAAAAATAAAATTTCTTAACTCTTTATGCCTATCTTCAAATAAAATTGTTGAAAAAAAAAACTAAAACTTATCACACATTAATTAAAAAACGCTACCTGCCTTAATTTTCTAAGCTCGTTTAAAGGCAATCATTAAAAATGTGTTAAAAAAACTGCGCTATGAACGCAGCGTGGGAAGCCATCAAAAACTGGCACACACAAAAAAAAAACTTAAAAACAACGGCAAGAAAAAAAAATTGAATAATTTACAAAACTTGACCATTTGTGTGAAAAACAATGCAGCAGCCAACCTAAAGGCAAGTAGTGTAGCAGCAGCTTACAACAAAGCAACAACTTTAGAAAACTTGGTAATTTTTATAAAAGTGGTTAGTAAACAAAATGGCGAGCTTCTGAAATAAAAAAAAGCCAACAACAAACAACTACAACACAAAAGCAACAACATTACTGATTAAAACAACAACAACTTGAGCTAAATACACCAACTTGAGATAAATACAAATTTATGCTAATTAGCTAAACCCTAAAAAGTAGCAAAAAAAATATTAGAAAAAAAATTTTATATGAAAACTTTTACTTTTCTAAGTATTTTGTTGCTTGCATATTAAAATTAGCTGCTGTATATCTCGCTCTAGCCCAAGATTACCGCATCAGGAAAATTATGAAAATAAGAGATATAAAGTTAATAATACAAATTTTGCCTCTACTCGCATTTGCGTTTTTTTTGTTGTTTTTAATTTTTCCTCTTCAAATGTGGAAGTTAACAAATTTCCTTGAGGAAACTTTTCTTTTGTTTGCTGTTGCTACTGTTTTTGCTTCTGCTGCTGAAGGTTTTTCAGGCAGTTCAGTGAAGTTGATTGTTTGCAGTTCATAATTTATCTTCATCTCACTTCTTATAAGGTTTTACAGCGAACATGTTTAAAAATTTCCCATAAGATGTTTATATAATATGTTGATACTTCTTTGCTATTATTTTTTTTTTCTCTTTTTGACGTAACGCGTTGTGAGAAAATTGCAAAAAATGGTATTCCGTTAAACGGTTTATTAAAATAAAAAATTATTAATTCATTTAGTGGAAGCCTACACTGAAAAAATAAATGTGAGTCTGAGCGCCACTCTCGGGGTTAATGCGAAACTTATGCTCGGCTGAATTTTTTATTATTATTATTATTATTTTTAATAATAATATTATTATAATTATTTAATGAAGAAAAATATAAATATACTAAGAGATTTTCTCTTTTATAGTACAACACAAAATATTAATTAAAATTAATTTTATAATATTTAACTTTAATAACATAAAATAACTTAAAGAAAATTAAGGGCATTAGAAAAAGAGTGTGGAACGAACATTTTGAAAAGGTATGCACTACATGAATAAATTTAATCAAAAGCGAAGGTCGAGAAAACCGAGTTTTTGCAAATACCTCGTTAACAGTTTTACAGTCACTTTTTTTTGATATGAAGAAAGTTCATTGAATTTTTACTTGATTTTAATTATGAGCTATTTAGATCAAGCACACACTGCAGTAGTGTTGTCATTTCCGGTTTCGGGTGGTTCGAAAAACCGGATTTATTTTCATGTTTCGGTTTTTCGTTTTCGTTTTTTTTTTTAATTACCAGTTTCGGGTTATTCGAAAAACCGGGTTTTTCTGGTCGGTTTATTTGTCATTTTCGAATACTTAAAATTTTTAATTTATTTAAATATTTTAATTTTTACTGTTCATTTTTAGCGTATAAAAATATTTATTAAATAAAGGATTCCTATGGAGAAACCTTCTTGGTGGATGAGTTCATCAAACTTTTTTAAGAAATAAAATCAGAAAAGGGTAGTTTTATTATCATTGTCGACGAATGAACGGACATAGCTAATAAAAAATACGTTGTTGTAAGCAGGAAAACAATTAATTGATAAACTAACAATGTGTTAACTTTTTATCATATAGTATAAAGGGTTCGGGGCAACAAGGTGCTAACCCACATAAAACAAGTTTGGAGATAAACGCATTTGAAAGTTTGACGGCTTATATAAATCGCAATTTTAAATATTTTTAATTGTTTATACTTTTCCCATAAAGAGCGTTTTATTAAGTTGTTTTTATAATTTTAATTCTTACAAATCCTGCATACTCAGAACATTAAAATCCTTCCGAAAAAAATCACATGTAAAACTTTCAATGTCGCCTGTTAGTCACACCTTTTAACTTTTTCAAGGTTTTTTTAATTTTCATTTTAAGAAGTCCCCTTTACATTATCTTCATACTCAGAACATTAAAATCTTTCGTCTATCGGAGGTAAAAAATTTAAGATATATATATGGGTTTATATGATATCGGTTGTAAAAAATTAAAAAGTTTATATGTGGGTTAGCACCTAGTTACCGAAAAAATTCACGTGTTAAACTTTCAATGTCGTCTGTTAGCCATCCCTTTTCACTTTTTCACGGTTTTTGAATTTTCATTTTTAGAAGTCCTGTATGCAATGGTATCTGCATACTCAGAACTTTAAAATCTTTCGGTGGTAGTAAATTAAAGTAATTTATGTGTGGGTTAGCACCTTGTTGCCGAAAAAACTCACATGTTAAACTTTCAATGTCTTCTGTTAGCCACACTTATTGGCTTTTTCATGGTTTTTGAATTTTCATTTTTAGAAGTCCTGCATAGAATGGTATCTGCATACTCAGAACTTAAAAATCTTCCGTCTATCGGTGGTAAAAATTTAAAAAAAATTTATGTATGGGTTAGCACCTTTTTGTCGAAAAAATTCATATGTAAACATTTCAATGTCGCCTGTTAGCCACACTTTTTAACTTTTTTAAGGTTTTTGAATATTCATTTATATATTTGTGGTATTTGCGGCTATATATATAAAAAAATATACGGTGGATTTTATTTTTCTATAAAATTTTTTATTAATTCTAAAATTTTCTATGAATATTAACCAAATGGTTTTGTAGAAAACCGACTAACCGGTTTAAACCGTTTAGGTTTTTTTAAATATTCGAAAAACCGGTTTTTAAAAAAATTGTCTGTTTTGGTTTACTCGAGAAACCGGTTTTTAAATTTTGTCGAATATTTGACAACACTACACAGCAGACTTGACGGACTAAACCTTTTATATTTAATTCAAATTTATAAACAAAGTGTTTATTGTGTAGTATTTTTGTGTATGTAATATATGATGTGGTGTCACAAGCTAGTACGAGCACTATAACAGTAACTACAGCAAAAGGTTGTAGTTATAGGTTGTAGTAGTAGTAGTAAAAGGTTGTTATTTCAGCAAAAACTAATCAAAATTTGCTATTCCAATTTATAATAACTTAGCAAATATTTGCTTGAATTTAGCAGAAATTTACTTTTGAAATTTTTGATAAAACTCAAGCAAAATTTTGCTAAGTTATTATAAACTAGAATAGCAAAGTTTGATTAGTTTTTGCTGAATTCTAGCATAATTTTGAAGTGTCTGAGAATCAAACGAAAGTTTTGCTTAACCACAATACAACTTTAGCAACCAGTTTTCTCCGTGTAGTAAAGGGCTTATGTTTGTGTTTGCGTTCAAGTACACAAACTTTAATACTACAAAAATTAAAAACGAATACTGTCTTCTTTGCTATACATCTTCAATGTTCTGTTTACTTAAATATACGCTAAAATGCCTTAACATACGCTACGTAAGTGTTCAATTTTGTTCACTGCTTCACAGACAGTTGGTCGAAATTCGAGCGCAGGCGATACTAGTTACAGTAAATATATGTCTAAAAATACTACACTTGGAATGGATAGGCGAGTGGTCGACTAGTCGACTTTTTCATAAAATTTTTCGGCTTTTTAAAGCCGATTCATGATTTCAGTTATTTGTCGAAAATCGATTTTTTTATCCACTATTTTCGGTTTGTGTGAAATTTTTTTTGTTCATAATTAATATAATTTTGTTAAAATAACAATTAAGTTTGCATCGATAACACTTAGTTTTTCCTTAATGAAAAACGATTACTATACAAGAACAACACTCGTGCGTTCAGTTCGCCAAGATCGCAACCAAATTTGAGAAAACAATAGGGGTATTCACGATTAGTGCACTTGCCAGTGCAGTTGCGCAGTTAGGTTTTCGTGAACACCATCACTATTTCAAAGCTGTCCAAATTTTGCAATGCACACAAGTGCACAACTGTTCAAGTCCTCAAGTTTAAGGCAATAGTAGAAAAGTGCTTGTGCAGATGTTTGACGTACGTGTATTTTGTTTTTGTAAAGTTCACAAGTCCTCAACTGCACAGGCAAATGCACTGAATCGTGAATACCCCTATTATAATGTTAATTGCTACCAAAATACTACAATTTTAGTATTTTACTCCTATTGGATAGTGCGTACAACTATACTCCCCAAATTTGAATAATAGAAGTACAATTACACTGTTCAACACAAAGAAAAATAACAAGGTTCCGCCAACTGATTCTGATAGAGGGGACCAAAAAAATATACATGTATCGGCGTTTTGAAAGTTTAAGTCTGAGTTTTATTTTAGAGGGGGTTTAATTTATACCCCTTTTGAACATTCTCATAGTGAATCGGCAAACGAAACCATGTGACCCTTACGTTTTTGGTATAGGATGTGTTCAGCTCATTTATGTAAAATATTACGAGGAACATTTTCGTGGAACATTTTAACCCTCTAACTCTTCAATGTATGGGTCTTTTTTGACCTGTTTTTGATAAAGGGCAAAAAAGATCCATAAAACAGGGATATAACGGGTTTAAAATATTCCACAAAAATATTTGCCAGAAAATTCTACTATAAGTCTCGGAATACACCAAAGCTCAAAAACCAACTTGAATGCCAAAAATAAGTGAAAACTTAAAATGTGTTTAAGGGTTAATTTCTCACTCATTTAGAGTTAGTGTTAAAATGTCCCACAAAACTCAGTGTTAAGGTGTTAGTTTCTATAACAAAAATGTTTTACGTAAACTTTCACTCAAAATCACGATACAAAAGAAAGCACTACATATAATATCTATAAATACAAAAAAGAGATCAAATTTGGGTAATTGAGGAAGCATTCATTTATTGCATGTCTTTTAGCTCTAAGCAATTCTATACCATTATCAATATTTTAAAAAATTTGGCTTATAAAATTCATGGTAGAAGAATAGAGGTAGTCGCACGGCTGAGAGTGAACTACCATAACTGTCAAAAGGCAACTGACAGCTCATACAAAATCTACAACCGATGAGAATGCGACGAGAACGGAAAAATTAAAAAGAATCTGTCATGGCTGAAACTATTTTGCTTTTTTAATCTTTTATTGATCAATCAATGAAAATATGATTTTGTGCAGCTGTTGAAGTAATTTATATGATTGTTATTAAATTTGGATGGTGGTGGTGGATGGCAAACTACGTTCTCGTAGAAGTGTCTATAGCAAACACACGGAACATGTTCCGTCGTTGTCTTCTAGGCTCTTCAGCTGGAACACAAAAACTCGGCCCATTTTTCTTTCCCAAATGTTTTTGGCACAACACGCACTTCATTTTAATTCAAAAAAATAAGTAATTCACTTTTATTCAAGTTTTTAAACACAGTACAAAAATATCCAATTGGAGTCATTTAATATTTTGCTGTTATCTTTGTTTTATTTAAAAAAAAAACTGATTTTGACAATTCTGGTAATATGTCAAAGAGATCACGATTAGCCACGAGACTACCTGTATTATTCTACCGTGATAAAATTTAAAGTATAAAAAATTTCAACGCAATCTTGAAAATAAGTTATTTTGAAAGTGTCTTATAAAGATTTTTCAAAATCTACGTTGCCGATCAATTTTATAATTGGTACAATAACTCTTCTTAATTTTATTGGCTAGTGATTATAAGAATGAAGCTTTTTGTGCAACTTTTGACCTTTATTCTCATTAAACAATTCTCATTAAACTTTTCAGTGCAAATTAAAAAAAAAACTCAAATGTGTTGGACTCTATCTTTTGTCCTTGATAACACTTTTTACCTGACAAGACCTGACTTCATACATTTTTTTTTTAACTATTTTGTAACAAGTTTTTACTTCGTTGTACCAAATTGATACAATAAGTTCCTTTAGCTTTGGCATAGTTGATGGTTAATTTTGACAAATTTTTTATTCAATAAAGCCTCACAATTTCTCATTAACATTGTCGTTAGGACTGTTTTCGGGCCGCGCCGTAATGACTTGCTTATTTTCTGCCACCTATGAAAATTTAACGAAGTTAGAAGACAAATTTTTGAAAAAAGTTCTAGATGTTCATACATCTAGGATAATTACCGTTAAGAGATTATGTCGAAAAAAAGATGTCTAGAGAAATATACAATTAGAAATAAAATAAAGCATCCATGAAAGGCAATGCGCCTCTGTTTATGATGTCTATGTAGACTAAATATTTCGCAGATCCTTTCGAAATTAAAATTGCTCCAACATAGAAAATTGGTATTGTACTTAAGACCATAACAAACGGAGGATTGTTTGCTTTTGTATACATTTATCACTGAGTCTTTCGTTTGGCACTCGGTAAACCATGGCTCCTAAATTTGAACCATCAAGATATATTTGCTCTCATCGAAGAATATGATTTGAACTGGTGAATTTAAGTTATTTGACACTCCATATTTTTATTTTGTCTTATTGAAAACTAAAGAAAATGTTACTAGCAACATATATTACAACTCTAGAAGAAACAAAAACCTAAGAAAATTGTGTTTAGCTAATAATAAATCAAGAATTTCAAATATTGGGTAAAAGTGTTAAGTCGTCTGTTTTTTTTTTTTTTTTGAGCGAAAGAGTAATACGCTCCATAAGTATAAGTTGGCTTGCCACTTTCATTATTTTTTTAAAGAGTTGTTAGTTACCTGCCTGCATTCCAAATGTCAGCTTTCTTGTATGAAAAGGAATTCTACTTATAACGGTTTTAATTCACATCAGCTTCATTTTCTGACCTAACACTGGAATCATAAAAAGTTCTTCTTCAAAATTTCATAGGCTTAGTAGGTGAATGGTCAACGTTGATCTTTTGAAATCTACTTATATTTTCTACTGAGTCCCTCGCTTTGGGAAAATTAAAGGAAATTTAAATAAAATACTTATTAATTCTAATGAATTCTTGCTTAAATACAACCAACATCCACCCTTAAAGCTCTGAGTCCAATTCAATTTTTTTTTAAAAAAGCTAAGTAAATATATGCTGTTGCATGAAATAATAAGTGCAAAAATAACAACAGTGTTTCGTAAAAAAAAACTTGTAATAATAAAACCGTGACAATTGTTGATGTCGACTGTATGATTGTTGCTACAGTATTGTTGTCGATGCTGTTGTTGTTACAGCATTAAAATTGCAATTCACGTTAAAGTAGTACAGAAACCACAAAAAAAGTGCAGCTTTAGTAATGGAAATATTTGTGTTATACATACACATATGTATGTTAAAGCAGTCATCAAGCAAACATTTACCTTTGCAAGCTAGCCAAAGAATAAAATAAAAAAGGACTGTTAAAATTCTTAGGTTACCCAGGCCAGCCCAAATTAGGGGGCCCATCTGACTCTTAAAAATTCTAGCGTACAGCATAAAGCTCTGCATTAAATTTTATGTAAATTCAAGCTGGTTAAAAAGTGTTAAGAGCAAAAAAAATTGTGTGCATTTTTAAATGAAACTAGTTTCTTATAAAATATAATCTCCCTCAACTTCAATATACTGATTCCAATGATTGATCCTCTAATAATTTTATACCATCTATGTAATGAACTTACGAAAGCTCTGCAAAATACTGTTCCACGACTGCAATAGATTCTTCATTACAATAGAAAACGCTTTCTTCGATAGAATTGTTTCAAGATTCTGAAGTTAATGCTGCCCTGGGAACCAAATGTAGTCAAAACGGTAGGTGTTCAAGTAATTCATACTTTAACTCAGTCAATTTAGCCATCGTCTAAGCACTTGTTTCAACACAAGCTTGTCTTGATGAAAAATTATTTTTTGATTCTGAAAAGCAGTTATTTTCTCACAAGTTTTTTCATTTAGCTGATCCAAAACGTTGCAATAATATTCAAAATTAATTGTTTCCCCTTTCTCAAGATAGTCAATCAACATAATCGATTTTGCATTCCAAAACACTGATACCATAACCTTTTTTACAGATCGTTCTGATTTCACCTATTTTGGAGGTGAACAACCAGTTTAAGTCCACTGAAAAAGTTTTTTTTTCTGTTCAAGATTACGCTAATTGATCCAAGTCTCATCCATAGTTATAAAACGACGCAAAAAACTTGTTTTATTCCGCTTAAAACGCTTCCAATTTCGCTATGAAGTTTGTTTTCAATTGAGTTTTTGTTAAAGTGTTAACGAATGCGGCACTAAATTTCCGATCGGCTTTTTCATATGTAATTCTTTATTTAAAATATGGAGTCTTAGTCGCCAATGATATCAGCAACTCCACGCTTAGTCAAATTTTTATCTTCCTAAACAATATCATGCACTTGCTCAATGATTTTTGGTGTAGTTGCACTTTTTGAATGTTTTCTACCTGGTTCATCATTATTACCTGGACGACTCCGTTCAAACTCTTAACCCCATCGATGTATAGTTGGAAACAAAGGAGCAAATTCCTTGAACACTTTTACCATTTTTGTATGAATTTCTTTTGCTGATAAACCTTCTAAAACAAAGAATTTTGTCATTGCACGATATTCGGTTTTTTCATTGCAAAAAAAAAAAAATTCTCACTTCTACTTCAATGAATTGACAGATCGAATTAAAAAATTTTTTTTGTTGAAATGAAAAATTAAATATTATAATGGAATATAAATTTTATTCCTCTACTGGTTAATATGTGTCGCTTTCAATACTTTTCTACCAACCAGTATTTGTAAAGTATTGTGAAAAATTTTAAAATTATTTTTAGAACCCGTTCTTAATTTCTGTACAATTCCTTGTGCAGCTCGAATTGTAGATTATTTCAATGAAGTTTTCTCCTATAAAAATTAAATTTCGAATATTGTTAGGTAAAGAAAAAAATTTTATCTAATCTGATTTTTATAAATTTGTAACCTTTTTTGACTTTAAAATAAGAAAAAATACAAAAATAAAACCATTTTTTATTTTTGGACAAGAATAATTAAATGAATATTGGGGGTTGGAATTAATTTTAAAGGTTTTTTTTCGGTTTTTGAGCATTTATTTAGAAACAACGGTACAATATATATTATTCAAAGTATTGTCCATCGTTAGTTACAACATTTTCCCATCTTTCTGGCAGCATATGGATTCCGCGCCGGAAGAACGATTCGTCTTTTGAGGCAATCTACGAATCGACCCATTTTTTGGTATCCTCGTAAGAAGTGAAGCGCTGCTCAGCCAAGCCATGCGTCATCGATCTGAATAGGTGGTAGTCGGAAGGGGCTATGTCTGGGCTATAAGGTGGGTGGGGTAGCACATCCCAATTCAGCGCCTCCAACGTTTCCTTGACGGTTCTTGCAACATGTGGCCGTGCGTTGTCATGTTGAAAAACCAATTTGTCGTGTCTTTTGGCATATTCCGGCCGTTTAACCTTTAATGCACGGCTCAATTGCATTAATTGTTGCTGTTAGCGTTCCCCAGTGATGGTTTCGTTAGGTTTTAGCAGCTCATAGTACACGACACCCTTCTGATCCCACCAAATACACAGCATAAGCTTGGCGCCATGAATATTCGGCTTGGCCCTCGATGTTGATGCATGGCCGGGTGGTCCCCACGATTTTTTTCGCTTAGAATTATCGTAATGGATCCACTTTTCATCGCCAGTGACAATACGATGCAAAAAACTCTTCCTTTTATGCCGTTGAAGCAGTTGTTCGCACATACAAAATCGCCGTTCAACGTCTCTCGGCTTCAACTGGTACGGCACCCAATTTCCTTGCTTTTGAATCATTCCCATGGCCTTCAAGCGTTTGCCGACCGTTGATAAGTCGACTCCCAATGATTCTGACAATTCTTGAAGGGTTTGACACGGGTCTTCATCGAGCAAAGCCTCCAATTCCTCATCTTCAAACTTTTTCGGCTGGCCCGGACGCTCTTTGTCTTCCGTATCAAAATCACCACTTTTAAACCGACGGAACCAGTACTCACAAGTAGAAATCGATGGAGCATAGTCCCCGTAAGCCTCAGTAAGCGTGCGTTGTGCTTCAACCGCTTTTTTCTTCAAATGGAAGCACAAAAGTAAACCTTCCCGCAAATTGCGTTTTGTTGGAACGAAAGTCGACATGTTCACAGAGAAAAAATATATGTTGTTTACACTTCAGTGGAATGACACATACTGAAAAATGAAGCTTAGACAATGTGCTTTGAAATGAATATAGTCACAGGTGTGCCCGATGCGATCTATTGATAGTTACGCCATCTCTTAGAAAACCTTTAAAACTAATTCCAACCCCCAATAAATAAATCCGAATTTTTTAAAACTTTTAAGCTAATCTGGTAACGCTTTCAAATGGGTCAAGACTAAAAGTATCTCCTCATCATATAATGTTAAAAATGGCTTTTATTAAAAACAACAAAATAATTTTCTAAGTAAAAAGATAACTGGAGGCCCCTTGCATTATGACCTCCACATAACTTGTTCCTTTAATTATGCCCTCTATCCGTCACTGTTATCCCATCCCTACCTTTGTGTTCATAAAATCAATGCATTTGTGTTTATTTGTGTATGTGTTCAACGTTTTTACGCCTGAGATTTTGAAAAAAAAGTCATTACTTTTAATGCTTTGATATCGTATATCATGTGTTTTATTATTATTTTACTGCTTTTTTATTAAGAGTATTTTTTTTAGTCGTTCTGTTTGTATTGTTATTTTTGCTGTTGTTTTAACTTTTCTAAGCATTTGCATTGCGTTCAGTTTTAATTTTGTAATTAATATGCAAATCTAATTTATATGCTAAATTTATGACGTTCACGGTAAAAAATGCATACTGAACGGAGGCTAAAAAGTTGAAGAAATAAAACTGTCACAATTTTAAATATTATGATGAATGCTATGCCAAATACGTAAGCTTAAAACGTAAGCGATAACTAAAACTCACAGGTCTTAAAAATAAAAAATAAAAATATAAATCTGTCTTGATATCAAGCTTTTAAAATTTCTTATAATATTTAAATAAGTAAGTAAGTGTATTTCATTCAAAGTGTCTGCAGGAAATTTGAAATAATAATAATAAAATTAAAATAAAAAAAAAGTAATGATAAAATTCAAACGGAAAAAGTGAATAAATTAAAAATAAATAATATATAAATGAATAATTTTTTAAATTGTGCTAGAATTTATGTTGGCAATAAATGTTTTTTGATAAGCTGATTTCGTTTTTGAGCGTAGTGAGTGTTGATGATGTGTGCTGGAAGTTCGTTAAGGATTGTTGGTATCTCGAGGCTAATGAAATTCTTTCAAAGTTGTTGTGAAATTTGGCTATTTGGAATTTGCCATCTGCTCTTCGCCTTGTGTTGAGTTGATGATCGATTAGATGGTCGATTGCAGATTATTTAAATAATATCATAAGTGATATAAATATAAATATAAATATAAATATAAATATAAATATAAATATAAATTAAAGCCGTATATATTTCTTTTAAAAGTAAAATAAGACGATATAGTAACTTTTAATGTTAGTATGACTAATATTGACATTTCTCTATTTATGTTATAATTCTAAATTTTTCGAAGTTTTTATTAATTGTTTTTTATTTATTTTATTATTTATTTTATTACGACGCAAAAACAGAAGCAATGTAGTCACTTTTTGGACTTTTGCAATACTGCTTTTAAAGGCAAAAAGCACATATAATTCCGCTTTGGCTATGCAGTAGTTATACTTAAGTATTTGCTTTTGAAAGTGAGGGGAGTGCATAAGCAACAAAAGACTATTAATACCTCAGTAAAATAATTATATGTGCAACACTTCAAATGCAATTCCAAGCAAACATAACTTCATTTTTTTTTTTATATTATTTTTTATTGAAATAGTATTAAGGAAGTATATGTAAAACAAGATATTTCTTATTTAAAAAACTTGTTGTTATTAAAAAATTATAATGTATTAAAAAGTTCATAGAAAATATTTATATGTGCAAAACCTATTTTTATTGATTTTATGAAATAAAATATAAATGTACATAGATTTTTATAAGAATATGTCTTCATTTCTTATATATGACTTGGTTAAACGTGAAAGACATGAAGTTCATCAACGATCTGAGGATGGAGCCATCAATTTTCTGCTATTCATCTTAAATAACTGTTTTCAGATGCTTCATTGACTCAAACTGGCGCCCGTTTTTATAAACTTGGGTCAAAAGAATGCCCCACAGGTTTTCGATAGGATTCAAGTCATGACTAACAGCAGGTCACTACAGTACGGGTATATTTCTGATTTATTGAAAGTCATTTGTGGCTCGGTTTGTTGGTGCGTTTTCATGCTGAAAAGTCCAGTTATCCTGATGTTTATAGCATGTGAACTCTATAAACACATCATCTTATAACTCAATTTACATTTGTGCATTCTATTTGCACGAAATAAATAACAGGGAAGACTTTCAAAGTATCTGAAACCGGCTGAAATCATCTATGATCCCCGCCCATGGTTACGCGCATACCTAATATGTCATGGCTATCGCAAATTGTGCCGGTATTTCTGGCAACCGTTAGGCCCGTCAAGGTTGAACCTTCTCTCATCACTTAATATGACATTCCCAAATTCTTTCTCACAAAATTTGTATTTTTCGGCATATGTTAGACTGGGCGCAATGTGTCATGGTAGAAGCCTGGGTTGAGAGAAGGGCGATTTATAACTGACGTTGGCATTTTCATCCCAAATTTGTTGGATTCTGCTTCTAGTAGCCCTTCGATCCAAATGCGTAGCAATTTCACTACAACTCATCCCTTTCTGCACAGCAAGACGTCGGATTCGTCTTTTGTGCCATTGGTCAATCTCGGATTTTCTTTCACTACTCTTGATTATAGCATAGTTGCCAGGGTATTTTAAAAAATTTGTTATGGTGTTTCGATGACGATTTGTCCTAGCAGCTATAGCACCTACTTTTATACCGGCTTTATTTAAGCCTTTTATGTTTCAACGATTTTCTTCAGATAAAGTGGTTCCACTTGGCATTTTTATTTTAAAAATAAAATAACTAAAATGTGCTCATATTTTGTTCCAAAAATGTAATACCGCTATGTTTATGGGTTTTGAAAAAAATCAAAAAAAATGTCAAATTCATCAAAAAAAATGTCGTAGTTTCTACGTTTTAGCAGTAAAAACACAAAAACAGCAATTGTGCACATATAAATATTTTCTATTGCACAAGCGAGATTTCACACTATTTTCGACTAACGGTACTACGAATACGGGGAAGAGAAGAATTCTCTGTTCAACAAATAAACTACATCCTTTAAAAAAAATGTTGGCAAATTCAAAAAATAAACTGTGTTGTTATAAGCTAGGGAGAAAAAATAAAAAAATATTTGTGCACATGTAAATACTTTACTAAGATAAGTACTAAAAGTTGATGCAGCGGAATGTCTGCTTATTTGTATACTTATTCGTATGTCATCTGTTGTAATAGAAAAATAAGTTCATTATATAAATTAAATTCTACCACAACCATATTCGAGTAAAAATATAAATGGGCGAACAGCGGTCGAACATGATGCGCACAGCCGTATACACACAGAAAAAAATCATTGTAAAATCAACTAGAAACACGATGATTTTACTATTTTGCTCTATGATTTTGCTTCATAGAAATTTATAGTAAAATCATAGTGATTTTCATGTAAAAATCGCAACAAATTTTCGTGTTGAATCATTATGAAATCATGTAAAATCATTAGGATGGTCATGTTGAATCATTATGAAATCATTTTCAATCATAATGGAATCCATCTGAATCCTAACCTCGTATTGAAAAAAAAAATAACTTTAAGTTGGTTTTATTTAATTTTTTTATTAAAAAATATAAAAAAATACGACTTATTCGTATAAGTATACCTCAATTTTTCTCCAGCGAAATAATTTTTCTCCATAACATGTACGAAGTCCAATGGGTGGTATAGCTTTCTGTATATCTTCCTTAGATAAGTACTTTAAACTTTCCCAGTCAATTGAAGCTTCTAAAAGTAATACAACATTTTGATATTATTTTGTTATAGTAACATGAGTCACATACCACATTACCTTGTTCATCTATGTTCTTGTTCTTGCAAAGACACTACTCCTCGCGATAAAACTTTTAATGTGCAGAAAATTTGCCAGGAACAATGGAATTTCTTCAGCATGCAACAATTTTTTTACAAGATGCAATAATTATTTTACTAGATTTCATAATGATTCTACATGATATCATAATAATTCTACATGAAATCTTGTTGATTAACTTTTTACATGGTGCAATAATGATTTTACTGGATTTCATAATGATTATACATGAAATCATAATGATTCTACTCTGCAAAACTAGCTAATGCGTTTTTTTTCATGATTCAACAATCATTTTACATGAAATCATAATGATTTTCATGTTGCTGCCCACAAGAAATATGAAATCATGTAAAATGAAATCAACTATGCATCACAATGATTTTACTTTGCAAAATTTTTCTGTGTGTAGGGGTCTAAAACTAATAGGCCAAAAAGCCCAGTGCCGAAAGTTGGATCAAACAGCGTCCGTACAAGGCCCAAATGAAATCGTTTGATAAAAAAAAAACATAACTTAAAATAACTTAAAACATAACTATTTGGATATTGTTGCGAAGCTTATGTATCTTAACTTTATGTATCTGTATTTAATATTGATTGATTAGATTTAAAATAACTTTATTTTTAAGACATTTTATTTAACATATTACAAATAAGGCAATCTAAAAAGATTATGTAAAAACCGAAAATTAAAAAAAAAACAATATATAATATTTTTTCATTAGTTTGTGCCAAATTAAACATACATATATTTAATTTATTTATTTATAGGCTTCTCGTTTTCGTTGTAGAATAATCAATGTTCGGCCGATGTATAGCCGCTGTACGCCCATTGTACAGGCGAGATTATTTAAAGACGGCACTTGTGTGGCCGCTGTAGGACCCTTGTATGGGCGAGAAAATATCTTAAATTAGGCCTTATTCGGCCGCTGTTTGGCCTTAGCTAAAAAAGTTTTTATTTTTATTTGGGATAGCAGTTTCTGCATAAAAATTGATCTATTCTGAATTTCAATTGATCTTTTCTGAATTTCAATTGATTTTCGTTGAATTTAAATTGACCTATTTTAAATTTTAATTTATATGCTTTAAAATTCAAATGGAACTTCTCAACTTCAAGTGATGCTTTCTAAATTTCAAAAGAAACAAATGGGTCATAGCATTTATCCCATTTTGCTTGAGACACCTCCAAATCACAGTTTTTTAACGCATCAACTGCTTTTTCTGGCATCGAAAATCGTTTCCCACACAATCGTTTGTCCTTGATGTACGGGAAAAAAATAAGTCATTAGGTGCCAAGTAAAGACTGTATGGCAGATGACCCATCAATTCGATGTTTTGAGTGCTCAAAAACGCCTTTGTTTGAGGTGATGTGTGAGAGCTCAAGTTGTCTTGATAAAAAATTATCCTTTGGCACCTATTTGTTTTCCTTATATCACGGAACGGAGCACTTCTGGCAAACAAATGGTTGTGAATCATTCCGAACTGACCGTTCAAGTGGTGCCGTGGTCAAATGACTAGTTTTTTGAAAGAAACATGCGGTCATTTGCTTTGCAGTGATTCAAGCTCGAACAACTTTTGTTGTATATATTTAATTTTTAAAGACCCATGCAGAGTGTTGTTTACTCTCAGGTTCATACGCATAGATCCTCGATTCGTCACCAACCTTAATCCTCTAAACAACATTTGAAGCACTGTGATTGTATTTCTTGATCGTTCTTTGCACTAAACGACATGAGCCTTTTTTGAGCGATTGTCAAATTATTTGGAATCCAAAATGAAGAAATATTTTTCACAAATATGTGTTCGTGTAAAATGTAAAGCTGGTGAAAGTAATTTCCAGGGATGGTTCAAAGTCACGATATCTCACATGCAACGCCGTAGATAGGTGTTTTATAAGGAGGGGAGGGGGGTTCTTAGGTTAGGTTTAAATGGCTGTCACTTTTCAGAGATACACTTAAGCCAATGAGACCCATTGTGATACCATGGGGTTAATTTTCCTACTCAATTTCTATTTGAACTAATGTGAGCTGTTTACAAAGCTGTAGATTCTGATGGGGCACGGGGGTTGCTGAAGCAAAAATATATAAAAAATCGATTCAATCGCTTCATTTGGAGCAGAACGACAAGTATTTATTTAAGTAATATAACGAAAACAGACATTTTAAAAAGAAAAACATTTATATACATTAAGATGCCTCACGAAAAAACGTTGTTCGGGGCAGTTCCTCAAAATAATCCTTGGCTTATGTTATGATGATTCCCCAAATATTTCGACTCTAGCGATAGCCATTCTTGAGTTGCAATGGTTTGAAATAACCTAATAACTTTATTATTTCTAATGATATAATCACTGGTAAAAATTGCTGGTCAGAATTGCTTAAACTGAAACATATTAAAACTAAAATATTAATTATAAAATAAACACCTACTGAAAAGATATTGTTATAGTTTGTTTTTTTCTGATAGTTTTTTTTTTAAACTATAACGCCAGCCAATATTTTTACACAAAAATCGATTTTTAGAGGTTATTTCAAACCATTGCAGCTCACAGATGGCTATCTGTAGATTCTTGACTTGACTTGATCAACTTTTTTCTTTTCTATTGAGCATTAGGTGTGCCTAAATATACATAGTTGTAGATACTTTTAGTTCATTAATTTTTTTGGAACGCAAAGCCAATTTATTGATGACAGTTTCCTCGTTCACAGAAATATCCTTATAAATATTTAATAGCACTAAACCTTATGGTTTATTTTTACAACAGTATAGTCAAAGCTGACGTAAATTAATATATTTTCTGTATTAAATGAATTGCAACGAAAAATTCTGGACTAGTAACTGCATACATTAATTGGTGTGCTTGAGAACAAAATGTCACCGCTAGAATTTGAGGAGAACATTTTTTTAAAACCCTTTGCGATACTCACACACAGCTTAAAAAATCGTGAAACTGACAAATTTTCAAATGAAATTCACTTTTACGTTCATTTAATAACACTGCAGGGACGTCAAAAAAACACTCACGAAGATGCCGAGACTGTAAACTTATTTTTTGGTCGTAGAAGTTATTGGCATACTCAGTTTTTCCTAATCAGACCAAAATCTCGATATATTTGCGATTGAAATTTACAGCCCTATTCTGGCAAATTAACAAGTTGTTAACCAGTATTTTAAATATTTCTATGTGTATCGTTATCGATAGAAATAATCACGTAAACGATATCATATCGATATTGAAACGATATTGATATTTCAATATCGTTACGATATCGCAATTACAATGTTTTCGATATCGTTAACGATATGTCCGTTTTTATCGAAAACAGCACTTTCTCCATATCATAACGATATCGTCTTGTGTATCGTTATCGATAGAAATAATCATCTTAACGATATCATCTCGATATCAAAACGATATAATTTGGTTTGCTGGGTTAGTTATATTTGACTTGTCATTTTGTTAGTGTATTTAAATTGATGTCATTATTTTTTTTAATTAATTGTGACCTATTCTTTGGTTTTACATGATTTTAATTACAAGGTCAAGATCAACTTTAATTATTTAATCAAGTAAATTTTGAAGTAGGCAACAAAAACAACAACAACTCTGCTTAGAGTCAATCACACAGCAAAATAGACAGACTATTTCGGAAGACGCTACCGTAGTACCATCTACCGTAGTCTTGAGTGATTATGTTAAGAATAAGTGCAATGTCCTGAAAATATCCCTTACGACCGATGGCACTCGTCATGCATTTTCGCAGTGCAAAAATTTACGTGACAAGAGTTAATATTTATTTTGCATTAAAGCTAATGGAGGCGTGCAATTATGTCATGGTATGCAAATACAATAACACAAATGCAAATACAAAAGGAACAAAACAATGCATTGTGTGTGAGTGTTTGTTTGTTTTGGTCACAGTTATGTGAATGGCTGCTATTCTTAATTCTTAATTTATGCAACGTGCTATTTATGAATTATTTTTTTATTCGCAATGTCTTGAAATAGGTAGCGTTATAACAGGTCTGTTATAACTGAAGTTGCTGTATTTAAATGGAGTTAAAGCGAAATGGTTGGGTGACAAGAATTATAATTAGTTGGGTAGACTTTAAGTTTCAAACATGTGACGCATTTAGCAGCTGATCCAAAAAAGGTTAATGAATGAGCAACTTTGCACATTTTTCAAACAAAAAGGGTTAATAAATGAACAAAATTTAATTTTTTTCAATTTCAAGTTCACATTTTGTAAATCACAGTTCAAGAGTATTAAGAGAAGAGGTCACAAGCATTTAAGGCAGACATCAAAGCTGTTTGTTTCTCTGGCAAACCTCAATCACTGCAGCGCAAACAAAATTCAACGCCATCAATGTTCAACATTGACATAAAATATTAATTGATTTGACTTCAATTGGCTGGATTTCTTTTGACATTTAGCTTTTATGTGACATATAACAACAAAAATATGGGATGAAAAGTGCTGCTAGCTGTACGTGAAAATCATATTAATTAATTTCTTTAAAGCACTGTCACATGTCACAAGTAATTAACACTGAAATAATTAATTAATATTTTATAACAAATTCTCATATCCTAAAAGATACAAAAGCGAGAGCAAAGTTTAAAGTTACGGTAATGAATTTAAAAACTGCAATAAGCCAGCATTTTAAGGCACCTCATGTGCATACTCTAAAAATTTTTTTAAGTTCTAAGACAAAAAAGTTATAATTTCGACAACACTTCAACATTACTCTCAGCGTGGCAATAGTCTAATTTTGAAATGCCAAATTTTAATAAAAATTACCATTTAAGCTAGCTCCAAGCATACAAAAGATATAAAGCTAAAAATGTCAGTCTTTGTTGTAAAAAGGTTCGTTTTAAAAACGTCAATTTTCTATTTTTGACATAAATTCAAGTAAACCATAAACCATAAACAAGAGCAGAAAAAATAGCGCATTAAGTTAATAATATATACCGCATTATTTGGTCTAACTTTTAAATTGCTTTAAAATTTGTGAAGATGTATTTTTATTTGTTACTTTTTCTTCGAAGTCTTTGCAAATAAATCAAATTTTAAAAACTTTTCCCATAACGTCTAACAACTTAAGCTTGTCGGAGTGGCAGGTGTGGCCAACAGTAACGAAGCACCTGCAACTCTGGGCCTTCTTGCGACAACCTTGCGAATATTTTGTTTTACTGTCAACGCTAGCGTACTTTTTTTTAGCTATTGTAAATTTCTGTTATGCAGCTTTTACTTATTTTTCTTACTTTACTGTTCATTTTAAAAAAAAATTATGCTTGAAACTTTTTTGGGCTTGCATAGACTTTGAATAATAATATTTGTATTTTTGACTTGATGAATGTGGCAAAAATTCTAAACTGACTGACTTTATGTGTCAGCAGCTACTCTCAACACCACCCGTCAGTACAATTTTATTAAAGAATTGCTAACTGGTTTTCCTACTTTGCCCCCAGAAGCTTAACTCTAGCATTTCCTCTTACAATGTGGCTACCTGGAGTGTGGCTCATATTTTTTACTGGTTTAATTAAATTGTCGGTTACATTTTATCGCAATACTCTTATCTTTTGCAATCTGTTTATTTTAAAAGGATTTGTTGCAGACATAGTTGAATTTTATTATACCAAAAAGGTATGCATAAAAATGTTTATTGCAAAGTATTCACGAAATTTAAGATTGCAAAGTAATTTTTGTTTGGGCCAAATAATAAGTCTTAGCTTACATTTGCGCCACATAATTAAAATAATTATGCTCATTAATTTGACTGTTATTTAAGTCACGACAAAATAGAATTATTTGCTTTAAATTTCCCGTAGTTCGAATGAGTTTGAATTGATTTTGAAAGAGAAGAAATCATGATATGCTGAAAAAAATTCAATCATTATTGCCTGTCAAAAACCGCATCTCTGAGAACGTTCGTAAAGTTTAGTTGTTTTTTTTTTTTGTATTTTGTTTATTTAGAGAACATGTTGGTCCAGTAAGAAAAATGAAAAAAATAAACTGGCCATTTCAGCCCAAGGAAGGACTTTGATCTAGCTTCCATTGATCAAATGTGATGTTCTCAAGAAACTTTACGAGGCAATTTTTACTCTCTGAGGCTTGCCATTGTCTGCAGAGACGTGGCGGCTGGACAGAACTATTAATTCAATTGAAAAACATGCTGTCTGAGCTGGGCTTTGAACCGGAGTTCTTTAGCTTACGAGCCATGCACTCTACCAGTAGGCTACGGCTGCCACTGGTACACTAAGCAGTAGGTTATTTTATAATACGATATAAGTATTGGCTTAAAAAAAATTATATTATACTATACAGTCATAACAACAAATATATACTTACAGTTATGTTACATTTTAAAAAAGAAAGCTTTTAATAACTAATAAACATCTTAAATGCTAAATTCAATCTTATTTGAAATTATATATTAACCCGAATCAGCCCAGTGTTACCATATGGTCACACACACACAACAAGCCTAGCAAATTAAACACATAAATTCGTGTGATTCCCCGATTTCGATAAATTTGCACCTACTCGGTTCGGGAAGGGTGTGTGCTTCTGTCAAATTTGTTTCTTAGCTAGTAATTGTGTGTTTGTTGAAGCGGTTGGATGCTAAAGCTACTTAAAAAAATATAATGGCAAAAAACCTGAAATCATGTTACTACAAAAAGTGAGTATGCAATATTTTTAAATGAAATGATGTTGTACATATTTCAAACGAGTATTTTTTATTGCGGAATGAATTGAAGTTGTGTATTTTTAATTCCATTTCTCAGCTTTCATAATTTTTTAGTGTTTTTTCCCAAAGTGTTTAGAGGTGTGACCGTATGGTCACGCTGGGCGAAATTAAACAAAAATATATCTCTTATTTTGTGTGGTATTTTTTTCGTTTTTTTGATATTCTTTAGGCCACTTACTGCACAAGAAGCCATTGATTTCATAAATGAGTTGTCTGATGAAGACGAGTCTGTAAAAGCGTTGTACATTCTTCCACCTGAAGTTGAAAGTGGCGCACTTAGTGGTGAAGATGATGCTGATGAGGATGACGTTGGGGTTCCAGTTGACATTTGTGTGGGCCAACTGAAGTCATCTTGTGAAGTCGTAATGAGCAATGGCAGACATATCAATAATTTAGATGACGCGCATTGTGAACATAGTGATGATCAAGATGATGTGGAGCTTTATGATATTATCATGGCACATTCCAGTGAACATTTGGTTTCAAATATATCGGCTGAGCCATCAACAGAACCTTCAGCTGAAGCATCGACGTTGGCATCTTCTTCAAGTGAAAACAACCTGCAAAAGGTGAAACCCACCCTGTTCGCATTGCAACTTCCACTAGCGAATAAGGCTACTAAAATTACCTGGGTAAAAGATGACTCATTTGCCCGGACTCCTCTATTTCCATCAGCAAATTTTGAAGATTGCAACAACGTCACACCTTATGAGCAGTTTCAAAAGTTTTTTGACGAGGAATTATTTCAACACATTGTAAACGAATCTCACAAATATGCCGTGTTCCTTGGAAAGCCGAATCCAAATATTACTGTGGCGGAGCTAAAAACATACATTGGTATTTTGATAGTGAGTGGTTATGACGGTCGTACCAGTTATAGGTCATATTGGACTTCTGACGATGACTTGCGAAATGGAGTGATATATTCTGCTATGCGAAGAAACCGATTTCAGCAGATATCACAATTTCTACATTTTGAAAATAGTGGAAAAGAAGTAAACGATGGTGACAAAATGTGGAAGCTTCGCCCCATAACAGATCACCTAAAAGCAAACATGTTGAAAAATTTCCATCCAGTGCAGCAATTATCTTATGACGAAAGCATGATATCCTACTTTGGACGACACGGTTGCAAGCAATTTATTAAAGGAAAACCATTGCGCTTTGGCTTTAAAGTATGGTCCTTGTGTACGCCAGAGGGGTATCTAATAAATTTCGAAATTTACCAAGGCACAAATCCTCGATCCAATCGCAACTATGAAGAAAGATTTGGTAAATGCACAAATCACTGCACCTCTTATAAATATGATAGACGACTTCTGTACAGAAGTTCAAAGCCTACCATTTTCGTTCTTCTTTGATAATTTATTCACCGGGTTTCCGGTACTCCATTATCTAAAATGTCGTGGTTACACTGCAACAGGTACAATTAGAGAAAATCGAATCCCTAAAAGTTGTCCCCTTGCCGATAAAAAGAGTATAAAAAAGAAAGCTCGTGGCCATATAGAATCCATTACAATAAAGGAGAACAACGTACTATTAACCAAACGGAAAGACAACGCTGTTGTAAATATTGCGTCAAGTGCATATGGTGTCAATCCTGTTGCGAATGTTCAACGGTATTCCGGAGAACAAAAACAAAGGATTAGTATTCCACAACCGCGTGCTGTAAAGGAGTACAACAAGTTCATGTGTGGTGTAGACCGCATGGACCAAAACGTCAGCTTATATAGAATTGGAATTAGAAGAAAAAAGTGGTGGAGCAGTATCTTCACGTGGTTAGTGGACGTTTCGGTACATAACGTATGGCAGTTACACCGTTCAGCACATCCTGAAATGCCACAGCTCGAGTTCAGACGACAGATCGCCATTTATTACTGCAAACATTTTGGGCAAACACCAAAGGCATGTGGCCCACGAAAAAGGAATTTCACAGAAACAACACAAGAATCTCTACGATATGATAGACAGGACCATTTTGTTCGTCCATGTGCAAAAAGAAGACGTTGTGGTGGGGAGTTTTGCACATCTGTCGGGCGCACTGAATGCTCGAAATGCGACATTGGGCTTTGTGTAAAATGTTTTGTCACTTATCATACTAAATCGAACTAATTAATAAAAACGAACATGTAAATTAAATCACTGGTTTTTTCTTGTTGTACGAACACAAATCGTACCCAATGTGACCATATGGTCACACCCTATATCTTCCGATCTAAAAGGGCAAAATGAAAAAAAAAGTACGATTTCTAATCCCTAGGACCTACGTTTATACCTAGGACCATATTAAATATTTCCGAAAAATTAAAAAAAAAATTTCTGGGTTGATTCAGGTTAAGAATTAGTAATAAAGACTAAAGAATAGAGAAAATAAAGTATAAAAGAGTTAAGAAACTATGAAGTAGAGAAGAAATATAAGATAGAAAAAACAAATATTGGATACAATGCTAATACTGTTCATAAATGTTCAAAAAATTTAAAGTACTTTCGCAACAAGAAAATAGATTAAGAGCTTTTTATTTATTTTGCATTAATTAAAATTATTAAATAAAGATAAACGCCAATTCAACATACTTCTGATTTTTTGATTATTTTGGAAATCATTACTTACAGCTCTATTCTAGCAAAGCCACCTCTGTATCAATTGATACAGAAGTCACAATTGATACAAATTCGTACTTTGAACACTTTGAAAAAGCTATTTTTTTAAGAGCCAAAATAAGAATAATTTCTAAAACTTATATTAATTGTAAGAAATCTGGAGCCAAGAACTAATTTATTTAGTCTATTAAAAAGTTACTTTGTTACGATTTATCGTTAATTTAATCTGATTCCAGTAATTTAATTGAATCCATTAACATAAACAAAACCAGTGCTGCATAACATCGCTTAAAATTTGGGCACAAACATAACTCTTTTAAGCACCCAACTGAATATTTGACAATCAGCATGCATTTATGTATAGACAGCTTACATATATTAAAGACATCTTACAGCTCTATTCACAAATTCTATTGTGACTATGAACAAAGTCTTAAATCCACCTCAGTATCAATTGATACAGAAGTCACAATTGATACAAATTCGTATTCTGAGCACATTGAAAAAGCTCTTTTTGTATCAACAGTGATCAAAATAGTGACTCGCAGCAAAGCAAGTCATAAATACGTAAATAACCGAAATAAGGATAATCTCAATAACTTATATCAATTTTAAGGAATCCAAAGCCAAAAATTGATTTAGTTAATATGTTAAAAAGTTATTTTTCTACGTTTTACCTTTAAACAAATATGATTGCAGTAACTTTTGAAGCCATTAACATAAGCAAAGCCAGTGCTTCATAACAGAGTTTTAACATTTGACTATCAGCATGCATTTATGTATACAAATCTATGCTCATTGCAAAGAACAACTTTTCACCTTGCTGTGGAGAGTTATCAAAGCTTTTTGGTTGAGACAGCTTAGACAGAATACGGATCAGTGGACAACACATCAAAATAATCACAATTTTTCAGTATCTATTGATTGTGACGATGATGCCAGAATAGAGCTTTACAGCCCTATTCTGGTTGTTAGCTTAACAAGAAATAGTTAAGGAGCTCTTGTTAAGCTGATTGTTATGTTATGTAAATGTTGGTATTCTTAAAAATCATTAACAGCATAAAAGCTTAAAAAGCATTTAAAGTTCACCATGCATGGTGAAAATCGATATGCCTATTGAAAGAAGAGATGCGCTACATAAACAGATGCTTCGAATGCAGCTTGTGACTTTGCAAGCGCTTGAAAAATTTGCTACGGCTACTGAAATATTTCATTATCAACACTTAAAATAAGTAAAAAATTCTTCCATATTTCAGTTTAATGTATTAAAACGCAATATTATATCATAATTTGTATTTTTTTATTATTTTCACAACAATTTTCACTTTCACAATGTAAGCACATACATTTCATTCGCTGTTAAGACACTTTCTTTTATTAACAAAATTGTAAGGAAAAGAGCTTTTAAATTTGCATCAGAATATGAAACAGTGGCGTAACTATATTTCTGCGCCCGCCCGCAGATTTCTAAAAACGCCCTGCTTTTTACATTTTGAGTAAAACTGTCTCATAACTAAGGTTACCAGAAGCATAGGCAGGGGTGATTTTATCATTAGGCAGCTTTTATCATTATCTCTGCAGCTAGTTCGGAACTTTTTTGGGTTGGCAATATTTTTTTTTTTTTTGCTGTAAATTTTTGGGAGCGGAAAATTTATATATATATATATATATATAAAAATATTAGAATTGTTCTGATCTTATTTTTTGAAAGTTGCGAATTACAGATCGGGGTTTCATTCCTTTACTGAGGTAAAATGTGAAATTTTCAGATAAAAATGTTGATATTTAAACGTGCTGTAAGTGACTTTAAAGTTGAAAATCTGATTTTTATGGGAAATAGGTTTTCTTTTTTCACAAAAATCGCATTTACTCATGCAATATGAATTTGAAAATAAGAATTCTGCAAAACGATATATTTAACGTAAAAATTAGGCAAAAACTATCAGAGCAGTAATTTTTTAATTCTCGAAAAAAATCTAATTTTTTCTTGTTCTTTAAAAAAATCGCTTAAATCCTAAATATCACAGTGTTTCAATAAAGTGCAATGGAAATATTTTGTGAAACTATGGCTAATATTGAAACGAAAAATGGTGCAATTACGTTGAATAACCTGGTCGTTATGAAAGTTTTTCCTAGAAGTGTTTAGAAAATTTCGATTCTGAGTATTTTAATAAAAATATTTCCAAAATGGCAAATATTAAAAAAACAACATCACGGGTAGTTATGACGCAATCTTGAAATGTTTTGTGCCAAAATTAAAATCTTTAAAGTGGCATTTTCTGGCATATTGAACACAAAAAGGAAATCATAATAAATCGGAAAAAAATTTAAAATATTTTATTAAGATTTATTGAAGTTATTAAAATAAGAACTCTAAGTTTTTCGAATTTTTATGATTTTTTTTCTATTTTGTGCCGCGGAAGTAGTCGGAAAATTTGTTCAGAGACTTTTCGTACGTCCTTGCGGTGACAAAGAGTTTCTTCTATAAATTGTTTTTAAAGTCCAACTTACAACTACTTTGAACAACTTACTACATACCCTACTTTGAAACCTAAATTACAACTTTTCAAAATATTTTGGTATTTAAAATAAAATAATAATATCAAAATTGAGTCATTGTCGAGATACCAACAAAGATCTGAAGGCTGCTATGCGCATACGACACAATAAACATGTACGATAACACGATAAGGACGTCATATTTTTCAAGCCTAGGGCGCTCACTGTAGTAAATATACCTCTGAGCGTAGGACAAAACAAGAGAACTCTTGGCAAAAAAGAGAACAAGAAGAGACTATTTTTTGTTCGAAAGTTATCATTTATTACAAAAGTAATATTTTTAAAATATCTTCTTTCATAAATATACTTTGTAAATTAAATATTTTCATATTTCTTGAATGTTTTGAAAACTTCCACTTAATTTATCATCAAGGTGCTTGAAGGCGCCCCTGACTTTGTTGCGCCCGCCCGCAACGCGGGCTCTGCGGGCCCGCTTTTTACGCCACTGATACGAAACCTTAACAAATTGTTAATATTAACTATTTTGTTAATGTGGTGAGCTTAGTTAAGCTGCCAGAATAGGGCTGGTAGAAAGAATACGAATCACTAGGGACCAGATCAAATTTATGACAATTTTTCAGTATCAATTGACTGTTACGATGATATCAGAATAGAGTTGTTAAAATTGATTTATTCCAAAACTTTAGATTTGTTTCACCTGTTGAGTAAGAAAAAATAAATATATATAATATATCGCCAGTACATCAGAAATAATTTATTAAGCAGCTGATATGAGGTATGGTGCGGAGTTATCCTGGAAAACAATCGAAATTGGCTGCGCCAAATGCTCTTTAATATCTGAAACAACCATCGTCTTAATAACTTCGACATACTTGTGGATATTCATTGTTCCACTCAGGAAATAAAGAGGACCCTTTAAAGAATATGAGGACCCCCCCTTCCATCTGTCCTTGACGAAACTTCACCGTTTTAACGAAACAATTTTCACTATATCGTTCTCCAGGAAAGCACTCTGCACACAACAAACTAAATTTGCTTTCGTCTGATCAGATAGATTATTGGCAATCACTCTGCGCTGAATTGGCGTAGCTTTTTTCCTACGCTTAATGGGCAGCTTTCAGTTTTTTGCTCAGAAGCGGCTTTTTTAAAGGACGTCTGCCACATAAGCCTATGATATGATATCAATGGCTTGGTACTCCTTTAGTTCCGTCCGGATTACTACTGCACTTTTGAAGCGATCCTTTAAGCTTATACTTTTAATAACGCTCGTTTGAGTCCTGTTCCTTTGGTCGTTTCCAGACAATTAATATCGACATTTGGTTTCATAAGTCGCTCTATAGTCAAATGCGAGCTCCTAAATTTACAAGAAATTTGACTGTGGATACACCTACTTCCGCAAATGTAATAATTTTAAATTTTTTTTTCTCACGTGACATGTTACTTCTTTGCAATTATGTCTATTTTTAAGCTCGTGAAATCGTTAACACCTCTTCATCAACTATTCACTTTTGTGGGACTGTTTTTTTTTAATGTTCTGTTAATTTTTTTTAACAAGTGTCGACTCAACGTTTAAGTATATGAAATTTTTTTCAATTCGTAATTTTACCATCTGAACTACCTTGTTAATTAAATCTTGGCCTACCATATACTTTTTTCTTTTGTTTTGTTCGATACCACATCTTTTGCTTTAATGATTCTACATAACATATTTTCTATGTTAAAAAACACCGCCTTCCGCGATGGCCGAATTTCCGGCAGCCAAGTTTGCATTGTATTCCTTTGCTCTTCATTTTTAATACCGCCCTCGGGTAAGGTACTCTGAGCTCCAATATATGTATATTATTGATCAATATAAGCATATGCGTACGTAAAAAATCAACTCACCTCTTAAACAAGTTCAATATAATTACAAGCGTACATAAAAAATCAACTCTATCTTTGTTATTATTTAAGTATATTCAGGCAAATCATTTCGAGCGGCTCGCTATTAAGCGTTCTTTCGTTAATCAAGCGAAAGCCGCCACCCCCGTTTGTTCTTGATACCGAACAGGATTTTTTTGCCTAAAAAAAGTAAGTCTCGCAAATGTTACCCTAAGCTAACCTCAAAATAGTAGGCACTCCTGCAAAGAGCGACAATTTTGTTCGGCGTTTCAATACAAATTTTAATTTCATTTTAAGAAATACATAGAATGTATGGTACTTCACTTTTACATGTTTTTTTCATCGAGGAAGTTACTGTGAATTCGCTTTGTATATGTCTATAACGACAACTAGAAGCAGCTAGCGGCAAAATAGTTTTTGTCTATAGATTGGACAATATTACCATTCACAATATTATTTTGCAAAATTCGGTTTAAATAACGATTTGCATACTTTCATAGCGCTATCGAGTTTCACAAATAATTTTTTGTAATCTATATATATAAAAATTGATCATGATTTGTTCGGATGCTTAAAACTTGGCAACGAATTGACCAAATTGGATACTTCCTTCTACGGGTTTGTTCGTAATTGCTACGCAAAAATTTTAGGAAAAAAGAAAATGTTGCCACACCCCCCTTAAACGCCCACAAACAAATAAAAAAAAGACAGTTTTAGGTGTATTAAACTAAAATTTGGTAAATAAGTTCGTATGATGGCTGTCTGTAACTATATTAAAAATGGGCGTAGTTACACTATAGCTACGCCTACTTTCAAGAAAAGATCACAAGACTTCGAAACTATTGGTCCGATTGAGCTTAAACTTTGGCAATGGAATGGTTTCGAGTACACACGATGGTTTCAGAAAAAAATTACAGCCCAAAACTAGAAAAAATTTTCGATATCGAATAGCTTTGGAGTTATGGGTCGCACAGCCTCAAAATTCGGTATTCGACCATAATTTACACGTTTCGTTTCAGTGATGACATTTTATGGGAGTTGGACAAGGGGAAGTGGCACCTCCCATATAGCCCAAATTTGCTATATCGAATAGCTATGGAGTTATATGTCGCACAACTTCGGAGTGCGGTATTCAACCTTAATTTACACATGCAGTTCAATTGGCAACATTTTATGGGGAGTGCCACCTCCCATACAACTCAATTTTGCGATATCGAATAGCTGTGGAGTTATTGGTCGCACAGCTAAGGAATTCACAATTCAACCTCAACTTACACATGCAGTTTTACTGATAACGTTTTATGGCGTTTGTCAAGGGGGTGTGACATCTCCCGTAGATCTTAAATTTGTGCTATCGAAGTGCTTTGGAGTTATAGGTCACATAGCTCCAAAATTCAGTATTGGACCTCAATTCATATATGCAGTTTCATTAATAACATTTTCTGGGCGTAGGAAAATGGGGAGTGGCATATTCCATGCAACCCAAATTGGTACCATCGAACTGCTTTCGAGTTACAGATCGCAAAGCGTCGGAATTCAGTATTCGACCTCAAAGTTCATATGCAGTTTAATTGGTAACATTTTATGGGTCAATTTTACCATATCAAATAGCTACACTGAACCAAAAAGGTACATAAAATCAATGAATAAATTCATTGTTTATAAGAATAAATCATTAATTTTGCGTCAAAGTACGCGTTCATTCGTTCAATGTGTACCCGTTCATGCTTTTTAAGAACCATACATTAAACCCAAAAATTTAATGTACTCTTTATTGGGCCAATGTATATTGTTCTTATAGACAATGTACCATACATTGATTTTAAAGTACAGATTCATAAAAAAATTGAGATTAAAGTATGTTATTCATGCAGCTAATGTATATATTCTTTGGCTCAATGAATAATACATTGATTTGAAAGTACAGGTTCATAAAATGTTGTTATTAATGTATAGCATTCATACAATCAATGAATATATTCATTGTCTCAATGAAAAATTCATTGATTTTAAAGAACAGGTTCATAAAAATATTTATTTCTAAATGTGCTTTTCATATAGCCAATCAACATATTCATTGGCTCAATGAACAATACATTGATTTTAAAGAACAGGTTCATAAAATATTAATATTTAAGTACGGTATTCATACAACCAATGAAAATTTTCTTTGACTCAATGAAAAATATCTTGTTTTTAATGTATTATTTCATTGATGATAAGAAAGAAGTCATTGGCTTAATGAACTCCATTCATTATTTTATTAAATTATTTCGATAATACACTGCAAAAAAGATTTTATTGAAATAAAAGATTTAAGAATATTGTTTGTAATTTATATTTTTTATTTTAATCCTTAAGTAAATCAAGTTAAATATAAATTTGTTTTTTCTTTTACATTTTTTAAATTAAAATTAAAAGTAACTCATATACTCGTTAATATAATAATGTAGATATATTCATGTAAAGAAGAAGAAAGACATAAATAAAACATAATATAAAACTAATTCTTTCTTAATAAAAATGTTGCTAATAATTTTTTTATAACTAATACAGCACGTTGGAAAAGAGGTGGCAAATAAAACGTACGCAGTGACACAATTCTGTGATTTTACATAAGCGATTTCACTACAAATTTTTAAATTGTTTATTTTTTAAACCCGGATGTACAAGATTTCTCAGACTTTAGATAATTTTCAAATTACATACATACAAATGAGAGACGTGAAATAATTATTTAACCGAAAGGATAATCCAAATATTTTACTTTTTTAATGCTTCAAGCAATATGGGCATTTGTTTTGAGGACTGTGATTTGTTTTTAATGTGGTAAAATTGTTCCGCAATGAACTCTCAAACTAGAGAACATGCCGAGGAGTACTTTAAATTAAATAAATGGAATATTTTAAAATAAATATCTACTGCTCTTAGGAAATTTGTAAACAAAAATTTTACACTATCCAAATACACGTAAAAATGTGTAAACGAAGAGAGATTGTTGCTTCCAATAGCTAGTATAAACGGCTGTATACTGTCGGACTTACTTTTTAAAAAAGCTACATGATCTTCTATTTCCTGCGCGCTATCTCCAACGAAAATAAATGCTTCTTGAGAGCTTCTTATTGTAAATTTTACGATGGATTTCTTTCCATTGCTGTCCTTTGTAACAACTTTTTGAGTTGCAACCAGATAAGCGTGAAGGCACCATAAAAGTTGTACAGCAGCGCAATCTAATTATATAAAAGCACATGTTTTAATCACGAGAATTTAAAAACTATCATTTTGAATAAGCAAGAACTGACATTCTCAAAAGCATTAGGTCAGGATAACAGCCTTATTCTGACAAATTAACAAATTGTTAACCAGTATTTTGAATATTTCTATATGTTTGTTGTTTTCAATACAAAATTTAAAGCTCAAAAAACCAAATTTGTTAATGAAATTGTCAATAACTGAAAAGCAGTTGACAATTTTTATCAAAATTTTTTATTTTTGAGCTTCAAATTTTGTTTTGATATAAAAAAATTACAACAAACACATAGAAATATTCAAAACACTGGTTAAAAATTTGTTAATTTGCCAGAATAGGGCTGTAAGTCAACAGACGAAAGGTTCAACAATACAACTTAATACACAAAAAAAAAATAAATAAATATTGTTATCTTTTGCCACGAAAATGACTTTAAGTTGAAAATGTCAGTTATTGAGGGTATTCACAAGGTGTCTTAAAGTTGTATGTAATCATATGAAATCAAAAAAGGCGTAAGTTACCAAAAAATTCAAAATCGATTTTTTTATTGATTATGATGCACCGTATCAAAATACATGTTTCTGCAAAATTATACACTCCTTCAACTTAAAATGACGTTTTTATTAAGAAAATTCTAAAAGCCGTATATGCAAGCTTTTTTTTATTTCATATTATTTGCCTTATTATTTTTCCTTATTTAAACCAAATAATGATATGTATGGCATTTGTGTATGGCATACGCAGCAAAAACATAACTGAGGATCAATAAAACAGTCATAAATCCAAAATTTTAGAATGTTTTTGCTTCTCCTATAAAATTTTTGACATGTAACTTACGGCTTTTTTGGTTTCACATGACAATGTTGTATGTTGTAAGTGAAAGGTTTTTATCATTTTCTCCTTTATTAGAAATTTTGCTTGTATGTTTAATTGGAATTGTGTGAAATTGCAAATAAGAAATTCCAATCCAATAACTATAAGCAAAATATGCAAGCAAAATTTAAAAAAAATCGCTTTACTAATAAAGGAGAAAATGAGAAAATCCTTTCACTGACATTATACAAATTTATTGGGGGTTGGAATTAGTTTTAAAGGTTTTCTAAGAGATGGCGTAACTATCAATAGATCGCATCGGGCACACCTGTGACTATATTCATTTCAAAGCACATTGTCTAAGCTTCATTTTTCAGTATGTGTCATTCCACTGAAGTGTAAACAACATATATTTTTTTCTCTGTGAACATGTCGACTTTCGTTCCAACAAAACGCAATTTGCGGGAAGGTTTACTTTTGTGCTTCCATTTGAAGAAAAAAGCGGTTGAAGCACAACGCACGCTTACTGAGGCTTACGGGGACTATGCTCCATCGATTTCTACTTGTGAGTACTGGTTCCGTCGGTTTAAAAGTGGTGATTTTGAAACGGAAGACAAAGAGCGTCCGGGCCAGCCGAAAAAGTTTGAAGATGAGGAATTGGAGGCTTTGCTCGATGAAGACTCGTGTCAAACCCTTCAAAAATTGTCAGAATCATTGGGAGTCGACTTATCAACGGTCGGCAAACGCTTGAAGGCCATGGGAATGATTCAACAGCAAGGAAATTGGGTGCCGTACCAGTTGAAGCCGAGAGACGTTGAACGGCGATTTTGCATGTGCGAACAACTGCTTCAACGGCATAAAAGGAAGAGTTTTTTGCATCGTACTGTCACTGGCGATGAAAAGTGGATCCATTACGATAATCCTAAGCGAAAAAAATCGTGGGGACCACCCGGCCATGCATCAACATCGAGGGCCAAGCCGAATATTCATGGCGCCAAGCTTATGCTGTGTATTTGGTGGGATCAGAAGGGTGTCGTGTACTATGAGCTGCTAAAACCTAACGAAACCATCACTGGGGAACGCTACCAACAACAATTGATGCAATTGAGCCGAGCATTAAAGGTTAAACGGCCGGAATATGCCAAAAGACACGACAAAGTGGTTTTTCAACATGACAACGCACGGCCACATGTTGCAAGAACCGTCAAGGAAACGTTGGAGGCGCTAAATTGGGATGTGCTACCCCACCCGCCTTATAGCCCAGACATAACCCCTTCCGACTACCACCTATTCAGATCGATGACGCATGGCTTGGCTGAGCAGCGCTTCACTGCTTACGAGGATACCAAAAAATGGGTCGATTCGTGGATTGCCTCAAAAGACGAATCGTTCTTCCGGCGCGGAATCCATATGCTGCCAGAAAGATGGGAAAATGTTGTAGCTAACGATGGACAATACTTTGAATAATATACATTGTACCGTTGTTTCTAAATAAATGCTCAAAAACCGAAAAAAAACCTTTAAAATTAATTCCAACCCCCAATAGGACACCTTGTGAATACCCTCATTATATTTACAAAGAACTACCACGATAACTCTATATAAAACTTAAACATTAAATTACGTACCATTATCATTATCACTCCCATTTAATTTGTCAATCATCGATTTGACTTGTCTGTCTTTTACATGGTTATCCTTTGACATGAAGTTCGTAATGTTGATGAAATTATCTGACCAGCCAGTGAAGAAGTCTGAATGGTTATCAAAAGCTAAGCAAAAATCTTTATCTATCTGTATGGAGGAAAAAAAAAGAATTATATTCAGAAAACAATTTTTAATTTTAGTACATTTTACCAAGGGATATCCATTAGGTTTTTTGTATTCTGGCCATTTGAAAAAGATTTCTGATAGTAGTACATCTTTTCCTACTATTTCATTTAGCCTAAAGTGACTACAGGCTTGCCAGCAGCTATCGAATTCAGTTTTATATTCAATTTTTTATGCAATTTTTTATTCACAACACAACTTGTCAGCACAAAATTTTAACAAAACTGAATTGAAGCTGAATCATTGCTTCTCAAAAGCATTTCACTGTTATAACCAACAGTTTAAGAAGACAGCAGTTAAAGAACGCGTTTATTGTCGGTATGTACGCGTTGTTTGTCGGAATGAGCGCGTTCTTTGTCGGTATGAACGCGTTCTTAAAAAATTAAAATCTATAGATACTTACTAAAATTTTATGTTTCATACATTGGCACAATGAATGCGTTCATTGTCTGTTAGAACGTTTTCTTTAAATTTGAGATTAATGAATGTATACTTTAATTTTAATGTATTGGTTTATTGGTACAATGTGAGAAATCATTAAGTTACTGTCACGATCGAAGTTTAAATTTAATGAACGCTTATTCATATAGACAATGAACGCAATTATTAAACACAAAAACAGTTTATGAATTCATTCATTGTGCCAATGAATTGTCCATTAAAATCAATGAATTGCAGTTTATGAACGCGATTCATTGATTTTAAGAACAATTATTTTTTGAGTGTACGGAGTTATAGGTCGCACAGCATCTGAATTCAGTATTCGACCTCAATGTACACATTCAGTTTTATTGATTACATTTCATGGGCGTAGGATAAAGGGAAATGGCATATCCCATACCACCCAAATTTGTGATTTCTAATAGCTTTGAAGTTATAGGTCGCACAGCCTCGGAATTCAGTATTCGACTTCAATTTACACATGTAGTTTCACTGAACACATTTTATGGGCAATTGAAAAAAGAGCGTGGCTGCAATGCGCCGGATTTTAGTTAGTATATCATAAATTTCATTGCTCGAAAAAATTCGGCTGTTGAATTTTCAAAAACAAAGCAAATGAATACTTGTATTTCTCTGACAGTTTTATTGTTCTGCTACATTAAGAAACCGCCAAGTGCAGTGCGCTATCCAGCACCTCCGTACGTTAGTTCATCTATCTTCTAAACAAATCGAGATACCGTTTTAAAATTTTACATAATATTTTTATGCTATTTTATTTAGGCCATATTTTCAGGTAAAAATACAAAATATAAATAATGCGAAGTTGAAAAAACCAGGTTTTAATACTAATTTCTGGTGTGAAAAATTTAGTACCATATGAAAAAAATCCAATTTAAAAATGTTAGTCAACTTCTAAGAAAACAAAAAAGCACTATTTAGTAACTACTCAATTCATTTGATTAACTCCATTATTAGCTTTTGAAAAGTCTGTTCCTATAATTTTGACAATTCTTTAAAGTCGTATAAATTGGTAATTAGACTAAAAAAATTGTGATGTGCATTTATTCAGGTCCCATATAAATCCAACTGACCCAATTATAAACAAAATTCAGAATCTTTAGCCATTTTTTTATATTTTTTAACATTTCTAAATTCAAGTCTGAAACTTGTAGATAATACACAAGAAGTTTCCTAGTGGGATTCGCAATGGTTTAGAAGTTATAACTTTTCAATTACATGCATCTTGCGCATATCGTAGTACTTTGCACTAGCCAGCACTCGCCAGCGAGTACTTAAAAATTCATAACTTCTAAACCATTGCGAGTAACATTTATGACATCTTGTTTATAATCTGCAAATTTCAGGCTTGAATTTAGAAATGTTACAGAAAAATCCTTAAAGTGTGGCGAAATTCTTCGAATTTTGATTTGAAATTCGAAATTCCAGTTATGAAATGAAAAAATTTTGAATTTCGAATTTGATCTCGGAATTCGAAAATACAAACAATTTTCTATATAAATCCATAAAGAAATATTTTTTTTAATTTTTTTACCTACAAAAATGTTTTTACCTACAAAAATGTTTTTACCTACAAAAATATTTTTTTAAAATAATCGTGTTTTTCAGCAACTCCAATTTATAGAAGTCTATAACTCAGCAATCAAGACAGATAAAAAAATGTGAATTAATGAAGTTTTTCTAGGAGAACATATAGCAAAATTTGAAAAGAATCCGACACCAATATTTTTTTTTTTTTTTGTGGCCCACTTCATGTAAAATGTCCCATATACAAGTGAGCTACGAATGTATTTATTTTGTGTTTTCCTCACTTGAGTTTCAAAAAAAGAATAATGCAAGTATTTTTTAGTCGAGTGAAAAAACAAAACGCCTTCTGAACTAAACACGAAATTAAGCAAGCTTTTTGAATCTATGAGTATATCTAGCTGCTTTTAAAGAAATATATTCAACAAATGAAGAAAGTACACAAATGAAGATGAACAAAGTAGAAGAAATTAAAAAAATGTGAAAGTTCTAGACGTTTCCACCTGTTACTTTTTCAATTCTTTAGACACAAGAAACTTGTATGCACCGTAGAGAAGATCTGCTTTTCGTCATTACAAAATATTTTATAGTTTGATCTAAGTTTGCTTCAAAAAGTCAACAAATGCGTACAAAATAATAAACATAAGCAGTGACATATTTTAGAATAAAACATTTATTAAAAAAATAACAGTGAGCTAAAAAATGTGGCAAACTGATAATGTCAACAAAAAAATCTGCTTTTTAGCTTGATTTGTCTCGTGCTAAAAACAAAACTCTATTTTGACTGCATCCATTTGCACTTTGCAAATCACTGAAAGTATTTTGAAAAAAATCAAAATAATTCTCACTGAAACAAAATGTAGCCTTATACAATGGCTGACAATGATAGCGTTGTAAGCACCAAATGAAAGCTAGCATATCGCATCAACACATCAGATCACATCACATCAGTTTATCACAAAATATCATGACTTGTCAGCCAAATTTAAATGAGTGAGTCACATATTCGACGTAGATGTTGAGCTTATTGCATTACTCTGAGTTTTTGTTTGTGTTTGTGCTGGTGTTTGCATTTGTGTGTGCCTGTTGCCAACTGCATTAAGTTAGATACCATCAAAATGTTGAAATTTTGAACATGTTAAATGCAGCCACTACTTTTCTTTTTGTGTTTTTTTTCGGTAGCGTTGGTGTTAATTTTAGTAGAAATAATGACGATGTTAGTTGGTGAACTTGATGATGGTGAACTGAATGATAGTAATTGTGATGGTGAAGACGGCTGCTATACTAATGGTGATGATGATGATAATGCTAACTATGAGTATGTTGTCATTTATATTGACTTTCATAGTGTTGCTGTAGAAGTCAAGTGTAGCTTGTATGCACTTTTGCATGCATTTTAGAAAGTTTTTTTGCAAAAAAAGAATTGTATTTATTTATTATGATTTATGTTTAAATGTGGTTAAAAAATAATTTAAGTGAACTTTAATTGCAAATTAACGTTGGCAATGTGACGAAGGTCAAAATGTCGTCTTTTTTAGTAGATGTATTTGTATAATTTTTAATGTTTATTTTCTCTCTTTTCCTTGCAGGTAAGACAAGAATATCTTTGACACTTTTTAATTACGTGAGTAGCAAACTTGTGGGAAATTTCAATAAAAGGTGAATTTAAACAACATTTATGCGATTAAAGTATTTATCATAAGATTTAAACAATTTAAGAAACAGATTCCAAAAGCTCTCAAAGTTAAAAGCACACAAGATCCTTAAAAGTTCAAAAAGCTCAAAATGTTTAAAAGCTCGAAATTTCAACAAAAAATACCTTAAAGCTCATTTAATAGAATTTTTAAAAACCACATTTAACAAGTTGATTTTACTATCTGGAAAAAACTTTGGAAATATAATACAAAACCTAAAAAACAAAAAAAAATATTACTAACACAGAGTTTTTTAAATGAGTTTAATGTACATTTGATTTGAAATAAAAAAAAAACTATATAAACTGAATGCTGCAGAAGTTTTCAAATATAAATAGCATTTTTTATACGTAAATGATGATTGACCAGATGGCGGCGTACATTTTTTTATATCTTCTATTGTTTTTGTTGTAAAAGCTTAAAAAATAAATTTAATAATATGTCAGAAAATTAAAAGATACAATACTTCCAAGACAAGTAAAAAATTAAGAAGTTCAAGGAACACTTGTGTTTTTACAAAATTTTAACACATATTATTTTTGGGTCTTTTCCATGATACAAAATATCGCACGCTATAAAAAATTGCAAGGTACAAAAAATTCTTAAGTATAAAAACTTTACAAGAAGGTTCAAGTAATCACATGGTACAAAAAGTCGCAAGGTTCAAATAGGTTGCAAGGTATTAGATAAGTTGCAAAATAAAAAGTCGCAATGTGTAAAACGTAGCAAGGCAAAAAGCAGCATGGTAACAATGGGCATAGTACTTAAAGCTGCAAAAAAATGGAATGTATGGTAAAAAATAGTAAATGTAGCAAAGTACTAAAAGTTGCAGGGCACAAAAAGTCACAATGTTATAAAAGAAGCAAGGTAAAAAAGTCGAAAAGTACAAAAATTTGGAAGTCAGAAAATTGCTGGTAAAAATAAGAATTTTATTGAAAGTAAAGCAAGATACAAAAACTATCGCTCACTATAAAAAATTTTAAGTATGAAACCTTTACAATAAGGTTCAAGCATTCACATGGTACAAACGTTGCAAGGTACAAAAAAGGTTGCAAGGTATTAAATAAGTTCCAAAATAAAAAGTCGCAAGGTGTAAAACGAAGCAAGGCGAAAAGTAGCATGGTAACAATAGACATAGTACTAAAAGTTGCAAAAGAATGGCATGTAGGGTAAAAAGTAGTAAAAGTAGCAAAGTACTAAAAGTTTCAGGGTTCAAAAAGTCGAAAAAAAAAATTTGGAAGTCAAAAAGTTGCTGGTAAAAATAAGCAATTTACTGAAAGTCGTAAGATACAAAAAGTATCGCACGCTATAAAAAATTGCAAGGTACAAAGACATCGAAGCATAAAACCTTTACAAGAAGGTTCAAGCATTCACATGGTACAAAAAGTCGCAAGTTTCAAATAGGTTGCAAGGTATTAGAAAAGTTGCAAAGTAAGAAGTTGCCAGGTGTAAAACGTAGCAAGGCCAAATGATGCATGGTAACATTGGACAAAGTAGCTAAAAGTAGCAAAAAATGGACTCTAGGGTAGAAAATAGTAAAAGTATCAAAGTACAAAAAGTTGCCGTGCAAAAAAAGTCAAAATGTTATAAAAGAAGCAAGGTAAAAAAGTCCAAATGTGCAAAAATTAGGAAGTCAGAAAGTTGCTGGTAAAAATTAGCAAAAAAAGTTGCAAGATTTAAAAAAATCTCCGCGATGAAAAAATCGAAATGTTGTTAAAGTAGCAAGGCATAAAAAACGCAAGGTATAAAACATGTCGCAAGGTATAAAAAGTCGAAAGATAAAAAAGTCACATAATTCAAAACGTAGCAAGCATAAAAGTTGGATGTCAAAAACTAGTCTCGTACTAAAAATTGCAATATTCAAAAAATTTCAGGGATCAATAGGTTCAAAAATACTAAAACATAGCAAGGCAAAAGGTCGGATAATAACAATGAACATTGTACTAAAAGTGGCAAAAAAAGTATCTAAGGTCAAATATAGTAAAAGTAGCCGGCTACAACAAGTCGCAAAGTAAAAAAAGAATCATTGTTAAAAGTTGCAAAGAACTAAACTTTGCAAGACACAAGTTGCATTGTAAATATTAGCATATTAATAACACAAAACCGGTAAAACCTTCATCAATTTCATTTTATACAAAATCCTGGCGAGCAATCACTAGAACAAGTAATACAATACTTAGATGGAGCAATACAATCTAGGATATATGCAAAAAATAACCCAACAAGAAATCTAGATGAGGAACTTCGTACTCATATAAACTTTAAAGATGAAAAGGGAAATACATTACTACATCATGCAGTTATAGGTAATAAAACTGAAGAAATAACCACCCTTCTTGTTGCATATAGTGCAAATCCTTTGATACAAAACGCGGATAATAAAATTCCTTTAGATTTAGCTCAAGGAAAAACAAAAGAACTGCTTATTAAAAGTATGAAAAAACAAGCTAATATGAAAAAAGAAAGCGCTATGATAGGAAGTTTGGTGCCTGGCATAATGATTGGTGGTTTTCTTGGTTTTGTACTTGGAGCTGGTGTATGTGTTGCAGTAAGTCTTTCTGGTGTCAGGATTCAAAAATTAAATAAATTACAACTACATCGCAAGATACCAAACATTTCTGGAGTCGAATAAAGTACAAGTAGCAAGATATAAAAAGTCGCAGAGTACAAAAAGTCACAATGTAAAACAGATGCAATGTAATTAAGACAAAAAGTTCAAAGAAATGCAATGCAAAAAGTTGCTTATAAAAATAAGCTTTTGGATAATATCAAGGATCCAAAAAAAAAATAAAAGTAGTCAAAGTAGCTAGGTAGCAAAGTAGCAAGGTACTAAGAGTTACGAGATAAAAAGTAGCAAGGTTCAAAACGTCGCAAGGGAAAAAGTAGCTTGTTGAATATTAACATTATAATAAAAGTCGAAATATAAAGAAAAGTCTGAAAAATCAATAAATTTAAAAATAGTAAACGCCAAAAAGCTGCAAGAAGTAAAAACTCAGAAGGTACAGAAGAGTGGCAAGGTACAAAATGTCGCAGTTTAAAAAGTCACATGGTAAAAAAAAGTCGCAAGGTATTAAAATTTGCAATGAACAATAATTTGCATGATTCTAAAATTAGTAATGTTTTAAAAGTCGTGGTAAAAATTATATATCCAAAAAGCTTAAAAGTTCATATAGCTTTATTTTTGAGGATGATTGAGGCAAAATTAGAATTTCTGTACACATTTACTGTAGATCACGTGAATGCAAAAAATAAGGAAATTTCAATTAAAGTAATTTTAGCAAACACTTATACTTATACTTAAATAAAATAACATGGTTTGAACAAAAAAGATCACTAATTTAAATAAATTTCAAAACAAATTCACTAGCTCCAAGAGCACATTTGGTATCAAAATAAAACCTTAAATTTTTAAATCAATTTTAAAGAAAAATCAAACAAATATTTACGTTAGCAAAAATCAGTTAATTAGTTGTGACCTATTATTTAAATTAATACATGAATTTAATTGTGTGCTTCAGATCAAGTAGGATATGAAGAAAGTTGGCAAAAAAATTAAAAAGTTAAATTACCCTTTAAAGCTCATAAGCACAAAAAAATCAATGTTGTATAATTTTTCCAAAACTTTCCAAAAAATTTCCAATTTTAATGAAAAGTTTAAAAAACTTTAAATTGTTTGAAACAGAAATGACAAAAAAGGCACAATAGTGGTTTAAGTTATGAAACTTCAAAAATTAAATACATTCATGCAAAGAGCTCTAATGTTAAAAACTCTTAAAAAGCGCAAAAAGCTCAAAGTTCAAAGATCGTAAAAAAACCGAGTGGTTATTTTTTGCTATAAAGCTTAGCTTCACCGCTTCAAGCTATGGTAAATTTAAAAATGTTTTTATTCAATTTAAAAAATAACCTGTTTGAAGACATCGCTTTCATTGCCCTCAGAGAATAACCTCTTTAAACCATTCCTAATGCAGATAAATTAGAACCTACAAACATGCTAAATGTCTGCTTGTGTGGTTTATAAAATATTCAACAAATTTGTTTGAACTCCTGTTTTAGTTTTGTTGTTCGTACGGCAAGAAGCTTTTGTATACAAACAATTTTTTAAAGCTTTTCCTGCGGGATATTAACAAAATCAACAATAAAAAAATATGCCAGCAACACGCCCTTCATATTAGTGAAAGAGCTTTGTGGTGTTCTTTTTTATCCTTTTTTTTTCTTATTGTTATTGAAAAAGCCAGCGAACGTGTGCAAAAAGTCAGCAATATTCACAAAAACAAAAAAACAAACAACCAACCAACCAACAACAATGTCTTAAGTTTGCAGAACTTGCAGTGCATAAATTTTATTACCATATCACCGGAAGTGTGCGTGTTTGGGTGTGTTTGTGATGAATATAAATATAGGTGTGTGCGTGTGACACCCATTCAATGTACGTTGGCAAAACCATATGCATTGTCAAGAATCACAAACTTCGAAACGAACCGAAGTGAAGCGCAACGCAGTCCTGTTGCATGTTGCTCTAGCCTCTGCTGTCTAGTTCTTTCTAATTTTCTCTTAACTTAATTTGTGTTTTTTTCTTTCTCATCTTCAACTGGCTGTAGGTGTGTTTCCTTCGTTCTACTCCTTCCAACCCACTTCATTTTTATGCATTTGCTTTAACGAAAACGATAACGATTTACTAAGATTTCAATTCCAGTTGTTGCTCCTGTAGCAGAATCTTCATCGCCATCATTTCAACCTAGATTGCGAAGGCGTTTTAATATCCTTCGTCAGCATTTAACTTGGTATATTTTTTTCCAGACAGTCTCAATGTTCTATCTTCACAAGGTTAATACTTAGAATGCATATGTTAAGAGGTGCTATTGATGTACTTCGTGGCTGTGGTTGGTGTGGGTGTATCTGTGAGTGTAGCTATTTATCTGTGTCTGCATGCTGTCTGGTTGTGTTTCATTCAACTGAATTTCTGCTTCAAGGTACTAATTTTTTAAGTAAAAAATTAATGAGTACAAAGAATAAAACGTAGGCAATTGCCTTTATTTAAAACTTTCAAGGCACTCAATTCAATTCAAAAAAAGCAATTCCTTTATCCTTTAAGCAATGCCTTATTTTCTAGGTAAGGTAAAATTGTATGATATTTTTCTTGTTTTTAAGAATTACTTAAATTGGGGTTGGAAGTTGATGTTAAATAAGTGTAACCGACGTGACATTAAATAATGTAATGTAACATTACGAAAGAACAAACACGACTCGACACTGTATTTTCAGAAACCACCTCTTCATTTTATCTCCCCCTGTTTCGTAAGCTATTAAAAGTTGGTGGTTTTAAAAAGTTGCATGATACAAAAAGTCATAGGGTACAAACAATTGCAATGTACAATAAAAAGCCTTTTAAATGAAAGCTATGAAAAGTAGCAATATAGAAAAACTCTCAAGTTAGAAAAAGTTGAAAGGCAAAAAGTCACTTAGTTAAAATTAGCATATTAATGAGAGTAGCACGATAAAAAAATCGCAAGGCATAAAACTTTGCAAGGCACAAAGTCAAATGGTACAAAAAGTTGAAAAATACTAAAATACGCCAGATAGAACAAAGTCGCAATGTACAAAACATTGCAAGTCACAAAGTCAAATGGCAAAAATTAACATAATACGAAAAATCGCAAGGTGGAAATGTGCAAAACGTTAAAGGATGAATGTCGCATGGTAAAACATTGTTAGTATTGTATTAAAAATAGCAAGATACAAGAAGGTCTCAGCTATTAAAAAGACTAAAAATTGTGAAATTAGCAAAAAAAAGATGCAATACAAAAACAAATACAAGACACAACACGTCGCAAGGTATTAAAAGTGCCAAGAAAAAAAAATTCGCATTCTAAAAGAAAAATACGAGTACAAAACGCCGCAGGGCACAATAAGTAGTAAGGTACGACAAATTCGAAAGTTTGAGAAAGTATCAAGGTACAAAAAGGCGCTAGGTGCAAACAGTCGAAGTGTGGAAAAGTCATAAACTACAAAATAGTCGCAAAGTATAAAAAGCCAAAACGTTGTCAAAAATTGAAGGCACGAAACTTTGCAAGGTAAAAATTCGCAAGATACAGAAAAAATCTCAGGGATCAATTAGGCGAAAAGTGCTAAAGTCGCAGGATACAATGAGTCGCAATTAACAATAAGTCTTAAATCACTACAAAATCACAAAGTTAAAAAAGGCAGAAGGTTGAAAAAAATTATATAAACATACAAGTAGAAGGAAGCCGCTGGGAAGAATAAATCGCAAAACACAAGAAAATCGCAAGGCACAACAAATTTGAAGGCACAACAAAGTAGCAAGGGTTGAAAAAGTAGCAGAGTGTTTAGATTTGCAAGGACAGTCGTTTAAGGACAGTCATAAAGTGCACAAAGTTAGAAGGAACAAAAATGTCGCAAGGTTTAAAAATTCAAAGATACAAAACTTTGCAAGGGTATAATTCGAAACAAGTCTTAGGGATCAATTAATCGAAAAAGTAAAATTTTAATTTTGCAATAAGTCGCAAGGCACAACAAAGTTTAAAAAGTCAGAAGGCTAAAGAAAAAATATATAAAAACACATGGAGCAATAAGCCTCATGACAAAATAAGTCGTAAGGTTTGAAAATATATAGTTTTAGAAAGGACATTAAAAGTCGCAAGGTACAAACTCTCCAAGTGTGCAAAAAGGCAGAAGGTACAAAAAAGTCGCAAGGCATAAAAAGTCAAAACGTTGTCAAAACATCAAGGGTATAAAATTTTTCAAGGTAAAAATTCGAAAAATGCAGAAAAGTCTCAGGGATCAATTAGTCGAAAATAGTAAAAGTTGCAATTTACAATAAGTCGCAAGGCATAACAAAGTTAAAAAAATCGGAAGATTGAAAAAAAATATATAAAAATACAAGGTGCAAGAAGCCGAAGTAAACAATAAGTCGCATGGTGTTAAAAATCGAAAGGTTGAAAAAAGTATCAGGATATAAAAAGTGGCAAGGTCAGAAAGTCGAAAGTTGCAGGGATCAATTAGTCGAAAATCGTATAAGTTGCAAGGCAGAAAAGGATGCAAAGCTTAAAAAGTCGGAAGGTTGAAAAAATGGATACAAAAAGATACTGGAAGCAAAAAGCCACATGGTAAGAAATTGTAGCTTCCTAAACGAATTCGAAACGAATCCGCATTCTCGGACATTTCAATCGTTAACGATTATCGTTTTCAAATCATTACCGATTATCGTTTTCGAATCATTTTCGAATACGCGAACGGGGAAAATCACCATTCGTTAACAAGTCCGAGAATACGATTCGTTAACGAGTCCGAGAAAACGATTCGTTAAAGAGTCCGAGAATGCGAATCGTTAACGAGTCCGAGAATACGATTCGTTAAAGAGTCTGAGAATACGATTCAAGAACGCTTCGTTAATTAGAAATATCGAATCCTTCTCTAACTGCCTAAAACATAAGATATTGGCCAACAACTTTTTTTTCAAAAAAAAAACCCAATTTTTTCAGATTTTAAACAGCATTTTTTGAGAATTATTTTTTCTATACTAGCAAAAAACTGCAAAGATTATTATTATTGACTTTAACTTAAATTAAAAAATTACCACCATCTTTAGATTTGAACCTCGGCCGCATAATTATAAGTCCATGAGATTATCCATTCGATCATTGCAGTTGTTAAGTATCTAATCGTCGCTTGATTTGCTTCATTAAGAATGAGAGCTAGCCTATTAGGTTCAAACACCAAACGGAACAAAAAAATTTTTTGTTGTGCTTTTTTAAAACATAGGTTTTTTTTACACAAAATTTTTTTACTAAAGTTCAATACAATATTTTATTTTATTATAAATTTTTTTATAAACTTTTTATTTATTTTATATTTAAAAAAAACTGTTTGCTTAAAACTTGTAATAATAACAGCGAACTAAAAAGAACTTATTTATTTTTAAAAATGTTTAAAATAAGATATACTAGGAAATAAAAAAACAAATACTTTTATTTTTTTAATAAAAATCACTTTTTGCATTGTTAGCTGCTAATAAATACGTCAATTGAAATAGCCAAATTTTCATAATTTTTATATGAAAAAATTCTTATACTTGGTTTTCACTATGTCATTTCTATGCCTACACAAAATTTTATCACCTGAAATATCACCTTAATAAAACTCTAGAACATGTTCTGCATAGCTCCATTGAATAATTTATTTGTTTTTAATTTTCCAAGAATGCCAAATGTAGAAAATATGTCAACATGTTGTCACTTTCAATTTGATTGACAACAACTGACCACAGAAAATGACATAGTGAAAACCAAGCATAAGTCTTTTTGCAAAATTTTGTATGGATCCGGGATCTCGTGTTTGTTTCGAGCTCAATAAGAAGTATTTTTTCATTGTTTGCTGCTTAAAATACTTCAATTAAAGTAAAAAAAAAAAAAATCATAATTTTATTTAAAAAAATTTTAAGTCTTTTTATAAAATTCTCTATGAAGAAATTTATACGAAAAAAATCAAAGTCTTTTCATATAATTTTGTATGGGTCCGAGATCTCGTGTTTGTTTCGAGCTCATTTGCGGGTCGGACTTTTTTATATGAAAATATATATTTTTTTTAATAAAAACTATTTTTCATTATTAGCTGTTTAAAATACGTTGATTAAAATCAAAAAATTTTCATAATTTTTAAATGAAAGATTTCTTAGTCTTTTTACAAAATGCTCTATAAAGAAATTTATATAAAAAAACTTTAAGTCTTTTCATATAATTTTGTATGGGTCCGAGATCTCGTGTGCGCTCTGAGCTAGTTATCGAGTTGGACTTTTTTATATGAAAATATTTTTTTTATTAAGAACAACTTATTTCATTGTTAGCTGCCAAAAATACGTCAATTAAAACACAAAAAAATTTTCTTCATTTTATATGAAAAAATTCTAAGTGTTTTTATTTAGTTTTGTACGAAGAAATTTATGGTTATTTTTTTCCGTATATCATTTTATTAAGTGTTTATTTTAATGATAATCAACTTCGCTGAAAAATTTTTAAAATTTTTTTCTTTTGGACAAGTCACTTAGAAAAATGTATGGATCCGAAATTTCGTGTTCGTTTCAAGCTCGTTTAAGAGTTCGAGATTGTGAGTCCGAGATCTCGGATTCATTAGCGAGCTCTTTTACGAATCGTTCTTCGTGTGGTGTTTTATGGGTACACAGCAAAAAATTTAAGGGTAAATTTTATCTTTTTCATGACATTTATGTGGTATAAACATTTTTTATTCCAAATAATTTATAAATTTTATACCACTCAATATTATAAAAATAATAGAACAAATATAATTTAAAAATTTTATATGGATATCATGTGTAATTCAAAATATATTCTGGTTCGAAAGTAAAAAATTCACCGAAATCGGGAAATTTAAAAATATAGTTGTTTCGATTGGTCTGACGAGAAAAATGGTCTGGAAAAATTTATATAATTTGATGGTATAAATTTAATAACATTTTTGGTTTGGATTTATATGTATACAAAATAGTATAAAATTTATGCTCATATTTTTTATAGTGTAGATACAAAAATTCGCGGTAAAAGTACAAATACAAAAAATTCAATGTTTAATAAGTCGCAAGATACTAAGAGCTTTAATGTACAAAAAGTGCAATATGTCATGTCATATCATATGTATTTCAAGATGAGATTTTTAAAGGTTAGCATTTTAGTCAGTACAAAAAAAAATTTAATACATTCTACATCAATTTTTGCTACGAATTTTAAAAAGTTTAATTTAATTCCATTTATTATATTTTTAAAAAAATAAAGCCCTTCTTAATCGTAAATAAGCTTTCATAACTTTCAAATTTAATGAATCATTTATTTAAAATATTTATTTTAAAAGTAAGTTATTAAAGGTTTTATTCTTTTTATTATTACTAAGAAACCTCATATTATTTCCATTAAGATTAAAGTTCATTTTTGTTGATCCTTTTCAAACTTTAAATAAAATTTCTGAATTTTAATTGATCCTTATGAATTTTAATCGATCTTTTCTTTATCAATATTGAAAATTATTCTCATTCATTTACTAAAACTGAATACATGATCAAATCAACGACAAGTTTTTTTTTATGTATGATGTACGTAAAGAATACGATGATGTTTTAAGGTTTCTTCAACGTCACAAAGCATTGTTTTTAAAGTTAACGCAATTATGATTAAATAAAATAAAAAAACATCATAAAACATCTTCATTCCATATGAATTAACGCAAATTTGACAGTTCAGTAAAATATGTTGAGCTTTCTCTTCACAACAATTTTAAGTCATTTTTAATGATGATTGAATGATGCAGACGATAAATAATGATTTACGTCAAGAAAAGCAATATTTTGATGCTTTCCTATGGCAAGGAAAATATTTTTTTATATTTTTAATTTTAAACATTTCTTGTGCGCTTATTTATTTTACTTTTTTAATAGCTTTTACACGGCTTACTTAAGAAAAATATTGAGTTGCAACAATTTAACGATATTTTAAGTGCTTTCCGTTAAAATGAATGATTATTGTTCAAGCAACAACAACAAATGCTAGCTCTTTCCCTGCAGACTCTCTTATATAATATAACGGCACCATTTCGTTTCATTTCCTTTAATATACTTTTAATGTGAAAAATATTATACCCAATTTTTTAAATTTCATTTTAAACATAATTTAAATTTTGAAAATTTTAATTAAATTTAAGATAGTTTTGAATTTTAGCTCTTATTTTTTTTTTTAATTTATGTAGGCTATTTATGTCTGCCTTGAAAGCAAATCCGATGACGTCACTCTTTTTTAAAGTAATTCTGATAACAATTGCGTTTTGTTTTTAAAAACAAGCAACTAATTTTGTGGAAAGCATCATTAATATTAGTAATAAAACAATATTTTTTTTGTTAACTGCATTTACTGCATAAGCAGAATATTATTAATCGTCTTCTTAATTTTATACAAAGTTTTAAAAACTTTAATTTTCAACATGAGCAATTTTAGCGCTACCCTTATTACAGGCTGAGCCATAAAATTACGCTCAACGAGCGATAATAAAAAAAGATCTTGTTTATATCTCGTTTATCATCAAATTAATTTTATCACTTTGTCAGAAATGCAGCACAAACTGTTGAGCAGCAGTTTGCAGTGACAGTATCTCCAGCTACAGGATATGACAACGGATGGTCATCCTTGTTTTTGAGCTTCTGTGCAATTATCGAGGGAATTTTTTTCTTTTGGGTTTTTTTCTTTTTTTATGATTTCACAAACAAATTTAAGCTAATGAAAATTTAGCATAGTTGAAGGTGTTGTTCCAACCTTTTTTTTACTACCATTTTTTTTTATACCAAACACAGTTTTTAATGAGTTTTTACGCAATTATTTTTTAACAATCGCTAGCGTTTTTTTGCATTCAAGTTTAATGTGACATTAATAATGGAGGATTCAGCTAATATTAATTTTCGAAACACTAGATTTTCTTTGACGAAAATTATTTCTTTATACATGTAGAATAAAATCAATGTTTTTTTATCAAATATCTCACAAGTACAAACAATGCAGCAAATATTTAAAAAATATATTTATAATAAAAATAATACATAACTATATTTTTGGAAATTTATAGTTGCAGCAAAAATATTAAAAAATTTTTGACTCAACAAAACAAAACAAATTACTTTATACTATTACTATATATTACTATAGAGTGTATAGACTTGTATGGGAAAAATCTGATCCCAATTCCGGTAACAAAATAAATGGTATATAAAAAATTCATTTAGATTGATATACTAAATTATTTTTTTTTTTGGCCTGAACCAATTTTGGCGAGCATTTCTAAGCAACTTTGACATATGTTCAAATGAAATTTGACGATTGTTAAGTAAATATATATGTTAATTAATTTTATTTATATATTTGTTTTTTATATGCAAGTATTTTAACACTTTTTGGTATATTTTTGTTTAATGCAAAGCTAAAGTATATTTCAGAAATGTTACTGCAAATAAAATAAGAACAATTATTTTTTTTAGATCCTAGGACCTAAAATCGCTTTTTTTCTTTGAATTTCGACCTTTATGAACAGCCCTGCAACATAAAAAAATTTTCCCTTTTCTTCGCTTTGTCCCAGTCAATCAGCTCATAGTATTTTTTGCAATTGAACGAAATATGTAAAGCCCTATAAAAGCCAATTTCTCAGTTCTCTTCTTTAGAATTATTTCGAAAATTGATACCTCTTTTTGTCTCTCACGGCAGCTTTATCGAATGCAAGCCTAAGCTTTAGCAAAACATCTGCCTCTGTTGGTAGTTTCTCATCATTAAAAAAACGGGTTTCTCAAAATAAACGCCTTTTTCTAAGTTAAAATTAATTTTAAAGTGTTCAAAAACTTTCATACAAAAACAAAAAATATAATTAAAATAACAAGAAGAACTTTGAAAAAAACCTCAAATCATGTTTAAACATATCGTCGCCTGAGTGCTATGTTAAAACATAGCTTATGGAGCAACATATCACTCAGGCGCGCCCATATGTGAAAAGGGATTCTGTTCTATGTTATTATATGAAAGATATTGATTTTATTTTCTTTTTAATGGTTTGGGATTTATTACGAAAAAACCTAGAAAAAAGTTAGAAAATTAATAATTATTTTCACCAAAAGTCACACATTAAATTAATTTTGACCTTGAAATAATTTCCAAAATTATTGTAATTACAAACATTTTGGTGAAAATATCGTCTTTTTAGGATGTATGGTTTGGGAGTTATTAAGAAATAAATTTTTTTAAATTTTTCTTAAATTCTTTTTAAATCAATCATAAGTACACGGTTAGAAATCTTGTACTAAAATTGAAACTCTTCTGTACTACATATAAGTCTACACCAGCTTTGGTTTCAAATCTAGTATTTACAAAATACTAAAAAATGGTTTTAACACAGCTTTTGTTTCAAATTTAGTACAAACTTGGATTCAAATATTTTAAAAAAATAACAAACAACGCGAGATTCGATCGCACGACATTGAGTTTGTAAACTCACTACTCTAACCACAGAGCTATTGGCTTATACATTAAAAGCGCGATAAACAAACATATGAACCGAGTCGCCTAATATTGAGTCGCAGCATTGCCAGGCCAACTTTTTACGGGTCTTAATCCAAATTTAGTATTTAGAATTTAGTATTATTTGTATTACAAACAAAAATTAATACAGAGTTGTACTTAAATTGAAACCAAAAAGCTAAAATTTAAACCAAAAAGCTAAAATTGATGCTTTTATATTTCTTTTGGTTTCAATTCTAGTACAGAAAAGTTTTAAATATGAGTTAGTATTTGAAAAGTTTCAATTTGAAACCGCAAGGTTTAAAAACATGCAGTAATATTTTAGTGGGACTAAAATTTGGTCCAAAATTTCTAACCGTGTAGGTCTTCAGAACAAAAGTTTCTTAAAATTGTACAAAAATGTATTTCGGGGAACGCCAAAATTGGTTCAGACCAAAAGCAAATATATCAATTGCAAGGATTTTTTTATATACTATTTAATTTTGGTACCGGAATTTGTGGTAAGATTTTCGATACACTCTTATATATACGAGGGCTGCTACATATATTTCTGGAATGAATTTAAATACCGAAAATAGCTTTCTTATGTTTCGAAATATACGTCTTAATAATTAATACATTTTTGCATGCATTCGAACCCTTTGTCATAGCATTTATTCCATTCCGCTTGAGACACCTCCAAAACATAGTTTTTGAACGCATCAACGGCTTCTTCTGGCATCGAAAATCGTTGTACACGCAGTTTATCCTTGATGTGCGGGAACACAAATAAGTCAATGGGTGCCAAATCATTACTGTTCGCGGATGACCCATTAATTCGATGTTGTGAATGCTCAAAAAAGCCTTTGTTTGGACTGATGTATGATAGCTCGCATTCACGAAGAATGATTCTTTCACGCTTGCTTGTTTTCCTTATTTCACGGAGTGGAACACTTCTGGCAAGAAATGACTGTGTACCATATCGAATTGACCGCTCCACATGTCTCAAGTGGTACCTTGGAAAATGTTCACGTGTTAATTTCATTATATTGATGAAATATTAAAAGCACTGCAAACAACACAATAAGCGCATGTACACCAAAACGTTCTGAGTACGTATGAGCTAAAAAAAATTCAAACATTCCAATGAAAACGAACCACTGGTTGTTACCTTTAGGCTGAGGTATGCTCATCGGGGTTCCAAGGTCCTTGTACAAGAAATAACACTTCTGAATTTAGTTTCGAATGGATTTTGCATTCAATTGCCTGTCGTCAACGCACAGTCACCATTTTCCTGTTTTCTTCTTTACCAGCACTATCGGAGCGCTATGAGTGCTCAATGCAGCCCTTTTCTATCAATTCGTCGATTTGCTGGCTTATTATCGCTTGCATTGCTAGGTTTTTCGGAAAATATCTTTGTTTAATCGGTCTATCATTCGGTTGGATAAACCGTTTAGCTTTCTAAATTCTTCTAGTTCTTTCTTCAAGAAACTTTCTATTAACTCCGCCTCCGTTGCTTCTTCTTCTCGCACCACCATGCATAATGCGGAACCGCTCGCACCTGTAGTCACCTCGTTATTTTTCAACGTGATGGTGTGGCCACCACATGAAAAGGTTGTCTGCATTTTTAATAGAAAGTCCATTCCCAAAATAACATCGTCGACTCATTCGGTAGGACAAGTAACGGAATACTGCAGCTATTATATCCCAACTTTATATTCAGAACTAGTGCCTCGCGCACGGTTCGTACAGAACTGTCTGCCATACGTACAATAATATTCCCTCCGGTTTTTCTCTGCCACGTGTGCCAGTTTCTCTGCTAATTTTTCACTTATAAAACTCCTGGTTGCACCTGCATCAATCGTGGCCTCAACTTCTTCTTCTCCTAGGGAAATTTTTGCAAAAATGTGCGCTTTTTCATGCTGCAAACTTTCTACGGGATGCGAGTGACTGCGTTCATCGATAGGCCTCGCCTTTATCGGGTGTTCCGTCCGTTTCCCGACTGCTGACGACAGCAGTCATTTGTCCGTAGGCCCCGCTTTCCACACTCCCAGGAGAACATTATCCATGGGTTCCTGCATTCGTATCGCCGGTGACCATATCTGCCACATCGTCTGCATGCCGTTTGGGGATTTATGGGTGCCTCCGGCGCGTTTATGACCATGCAATGTCGTTTCTCTTCTTCCTTAAAGCTTAAAAAGTCTTCCTTAAAGCTCCTCCACTTGAGCCACATGCGGTTATTATTTCGAAACCATGTAAGGGCTCGATCTCGCAACAACTTGGGCATTGTTCGGGGAAGATGGTCTTTTCCCAGACCGTACACCTCTGCCAATTCTTCTACGCGTTCGATAAATGCGATCGGGTCTTTGCCACCATCGTATTTCACAGACCACTTGCTTACCTGGTCAATCACTGCCGCGTATGGATTGTGGCTTCCCTGCAACCCAGTTGGTGGCGGTATTCCGGCCAGCCTTTCGTTATACGCCGCAAAGGCGAAATCTCTTTTTGCGCCACCAGATCCTGATGGTGACATGTTCAACGGTGGTGCCACCGGAGGGACGTTGAGCGGACTTGGGGAAGCAACTCTGCCATGCCTTGCTTCTAGATTGAGAAGTCGTTGCTGAATCTCTGGTTTCTGCTCCGGTTCCACTGCGAATGTAGCAAACCTTTTCCTGAGTTCTTTTACGGTTCCTTCCCCACTCAAATTAAAGTCCTAGGAGTACGATTGCAAGTCGCCACGTCGCAGTTGATAGATCCATGTTTTCTGATGGTTTCTAGTTTCTGCGTTGTTTTCCTGATGTTTTCTCGTTAATGCGTTGTTTTCCTGATGAAGTTCCTGCTCAGGCGCTACTTGTAACGTAAATGATATAAGCGTTGCCAGAATTCGAAATATATGTAGCAGCTACGAATTAACTTTATCACTCCATTTGTAACGCCGAAATGGAGCCATGTCAGGCATAGAAAAGTAACTTTATATATATTCTTGATCAGCATCACCTCCTGAGTCGATTTGTCATGTTAGTCATGCCTGTTAGTCTGTCTGTATGTCTGTTTCTTTCTCTGTATGTCAGTTCGTCTGTATGTCTGTCTGTCTGTGATCGCGATAAGAGCCGTAATTAAATAGAAATTATACGAAATTCAGTATGTAAGATTGTTATTAAAAAAAATCCATATCAATTTCGAAAATGAGCGAAATCGGATAAGAACCACGCCTATCTCCCATACAAAGTGGGTGCCCTTTAAATTCCTCAAAAATTAAACTAATGACTTCAAATTTTGCACATAAGCTTAAGCCGCACTCTGAGTATGAAATTTGCAAAATTCGAAAGAAAACCAAGCCTACCTTCTATAAAAAGTGGCTTTATATAAAAGGTGAAGGCTCATTAAATTCAGCAAAAATGAGTATAATGCCAAATTCGTTAAAAAGTTTTAATCAAACATCTATACACTCCATGTTTTGAATTTTGTAAACAAATACTGAAAACTCCGCCTACCTCCTATACAAGGTGACGCCATCATAATAACAATCCTTCATAAGTTATAAAAAAATATTGGTTTGAACTTAGCATTTGAACTCCAAAGCTTTGATAATTAGTATCTACTCTTAGTTTAAAATTTCAAATATTTCGATAAAAACAACGTTCTATAAAAGTGACGTCATCAAAATAGTACAACATTGAAAGCTTTGAATATACTAAAATACGACTGTGGGTGTATTTTAACTTCGGATCAGTTGAAAATATTTCCTTACTAGTTTTGAAATATTAAGTTTAATATTTCAAATATAATAATTTTGAAATATTTTCTTAAAATCCGACCTAATATTAGCTTAAAAATTTATTCCAGTTGCCTTAAAATATTTACCAGCTTTATTACAGTCGTTACCAACAATTCACCGACGAAGAAAAAGCACATCCCATCCAACTAAAACTAGGCTTGGCTTATGCTTAATTATTAGCACCGCTAAATCTGCTGTTTCTTTTCTTCATTTTCTACTACTACGTCTTCAACACCATCAACGTGGTGCTTAAATGAAAAAGAGTCAAAAAGGATTTATTTAATTATACGTGAGTGGAATGCAGCAGCAGCAGCAGCAACAGCAGTTCCTTTAATAGCACCAGTAAAAGCTGAGGACGTGGTAAATGCTGTTAAAATAGCATAAGTAATGAAAGGCGTGTGGAAATTGCTGTTGTATTTTTATTACAATTTTTCCTTCTTGCAAAACTGCTCTCTCACGTTGATGTTAATGTTGAAGACGTAGAAAATGGAAAAGAAAAAGAAAACGATAGAGTAGAAGATGTTAAGTGTGAGCGCTAATGTGAGGCTAACTTTTCTTATTGTTTTAAGGGCCAAGTATCATAACAATTCTGCTTATAGAAATTTTTAAAGCCAGAGGCGACATAGGGCACGATACAAAATTACGTGATAATACATTGGTCTTCAAAAAATGTATTAGTAATTAGTTGCGTTGAGTTCTAATCCATTAATATTGGGCTATTACATCAGATTTGTGAGATATTTGAGGTTGTGTACCAGAAAATCGTTTTCTTGCTCTTTTTCTTCTATGCTTGAACTTACCGCAATGCTGATAATGCTTATAAATGCTGATATAGAATTGCTGAGAAAATGGTTTAGTAGGCACAAACTAATTATAAGTAACAAAACTGAATTGTTGTTTTTTAAACTAGCCACCCAAGATCTCTCAGAAATGTTTTAACCCTCCTGTGTATACGAAGGTACCCGGGCAATTTTAAAGCAAAAAAAAGCAACTTTCGTCCAAGGAACTATATACTGAAATCTTTAGTACCTTCCTAAAATTTATTTTTTTATTCAATAAAGTTTTTATATTGCAAAGAAAATGTTTTGGCAAGTTTTTATAAAAGATTTTTAAGTACTACCCCTTTGTCTTATACGAAGGTACCCGGGTACCTCCGGGTAAAATACATGCGAATTCGAACTGTAATGCTCATTGTCGATTTTTTACGTTTAGAAAATCATGTACTGATGCAATCAGGATGAAGGATTACAAAGTTACTTTGGATTTTTCCATTCATATCTAGTTTCTTTCATACAGATAGTGTAAAGGTACCCGGGTACCTTCGTATACACGAAAGGGGAAATTTTTAGTATACACATGATTTTTTCATTCACATATAGTTTCTCTCATACAGATCGTATAAAGGTACCCGGGTATCTTCGTATACACGAAAGGGGAAAATTTTTCGTATACACATGAGGGTTAAATACCACGATCCGTCTTGTAAATATTTTGTCCTCTGCTCCAATGATCCAAATTCATATAATCCAGTATGCAACTGCTACATGAATTGCTTTGAAATTGTCAATAATTTTAAATATTTCGGCATTATAATAGACAATAAATAGAGTTGGAATGAATATTCAAACTCTCTTAAGACTTATTTTCAATCTGTTGTAAGAAAATTTTATCGTAATGCGTAATTTATGTTCATTTAAAATCTTAAAAATGCTTTACTTTGATCTGTTTCAATCTAAACTCAGTTATGGTATTTGTTTTTGGGGTGGAGCTTACAATGTCAACTTGAAACCATTGCTAACTTTACAAACAAATTTATAATGACAGTCGATTGTCGACTTCATTTGAACTATTTAAATCTGCTAATATTTTGCCTATTAAACACTTATTTTATTATAAAGTTTTGGAAGTATTCTCTAAAAAACAGATCAACCTAATTTCTAATACAGTGGGACATTATAATCCCAGGAGAGTGAACTCTGTATTTATTGCACCATACCTACAGCTTTTTAATTGTAGCATGTCGCTTATACAACATGCTACCTGCTAGCAATAAAGTCATAAACCATATGAAGTCGTTTCTGAGGCACCTGCAGTCCTGGCTTTTTAACTTTAACTTGGATAACATTGATTTACTCCTGCAGACTTTAGTCTAGTATCTTCTCCTTTCATCAAATTTTATACTTCTTCTATTTTTTCCTCCCATTTTTCATTCTATCTGTCTCTTCTCTTTACTCCGCACAAATTTAAAATTAAATGTAAGTTACATTTAAATATTAACTCGTGATGGGTACACAGTAATTTATTTACTCCACCTATCACTACTTTATCTCTTATCTTATTATACTTATTGATATTACTGTTTAACTATTCATTGAATTGAATTAAATAGAATTTTAAGGTTATGTTAAGGTTAAGACACAGATTGTTGTTGGTTTTTTTTTAGTTGCTTTTTTAAACTTTTTTTTTGCACAGTTATGTTGCAAATTGAACCCTTCCGGCCCTGGCGGTGGCAATTGCCGCCATCAACTTTAAAGGTTTGCATTACTGGTGCAATAGCATATTTCTACTACTCACTGCTAGAGGTCGCTTCATACTGTCTTTTCCTTCCGAATTTTGATTTGCCACTTTATTCGTGTCGCTAGTAAAACAATGAGAAAACAACAGAAGGAAGTAAAATTTCTTTCTTACAAAAAAATAATTGAGGCCTAAACGGTTAAGCTGTGGAATATATATACTCAGATAGACTATGAGAACTTAGGACTTTGTTAGAACTATATTCAAGGCCTTAAAAACTCAATTCGTTTTTATTTTACTTAATACATTATTGAAATGCTCATGAAATTTGGGACGTTACGAAATTCAAAGATTATAACCACACCTAAATAATATTTGTTTCAGCTCATTAAGTTAGTTTTTTTTACATTTGCAACACTGTTTACTGAATAAGCATTTCATTACATTGAATGATTCAGGCTGGTTTTAGACAAAAGCTATTGAAATTAAGGCATATTAAGGAATATGTTTTCTAATAAAGTATATTATAAAGACCAAAAATTTTCATTTGCATGTTAATTTTACACCATCCGTTTTGATAAAATAAATTTTATTTTTTTTTTTTTTTGTAGCATATAGTTTTATATATAAAGATGGCGCTAAAGTTGGTGTGCTTAAAAAATGTGAAAATTGGGCCGCATCATAACTCGGCTTCAGTTCGTCTGAAAAAAAATGCATTAAAAATAGACCCTTGCATACACATAATTTACCACAATGGAATGGAAATATGAAAAATTAAGAAAATAAGGAAGCGTGGAAACAAAACCAAAAAAAGAACGTTATTTTTGACCATATTGTTTCGTTTAAAAACTAGACAAGTTATCCAAAGACGCTTATTTTGGAAAATGATGTGTAGAATTACATTATAAATAATTTAAAAAAAAAAATATTAAAACCCATCAATTAGTTTTTTTGCAGTGGTGCGGCTCGTTTTGAGAAAGTATATTTCGAGAAAAACGCGTTTAAAGTTACTGTGGTTTGTAAAAGTTACTCTGGCGCACTGGGTTTGAAGCGATGTAGAATCTGTATTTTATGTGGGATTGATTGGACATTTTTTTAACATATAGTTTTGCAACAATAATCAATTAAAAAAAAAGTAAATTTTCAAAAAATTGTTTCAAAGATTGTTTTGTAATATAACTTTTCAGTCCCAATAAATAACTGCAAATTAAAGATTTCTTAAAAACGTAAAAAAATATATATTTTTAAAATCTTCATATCCGATTACCGACTAATCAAAAGATGAGGATAAGAATTTCAAAAAATTAAGATCTTCATAAAATTTAAAATGGGATGAGGAAGCATTTCAAAACTATAGACTACAAGCATTTATCACAATAGTCCAAGAAATATTATCTGCAAAACAAAAAACTTTTAAAAATAAATTTGTACTATTATACTAGCTTAAACCCGGCGCGTTGCTGCCGCGGCCCCGTTTCCAAACGCGAATAAAATGTTATCAGTGAAACTGTATATGTAAATTGTGGTCGAATACTAAATTCCACGGCTGTGCGACCTATAACTCAAAAGCTGTTTAACTTCTCAAATTAAGGTTGTTTGGGAGGTGCCACGCCCTTTTGTCCAACACCATACAAAGTTATCAGTAAAACTTAATATATAGTAATTGAGTTAGAATACTGAATTCCGAGGCTGTGCGGTCTATAACTCAAAAGCTATTCGATATCGCAAATTTGGGTTGTATGGGAGGTGCCACGCCCCTTTGTTCAGCTCCCATAAAATATTATCAGTGAAACGTCACGTGTAAATTGTGGTCGAATACCGAATTCCGAGGCTGTGTGGCCTATAACTCCAAAGCTATTCGATATCGCAAATTTGGGTGTTATGGCAGTTGCCACTCCCCCTTGTTTAAAGCCCATAAAATGTTATCAGTAAAACGAATCAGAATGTGTAAATTGTCGTCAAATACCGAATTCCGAGGCTGTGTGGCATATAACACCAAAGCTCTTCGATATCGCAAATTTCAACTGTATGGGAGCTGCCACGCCCCCTTGTCTAACTACCATAAAATGTTATCAGCAAAGCAGCACGTATAAATTGTGGTCGAATACCGAACTCCGAGGCTAAGTGGCTTATAACTCTAAAAAAATATTCTGTATCGCAAATTTGGGTTGTATGAGAGGTGCCACGCCCAATTTAGTAGGAAAGTGCAATATCGTAAAGTATGACCTATTCTCATACCTACCAAATATACATACAAAATTTCAACAAAAATCGGTGGAGCCGTTTCGGAGGAGTTCTTTAACATACACCGTGACACAAGATTTTTATATTTTATATTAGATAAAATTGAAGTGAAAATTGTTTGTTCCAGGTAAACATCAAAAGTACGGTGCCGAATTTTATAAAAAAAGTTTTAAAATATCATTTTTGTGCTACAGCACTTTTAAGTGTTATTTTCTTTTCGAAATTTTAATATATTTAATTAAAGTGTTAAGTTTTTTAAGATATAATCCCAGCTGCCACGCATTGCTTAATCGTTTTCTTTTCACACGTTTGTATTGCGAGATTTTCATGAATCTTCATATTGCTCTCTACTACTCTCTTTTTTATTAAGCAAGCGTAGCGCAAAGTTATCAAAATTTGATTTAGTTCAGTGTTCAATTTGTCTTAATCGGTCAACAATTACTGGAGATATAGTGAAAAGTGTAGTTTCCAGAAATTCGGTGTTGTTTAGATTCAATGCAACAAGCCCATAATTTTTTTAACTACCTACCGTTTTTCGACGTTTCAACAAAGTAAGGCTGTGAAACATGACATTTGGCTTCACTAAACAGTCATGTTATCAGGTATTCAAAAGTATACTTTTTTAAGCTCATTATATTTTTTACGGACTCCCCACAACCAAAAGCAATCTACGCCACTGTTATGTATAAACATGTCTTTGTTTTAACATAAGCTCCAAGAAAAAATTGGTGATGAAATATTGTTTCAAAATGGCCACTGTTTGGGCCGCGTTCGGCCGCTGTTCGGACAGATTTTAGACTTACCCTTATTCTGTTTAACTGCTGTTCTGCTGATTGTATTTTTAATCGGTTTTAGGTTAATACATAAAGAGATATTCTAAAAATTTTTGGTTTTTTCATCTTGCCCTTGATGATTTTAAATACCGAATTTAGGAACTAGAAGCTAGCTCTCAAATAACGTTCCGCTAACAAAGATATTCTTAATTTAAAATATCAAAAGATTAATACAGAAATTTCAAGTTTCTATATTTTTCGTTTATTAATAAACTTTTCATCGTGAGAAACTCTGAATTTCACTACAATTTCATTGTGTGTCATTATTATAAAATCTTTTATTGGAATTTTACTAGTTCATCTGGCTATTTTTTGTATGCCTGTTACATCAAATCACCACATTTTTGCACCACAAAATGTATTCGAACCAAACTAACACTTTTCAGAGGATCCTTAAAAAAATGTGGTTTATTAAAAAAATCAATACTTTATTTGTAAATAGCATGGACCGAAAATAACAGTTATTTTCGAAATTTCTATTAAAAAGCCAAATGGAAAGAGTAAGTCTATTCGATATTTGAATATAGCAATGTGATGCATGTTAGCTGAGGAATAATTATCTTTAATGATTTTAATTTTTCTGATTTTCTTAAAAAAGTCAATAAATAATCTTTTTTTTTTTTGACCAATTTTATTTTTATTATGAGCAAATATAAAAGTTAAGATTTGACTTGTATTTTTTTGACCAAAAATAAAAGTTAAAGTTTTACTTTTATTTTTTCGAACAAAAATGTTAGTTAAAATTTTACTTTTATTTTTTTTTATCAAAAATAAAAGTTAAAATTTGACTTTAATATTTTTGATCAAAAATAACAGTTAAAATTTTGACTATTATTTGTTCGATCAAGAGTAAATTTTTTTATTCCTATATTTTCTGCTTGCAGTCGCTGTTCCAGTCGTTTTTGAATTGCATCAAAACAGAATGTGCAATGATAAGTAACTAAGCGATGCAATGCAACGATATGAAGATCGATAGCAATGTTTTTATCTCTCTGCAAAAAGGAACCAAAAAAAGTGCTCTGTTTATTGTTTTGAAAATGTACACTATTATTTATAAAAGTTAATAAGAAATTGATCTGTCAAATTTGTAATCTCTATATTTGATCGGAAAAATAAAAGTCAAATTTTAACTTTTATTTTTGATCAAAAACATAAAGATAAAATTTTAACTTTTATTTTTGATCAAATAAAAAAAGTCAAATTTAACTGTAATTTTTGATCGAAAATAAAAGTCAACTTTTAACTTTTTTTTTGGTCAAAATATTAAAATCATATTTTTACTTACATTTTTGATAGAAAAAATATAAGTCAATTTTTAACAGTTATGTTTGATCGAAAAATGAAAGTCAACCTTTAACTTTTATTTTTGAAAAAAAAAACAAAAGTCAAGTTTTAACTTATATTTTTGATCGAAAAAATAAAAGTTAAATTTTTACTTATATTATTGATTGAAAAAATATAAGTAAAATTTTAACTTAAATTTTTGATCTAAAAAATATAAGTCAAATTTTAACTTTTATTTTTGATCGAAATGAGATCAGTCAAAAAATAACGATTATGTGTTGACTTTTTTGAAAAAAAATCGTAACCGTTACGGCCCCTGGTAAAAAGTATACTTTGAATAATTTTCTTTTAAAGATTTATATCTGTTAACTGATATTTTTCATCGGCTGTTAAAAGTACAGAATTTCATTGCAAACAGCTAAGACTTGTAGTTATTGCTATTTTAAAGCATGAAGCTAATGACTTGATAACAGTTATACTATCAACAACAACAGCAACAATGAACTTTAGCTGCAACAAGGCGCATAAATATTAGAACACAGAATGTTATGAAGGAAGTTGCAATATTTTAAGAAAATTTGTAAACTTTTATATTTCATGCACGTTTGTATGTGTTTGTGTGTGTGTGTTTATGAGTTAGCGTGCAAATGTGTGCAATATGCATAAGTATTGAGTTTCCCGCCAGCTGTTAGGAAAACAATAAAATAGTACATTTTTATTATTTTTTCTGGAAGCTAGAACCTTGCATTTATAAGATTTTCATTACGAAAAACATAAATTTTGCAATTTATTCGAAAAGCTGCTGGGACTGCTTATTAAATATGAATTCAATTACAACTTTTAAGCTTTTGTTTACAACTGTGCAGCAAAAACTGCAGTAATATATTAAACGTAATCATAGCATTGGCATGGCAAATAATTGAAAGGACTAATTTTGAAGTTTTTTTTTTTGCTATGGAAATCATTCAAACTCGAGCTTCACAGAGCTGTTGCATTGCCTTTAAACAACTACAAAAACTAAGGCCATTTTCAAAGAAAGATCTGCAAACTAGTAAAAGTAATCAAGTTCAATCAGCTTAATTAAGATATTAAAGTGGAGCTGTAATCTAAATAAATGTAACTAGGTTCATAAAAAATATCATAAAATTGGCAGCTTGATTTATGGCACTCGTACGAATCGGAAAGCCTGTCACAGTAGCTCAAATGCATGGAGGCAACAAAAAATAATAGGTAGGTATTAAAAAAAATGTACTTTTCATTTGTGGCGAAACACTTTGGCAGCACTTTTTCCAAGCAAACAAAACGAACCAGTCAAGCATAACTTTCCAAAAACTTTTACCCAGTTCCTTTTTTTAAGCTTTATTTTGTTTTTTTTTTACTGCAAGCTATAGAGGTCAATGGTTGCCTGATTGTAATAAATAGTTGTGTGTTTGTGTGTGTATAGTAGTTTATGTTGCACTCATATTGAACCTGAACTTTTGCTGTAGAAAAAGATTTGATAAACTAGCTGATGCTGTTGTTGCTGCTGTTGCTATTTATATTATTCTTGTTGTTTAAGCTATTGCACTTTGCTGTTATTGCTTTTGCTGCTGCTGCTGCTGTTTTTTATTGCCATCCAATAATGTTGCACGTAGTTGCTGTGATTAACGTGGCCAACATAAAACTGCGTGCAATTGCGTTTGCTTAAGCTTCAGCTTCAACACAGTCAGCATTTTATATAAATTGTTGTTTTTTTTTTTAAATGTTGACAGCATTAGTTTTTTGCAGTTGCTTTCACTGTTGTAGTTGTTGTTTTCGTTGTTAGTTTTGCTAAAATTATTTACTTTTTCATCCTTTTAAATTCGTGCATTTGTTGGAGAGTTAAGAGTTGCAACAACAAGAACTAATGCAGTAACAAGCAATAAAAGATGCTTGCAGTGTAAATATTACATTGCAATTTTTTGGTTGCACTTGCTGTTGTTGTTGTTGTTGTTGTTGTTGTTGTTGTTGTTGTTGTTGTTGGTGGTGTTGTTGTTGTCGAGTTTTTTTAACCTGCTTGCTTATTGAAGTCAAGTATTGCTGCTTGCTTAAACTGTTGATGCGAAGAACTTTGTATGCACGATCAAACAACCAGTCACTGGATTCATATGTTAGGGGAGCTAGGGGTCAGTTGTTGAAAAATTTTTAATAAAAAACCTATTTGTTGGAAAAAATTTATTGCTTTTGGATTATAATTAAAATTGATGATAGCCGAAGAAATTTTTTCAAATAATAGTGGAACATCAGAATTTGGAATCAGTTAGTAAATTGGGATCTAATTTCTAATTTCTAATTTTAAGTTAGTAATTGGGATTTCCTAATTTCAAAAATGGTACCTCAGAAATTAGAATCCGTTTGTAAATCGGGATTTTCTGATTTCTAAAATCTTTTAATTTTGGAGGTAAAATTTTAAAAGCCGAATGTATGATAATATTGCTCAATTAGTAACGTAAAAATATAGATACATACTACATAACATCAACATGTATTTAATACTTCATTGAAAATTGTTGCATAAAAAGGTAAGAATGATAAATGTTGAAAATAATTAATTATTTTTCTGCACAAAATCTGTGATTGTAGTTTTTAATTTTTTTTAAGTCCTACGTTGGTGTAGAATACTGCATATTTTTTAATTTTTATATATTTCCAAAACCGTTTTGTTTTGGGATAAGAGCAAGCTTACATGATTTTTATTTTATGCTGAGTAAAGACAGAAATCATGTTCCTTGAAGTATCTCAATTATAAATTTTTTTAAAATATTTACAAACTTCAATTCCTCATCTACACCTCAACGTGGAATTTAAAAGTTTTTCTCAACGTAGGACTACGGTTAAGTTTGAGTCCACTATACAAATATTAGTAAAAAAATTTACCGTCCTTTTTAAAAAAAAAAATAATTTTATCTTTGTTTTTTCACAATCAAAATCAGTTTTTTAGTTTTAAACTGAATTTACTGGTTAGTGGTAAAAATGTTACTTGCACTTTGCTTATGGAAATCAAATTTGTAAAAACAAGAAAAATTAACACCAATCTTCTATTTCAATTTTCTAGTAGTGTTTCCAGTTGGAAAATAACAATTGGTTTGTGTCTAAAATAAAAAAATAAAATAAACTTAGTCTGAAGTCCGTTTCTATGCGCAAAATTGTGCAGTCGTTTCTTAATGTAAATAAGCAAAAAGGTGTAAGTTACGAGAGCAGTCGCTTTTTAGGCTGTGTGCGAATTGATCTAAATGTGACTTAAAATAAATAGTGTCGATAAGGCAGTAATTCCTAATTTAGGAAGCATTTAGGTAGCTCCAAAATTTCCTAAAGTATTGAGGAAGCACTGCCTTATCGACCCAATTAAGTTTAGGTCGCATTTAGATCAATTCGCACGCAGCCTTAATTACCAATTATAGTATATACAGCAACCTGTTACAATATTACCGACGTAAACATTTGATCGACACAAATCTAGATGAAAGAAGTGCCGTTATGGTTTTTGCTGCTAGTTTGTGTAAAGTGTGCAAAAAGAATAAGGCTGTGTGCGAAATCATCTAAAAGTGACCTAAGCTAAATTGTGTCGATAAGGCAGTGATTCCTAGATAATTTAGGTGGTTCTTGCTTGAGCTACCTAAATACTTTCAAAATAAGGAAGCACTCCCTTATTGACACAATTTAGTTCATGTCGCATTTATATCAATTCGCACACAGCCTAAATTAAGTAACAGATACCGACTTTTCTTAATTTTTGGAACCGTGTTGGCAATGCAGTGCTTATTTCTAATTGAGAACATTTTCCAGCATACTTTTCAGCATACTTTCGGTTAGTACGCTGTTGAACCGAAAAATTTGTTCAATGCAGCCAAGCTTACAACCATGATTGGAGAGTTGAAATGTCAAAATTTCGCTGTCTTTTATATGTCGTTACATTTAGTTGGCGGTGAAATTTGACTTTCAACAATATTGTTCAAATAACACATTAAACACGAAAATATTAACTTTTACTGCATTCTATTCACGGTCATCTTTTCAATGAAATGGTGATATATATAAGAGTGACCAGAAAAAAACGAAGTTTTAATTTTTGGGGAAAGAATTTGAGAAATAGCTTCGATAATGTCTAAAAATAAGTTCCTGAAAATTTTATTGAAAAATATTAATATTTAGAGGTCCCTCCAACTCGTTTTTCACATTTCCACATACCATTTTTTTTTATGTCAATTTTAAAACCGAAATGAAAATATATTTTTTATTCCAGAACTTATTTAAGAGGTCATTCTCTATGTTAAATGAGAGGTATAACGCGAAATTTACATTATTTTTTGGCTACGGTACTTAGATTTCAAGATATTAGCGAATTAATATAAAAAAATTTAAAATATTTCAGAAATTTTATTTTTAAGAGGTCATATAAAAAGAACGCAATTTACCACGAAAAATATTTGTAAGCAGTTTTGTTATGTAATATTTTTTGATGGAAATACAGAAAAAAATGTTGTAGTAGGTCCAAAAATGTACGAATTATGACCACAACTCGAAAGAACTAATTTTCGAAATAATTATATTACGCTTATGTAGCTGCAACATAGATACCAACAAGTTTTATATCACTTTATCGATGTTTTGGCCACCTTTATTTCACCCTTCTTTTAATTTTAAAAAAAATCTTTTCAAATATTTCTGATAGAATGTATTCTACTCCAGAATATAAAGGAAAAGGAAATTTTCCATCGTGTACAAAGAAGAATATTTCCGAAAGTTTACAAAAATTTTAACGATGATTTTATCTACAGTAGCTTAAATATCTGAAGTTTGGTTCTTTTTTGTCTATATGTGTTAAAAATAATCAATACATTTTATCCATAATAATTTATATATCTGAAGTTTTGTCCTTTTGTTTTTTGTCTATATTAATTTAAACTTATCAATGCATACTCTTTTTACATTAATCGTGTTTCTTTTTCCTTTATTTTTCTGGAGTAGAATACATTCTATCAGAAATATGTCAAAAGATTTTTTTTGACAATTAAAAGAAGGGTGAAATAAAGGTGGCCAAAACATCGAGAAAGTGATATAAAACTTGTTGGTATCTATGTTGCAGCTACATAAGCGTAATATAATTTTTGCTAAAGTTCGTTTTTTCGAGTTGGGGTCATAATTCGTACATTTTTGGACCTACTACAACATTTTTTTCTGTATTTCCATCAAAAAATATTACATAACAAAACTGCTTACAAATATTTTTCGTGGTAAATTGCGTTCTTTTTATATGACCTCTTAAAAATGAAATTTCTGAAATATTTTAAATTTTTTTATATTAATTCGCTAATATCTTGAAATCCAAATACCGTAGCCAAAAAAATAATGTAAATTTCGCGTTATACCTCTCATTTAACATAGAGAATGACCTCTTAAATAAGTTCTGGAATAAAAAATATATTTTCATTCCGGTTTTAAAATTGACATAAAAAAAAATGGTATGTGGAAATGTGAAAAACGAGTTGGAGGGACCTCTAAATATTAATATTTTTCAATAAAATTTTCAGGAACTTATTTTTAGACATTATCGAAGCTATTTCTCAAATTCTTTCCCCAAAAATTAAAAATTCGTTTTTTTCTGGTCACTCTAATATATGTATACAAAAACTAAAGTAAAATTAATAAAGAACAGAGTGACAAGCTGAAAATGTACTGAGAAGAAATAATGTCATCACCATGGGAGGGGATGGGGCGGCAGAAATAAAGAAGTACTAATACAAGGAAGATATTAAGGATAGAGAATTTTAATATAGCTGCTATGAAAAAATAGATTTTTAGCCATAACTTTTGATTGGAAAGAGATATTGGGGTAATTTTTTCCCATAAATTATTTTTGAGACTTGACTTTTTTAGAAAAAGTATAAAAGCAACATTTTGGAAAAAATAGATATCGCGAAATAAATCAGAAGAGGTTTGTTTTGATGACAAAAACAGTCAAATAATTTATGCGCTTAGCTGGAAAAATTTTTGCAAATAAATGCTATGTCAAATGAAAGGTATCCAGATGTGCAATTTTTAATTAATTTCATTTTAACAACAAAAACAGTTTTTGAGTAATTTTTTGAGTAAAAAGTCAATATTTTGGACATTTTTTGACATAATCATAAAACATATATACACTGACTTAACGAAACAGTCCAACCTATTTTTATGAAGTGATTTTATTGAACTTTTGAACAAAAAAAAATTTGAATGAAATATATGAATGGACCGCGGAGATATTTGCATCGAAAGACCAAACTTTGATTTTCATGTCGTTTTTTTTCTCATTCTTAGGTAACGATGTTTTATGAAAAAGTCGTTGTACTGAAAATTTTTCCAATTTTGAAGATATGTGAGTGTTTTTGATGTCAAAATAACAGAAATATTAAAAAATTAAATACACAAGAAACTCCGATGGTAAAAAGTATTATAATAACAAAATTACAGTTAGTTGAAAAATTTTGGAGGGGGCGTGGCAAAAAATAAGTTTGTAGCATTTTAAGTTAGGATGCACTTAATATGTGTACCTAGTTTGAGCGAAATTCGTTGAGCCGTTAAGAATTGTATAAAGGCCAAACAAACAAACAGAAAATAAGTTTTACCTTCTAAAATTTCAATCGTTTTTTCTAGATCTGATGCATGATTTTGCTTTAGGAAAATGTGCTGTACTAAGAAAATCTTAAGTTTCAAATTATCGCAATAATTTTGATATGAAAATATTCGAAATTTTTTTAAAAGATCTGTAAAAACATTACCCATAAAAACTTTCATACACCGTTATTTTTCACAGCCAGGGCTTTTCATAAAAAAATATCACCATAACTTTGATGTCAAAATAAAGGGAATTTTTCAGAATTTACTATTTATAAGAAATTTATAATATTATTTATAATATAATTTATAATATTATACTATTTATAAGATATAAGAGATAGCGAAAAATGTTTTTTGTACATTGTATTAATGTCGAAAATTTCCTCTTACACCATGTTCCTCCACTTTTTATAGTTTAGAGTTTACTTAAAAAATATTCCTTAAACGCTAATATTTCAGGTCAAAGGTCACAAAAATATTCAGTTTTCTACTTCTCCCTACTCTAATTTCTTTAAAAAAAAAATTATCAAAATCGGTTCAGAAACACGAAAGAACTGTTTCTCCCATGCATATTTCTATATATAAAGTGGTTTGAAATATTTAAAAATTTTTTCACAGAAATTATTTTTAAGCTGTAGAACTTGGTAAAGTATATAAAAACAACATTTGAAAAATTAATTTTCATCAAAAAATCATTGGGGGTAGTAAGTACCTCTTGATTTTTGATGATAGAAACTGTTTACTGAATTATGTGTCAAAATAAAGCGATTTCTGCAAAAAATGGTATGTCATATGCAAGATTTAATAAGAAAAAAAATTACAACCAAAAAACATTTGGCCTACTTTTTGAGCAAAAACGGATTATTTTAGAGGTTTATTTAAAACAATATAAATCATTGAATTCGTTTTTTCAAAGACATTTAAGTGATCTTGCGGACAAAGAAAATTTGATGAAAAACTATTGAAAAATGGCTGAGATATTTGCTTGCAAAATCAAAACTTGAAATTTCAAATAGTTTTTTCTGAGGCGATGACCTTGCCTCAAGGAAATACGTACACACTGAGAAAATCTACATTCATTGAGATATCCGAATAATTTTAATGTCATCATAAGGGGAATTTCTTAAACATACTATCCGTGAAATATATTACCAAAAAAGCTTTCGTATACCGTTATGTATCTGAACCATCGACTTTTCATACAAAAATACATTGTACTGAAAACGTCTATAGTTTTCGGTATATCACAATTATTTTTATGTCAAAATAACGGACATTTTTTAAAATTTACCATTTGTAAGAAATTTTACCATCAGAATATATATTTACAATTGTAACATAAAAAAATGCTTATTGTAGGGTATACGCAAGATATGGCAAAAAATGTCTGATATATTTTTTGCACATCTAACAATGTCTAAAATTTTCTTTTACGTCATGCTTTTCTATCACTTACAGTTTAGCTTTTATTTAAGAAATGCTCTTTTATCGCTTATATTTCAGGTCGATGGTCACTAATACAAAATGTTATCATACTATGCAGCCAGAGCTTTCATCTGAAACCTTGTTCACTATTCTACCTCTTCTTAGCTCTGAGATTCCTGACTAAAATTAATATAAAATTTTAGTTTAATTTTTCGGGTCAGAGATCATCTATTTAAAATTTAACATGATTCGGCACATCTATGGTGCAGTAACTTTCGAATGATACACGTTTCCTTGCTCTTATTCTAAAAGAAATATAAAAAAAGTGTACGACAACATTTGATGTTTGCGTATTAATATATAAGATTACTATAGATAAAATCATTATTCTACAAATCGCACGAATTTTACAAAAAATAAAATTAAAAATTTTGAAATCGTCCGAAAATTTTTTAAATTTTATTTTTTCTGAAAAATTTTTTACGGAATACCGTTAGGACAAAATTGTGAAACATGACAAAATGTTCTCTGCAGTAAATTTTTTTTTACGATTTAAAATAAATGTATAAAAATTTAACAACCTTCTCAAACGTCTTCTTCAAGCCCGTGCCTCAGGTAAATGGCATTTTTTAGAGCCCTAATGAACATGCCATACATTTTTACAAAATACAAAAGACATGTAGAAGTAGAAGACTACTGAAGAGTTGATGTATCGATCAACAAAACAGCCTACTTGGTTGTTTGTTCTATAGAGAACTTGTTGTTGCTTCAACTTGTTGCTTCATGAACTTATTTGTCCTTAAGATCAAATATATTTCTATAAAAATTATAATATTCTTATAATTATAAAAAAGTATCAATTAAAATGCCATAATTATTATCTTGGAAAATTTTTTAACTTAAACAAAATATTTTGGGTCTTTGTGATATAGAATCTGTGTGTTAATTGATATGTGTCCTTTTTCATGTTAATAACGAAATTATAAAATTCTTTTCCTGATATGTGATAGCTTATTATAATAATATCTGACATTAAGGCCTGAGCTAATAACTCTTTTCGGGAAAACATGTGTTTGTGCTTAGATTAAATGTTATAAAAACCACATTACCATAAAATTTAAACGTGTTTTGTCAAACGATGTTAAGTTAAAATATTTGAACAATTTATTGCATCGGATAAAAAAAAATAAATTGTTGGCATGTGTTTTTTATTGCGCAAATTTCTGAACATTACATGACTTAATTGGCTATTAAAAATGTTAATAACGCAAAAACAAATTGTTTCACATTTGTATATTAGAAATGTTTACAATTGGTCGAATCTAAATATCAGGGCTACTCACGGTTCGATGAAAAGAAAATAGCAAAGGAATTTTAAACCTTTAATGAACATTGAAGATTTTTATGTGAACCGAATAGAAGCAGAACATTTTGTTTGTGTATCGCGTTGCATTTCCCAGTAGTTCAAGTCTTTAAGAAATCTTTAATGAATCATGCACGATTTTTCTTCATCTCTGACGAAACATGCTGATTCTGTCATACATTTTCTGTATGAAAATCTAATACACAAATTCCAAATTCGTGCACTGTTTAAAAACTTTTTGTTTTCGATAAACGAAAAGAAGAAAGATTTGTTATAGAATTATCGACAAATGTATGCTGTAAGTTTCTTTAAGAAATCATCATGGCATTTTCGTGCACGATGCCTTGGACTACAGGGTTATTATTGTTTGTTTATCGCAGCCTTAATAGATACAGCTTTATCTTTTTTTAAAAATTGTTAGCTCTGTTTTTGGCATCTGTGTCAAATTGCATACCTTTATGTTCAGTGGCTTATCATTTAGCGCTCAGTTTCGTGAAAAACGAAGACAAGTCTTTTTAAGCCAGAAATTACACGATACTAAATCAGGCAAAAACGCTGGTTGACAAACGATATGAATCGATTTTTTGGCAAAAAAAATGGCAAAGAAAGAAAAGAAATTGAGTGCTGTTGGTACCAAACGAGACTTGACTCTTTTGAGTGGTAAATATTTTTTTTAAGTCTATTTTTTGGTCGTCTTTGATAAAGTTCGTCCTTCACGCTTTCTTGTAGCACTGAACATCTTGTACCGCTCAAACACTCTTGTTCTTGATAGATCTAGGTGATCAAAAGCCTTCTGCAACATTATCTGTTGCAGAAATTGTATTCCAAAAGCAAAATTAAATGCAATTTTTTAACCATTTGTAACCCATTGCAAAATCAAAAAAATTCTCTTTGTTGTTCACGAAAAAAAGCCACTGATCATAATGGCATGAAATTTGACACAAATGTCAAAGACAGTGCTACCAACTTAAAAAAAATACTTAGCCGTATCTATCAAGTGTGCGATGCTTAAGATGACCAGTTGCATTGACATTTTAACATAGTAGTTAGCTTAGTTTCTTTTTAAATCTTTCGCTGTATAAACTTTTACTAACAAATTTAAAAATATTTTAAGTGCATGAATTAAATAGTGAGCTTTAGATCTAGTAAGTTTTTAAGAAGGCAACAACAACAACAACTCTGTATAGAGTCAATCACTTAGCTGACTGGACAGTCTGTTTCGGAAATCGCTACATTTTTCTCTTCAGTAGCTTTTGAGTGATTAAGCTGTGATCAAGTCACTGTTTTAACTAGTATATGAGTGCGCAAATTTTTGGAATTCATTCTTTTGAATTGTATGGCAGCTAATCATATGGCATTTCAAAGCAGTATTTACTCTTGTTGTGGTGATTTGCAAAGGAAGCAAATACATTTTACATTTGCTGTGATGCCCTAATAACCCTAATAAAGTTGTTTATAATACTAGCTATTTCCCGGCGTCTATATATATTAAGGGTATTCACAAAGTGTGTTATCATGTCATAATATCATATTGTCCTAAGATTTTACAGTAGTTTAAACATTTTATTGTTGCCTTCCATATAAAAAAGTACTATTATATTTCAACTCTGAAAGCTATGTTTATTGAAGTGTCGTAATTAACAGCGTAAATTTTAGTTGGCATGATAGCACACCTTGTGAATACCCTAATTAATTTACAGCTTATGTTGTGTGTCTGTATCGAAATAGTCGGAAACCGACCTAAAAAGTTTCCTAAAGTTTTAACTCAATCCGACGCACAATGGGAGATCGTGGCCATAAATAGAAGAAAGTAAAATGTTTGATATTGTAAAAAATTTTTTACTAATGTCAGTTCATACATCAGATAAGGAAAAAAAACGCTCAGAAATCTTTAAAAGTTTGGTCAAAAAATGGCTTCCAAATTTAACTTTTTTTATTGTAAAAATTTGAGAATATCACTTGTTTTTACTACCAGTAGTTGTAAGTGTTTCACTTTTTTTGTTTTTTAGAGAATGGAATTAAAATGAAAAATAAACTCTAAACTATTATACTGTAGTTTTTTGTTGTTATAAAAACAAATATATTTCGTGTAATTTTTTAAAAATAATAATTTTTAGTGCATAAAATCTAAAAACTTTGGAAACTTTAGCAAGTAAAGAAAAAAATATCAAAAACCAGCTTTCAAAATTTTTCAAAATGGTATGCATTAATATATATCGTCACATGAAATCAAAAAAGCCGTAAGTTACATTTAAAAATTTTACAGGAGAAGCAAAAAACTGTCTCAATTTCTCAACCGCTTGCACATAGGGCTTTTAGAATTTTGTTTATAAAAACGTTATCAATCAAATAGTACATTTTTAATTTTTGGTAACTTACGGCTTTTTTTATTTCATATGACGATATATTTACAGAAAAATGTGGCTCTTGCCGTCGAAACTTGCCAGAAAGGGGTGTAATGTGGTTTTTGCTCGTGGAATATCTTTAAAATAGCAATTTAATTTATTATATTCAGCGTATCTTCAAAACTAATTTACATTAAAAATAAAAAAAATTATGTGAATCATCACAATTTAGTTTTAGGGAAGACTTTGTAGAAAATAGTAGGTGCAATAAGTCTACTTACACATTTTTTTTCTCTTTTGTCTTTATTTTATAATATGCAGTTTATTATATGTATGTATGTATCAAATTATGTATGTAATAGCAAAAAGTTGAAATCTTAAAATAAAAGTGTTTAGTTGTATTAAATCAAATGCAAAATATAAAAATTATTGTTTGTTTTGTTTAATTTTGAAAAAAAAATGGTATTAATATTAAAAATGACTTTATTTAATTCGAATTACTTATTTTAACCGTAATTGTTATGATGACATAAATTTTCCTGGCTTTTTTTACTTTTGAAAAAGTCATGCATAACAGGATTATAAAAAAATTTGAGTAAAAAATTTTTGAAAATCTTAATCAAAATTTAATTTTTTAACATGGATTCTGAAAATAAATATATTCTTTTTAAATTCTTGAAAAAAAAATCCGTTATAATAACAGCAAACTTTTGCCGATATCTCAAAAACTATAGACTTTCTCAATGCATAACTATGCATTTTTGTATGGAAAATCGTTGTTTAATAAAAATAACGGTAAATTAAAGCTTTTTCGGAAATGTTTTGTACAGATTTTAGGTATGTTTAAAAAAAGTTTGTTATTATGACATCACAATTATTGCGATATCTCAAAAAATATAGATTTTATCAGTGTAACTCATTTTTTTTAAGCCTCAGAACAAGAAAAAAAAAACGATTGAAATTTCAAGTTTTGACATAGCAAGCAATCATTTCCGCCATTTTAAAATTGATTTTCATCAAATTTTCTTTGTTTGAAAGTTCAATGAAGTAAATTGCCAAAAATAAGCCTTGTTTTTGTTGTACATTTCTTTTTAATTTTCATTTTTTTGTAATTTTCATTTTCTCTAGTCTTTCATTTAAAATTATTTATCTGCAAAAATTGCTTCATTTTTACACATAAACACTTGCTATTATTAAAAATCTTGGGCCACCTATATCCCTATCCTATGACTTTTTGATGACAATTAATTTACTTAAAATGTTGTTGTTATATTTTTTACAGCTTAAAAACTAATTTCTGTGAAAATCATTTTAAAATATAGCTTAAAAAATAATTATGTGAAAAATTTTTTCAAATATTTCAAACTATTCCATAGTTATATACATAAATGTATGTTTTAATCTATTTCCTTATCTATATATTCAAAGTTAACGTTATAGTAATAGTAGACGTCTTGACCTAAGTCAATGAATTTTTCATGATCGTTTTGTGATATTGTAAATGTGTAAATTGACCTTCGAACAAAACACATGCTAGACGTTTCCGTTTGAAACATCAATGCATGAGGATCACAATTTTCTGATATAAACAGCATTCTTATTGATGTATAGTATTCCCCGGCAGAGGTTGCCCTGCCGCAGACCACCTTACTGCTATATACGAATTTTCATGCTGTTCGGAAAAAATTTTTATATATTCGTCATTTTTAGTACAGTTGCCTTATGAACTAAATTATCAAAAAATCGTTCAAATATACAATTTTTGTGGGCGGTAATGGGGGTGTGGCAAAATTTTTTTACTTAAACCATCTCATACTCAAAACAAATAGACTGCCAGAATTTCAGACCAATTTAGCCTAAACCTAGTGCTTTACTCCAAGCTTAACCCCCTGAAAATTGGACTTAACTAAAGATGGTCATGCTCATTTTTAGTAAAGTAAGCGAAAGTAACCAAACAACGTAGATTACCAAATTCTAGTCTCACACGTCCAAAATCGTCTGAAATATAGCATTTTTTGCAGAAAGCGGGCATGAAAAGTAGACGTGGCAAATCTAACATAGCATATTACGATTATATTGAAATTACAAATCGTTTGATACCTATATCCTGTTAATCGGTTCTGTGGTTCTTGCGTGATTGTCAAACCTCCGTGCAGTGTCACAACGCTTTTATATATTCGTATAAAAGACTAACACAATCTCAAGTGGGGAAAATCTGGCTGGCAAGGGTGCAATACATAATTTATGCCTATAACTAAATTCTGGCAACTCCCCTCAAAATTTGCAAAGAAAATCAATCAACACTGTATGACAGCAAGAATCTCACTGAAAGCAACTGCACAATATGGCTGCAGTGTTGTATTGAGAGAAGCTCTCGCGGCAAAGAGAGAAAAGCCTTGTTTGCTGTTGTATTGTGCTGCTGATTGAATGTAGGCATCAAAAAAAATTCGTGATTTTGTAATAATTAAAGAATAAATTTTTTGAAAACCTTGTTAAGCTATGACAATCTATACAATCATAGCAATCGAATAAAAAAAGAATTATCAAAATCGGTTCAGCGGTTACCGAGATTATTCTGGATGAAATTTCGTGAGTCTTCTTTTTATAAACTTTTATTTAACTTGCTTCGTTCGTATACAACTTGTAGGTATCCGATTAAGCTGAAATTCATATGTAAGTCCATTGACAATGCAGTATTATGATAAAAAATTTTGCCACACCCCCTTTTACCGCCCACAAATCAATAAAAATGCTATATCTCTAAAACTACTGGGCCGATTCAGCTGAAATTTTGGCAGTAACTTTTCTTCGAATAGAGGATGATTAAAAAGTTTTGCCACTCCCCCTTTTACCGCCCACAAATCCATAAAAATGCTATATCTCTAAAACTACGGAGCTTGTTCAGCTGAAATTTTAAAAGTAAAGTTTCATCAAAAAAAGCATAGGGCTTATGAAAAAAATTTGGCCACACCCCTTTTTACCGCCCACAAATCATTAAAAATGCTATATCTCCGAAACTACGAGGCTAATTCATCTCAAATTTGGCAGCTAATTTCGTTCAAGCAGAGAATAGTTCAGGAAAAAATGGTGCCACACCCCCTTTTACCGTCCACAAATAAATAAAAATCCTAATTATAAGCTAAGGGGCTGATTATAAGCTTATTATAACTTGCTTCGTTCGTATATATGTATATTTGTATGTATGTATGTATGTATGTCCGTCAAAATTTGCAAACCATTTTTCGCAAATTTGCAAACTTGTTGGTATCCGATTAAGCTGAAATTTAACATACATATGCATGTTTGTCAGTCCGGTGACAATGCAATATTATAATAACATTTTTTACCACACCCCCCTTACCGCCCATAAATCAATAAAAATGCTATATCTCCATAAGTTTTGAAAATAAAAGATGTTAATAATAAACCTTTAAGACTAAAAAGTAAAAATAAATAAAAGTAGAAAACAATTTTAAAAATAATCTTTTATTTAAAAAAAAAACGTGAACTAAAAAGAAAAAATAAATTTAAGTGACATTTCTCATATATACTATATATATATATGAGAAAAGTCACTTAAATTTATTTTTTCTAATATAAATTTTCTTAAATATATATATATATATATATATATATATATAGAATGTATATTCTAGGTACAGAAGAACCCCTTTCTTGGTTACTCATCATCATAATATAAGCGTACGTAAATTGGTAAGTTCTAAGGACTTATATATATTTAGAATTTTTCAAAAACATTTATATTTAAAAGCTTAAACCACCGATGTCTGCGATCCGTTACACAGGTTTACTACACATTATCAGTGGCATTGAATCTTTTAGTAAGCTTACCTGTATATAAGCTGCGATCCATTATACAGGTTTACTACACAATATCAGTGCCCCAAAGTTTTTAAATATAACCAATATTTATCCTTAGAACTTACCAATTTACGTACGCTTATATTATGATGATGAGTAACCCAGAAAGGGGTTCTTCTGCACCTAGAATATACCTACTATATATATATATGACAAATGTCACTTAAATTTATTTTTTCTTTTAGTTCACGTTTTTACTTTTATTTTATATAATAGCATAGATAGAAGATATAGATTACTTGAAACTAAAAAATGTAAATTAATTAATCTATAAAGCAACAAAAAAACAAACAAAACACATTACGGGTATTCACAATTGCGTTGTGTTCCATGTGGTTAACAAGCCCCGTGATAATGATACCATACTTTACCGAGCGGCTTTTATATTTTTTATTATGTTTTATATTAAATTTCTAAAAACGAAATTTGTGGTCATTTTAAGTAGCCCTATAATATGTTTAATGAACGTGGTTTTTAAAGGTCCGTAAACAACTAATCGGTTGCTAGACATTTTCTTATTGCAAAAATGGAAGAAGCTCAAAATGCAAGTTAAACTTTTTTATGCCATACATTAATACAATTTATAAAATTGGACAGTTAATTCATTTGAACAGTAACAAAAAGCTTTAGTGGGAGGTTCCCAGCCACAAATTCTATTTTACAGTGTGCTCATAATTATGATTTTCAACTATGGCAAAAAAAAAAACATAATACCATAATACCACACAATTGTGAATACCTTAATTGTATTAATTTAAAGAACAAAAATATAAAAATAAAATACAGAACGGTTTAAGGTATTATTATTTAAATGTTAAACATTTTTTTTATACACCGTCATAATTTTTTTTTTTTGTTTTAACCCTTTGACTGTCCCAGTACAAAATTTTTTTTTATAGTGTACGTCCACAGTAATTATTTGGTAAAAATGACGTGCATCACATGTGATACACGGAGCAATATTTAAACTATTTATTATTCAAACGTTCTGTGCATCACATATGATTCATGTCATTTTTATTCGTTACTATTTATTTATTTTGCCGTATAGTGTTAGCAACATTGAAATAAATACGTTAGCAACACTGAAATAAACATGTGTGTAGAGTGAAATAAGGGGAATCCCATTTTTTGCAATTGTCGGTGGATTGTTGTACAACCATGGTAGGAGCTTCTAGCAGTCAGTATCAATTTATTAGTGAGTATGGATCTATTATCATTTTACGGTCGGATAAGAAAAAATAGTAATTCAGATTTTGATAATAGAACTGGTATAAGTGATGACAGTTCAGATGAAGAGGACTTTTCTTCAGGCAGTGATGACAACTACATTTGCGAAGATGTTAATGATTCATCCGATAGTGGATCTGATAACGAAAACAACTTGTTTGACGAATGGCCGCAGATCGCCTCTACATCAACATCGTCCGTTCGGCAAGAGTGGAGCAATGATATGCAGAATTTGTGCAGAAGCACAAAAGATTCCTTTTATTGGCAAACATGGTCTAAATAAGCGTATTGTAATTGAAGATGGAGTACCTTTGCCAATCAATATATTTGAGCAATTTTTTGACAGCGAAATTGTTGACCTGATGGTCTTAGAAACAAACCAATATGCGGAACAGTTCTTATAATCCAACCAGGTTCGTCGTAATTCTCGCATGAAAAGGTAGTCAAATACTACACATGCCGAAATGAAAAAGTTTATTGGTGTGATAATTACTACTGGCATTATCAAATATCCTAATATTGAAGACTATTGGAGAATGGAACCGTTATTTTATCATCCGTTGTTTCACAATATTGGTATGAGCTACAATCGATTTTGTCTGATTTTTAAGAATTGGCATGTTGCTGATAACAAAACGGCTAATCCAGGAGATAGATTACATAAAATTTCCAATTTTTTAAATACTTTTATATCAAATATTCAGGAAATATATACCCCAGGTGAAGAAATATCTGTGGATGAAACTATGATTTCGCACAGTGGAAGGCTTTTATTCAAGCAATATAATCCAGGAAAAAGCCACAAATATGGAATAAAATTATTCAAGTTGTGTGATGTGACTGGCTATGTTTGGAATTTCTCCGTATACTGCGGGAAAGGCACCTCTGAAAAATTACCTGGATTAGACCATGCTGGGTCAATCGTTGCCTCATTAGCTGAAGATCTCTTGAATGAAGGAAGATTATTGGTTGCAGATAACTGGTATAGTAGCATTCCTTTAGCTATGTTCTTGAAAAATAAAAATACCGAATTCTGTGGAACATTACGATCAAACAGGGTTGGTTTGCCGAATCTGAAATCTTTCAAATTGACGAGAAACGAAATAACAGGTGCAATAAACTCAACAGGAATTAGAGTGATGAAATACCAGGACAAGAAAGAAATAAGACTTATTTCAACTTTTCATGGTCTCAATATGCAAGAAACCGGGAAAAAAAACCGTGAAGGAAAAATATTCAAAAAACCTGTCATAATACTAGACTATAACCGAGTCAAAGGTGGAATTGACCTCTCTGACCAAATGATATCTTACTACAGCCCAGCAAGGAAAAGTGTAAAATGGTATCGAAAAGTACTGTTTGAATGTATTAGTATTGCAATTTTAAATAGTTGGGTTTTGTATAATAAATTTTATTCTAACAAACAAATGAAATTAGAGCAGTTTACAAAGTCAATTGCAAATTCTTTGCTTGGCATTACCGAAGAGCGAACAACTATGAAAAAAACAAAAAACGCACCTCACGAACTCAGCGAAATACCTAGAAAAGATGATGGAAAACTTGTGCGTAAAAGATGTCTTGGCTGTTACAAAAAATTAGCCGAAAACCGCAATAGAAATACTGCTTCCACAAAGTCTAAACAAGTTAATACACAGTGTATTGAGTGCCAAAAACCATATTGTTTACCTTGCTTTAATGAAATTCATAACAATTATACTTTCTAAGTTATTTTATAACTAAATAATAAAAAGTATAATGAAATTTTCTTTATTTTTATTAATATTTTTATTGTTTTCTTTTGTATTTTTCATTTCTTCAACATGAATAAAGTTTACCTTTTTGTTAAAAAAAGTCATTTTTATCGTTTTATATCTTGGAAATTTTAACTTTTTTCTTATACGTATGATCAGGTCTTATTTAAAAAAAAAACATTCTCTACACGCTCAGAGCATTAGATTACTTTATTTTCCATCAGTTCATACAAAAATTTGTTAAAAGCAATAAGACAAATTGTGTATCACATATGATGCGCAAGCGTATTAATCATAACGTCTGTGCATCATATATGATACATGGGACAGTCAAAGGGTTAAGGCAAAATAAATTTGAAAAAGACTTTTAAATTTTTTGTTTTGGTTTTTTTAAAGTAATACATTAAGTCGATCAACGCGTTTCATTTTTCATTAAAGAATTTTGTTCGAATTTTATTACAAATATAAGCCGCTGCCGAGAGCACTGCTCTGATTCAATGCTAGTAGGAGAAATAGTTGTACGCTAATCGTAAGCAATTGGTAAGTTTCGATAACAATTGCCTTCACCACAAAACAAAATTATTTCCTTAGTCAGAACATCTGACAATTTTGAAATACATAGCTGACTTTTCGATGTTGCAAATTCTTCTAAAACTTTGCAAAGTCTTTGCTCCAGTGTTTCACACTCATCGCCCTAACAATCTTTTTCAGCCTCAATAAAATGTTTTTTAATTCTATATTCATGTCAACTTAAATTCAAATAATTGCATTTACATAAATATATTTGTAATATCTCGAAATCTCGAAATCCCGGAAACAAATTCCCGGCATTTAAAGGGGCTTTAATCCTCCAGGATCCTGAAATCCGGGATCCTGGGATTGACTTTGCTAGTGCATACCTATATTCCTTCTTGCTCTTACATTAGCGTGAGCGTAATTTAATTTAATTTCTCTTTCGCTTTTTTTAAATGGTTATGAATGTTTTTTATTTTTTTTTTTTGCCTATTACCTTCGTATCTACATTTTCGTAATTATCTACATTTTCAACTAAATTGATTGAAATTAAGAAGTAAATATAAAGTAGGTATATTTTAATATGTATATTATAAAAAAAATAATAAACATATTTAATGAGATTTTAAGTCATTTTCTGAGTTCATATTCTCGAACATTTTCATCTCTTAACTTAGCCTACATAAATTGCTTTTTGTATTGGATTTTAACAACTTTTATTCTTTTTGCGAGTCCTTAACAGCTTTTAAAACTGTTACTAAAGAAATTAAAATTTTGCTGAATTGTATTTCCTCCAAATTTTCACTGCTTGAAATTTTACAAAAACATTAACATATTTTTAATTAAGAAAACTAGTGAAATGGGCAAAATAAAAGTCAGTCAGCCTTAAAAAAGGACTGAAACCGCAATTTTAATTGCATCTTGTATGAGTATAAATGGGGTTGTCAATATGAATAATGTTAAAAATTAAAATAAATTCTATTTGGCAAGAAAAAAAATTATAAAAAGAAAGAAACAAAAAAATAAAAGGATAATTTAGTGTAAACAGCAAGAAAATTTTAATGTTTTAAGGTAGAAGAAGCAGGCCTAAAAAGAGCTAAAAAATAATTTAACTTAACCAGAATTAAAATGTTTTCATGGTTAACTGCATCAAAAAATTTAAAAATTTGTGTTTTTATTTTGGTAACATTTTCTAACAAAATTTGTTGGGCAAAGATAATACACCTTTTAAATAAAATGTTCTGTTTCTTTTTATGCTATATAGTTACGCACATAATTAAAGCGTTTCTGGCATTGAAAACTACTTCAAAATTTTTTTAATTTTTATGTAAAATTTTATTTTTTATACTTATCATAATTTACCAGAAAATAGTTGAAACATTTTTATCTCGCCAATTAAGCTGATAAGATACTGTTTACCTGAAATAGAGAAAGAGAAAACAATTAGTGGTAATCATAAAATGTTTATATGAAAAAATGTATGGCAAAATATATGACTTCATATGAAATTTCTGTTTAAAGCATGTCAAGATATAGGTAACGCATTTGCTTGCAACACTTAAATAGCTAATAAATATCAATTTAGTATTTTTGCATTTGATTGAAAGCTTTAATAAATCAATACAAATAATTTTCTAGGAAATGCAATAAAAGCCAAAAATAGAAAGAGGAAGCTTGATTTTGAAAAGTCGCACATGTGTGAGTGATACAGTTATAAATAAAGTAATAACAGTAAATTTAGATCATTAAATTTATCTTAAAATTGACATAAATAAAGACAAATAGTTTGTGTTCAGCACACACTTTGCAATAAGGAATGCATGAAAAAGGATATAATTCATAAAAATCCAAAATAAATGTCTTCAAGTGTAACAAATGAGAATATTTACAAATTATGAGATTCTTTATTCTGAATAGCAATATGATTTGCGATTTGTAACTTTAACAAAGGCGTTTAAAAATTGAAAGCTAAGAATGTAGTTACAAAAATTTTTTTATAGATCAAAAGCTAAATTATCTGGTCTTCTGATTGACCGATTTGAAATTAAGACAGAAAACTTATTAAAGAAACAAACGTTCTACAAAACACGTTTAATCGGCGTTTCCGCGAAGATATTTTTATTTTTTTTTTTTTTTGAGAGCAACCAAAAACAAAACTTTTCATTGAATCAACTTAAAGAAAGCTTTTGTGTTTGAAGTATAGCTTAATATAAACTTTGTTAAAGTAAATATATTAACATGTTGTGAAAAAATATAAAAATAATATTTATAATACATTTTTATAATTATATGCAAATAACCTTTTTAAAAATTTTTTATGTAAATTTTTTATGATTATAGTTTGCTTTTTTATGTGCACACTTAAAGAAAGCATCCTTTTTAGGTTTGTCTGATATTATTTTCATTGTTATTCTTTTTCGTTCTAAGTTTCAAATTAATTTAAAAAATGTGATTTTCTTAGAATGGCACAAAAAAAACAATTACAAAAATAATGCCTTTAAATAATTTTGCATAAAATTGCGTGTTGATAACGTTGATTTTTTTATTTCATTTTTTCTGTTGCAAATTTTGCGTTTCAATTGCAAATGACAACGACGATGCATGCTACAAATCCAACGACAGCGAACAAAACACAGCAACAACTCAACTGAACCAAGCGGCAACACAAGCAGCAGCAACATAAAATAGCGACAAATAAATCTAAGCAAAAACTAAAGCAAGCAACTCTTTGGATTTATTTATCACGAAAAAAATGTCGCATGTCCAGCATGTGAGAAGGATTTTCTGTGATCCACTGTTTGTTGCTGGCTGCTGGTGGCAGTAGCTGTCAGTGTTATTTCTTTGCTGCTGCGACATTTATTTGATTTTAATATTGTTGTTTTGTTTTCATTCTTGCTGTTGCTGTTGTTACTTTTGGCTGGTCAACTTGAAAAAATAAAGACAAAACAAACAAAAAAAAAAAAATAACGAAACAGAAAAATGAAATTCGAAACCTTAAAAAGTTTACTTCTGCAAATTGTTTGGGCTTCTGTTGCTGTTGTGTTGCTGGTTCAGGGTGTTGATGTTGTTTTTGTTGCTGTTGTTTCTTTTGCTGCTGTCATTGCAGTTAAAGCTGTGCTTCAGTCTCATCTGCTGCCGCTGTTGTTGCTGATGCTGCTGCTCTTGCTGATGCATGACTTGCTGCTCACTGTTGCTCGCATTTGATGACATCTACTATTTATTGGAAACGTGATTTTTGCGCAAATTTGTTTTTATTTACTGCAAGTTTTTTAGTATTGTTGCTGCTTCTTTATCGCTTTACTTATATTTTGCTTCTGGGGGCTATTTTTTTATTGAAAAATCATTGACTGAGAAGGCAATAACACTGAATTGCAGTTCTTTTTTAAGGAAGACTGCAAAAATTGTATAGCTTGTTGCAGGAGTTTTGTTACTATTATTATAGCATTGTTGTAAGGAAATCACTACAGAATCTATTGTACCGTTTTGATAGTTTTAACAATGTAACAAAAATTTCTAAATAATTATTTGTTTTGCAATTTTTATGCAAAAACCTAAAAATATATAAATATTTAAAGGTTTTTTTCTTTTTTTATGATAAGCTTATATTTAGTTAAGTTGTGAAATTAACTGTAATTCTTTTATTTCTCTAAATTGCTTTGTTTTGCAAAATTATAATTATATTTACTAGTTTTAAGTTTTATTCTCATCGTTTTCTGTTGACTATTAATGTTTTTAACTGTTGTACGTTAAAAGACCATTTAAGATCTGTACTAATTCTTCATTTAAATAAATAAATCGAAATGGAAATAAATTGAAACAAGCATTTTTTTCTCTTTCAAAGTTAAAAATAATTGTGGTTGAATCATGTTCCCGGAAAATAATAGCTACGAAGCCTTTCTTTTTTAAAAGCACGACTTGGGTGCACTCTATTATTTTAATACAATGTTAAAATTGAAAAAAGTTGTTTTTGTCTCACTATTAGAGAAAATTACTCAACTCAAAAAATTTCCTCAGTAAAATATGATTGTCCGAACAGTGTTCGAACAATAGTTGCACAATCGAAAAACTATAAAAAAAAATAATTGGCTATTTTAGCTTAGCCCTTGACTGGGACTTTGGAATTATTAAATGTTGGAACACAAACAATAAAACACCATCTAGACATTCGAATTTTGTGCCAAAGTCTTACAGAATTTAATAACTAAGGTTTGCTATTATCTGCAAAAGGATGGTGGTTGATTGGGCTGAAGTATTAATTCAGTTAAAAAAACATTGTCTGAGCTGGGAATTTAACTCAAGCTACCGTGGTTTCTTAGCATACGGACTCATTACACTACTTGTTGGCTACGGCTTCCACTAAAAACATTATCAAAAATTATCGAAAATTGTCTAAAAATATGCAATTCAATATCCTGAACGGCCGAACATGGCTCGAACGTGCTCTAAAATAGCCCAAAAAGCCAACTTTGTCAAACAGCGATAAAAAACGTTTAACAGCTGCCGAACAAGGGTCGAAGAGCATTGTTCTTGTTACAATACTCTACAATTTATTTTGCCTACAAGTTTATGCTAATAAAATACTATTATAAGCAATATTTAAATAAAAACAACACATATTTTTACATAAGTATTTATTTTGCACTTTTTATCCAAAAACTTTAAAAAATATAAATATTTATACGACTTTTTTTCTTTATCTTTTTAAATACAAGTCTATTTTTTCTTTGAAATTTTTTAATAATTGTGGCTTAGAACTGTTCCCATAGAACAACTATTGGCCATAAAAGTATTTTTTTTTTTTTAAAACTCGCCAAATAGAACTGATATTGGCAGCATATTCAGTTGTCAGAGTTGCAGGAGGCCAAAACTTAAAAAATAACTTTTCCGGTTTTAAGGACAAAAAAATCAGCACTTTAAAAAACTAAATAAATATGTTAAAAATTGAGACAAAAACAATTCACAGTTTCATAATCCAAGATATGAAAAATACAATAAAAATTTAGAACTTACGAGTATGTTAAAAATACACAATCCGTTCAAAGTTGTATAAAAGTGCTTTCCATAGTGTTTAATGGCACAGTTTACTCCGGAATCCCTAATGTTTAGACCTGTAACTTTGTATTTTTATGTAATATAATGAACAAATAGACATCTGATAGATATATCAAGTAGATATATTACCGAAAACAATAGCTCATATAAATGTTTGGGTAATATTTCATTGGTAAGAGGAGTGTGACTGGTGGGACAGTCAAAAATATCTCACCTCCGCCTTCTGCAATGTCAATCGAAATACTATACATAGCCAGATATCTTTTACTATGCTCTGAAATGATTAAATAGACTTCAACAAAAACTAAAATTAGCACGAAGTTTGTTTCTACAAGAAAATAAAGAAAATAGAAATTGTGACTAGTAGGACATCGTGTTCGTGACTGGTGAAAATTTTACGACTCGTTCACAATAAACTACAACTTGCCATAGTGAAAAAAATACCTCATCTTGTTTTTTCTAAATAATTTTTACAGACCATGTAAACTTAACTATTAAACATTGCGTTAAGAATAAATTAGTTATAATCATATAAATTTAAGAAAATAACTCATTTTCTCATTTCCCGTGGAATGACCCTAAATACAAAAAAAAAGAAGTGGAAGGACATAAAAAGCTACCTACATAAAGGTAGTCACCACTTATTTAGTTTAAAGGAACTTTGTTGTTATAAAGTGCTTCATTAATGCCTTTCCAGTTTTTCACAAGCAAGCGTTTGAAACGTTTTGGAATTTCTATCTAGAGATTTCGTATAAAATTTAATTGTTGATAACATCGGATGCATCAGATGATAACATCAGTTGTTAAATATTTCCAGACTCCATCTAAACAACCACTGTTCGACCCTTGTTCGGCAGTGGTTAGGACAAAAAGTCCCACAGATGCCTCTTATTTGACCACTGTACTATTCACACTGTTTGGGCTTTGTTACAGCAAAAAATTGTTATTCCTGTTGTTCAGAAATTAACTCGATCTTACAAGCTCTCCGCTGAAAAACTGACCACTCAGTCAACTTGGCTATAAAAGCCACGTTAGGTCATTGAGCTATGTATGTGCATTTTTTGTTAAAGCACTTCAGATTGTTTGAAATTGGCCGCTGTTCGATCCTTGTTCGACCGCTTCTCAGTGAAAACTCATGCGAATTCTCATTGCTCTATGGCTGTTAAGTCAATATTCGACCCTTGTCCGGCCATTGTTTGGTCTTTGTTAAAAATTTCTCTTTGTACTCATGTTGTTCGCCAAAAAATTTTCCTTGACAATTTTTGTTTAAAGACCTATTATTTCTAGCTTAAGTGGTATTTACTAGAAACATAATTAAAGAGATCATTGGTTTGAAACAAAATTGAAAAGAGTAACGTCTGATTTGTTTTCTTGAAATAAATATGAAAGTAATAAAAAAATCGTTTAAGTTTTGTATTACTTAATTTGTAAATAAAACATTACAATAATTCCACTGTATCCTAAAATAATTATACTGTCATTTTGTAAAATATAAAAAAAAACATATTATTCCTTTAACTCTATAAAACTCAGGCAACACCAATAGTCCGTAGATATTATAGCTATTAAATCTAAGCCAATCATTTAACCTCGAACGTCGTTGCGACAATCTTTCTAGACGCCCAGCCAACCGAGAAAAAAATCGATTGACCAACTTGGTGAACTTTTTCACACATCAGCTTAAAAAAGAAAATGTCATAAATTTTGCAGTCATGATTGTCACAAATTTTCATTTTTGATTTCTTTGTTGCAACTTTTTGCGTTAAAATATTTGTTCACAAAATATTTTTCGAAACTTTGCTTGCTCTACTCAACTGAATACTTTTCTCGACTCAACTGAAGTGCTTTGTTATGTACTTATTAGACTTAAAAATTCGCAAATCCATTAATTTAAAAATAAGAGTTTACAAAACAATCTAGACACATAATTCATTTTTCCCTGATACCTCTTTTATTTTTTTTTTCTTATTCCATTATTAAAAATACTTTTCTGCAATCAAAACTTTAAGCTTTTTATACCAATCTAGATGACAGAAATGTAAATACATGATTTATGCTGCTGTTTCTCTAAAATAGAAATACTTATAAATAATTTGCTACCTTCCCGAAATATTTTTGCTGCCTTTTTAGGAGTGATGAGCTTTCTTAAAGAGCACTTTTTTTTTTCTTTAAAGTTGAGAGTCATGTTTTTCCTCTAAAACATTGACATAAAATTATATAGCATTTTTTGGTGCGAGCTACATAGAAAATATCCTTGATATTAACACAAAGCAGCGCAAAGAAAAAACTATGACAATAAAATTTTTTTTTGACATTTGCCAAATTCTTTCTTTTATATTATGATAGATCTGTCTCTCTGTCTGACTGCGTCTTTAACATATAACATTCAATATAATGTTTAATGTAATAAACAAAACTACTTCAGCAGAATAGAAGATAAAGCAAAACAAAAAAGACAAACAAGAAAATGTATGCATATCAATGGATATGCCTTCAAGTTCAAGGTCATTACATTTGAACTCAGTCTGCAAGACATACATTTTGACGAAAATGAGGTTTTAGAAACAGCTGGTGCTTCATTTTTTTTTTTTTGTTCTTTATTTATTTTTTTTTTTTTGGCTCATTTTATGTTAATTTTAATCTATCTATTTCCAGACAGTTTGTGTCTATATTTGAGATGTTTTGGCTAAATGAACACGTGATTCGAATTAAAAGATATGAAGCATATTTCGATGTTTTTTTTTTGTGTGTATTGAGCGGTCTAAAGTTGAATAAGTGGAAAATTTATAAAAAATATGCAAATAAATTAAAAAATAAAATAAAATATTTAGCTGTTGTTGGGTTCTAAAATAAAATATTTCAAAAAATAATTTCAACATATTTTAAAAAAATAATAAATTCTTTTTAGAATTTAATTAAATAAGAGTCTTGTTCAATTAAAGACTGTAAACTAAAGCTGAGATAATTATTATTTCTTGCCAAAATTCAAGAAGCTAAGTATAACATCTTTTATCGCATCAGTTAAGTAAAAATACATATATGTTTTAAACATAAAACCTATATGTATTCTTTTTCTTATATAAAATGAAGTGTTGGAAGGAAATGTTTATAGCTCATTTTTTGTTGGAAAAATGTTCAATTAACGATAAGAGTTGTTACAATTTTCATATAAATTTAGCATACCCTTTTTTAGTATCCAAATGACAAAATAGATTAAGTGATTTAAGTCTCAAAAAATATATTCAATAGTGATAAAAAATTAAGGTAGGAAGAAAACTGCGGCAGTAAATGTAATCAAATTTTTACTATGTGTATGCTTAAAACAGTAATATTATAATTATTAAAAAGTAATAAATGCTAAATTACTAAACCGGAAGTTAATTTTTTTATGTATTAGACTGAAGAAGGTTTTGTTATATTTATAGAATTTCGAGTTAGCCACGGTGTCCAGAACTTGGTCCGCTCATTTTTTAACTCCAAAAATATGAAAATATAATTAAAAACAAATGAGTGAGAGTCTAGAGTAGTTAATGAGATCTCATGTCTCAGATATATATGAAATTAAGAACATATAATTTGAGAGTACAAAGTATGTGAGGTAAGAGTATGCTTATTATTTAAAGAGATGTAATATTTGGAAAAAATTACAGTAGCTTACCAATCGGTGGTTTTTAATAATATAAACGATTAATATTAAGGAAAGTGCAGCCATAGCTTAAGGCTATGTTCATCTACATTTCCAATACAAGTTCGAAATGTAGATGAAAGTATAATATCAAAGGTAAGGTTGAATAACAAAATACGTAAATAAGGAAATTCATTTCTTTCGGTAAGTTTACGTAAATAAGAAAATTTATTAATTCCAGTAAATAAGAAAAAGTAAATTAGAAAGAACGGAGTACGAACATTAGTGACGTCGACAATATTGATAAGAAATTTTTAGTAGGAAATTGGCATGGTTTTCATACGATTTTACCAAGTCCTAACCAAAGATAAATTTTTTAAGGCATTGGAAAAAAGTCAAACCTACCTCTCATACGCAAGGGCTTGGTTTAACGCTTTTATATTTTGAATTTCAATAGTTCTACTGTAGATGTGTGTCCATTGCCACATCGAACTCATCAGACAAAGGACAAACAGACGATTAATAGAAACCCGCTTGTTATAATTTCACCGTGATGATATTGTAATTCAGAACTGTAAGCGGGGTGTGAAAAAATCTCGTTTGTTTTGTTTTGTTTTTTTTCATTGTACAAACAACAGTTTGACTTTATTCACCTTTGTCGCAATATTGTGTTTTTTCACAAGTTGTGAAAATAATTTGTGGCGTCATTTGCTTCTTTTCGGTGCGTTATCTTTCGTTTACGTTGACTTTTAGGCGTGGACATAGTATAATTATTTGACAAGGTAGTAGCGTAGACTGGCTTTGTTCTCACGAGCGGCGATGGGTAGTTGTCAAAATTAGCTGTTCATGCAATTAATCAAAGAAATGTGTAAAAATAAGCACCGACATAAACATTCAATAGCAAACTAAGAACATTGCAATAAACTTCGCGAACAAATTTAATAAATCAAAGAAAAGTTAAAAATAAGCACATAGCTTGTCAACAGCAGCAAACTGCAACTTCAGCAAAAACCTTTAGCTGTTTTTGACAACTACCAATCGCCAAAAAACTGTCACGGCTACTTTGTCAAATAATTATACCATGGGCGTGGAGAAGATTTTCGTAACATTTTATTTTGTTCTCTTAAATAGTGTGCGTAATTTTCTTGTTCTCTCCTACCTTGTTTATACCCAGTGGTAAATGGACACAATACGTTACCAATTATTTATTTAAAACAATGTAGCTACGAGGCCTCCAACGCCTGTATTCAATTCTGAATTACATTTGTTCGGGCATGGCCGCTTAAACACTGATGACATCTACCTTACACAGTAAGTGACGATGGTAGTAGTTATGCACAAGATAGGAGAAAACAAAAAATGGCGCACAAAATTGGAGAGAACAAACAAAAATTGAACGAATATCCCCTCTACGCCAAAAATACAGCGCAAAGGAAAGAAAACACATCGAAAAGAAGCAAACAAACGCCAATAACGCCACAAACTACTTTGGAAATAATTTTTACAATGTAAGTAACGATTTAATTACGTTTTATAGAATATTTCAGAATTGGTTATTTTATAACACTTGGTTATTTTATACATAAAACTTTGTTCTGGTTTAAACATGGGTGCAGAGTAATAAATTTCACAAAAACACACTTCACTGCAAAACTTCCTATTAGAAAAACGATGTTACTACACAGACGAATAGAGTCAAACTGTTGTTTGAAGAATAAAAATGAAATAATGTGTGCCCAAATAAGATTTAGTTTTTGCTCACAGTTCTGCATTACAATGTCATCACCGAAAAATTTTTACAAGCGGGTAAGAAAAATTTTTTTTCAATGTTCTAACAACAGTTTATTTGTCTCTGTCGAAACATCGTGTTTTCTTTGACAAGTTGTGAAAATAATTTGAGGCGTCATTTGCTTCTTTTTGGTATGTTCCAGTGTTGCCAGGTACCTTTTACCATTTACCCCTAGATTGGATTTCAAATCTCCCTAAAATTCCCCTAAAATTTTTTTTCGAGAAACATACAAAAATTTCATTCGGGGCAACTGAAAAGTAATGCAACTGCAATGCCAGCCTATGTATTTAAAGGGTTGAGCTGTTGGACGTCTTAAACAAGGGCAGAATATTGCTTCATAGTTGTCAATTGTCCAATGTGAAATTGACATTTAAGTTAAGTCTTACTTTTGAAAGAAGGCTCCGTCTCCTACTTTTTGATATACATTTGGGCATATCTTTTTTTTCCAAAAGATCAAAGAACCAAGGCATGTGCCTAATACAAACAACTGTTGGTCTTTGACCTGAAAGGAAAGGGATAGATTATTAGAGAAAGAGTTGATTGGAACCATACGTGAATTATCGATTAGGCGGAACAAACTTAAAAAACAATTTGTATTCCTTACAATAGAGGCTAGTGTTATGTCTTAACCTCGGTAAGTATTTAAAGCCCTCAGTTGATCCTATCCTTTAATTCAACATTTTCCACGATTTAGTTGTGGTTTTTTTTGTTTCAATAATTGTTAAATGTAGTTAAGAGCAAAAAAGTGAAAAGAACTATGACTGAACCCGGATTCGAACCGGGGAGCTCTGAGTTGATAGTCTAGTGCACTCCTCACTGGACTACAAAAGCCAACTTGCTTTGTTTTTAGTTTTTACACGGAATCAATCAATTGCAAGTAAAGCGCGAAGAAAGCTATTTTTATAAATTGTTGCTGAAATACCCAAGAAGTCAAATATCTTCTTTTCTTACATTTCTACATTATTTTAAGGAAAAGTAAGAAAGCTTTACTTCCAAAGGTCAATTCTTCAAATACCCTTTAAAACATTAATTCTCCCTAAAAAAAACCCCTAAAGACTTATTGCCCCTAAAATCCCACAACGCAGTTAAAAACCTCTAAATCTAGGGGAAAACCCCTAACCTGGCAATACTGGTGCGTTCGTTTTCGTTGTATTTTTGGCGTGGAGAAGATTTTCGTAAAAAATTTTTTTACTCTTTCAAATTTTGTGCGTAATTTTTTTGTTGTCTCCTATCTTGACCATATTTACTCGCATGGTCGCTTACTGTGTAAGGTAAATGTCATCAGTGTTTTAGCGGCCATGTCCGAACAAATGTTACTGAGATTTCTAAACAAACTTCGGAGGCCTCGCAGCTAGATTGTGTTTAAGGTATAATATACTTGTAAAAAGAGAAAAACAGTAGCTTGTTTTCAAACATTTTTTTGAGGTTCAAGGAGTTGTTATATTTTTTGAAATTTATACGGGTTATTGTACATAAAAACTACTTTAATGATTTTTTTTAGCAATTTTCTGGCTTTTTATAGAGGTCGCTTAAAATGAAATTGAAAAAAACATCTAAAACTGTTCGATGGATATGGCCTTTCCCATGTGTCTGACACAAACAAGTCGAATGTCATTTTAAAGTATAGGTTAATAATTGAGCAACCCACAAACGACCCCCGTTGGATTTTTTCAAATTATGGTGAAAGTTTGAGTTCAAAGTTTTTAAAAAAATAGATTTTTGCGCGCTTTTTTGTCAATTAAAAAAAATAAAGGGAAATAGGTACTTGAATTTAGATTAGATGCTTAAAGGACAAAATTAGGTACAAAATGCAATAAGATTCATTGAAATTAAAGCAATAAATTCTGAGTTATCTATCGAACCGTTTTATATGTTTTTCTTTCAATTTCATTCTTAGCAACCTCTATAGAAAGCCAGAAAATTGCTTAAAAAAAAACAATGGCCCTTATTTTTGAACCCTCGCTCGTTCTAAAAACGAGCGTTGAGACCTGCAGTGATTGTTTATGTCAATTATTGAGCGAAAGTCGTCAAATAAATGTTTAAATTTTTGATCGTCGAATTTATCTTCGACGACAATTCATTGGTGAAAGTGAGCTCTCGACGACGACATTTACTCGACGCGGATGCAAGAATAAGGGTGAATATTTTTATAAAGTATTTTTATGTACAATAACCTGTATAAATTTTAAAAAATATAACAACTCCTTGTACCTCAAAAAAATGTTTTTAAACAAGCTGTTTTTTTTTATTTTTACACTGTATTAATCCTTAAGAAATAATTGGTTTCGCATGAGTCTACTTACTACTAGGTTTATGCTTTTCTCTATATTTCTCGTCCCGTTATGGACGTCTCAAACGTCGCACAGTGTTTCAAAGTGGAATTAAATAATTATTTTCATGTTGTAATTTTTGTTCATTTTTTTAATTTAAGTTTGGAAATTTTATAATAGCGTATTTCTAAACAAAATTTCTGAGATGTTGAAGCATTAGCAATGTAAGTATACTAAATATAAAAAGCCAAACATTCGGAAATAAACAATTTTAAATTATGATAAACGAAATCAGTAGACGATCAGAAATACAAAAATATAGCGTTTAAAATTTGTTTGTAATATTGGAGGTAGACGTGGTTGTGGGCGGATTTCCAAAAATTTTAGCAAGTGTTCTAATAGAACTAATTTAAGCTAATATTCCTAATTTTGTTAGTCTACGATGATTCTTTACGATGATTTTATTTCAAACGTTATATGGGATGAAACCACTGTGCGTAGTGGCGATCATAACTTAGTTGTAATTTAGAATGTAACTTAATTTTTAAAACATCTATACAAAACATTTATTTTCATGTAAATTTCTTAATATATATATTAGAGTGGGGCGATTAGTATGGAAGGAAAAAAGTGTTAATGGGCGCTTCGCGTATCTGATTCTTGGGATTGTACTGAGCAAAAAAGTCCACTAGACCATACGTCTACGGTAAAAATCGAGCTTCCAGATTTTGAATTGCAGTTTTTTCTCAGACTTTTGTCACGTTTTTTTTTTTTTGATATTTTGGCCTATAACAGCCAAACCATTGAGATTTTCGATCCAATACAAAGACAAAAATCTCAATGGTTTGGCTGTTATAGGCCAAAATATCCAAAAAAAAAACGTGACAAAAGTCTGAGAAAAAACTGCAAGTCAAAATCTGAAAGCTCGATTTTCACCGTAGACGTATAGTCTAGTGGACTTTTTTGCTCACTACAATCCCAAGAATCAGAAATGTGAAGCGCCCATTAAAATGTTCAAATCGCCCCACCCTAATATATATGTATAAAAGATTATACAAATTAATTGTGTTCTATTTATTAAATATTCTTAAACTTTCAAGAACGATATCAGTAAATAGATATAAAATAGAATTAAAATATCACTTTTATAAACTCACAATTGAAATTGATTTGAAGTTAAGATACATAATAATATAAGGGGTATTCACAATGTGGTGCATTTGCCCTTGTATTGTGTATTTTTGATAAATTTGATATTTGTATAAAATTTTGTAAAATTACAAAACAAAATGTACAGTATTCAAAATACAACCCTGTGGCAAAAATACAACGATGGAACCCTATTGGATTCTTTGTAAATTTCGTCGTGTATTAGATCAGCTGATCAGAAAAGCATTTCTACCCACCATGAAGGAAGCTACTGGCAACGCTGAGAGTTTATTTAATAAAAATTTATATAATTTAGTGTTTCGTTTCAATTTTTGTATGATTTCCTTTAGTTAAGTGATGATTTAAATTAATTTTTCCAAACAAAAGAACATAAAGTAGCAGCTGATTTTAAAAAATACAATGTTTTAGTGAAGGTTCGTTCGCAATAAGTTGTAAGTATTGTAAAAATTTATCACAAATACACCACTTCGTGCATATCCCTATAGTCAAATTATCACATTAAAACCGTTTTCAGGTTTTTTTTTTTTTTGTAACTCTTAAATTGCAGCTGAGTTAGCAATTTTTTTTATATATATTTTATGACAATCAATTTCAATTCAAAACAATTGTTAGTTTTTCCAATTTGACGTTCAAATGATAAACTTTTAAAAAAATTTATTGAATAACTAAAATGTTTAGAAATTTTCAGCGATATCACATTTTTTAAAAAAAAAAATATTTTAGCCGATATAGCTTGTAACGAAAACGACAAGATCCCTTTTTTTCATTGTGAAGTACAAAAGCATAACATTTATAGAAAATTTGTTAACTTTTGAGCGTCTTAAGGGAGGCTTCAGCCACTTATACCCCTAGCTTACAGTTCTTCATTACAATAAGATGAATGATAAAATATTTTGTTTAAACATATAAGAACGTACTCGGAGTAACGAAAAATTTTTACCAGCGGGCATACAAATAATGTGAGAGTGAAATCAAATAAATTTGAGAGCAAGTGAGTCATCATTAGAGCCACTTCAAATGACATCCTAGCCTAGTTTATTTAACTATGAAGTAAGATGTTAAGCTTGTTTTTTTTTCTCCATTGCTTCCAAATAAGCTCTAAAGCATCACTCTATCAACACTTTCATAATGAGTGCTAAAAATTCTTCACTGTCATAACAATTTAGCAGCAAGGCTGTAGTTCTTGTTGTCGATTTTGTTATGGAGCTAAAGCTCCTTAATTGTTGTTGATGTTTTGATGAGCTCATAATTGCTGCTGTTATTGCAGTTGTTGGAGTTAGCAAATTTTTTTGGTTATGCTAACAGTTATGCGCACATATTGAACTTAATGGACGATTGCATGAGAACGAAGCCAGCGCTAAAGTGGATTGAATTAGCAACAACAACAATAACTTATTTAATAATTTTAACAAACAACAGCAACAACAATATCGACAACATCATCAATCCCCACATATAGGAACATCAACATCAACACAACCATCATCATCATCATCACCATCATCATCATCATCATCATCATCATCACCACCATGATCATCATCATCATCAATACCATCAATACCATCATCATCATCATCATCATCATAAATGCATTTAAGGCCTTTTGTGCTGAAGCAACATTTTTGATCCATTCGATGTAGTTGTTTTGTTTTTCATTCTGTTTTTCTGCCTTTTTCTTCTCTTATCGAGTAAAAACTCAGGCGGTAATCGAAACCAGGCCAAGTCATTGTTAACTCATTGCATATCAATTGAAGAGATTTCCGCGAATGCTTTAACGTGGTCGTTGCAATGTTTAGTCAGTTAATTCTTGCTGCTACTACTGCTGCTGTTGTTGTTGTTGTTGAGTCAAGTATTGCATGCAGCATCCCAAATTTATGCAGCATTCGATAGAGTTTTGTAATATGAAGAACAGAAGCTGGCCGCAATTATTCTAGAGTAAAGCAGTGAATGTGGGAATCCGGTTTTGCGGCTGAGGTATTCAAATATCTTTAGCATTGTTTTCGTATTAATTGTTTCTCTGAAAGTGAATAGCTGCAGAATTTCGTTTCAATGGAAATGTGCTGAAAAATTTTGAAACTCAAAAAAATTGTTTCTTTAAAGTTGGCGTCGAACATTTCCACGAAATTGCATGGTAAAATGCAGTGCTGCCAACTTTTCAATTCTAAAGTTCTCCAAAAAGGTGAAGAAATGCGCTTTTCTTAGAAATGTGCTTAAACACCAGACTTATTAGGTTTTTAAAAACATACAACACCAAATTGAACTCAAAAATTTATTTAAATTCTGAATTGGCAGTTATTTTAATTTTTAAAAACAATTTACTCAACAGTTTTACAGAAAATTAAAAAAATTAATTTAAGCTTATTTAACCCTGGATAACCAATCATATTTATAATACGTTATAACCAATGTTAGTCGATTCAACTAACACGCTCCAAAACTCGTTTTGGAGGAGCTGTTAGTACATAAAATACATAAAAAGCTGTTGAAAATTGAAAACTATGTATATTCTCCTAGAAATAAAAAAAAACATTAATATTAGTCTTTGTTTTTTTTTTATTTTTTACATTTTTTTATAAGCTACTTATTTTATCAGTTTGAAATATACCACATTAGATTATTGAAAAAAAAAAATAGTAAATAAATATAAAAAACTTAAAAGGCTCTTCTATCATTATACGAATGATTAAAATAAAAAAGTTTAAATCAATTGTTTAGCACAAGAGACACAATTCGCTGCACAACTATAAAAAACTTAATTCCAAAATACTATATTCCTACAACAAAGGAATTATCTTCAACTGAACCGAATTTAAAATACCCCCACATTCGTATTTTAGTATATACAAAGTTGTCAATGTTGTATAATTTTGATAACGCCATTTTTATGGAGCATGGTTTTTATCCAAATATATAAAATTTTAAACTCAGAGTTCATCCTAATTAGCAAAGCTTATGTGTAAAATATCAAGTTTAAACCATAATTTTTTTGAATTTATGAAGGTTTTGTATTGTAGTGACGTCACTTTGTGTCTGAGGTGGACGTGGTTTTCATCCATTTTGAAAAATTTCAAATATGTAGTGAATATTTTACTCCAAAGCTAATGTGCAAAATTCCAAATTCATATATTTATTTTTGTGGCATTTTAAGAGATACCGTTTTGATAAAGTCACTTCTTATGGGAGGTAGACGTGGTGTTTTTATCTTCGTTTTTAGAATATAAGCATATATCTTTTATTTCATTATGATAGCTTAAAAATTGTGGCTGTAATCGTGTCGACAGACAGACAAATGGATAGACGGACAGACGGACATTGTTTAATTGACTCTGGAGGTGATGCTGATCAAAAAATATCTCCTTATAAGCGTTACGAACGGAGTAACAAAGTTAATATACCCCTTACGCAATACGCGTAGGGGTATAAAAAGTTACGTTAAAGCCAATGATAGTCGCTTCGACTAACACTACATTTATAAAACGATTCACCTAATCCTATTAAAAAGGCAAACACATCCGAACGCAACGAGAGCAGCTTAACAACTAAGGTGGTTACTACGATATGGATAGAGAACACGATCAGATCAGAGAAAAAAAGGCTGTGAGCAAAAAATTGAGCAGAGTTAGTCGAAACGACTAACATTGGTTATGCAGGGTTAACGAATCTAACACAAAAATTACTAATGTTTTCATATGCTTGTACCATTCAATCACATCTTGAGATCAATTTCTAATAAATATTTAGGTAAATTTGGTGCCTCTAAATTTAAAAAAAGCATCATTAAATGCACCAGGCACCAAACCTCATTTTTCTTGCGCCAAAATTTTCAAAATGCACCAAATCTGGTGGAAAAAGCACCAAGTTAGCAACAGTGGTAAAATTTCGATTTTTTTATATGAAGGGCTTATTGCAAGAACATGATAAGCCACATAAAAAAATTTTTAAATAATCGGCTCTGAACTTATGAAAAAAAAGGTTTTTGGTATGAAAAAATAGAATTGGACGCAGAAGCTTTTACAAATAGTTTAGAAAAATAATAAGAAATAGCTAAAATCTCTTCAGTGGTTGTTGGCAATGCTTTGAGTAATGTATTTAGCCTAAAAAATAGATTTTTTAGATCATGTGGCTTATCACGTTATTGCAATAAGCCCTTCATATCTTGCTTAAAACACAACCAACTGTGTTTTAAGTATTTATTTATTTATTTATTTATTCAATCAACTATTAGCATTTATTGTTATACAGTTACTGTAAGTACATAATTTAATCGTAGGTTATAAAACTAATTCAGCATGATATCGTTTTTAAATGCTACCCTATTTTGGGTGATTTTAATCGAGCTGCAGATAATGTTGAACATTTTGGTCATATTGTAAACCGGGTCACATTTACCATAATTAGTTCTTCTGTAGGGTATATAGAACAATTGCCTTTGCCTAAAATTTCTTTCAGGTGCATAAAATTTGAAAAGAGATATAAGTGGTGCACAATCAATATGATTCATCACTACATCCCGAGCAAATAAGGCGAGAAAATACTTTCGCCGGAACTCCAAAAACTTTAGTCCAAGAAGAGCACATCGCGCTTCATAGGAAGGCCTAAAATCCCAGTGGAGCTTGCGAATTGCTAACCTAGTGAAACGCCTTTGAATAATTTCAATTCTTTTGATATGTATAGAATATTGAGGGTCCCAGATAACACAATTATACTCTAAAACCGACCTTACAATTGAAAAGAAAATGGTTCTCACGGTAAATGGATCGGAGAACTCTTTCGTATTGCGCGATAAAAATCCCATCATCGAATTCGCTTTTGATATAATAGCATCAAAATGTTTGACAAAGCTTAACTTTCGCTCAAATAAAACCCCTAAGTCTTTCTTCAAGTCGATTCTCTCGATCAATACCGTATTAATACCGTAAGAACCTTCGAAAAGTGGATTCTTCATAGAAAAAGACATTACATTACATTTAGACACATTAAAATGCAATTTATTGGTCTCGCACCAAAATTAGAGACTATCCATGTCACGTTGAAGCAATAGGGAGTCTTCGTGAGAGTCCACACATCTAAAGATCTTTACATCATCAGCATACATCAGGCACTCAGAAAAGCGAACATAATTCGGAAGATCATTGATAAACAGAACAAACAACAGAGGACCTAGATGGCTACCTTGGGGTACCCCAGAATAATTGTCAATGTATCTAGATAAATTGTTACCAATTTTAACATATTGTTGACGACCAACAAGGTAGCTCTCTAACCATAGAAGTAGCGAGGAATGAAATCCGAGGCTACTTAGCTTATTAATCAGAACTCTATCGAAAGCCTTTGCGAAATCCGTGAATATGACGTCTACTTGATGACCTTTTTCCATATTATTGGACAGAAAGTGTGTAAAAAGAGTTAGATTAGTAGAGGTAGATTTACCTGACACAAATCCATGCTGCATCTCAGAATCTAGTTTTAATGGAGTTATAAATTTTATTTTTTGCCAAAGGTTCAAAAATTTTAGGAATAAGTGGTAATTTAGCTATCGGTCGATAATTTGCAATATTTTGCCTTGATCCCGATTTAAAAATTGGAGTAATTGCCGATATCTTCCAGATGTCTAAAAATTTCCCTTCTCGGAGTGACGTATTGAAAATATAACTACTCTCTGACTACATAGATAAACATAGAAGATCTATTCATTTTGATTTCTGTGTATTCTTTTATGTATTTGACGTTTTGGCAAAACAGATGTGAAGTTGTAAAATTGTTTGACCAAGTGCGGTTAATTTATTAAAATAAAATCGTTGTATTCTTTTTTTTATTGCTTTATTTTGGCCATGTGACTATCTTTTGCATAATCACCATTTGTTTGGCTGTGTGCTAGCTGCTTATCTGCGTTGCATGCGCTGCTGTGCCATGCGAGGCTAACTGGACCATAAACAGCTGCTTGTCATTTGACTCAATTTCGCAACTTTTCTTCTCGATTAGTGTTCTTTTTCCGGCCCGAGTTTTTTACCGATTTAAACGTACAGAAACATTGGTTGTCACGAAATCGGTAACTACGGATCGATAACGGCTGACGTCACACAAATCGGTAACTTGCCGATTTTGTTACAGGAACGAGCTAGAAATGTCATCAGTATTTAAGCGGCCATGTGCCCAAATAATTGTCATTGGCAATTACAATTTCCTCGCAGCTATCATAGTAGAACTAGGCAACGTAGTGTAAGAGCGCAGAGCCGGTGACCAAAACTGTTAAAACAAAAATGACCAGGAAGGAAGAATTGGCAAAAATAGTAAAATAGCTGAGTTTGACAATTATGGCCACTAAGCACATTCAGCTCTAATACTGCCTTGTCTAGTTCTGCCATGGCAGCTACTTTGTATTTAAGAAATAGTCCGTTACATCATATTTATTTTTTTTATGTTGATTTTATATGATTTAAATACAAATTCTAAGTGTTTGATAGTTTAAATCATATTTGATTTTAAATACAAATTCTAGTTGTTTGATAGCTTAAAATCGTTTATTGAGCTTTAGGTCAAAGTTAGAACAATTAATTGTTCTAACGTATCTTTCCAAAGAAACAACAACAACAACAACAACAACAACAACCACAACAACGTTTTTTTACATATGAAAAAGAAAAAATCACTAGCTGATTTAATTGCAATTTCGGCCTTGCTAAAGGCTTCATCAGAAATCTTTGTGATACCCGTCCAAGCGCGCACTAGCGCACTGCATCACAGAGGCGATGAGATTTTAAGTGTCAATTTCTCAGTTTTTCTCCCATTTCACATTCTCACATTTGTTATTGTATTTTTGCTTTACTTTAGTCTTTATGCCTATGTTACTATTATGGAGTTTAACAGTCTGCTGGAAGTCTTCCACTAACAAAGCATGGTTACTGAAGTTGTTTTTAGATTTTTGCTGATATATTTTCAGCTCGTTTCTGTTTGGTCGTGCTCTACCATTCGATTAAAGTTTTTTTCTAAATGACCTTGTTATTTATTATGTTGGTTTTATATGATTTAAAAACAAATTCTAAGTATTTGATAGTTTAAATCATACTTGATTTTAAATACAAATTCTAGTTGTTTGATGGTTTAAACAATCAAACATTTAGAATTTGTATTTAAATCATATTAAATCAACATGAAATTAAATTTTAACATTAAATCATAAATGAATTATTGATTAGGCGAAACAACCGTGAAAAACAATTTGAATTGCTTTTAACTGAGGCTATGCCTTATGCCTTAACCTCAGCAAGCATTTCCAGCCCTTTGTTGTTCCTGTCCTTTACTTCCACAATTTAGTGGATTTTTTAGTTTTCCATAATTTTTAAGTGCAGGAAAGAACAAAGAAAATGAAAAGAACAATGCCAGAACCCGGAATCGAACCAGAGATTGATAGTCTAGCGCACTCTCCACTAGACTACAAAGGCCGACATATGTTCCTTTACCACTGGGAAGGAGCGAAGAAATTGCAGACAAGTACACTCTCTCTTTCTGTCAGATGGCTGTTACTCTTTTTTCTGATGGGAATCGGACATTTCTTACATTTCTTGTCAGAATTTCATTTAGAACGATTATTTAGTAACGAGTCTTTAGTACCAAAGTCTTTAGTACCCTTCTCGGAGTGACGTATTGAAAATATGAGTCAACGGCTTACACAAGGCAAAAGCACAGTTTTTAAAAAATATGGGCGGAATATTACCTGGCCCACAATCCTTTTTAACATCAAGACTTACTAAAGCTTCAAAGACATCATACTCCGAAAAGGAGATGCAGCCAAGGTCTGTAATTGGTACATCGACGGGCGTAACACGATCATGATTGTTAGAAGCATTATCACAAGTATAATTTGATTGAAAAAAGAAATCAAATAACTCACTAATATCTTGGAGGTTATCCGAACATTTATCGAGATAAAACATATTTTTAGGAAGGTCCCAGGTATTTTTTTTTTTATTATTCAAAAAAGTCCAAAATGGTTTTGATGAAATTTGATTCTAAAGCAAGTAAATAACTTCTATACAAAAACTTTTTCAGACTCTCATAATTTGTGCGTGCCTGGCAATATTCATGACGGAATATATCATTTTTTTTAAATATCTTATGTTTTTTATTCATAATATTTTTTAGATTAGCAAAATTATAGGTTCATTGCTCATGTGGACTTTTTTAAAGGTACAAATTTCTGAAACGTCTCATTAATGACATTAATTAATAAATCAAAATTATCTTGTAGACAATTACCAAAGATTGTGCACCAATTTATACTATTTAAGTAATCTGATATTACAGTATAATTAGCCTTCGCAAATGCAAATTCAAAAACACTCTCACCATGGAGTGGATTTTTTAGAACCAGAATATCAAATTGAACTAAAAGAGCAGTGTGATGGACGCTTTTATTAGACAAAGGGCAAATTGCTTCAGAACAGCATACATTAAACTCTAAATCCGAAAAAACTAAATCTAATATATTGTTTAAGGCATTTCGAATAGAATTAATTCGATACAACCCAATAGATAGAATAGAATCTAAAAAATCTACTTCGGACCCATTAGCTGGCATGTTTGGAGTTAAAGCTGAAAAATTATCAGAATAGGTCCTGTTTACTTTGCTTAAATTGAAATCACCCAATAACAATTTTATGCTCATTATCTTTAAGACGCTCTACAATTTTAAATATATTAAAGAAATGCAATGAGTAAATATCACTAGTAGAATTAGGCGGTATATATGAGCAGAAGATGTAGAAACTTATTAGTTTGGAGCTTTTGCCCCAATTTGATTGGACTGGAATATCAACTTTAACACATAACTGCTCCACGGTCCCTGTGGTTTGTAGCAATGGAACCTATTGACAAGAATATGATGAGCGAACGGCTATTAATGTACCACCACCACGATCAAAGCCAGTAGCAACAGGACAACGATCTCGGCGAAAAACTACAAACCGACTGTCAAAGAACTCCGATGAAAATATGTCTTTATGCAGCCAGGTTTCAGTCAGGGCGATGACATCGAACGAGCTAACCGATACAGCAGCATTAAACGTGGATGATTTAGTGCGCATTCCTCCAGCATTCTGATAGTAAATAGCGAATTTATTTAGAGTCGGAATCAGATCACTTAATGCAGTGTCTGAGCCGACGGAACTAGCAGGTTTTTTGAATTATCCATAAAGGGTCTTAAACGAACACTAATTGGCCAGAAATTGGAATTGTATACAATTTTGATAAGCTGAGGTGGAATTGCGATTTTGAAATTACATGAGTTCGCAGTATTTTTATCTCTGTATTTTCATCTATTTCAAACACAATATTCTGCTAAAGCTTTTGGAAGCTTTTTGCAACTATTTGAGTTCCAGAACTGCACCGCTATTGACGCATTGAATTATCTTTTAGAGTCTCTGCTGCAAATATTCTAAAAAACAATTTCGAAAAGATTTTTAAAGCTTCCACAGCCCAAAAATCATCAACTGAAATCTCAATGCTCTAAAATTGCTTTAAGTTGTTCACAGATAACAAATAAATTGAATCTACTGTTTCAATATATTCTAATCATTTACCCAATTATAGCCTCCTTTCTACCAGCACCTACCATTCCATATTTAACAATTATTTATTTTATCTCTTGCCTCTTGTCATGGCATCCTTTTAGCCCGAAAAGTGTTACCACCAATTTATAACAAACTTCATCGGTCGTTAATAAAGCTATTAATATGAAACTCGCACACTGCCGATACCGTAAAAAGTTTGCAGACGCACTTTTATTCACATTAAAGTACACAGAAACCAATAACATGGCAACTCTCTGAACTTACCGCAAAGGCAATGAAAACTTAACCCTTTAAGTGGCTTTGCCCAATGTGTTGGACATGTCAGAAAGTAATATTTATATTTATTTTGCAACGCTTTTTTTTAAATAAAATCGTTTAGTTCTATGAAAAAAAGATGAGCCAACATAATACGAATGAATTTAGAGCTATATTTGAAATTAAAGTCAGTTGGATTTTCGATTTTTTGCCAAAGAAAAGCAAAAAAAATTTTTGTATGGACTATTTTATTAGAAAAAAAATCAACTGGACAAAAATCAAATTTGTCTTTTTTATTTTTTATGGCTTTAATGATAAGTATATAAAGAGGGTTTAAAAAACAGCGATCAAAAGGGCTGAAAACCCTTCAAGAGATTCAAAAAAAAGATTTACTGCCGAAAAGGAGTAAAACAATTTTATATTTTTACAAGCTTGCAGAACGTAAACAGTAGCGCAGATAAAAATCAAAGGTATGGTTTTTTCATCTTTTTCGAACCTAAATGACAGAAATATTACCTCAAAAACTTATTTTGTTCTTAGTTTAGCCCAGTCATTGAAAGGGTTAATAACAGACTGGGGTTGTGCGTAAAGTTTTTGATAGAATTCATAAAACTGTTTTAATGCGTTTGAAGTAACAAAAACAATAGCAATAACTATAACAAGAGCAATTAAAGTAAAGGGCTTTAAAATAGTGTCTAGTCGTTCTTTATCAAAAATTTGCTCAATTAATAATAACACTAGTTTACAGGCCGAAAATGACCAAAACTACTTTGTGAAATTCCTATTCTTTATGCTTCCTTATGCTAAAAAAAATTAAAAAAATTATCTATGAATAGGTTTCTGAGATATCGAACAAATAATTTTTTTGCTTTTTTCGGAAAAGGTGACCTGACATTATTCGTAATAAATTCTATTTGAATTAACGAATTTGAACACAATTACAATTTTATAAGATAAAATTAAATTCACAATAACTCTTTTATACACATTGACCTCATCAGAAGAAGAGTTATGGAGCTATGAATTATTATTTACAAAATTTATTTTTTTTTTCTCGTGAAAATCTGTTGTCGGAAACTTATTTAATCACCTGAGAAGTAAAGAATTTGACAACTGACCAAAACATTTTATTTTTTTGTACAGCATAAGCTTTTGCAAAACTTTTAAACCTAACATAAACAAAATCTATGGACTAGTAAAAATGTAACAGACATTAAAGTGAGATCACTCATTTTTAATTTTCTTTCAAATTTATCATTTTATCTGCTTCTAATGAAAATTTTTGCAACCCATTAATAAACAATTTGTTTAAACCTCTAAACATTGCAAAACTGAATTTTATCATCTTTATTTTTAAAAATGGCTTAGAGTTATACTATATTCCTTATTGTCATCCTTCTGAAATTCTCTTATAAGAAACCAGTTGTATTCTCCCATCATTGCTTCATCCCATTTATATTTGTTACGCATTCTGATATTCTACAAATTTTGGATACTCAACAGATCTAATAATGATTTTGTGTACCTTTTTAAAATTGTATAGACTTTTTTATTAACTACTATTTACATATCCTTTGTTCTACTTAAAAACACTATGCTTTTAAGCTGGAATTTTTTTTTATGTATCGAATATAAAGAATCTATTGAAGCATCAACAGCAAATATTGCCTCTCTAAATAAAATATAAAAGTTCGCTCCTAGACAAGCTTTTATGATATTTTTATTTATGTAGTCTTTCAATGAGTTCTAGTGCAGAAAAGTTCTTAAAAATGCTACCTTTTTGACATACTCCAAGGTTTATTGCTATAATTTTTAAAGCTTACTTAAGTTTCACATCACTTTAATAACTATAAAAAAAGCTAGATAAGGTTGTCAACATGAAAAACATAGATTTTATCCTTGCAACTTTTTCCAGCGCATTTATTCTCAATGAACATATGGGTGTGTTTGTGTTTTTCTATAGATGGATTTAGACATTGTAATCATGTTATCCCTATCTTTATTCTTCTGTAACAACAAAACTTTTCGCATATAACTTTTATTGCTGATGTCGCAGCTTCTTTGAAAAAGACATAACTTTATTATGTCTTTGTCAAAAAGTTCAGGTGTCAAACGCTGTCAATTAGCACAAACTTGTTATACATCTCATGTTGCAACACATCTACGAATCTATGAGATATAAAACAACTAGTAAATACAACTATTCTTGACAGACAAAGTAAGTTGAGAGACTTGCGTAAGACTTTAAATTGTTACAAATAATTTAATTACACAAACACGAAGAGATACACACACGTAAACGTAGGCAAACATATCGTATATCATGATGATATTGTCTGTCAGTCGGTTTGTCACGAAGCTAATGCACGCAATCTTAAGTTTGTATCCATAAGATGCATATCTTGAATATACTTCAAGCTAACAGTTAAATAGCAGTGCATTTGAATACGAGAGGGAAAAGTCTGCGTAGCTAGCTTGACATTTCTTCAGTTTTATATAACCAACAGTAGTTTACAGAGATACAAACAAAAGTTAACAACAACAATAGAGCTTAAAAGTCTCGCTTTTGTTGTTGTTTTTGTCTTGTATTTGCAGTCAAGAAGTTGCAAGCTCGGCAACATCTGTGCACCTGCATAACAGCTGCTTCGAGTGACCTCGTTGCTAGGCAGCAGCGTCTCAAAGATACTACCTAACCTTTTTTTAAGCTTAATTGTTATCAAGTTTCCACATTTACGTATATTATATTTGAAGCTAATATGAAAATAGCTGATGATGTGATTCAATTTTAATTGAATTTCATTAAATGTTCTGAGAAATATTCTGTTACCTTAGATTTGCTTTCTGGGTTGACTTTTTTGTATATATGGTATAATATGGCATTATTAAACTAAAAACTTAATAGTTTCTTGTGCTGAAATTTTGGACAAATCTTAACTAGTTTTAAGTGACTATAAAAATATAGTAAAATTATGGTAGAAACACTTTGTAGTGGGATCAATTTGCATCAGCCTACTCACAAAGTCTTTGGCTTTTATTAAACATTTTTTTAAAAAATTTTTATTTAATAGGTTAACCTAAACTTTTAGATTATTTTAAAAGCTTATTGAAGATTTCATGTTAAATAATATTAAAGATTTATAAAAAATTTAACAGCAGTAATATATTAAAGCTAATGTTGAAAAAATTTACTAAAGCTTTTATTGAAAAAGTTTGTATGTAGCCTATATTGAAATTGCTCTTGTTAAAACTTTTACTAAAGAGCTATGCTAAAGCTTTAATAAAAACCTTCGTTCTTCTTTCTCAAAGTTTGCTCACTTCTTTACATACAGTTGATCGAATTTCGACCGCAGGTTAATAAAAACCTTTTGTTAAAGCTTCTTTTAAAAAACTTGGTTATAGTTTTTATTAAAACTAGTATCGCCTGCGGTTGAAATTCGATCAACTTTCTGTAAAGAAGTGAGCAAAAATTAACACTTATGTATTAAGCGTAGATTTTACTTTTACTTTAGCGTACTGGCGGCCTTTGTACTCTAGTGGAGAGTGCGCTAGACTATCAACCCAGAGCTCCCTGGTTCGAATGCGGAATCAGGCATGGTTCTTTACGCATTCTTTATTCTTTTCTACATTTAAGAATTATGGAAAACAAAAAATCCACAGCTAAATTGTGGAAAATGTGGAGTTAATGGACAACTAAGGGCTGAAAATGCTTGCAGAGGCTAAGGCATAATACTAGCCTCGGTTAAAAGCAATTCAAATTGTCCTTCACGTTTGTTTCGCCTAATCAATAATTCACTTATGGTTCCAATCAATCCCTCATAAATAATCTATTCCTTTCCTTTCAGGTCAAAGACCAAACGTTGTTTGTATAAGGCGCATGCCTTGGTTCTTTGATCTTTTTTAAAAAAAAACCTCTTCTGGCATAGTTTGCAGTATTCGCTCAGCAGTATAGTCCATCAAAGATTGCAACTTAACCTCAGCTGATATTTCTGTTATATTTCCTTCTTCCATTTGAGAAATGTTAATAGTTTAGTGAATAATAATGATAATAGGTAATGATTAATACGTTTTTATGCAAATGTGAGCACTTCAGCAAAAGACACGCACAGGTTATGCCTGAGTCGTATAAAAATAGTTCAGTTTACATAAAGTGCCTACCTTATTTTGCAAAAAAATCTCTCCGGCGTCGAATGGCGGTTATAATAAATTCTGGAAAAAGTTTTGAAATACTTTAAACTTCTAAAAAATATAACCAGCACACTTTACCATAGAGCTCTACAATCGCACGACGGTGTATGAGTTTTCTCAAAATTTGTTTAAAAAATAATCCTTTAAAAAAATATCTGAAAAAAATGCTGTAAAACGTAATTTGTAATAAAATTTTTAATATTTTATAAGGCATTTTAATAACCAAATGCCATTTTACTAAGGCATTTTACTAAAAAATATTGTTCAAAAATGGTGCATTGTTAAAAAGTTACACGTCTTTAAACTTCAACAAAGTCTGTAAAAAATACAAGTTCACAAAAATATGAGAATGTACCTTTTTGTTTTTACGCCGTTAAATACGTTCGCGTTGACTTATGAACCTGAAAATTTGCCAAAACTGCATCATTAGATTTTTGAAACAGTGAAATGTGATTTTTTGCCGCCGAACTTTGCCCGTGCACCTCTGTGCGCTGGTTAAATGTGTATGAAAAGAGAGGAAAGAAAAAGCTACAACAACCACACAGCTCTGTTTTGAATGTGTGGCTTGGTTTCTTGTTACTGTTTCTTATATGGAAAAAAAGAGCTTTTAATTTATAGTTTTTACCTATGTTAATAACGAAACATTTGAATAAAAAATATAATGTGCACTTGCTATGAACCAGAGCTTTCAAATGATATTAGTTTCATTCAGATGTGTTGTCTAAAAGTTGGTAAAAAGGGGGGCTAAAGATATGTGTTTGCGTATTAATATGCAGATTCTATGTTTAATATATTTTTAAAAAGATTAGTTAAAGCCTTTACTAAAGATGTTGTCTTCAGCTTTTTAAAAGCCTTTGTTCAATCGTTAGTTTAAAAAGCTTTTTGAATCGAGAATTTACAAAGCTTTTGTAAAATCATTGTTTAACTTTTTGTTAAAAAAGCTTCGTTAGATCTTTTGTTTAAAACATTGATGCTCAAACTCGCACAAATGTGCAGATAAGTTTTTGTGCTTTTACACGTACATAAAGCTAATGCATACAAAAAATTACCAAGTTCGCTCTGTCATTTCAAGCGGTGGGGACTATGTCACTTATTTTTTGTAATGCACGCAAAAATAAACTATGCATGAACTATAGAATATTTTGTTTATTAGGACAATGCTTATATTTCTCGTGTAGGTTATTTTATTAAAAATGATTTCTGCTGATGTCAAGTAAAATGTTTTTTATAATGAATGCTTTCTATGAATCGCAATGTTTGCTTTGCTACACATCATTAGTTTACACAAGAAAATAAATCAGATTATAAATTTTTTAAATTTAAATAAGTAATATTCATCAAACAAGAACAAAACAAAATATCACATCATAAGTATTCAGAAAAATAAGGGATCATAAAAATAAGCTCCCAATTAACAGTATACGTGAACACCCTTAATAGTTTTGATCAAATCAAGACTAAACCATTCAAGAGTTTCACTTGTATTTAATAAGATATTTAAACATCTAAGAACTGTGCAACAAAAAGCTTAAACAACTGATTTCTCTAAGTGAAGAAGCTTAAAGCTCTGTAACACAGATGCAAAAATATCTATGTTGTAGAATGAGCACGACTGCTTAAAATGCTTTGTTACAATTTACTTAAAGCTTTCTCTAAAGCTTTTAACAAAAATCTGTGTTAACCCTTTCAATGGCTAGACTAAACTAAGAACAAAATAATTTTTTGGGGTAATATTCCTATCATTTAGGTAAAAAAAAGATGAAAAAAACATACCTTTGATTTTAACCTGTGCTATTTACGTTTTGCAAGCTTATATAACGAAAGTTTTTCAACCCTATATAACGAAAATATTGATTTTGCTCCTGTCCGGGACAACATTTTTTTTAATCCCTTGAAAGTTTTTCGACCCTTTAGATCTTTGTTTTTTAAACCCTCTTAATATTGTCATCATTAAAGTCGTAAATAGATAAAAAACAATAAATTTGATTTTTGTCAGGTTGATTTTTTCTTACAAAATAGGCCAAGACATTTTTTGCTTTTCTTCGGCACAAAATCGAAAGTCCAACTGACTTAAGATTCAAATATCTATCTGAATTTATTTTTATCATATTGGTTTATTTTTTTTTAAAGAACAAAACCAAATTTTATATAGATTTAAAAAAAAAATCTGTGTCGATAAGCAATAATAGCTTAAGTCGATTTAAGACAGAACTGAGTTACTGATATAGTTGGGTTCCACGCATATATCATTATGAACACACAAAATCTAGAACTTCTAGCATGACCTTAGCCAAAGATATGACGCAAAAACAAAGGACCCTTTCATATAATTTATATGGCAATTGAAATCTTTGAAGCAAGATTTCTGGAAACTTTAAAATAAGACTTAAGCTGTTATTGCTCATCGACACAGAATTATTACAAAATAAATACAAAAATTACTTTCGGAGGTGTCTAATTATTGGGAAAATCCACTAAAAGAGTTAAAGCTTTAGCCAAAAAACGTTGTACTTTTATTAAAGAACTTGGTATGCTTGCTTGTTTTGCCGTGAATTTAAGTTCAATCCGTTCGTGTTCATTGTGTAAGATACTTAGAGCATAAACTTTTAGTTATTCTTTTAAAACTGTTAAATTCACTTACAACTTAGGTGGAGGAGTTATTTTGTTTCAAAACCGAAGTTTAATCAATCTCAAAGCAAAGTAAAAGTTCTTAAAAAAATTCTAAAGTTAAAGCTTAAAATTAGGGAATTCTTTGAATTATCTAAAAAAAATATATATAATTTTTCAATACAAATTTTTTTTTTATCTAATTATAATTAGGAGCGTGAAGATAAATTCGTCAATCCGACGTTAACTTAGCGAAGACTAAAACCAATACTTTTGATACGCAAAAAGTTAAATTCGTACTTTTTGCTAAGTACGAATTTAACTTTTGGGAGGAAATTAAATTCGTTCTTTTTGCAAACTACGAATTTAATTTTTGGGAGGAAATTAAATTCGTTCTACTTGCAAAGTACGAGTTTAACTTTTGAATCGAATTTAGCTTTTGGCACAATTTTGAGTGCACAATTAAGACGCTTGTCATAAATATTTTTTAAAAAGTAGTGAAACTGCCGTTATGGTACTAAGTTTCAATGCAAAAATTCTCAAAATCTGATCGAAGAATGTTTTTGATATGCATATCATTGGACAGGTGATTACCCCACCTTTATAACGATATATAGCTTATAAGCTCACGATTAAGACTTTTGCCATAAATATTTTTTAAAAAGTAGTGAACGTTAGGTTCAAAATACTAAGTTTCAATGCAAAAATTCTCAAAATCTGATCAAAGAATGTTTTTAAAATGCATATCATTGGACAGGTGATTACCCCGCCTTTATAACGATATATAGCTTATAAGCGCACGATTAAGACTTTTGCATTGACTCCAGTTTCACTACTTTTTAAAAAATATTTATGGCAAAAAATATCTACTTTGCAAGTAGAACGAATTTAATTTCCTCCCAAAACTAAATTCGTAGTTTGCAAAAAGAACGAATTTAATTTGCTCCCAAAAGTTAAATTCGTACTTTGCAAAAATTTCGAGGAATTTTCGTCCCAAAATTAAATTCGTACGAATTTAACTTTTTGCGTACCAAAAAGTATTGGTTTGTGTCTTCGCTAAGTTAGCGTCAGATTGACGAATTTATCTTCACGCACTTATTAAAATTACAAAGAAAAGCCTAATTTTTGGCTCAACCTTTAAGAAACTGCAAGTTACACCTTCATTCATAACCGCTGCTTGGTGTTATTTACAAACACTTTTTTTTATGTGTTGTTATTTTCATTAAACAAAATTATTTGCATTAAGCTCTTTGCTTAATAAATATCAGGTTTTTAGCTAGGTGTATCAAATTAACTTAAATTACAAAATTTGTAAATTCCTGTAATTATTTCGTGTGGCTATTAAACACAACTATCAACAAGTTTTTTTTTTCAATACAAATTACTTTTATAATATTTTGCATTTTGCTGCCTTCCTCAACGACTGTTGAGGAAATAAATGTTATGCCAAAAGAAAAAGCAACTCCATGCAATGTAACATAACACCGAGTGCTTGGCGTGTGTGTGGGTTCTATGCACAACCAAGTCAAGGCAAAAAATAAATTAAGAGAAAAAGAAGAAATTAAACAACAATTAAACTGCCATTAAAAGCAGGAAGCAAAAACAATCAGTGTAAAAAAATATAATACAACAACATTCACTGCATACCGACCATAAAATGCAACATGCATTGAGTTCTAGTGAACCGATGCAGAATACTTGCTCTAATGGTCTGGAAGATTAAATGATGAAATGTTATTGACGCTGCAGCTATTGCTACTGCTGCTGTTGCTTCTACTGTCTGCTTTATGGTCATGCATTTTAAAAGAATGCTTCACTGTTAAATGCATGACAAATTGAAGCATAAAAATCAAATCACAGTTTTGTCATCAATATCGAGATGTGTCAATATTGTATGTATCAAAATCGATGAATCATTAGTTTTATGTGTATATAAGTGAAAAGTTATTTATAGAAAAATATTGGTTAAAATTGCATAAATTCAGATTTCTATGCCAAAGGTTAAAATAGCTTTGTAGAAAAATGTAAATTTATACAAAATAACGTCATGAAAAAAAAGGTAAACTTTTTGTTTAGCCGAATTTTACTGTACTTGCACTACACAGATGACTATTTCACATGAAAAATGTTCTCAATTTACTTTAACTTAAATGGATGGAACAAAAAATTCCACGGGTTTTGAGCGCATCGATCTTTAATTTGACAAAAAATAAATGTGTTTCGATGAAAATATTAACTTGCTCAGTTTCAAGGCTTAGTACGCTAATAAATTTCTTCAGTATACTTTTAGGCATTGCTTGATAAGCTAGTCATCTAATATATTACCAGCAACAAGATTAATTCATATCATTTTTAGCTGGTGGCTTCCATAACCTATAATGGCAAGTTCAAGTGTGTTTTTATAAATTAATTAATTTTTTATTTTTTTTTATGTCTGTACAAGACTTGCGCTCGCCTAAGAACACTGCCAAAAAGTATACTCAGAAATTTGTTAGCACCAATTCGCTGCAAAACTTGTGAGTTTCACTAAATTTATTTTTTTTTTAAGTAAAACTTCTTAGGCGGCGATTTGATATTGAGAGTTGAATTTTTCAAGTCTCGTCACAAACATTTTTTCGAGTCTTTGTGACGAATAATGTTTCGAGCCTCGTACGTTACGTTTTTGTGTACCCGAGCATTTTTCTTCTATTTTTAGTATTTTTTGTATGGAAACCCCTGAATGGTGGCAAATAAAGTGTAGGTGCGATACGAAGAAATGTTGTGGGGAAAAACTAATAAGACCAACACATACATTTGACCCCAGGGTCGTATATTATTGATATATAAAAATAAAAAATAAACTGGCCATTTCAGCCCTTGGAAGGACTTTGACTGGCTTCTATTGATCAATTGTGTTGTGCGTGTTATTAAATGTTTGATCACAAATGATCGAGAACTGGACCTACGTGTTTTATGCCGACTCCGAACGGCTTATGCTCTCAAGACGCTTTACATGGCAATTTTTACTCTCTGAGGTTTGCTATTGTCTGCAGAGAGGTCGCGACCGAACAGAAAAATTAATTCAATTGAAAAACTTTCTATCTGAGCTGGAATTGAACCCGGGCTACCGCGGTTCTTTAGCTTAGGGGCCACGCACTCTACCCACTAGGCTACGGCCGCCACATATTTCATATATTTTTGATATGAAATATAAAAAGATATTTTATTTTATTTTTTGTTGTTTTTTTTCGTTTTTTTCATGGGGACCCCAGAGAAGGGTGGCAAATAGATTGTAGGTGTTTTGAGAAAAAATGTTGGGTATAATTCAAGAATAGCGGCAACACTCTTTTTTAATATTTTTGTTGGATTATACGGATATTAACCTTCTTAATCCAAATCTGGAAAAATTTCAGGCCGCTCGCAATTGGTTTAGAAATTATAGGCCTCCAAATTTGCAAAAATGACCCACCAATCTTGCTGTTTTTTTTTTAGTGTTCTGCATTATAGATATCAAAAGAAAGGTAATGCGAGTACCACCTACCTATTCAACGAGGTATCAAACATGAAAATTCATATACAACTTTTTAAGATCCCAGGTGTCACGAATCTGACGTCCAAAACTCTAAAAAATTAAATAAACGGCATCAGAAAAATGACGTTTAATTTTAATTGCTTTTAATTTAAGAAGAAATTACATTTTAAAATATTTGTTTTTAATATTAAAGATTTTTTTTACATTTTTTTAAATAAATGTTTTTAAACTGTAAATTTTTAGTATAAAATTATATTTAAAAACGTTGTTTTAAAAACAAAAACCTTTGTTTTAAATTTAACTTTAAAAATATTTGTGTTTAGCTTAAATAAAATTCTTTCAAGCTCTATTTAAAAAACAAATTCATTTAATTTCAACACATATTTCCCTCAGTGTAGCGGTTATAGATTTGTTTATCTATTTTGTGTGTTTTTTTTATGGGGACCACCAAATATTTTTAGCACAGGTTAAATTTACTGTTTCATTTCTTATTTTATTTTGAATGAAAAATGATGGAAGTAGATTTTCAGAAATTGCTGTGTTTCTTAGATGTTCCAGAAAGTTAGTATATAACGCATTTCAACATGTAAAGCAGTATAGGAACATTAAAAATGTAAAACAGCGACCTAGAGCACGAAATAAGACGGCAAAAGAGGACCATTTAATTTATAGAGCTTAACTTGAAGGTCTTTTTAAAACCTTAAATTAAACTAAAAATTAAATATCATCAAAGTTTTGCTTAAATATGTTCTCAAAAACCATCAGAAGACGCTTGAATGAAAACAATTTACGTGGCTGTGTAGCCCAACATTAAAAACATGTGTCACAAAAAATATTAAAGGTAGACTTGCGTTTGCAAAGGTACATTTCAAAAAGTAAATTAATTTTTGGAAAAATGTACTTTGGAGTGATGATAAATCAAAGTTTTGCCGGTTCTGATCTGATGGTAAACTTATGTGTGGTGTCCTCAAAACATGCAACACAATCCAAGCTATACGCTTAAGACTATTAAACTCGGAGGTGAAATTATGGTATGGGTTGCATTTTCTTGGCACGGAGTCGGTCCGATTGTTAAAATTTACCAAAAAATTTATCAGCACGCTTTCAAAAACATACTGTCAATACCGTGATACCGTTTGCAGAGGATAATATCCCGCTTTTGTGACGTTTTATGCAGGATAATGATCCAAAGCACACTGATCGGACAGTTAAAAATTGCTTGGAAGACAATCATGTTAAGAAGTGGCTAGCGCAATCACCAGAATAAACTTCCTTGAGAATCTGTGGAGTGATATCGAGCAGCTAATACTGACAATAAAACCTAAAACTTTGCTAGATTTGTGGACGCAATTCCAAAGCATTTGGTAAATTATTTCAAAGTACCGTTGTGAGGCTTTGGTCGAAAGTTTAAAAAAGAGATGAGATGCAGAAATTGAGAATAAGGAATTTCCTACGAAATATTGAGTCTTATGCAACTGGGAGTAGCAGTTGCTTAGCAAACGCGTAAGCTGGCTACATAAATTGGTATGTTAAAGATGCATTTAAGTTGGGTCGCTCGCTCTAATAAACTTGTCCCAAAGCAATAAAAGTAAAGATATAATGTTGTGTTGTCTCAAAAAAGGACATATTTCGTTTTGCCATTGTTAAGGAAATTTGCGTAATGAATAAACTTACCTGATCTTATCAACATTTTATAACAAAAAAATTTTAATTTATTTAAATTTATTGCATATTCATTAATTTATTTAATTCTTGGCGTTTCGCAAGCAACCCCTTCCTGTCATTTATTTTTTTAAGCCGATCATAAGAAGAAGCTGGTTCGATAAAAAGTCCACTTATATTACGAACCCTTGAGAATGCTTCATATGCTATTCCTTATGCAAATTCTTTTCTCCAATATCGATAACTGCTTGATCGAGTGTTAATCGTTGCGATCTATGAATACTAGGGCGGGTCAAATTCTGGCTCAGCGAAATTCGTAAAATACATGTAATTTCAAGACTTTTTCTCCACTACAGCATATACAAATTCTGAAAAAAAGCTGTGCGGACTTTCGTAAATAGATTCATACACATACATTCATACATTCATATTTTATAATTGAGAACAAAATCTATTTACGAAAGTCCGCACAGCTTTTTTTCAGAATTTGTATATGCTGTAGTGGAGAAAAAGTCTTGAAATTACATGTATTTTACGAATTTCGCTGAGCCAGACCTCCAAAAAATTCGTCCATACAAATTGACCCGGCCTAATGAATACTAATCGCATAAGCAAGTTTTAGTGGAATTTGCTTGTGAGTAAAATTGTTTGATCCTTTTTTAATTGATACTACAGGGTCCGCCAAATAACTTCTTTTTTTAAAAAATTCTATAAAAAAAAACTACTGAATATTTTCTCAAATTTCTTTTTTATTTGAAAGTACAATCCTTCCGGTTAATAATGGATTGGCTTCACGAATATTTTCCTTTAAAGCGTCAATTGTCTCTGGCTTGTCGGCGTAGCACTTATCTTTGAGGGCACCCCACAAATAATAGTCCAACGGTGTCAAATCGCAGCTCCGAGGTGGCCAAACGACATCAGCTCTGCGGCTGATAATGCGATCTTCAAAAACAGGGTGCAAAACATCGAGTGTAACTTCGGCTGTGTGGCACGTAGCGCCGTCCTGTTGAAACCAAATGTTGCCAATATCCTCCTCTTCAATTTTTGTGAACAAAAATTCGTTCAACATGGCCCGATAACGATCGCCATTGACTGTAACGGCCACTCCTTGCTCCATTTTCGAAGAAAAATGGCCCAATTATGCCTCTGGACCAAAATCCGCACCAAACAGTGACTCGCTTTGGGTGCAGCGGCTTTTCAATGAATGCGTGCGGGTTTTCTGTGCCCCAAATGCAAAAATTTTGCTTGTTTACATACCCGCCAAGATCAAAATGAGCTTCATTTGAAAAAATGATTTTTTTGGCAAAATCGGCATCTTCTGTAAGTCAATCGCAGGCCCACTTAGCGAAGCGAAAACGCATTTGATGGTCAGGTGGCTTCAACTCCTGAACCAATTGGACTTTGTATGGCGTCATACCAAGGTCTTTATGCAAAATTCGTCTCAATGATGTCTCCGAAATGTTCAGTTGTTGAGAACGACGGTGAATTGATGTTGATGGCGCTTCACGCACACTTTCTGCCACAGCAGCAATATTCTCGGGTGTACGCACTGCTTTTGGCTTTTCACGCTTTGGTTTATCGATAAGGATGCCAGTTTCTTTCACTTTTTTCACAAGATAATGAACATACGGAGCAATTTTCGCACACAATTTTCGCACACATTCTGCAACATTACCATGATTTTCAAAGTAATGTCGCAATATTTCCCAGCGTTGTTCAAGCGTATGCACAACCATATTCATTCAGCGGAAGGATAAAACTAATTATCTGTCAAATCAGACATGAGCTAAGTGTTACCATTCACGAAATAAGCACTAGTTGAAAAAAAAACGTTAGATGGCGGACCCGTACAATAGGAGGCATAGGTAATACATTATAGTTGTTGTATTTTGGTCCAGAATAATTGAGAAACTTGGCCAAAATGCACAAAGAAAATTCTACTATAAATCGGCACTTTCGCAATGGTGATAAACAATTTCAACAACCTCACCGATGCTGCCGTTGCACAGACCAGCTGAAGTAAAAAGATTTTGCCTCAAAATAACTCGTGCACCCTTACATAGATACAACGTTGGGTTTAAACCTCTTGCATCGTCGGATGAGGCTAACAACGCTCGTGGGTCATTGTGTCACCTGACCGCGTATTCTCGTAAAGTGGGATATCTCCAACTGACTGCATTTGATTGAAATCTTCGAAGAACAGCACTTTGTACCTTTTTTTAGCAGCATCGGCAAAGAATGATGAACGTTTTTAATGTTAAAAGTTTTGTCACAGTTTTTAATAAATTTTGTACAGTGCGGGTTGAAAAAATTTCAGGAGATATAGAAGAATTTAAGCTTGTATCCTGTCATTGCCGTCGGAAGCGGGGGGCAAGGGGGCAGTCGCCCCCCCACTTTTTTAGCTAGATAAACAATTTAAAAGGAAAACTTCAAAAGTTATTCAAAATATCAGTTTTTCTTACAACGATAATATTTTTTGTATATATTTTCCTCTTCTATCTCTCTTCTTCATAAGCATGCTTGCGGATAACCACTTCCTATCTCTGTGTTTGCAAAAAGATAGAACAGAATGTAGAGTTTCTACTGCAAACGCACCACTTCAGTTAAAAAGCACCCTTAAGTATGTAGCTAAATGCTTGTTCATTTTGCAACTCTGGTAAGAAAAAATTTGGCATGTTCTTAGGGGCTTTCCATATTGGACGACATGTTGTATGATAAGTTAGATGGAAAACTAATGGGACTATTTGATTGAGCGTTCGAACGATCCAACTTGTAAATCAACATCATTAATTACAAGCTCTCGAGCAGAACACATCCGGATAATAGCTAAGCAACTTTTAGATGCCCTAACAATTGAGCAGTAATTTTACATAGCTGTACAATATTGTACAATCGGCAGAAAAAAACCAAAAATTTCAACTATCGTTTTAGCTTACGCATGGTACTACATGTTGTACAATCTGACATGTTGGTCCAATGTTTTGCACCATGCGAAAGCTCCTACTGTGAATTAGCTGATGAAAATCCACCTCGACGCTTTGAACAAACATTAAATCCGGTTCCTTCAGTACAGTTGCCATTATATGATAGTCTACGAAAAGATTATTTCGAAATTTTAGATCTTCTCTCAAATGAGATAACGGCTAGATTTGATTAAACAGGTTGATATTTTACTTTTTTTTAATTTTGCATGTTTACACCAGCTTCACTCAACCGACTCACTTTGATTTAACATTCGGTGAGTCGGTTGAGTGAAGCTAGTGTAAACTGGCACTTTGTAAATCTTATTGTACATTTAAACAGATCTTGACACTCTAGAATCGTTGGAAAATATTGTAATCGAAGCCTTCAACGGAAAAGTGCCTTCTGAACAAAATCTAAAAACAAAACTAGATCTTTATGCAGATGACTTTGATGTGAGCGACCTCCACGCGCAACTTAAATTGCTGAAGCAATTGCCTGGCCAAACACCTTGAAATTGTAGTGGCATTGTATCCCAATTTGCAAAAAATTCGGATACTGTAAAAAAACTATTAAATGAAGTTGAAAAACTTATTGCTTTGCATTTGACTGTGCCTGCATCAGCAGCTTCATCTGAGCGTTCTTTTAGTGCACTAAGACGACTTAAAACGTATCTTTGAGCAACTGTGACACAGAAACGACTCACTCATGCGGCACTTATACACATTCACAAAGATAAAACCGAAGAATTGAATTCGATGGAATTGGTGAAAGAATTTATTTCTCGCAAGGACAGAAGGAAACAATTTGGAATAATTTAAATTGATATAAGTTCTTGTACCTAATTGCATTTAAACCATGTAAAGATATACCTAGTCATGCTTTATAAAAGCAACCATTATTTCTTATATTTTCATATTACCATATGAAAGATCCTTTAAAGAATGATCTCTAATATTGAAATTGGAAGAACTTTTAAAAATAATGAAATTTTAATATTTTTTATATATTTTTATATTTTTTTTTATTTTGAACTAAAATAAAAAATTTGTTTATTCACATTCATGTTTCTTTGAAGAAATTTTGGTGAACTTTTTTTGCACCACCATTTCTATTGCCCCCCCCCCCATTTGTACTGCCCCCCAGATGAAATTAGCTTCCGACGCGCTTGAATCCTGTTAAACATAAATTCAATTAGAAAATAAACATTATAAATATTTACTTTTAACATGAAAATATTTACCAAAATCGATAGCTACTGCTGTAGAGCCTGCTTGAAAAATGTTAAAAAGCAACAGCAAGAAGACGACTTCAAAATGCGATAGCTTGCTGTTGCTGTGACTTCGATAATATTCCAAAATTACAGCACGACTGAAAAACCGAACCCTCGCTACTGCTGAAACTATTTGTTTCTTTCGTAGTTTGCAGCCGAAGCAAAATTTATTTGTGGAAAATTGCAAAATAAATTGCTAGAGCGCAGCCAATGTAAAAACTTTAATAATTTGGCAGCAGCAATTTAAACCCTGAACAATAGTATGCATCAAAGTCATGAAATAACAGTTGATCCCGTAACGCATAAGGGTGCGAAAATCGACCCCCTTCCATACGATTTTTGCTTCACTCGACCAGCTCTTTCACGTCAGTAAATATTCGTACTCTTACACTGCCCTGCAGTTAATGGCACTAGTACAAAACTAGTGATTTCACTAGCCCCTTGGTAGCCATTACTAGTTCCACTTCAATCTACCTTCTTTGTATTCAACTGGCGAATTTTACACGAGCATGTCATAGGAAGGGGTCAAATGCTACCTTTTAAACACCGATTCCCTAGTTACTTCACTAGTCATGAAGAGCTAGCTTTTTCGCTAGTTGATATTGAAAGAAAGAAAAAAAAAGGCAGAGTGACTGATATTCTTTATTCAATATATTTATGTTTTTTCATTCCGATATTTTATTTATGTTGCTCAACGAAACTAAATATCTCTATGTGTCATGTTTTCTCAAAAAAGTCACTTCGAAGTATGAGTTTGTCAGAATAAATTTTATAAGTCAGTCAAGACGTTAAAAACATAAACAAGAAACAATCGAGATGGAAGTTGATTGAACTGACCCGAATATGCATTACCTTGGGTCAAAAAAGTATCTAGTGCGTTTAGAACTATTGAAGTAGCTAGCGTGAATGGGCCAATTGATACTTTTGATACTGGTGGGTGGACACTCTGTATATGTATTTTTGTTTTGTTTGTATAGAAATTTAAATGGTTCGATAAATTTACATCAGATTAATATAAATTACTTCCAAAAACGCGAAACTAAAAATCAATTAATAAAAATTTATGCGAAATATTCTAAACACTAGCACTTTTCACTATTATTGATCCTTTTTATCGTACACCGACAAACAAACGCGAGCTTGTCCTTCCATGTCGATCGGTTTTTTGACAGATACATACATTTGTTTTGTTTGCACAACAAAAACAATAAGAAGCGGTAAGTGAATTCAGCGAACAACAACAACAACGAAACGTATGGAAATATTTATTCAACTAACTTATAAACTAAATATAATTTCGAAATTTTGGCTTCGTTAGGAAATAATATTAGAGGAGTAGAACAGTTTAGCAAAAACAATTTTAAAATTGGTCAACCCATTTAGAAGTTATGCTCTGTTAAACATTTTTTAAACAAGCTGTTCCATGGCAGCTTCGCTGCAATAAATTTTGATTTTATTTTTTATCCCAGACATTTTTTTGTTCGTGTGCTACATTCATGACCAAGTCGAAACACTTATTTTTATTTTCTACTTGATTTTAAGTTCTTTAAAAAAATTTTTTAAATAAAAGTGTATATAAGAAATAAAGAGGATATAATATATACATATGTATATTGAATAAAACTTCATTAAATATGTGAAGCGAATAAATGGAAAATTGAAGTATTCACTAAACTTTCTTAAGTGTGCTTAATTCATGGCTACCACTATTAATCTCATATTTTAGTTATTACAAACCATTTAATCAGTACACGTTTAAAAATCTTGGAATAAAATTAAAACTTTTCTGTACTTTATATATGACCACACCAGCTTTGGTTTCAAATCTAGTATTTGCCAAATACTAAAAAATCGTTTTAATACAGCTTTGGTTTAAAATTTAGTACAAGCTTGGATTGAATTATAACAAAAAAAATAACAGCGAGACTCGAACCAGGGACATCCAGTTTGTAAGCTCACTACGTTAACCACTGGTCTATTGCGCTATACAAAACAAAAGCAATAAACAAGCAAATGAACTTTATAGCCTAATATTGAGTTGTAGCAATGCAATATTTTTTTGGTTTAAATTTTAGTATAGTAAAGTTTTAATTATGGGTTAGTATTTGTAAAAGTCTAAATTTTAAACCTCAAGGTCAAAAAATATGCAGTAGTATTTTAGCTGGACTAAAATTTATTCCAAGATTTTTAACCATGGAGTTAATGACAGTTTAAATTTTAAATAAACTGAAAAATTTACGCAAGGTTTATATTAAATGACTTTTGAGATGCCCTCTCTCTCTCTCTCTCTCTCTCTCTCTTTCTCTTTCTCTCTTTTTCACTCTGTGTCTTTCACACAAATCTCTCTTATTCTTAAATTGATAAAATTTCGCTTCTGTACTGTTTACACGCTATACTGTTATTATTTTATGTTTTCATTTTTTCCAAATGAAAAAAACCCAAAATATTTGGGCGATTGTTTATTTTTGATATTTGGGATATTGGGTTTTGGGTGATTATTCGTAAGCCCGATATTTCTAACCTCCGAAAACTGTTCCCAACTATTCAATGATGTTCAAATATTAATATAAAATTTTGGTGCATTCCTTAATAATTTTATGCAGATAGATTTTTTATTTTATTTTTTTTTTCTACAAAGATTATTCATCATCAGAAAAACACGTCAACTTTTTTCAAAATTTTTTTCTTTCTTTCATGTGTAACTCAATCGTTTTCGAAACGATTACTGATAATTTCTTGAAAAACTACTTTCAAGCATTTAATTGTTTTGTGAGCACTTTCACATAAATTACTTTTAATTAAACGATATTGTTGCAATTTTGTCTAAATTTACTTGAAATTGTAGTGAGTTTGAATTTTTTCCTTATCCTTTTTTAACATAGTACATATGTATATACCACAGGGATGCTTCGCTCATAATCGTTACTTGCACTTTGCGACCACTTAACAAGCCATTCCACCAATCCAATCAACTACTAATATAGACGTTCAAAGCACACACAAACACACAGTCACTAATACCCATAGACACAGTGACACACGCACAGGGACTACTATGCACTTTAGGTAAACCCTGGGTTTGTGTGTGGGTGTATGTGAGTCAGAGAGCTTTTGCACTTTAATTGAAATTCTTGCAAAGAGCTTTTCCACACCAACGAACGCACTAAGCTGTTGCCATAGCTATTTTATGGTACCGTTGCAATTTATATCCACCCAACCAGCTGACCTCTTCTAGTGCAGTATTCAATATTTTGTCTTTTTTTTTCTTTTTCTTTCCTCTTTTACAGAAATTAACCAATTATCCGATTTTATAGCATAACACTTATCCGCTATCATCATCATCTATTTTAGATTCCCTCACGTTGGCCCAAGTAAATGTGGAACCGAATAAAGCGCTGCTCAATGAAGGCGATCGAACGGAACTACTTTGCCGCTATGGACGTTCAATTAATTACTGTCGAATTGAAATACCCGGTGAGAAGGTATTCAATTTATCGCCCGAATGGAGTAAAACACCGGGATTCACATACTATGGTGCTGGCTTGGCGGCGGGTCAGTGCGGTGTGAGCATTGAACGTGTTAAAGCAGTCAATAATGGCCAAGTCAAGTGCAGTCTGGGTGTGGAGGGCGAGGAGCTGTCGGGTACAATTGATTTGGTGGTTGCACGTAAGTTGTTTTGTGAGTTTTGCATTTTATGAAACGGCTATAAAAGATTTTATTTTTCTTCTAGTGCGTCCCCAGCAACCTATCATTGAGGTGGCCACAAAAACCGATCGAGATGGCTTCTTTGTCGAGGACAGTTTGTTCCAGGCACGTTGCGTTGTGTCCAATGGACGCCCTGCAGCCAACATAACATGGTTTATAGATGATATACCAGCCTGGGAAGCCAATAAGCGTGTCAATCCACTGCAAGTTGAGGCTTCACCGACTGATAGCAATATGACTTTGTCAACAGTTAAGCAGGAAATTCAATGGCAACTGTCTCACGAGGACAATGGGCGCAAATTGATCTGTCGCTCATATCATCAGACTGATCGCGATAGTATGCCACCACAAGAGACCGCCTACTTGCTACGTGTGAACTGTAAGTTGCAAGCTGCAGAAAACTTTTCCAAGATAAAGCTTTAAGTATAAGATCCCAGCAGAGCAAAATACAGAAAAAAAGTAAAGATGTATGAAGGGCTTTTTGTAAGCCTTTACACAAATAAAAAAAAAAAATTGTTTCTAAAACTTTACAAAAGTAGATAACAACGACATTAATTTGAAAAATGTGAAGAAATTAAAATTCCTCCAAACTCTTGTACAAAGTGACACCATCAAAATAATTAAATCTTCATTAGTTCTACAAAATGCAATGCATTGACATGATATTTAACATATTAGCTTAGATACTTAAAACCATTTTAGAGTTTGAATATTATAAAAATCTTCAGAAAAAATTTTCAGAATACGCAGCTGTTAGGTATTCTATATAACTGAGAAGCCCCATTCGAAGGTAACTTCTTACTAGTATTTTATTTATTGAGTTGTTAAATTAAAAGTGTACAAATAGACAAGTACATTTTATTGTACATTAAATGAGGAAAATTAGTTTTATAATTATTTTACTTAACTAAATCATGTACAACGCGAACGTGTAAAAAAGACAAACATAGCACTATTTTCCTGTAAAAAAGCGATAGGTAAAAATAGGTTTTTTCCCCAAAATAGTACGCTGGATTTATACATCAATTGTCCACCCCATATTTATATGTGGCTCACTGGTTAGGTGGAGGGCCCTTGATAAGACAACAGCACTTCAGAAATTTGCAAAGATACAAAGAAGTGCAGGTCCATGTATTACTGGGGCATTGTCCTCAACACCAACCAGCGCCTTTAATGGCATGCTTCACCTTCCTCCTCTCTATATCTTTGCCAGGGAATGTGCTAACATAGCAGCCCTCAGACTGAGAGAATCTGGAAATTGGATAGGTAGTAACTGCGGCCACACAACTACTCTGAACTCCTCTGCACCCTACAAAACAGACTACTGTGTGCCTAGCTTAAATCTTGAAAAGAACTACGTAGTTCTCATCCCTTCACGGATAGAATGGGCAAACAAAATCCCCCTTAAAACTTCCGGCATAAAAATCTTCACAGACGGATCCAAACTTCTAGAACAAGTAGGGGGAGGTATTTACTCCTAGGATCTCGAAATCGAAGCGTCCTTTAGGCTTTCAAACTATTGTAGAGTTTACCAAGCGGAAATGATGGCTATTCACGAAACGGCTAAGATTCTACGTCAAAAAGACCTTGAAGGAAAGAGTATTTCCATCTTTTCAGATAGCCAAGCTAAACTGAAGGCACTGAGCTCAAATATTGACAACTCTAAAACGCTCACTGAGTGCCGCAGATCTCTTAACGAGATGACAAGGCTACTCAGGATCCACCTCACATGGGTACCCGGACATAGGAATATCGAGGGGAAATAAAATGGCTGACGAATTGGGGTACAAAGAAGGGTACGACCCCTAACACCCTCTTAAATGGGGAATTTATTGGTATACCCATTTCCTCCTATAAACTCCAGTGCAAGAACAGATCCTTAGGTCTTGAACGCTGGGAACGCTTTGATACATGTAGGATAACTAAGCTAACATGGCCTACCTACGACTTAAAACGCACCAACTCACTGCTTAAGTTAAGCAGGGTAAACCTGTCAAAAAAAGTAGGAATCCTAAGGGGTCACTGCGTGATAGGAGCGCACGCTCTTCGGTTGGGACTGGCATCAAACGATTTCTGCAGAAGCTGCATATGTGAGGAGGAGGTAGAAAATGTTTAGAGCCTCCTCTGCGAATGTCCGGCCTTAGCTAAAAATAGAATAGCAATTTTGAGTCATCCCTTTTTAATGGACTTGCCGAAGTCTCATGCCTGGAAATCAAGCATATTCTTAAATTCATTATCCTCTCGAGCCGGTTTGAGGATGGAAATCTCCATTAGGTTTTTAAAAGAGATTATGTTGTTTCACAATGGGCCTGCTCAGGCCTAAGTGTAAGAGTCGTCTACCGACTCAGCCACCTGAACCTAACCTAACCTAACATATCTGACAGCGTTATATAAAGCTTGTTGTAGCTTTAGTTTTAACCTGGAATTGGGGATGTCAGTTGCGAAATACATCGTTGTATTTCTTTGATTCGATGCATCGAAATACACACCGATATTTTTCAATACATTGGAGGGCATACATCGATCGAGGTATAGAAGGCATAGGATTTTTCAGATATTATTTCTAGTGTCCGACCGAATGTTCGGTTTCGGTTACGGTTACGGCCAGTTTCGGCCCTTTTTGTCAGTTTCGGCTAGATTCGGCTATTTGGCCATATTGAAACTTTTCGTAAAAATTTCTTGCATCAGTCATTTAATTCATATATATAAGTTTGGTTTAATAAAAATATTTACAACGCATTGTACAAAACAAAAATTATGAATTCTTGTATAATTTGATTTATCGTGTTGACGCAAAACTTTTTAGTTAATTTTATTCATTCGATACTATCATTGTCGATTTTATTATCTCTATTACAATTAATATTAAAGTTTTATGGGTTCTGAAGCCAAAAATTGATAATTAAACTTACGAACGAATTTCTGTGTGTTTGGAATAAAGGAAAATTAAACGAAATATTTCTTTTTTTATAATACTAAACCAGTGTTGGGCTGCCAGCGCAATGCTTTCACACTTGCACTATAAGCTTCTTCGTGAAATATACGAACAATGGCGTTAGGCCGTACTGAGGGATCAATTTTATCAACGCCAAGCAGGGTTGATATTTTCGGTACAATTGTACTTGTTTGGTATAATTTTATATATTTGATGCCTTCCTACTACCAAAACGTTTTCGGTACATTTTATTCCACTCTGTAATACACACAAAATTTAGAACTCTAAGTAAGCAAACGATATAAAATAATTAAAAAATTTATCTAGTTCTGAATTTTGGTACCCTGAAATACATAAGAAATAATTTTAAAGAGTCAATTTTGTCTCAAATTTATATAAAATTACTTAAGCAACTCTTTCAATTTCTCGAAAGCAAACGTTAAAAAAATATTTAACATATTGGAATAGTTTTATTAAAACCAAATACAGAAACAGACTGCAAATTGCAACAAATAATTTAATTTAATTTAAGTAAAATATTTTTTAAAATCTAGCAAACTAAAGGCCACAATATTGATATCAGAAGTAATATATTGAATGAAAAAATTTTTCAAATGTAACCAAAAGTGAAGAATTGCTTGACTGAAAGATTTTCCCATTAATTTCTTTCGTTACCTTAATTTAGAAAGGCCCCGACTAACATTAAAAAACAAAAATTTTCGGCTGCATTGTGTCAGATTTCGGATGGATGGGTGGTTGACCTAAAAGCATCTGCAAAGAACCTGATTTAAAAAAAATGTTACTGGCCTTTCTTTATTAAAGTAATTCGCACATTTGTAGAAATTTTTGTTTTTTGATTATTAAAAACTACTGAACTTTTTGTTTATACGATTTTTTTTTATAGATTTTATAATTTTATAATAAACCTTTTTGTGATTATAAAAACTTTTTAATTAATTAAAAATAAATAAAAACCTTCGTAATTTTTTTATAAGACTTATAAACTGAATTGTTAAAAACACATTAACTTTAATTTAAATAAAAACTAGCAAGGACTTTTCTTCGACTGGGTCGAAGTTTAGATACACCCGCAGTATATGCTTAGTTATGTATGTTTTTAAAGTTTGATGACGTCACCTTGTATAGATTACTGTCGTGGTGTTCATCACAGTTTGCGAAAACTTAAATGCAGAACACGATTAAGATATGGAAGATTATGTGTTAAATATGCTGTTAATACACACACATTTGTGGAATTTATGAAAGTTATGCTACTGTGATGACGTCACTTTGTATGGGAGATTAATCGAGTTTTTATCAATTTTGCCTATTTCTAAACTCAAAGTGAATTTTAATATTCTTAGCATATATTCATAATATAAGTTTATTAAATTAATTTGTGCGGAATTTTTAGAAACTTAATCGTTTTCATAAAGTTACTTTGTTTAGGAGGTAGAAGGTTTTTATTCTATTTAGACAAAATTGAAATATATGGTGAATATTAGAGACCAAAGTTCATATGCAATATTTCAAATCATTACATTATTTTTTGTGGCATTTTCAGAGTTTTATCATTTTGTTATAGTCACTTTGTATGGGAGGTTGTTGCGATGTTTTTTCTATTTTAAACATTTCCATTATATTTTGAATTTTTCGGAACTAAACCGGTTCGTATTAATTTAAGAAATGCAGAACACAATATAAAATAATTTTATATTTAATTTGGTGGGATAGTTGAACTATTTTTTAACTCTTATTTTTGTCACCGAAAATAAAGTGTATTGAAATATTTAAAATTTTTATTTATACAAGAGCGGTTAAATTGAAATCTTAAAGAGTTCTATTTGGGTTTGTATCAGTTTTTTAGTCGTAATAAAAAAATACATTAGAGACTCGCAGAAGTTAAGACTTGCAAAAGTTAAATATACGGAAAAGTTAACGAGACTTCTGCCACCACAGGAAACTCTAAAAAGTTAGCTTTTGGGTTAACTTTTCGCAGTTATTTTTTTACCCTATGGTTTTTTGTGTCAATTGTCACTCTTTGGTATCGCATTTTGACAAACGCTTGAGTCAAGAAAAGGTTACAGATTATTTCGCTAGCACAAAAACTAATTTAGTGCCATCCGAATGCTTTTTTATAACTATTTCTTGCATCTAATAAGCCATTGCACTGTGGTTTTTTTTCCGTTTTTTTTGGCATAAACTCTAATTTTAAAGCTATTGAATTGAAATTTGGTTTGTGTACATTTTTTATGCTCTCAAAACGACCTACCAAGTTTCATATGATTTGGGGCACTATTTCATATAGCTGCTATATAGCCGATCTGGCCGATTTGCCCCCACTTTTTTGTTTATAAAGCTATTGAATTGAAATTTGGTTTGTGTACATTTTTTATGCTCTCAAAACGACCTACCAAGTTTCATATGATTTGGGGCACTATTTCATATAGCTGCTATATAGCCGATCTGGCCGATTTGCCCCCACTTTTTTGTTTATAAAGCTATTGAATTGAAATTTGGTTTGTGTACATTTTTTATGCTCTCAAAACGACCTACCAAGTTTCATATGATTTGGGGCACTATTTCATATAGCTGCTATATAGCCGATCTGGCCGATTTGCCCCCACTTTTTTGTTTATAAAGCTATTGAATTGAAATTTGGTTTGTGTACATTTTTTATGCTCTCAAAACGACCTACCAAGTTTCATATGATTTGGGGCACTATTTCATATAGCTGCTATATAGCCGATCTGGCCGATTTGCCCCCACTTTTTTGTTTATAAAGCTATTGAATTGATATTTGGTTTGTATACATTTTTTATGCTACCAAGATGACCTACCGAGTATAGTGTCCTTATAACCGATGTGACATTTTTATTTTTATTTTTTAATTTTAATAATTATACTGCCGGCAAGCCACTTTGGATGCTTTTCCTTAAATCGCTCGATGTTACGGCAGCAGCTTGGCAAATGCTTTTTAATATAATTTAAGAAAACTTTAGTTTTATTTGATATTATGTTAAACAGATTTTCATTTGAACGCTCGCAGTTGACTTTTTCCATTAAATAGCTTTTTAGAGCATCATCTGAGCGCTTGTTGCTTGTCCAAATATCAAGAAGCGTTGCATGACCAAACACGTATGTTGCTGGATAAACGCAATTATAAAGAAAAGGAGCAAAAACGAGCAAGAATGCTTATTTATTTAATAATCTGGACACTTTTGTTAGTAAGTTGCCATTTATAACTTTTTGCAACGCTTTGCCATGCAGAAGTTTTACTCCACGAAACACAAATGCAATTGTTAGTGACAATCTAAAATAATACATACACAAAACATCTCTCAATTGGACAACGAGACACTCTATTCGACACATTTAAACGAAGTTATAATAATAAATACCTGCACAAGGATTTTCCATTGTTAAACTTATAAATTCGCTTTCGCACACCACAGCATATTAACACAAAAGTTTGCGAAATTCTCCCGCCAAATTTTACGCACCACGAGGCCGATTGAACAGCTGACTTTGTTGCAGCTGCTATAGTGTAGGGTTGCCACCCTGATAACTTATGAGTAATTTTTTTCTTCGTCAGGGTATTTAGTTTTGAAAAATTAATTCAATTTTAAAATACACATGCATAAAAATATTGACTTTATGACAAAAAAACGGATTTTTTCCCCATAGTGCATTGTATGAACAATGAAAAAATACATATGAAAAAAGTCTGAAATATCAATAAAACATACTAATGATATAGAATATGTTTGTAAATACATTTTTTTCTGAATTTCTTCTAAATTTATGCAAATAAATGTAGTACTTTTTAAATTAAACTATTTTCCTTAAAAAGATAATAATTCACAAAAGTTGACAGGCCCAAAAACAAACGGGTTAACTTTTGTGAGTCTCAACTCTAATAAATATACTTTTTTACATTTATGACAAATACTTTAATATATGCTTCAAAAAATAAAAGTAAAACAAATATTAACTATTACTTGACCTAAAGCTCTAAATTATAACGTTAATAACCGTAAAAAAAATAAAAACTTCTATTTTTCAGTAAAAGGCACTTCTAACATTTATTTTTTGCATAAAAAAATAGAATGAGTTAACAACAAATTTTTTTGTTCGGTTTGTATATCTTATATTTGTTAACAGCCTAATTAACGTAAGAACAAAAACATATTAAGTAGCTTTCGTTGCTATTGAAATCTAAATAGCTACGGAAAGCTTTATATTTTCGTGAAAGCTCTCCATGGGCCTTTATCTAGAGTTAAGAACAGATTTTTGAAAAAAGCTCTGCATAAAATATCTATACTTTAAATGACTCATTTCTCCTATACTCTTACAGTCAAACCCGTTTCGCAACCGGAAATTCTCGTCTATGGACTCTATCTCGATCACACTGCCATGGTTAATATTACAATTCATGGCAATCCTACTCCTCAAGTTGAGTGGACCATCGATGGTGATGTCATTCCACAAGGTAACTCTAGAGATCGTTTTTCGGCCTATGAGCCGCAATACTTGGGTAACGACTACTACAACGTTACCTTGGCCATCGCTGGACTAACGTTAGAGGATACTACCAAAACCTATCTTTTGAAAGCTTCAAATGCCTTTGGTGCCACAGAATACTCAGTACGCATTAGTTCATCGAGCACTCCACCCAGTTCTGGTTTGGAAATTGGCGCTATAGTGGGCATTGTTGTAGCTGTTGCTGTGCTCATTCTGATTGTGCTGCTGATTATCTTTGCTCGTGCTACTGGTCGCTGGTGTTTCGGAGGTGAGTCGCTTCATTTTTCTTCAATAAAACGCACAAAAATGCATCTACTGCACCTTTCTTTCTTTTCTAACTTTTTTTTTTAAACATCTGCTGTTTTCTTCTTTTAATATACGCTTTAAGTTCGACAAAAAAGCACTTGCAAAAGCGGCTCGTTGTTATCTATTGCGTTTTTGGCTTAAAACTTCATTAATTAAAACCTTTGCTCTGCAATGTTCGCGCGTTTGCAACGTTTGCCTCATCTCGGTTTCTAACGCGGGTTAGAACTTCTTTCCGACATAATTAAACCGAGTTTTTAAATATTTAGCATGTTGCCACCGACATCGACAGTCGAATGCAACCCAAATCTTGTGCTTTCGGAGCCTTCCTTCTTCGCGTGAATTTTGGCAGACAGGGAGCAACAAACTTTTAGTGCATTGTGCTGTACCGTCATTAAAATGCAATATGCGAGGTTGCGGTTGCTGGTTGCCGGGTGCCGGGTGCCTTTACTGATTACTCCCGATGCCAGGACTAGCTGATATCATTCAGAGCAGTTTACAAGCAAAAGCATAAGCCACAGACTTCTTTATTAAAGTTAAACTTGTTAAACTAATTAAAAACGTGTATTATTTTAAACTGTTCGCTGTAAATGTTGTGAAGGAAATATTGCATGGATATTGCTGAGAGGTTAGAGCAGCAGCAGTAATAAAGAATAATTATAATGCTTAGTCAATGTAAAGTTTGAAGCTGTTAACGCGGTGTGTGCATTAAAGCTCTAGTACTCGATTAAGATATTTTGGGTTGGAGCTTAATTTTGTTAAATTAAGGGAAATTTTATTGAAATAGAATTGTTGACATTACACTTTGATTCAAGAGGCCAAATAAGCGGCAAAAACTAGCGAACGCACTTTGACAGTATGCAAGATTATAACATTATGCAAAATCCATAGAAATATTCCCCATACACGGAATTCTTTTGCTTGATTGTTTCTTGTAAAAAAATCTTTATATTATTTTTTTAAAAACTAAACTCTTTAATATCATACTTAGAAAATACCATTTAGCTTTTTTATGGTATTTGAAGAATATACAGGGTTATGATAAAGGTAGTCAGCTGTAGCGAAAAAGGAAATAGAGTACTGATATTTCGGATACTTTAAATACAAAATTATAAAAGAAAAATATTCCTCTCTTTTCACCAAACTTTCTCTTGTGGTTTAGTGGAAACTATAAGAAAAACAACCACAGCAACTAAAGCTGCGGTAAAAGCACAAATGCGTCTGTTATTACGCAGGTACTCAATCCTCCTCCGTTACCGCCCACCAACAATTTTGATAGCATAGCGCGACTTCCAGCCTGCCTGCAATAATCAAAAGTTGCAACTTAACTTAAATGGGCAGCAACTGAGTGCAAGAACTTTAGAATAGACGACACTGTTTCAACCAGCGAGACTAAAGTAGTTCTTAGTTGGATAGCGCGACAACTAAAACAAGCAAGCAGGCGAAAATGTTTAAATTACTTTCTCCGTTTACTAGCCAAAAAAAAACAACAGCTAGGATGCAATATTTTGCAGTTGTCCTTGTTTGAATGTTAATGCTAATGGCAGCCATGCGTTCGGCAGTTTGGTGCTGCGTTGTAAAAATTGTGTAGCTGCAACTAAGAGCTGTTAGCCGCTGAGGAGAAAATGCGCTGAATGCGGAATATCCGATCTTTTATAAGCCGCGAAAAAGATATTAGCAAAAGTTTTATAATACTGTGAAGCTATATTAACGTTATAAATTTCACAAATGTTTCAATTGGGAGCACATTATTATGGCGCTAAGAGTTGAAGAGTTGCCAGCGTTAACAGGCGTTAACTGCGTAGGACAGGACAGAAACAGTTAAGTGGCAGATTATGGGTTTAAGTGTTAAAGGAAAGAATTTTATTTTAAACAGAAATACTTAGAAAAGCTACAACGAGCATTAACTGCCGATATGCATTCTTTTATTCTTTTGATGCAAGGCCCCTAACGACATGCTTAGCTTAATGAGCCGTTTATGCGTCTTAATACTTTCATTAATATGGCAATAATAATTTCATTTTTGATATTTTAATAATTAAAAAACTACTTGAAAAGTAATGAAATATTAAATGAAGAAATATTTCTTTAGCTTGCGTGTAAACAGATTTGTAATGAGCTTTTATGAGAATGCGATAAAGAGCTTTTAATGATAGTGTTAATGTAAATATTAAACTTAATGCTAATGTAAATTGTAATATTGGCGGCCTCAAAAATCTAATGGTAGCCGCACTTGACTCTCGTTCAAGGGTTTCGGGTTCGAATCCTGGTTCTACGCTATACACTTTCTTTCCTTATCTCTAATCAAAGGAATTTTTACAAACATCAATTTACGAATTAAGGTTGTAGCTAGTAGTGTTAGGAAAAGTTTGTGGTGAGAAACGCTTAGTAACCTCACTAAGGTCAAGGCATAACACTTGCTTTAGATTTCATATCACATGTTTCTTCTGCTTCTGCCACATTAACAACATCCTACACAAAAGTTTCATTCGACTACTCCCTTCTTCCGTTCTGTGGTATCACAAAGGACCAATAATATGGTCTAAGTGGGCTGGTCTAAAGACCTACCGCCACCTTAACCTAACCTAACCTAATGTTAATGTTTTATGTTCATATTCATGTTCATGCTAATGTTAATATTAATTTAAATTTTAATGTTAATGTTAATGTTAATGTTGACGTTAATATTAATGTTAATTTAATGTTAAGGTTAATGCTTATGTTAATTTTAATGTTAATTTTAATGTTAATGTAAATATTAATGCTGATGCTAGTGTTAATGTTAGTGTTAGTATTAGTGTTAATGTTAATTTTAATGTTTATGTTAATGTAAATGTTAAAGTTTACGTAAATTTTAGTGTTAATATTTATGTTAATGTTAATGTTTGTGTTAATGTTTATATTAATAATTATATTAATGTTAATGTTAATGTTGAAGTTAGTGTTACTGTTTATGCTAATGTTAATGTTAATGTTAGTGTTAACGTTAATTTTAATGTTGATATTTATGTTTTTATTTATGTTAATGTCAATGTTAAAGTTTACGTAAATTTTAGTGTAAATGTTAACGTAAATTTTAATGTAAATGTTAACGTAAATTTTAATGTTAATGTTTATGTTAATGTTAATGTTTGTGCTAATATTTATGTTCAAGTTTATGTTAATGTTTATGTTAATATTAATGAAAATGTTAATTTTAATGTTAATGTTAATGTTAATGTTAATGTTATTGTTAATGTTTATGTTTATGTTTATGTTTATGTTTATGTTTATGTTTATGTTTATGTTTATGTTTATGTTTATGTTTATGTTTATGTTTATGTTTATGTTTATGTTTATGTTTATGTTTATGTTTATGTTTATGTTTATGTTTATGTTTATGTTTATGTTTATGTTTATGTTTATGTTTATGTTTATGTTTATGTTTATGTTTATGTTTATGTTTATGTTTATGTTTATGTTTATGTTTATGTTTATGTTTATGTTTATGTTTATGTTTATGTTTATGTTTATGTTTATGTTAATGTTAATGTTAATGTTAATGTTAATGTTAATGTTAATGTTAATGTTAATGTAAATGTTAATGTTAAGGTTTATGTTAATGTTCATTTTAATGTTAATGTTTATGTTTATGTTAATGTTAATAATAATGTTAATATTAATGTAAATGTTAATGAAAATGGTAATGTTAATGGTAATGTTAATGTTAATGTTAATGTTAATGTTAATGTTAATGTTAATGTTAATGTTAATGTTAATGTTAATGTTAATGTTAATGTTAATGTTAATGTTAATGTTAATGTTAATGTTAATGTTAATGTTAATGTTAATGTTAAAGTTAAAGTTAAAGTTAAAGTTAAAGATAAAGTTAAAGTTAAAGTTAAAGTTAAAGTTAAAGTTAAAGTTAAAGTTAAAGTTAAAGTTAAAGTTAATGTTAATGGTACTGTTAATGTAAATGTTAATGTTAAGAATAAGGTTAAGGTTAAGGTTAAGGTTACGGTTAAGGTTAAGGTTAAGGTTAAGGTTAAGGTTAATGTTAATGCTAATGTTAATTTAATTGTTTATGTTTATGTTAATGTTTACGTTAATTTTAATGTTGATGTAAATCTCTACGTTAATTTTAATGTTGATGTTAACGTTAACGTTTATTTTGATGTTAATGTTAATGTTATGTAAATTTTAATGTTAATGTTAACGTTAATAATAATGTTTACGTTATTTTTAATGTTGACGTAAATTTTATCGTTAATATTAACGTTAATGTTAATGTTAACGTAAATTTTAATGTTTATGTTAACGGTAATTTTAATGTTAATGTCAATATTAATGTTAATGTTAATGTTAATGTTAATGTTAATGTTAATGTTAATGTTAATGTTAATGTTAATGTTAATATTAATATTAATGTAAATGTTAATGTTAATAATAATGTTAATGTTAATATTATTGTAGGTGTAAATGTTAATGTTAATGGTAATGTTAAGGTTAATGTTAATGTTAATGTTAATGTTACAGTTAAAGTTAATGTTAATGGTACTGTTAATGTAAATGTAAATGTTAATGTTAAGGTTAAGGTTTAGGTTAAGGTTAAGGTTAAGGTTAAGGTTAAGGTTAAGGTTAAGGTTAAGGTTAAGGTTAAGGTTAAGGTTAAGGTTAAGGTTAAGGTTAAGGTTAAGGTTAAGGTAAAGGTAAAGGTAAAGGTTAAGGTTAAGGTTACGGTTAAGGTTAAGGTTAATGTTAATGCTTATGTTAATTTAATTGTTTATGTTTATGTTAATGTTTACGTTAATTTTAATGTTGATGTTAACGTTTATTTTGATGTTAATGCTAATGTTAATGTTAATGTTATGTAAATGTTAATATTAACGTTAATAATAATGTTTACGTTATTTTTAATGTTGACGTAAATTTTATCGTTAATGTTAACGTAAATTTTAATGTTTATGTTAACGGTAATTTTAATGTTAATGTTAATGTTAGCGTTAATGTTAATGCTTATTCTTATGCTTATGCTTATGCTTACGCTAATGCTAATGCTAATGTTTATGTTAATGTTTATGCTTATGTTAATGCTTATGCTTATGTTTATTTTGATGTAAATGTTTATGTTAAAGCTAATGTTAATATCGATGTATTTTGTAAAAATACATAAATCCCGTGCCAAAAAAACGCATCATCTAGAAATATTTCTAGAAATGGTTAAAAATCTGCTTTAATTGGCTTTTATGCTAAAAATTTTTGTAAGGATGTGTTTTTTGACATATTCTTTATAATCGTGATACAAAAAATTTACATCTAAGGCAAATAGTGCTCAGTAAAAAAGTGCTTTATGTAAAAAAAACAAAAAATTCTAATATTTTCAACAAGGTTTTTTAATATATAAATGTCAGGAGAATTGTCTACACAAAACATTTTGTTTTTTTAACCCTCAAGCAATACCGAATTAGATTGTCTTTAACAAAAAATGGCAGTTCATTTATGATATAATCGCAGTTTCTAGTTATTGCCATATTTTTTAATTTTTTTCAATTTATTTCTCTTTCACCAAAAATAAAAGTTATTCTCCAAATTTCGTAATTACACTTCGTTTTCTGATCAAATTTTTGCAAAAGAGGATAAAAACATAAATTTTAGGAAAAAGCGGTGCTATTTTTAAACGAATTGCCATTATTTTTAAAACTAAACTTTGGGTAAATATTAATAACTACAAAAAATATACTCGAATAGGATATATATGCATAATTCTTTCAGCCTTTGTTACTTAAAAACTCTACACAGTAAAAAATATGAGCATAAATTATATACTATTTTGTATGCATATAAATCCAAACCAAAAATGTTATAAAATTTGTACTATCAAATCATATAAATTTTTCCAGACCATTTTTCTCGTCAGGCCAATCAAAACCACTATACTTCCCGATTTCGGTGAATTTTTTTCTTTCGAATCAGAATGTATTTTGATTAACACATGATATTCATATGAAATTTTTAAATTATATTTGTTTTATTATTTTTATAATATTGAGTGGTATAAAATTTATAAATTATTTGGAATAAAAAAAGTTTATACCACACAGATGTTATAAAAAAGATAAAATTTACCCTCAAATTTTTTACTGTGTATGTAAAAATATTATTATCGGTCGCTTTTTTACAAAAATCAGCCTACTGATTTGTACTTGCCTCAGCTGTTAAAATCTTTGTATCAGGTTATAAGTAAGCACATCAACCAACACATCCTTATCTAAATTTTTTTGAACTTGCTAACATTGAGGTATTTGTGAGCTCTTCTAAAAAACTATCTGGTGATACTTTTGTATTTTTTGGCAGGGGGTGTAGTAATTAAAATTTGCCATCATTAATTTTTCATACTAGCGTGTATATTAATGTATTTTCGAATTAGTTTTTAAACTTTCAAGCTTTAAAAGATTAATATGCATGTTTTCGCAGCTATTTCGACTTTTTTTAAATTGCTTTTATAACTTTATTCTTTAAAATAATCATAGAAATAGCTCTTAAAACTTTTAACACACTCACACTTTGAAATATACGCACACACTTTCATGCATGAACTTTATGGCACAAAACACTTTAAATACCTTATTAAATTTATTCAAACATTTATGACGGTCTTGCAAAACAAATTTTATCGAATTTTTGAGTGAAGTGAAAGCAAACAAAAACAGTGCGTTTTCTACAACTGTGCAATACTGCTATTACAACAACGACTAGAGCTAACTTAACAATAGCGCCTTACGTAGTTTATAATTTACAAAGGATATTTGTGGTATTTTGTAAATTTTCAATAAAAGTTTCTGATGTAAAAATAAATCTATATTTATACTTTTTGGTGTTTTACTAACAAGTTTTTTTTTTTATTGGTATTTTGGATAGGAATACATTTTCTTTACTTTTTACTTTGTTCGACTTCATTTTTTTTAAACTAAAAAATAAATTGTCAAAATTTAAATGAACGCTAAAAGTTAGTTCTTGTTGTTGTTGTTTTTGCAGGCGCAACCCTTAACACGGACATTGGACCCGACTCTGAGGCACAAATCAATCCTGAGCACAATGATGATTTTGATGGCAGAGATTTCCACGATGGCGAGGAACACATCAACACAACACATCAATCGGAAGAAGTTACACCACCAGTCACCGATAAGTTGGAGTCGCAAAAGAAGGCCGATTTGAAGGCTAAGACAGGAGCTGTTGTGGCGCCGCCAACAACTGCTGCTGTTTCTGCTACCACCAATGGCCATCAGAACGGAAATGAGCCGAAAACAAACACATCCGTTTAGAACGCAGTTGAGTGAGAATGGAAGCAAAATATTTTAATGTACTACATGCAGGATATTAAATGAAGATGGTTTCGTAAAGAAAAATAAAAATACAAATAAGAACATAGAATGTGAAAACAACATGACAATCAGTGACAGTGGGAAAAACTTATAAAAATTCAACTAAATTAAGAATGACGAAAAGAAACGCATTTTTAGCGCGCAGTTTTAATAAGACAAAATAAAACTTTAAGGATATTCATGTCAGCCAACTCGAATATTTTGACTTTTTAGAAATTTAGATTTAATACATGTTTATAAAAGCACAAAACAGTAAACTTTTTCGACAAATATTTTTTTAATTATTTTTAACTCTAATAAGAAAATGTGTTCTCTAAACGTTTTGATATAAATATTAAAAAAAAAACATTTAAGAAATAAGAACAGAAACAAAATAATATATATAATTATAATGAAATATTGATTACAAATGTGATTTTTGAATCTCAGTTGAAAACCGTTCTCAAAAAAAAAATTAATAAAATGATAAACGACAAAATATTCACTAAAATAAATGTTAAAACAATTATTTTTATCAACGATTTAATCAATTTTGTGTGCAAATGTGCGTTTAAATTGCCGCGCAGCATTTATAAAGCACCCTGTATACAAACGCACTCACATTCTACACACACACTTACACACTCATATGTGACAGCCGTCCTTTGCAACAATTATAAATGTCAATTTTTTTAACAATACAATAAAGCATGTATTTTAAGCAAGCTTTTTTATGGTTTTTCTGTTTTAAAGCTTCAACTGCTCACTTTAAATGAAAGCCGCTTGAATCTTAAATGAAAACAAAAAAAATATTATATATACTTTTACATTAATTCTTAAAGAAAAATTATGAATCCTTGATGTACAATATAATTAAGTAAACATTTTTTTTTTTTATTGCAAATTGTATCCAGCTCTTAGTTACAATCTAGGATACATGTTTTATTTTTTTTTTTTTTTTGTTTAACAATCTTATATAAATCTGTTTTATACACCTTAACACATGCATTATAAAATCACTTTTTAATCTACAAACTATGCAAAATGCGAAATTGTAAAAATGTATCGCATATATTTTCTTCTTTAAATTCCCTTTTTTACATGGTAGTTAGATATATATATATATATATTTATGAAATAAATATCGATGTATTTTGTAAGTTTTTAAAATATTGTAAAATTTCAAAGTTACAAATAAATGTGTTTTTTTTTTTAACTTAAATTGTGTTTTTAATAATTGTGCACTGAAGATATTTTTTTATTTTAGGTTTTGTTTTTAAAAATAAAAATAAATAAAAAATAATTTCTGGTAGTATTTAGAAAAGTACGCTGTTCTCAATATGAAAACTTGAGCTTTCAGTTGTGATGAGATATTTCGATTTAACTATGAGAATTGTGTGAGAAATTTCTTAGAGAAAATTATGTTTGTTTGGAAAATAGTCAAATAGAAAAATACTGCGTTTGGATCATTAAAGGTTCGTGTGGGGCTAAACCGGTCAATCGTTGGGTACAGCAGCATTGAAGACGTTTAAACATGGTTTATTTTTTTATTGTGTTTTTCTTATTCAAATGGTTGTTTTTTATGCAAAAAAATCATTGAATTATTATAGAATAGGGAATGAAATGAAAGAGAACAGTCTTTATATTTTATAAAAACATAATTTTTTTATTTCACCTGTTGAAACCATTCTCTTTTCTTATCAAAGTGTCTTTGGATCCTTTTATATCTTTGACTAATGAATTTCTTTTTAACAAAAAATACATGTTGTAAACTATAGGTTCTTTTTGTTCCAGGTCCTGTCTGAAAACAAAATTGTTAATACTAGCTTCTTTAGTAAAAGTAAAATCGTTCGAACAGCGGTTGAACAAAGCTCAAACGTGCTCTACATATAATCAAAACGGATCGAACAGGCCAACTACGAGCCCTTTTGAAACAACAATATTCACATCAGTTAAAAAACCAAATTAATAACAAATATTTAATATATTGTTTATTTTGTTTTTGCATCGAGTCTGAAAACAAAATCGTTAATACTAGCTGATCTAGTAAAAGTAAAATCGTTCGAACAGCGGCCGAACAAAGTTCAAACGTGGTCTTCATTTAATCAAAAAGCATACTCCGTCCAAACATCGGCCGAATACGGCTCGAACAGGCCAAATACGGTTCCTTTTGAAACAATATTCGCCTTCGCGCCTCTGACAAATCAAAAACATGTGCACTAGAGTGGCCCTTAGCTGTATGGGACAATTTTTTTGACAAATTCAACATATGCATGAACTCTTAAAATTTATTACTCTTCCATTAAATTCGTAGTATTTACTAATAGCTTAGTATTATTTACGAATTTAGAATAATTTAAGTAGATACAATTCATTCGAAGATCGACAGTATGCATTATTCGTAGAATGTACGAAGTATTAGTTCAAATTAAAAAATTTGCAACCAAAATCATTCAGCCTTGTTTAACAATTACCGAATATAAGAAAATGAATGCAATGGCCAAGCTAAAGAATCGCGCTTCAAATCCCAGCTCAGGTAGAATATTTTTCTTTTCCTAATTAATTATAAGTATCATTCGTAAATGTAAAAAATGTATTCTTACAATATACATTTGTTTTTGTACGAATACGAATAAAATATTTGTGATATGTATCAAACTACGTCCATCCTACGAATTATATTCGTGGCTGAAAACTACTTAGTAATATTTACAAACAAAATTTTTTGGAGTGTGGGCCTCGTACCAATCAGGCATTCTACCTTGGGCAATAGGGTTTTGTACCTTGGACCACAAGACAAAAAATACAACTAAAAGTTGTAAAGAAAGTAAAAACACACGCTTCTGCTTAACTGTAATGTATTTAGGCTAGGTAAGGTAAACGATATGATTAAAAAGGATAATAATGAGCTAAATAAACAACCATATTTAAACTTTTAAGTAACAGTTGTGTGCAAAGAAGTAGGGACACTTTTATTCTTATATATAAAGTTGCATGAGTTAAATACAAGTTGCCTCAGATATAGCATCAATTCCTTCGGTTGGTGATTCCCCATGATTATTTGAATAAAAATAGGCAAGTATGATCGTAACCCCTTTTCCCCTAGAGAGGAAAAACTGGAAAATATTTGTCGTTACATTTTACTCCATATTTAAAGTATCTTTTATGTGATTTACAAAGTTCTCAACTTATTGAAGAGTTAATCGAATCAACATTAAGTGACTTATAAAATATTTTGTATAAAGTCACATTTAAGAATGGTGTGAGCAACTAAATTCTAAAAAATTCAGCTTTGATTTTAAATATCTCGAATATTAAATAAATTGTTTGAATATTTTTATGACGTAATTTTTTTTAATGATAAAGTTTCTATTGACTTGGTTTTTAACTTTGCTAAAGCAATTGAGTACTCAATGCAAACACAACTACTTTTTTATTATAAATTACCACACGTAAAACAGTTAGCGTTTACTGTGGTACGATTAGAAAACGGTTTTTCATCATTGGTTTCAAGGTCATGAAGTTTTTTCCAAGATGCTACTGACTTTGGAGATCGGTTCAGAGATAAATAAAATATAGAGTAAGACGTAATGACACATATTAAGTTGGCGCTAAAACAAGTAAAATGTTCTTCAATATTCAGTAATTTTTTTTTTAATTTTAGTACGCTTTTTTTGGAGTGTGCAATTAATTTTTAAAAACAAAATATAAAATAAAAACAAAAAATTTTTACTTTTAAATCACAATTCTTAATTTTTTAAACAAATACAAGTTCTTTTGTTACAAAAAATTTTTTTGGTGCAAAAAGAAATTTCCTTAAAACTAAGAAAATTTCAGATTTTTAAAACAAAAACTTGTGTTTTTTGATTTTAAAGTTGAACTTTTTTCTGAGTGTACCTTGTAGAAAAGTCAATCCCAGGATCCCGGACGATTTAAGGCCCTTTAAATTGGGATTCTCTTTCCGGGATCCCAGGATTTTTAAATAAAAAATTTCTATTACAAATATTCATGTAAATGCAACCATTTCAATTTAAGTTGATATGAATATAGAATTAGAAAAACCTTTTATAAGGCTCTACAAGATTGATAGGTCGATGAGGGTGAATCACTGGAGCAAACACTTTGGAGAATTTTAGAAGAATTTGCAACATCAGGAAGTCAGCTATCTATTTCAAAATTGTCCGATATTCTGACTCAGGAAACAATTTTTATTTTTTGTGGTGAAGGCAATCGTGATCGGAACTTACAAATTGCTTAAGATTATAGTACAATTATTTCTCCAACTAGAACAGAATCAAAACGGTGCTTCTCATCAGCGCGTTTTATTTGTATGGATAGCCGAACAAAACTCTCTAATGAAAAATAATACGCTTTGATCAGCTGTTTTACTTTAAAAATAATTAAAAGAAAAAATTTAATTTTAACAAGTCTTTTTTTACCTTTATTTGCTTTAAACACAAAAAAAAACATAAAAAAAAATTTAACATTCACATATGCATTGCACATATACATATAAATTAATAAATTTTGCTAGTCAGTAATATTTTTTAAGTTTTTTTTTTATTAACAATAAGGGTATTCACAATTGTGTGGTATCGCGGTGTTTTTGGTGTTTTTGTCATAGTTAAAAAACACAATTATGAGCATCCTTTAAAATAGAATTTGTGGTTGGGAACCTCCCGCTTTAGCTTTTTGTTACTATGGAAATAAATGAACTATCCAATTGGATATATTTTATTAAAATATGGAATACAAAAGTTTAACTTGAATTTTTAGCTTCTTCAATTTTGAAATTAGAAAATAACTGGCAACCAAACTGTTGTTTATAGAACTTTAAAAACTACGTTCGGTAAACATATCATTAAGCTACTTAAAATCACCACTTTTGGTTTTTAGAGATTTTATGTAAAACAACAAAAAATATAAAAACCGCTCGGTAAAGTATCAAAACCACGGGATTTTTTAACTACACTAAAAACAACGCAAATGTGAATACCCTTAATATGTTTCTTTTGTTTTTGTTGCTTTGTACATGATTTAATTTACATTTTTTAGTTTCAAGTAATAAATAAGTAAAAATTGTATTAAAAACGTTTTGAATTATTGACTCCCTAGTACCTTGGGATAAGGTAGGTGAAATGTCCTGTCTTTACATTTTTACTTTAATCTTTAGATTAAAAACAAAGGTGATCATGATTTATTTGCTCTCACTCTCCCTCCTGCCCCAATTTAAAAAGTCTCATCATAGACATTTGGTTAATTAACCTGATTCAATTCGATTGATAATGATTAAGATAACCACATTTGTCAGTTTCATTAAACCACAAAAACTGGTTAAATTGGCCTGAATGTCATGTGGTAATCTTAACCTAATGATTAATATTGGCAAATTTAAACCTGAAATTTAGTTAAAGTTTGTTTAAATTTAGTTAAATTAACCAGATTTTTTTCTTGGCGTAAACGGAACACTGTGGCTTCATACCTACTAAAATGGCTGTAGAAGCGGAAATAACGTCAGTATCCCTACAAAAATTTAACAGTATATTCTCTAAAGACTATACTTATATAATATCTATGAAAAAACAATTTCATAAATATTCTAAACCACCGACCTGCCTTAAGTCCGCATGATGCTTTTAATATTTCATTGATTAAAATGTCGCTATCTCTAAAGTCGGATTTCTCAGAATGTGTAATGCATGCAGTATTAAATACTAGCCTCTTTTGATTTCCGCAGCAAACTCTCTCGAGGCGAAGGTAAAGAAATTTCAGCCTCTGAGGATGAATCGCAGTTGTATTTTGGAAGATTTCTTTTGACAGCATTAAGTTACTTTGATTTCGGTTTAACTTTTGCTTGCCTTTTTTCCTCTGCTGAATGTCCCATTTTTCTGGTGAGTCTGTCAATATTCGAGTCTTTTCTTTCATTCTTTAACCTTTTGAGTTTTTCTGCTCAGCTGCTTTTAAAAATCAGTGTTCCAAGGTACATTTCAATATCCAATGTTCACATGGATCACAAAATTTGCAAACTATCAAACATTTGTTTTATCATACGAAATAACAAGTTCATATAATAATAAACTTGAAGAAGAAACCTTACCGCTATTTCACAGTAGACCTAACGCAGTAGCTTAACTTAATTCGTGCAGGTTGACTTTGAATATTTGCAAATCACGTGAAACATTTCCCTTGATAAACGTCTAAACGTCTAAACATCAACTCAAAGAGCCCAATTACAGCGTTGATAAAATTTCAATTATAAATGAAACAAATTATAACGAAATACTTTTCTTTTCTTTTTTGCGAAGTGGCAAATATGTAATTTTGTGATTGGTCTAATGTACAATCGGTAAAAGGTTTACGATCTTCCCGTGCTACTCTAGTAAAACTAAAATAGAGAAACGCCCAAACAAGGGTCAAACATGTTATACATATAATCTAAAAGCTTACTCGTCAAAACAGCGGCCAAATGCGGGTCGAACAGGGGCTGTTTTGATACAACATTCTGTCGTCAGTTTTTCCTTGGATTAAACAAAGGCAGTACACTTGCACCAAATCAAATATATTGCATAATCCCTTGCAGTGCAATCAAAATTTTAAATTTTTAACTTACTGATGCCCATAGAAAACACTTTTTTCATTGAGAAACATAGCAACGCTAGGCTTGTACATTTTGCTATTTTTAATTTACAAAACTTTACAAAAATTTATGCAAATGAAGGTGGGTTTAATAAAGGGTTTCGTGGCTTACGGATCACAGCTTTAACGATTACGACGCAACAATTTAGGTATTAAAATTTCGAATGATATAAATGAACATAATTTATATCGTTCTTGTAGTTTTTTCCATTTCTAGTCTGTTAATGTTGACAGAACGACCAAAAAAGTTTGATAATAAATTTCCTCAAAATTCTTTCCGTGAACAGAGTAAGAGCTCCAATTTTTGTGATCAGTAAATATATGAAATGTATCAGTGCAAAAAGACTTTACCTCAGCACAAGGTTGCCAGTATTGTGGGAAAAATCCCATTCGTGGTAATTTTTAATTGGTCTTGGCAATTTTTTTTTGGGAATTCCCATGGTATTTTTTAATTCAGCGTGGTATTTTTTAATTGGCGTGGGAATTCAGCGTGGTATTTTTTAATTGAATGGGGATTTGGGAATTTTTTCTTAAAAAGTTTTTTTTTCACTTATATTAAGCAAAATCTTAATCATAGTATTAGATGATCGACGCATATATACAGGAGAGTAAAGCTATAAGTTTACGCTGTACATTTCTTCGAACTTACTCTTAATATAAATGAATAAATTATGTAAGAATAAATTCCACATTTCTGCATGCAAGCGTTAAGCTTACAAAAATTATTTTAGAAGTCCAAAAAAAGTGTAATATATAAGACTACCAAAACAATAATAGGCAATATTTGCAAGTTTACTTATCGAATCCAATAATCAGCAATTATCTTTTAAAATCAAAATTAAATAACAGTTGCCATAAAAAATTTATATTTATTTTATTTTGTTTATTTTTTTATTTCTGAAGTCACTTATATATATTATTTTATATGAGAAATAAGTACCTACATTTTTTAAAATCATATTGTGTTGAAATTAACTGTTTATCTGTTCTTTACAAAACACAAATATCTTTGAAAACTAATATTTAATTTATTTTGTTTATTTTCTATTTTTGAAGTCACTGACATTATTTTATATTTATTAGAAATAAGTGCCTATTTTTTTGAAAAATCATATTGTGTTAAATTCACTGTTTATCACTTCACAAAGCACAAATATCTTTGAAAACTGTATACATATTTTATTATGGTTATTTTTTATTCTTAAGTCACTTTTACTATTTGATATTAGAAATAAATACCTAAATTTTTGAAAAGTCATGTTGTGTTAAAATGAATTGCTTATCACCTCACAAACCACAAATATTTTTGAAAACAATATTTTTATTTTATTTTGTTTATTTTTTATTATTTTATGTTTATAAGCATACTATCGTTTTGGAAATTATTAAATGGATACATACAAATAAAATTCACGATCTCAAATATAAGACGAAAACATGTGATATGTGTAACAATTAACTTTATGTGAAACAATTTGTATGTTCCCAACTAGAACTGATGGTCCATATTTGGGTTGCAGCGACGTCGTAGCGTTTATTTTTGTGTCAACATTGACATGATGTTATGTATTGGTTACGTTACAGAGATCACTATTTTTCGAAAGTGGTGCAACACAATGCCGACATTGTTTTAGTAAAAATTACTTTGAAGTTACTTATTACATTTTAGTATAAATGCATTACAGAGTTGCCAATTTTGTTTACAGCCATAATTATTATAAATTATTTTATAATTAGAATTTATATAAAATATAAGAGTACAACATAATATTAGGTGTTTTGGATATTTAATGGAGCCATATTAAAAATGTAGATGGGAAAGAAGATTTTCGGTAAAAAAAAGCCAAAACTTCTTAAAAATTTATGCGCAATCTAAATTCAGAAAATGTTGTAATAATTTCATATATTAATAAAAAATGTTTAAAAAGTTTTGTGAAGAAAGTATTGTATACAAATTTCAGGAATAGTTTTTAATGTAAGCAATCAATAAAACATAGTTGAAAAGCTTAACAATACAATATAAAAGCAATTTCATGTTTATTGTTAGGAAAATATAATAATAATTTGCGGCCACCATTTTAAATAGAAAGAGCCTACCTTAGGTCGCAATTATCTAATCGTTACAAAATGATAACATCTTAAGTTATTATTCCATAGTTGAGTGATGCATTTTTTAAAGGTAAAACTTGATAAATCGTTACAACATTCCGTGACCTAGTAGTAAAATAGTATTAAAAAGTAAAGTCACATTGAAGGCTTTATTTATGAATAGGAATTTTTACAAACTTTTCCCATAAAATATTATCCAAATGAGTATCTCTGCAACGTCGTCATGTAAAAAATGTGCATTAAGTAACCTGTGGTCGCAAAATTCTACTTGGGTTATTTATTTGTTATAGTTTTAAAACAAAGACAATAAATGCAAAATTTTTAACTATCGACGTGTCTATTTATTTCTGCTTATTTAAATGCAAAAATTTCTGGTATTTCTAAACTTTTTAAAATTTCTTATACATATATGATTTTTTGTGGTATTTTTTAATACGTATGGGATTTTTTGTGGGATTTTTAAATGCATATGGGATTTTTGGTGGTATTTTTAAAACGCGTGGTATTTTTGTGGTAATTTTAAATGATCGTGGTATTTTTTTTGGTATTTTTTAATTGTTGTGGGAATTTTTTTTTATTACCTTTACCATGGGAATTTTGGTGGTATTTAATTTATGTGACTTTGGGAAAAAGGTAATTTTCGTGGGAATTGTTACGAATTTTGGCTGGCAACCTTGCCTCAGCATTATGATCCATTACAACACTAAACGTTTTCACAAATATCTCGATAACCGCAGCCAATCCAGAACTTTCTTAACTATATTCGGAAATTGTTTGTCTATATGACTAACTTGTGGTGACCCTGGAAAAATTATTTCTGCCATATCTGCCATATAATAATAATAATATCTGCCATAACAACACAATTAATATACAAAAACATGGAGGGCAAACTTATTGATTATTTATAAAGAGAAGAATGCCGCATTTTCTTTCAGATGTAAATATATTAACTCTTGATCTAGATAGAAATTCCATCTTAATTTAATATAAAACATTTTTAGCATTGTCTACATTTTTTCTTAAAGTATTCAGCATAGTTTTAATACTTTTTTTAATCTTTTCACAGGGAAATCTTTGAAGACGCAAACAAATGAAACGTAAGTGTTTAAAAATTATCTATAAAAATTGCAAACACTTTGTGATTAACATCTGTGACCATCAAGCGACTAACATTCCATTAAAAAATCATGGCTAAAATAATCGCCAAAATAAAAGTTCATGAATGCTGCTAGTAGCTATCTATATATATTTAATTTTTATTTAAATAACATTAAAGCATGCTGCATGTAGCTTGAATTTAACTCATTTTCATAACATTCATATTTTTATGATTAGATTTGTGTTTGTTTGACACTAAAATTTGTTTAGTTTGAGTAGCTTAAATTATAATTATTAACTCATGCTTTATGTTAAATTAGCTCAATTTAAACACCAACACAGACCATCCCATAAAAACGCACATACACTCACACACATACACACACACACACTGAAACACAGCAACACGCATTGCATTTAAGTACCGCTCTTGCGTACAAACTCAACAACAACAATTGAACTATACATTAGTGCATCATAACCGCATCGTATCCAAATTAATAAAGATTCCGAAATATGAAAAAAAAAATTCCAAAAATTCTCGCTCACTGTGACTTTCCTCATGACGCTTGTTCAAAATTTAATACTACTTTATAAAAAACCAAAACTTAATAAAACTCCAAATCAATTGTTTCGTCCTTGCATCGCATCAAAATCATTTCTAATGACATCAAAAACCAACTTTCGCCAAACTTTAATCAATTCTAGAGTTTACTAAAATATATAGAACAAAAAATTCTGTAGGATTGCCAACAGCCAAGAGAATCTAGCTAATGTTTTCTCCCTTACTCCTTCCCTCCTTATAATTTCATACAAACAAAAAACCAAAACAAAAACCTCAATCAAACCAACGGTATGCGTGCAATTTTGCTACTTGGGCCAACAACAATAGTATTGAGAAAGATCCACAAAGTCGCGGTCAGCAGGTGGCGCTGCTCGAGACACCAAATGGCGTTACCATAATCGGTAATAAGCACACTAACGTTGAGGGTGATGGTAGAGCGCCCTACAACAATACCAACAATGTCTATGCACCAGATCGTCTCTCTGTTCTGCGAAGATCGCATCCGACACTTGATGAAGATGACTCCTTCGAATACTCTACGGATCGTGAGAGTAGTGTTTATAATCCAACAACGATGCCCATACGTTCGGTCATGGCAACTGCCGGTGGTCGCAATTCACAGAAAAGCACCAGTGATAGCGAACCCACTGCCGAGGGCTCTGATCTTTTAACACGTGGCAATCAACTCGGTATTCCAGAGTCACGTTTCTCACGCTGGCTGCCGAAGGATCAACGTGAGATTCTCGAGAAACAGGCGAAATTGTTGGCAAATCGTGTGCAAGCAAAGACACCGGAATTGGAGCGTGTGCAGCGTATAACGACGACTAAGCCAACAGAGACGACGACAACGACACCCGCATCGACGCATACGCAGCCACAGGAAACGGAAATCTAGAAATTTCTGATGACAGCGTTCACAAAAATAAAATATGATTCATATTCCAAAAGATCAACAAAGACAAAGTATTTTTAAGAAGCGCAAGTAGAACAGCTTGAGGCTGATTTTTCTAATTTATCATATACTTTTTCTTTAACTAGTGCCTTAGATATACGTACAAATATAAACACACTCTCACACATACACACCCACACACAGACAAATAATCACTGTTGCGCTGAGCGAAAAATCAATGCAAATAGCTAGATTTTTTTTAATCGCATTCAAATCGCATTTAATGTTGCTTTATTTCTTATTCTCTTTTTTAACAACAGATTATTTGACAAAAAACTACATACTTTGATTACTTTTTTTTTTTTTTTTTTTGTATAATTTCTATATAAAAACATAAAAATGTTTAGAATTTCTTATCTTAACTTAAACTATTCTATTTTATAATTGTATGTTTTTATATTTTATTTAACAAAACATTAAAAATAAGCATAAAAAAGTCACTTTAAAGCTTTAAAGCGAGAAACGAAATTTTTTAAACTTAATTTATGTAATTAATAAGCATCGAACGAAAGTTAACTTTAATAAAAAAATATTTAAAATCGAAAAACAAAATGTGGTTATTTTGTTTTTTTTTTGGTCATATGAAGTTTACTTTCCTGGTTTTGTTACGTGCTTGGTATCTTAAGAGTAATTTACGTCTTACAAAAAAGGTGTCCAGGTGTCTCATTCTCCGGTTTAAATTATTTTAGGTTATGTTGCCGAGGTTAAAAAGCTAAGGTTGAATTATTTTTTAACACGTGCTCAAACTTGATGAATTATACTTTAAAAATTACCATTTTCATTGCAACACATACAAATTTTGTATCAAACGAAAGGTAGTATTCAAAAGCAACACATGATGACTACAATAATTTTTAGTGATTTTGCTGTTCTAATTTTCAACAGTATTGAAACAATATCATAAGAATACCACTTAGTCAAACTTTTTTCAGATTTACTTATGATTAATTTAAGAAGATTTCAAATGTAAACTTACCTTTCTTTTTTTAATTTTTATAATTTTGTAATACATTTTTTTTTATAAGAAACCAATTTTAATACCATAATCTGACTACTTAAAGTTATAACTTTCGACTTTTAATAATTTAAAAAAAATATAAATTTATAAAAAATAAATATTGCGTAAAAAAAGAATAAAAATTACCTTCTTTGTACGCACGGCCCTTGTTTGATCGCTGTTCGGACGCTGTTCGGCTATGTATTTTTTTATACTCGGCATAAAGCTTACATTTTTCTAAATAAATGAGTGTTTTATATATCACAATAATAGGAATTTTTAAATTTTACTAACCATAAGAAATTTTATGACAGACACAGTTTTATAATTTATTATGTAGTCTTTATACCATACAGTCAAAACAAATGTAGTTAAAAATGCAGCTGTAAATTTTTATAATTTTTGCCACAAAACAAGTTTTAAGTTCGTTCTGTAACTTTATACAGAGTCCTTGTTGTTGTTGTTGCCTTCTTAAAAACTTGCTTGATATAAAGCTCGCAATTAAGTTCAAGTTTGTTTTTTTATTAAAATTTAAATATTTTATACCTTTTTTTGAAAAAATATGTGTTTGATAATAAAAATTTTTTTAATTTTGCGTCAAAATGAAACAATTTGTGCGAAAAAATACATCTTTCATATGGAAGGGCGTAAAAAAAGGAAGTTTCAATTTAAATTATTTTTTCTACAAAAACACCTTTTGCAGTAGCTTTTGAGAGAGGAGTTTAATTGATCGCTTTAACAGTTTCTTGAAAAAAATATATGAAATGGAAATGGTGATATATTTTTAATTTGTTTAAATTTTTTTACAAAATATTTAAAATTCAAGACAAAGAAGTTTTAATAGAAATCTATTGAAAAATGGCGGAGATATTTGCTTGCAAGGTCAAACTTGAATTGTTAAATAATTTGTTTTCATATTCTGAGATTTGCATAAAAAAAGCGTTTTATTTAAAAATTATATAGTTGTGAAGATATTTCAATGATTCTGATGTTTAAGCTTAATATTTTTAAAAAATATTAACAGAAAAACTTTCGTAGACCGCGATAACTCTTAACTTACAATAATTTTTATAAAACTGCGTCGTACTTACCCGAGTTAAACCAAAAATTTTTAACTATTGTCGAAAGTAGCTAAACATGAGCCGAAAAGCGCCCGAATAAGGGCAAAAAAAAAATTTTTGAGTAATATTTTAAAAGTTTCTAATATTAAGAAATCTGAGCCAAACAAGGGTGGAAAACCAACTGTATAAAGGGAGTTTCGAAAACTTTCTATTCGAACAACGGCCGAACAAGGGGTCAAAAATTGTAAATTAAATTTTTGTCAAAATTTAACAATTTTTTTAAATAAATACTATGTCATATGCAATAGTATAAAAAGTGCGAATTTTATTATTAATAATTCTTCAACAAAACTAAGTTTTGCTACATTTTTTGAGAGAACATTTTAATATTTTGGAGGTTTTTTGTACAAATATATAAAATAGAAATGGTGAGGGTACAATTTATATATTCTCACTTTACTATATTCATTTAAACTAAATATCAGACAAAAATGTCGTAAGAGAAATTAATTGGAAAATGGCTGAGCGATTTGCTAGCAAAGTCAAAACTTTAAATTTTAAATCTATTTTTTTTTTTATTTTGAAGTGATAAGTTTGCATGAAAGATATATTGTACTAAGAAAAACTGTGTTTTTCAAGATATTTCAATGGCTTTGATAGTAAATTTTAATATTTTTGTTTTTACCAAAATTATTTTTATATTTTTACTTCCGTAAACCGTAAACCATTATTTCTATTAACTAACGTCGTTTCATACAAAAATGCTTTACTAAGCCGAATAAAAATTAGATTTTACAGTTATAACGACCAGTTTCAAGTAATCTAGGCAAAATAAAGGTTGAACAGTGGTCGGTTTGAAGTAATCTCGGCCAAAAAAGGGTCGAACTGCGGCAGTACAACGGACGATTGCAGGACTTTTAGTAGAACAGTAGCCAGGCTCGAGTATATAATTTTTATGTATAATTATTAAAATTATATGCAGCGTTTTTTCTGGTTTGTGTACAAATTGCATTTGAATATTTTTTATTTATACTCGTATTTCATGTTCGTATTATATTCATTATTATTTCATTACACTTTTTATTATTTCTCATTATTTTTTATAATTTTTTTTATTAATTTCAAGCGCTAGCATGTCAGCAAATATATTACAGAATTCAGACAAGGCGAGTTCATATTTTAATTTAAAAACTTTTTAGCTAAGACCGAACAGCGGCCGAACAAGGTCTACTTTTATATATTTTTCTCGGCCGTACAAGGGTAATACAAGGGCTATTTTGAAATAATATCGTCTGCACAACAAACGTACAGCGGCCGAACAGTGATTTTTCTGCGATGAAAATAAACAGTATTTAAATAAAAATTTGAACTTTATGCGTAAATAAATACTGAAACAAAAAAAATTAATTTGCGCTACACACATGTAGCGATACTGTCAACATAAGCATTGTCGAATGAGGCTGGCTTTTGCAGTTGCGTATACGTTGAGTGAGAGCTTTGAAAAAGCAAACAACGGGTGTATAGCGGCCGTAAAACTTTATTTAGACCTTGTACGGCCGTTGTTCGACCCAACTTTCGGCCGCTAGACTTTTTGGAATATTTTTAAGCCATGTTTAGGATAGTTTTAGGTGGCGTCGATAGTCAAGTAGCGCTCTTAACTGCCGCTCAGTGGTCCCAGGCTCGAATCCTGGCCGGACTATGTTTCTACGCTATAAACTTTATTTTCTTATATCTAATCAAATGAATTTAAAACACTTCAATTAACGACAAAAAGTTTTAGTTAGTTGGTGGTGGCAGAAAAAGTTTATGAAGAGGTACGCTTAGAAACTGGATTTGACTGAGGTCAAGGCATAACACTTGCTTCAGATTTAATATCACATGTACAGCTTCTGCCACATTCAAAACATCATACACAAAAGTTTTACTTGATTACTTCTTTCTTCAGGTTTTGGGCTGGTCTGCCGCCACCTTAATCTAACCTAGACCATGTTCGTCCCTTGTACGGCCTTGTGGTCCATGTTTAAACGCTGTTCACCCGCTAATATGTTTACTCCAGTGGTGATTGTTAACTAATCAAATAAATGACAATTCACTACTACTTTACCAAATACCAATACATAAAAATTTCAATATATATACTTGCGCCAAACATTTATTGCAAGAACAAGCGCAAGTAATGGGGCCATCAGTGTCCGCAAAGTACATTAAAGAATTATCTATTTAAATGCGCATGTCTATGTTGTCGTGTAAGCGCTTGTGCATATTTGTTGAACAACGATTGTCACTGGTTTTGATGTTTCGCATGCGTTGATTAAAGACATCGAGTGGTGTTTGTGCTAATTTTGTCTGTACATTCTGTTGTTTTGTCATAAGCTCTAAAGCAGAATTGATGGTAGTATATTAATTCAAAACGGCTATTGTTTCTCCCATGTTTGGCCGCTATTTGTTGTTGGATTAAACTTTTTTAATTATTTTTAAACCATGTTCGTCCCTTTATTGACCACGCGGCCCTTGTTTGACCGCTGTTCGGATCCTATTCGGCTGATTATAGTTTTTTCGGGAAGAAAATTTTTGTTTTCAATATGTTTGAAAGTTTTTGTTGTCAAAATAAAGAAAATTTTTTAAAGACTAAGAACAATTCGTATTCAAAATTGTATCACTTCAGTATTTTTTCGCAAAAGTAACATAAAAAATAGCTGTTGTAGGATAGCCATAAGAGATGCCGAACTTATTTTCGGGTATTTTTTGTAGACCAAGCTACTGCCTAGTAGCTTGTTATTCATAATCAATGCGTGAACAAAGAGACACACCTACGATTTTATACATGAGGACTGAAACTTAAAATTCTGTTTTCTGAGGTATTTTTAAAAATAAAAACTTTTACATTATATTTGGTACAAGATTTCGACCAGAAACATACACTGTTTTTGCAAAACTTTAACCTTTCTTCAAAGTGAGCTTATTTAAAAAACGGTTAATATACATGTCAAGTAGGCCGGGTCTATTTGTGGGGAGGCAAAAAAATCGCCCATTGCTCAGTAAAAATCGTATTCTAGGGATCAAAATAAGAAAGTTTTCCTGAGGAACTATACCTCTAAAACGAATTCTAATGCCCCAACTTTTGACTTTTGTCCCGTAGGGTCAAATTTTTAAAAAATCCCTCTTTAACCCATTTAGAGTGCCCAATCGAGTCCAGATGTATGACCGACCCCCACGTACTTTGGAAGGCCGATCCACCCAAGCCAGTGGCGACCCCATTTCGCTGATTTTTTCATATAAAGTGCCAAAAGTGGTGATTTTTTTAAATGTTTGTAATGGGGTGTGCCACTGGCATGGGTGGATAGGCCCTCCAAAGTTAGTGAGGGTCGGTCATACTTTTAGACTCGATTAGGGCATTCTAAATGGGTCAAAGAGGGATTTTTCAAAATTTGACCCTACGGGAAAAAAGTCAAAAGTTGGGGCATAAGAATTCGTTTTAGAGGTATAGTTCCTCGGGCAAAGTTTCTTATTTTGATCCCTAGAATACGATTTTCACTAATCAATGGGTGATTTTTAAATCGACCCGCCCTAATGTGAAGTTATAAAATCATTTTAGTGCTAGTTTCCTTGGAAAAACAATAATAAAGATGTTCACTTAAGGGGTGGTTATAGTAGAAACGTAACGTAATTTCAGTATTTTTTTTTTTGATCGAACGTAAATCTTTTTTGAAAAAATCTTTTGTGGCATTTATTAGTGTATATTTCTAGAACATTATATAATTTTTTCTATGAAAAATAATTCAAAATGGCGGCTGAAGATCTAGCTGATCAAAGCCGTTCAAGGCGATAGCCGATGGGCACTGTACACTCTACAGCCCTGCCAAGTGATCTGAAACAAAAAAACCAAAAAAATTATTAACTTAGAGGAAATTTGGGGGGCCTTGTAGACTTTTGATTTTCATAAAACCCTTGTAAAAAAATGGTTGCCCTTTGAAAAATAAATTGTTTTTCCTGTTTTTTTTTTTGCTTTAACTTTAAAAAAAATAATGATAATAAATTTTTTTGGAAAAAACGCTTCCTGAAGGCCCCTTAAATTGAATAAGCTTTAATTTGAGCCGTCAAACAACGAATCGGCTCTTCAAGCGGAATCGTTTTCTCTCTTCTAATACTCTATGACTCGTAAAATAAATAAGATAGAGAAATATCCTTTTGACTACATATTTTCAAGATCCTAAATATGAAAATAAAGCAAAAAACAAAAACGAAAATTTTCGTCGATTTCTATTAGAACCTCCCTTAAAGTTGACCTTATATCTTGATATTTGTATTAATTTGATCCTATAGCTTAGAAATACAAAGGTATATTTATGTAGTTTTAATTGTATTTAATCCAATAATTTTGTTGACAGTATATTAAAAATATAAAATTAGTTATAGAGTAGCTTTTGCCACATCAGATATACTAATTTTATTCACTTGAAAACCAAACTTCGAAAATAAAACGAAAAATATTAGTTGTTAATTGTACTATTATTATATAATTATTATTTTACACGATATTTTTAATCACTTCTCTGGCAAACAGTAACTTTGGTATCATAAGAAATAATGATTATTTGAATATTATTTGTTAGAAAGAAAAGTATTGAAATCATCTTAGTTTGTAGCACAAAATAATTGTTTATTTTGCAGAAAGTCTTAGTAATCCAAAGCGATAAGCTGCTTTTACTAATATTGTTGGTTTTTTATAACCTTTTTTAAATAAAAATTGATATAAAAGAAGTAAGTTAAGTTAATATAATTAACTTTTTTTTAATACAATAGAAACTATTTTTACATTAAAGCAGTGCAAAATTATGCAAATACCAAATAATATATGAACTAACATCATCTCATAAAATCACAATTCAACACAAATTCATTTAACAAATCATTTCATGTAATTCGCTAATGCATCGCCTTCGTTTAATTCCAAAACTAAAATATCTAACTATAAATTGTTCACATTTTTGGGGTGTGCGACAATTTTCTGCTTACGAAAAGCATATCTAGCTTCAAAGTTAGAATTTTTCACCATCCAAATTAAGCAAATTATTAAATAAAAAAAAAATGTAAAATTACATGTAAGTGTTTAATTATGCATACACGTGTACGTACACCTACACCTCAAAACACACGCACACGTACACGAGCCACATCGAATGTGTGTAGGTATATTTTAATAATTATTGGGCAGCATTAATAATCTAATACGTTTAAACATGCATCTATAAATTTTGCACATTTTTGACTTAAACCGAATATTACACACACTTCTCAAATATACCCACGCACGCACACACACACACACACGCCCACAAAAGCTAAGCCAAACAAATTATTTATGCATTGCGGGTAGCTGCTCTTGAGGCAGCTTGTTCTCTGTTGTTGTCAGGATTTAAAATTTTATCGACAACAAATAGTCGATTGAACAGTCCAACAACTACGAAACCAAAAACCAACAACAACAACAACAACTACAGCAAGGACATCAAAAAATCAAAATATAGAATTGCAAATAATTTTCATAAATTATCATTATTATTATTATTGTTATTATTATTATTCTACTATCACACACACGAACCCACACAATAGCACTGATTTTGTAGACAGTTCATTTGCATATGTTTGCGCCTTTGCCACAGTCATGTGTGTGTGCTTGTGTGCATGTGTGTGAATGGATGTCACATATGTTGCTGCCGCAAATTTATTGATACTTTTGTGTGGTTAACATAAATTTATTTTCAAAACTATGTACGAGTATAGTTAAGATTTAATTGGAACAGTTTATGGTTCAACGCTTTGTAAGACAAAATAAACATTATAAAAGAAAATTAATTTAAGACTTAAATCAGTTGCATTCTCTTATTTCTTAATGCTGTTTCAAAAGATATGTGGTTTTTGATTAAACCTCTTGCTCATTAAAAGATTGATCAAAGATTAATTGATGTGAAATAGAATATCAGTGATTACAATTGAATCAAATTACAAAATTATTTTACAAGAAAGCAATAAGTAATTGTCGTTGTATTTGTTTGATGTCTCTCAAAATTTTGTAGCAAAAATTTATATATACAAAACAGGATGTGTGTATGTATATTACGTATGGACTCCAAAACGGCTGGGAATCTTCAGAATATTCAAGCGGGTGACACTGTGGAGTCTTATTTTTGATTTTCGGTCTGTGGGCGGAGGGGCGTGGCAAAATCCAATTTTCATATTGTACCAGCAATGACATATACATATATTTATTTTTTTTTTGCTTTTTTCATTTTATTTTATTTTTTTGAAAGCCGTTGTCATGTTCTTCAAAACGAGATATCAAACTCTTAAATCGGTTATGCAGTTCCGAAGATATTTACAAAAAACCTATGTTAATAACGATCCAATATCATAATTTTAAAACTTTCGAAATGTTGCATTCAAAAATCCGAGTTTTCGGTTTATTTACAAAATATTTACATCATTCGATAACACAAGATATTCCGCGCTTACTAAGGTGCAACATTGTACAATATTTTAAAAATCTATATATATCAAAATGAACGTCTGTCTGTCTGTTTGTTTGTTTGTGCTTTATAGGAGGCCAAACCCTTGGACCGATCTTCCTGAAACTTTCGCAGCATGTTACTATGACTCTGGAAGAAATAATAGGCTATATGAAGTTTTTATTGGACAAAGGGGCGTGTCACCTCCCATATAACCCAAAAATTTAAATCGCCATATTTTGGGCATTTTTGACCAACGGCGGCAGTATTTGCTATATATGGTATTGGCATAATTATGAATACGTACCAGGAGAAAAGAGGGTGGGACCACGCCCTTTTTTTGGAGAACTAAAAATCGTAATATAGTCTTAACTACTGGACCGATCGTCATTAAAAACTCACAATAGGATATTCTTACGAAATAATAAATTCTTGACTACATAAAGTTGTAAGTGCACAAAGGGGCGTGGCCTCGCCCATATAACCCAAAATTTAAAATCGTCATATCTTGGGCATTTTTTGACCAACGGCGGCAGTATTTGCTATATATGGTATTGGCATGAATAGAAAAACGTACCAAAAGAAAAAAGCCTCGATATATTGGAGGCTGGACCTATTAACCGATCTAAAATTTTCACAGCGTGCAGCTTTGACTCAGGAATACTTATTACATGATAATATTTTTCGACCATGCACACTTCTGCACCTACTTTTTTTTACGTTTATTAACGGCTTTACCTCAAATTTAAAAAAAATATTAATTAAAATAGTGGTGTAGCCCCATTCTCTTTCTCCCACAACTGGCTGCAAAACAGCTGATTTTGTAATATGCGTTAATTAAAATAGAGAGTGGGGTAACCCCATTTTTTTAAAAAAAAACCCCAGGGTTTTAGGAATGAATAAAAAAAGTAATACAAAATTAACATTTTCAGGATAAGTATCTAACACATAGTTATACACTAGTACACAGGGACCGAAAATAACAGTTATTTTCGAAATTTCTATTCAAAAAGTCAAATGGAAATAGTAACTCTATTCGATATTTGAATATAGCAATGTAATGCTTGTTAGCTAAGGAATAATAAACTTTAATGATATTAATTATTCTGATTTTTTTAAAAAAGTCAATAAATAATCGTTATATTTTGAACAATTTTATTTCGATCAAAAATAAAAGTTAAAATTTGACTTTTATTTTTTGATCAAATATTAAAGTCAAAATTTGACTTTTATTTTTTTGACCAAAAATAAAAGTTTAAATTTTACTTTTATTTTTTCTGTCAAAAAAATAAATTAAAATTTGACGTTTATTTCTTTGATAAAAAATAAAAGTTAAAAAATTTAACTTTCATATTTGTGATCAAATATATAAGTCAAAATTTTACTTTTATTTTTTATCATTTAATCAATTAATTAATAATTAATTAAATAAATAAAGATCAAAAATAAAAAATATATCTTATTTCAATAGAACAGTCATTAAGCAGCATATTGGTTTTTTATATCATAAAAACAAAAGTAAAATTTTAACTGTTATTTTTGATCGAAAAAATAAAAGTCAAACTTTAACTGTCATTTTTGATCGAAAAAATAAAAGTTAAGTTTTAACAGTTATATTTTATCGAAAAAATAAAAGTCAAATTTGAAATTTTATTTTTGATCGAAAAAAATATAAACAAGTTTAACAGTTATATTTGATCGAAAAAATAAAAGTAAAATTTTAACTTTTATTTTTGATCAAAACAATAAAAGTCAAATTTGAACTTTAATTTTTGACAGAAATAAAATCTGTCAAAAAATAACGATTATTTGTAGACTTTTTGGAAAAAATTCATAACCGTTACGGTCCCTGCTAGTACATAGTGGTGGCAAGCTTAGTTCTATCGTGACTATCAATGGTTCGCAACTATCGCGACAATCAAAAGTAAAACAAACCAAAATATCAATTAAGTTTTCAACTATCATTTAAGATACAAAACTTTAAAAATTCTTAGAACAGCGACAAGTATTTTAAATGAAATTCCAAAACTGATAGGTAAAGATTATCACAAATAATTCTATTTATTGTCAGAAATTTTACTAAAACTTCTTTAATAAGCTGGGGTTTAAGCACACAGTTAGAAATATGAGGATAAATTTTATACTATTTGGTGTAAATAGAAATCCAAACCAAAAATGTTTTAAAATTTATACCATCAAATCTTATAAAGTTTTCCAGACCATTTTTCTCGTCAGACCAATCGAAATCACTATATTTTTAAATTTCCCAATTTCGGTGAATTTTTTGCTTTCGAACCAGAATATATTTTGATTTACACATGATATCCATATAAAATTTTTAAATTAAAGTTGTTTTATTATTTTTATAATATTGAGTGGTATAAAATTTATAAATTATTTGGAATAAAAAAGTGTATACCACACAAATGTTATAAAAAAAAATAAAATTTACCCTCAAATTTTTTACTGTGCAGTAATTTGATTTTTTACACAGTTAAAAAGCTAAATCCGATATAATACTAAATTTTGACATTTTAAACAAGCCCTCTAAAAATATCCGGTACATTATTATTTGGTTACTGTGTGCCTTATCGGACAAAGATGATATATACAGCGAACTGATTCGTAAGACTCTACACACAAAACTACATCAATTGCAAAAATCCAAAATTTGGATTTTTTTCAATCGAGATTTTTCTGTAAAACTTCTCTGTTTATTTCTAAATAAGTTCTTTACCATATCCCGGATAAGGACAAAGAATACTCCAAAATTATTATTAGAACTCTACACACAAAACTGCATTTTTGGAAGGAATCCTAAATATTTTCCTTGCCGCTTTAATCGATATTTTACGGATAGAACATCCTATTTATAAAAGAAATCCAAACCAAAAACCTTATATTAAAGCATTATATACACCAAAATAGTTGATAAAACTATACAAACAAAACTGCATCCTTGCAAAAATTTTTAAAATTAGTGTTACCACTTAAATATAGATGTTTTTTTCTGAAAACCTAATCAAATACCAAATAAGATTATACGATTTGTAGACTAAAATTATTAGAAGTCTTCATACAAAAATGCATCCTTGGAAAATTATAAAAATTGGCTTTGTTGCTTAAAGCAAGATTTTTTGGATGGAACTTCATGGCTTTTTTAAATATAAAGCAGACCATACATTGAATAACGACGATTTGTACACCAAAATGGTAGATAAAACTCTATATACTAAACTGCATCTGTTCAAAAATTCTTAATATTAGCGTTTTCACCAAATCGAGATTTTTTGAATAGAACAAATATTGGTAAACAAACCAATTTTTATTTTTCTAAATAAAATAAAAAGCAAACATCGCACAATAGCGTTAATTTTGGCAAAAGTTTAATAAAAAAAATACATTTCAAAGAACATAGTGATGTTTGACATTCAATGAACGAAAATAAAATTCTGCACTACTAGGTGACAAAATTGCTAAACAAGATTGTACCGTTTACCAACGCCGTAATAAAAAATTTTTTTATATTTCATTTCCATAAGGGTTTCTGAAGGCTACAATTTTTCCAAATTTCTTTACTGATTGCAACATTCGAAGTGAAAAAGTAAATTAAATTTTATTCATTTCACTTCTAAGCCAGTGGTACTCGTCCCAGTAAAAAAGTGGATCAGCTTATGAGCGATCAGGGAGTGCTCCTTGTTGATCCAAACTAGGTGTATTTTGTGTTCTCTTTTAACATTGCGTGTCCTAGGAAGGGTAGCGCTCCCTTTAACATCCCAGTGGAGCTCAAAAGGAGCGATCAATAAATGATCCAAATGGATTAGCAAAGGAATATTTTTTTTTTTGGACTTAGGTATATACCGAAAGCTACACTCAGGGAATAATTTTATTTCGTACACGGTTGCCATGAAAAAGATGAGGCTGTAGTAACTATACTAGAGTTATTATGTATGAAATAAAGTCACCTAAGCTGAAAGTTTATTGCAAGCACTTTATGAGAGCTCTCATAGCCCTAATTGAATCTGCAATAATCATAAAAAAAAAACAAAAATTATGTTGAGCGTCTTTTGAAAATAAGAGCTGTGGTAACAGTTGTAACATTCAGTATTGTGGCTACTGCAACCAACTTTTAATTCTGGCATGTAGAGAAACTCCAATACGGCTATTGTAACCTCAATACGTTTTTCACGCTTTTACTGAAGATACTAAAACCACAAAAGACAAATTTCTCCATTTTAGTCTTGGCTTTGCAGCGTGCTTGTTGGCAAATATTAAAAAAATTGTTTTTAAAGTTAATCGGTATTTACTTTGATAATCGCTTTACTTTGATAATAAATATTATGCCTATTGTATTGAAAAAGGCATGGACTATTTTACAATTCCATTGTCTAAAACTATTTTTAAGCATGTTTCAGATGCATGCTAATGGTTTGTCGTTTATATTATGGAATTTTTAAAGTTCCATAAAAAAAAATTAAAAATAATATAGTCTGTAAATTTCTATGAACAATTAAATTTTATATTTATTTGATCAAAAGAGTAATATTTTTTCAAATGATTTGAAATGAAAAATAACACTTTTATTAAGCAAACTTCATTAAGACATCGGTAATAACCTTAAAAGCGCAGAGGTAAGTAGCTTAAATAGAAAAAGTTCTGACAACCTCAACATAAGGATTTATGTCTATCAAAACCGAACTCCTCTCACCATTGCAAAAGGCGCTGTTATGACCCCTCCACAATTCGGCTGTCAAAACCGAACTCCTCTCACCATTGCAAAAGGCGCTGTTATGACCCCTCCACAATTCGGCTGTCAAAACCGAATTCCTCTTACCATTGCAAAAGGCGCTGTTATGACCCCTCCACAATTCGGCTGTCAAAACCGAATTCCTTTCACCATCGCAAAAGGCGCTGTTATGACCCCTTCACAACTCGGCTGTCAAAACCGAATTCCTCTCACCATTGCAAAAGGCGCTGTTATGACACCTCCACAATTCGGCTGTCAAAACCGAATTCCTCTCACCACCGCAATAGGCGCTGTTATGACCCCTCCACAACTCGGCTGTCAATACCGACTTCCTCTTACCATTGCAAAAGGCGCTGTTATGACCCCTCCACAATTCGGCTATCAAAAACGAATTCCTCTCACCATTAAAAGTTCTTAAAACTTTCTGTGAGGTTGTCAAAACCGGCAGAGCATCTCATAAACAGGAATCTAACGGCCCTTATGGAAGTTGTCAGATCCTCGCATATTAAATTTTTTGAGAACCGTAATATTACGGCTCGAAGAAGCTAAGTTTTGATAGCATCGCCAGTTCTGTGAGTGTAGGCTTCCCTAGCTCAAGTAGACTCCTCAGGACCTTAAGGTGGCGATGAAATTATTTGGCCAAATCGTGAGATTTATAACGCCATCACAAAATCCAATCGTTTTTGATTCTTTTTAAAAAATGTTCTTTAATTACGTCAGTCACATCAGCGGATGAACAAAACGCAATTACCGTTGGCTGGTCGCAATTCAAGACCTCGGCGTTAAAGCGACACGAATCGAATGAAAGAAACATTTAGAATATTGTTTGTTTCACAGAAAATAATTATAGAGTTTCCTAAAAAGCTCGTGTCTCACTTTATGCTCTTTTCATTAATTGCTCGCCAATTGATCTTACAAAACAGTAAAGGAGCACAAGGGCACAAGTGCTCACTTTTCGATCCAATAAAACAGCAAAAGAGCGCTCCCTTGTTGCTTCTTATGGGAGCGATCGCATATTTTTTTTACTGGGGTTCTACACCATAGACAAATGTGCGTCTGTGTTAGAGAGTTTTAAGCTTTTTCACTGAGAAAAATTAACTGTGTAATTTTTCTGTTGGACAGTTCTTCAATGTTTTAATTTCTTATTAAATACATTTGAAACTAAAAAATGATTAAGCCTTAAATTGGTCAAAACTTTAAAAAATGTTCACGCTTACTGTAAATTTGGCTCTTATTTTTATGATTTGTAATTTTTCTGACTACATTTGATGTGATGTATTGTTTTCACTACTGTCTTATTTTAAAAAATTATTGTTTTTTAATGTATGGAAAAATTTTGTTCTCTCTTCCCCGCAGTAGGAATCACATTTTATGTTATTTTCCAGAATGCCTTTCTAGAAAAATGATCTTGTGTTAACTTATGATGTGTAGCAAACCAAACATTGCGCATCATTAATCAGCACATTTTGAATAAAATTACCTACACGAAAAATATATTTATTGTGATAGTTAGGAACATATTTTATTGTTCATGCATACATTTTTTTGCGTGCATTTAAGAAACTAAGCTACGCAGTCCTCACCGCTTGATATGCCAGAGCGAACTGGGGTCTTTTTTGTATGCGTGAGCTTTATATAAGTGTGAAAGCACAAAAGCTTATCTGGACATTTGTGTGCGTTTGAGCATCAATGTTCATATAAACATATTTTTACAAAGTTGTACATACGAAGAAAATTGTGTAGAGCGCGAAACCAATTTGTCAATAACAGTTTCCTCGTTCACAAAAATATTCTTATGAGTATTTGATAGGGATTAAGCAGTACGTCATTCCGTTCCAGTGGCATTTCGAAGCCAATTTTTCAAACACTTTAATGTGCAAAAAAAATGTTCACTGGAAGCTCTAATACAGGGCAGAGACTATAAATACTTATAGACATTGCAACTGAAAGGTCCGGTACGAAATGAAAAATTTGTACGTGCAAGACAAGAGACCCGACGAGTAACAAACCTAGCGAGTAATCGCTTGCAGCAATTTGTGTTGCTAGCACAACATGTATATGTTGCTTAAAGCAGCCTGACTTTGTTTACATTTTTTTTTTTTTTTGCTTGATTTGTTGTCGCTGCATTGGACTTTTTTTGTTACGCTAGGATTTTGTTCAAGTTTTGGAAGCATTTCGTTGATCGTCAGATATAAATCATTTTTTTGCGATTTTGTCTAATTGAAGCAAAGGCGTTTTAGATAAATTGCTGTATCTTTTTTATTTCTAAACGGATTGAAATGCTACAAAGGACAACATTTTAGAAAATTGATTAATCTTTCAAATGACATTAAAATTAAATTAATCAAAAATTAATTCAATTATTTATTACCTATTTTAAACAGATTTAAAACAAAAACTCTAATCTGCTGCACAGAGTTAAATCCACTCATAACTTTAAGTTGTATTTTTTAAAGAAAATGCCGTCAATTTTGTTTTCTTGTTTGTATTTCTTTGTATTGTAACTAAATTGTTATTCGACTAATTTGTTAAAAAAGTATATATTTATCTATCTGAAGCAAAGGTGGTTAAGATAAATCGCCATATCTTTTTTGTTTCTAATCGGATTCAAATGCTCCAAAGGACAACATTTTAGAAAATTGATTAATCCTTAAAATGACGTTAAAATGAATTTTTTCAAAGATCTGCTGCACAGGATTAAATCCACTCATACCTTTAAATTTTATTGTTCATAGAAAAGACTATAAGTTTTGTTTTTTTATGCAAAATCTAGGCTTATAAACAAACTTTTAGATGGAATTATTGATTACATATTAATTAACTAAAATAATGTCAAACTAATTTTTTTATAAAATTCTTCTTTAATTGTTTTAAATAGATTTTAAAAACTTTCCGTTAATACGTTATATGATGTTAAGAAAAATATTAGAACGTAATCCAATTCTCTGGGTAAAATATGTTCAAATAAAAGTAAGACAAAAAAGGGGAAAATTAATTTTTACTTTATGTTAAAATTAATTCTGATTTTAGTTTTTGAAGCACCCCAAGCTTATTATAACATAATAAAGAACCAACAAAGTTTAAAGGAGTTGTTCATTTTGGATGGCTTTCGGAATTAGAATACTTTTATAAAACATTTCAATTAATTTAAATTTAAAAGCAAAGGAAAAATCTTTAAAAATGTCATTGATTTTGTAATTTTTAAATTTTCAAAGGAAAAGGAAAAAATTTATCGCAAAAAACTTCAAAACTTATTTTATAATAATTCATGTTTAAGTAAACAATATTTTGAAAACCTTAAAACCAGTTGAGTTATTTTAGTTTTCATATATGTATTCCTTTTTCACTTTTTAATAAATAATTCGAGCTTACAATTTGTTAATAAGCCTACATCTTGCTTTAAAAAAACAATAATAACATATTTTTTGTTATTAAAAAAGGGCCGGATCGAAAAAGAATTAAAATTAAATTAAAGAAGAAAACCAAATTGTTGTGAACATATTTTACCCAGAGAATCGGATTACGTTCTAATATTTTTCTTAACATCATATAACGTATTAACGGAAAGTTTTTAAAATCTATTTAAAACAATTAAAGAAGAATTTTATAAAAAATTAGTTTGACATTATTTTAGTTAATTAATATTTAATCCATAATTCCATCTAAAAGTTTGTTTATAAGCCTAGATTTTGCATAAAAAAACAAAACTTATAGTCTTTTCTATGAACAATAAAATTTAAAGGTATGAGTGGATTAAATCCTGCGCAGCAGATCTTTGAAAAAATTCATTTTAACGTCATTTTAAGGATTAATCAATATTCTAAAATGTTGTCGTTTGGAGCATTTGAATCCGATTAGAAACAAAAAAGATATGGCGATTTATCTTAACCTTCTTTGCTTCAGATAGATAAATATATACTTTTTTAACAAATTAGTCGAATAACAATTTAGTTACAAAGAAATACAAACAAGAAAACAAAATTGACGGCATTTTCTTTAAAAAATACAATTTAAAGTTATGAGTGGATTTAACTCTGTGCAGCAGATTAGAGTTTTTGTTTTAAATCTGTTTAAAATAGGTAATAAATAATTGAATTAATCTTTGATTAATTTAATTTTAATGTCATTTGAAAGATTAATCAATTTTCTAAAATGTTGTCCTTTGTAGCATTTCAATCCGTTTAGAAATAAAAAAGATACAGCGATTTATCTAAAACGCCTTTGCTTCAATTAGACAAAATCGCAAAAAAATGATTTATATCTGACGATCAACGAAATGCTTCTAAAACTTCAACAAAATCCTAGCGTAACAAAAAAAGTCCAATGCAGCGACAACAAATCAAGCAAAAAAAAAAAAAAATGTAAACAAAGTCAGGCTGCTTTAAGCAACATATACATGTTGTGCTAGCAACACAAATTGCTGCAAGCGATTACTCGTTAGGTTTGTTACTCGTCGGGTCTCTTGTCTTGTACGTACAAATTTTTCATTTCGTACCGGACCTTTCAGTTGCAATGTCTATAAGTATTTATAGTCTCTGTACAGGGCAAAGTAACAATTATTTTCAGAATGATTTCGTTTTTTTAAAAACACTAATTTGAGTAAAAAACGTTTAAGATTTTTTAATGTTTTACGTTCAACATTTAAATTTAGTCAAAATGATGGAAAAAGCGAAATTGCTTAGCTCTTGAAAAATCATGGTTTCAACAAAGGTAGCTCAATTTTCACGCTTGCGGTATTTTTGAAAACAATAAAAAGTAATTGATAAAAGAAAATAAATAATGCTTTAAATTTTTGAAGGTCAATTATCAAAAACTGAATATCTCCAGATTTTGACCTGATTAAGAAAAAAATGAGTATGCCACTAAATTTAAAGACCGAAAACTAAGTTCACGTGTATCGGCGTTTTTGTGTGTCTTTTTAAAAAATTAAAATTTGCCTACCTATTTTATTGAAAATAGCACTATACTGCCTTCATAAGGAAGAGTGCGGCACCGATATATTTCATTATTCTGAGATAAACGACTTAGAGTAATGTATCCAAAATTTTATTATGGCTTGAATGGTTATAATTATTTAGTTCTTAAGAATAGTTAAACTCAGCTTGTTTTCAATATTAATGATATTTACCGATTTTATCAATGATGTAAAAACTGAGTTGTAGTTGCCGCTTTTTTGAATGTTTGTTCTATAAATTTTAATTGTCACAAACACTTCAAAAAGCCGTATCTACATCAACTTTACGGTTTATATAGTACTAGGTCCAAAGTTTGGCCCGGTAGGTGGCGCTGTTGTTGAGGTGGCAGTATTAAAAGGGGTTTTTGAGAGTATAACTCAGAAACGAATTGAGAAATTGTCATGATTCTTTTACTACACTATACATTTTTATGCAAACAAAATTACAAAAATACAAAATTAATAACAAAACAAACAAAAAAAAAATCTAAAATTTGTATGATAGTAAGGCTTGTATATTGGTCATTCCATGTCAAATCGGACGCTTTTCGAAACTCACATTTCTGTAAAAATTTGCTACTTTGCACGTGGGTAGTACTTTAAAAAAGAAAAATATTAACAACCCAAGGACCTACCTGGAAATGAGATAAATTTCATATCCGCCAAATCCGCATCACATCCACATCATCTTTTTCAACATATTTTTTTTGTTTAAGTTTACAAGAACAGAAAAAAAAATAATAAATGAAATGTTAAAACAATTTTACATAGTTTAGTATTAACAAAGGGATACATTACGGAATTACAACCAATACATATTTTAGCAAATTTCAAAAATAGAGTGTCTGCAGAGGAATAGTATATTTTAACGAGTTGATAAAATTTTTCAATGTGACTGATTTTACATATCGTCGCTGCGCCAACAAAAAAAGTTATGTGATTTTTGTAAATTTTTTATAGCATATTTTGCTTACACTATCTTTTACCCACATTTTGGCATTTGCAGTTTTCTTATATCTCTTCTGATTTAGAAGTGATAAAAAAAACAGTTATTGCTTGCAGTACTAGAAATGCTCTGAAATCATCTTTTTGAACTCATTCGTCGAACTAAAATGTCTCTCGAAAGCGATCCCTTTTTTTTCTTCAGAAATGAGTTTAAAAAGGAATCATACATTTTCCACTTTTTGTTCTGAAACGTGTTGAAACAATAGAAAAGTTATTTTTCCACCGGACTGAATTGCCTCTCAAAATCGAACTTTTTTCGAAAACGAACTAAAACACGAACCATAGAAATGCACTTTTTCGGCACTCAAAAATGAATCTTTTTCAATTATAAGTTGTTTCATTATTGCATTCATTATTGTTGGCGACCGTAGCCTAGTGGGTAGAGTGCGTGGCCCCTAAGCTAAAGAACCGCGGTAGCCCGGGTTCAATTCCAGCTTAGACAGAAAGTTTTTTCATTTGAATTAATTTTTCTGTTCGGTCGTCACCTCACTGCAGACAATGGCAAACCTCAGAGAGTAAAAATTGCCATGTAAAGCTTCTTGAGAACATAAGCCGTTCGGAGTCGGCATAAAACACGTAGGTCCAGTTCTCGGTCATTTGTGATCAAACATTTAATAACACGCACAACACAATTGATCAATAGAAGCTAGGTCAAAGTCCTTCCAAGGGCTGAAATGGCCAGTTTATTTTTTTTTTTTTTTTTCATTATTGCATATTAGTAATATGCTTAGAAATAAATTATAAGCAATATTAACATTTTATTTAAATTTTTTTTGGAAAAGGTATTAATATATTGAGGGACTTCGCCAGCGAAAAAATATTGCTCGCAGAACTAAATTTGTTCAAAATTAGAAAACAATAAAATTATAATTAAAACGAAAACTTTATGTAGGCATTGAACTTAATTTTTTTCTAACTGCATTATTCTTTATCAAGAAGAAGCACACCAACGATGAGAAAGACACGAGAAGCAATACTTTCTTCCATACAAAATTGTATTGCTTCTCGTGTCTTTCTCATCGTTGGTGTGCTTGTTCGTGATACAGAATAATGCACTAAATATATTAATAGGCTTTTACGAACGTCGACAAAATTTTTTTATGAATTTACTTACTTAACGCTTGTGGTTTAGTAAGGAGGAGACGATTTCATGGTTCTATTTTGAACTCATTTAAGAATGTGAAAAGGTAACATTTATTATTCACTAGCTGATATACCCGGTGCTACTCGGGGGAAAAAACGTAAAATTTTGATGTTTAGGTTTTATTCGTTCAGAAGGTAACGATTTTTAGCCAGAAAAAAATAAGCTTTTGACGTAAAGCGTATGGAAATATACGAAATGGTTTTTTGTCATTCTAAGGAAGCAGCGTTATTAGAAAAAGACGTTGTACTAAAAATTTGTGCAATCTTGAAGATATGTGAATTTTTTTGGTGTCAAAATTACAGAATTTTTTTTTAAATTAATTAAACGAAGCTGATCGGTTAAAAAAAATATGCTAGTTGGTTGATTTCTCTTACTTTTAAAAAGGTAGAAGAGGCGTGGTTAAAACTAATTATGCCTAAGAATAATCTAAGATTCAAGTAAAATGTGTGCCAAATTTGAGTTAAATCCGTCCAGCCGTTAAGATTTGTATTCTGGTCAAACAAACAGAAAATGATTTTTATTAATGTAGATAATTAACTTTCATATAATTATTTTTCTGTGCATTTTTCCGATATTTAAAAGCTGTGTTGCTATTTGGGGCAAAGAAAAATCCAATAAATAAGAGATTATTTAAATCGGTCCAGCCGATCTTTATATGTTATATGTTCTATGCAAATGGTAAAACTAACCCGACTTTATTTTATTAATTTAGATTAATGTGATAAAATTAATACAAAAAATTTATTAAGTAATAGTTTATTAAGTACAAAAATTAAGTGTTTCAATAGCGTATCAGCAAGACATTTACTTTATTTAAGCTATGTATTTTGCTGCATGAAGTGCACTCAGGTTGATTGTCTTCAGTGAAGCACCTTGTGATATACGACATTTTTCGTTTTGTTATTTTTATTAATACCCTTTAGGAAATAAAGCGCTTTGAAACCACTTTCAAAGCACTTTACAAAACCACAATAGCGCTTTGTTCTCGCTTTAAATAGAGCTTTATTTAACATTGTCATGTCGTTGGAAAGAAGACCTTTGTTCTCGCTATAAAAAGTGATACGAAAAAGCGCTTTGCTTTCCCTTCGGAAAGAGCGCCTTCTTTGTTCGCAACTGCATTCGCAACTTAATTTTTAATGGCGTATATTTTTGCCCGAAGTAATATTTTACATTTACGTTTTGAATATCCAAACCACTTGCCACTAATTTCATTACCTTTTTTTATGAAAACATTACATTTTAACACTTTATAAACGATTTAACCTTATTTTGTTCACTATTTTGCTGCAACAATTTTTCACGAATTAAACTTTTTGCATATACTAGTGATGAATAATGATGAGAAAACAACAAGAGATATAAGTGATGAGAGTACAATTAGTCAGCAGAGTAGATAGCGAAAAATAACGAAGAATATTGAAAGCAAACAGTTTTCTTAAGCTGAATTTGTAGCGGGAGAAAAAAAACTTTTCAAAAGCACTATTCGTAGGCAGAGTGAAGACCTTTTTATTTGCTTTTTAATAAAGCACTTTAAAATTTTCGATAGGGTATACATATATGCATATGACAAACACGAGTGGTTTGTGTCTAAGAAAAATATAGTACACTGCTGTCATTGTCATTTCACTGTTGTCATTTAATTTTATAGCCAATTCTATTAGGAAATTATTTTAGTACATTTCAACTTAAATAAATGTACTTTCGATAGCTCAGTCGGCTCAACCATCAGTTTTGAAGCCATGAGGTAGTGGGATCTGTTCTCACAATGAGCGGAACAAATGATTTTTTTATTTTTTTTTATTTTTAATTTTTTTTTATTTTAGGGAAAATGCAACAAAATTAACTTTACCAAAAAGTAATGAAGATAAAAATCTCTTTCAGTTGCAAAAGTTACAGTTTTAAAATTAAAAATGAAGAAATTTTTATTCGTTTAGAAGATTTGATTTTGATTATTAAATGCCAGAAAAAAGTTGGTTTTTGCAGTAAAGTATATTGAATTGAATTTAGCTTGTGTGGGCGAGGCCACGCCAAGTTTCCAGTACCCGTGCCAGTTTTCCAGTAGAAATGCTTGACCAATAAGTAACTCCATACTGAATTTCATTGTTATATGATATTTATTTCCAAAGCTATTCGATATCAAAAATTTTGCTTGTATTGTGATTATGTTCAATGACCGTCTCAGTTTTCTAGAAGAAGGATATCACCCAATAGTAATTCCATGCTGAATTTCGTTGTTATACGACATTTAGTTCCAAAACTATTTGATATCAAAAATTTAAAGTATATGGGCGAAGCCACGCCCCCTTTTCCAAAGCCCATCCCAGTTTTCCAGTAGAAGGATATCACCAAGTGGCAACTCCATACTGAATATCATTATTATACGGCATTTAGTTCCAAAGCAATTCGATATCATAAATTTGAATTGTATTGGCGGTGCCACACCCCTTTTGCCTATACTTGCTCAATTTTGCCTGTCGAAAGACACGACTAAATAGTACGTTCTAAGCGAGTTTCATTAATGTGTGACTTAAGTTATACTGAAAATTTGGGCTGCTAAAAATTAAGTTCGAATACCGAATTCCGTTGCTGCGCGACCTATAATTCCAAAGCAATTCGATATAGAAGATTTGATTTGTATGGGAGGTGCCACGCCTCCTGAGTTTTTCCGATTTTTCAATAGTTATTCTGCTATTCGGGATGAACACAAATCCAACAAATAAAAGATCATTAAAATCGGTCCAGCCGTTCTTGAGTGTATAACAAACCCGACTTTGTTTTATATATATAGATTTCTGAACTTCTTTACGAATACAAAATTTATAAGTACGTGTTTTCTACTAAAATGATAAAAGAATGTTTCCTTTTCGGCTCAAAATAAGCTTGTCAGTAATTCTGCTAAATAATTAAAATTTATTTTATGGAAAAAATGGTCACGAATTTAATCTTCTCCAGCAAGAGCATACAAATTAGAAAAAAAATCACAAAAAAATGTCTACCCGTAAACGTATTTAAAACTAGCACTTTACGCAAAACCTTCGCATATGGTTCAGTGGGATATCTCTGTTTTGAAATCTATCACATTTTGTTAATTGGCATATCCATTAAAATGAGATATGATTACTTTTTCAACACTACCAAATTAGTTAATATTCAATGAGATCTTTAAGATTTTTTATAAATGTTAAAATAGTTCTGTGTTTGGAGATCATTTTTAGTTTATAGTAATACTTTATATTTTAAGCTTTTTTGTATGCATAAATATTTGTATCTCTAAGAAATTGAACTTTAAAACAGATTTGGGTATACATTCTGCGAACAGATAAAAAAAAACTTCAAGCAAATAACCTAATTTTTTCACCAAAACAGATCCTTCTGGAGAAAATAAAAAATGCTCCTTTTTATTTGCTCTTATTTAAAGCTTTTTGCTCTTATGCTTTATTTTTATTTGCTCCATTGTAAAAGAGTCGAAACTGGAGAAACTTATTTTCGATCCGGTCTACTCAAATTCAATAGGTAATTCCTTACAGCCACTTTTGCTTAACAATCTAATTGTTTTTCAATTTATTGCAACCAGACATTCATGCTGGTTTTTGTAATTAGTAACTTGACTACACCTTTATTTAAAAGTCAAACACATCCTTTTCAGAATAAAACCAAATTTTTCAATATGTCATAAATATCAATGAGAGAACAAAGCATAAACCTGTAGCAGACAAACTAATAAACAAGTGCAAAACAACAAAGTGATAACAATGAAAACGTACGCACAAGTTGTATAACAAATGCATTTAAAGGCACTCACACTCACTAAAAAACACTCACATTCAAACACACATACACACTTTTGCTCACTCGCTCTCAGCTTGACACACACACAAGCACAATAATTGCACACACACTTCACTCGACCAACAAACTAAACCGGTTATGTTGAGCAGCAACTTTGTAGTTCAAAAAGATAGAGTCAGCTGGCAGCAACAATTACTTTATATGCAATAGCAATAACAACATCACCAACTAACTGCAATAAACAAATATGGCAGTCATTTGACTAGTATACACACACACACACACACACACCTACCCACATAAAAATAAACATTTACTCGTTTAACCTCACTCAAATTGCAGCCCAACAAGTTGGACAGAGTCGTTGTGTGTATAGCTTATAAATTAACTAACATATGCTTAGGCGCTGGTAATAAAGTCAATTTTAAGGAGACACAATTTGTTGTTGTTAAATAGATTTGTTGTAATTTTATGCTTGTACACTTATGGCTGGGCTTTTTTAAATTACTAAGGTGACGAAGCAAAGCAAGGCAAAGCAAATCAAGATAAGGCCACTTCAACTTGGCCCTAAAAGTAGGCAATGGCATATTTGGCTTGCTTGGAATATTGCTATTTTTGGTAGTGTGAATGCGTAGTCATTTATTTAGTCATTTATTTTGCAACAAAATTTACAAACAATTTTCAATTAAAATTCAATATTCAGGTCATTGAGCTTGATATTAAAATTTTTGTTGCCGCCTGCTTTGTAACATTTGTTATGTAAACTGTTCAGAGCAGCTCTTGTCTTCTTTTTATTTTTTGTGCGTATAATTTTTGTGATATTTAAAAAAAGTTATTATTAAAAAATGTAAATAGTTAAAGTTAAAGTAAAACAAAGGTTTAAGGGCATATAAATAAGTTAGTCCGGCGATTGATGGCAGTGGTATTGACTGTAAGGTTTTTTTTATACAGCTCAATTAACTGTCATTCTCAGCATTGCATATTGAAATTTAATTGCTTTTTCAGAGATTCTCCTTTTTGTTTTCCCTTTGCTGTTTATTTGATGAAAATCAATTCTTTGCTTTTCATTTTTATTTACTGAAAAATCGGTAGTGAGGAAATTTTTTATTTTTATTATTTTGACATTCAAAAATGTATGCACCAACACGCAAAGTAAAATATTATTAAAAAAATACATTCTGCCAGAGGTTATTGCTTGCTGCAACCACTTTTGAGCAAACCAAAACCGCCGCCTTAGCTGGAAAAATTCTCATCTTTTTTTCTTTTGAAGAAAATTCTTTTGTTTAACATTTATTTCAAGCCGATAGCCATGAAAATTTTCGCTCAAAATGAAGCGCAAAATTTAAAAAATATTCATATCACAAGATTGACTTTTAAAAAAAATTTTTTATAATGACTATCGTTTTACAAAGAGTTTAGTAAGATTTAAAAATATTTTATATCACTTGGAAAACTTTTTTTAGCTACAAATATATTTTTTTATGTTTTGGTGTGTGTATGTGTGTGCGTGTATAGTTTCTAAATAAATATTTTCTTATCTAACAAATCCTTGTAAAATAGTTTTAACAATATTTTTAGTTAAAAGCTCAAACAAAAATGAACTTCGAGCTAGCTCAGAACTAAAAAGCGGTGTTTGTCTACACTTCGTTGACTGTCGGTTTGTGTTGTTACATATTTTAACTTTTGCCATTATTTTTCTATAAAACAAAATTTTTTTAAAGTTTTTGCTTGCACAAATATTTTGTGACGTTCTCTAACAACTAGTAGTAAAAAAAAACTCAATCAAAACAGCAAAAAAATTCAACACGATATATAAAACAGCATAAAACAGCTGTTTCTGTCCAAAAACAATTAAAAACCACAGAAAGATGTTAAATAAAAGACAGAAAAACTTTCAAACTAACAGCACATAAAACGCAATAAAAATAAGCAACCATTCATTACTCTGAAATTTTAATAAAAATCCCAGTAGCGACACCGAGAGCGCCGACATACATGCAGCATCGACAGCAACAACCGCTACAACAACAGCCGTAACAACGTCTGCAGCTGAAGCATCAGCAGCGCCGACAGCTACCACAGCAGCAGCAGCAGCAGCAACAACAGCCATCGCACCACCAACAACCAGCCATGATTCGTCCGAGCCTGGCTTTGAGAATTCAAAAACGACAAAAAAATTCAAACGTCTGCCAAACTTTGCTGCCTTTTTTATGCGTAAGAATGAGATGATGACGAAAGGCGAAGCAGCAAAAAAGAAACCCATTGACAATGAAGCGGTTGCCGCTGGCAATACAGCCACAGCGCAGCCCCAAGCCCCCGATGGAAATGACAATGAACCCAAGGTAAAAATAAGAAAAAAAATACGATAAACATAAAAAAAAACTCAAAAGAAAAAATACAGAAGTAGCAAAAGTAAAAGAAAAAACACCATACATGCAACATGCAACAGCAGTAAAGCAAAAATGCACACAACGGCAGTAACAGAACATAAGCAATACAGCAAATGAGAGAGAGAAAGAACAGCAAAAAAACCCACTCTAGCTGCAAGTAAAATAATTAAAATGCAGAATTTGAATTTTGCTCACAGGAGCATTCTATGAATTAGTGATTCAACAACCTAGGGAATAGCGATAGTTTCAGAATTACTGTAAAACTAAATGTTACTCATACGCAATGGTGACTTACTGCATTATTCCAGACACGAGAAGCAATACTTTTTTTCTGTACTAAATTCTATTGCTTCTCGTGTCTTGCTTGTCGTTGGTGTGCATTTTTCTTGTACAAAATAAAGCAGTTAAACTTAAACTTTTATTTATTTGTTTTAAATATTTAAATAGTAAAAATGACTGAATTAATGAATAATCATAAGAATTTTACTGTGCATGTCCAAACATCAAACAGCTGGAGACATATTATTTCAGCATAATTCGTGGACGCTGAATTTAATGCCGCTTACCGTTTTTTAATTTTTTGACCCGCTTTCGAGAAATTGAAGGTTCAAGGTCAAGTACATGTTGATGCAGTTTTTGTTAGAAAAACTTTTTTCTCATTAACTTAATCGGCGTCGTGTCAATGAGTGAAATAATAAAAATTACTTGAAAAATAATTTTTTAAAAAAGTTTAACCCTCGAAACCCAACTCTTATGGTCAAAATTGACCTCAGCAATCAAACTTACCCTTTTTTCGTATAAAAGCTTTGTTCAAACAAAAACAAGTAAGCTTTTGACGGAAAAATATTCCCCTGATATAGTGGCGCTAAATTAAATAACAAATAATACCAAATTAGCCAAACTTGTGTGTCCTTAAAATGAACTTAAAGGTATTAAAACTAAGTTTTTCATACAAATTTATCTTTATTTTCTCAGATGATTCATCTGTTTTTTCTGCTTCTTCTTGTGAATTCCAACAAATGCCTCCTAAGAGAGCATCTAGTTTTTTACCACCGTACCAGTCAGTACTCGAATCTCGCCGTCACCTGATGAAAACGTTCGCCATGCTCATCAGATTCGTCTGGGGATTGTCCTAATTTTTTAGCCTGGCAATGCAGGAAATTAATTTTCAGCGACATTCTTACATTTAAAGTATGCAAAGCGGTAAGCATTCTGTCAAGGTGTAAGCGCCAATCGTCGAATCGATGATTTCCTAGAACAATTTTAATTATCCATAAAACAATCCCATGTCAACCACTCATTATGTCTGAGAGCTAGTTTAAATTGCTCATCCATAAACGACGAATATCAGGTCCATTTGGTAAAAAGTAAATGTTAGGGAATGAAATTTAAAATCATGTCAACACCAACCTTCTTATATTTTTTAATACTACGCAATCGAGGAAAAATTCTGCGTAATTCGTTTCTGATGACAAATCTGATGAGCATGATGAACGTTTACTTCAGGTGACGGCGAGACTCAAGCACTTGTACAGTGGTAAAAAAGTAGATGCTCTCTTAGGAGACATTTGTTGGAATTTACATGAAGAAGCAGAAAAACCAGATGAATCTAGCTGAGAAAATAAAGAAAAATATGTATGAAAAACTTAGTTTTAATACCTTTCAGGAACACAGAAGGTGGGTTAATTTGGTTTAATTTGTAATTTCGTTTAGCGCTACTATATCCAGAGAATTTTTTTTCCGTCAAAAAGCTTACTTGTTTTTGTTTGAACAAAGCTTTTATATGCAAAAAAGGGGTTTTTTGCTTATGAGGTCAATTTGGACTATAAGAGTTGGGTTTCAAGGGTTAAACTGTTTTAAAAAATTAATTTTCAGATAATTCTTAATGTTTCACTTATTGACATGAAGTCGATAAAGTTAACTAGAAAAACTTTTTCTAACAAAAACGGCATCAACATGTACTTGACCTTGAACCTTCAATTTCTCAAAAACTGGCAAAAGAATTAAAAAACGGTAAACGCCATTAAATTCAGCGTTCTCGAATTATGCTGAAATGATATGTCCTTAGCTTGTTTGCAAAAAAAAATGACCGATTCATGCACAGTGTTTTTAATACTCAAAATGCGTAAATTTACGTTAAAAATTATGTCTTTCTTGTGTAAACTTCTTAAGTTGTGAACAATTTGATGAAATAGCCATTATATAGAAACCAAAAATAAGTAGTGCAGATTTTCAATATTGCCAGGAGTTCTCGGATAACAATTTCTTTTCGCGGCTGCAGCATTGCAATTGAGGGCAGCATTTTTGGATAGTCAAATTTAAGAACCAAAGGGGTCTGTTGCAATAACATGAGTTCATTTAATTTCTTTGGACAATGTCAAAACTTAATGATTACAGATGCGAAATGCGTTAATACCCAATTGGTTAATACCCAGTAAAATTGGTAATTTGGGCCTAGGTACTTAACAAAAAAGTGAGTATAAACTATGTAAGACCCCTTTTTAACACGGCAAGTTTTCTTGAAAGCAAGTTTAGCCTGTTAGCGAGTGATGAAAGACGAGAGGGGAAGGGCACAGACTTTCTCGTACCGTCAAGTTTTGTTTTATGCTGTTCCTTCTTTCATGTCTCTACACACTCTTATTCGTCAACTTCATATTTATTGGGTAAATATTTTCATTCATCGAGACGAATCGATAAACTTCTCTTAGTTGTTGTTTACAAAAACCAGCTCTAAACAGTTAACCACATAATTTCATGAAATTTTACACAGAATTCAAAGGCAGTGCTACGAACTTAAAAAAATAAGCCATTTCTAGATACCTCGCGCAGTTTAAGGTGACCAGTTGTGTTTGCATTTGAACATATGTATTAAAACATAAACTTTTGAAAAAATATTTTAAAATTTTTCATTACTCATATTAAAAATAATAATATTTAAAAAATGCACTCATATCTTCAAATAAAGTTCCAGATTTACACTAAACTATAAAACATGACTGAAACTTCTTTCCTTTTTATACATTAATATTAGAACAATATGTTACTTATATTTTATTTTTTTTTTTTTAAATAAAGTTTAATATACTATGAAAATCTATATATTTATAAAAGTTCTGCAAGCCTCTTACTCTTTTGGAGAAAAATGGCAATATCTCATTACACACAAATGCAATGATAATGAAATATTTTTGAAAATTAGGCGTAACATTTACCCTATTTTGGAAAATGCCTGCACCTCATAACTTTTTGACACCAGAAAAATGAAATTCGGGTTATGAGAGCGTATCATTGAATCCTAATTTTTCTCAATTTTGTAGATTCTTTTGTTAGTTCAAGAATAGAACAAGCAATTATTTTTTAGCAAAATGTCCGTTTGTAAGCTAAGTCAATATTTACGAAATACATATCATTAGTATGTTTCTGTTTATTCCTTTCATTTTGGAAGTAGCATTTATAAATTTATATTTTGTTGTTCCTAGTTAGTTTTCTACATACTAGTAATTTTTTATTTTGTATAAAATAAATCTTACACTAATATTTTAATGTTAGCATAAAAATATTGCTTCTTTTTTCTTCCTCTTTTGCTCTCGTATCTAATGTGTTGTTGCATGCCAAACAAATATATGAAATATTTATTTAAAAATATCACTTAAGCCAAAGATCGAGATATGGCACAGCACCACCAGCCCTGTGTGGACATTTAATTAAAAAAAAAAACAAATCAAAACCAACATTAAAATACATGCAAGGAAATATTTTCGACGAAAAGTAAAAATTGTAATGGTTTTTTTCCATAATTTTATACTTGTATTTTTGTATTTTTATAATTTTTTTTATCATTTTTGTCTACATTTAACAAGAGAGAGAAATCATAATATTGATGATGGTGTAAGTGTAAATTTCAGAGTTCCCGTTACGAGAATTTTTTGAAACATTTATTATATATACAAAATACTAGCAAAAATAAAAACTCCAGGTGAACTATTTAAAAAATAATAGCTCAACCTAGTAAAATAAATGGTAAGATTTAAATTTGTTTACCAAAATTTGATCTTTTGCAGAAGTATTTATTTGTTTAAATAAAAAGACATTTTCAGTCAGAACTGATTAAAATCTTCTCATATAAATAATTTTTAATCATTCCCGGAAGTAAAATGCAAAAATTGAAATGATATTAAATAAGCTTGCCAAAAGTCTCAAATAATAATTTTACAAGCATTGCTTCTTAATTGTTAATTTTTTATTAAATTATCTAAAGGTTTGATCCATATTTTTATACAACAACATAAAGCCATTTTACACAAAAAATATTTTTAAAAAAGTATTTAACGCCAGCTGAAAGACGAAGCTTTGTTTTATGGCTTGTAACCTATGATTTATCCTTTCCAACTAATAAAATTAGGTGTATTTCTAATCCTTCCCAGTGAACCAGGATTCTTTTCGTCTAGTGATAGAGCTTTTTGCGTGTTATGCGACCATATGTTTTTCATTACTGAACAAATAACATAATTTTTTTATCACAAAAGAAGCTTATAAGCATTTACAGCTTAATTAACTTATACATTCTTACCATCAATATATGTAACGCAATACATCATTTAGTCTGTTACAGTTAATCATAATTAATTTTTTGTCTTGCATAAAAATTTATGTATCAATTTGACAACATATAAAATAAAATATTTTCAATTAAAGTAAAATTTTATTTTTTTATATTTTATGAAATACTAGCCGCAGAAGCCCCGTTTACTCAGAATGCCTAAAGGTAAGAAGAGCTGAGCTCTAATAAAAGATGTTTTCTTTTGGTTTGGGTAGTGAAATGCAACAGTGACAATGGCTCAATCGCTTTTTTTTAAAAAATACCCATTTTTAAATTAAAAAACCTAAAAAAATTTGATATATTATAGCATATGGGCATTTCCACAAAAAAATCAACCGTGACCAAAAAATTAAAACTTATTAAAAACGTATTATTTTATGATATTAAATAAGAGAAACATTTTAGTTTTATTAATTTAAGACATTTTCTGCATTAATTCATTAGCCATGATGATTAAATCGTCTGCAATGTTTCACAAATGTAGTTTTTCTTTTTCGTAAATGTTTATTAAATGTTTCGTAAGCTTTTTTGTTTTAGTAAAAATGGAAGGCATTGGCTTTAGATAATGAAATAATGGTTGAAGCAGAGAAAGGAAAATATATTAAATTTGTTTTTCAATTACTAAATTACATAATTAATTACCTACCTAATTCCTTAATTACCCCATTAAACTGCAATGGAAAAATATGTCGCGTGATAAATGTCGCGTGCTAAATTAAACTAATGCTTAAAACAAAAAACTATTATAAGTATTTCAACATGACAGCTATCACAAGGAAGCCACATTAATCCATTTTTGTTTGTGCATTTCTGCATTTTTCTAGATACAGTCGAAAACGAGTTCTATTTTTTGTCGCGTGCTAGATCCCACGTGTATTGCATATAAAGGGTCCGCCAAATAACTTTTTTTTTTTTTTGAAAATTCTATAAAAATAAAACTACAAAATATTTTCTCAAATTTCTTCTTTGATTTGAAAGTACAATCCTTCCGGTTAATAATGGAAAATAATTTCATTCAAATGACTGCCTCGACTGGCCATGCAGTAGCCTACACGATCGGTCTAATTTTTAAGCACATTATCGATTGTGTGCAGCTGTATTTCACCAATGGCTTCACGAATATTGTCCTTTAAAGCGTCAATTGTCTCTGGCTTGTCGGCGTAACACTTATCTTTGAGGGCACCCCACAAATAATAGTCCAACGGTGTCAAATCGCAGCTCCGAGGTGGCCAAACGACATCAACTCTGCGGCTGATAATGCGATCTTCAAAAACAGGGCGCAAAACATCGAGTGTAGCTTCGGCTGTGTGGCACGTAGCGCCGCCCTGTTGAACACAAATGTTGCCAATATCCTCCTCTTCAATTTTTGTGAACAAAAATTCGTTCAACATGGCCCGATAACGATCGCCATTGACTGTAACGGCCACTCCTTGCTCATTTTCGAAGAAAAATGGCCCAATTATGCCTCAGGACCAAAATCCGCACCAAACAGTGACTCGTTTTGGGTGCAGCGGCCTTTCAATATATGCGTGCGGGTTTTCTGTGCCCCAAATGCGATAATTTTGCTTGTTTACATACCCGCCAAGATCAAAATGAGCTTCATCTGAAAAGATTACTTTTTTGGCAAAATCGGCATCTTCTGTAAGTCGATCACAGGCTCAATTAGCGAAGCAAAACGCATTGGATGGTCAGTTGGCTTCAACTCCTGAACCAATTGGACTTTGTATGGCGTCATACCAAGTTCTTTATGCAAATTTCGTCTCAATGATGTCTCCGAAATGTTCAATTGTTGAGAACGACAGTGAATTGATGTTGATGGCGCTTCACGCACACTTTCTGCCACAGCAGCAATATTCTCGGGTGTACGCACTGCTTTTGGCTTTTCACGCTTTGGTTTATCGATGAGGATGCCAGTTTCTTTCACTTTTTTCACAAGATAACGAACATACGGAGCTGACGGTGCTTCTCTTCTTCCAAAATCCGTACGCAATTTTCGCACACAGTCTGCAACATTACCATGATTTTCAAAGTAATGTCGCAATATTTCCCAGCGTTGTTCAAGCGTATACACAACCATATTCGTTCAGTGGAAGGATAAAACCCATTCACGAAATAAGTACTTGTTAAAAAAAAACGTTAGATGGCGGACCCGTATATTGGAAATCTAAAAACTACAGAACTTAACTTTTGTATTAACCATAATGCTACTAAAATGCTATCGAAAAATAACAAGATAAAAAATTTTTGTAGCGTTTTCTTTATGTTTTTGCACCTTAAAGGCGCACGAATGTCCCGTTCTCGACTGTGGAAATGCCCATATGTTTGTTATTTTTTTTTTAAAGTACATTTTTTTCTGAACTTCAATAGATCTTTTCTGAATTTTAATTGATCTTTTTTGAATTTCAATCGATTTTTTCTGAAATTAAATCGATCCGTTCTGATTTTTAATGGGATTTCTGTATCACATTTTATACTTTCCGAATTTCGACTTGCAACTGACGTGTCAACGTTCCATAGCCAATAGCTTCAAGCAATTTGTACAAATGACCTCAAATTTTTGCGAATATTCCTTATTAATTTTTAAAAAATTGAATCTTATTAAAGTTCTTATTAGTCTATATAATTAAATTATTATACATTAAATAATATGAACTAACTTTATTAACCATTGAATATTATAATTATCGCATTTTCGTGAAGTCACACAATGCATTGAGCCCATATAAAACAAGGGCAAAAATAAAAAGCACTGTCTGATCTTACTGTTTTAAAAAACGTAAACAAATTATATGTATATTTTAGTATGAAGACATTTATAACAAATCTTTCTTATGTTAACTTTTTTTTGGCTCAACTGTATTAACAAAACTAACTAGCGGAAGCACCCGAGCAAAAATCACCCGAGCGAACAACAGTTGAACATAGGCCACACGGCCGAACAAGAATAAAAATTGGCTTAAAAATAATTCAAAAACCCTAGCAGCTGAAAGATGGGTAGAACAACGGTCGAACAACGGTTCGATTAAAAGTAATCCAATAATCTTATTGGCTGAAATTTGGGTCGAACAACGGCCGAACGAGGACTAATTAAAGTAATACAAACTTATTCAACAGCAAATGTTTATGCAACAATAAATCAAGCCTCAATCGGCGATGCTGATGTTGACAGTGCCGCCTCTTGTGTGTGGCACCAATTGAGTTTTTTTGTTCTTAAAATTATTTTTTTTTTAATATATCTTTCCGCATAAAGTTTCAATTTTCATTGAAAAGCTGCTGATTTTCATTGCAAAATAATAATCACTTTTCTGCCGCTGTACGCTCGTTATACAGCCGCGATTATTGCAAAACAGCCTCTGTCCGGCCGCTGCACGAACCTTGTTCGGCCGAGAAAACTATTTAAAATGAGGTCTTTTTCGGCCGCTCTTGATCAGCTATGGTCAGCTAAAAAGTTCTTATTCCTACTTGGGCAAAATCTCACCTCACAACTCGCTAATACATTCTATTTGATAAGAAATAAATACGTGCGATTTTAACAAAGGAATTTTTTCAACCAAGTACCAAATCATATAGAACCTAAACAGTAAGTTGATCACGGCTTAATCACTCAAGAACACTAAAGACAGAAAGGGTAGCGCCTTCCGAAACAGTAAAAGAAAGAAAGAAAAAAATTTTTTAAAATGAGAGATTTTTTATTTTTTAAAAAATAGTTTACCAATTCTTACAAAAAAATAACAATAATAAATGCGTCGTTTGACGTTAAAAACTAGCAAATATATGACTGAAAACTGAAATATGTTAAATAATAAATAGAGTTAAAGAAATAGAAAGATCGAAATTTTTTTCACTTTCCAAAGTTTTTTTATTCTTGACTTTTATGACCTGCTATTTAACAAAATTTTTACTAATTTCATACATTACATTTATGCGAAACAAATGATTTTTTATGATAAAATTTTAACAATATTTTAAAAATGTTTTTGCATATGTTGGTCAGACAAACCAAATTTTTCAAAGTTTTAAATTATCTTTCCAAATAGAAAAGTAATTTATATTTTTAAATAAAATAACTAGGTAAGGTTTAAAAACGGCCGTAGCCTAGTGGGTAGAGTGCGTGGCCCCTAAGCTTAAGAACCGCGGTTCAATTCCTAACTAAAACATAGTACTATGTTTGCTTGCGTGGAATTTCGCTGACAACATTAATTTGTTGCGCGACACAATTCTGACACATATTTTAATGCGAGGTGTTTCGTTTGCAACATTTTTCAGAGAGACTCAAAGAGTGAGTTGGGAAATTTCTTCACTTCAAAAAAAATGAATAGACAGAGCAATTAAATTGTCGTGAAAAAATGTTGCTCAGAAACATGTAGCGATAATTTAACAGAGCGGAACAGAGTACTGCTCTGATGAAAATGTGGTGAAAATTTCCACGCTTGTTTCGCAGCTGTAATATTTTGTATAGAGATTTGAGCGGAGTTTAACATGAAACTTAATAGAGTACTATGCTTTAAACAGAATGTTTTTTCAACTGAATTAATTTTTCTGTTCGGTTGTCACCTCTCTGCAAACAATGGCAAACCTCAGAGAGTAGAAAATTGCCATGTAAAGTTTCTTGAAAACATAACCAATTTATCTTTTTTTAGGTTTAAAAATATCGCAAATCTTTACTAACTGAGATATTCAAAAACTTCTTTCTGATTTATTAAAATTAAATTATTATTTGATATTGTCTTTACCAAGATTTTGAATCAAGAACATTTTTCATATAGTATTTCTGTCCTCATTCAATGCACTGCAAGTTGGCGTAAATAATATTTTACGAATTTATATAAAAGGTAAATTTTTTTGGCTTCTCATTAATTTTTTTTTTTTTTGCGATTTATTATGGAACAAATTTTATGCTCTAATATTTTTGCTTGTTGGAACAAAATCTGAGAGTTATAAAAATTTTCGAAATGGGGACTTTGAAATGCGCACACTTATGACACTATCCACAAATATGTACTTCAAAAATATATTGACTGATTTTAAATTTTTTTTTTAATTTTTTTCCCCTTATGCAGGAAGACAACCAACTCGTCTATGCTGAACTTGTACTAAAACCCGCCCAGCATAGCGAACCTTTACCACCCAAGAATTCCACGGAATATGCGGAAATTGTCTATGTGCAGAAAAAGAATCCAGATGCAGTAAAAAAGTGAAAAAGGAGCAACATCAAATGGAAGGGGCTCGTCTGCATACTTTTTTTTACAACAACCGCATACAAATAAAATAAAAAAATTATAATAGTAACAATAAAAGAAAGCATAATTTTAACGGGAAGTTTATGTGTGCTGTTGAAATAAATGCAAATGAATTAAGTAATTTAAAAAACAAAAATAACAAATGCTTTCCTCACAAGATATTAAAAAACAAGCGCACAAAATTAGATCTAAGTAAGCCACCATAAAACATTATAAAGACATGAAATGTTGCCAATTATAAGAAAAATATTGCACTTCAAAGTTTTCAGTTGCTCACTGAAAGCCGTCATTATTATTTATTTAAAAGTTAAGAATAAGAAGAAAGAAACTCGAAATTGATCATGTTTATTTAAAGGATGAAGGCACTTTGAATTGCATTTATATATTTCGAACAATTTGCAAATTTCTTTATTTTAACCTAGCAGTTTTTTAGGCTGTTGCCGCCAATTTTACTTATGTATGTATGTAATTTTTCTATAAAACATAGTGTGTAATTTATTAACATTATTTTCTTACTATTTCCATCCATTATTAAAAAAATTAAGCTTTTTTAAGCATTTGATTTTTATAACTTTTTGTAAAAATTTTTTAAGTTAAACTTAATAAAAATAATGAAAAAAAATACATATCAAAAAAAAGGAAAACTCTTTGATATTGAAAAAGGAAAAACAAAATATGTTTATTAGGGCGGGTTGATTCGTATGGATGAAAAAAAAAATTAAAAATCGTATAGCAAAACGTAATCTACATGAAATTCTAAGAAAATTCTCCGAAGAAACAATAGGTCTAAAATCAAACCCTAATCCGCGCCTCTCGACTTGAAGTTTTTTCCTCTTCTTTTGCTAAAAAATGTATTTTTTTTTTTAAATATATTATGTTTTATTATATTACAGTTTATGCAATGCAGGTTTTGTTTTGAGACTTATCAAAATATTGAATAATCAAAAAAGCAGTTGAAACCCAATTTGCATCTCCTCTGATTTGCGTTCTATATGAAAAATAGTTAAAACACGTAGGTAAAACGTTTTGCGTAAAACAAAGAATAATTAAAAAAAAATTTTTTTTTTAATAAAAGACGCAAAATATACTTCTTAAAACAGAAAAAAACATGACCTCTAATCCAGTTTATTTGATCTCTAATTCCAATGTTTTCCGACGTGTCACAGAAAAGAATAGAAATAATGTCCTGGCAGTAACTATAGAAAGTCGTGCCAAAGTACCTAGAATGGAGAGTAGAAAAGACTTAACCAAATTTACATATAACCAATAAGTAAAGTTTTCTTTGAATTCTATAATTGCTTCTTTGTATGTATTAAGGACCTTATTTATTTTAATGACACAAAATTTGTTTATAGTAAAAAAAATTACTGAAAAATTACTGAAATATTGTTTGAGTGTCAACACTTCTTTTGTTTGTTTTTATTTGCATTATAAAATAAGAATTGTTTATCTATGTTCCTTATAAAAATATTAAATATAAAATTATATACAAACTTTTTTACTTGGGTAAATATTTTTTTAATGTAAAAAAATTTTGTTTGTAGAAAAGAGGGCATATAAATTTTCAAGTCGAGAGGCGCGGATTAGTATTTTATTTTAGATACATGGTTTCTTCGGAGAATTTTCTTAGAATTTTATGTAGTTTACGTTTTTGCTATACGATTTTAAAAAAAAAATCAACCCACCCTTATGTTTAGCCTTTGTGCTCTTAAGCTAAATAAGCGGATCAAACTATTTGCTTTCATCGCAAGCCGATGTGGGTTGGTCATTTAAACAGCCGCGGGTGCTTTTTGTCAAGCTTTAATCTGGCTTGTTTTTGAAGTTAACAAGTTAAATGCCCAAAAATTGTGACTTTTATGTTTGTTAATAACTACAAAAGGATTATTTTGGTCACAACATCTAAGGAAAGGAGATTTAATTAAAATGTGCCGAGAGAAGCATGTTTTGAAAATTTAAATGTCATTAAAAGTTTTGAAGCAGGACTCGCAATTATTATATGAATATGTGCAACTTAAAGGACAAACTCAAATTAAATGGCAAATTATGAAAACATTACTATATATTAAGGTGGATAAAAAAAAAACATTTTTTTCGACTCTCATATTCTGGGAGCTGGATTCAAGTAGATCTTAAATCCAAAAGGATATCGAAATCGGTGGAACCGTCATCCAGCAGTTTTGATTTAAAAAATCACTTTTTCGCCAAAAATCACCGGTTTTTTCGCAGTAACTTTTTATCAATCTAAAATAACTACCTAAAAAATGGGTGCAAATTAAAGGTATCTGAGACACCAAAGTTGTAAATTGATAGATTCAAGAAATTTTTTAGTGCAATAGTGTTCAGAATTCGGTCAATATTTTGGCTACTTTTCACTAAAATCGCTATAAATTTGCTGTTCATTCGCTATAAATATGTTGTAACAGTGGTTTTATCTTATGGCTGAGGTCAGCTCAGCCGTGCCAGGATCGAGTGAAAGATCCACAAACTTTCATCAAATGAGCACGCAGTTGGTGTTGGTTTAATATTATAATTCTGTATTTTATTGATTTATTCTCCTTAAAAATACTTAATGCAGCGTAACGTCAGCAGTTTGGGTAACAGTGAATGTAAGTGGTCGAATGGTCGGAGGTTGTAGGTCTAGCTGGCGGCAAAATCGGTATTCGGTTAAGCGTTAAATCGGTGAATCGGTAATTCGGTAGATCGGTATTCGGTAATCGGTGGATCGGTAAATCGGTGAATAGGTTATCAGCAATCGGTAATCGGTAGATCGGTAAATCGAAAGATCGGTATTCGGTGAATCGGTGAATCAGTATTCGGTAGATCGGTATTCGGTAATCGGTAGATCGGTAAATCGGTGAATTGGTGAATCCTGCCAGGGCCCCTAAAGCGAAGATCGGTAATCGGTAGATCGGTAAATCGGTGAATCCTGCCAGGGCCCCTAAAGCAAGACTCATTATTAATATTTTTAGAAAGTTAATATATGCCGGACTGCGTTGGACGAACCAAAGACAGATTCTCAACGCAAGTGCGACGTAATCAAACGGAGACTCAAAGGGAAGAACCAGCAAGCTGGCTCGCCATCGAGTCCCTGCAACCAAACCAAGCAAATCCCAATTAGAGTATGCCGACTGCGTTGGACGAACCAAAGTTTGGTTCTCACCGCAAGTGCGACATCTCAAGCAGAGACTCAAAGGGAAGAAACAGCAAGCTAGCTCGCCATTGAGTCACTGCGACCAAAAATATAGAGTATGCCGACTGCGTTGGACGAACCACGGACTGGTTCTCACCGCAAGTGCGACATCTCAAGCAGAGACTCAAAGGGAAGAACCAGCAAGCTGGCTCGCCATTGAGTCATTAAGTATAGCTTACCTAAAGCAAGACTGCTTTGGTTGGTTTTGTGTCGCACTTTTATTCGATATGGACAGAAAACCAGTTGGGAATTATACGTTCAGTTTTGTCTTTGGCCTGCCTGGCTATGCATAGATAGGTGGTGTGCGTATTAATTAGTGGCTTATGCAGTAGTGCGGTTGTGTGTTGTCATTTACTTTTATTGAGTAGGTATGTAGCGTGTGTTTGTTTCTATGGTCTGGTGTCGTAGTGCGGTTGTGTGTTATTGCTGCTTTAATAATAATAAGTAGAAATATTTAAGTAGTACAATATGAATATATATATCGATAATATTTAATATTATAGTTTACGTAGTGTATAAAAATATAATATTTGTAACGTCCTTATATTTATAATAATAAGTAGGAATATTTGAGTGATATAATATGAACATATATGTACATCGAAATTATTTAATATTATAGTTTATTTAGTGTATAAAAAGTATATAATATTTGTAACGTCACGTTACAATGTTAATTTTTGATTGTTTACCACGAAAGGTGAAGCCTCTTCAAAGCCACACCATTTTATAAATAGTAAATTTTCTAAAATTTACTGAAAATTAGTGAATTTATAGATTTTGGTGAAAAATTTCCTTTCAAAAATACTTTCCAAAAAAGTTTAAAAAAAATTCCACTGTTTCGATTTTTTTATTTTTTTATATATATATCAATAGATTACACCAAGTCCTTTTGAACAATACTTAATTTTTCCAAATTTACTGAAAAATGGCAAATTTATAGCGATTTTAGTGAAAAATACCCAAAATGTTGACCGAATTCTGAACACTGTTGCACTAAAAAATTTCTTGAATCTAACCATCTTCCTATTTACAACCTTGGGGTCCAAGATAGCTTTCATTTGCACCCAACTTTTGGGTAGTTATTTTAGATTGATAAAAACTTACGGCGAAAAAATTGGTGATTTTCGGCGAAGAAGTGATTTTTTAAAATCAAAACCACTGGATGACAGTTCCACCGATTTCGATATCCTTTCGGGTTTAAGATCTTCTCAAATCCAGCTCCCAGAATATGAGTGTCGAAAAAAGTGTTTTTTTACTCCTGAACAAAACGATCCACCTTACTATATATCTTTATTCCAAATTCGAAAAGCAACGCCATAAGCCGGTGCAACCTAAAGACAAATAACACAATCTAACAAACAAAATGATAACAGAGTTATTATTAATAGATTTGGATTCCTTTAAAGGAGATACAAAACAATTATAAGTGTATCAGAGTTTTAAAAATTTTTCATCCGAGTAATTTTTAATACTGGCTTTAAGCTCACTCCAATTCAGCAATTTATAAACGTAAGAAAACTATTAAATATAGGCACTTGACAAAGTTGTGTGAAATTTGATGAAAAATATTTTTGTAGAATATTCTAACCCTCTGGCGTTCTTTTTGATGGGTTTTTTTACCCTATTTAAGAAACGTTTAAAAAATTAAAAGTGCAGGTTTAAAATATTCTATGAAAATTGTCATTGGACGATTTTTTACTATAATGCTTGGTTTTCACTATGTCATTTTCAGTGGTCAGTTGTTGTCAATCACATTGAAAATAACAACATATTGATTTTTTTTTCTAACTTTGGCAATCTTGAAAAATTGAAAACAAATAAATTATTAAATGGAGCTGTACAGAAAATGTTGTAGAGTTTTATTAAGGTTATATTTCAGGTGATAAATTTTTGTGTCGTCATAAAAATGACATAGTGAAAACCAAGCATAAGCCTCTTTGGGCTAGATTTTCCTACAGTTTGGAAAAAAATAGTGAATTTAATTTAGAAACTCCCAAAAACTATTCAATGACAATTTGCATAAATGACATGGGCTCCGTACGAAATCAGGCATACGGACCATACTGGTGAAAAAGAGCGTCTTTTGGAAAAAATTTTGTTATTTTGATACCAGTTCAGACTTTAAGAAATTTTATTGAATCGATTTTATATACAGCCTGTAGTATAAAAATTATTTAGGAAGTGAAATCGAGCGTCAACAAAATATGCAAGCGTTACATTCTCCTATTCAACATCATGTGTTGAAACCACCGAGAAAATGCCAACTACTAAAAAAGTACCAACAAAATATACACAACAGTACCACAACAATGCTATGCATATTTTTTTCTTGCTGTTTAAAGCTTAGCAGGAAAAGTGAGCAAAGATTATTGCTTATCGACACAGATATATCAGACAGTTTTTACAATAGAGAACTAAAATTTGGTAATTGAGTTCATATTATTAGTGTTGGAAACCGTACAAAAATGGGCGTCGAGGTATTTTAACTACGCCCACTTTTCAGAAATCATTATAATTCCTGAAACTATATACTGAAACTTTGTATGTAGGTGCAATAGGACCAAGGTGCGGACACTATATATATATGAATGTTGTCACGCCTACTTTTTTGACCCATCTATCTATGCATAAAAAATGTATGCATATTAGGACGCCTTGACCTCTAGGGGGGAAAAAATTGTGATTCAACTAAAATTGAAATAACTTTATTATTTATAACCTTTTATATTTGTGGAAATTCAGGGAAAAAAGTATCACTAGCTAAAAATGGTTCGCTGATTCTAAATCCATCGTCAAAATTTAAAAAAAATCCATAGCATTGCCACCTAAAATTTTCTGAACTTGCATGTTTTAGCAATGTGATTTTTTTTTTTTTTATATTATTATTGTATTGGTATGAAATTTAAGAAATTTTGTTAATTTATGTATAGAAAAAGTCAATATCTTTCCAATTGTACCCTGAAAACTAGGATCACATAAAAAATAATAAAGTTATTTGAATTTTAGTTAAAATCAAATAAAATAGTCAAGAATTTTCATGAAAAAACGCAATATCTTTGGTCAGGCGGTTAAGATTTGAAATTTTTTGGAACAAATTTTAAGATCTTTTTCAGTACTAATATTTTTTCAGCTAATAATTATCCAGGTAATATTTTTACGAAAAACATGGTTTTTGGAGGTTTTTTCAAAATGGTTTAGCTCACTGGCGGCTATCGTTACAGCCACAAAATGTAATGCATTCGTGTAACAGGGGTTACTCATTAGCGAACTTGTTCCTAATGAGGTAGCGCTCAAATCAAAGCAACGTGTTCGTCATACAAGCGAAGCATTTTTGTTATTTTTCGACATCATTTTGTTTTACAACCCTGTTTTAAAGAAGAAAGTTAAAAATTTTTGCCAACAGGTTCGACAGACCATCAAATTAGCTTCTTAACCATCAAATTGGTTTGAACATGGCCGCCGTATGACGAACAGGTTCGCTAATGTGTAACCTCTTTAAGAATAGACCAAGGTTTATTTTAAGTCGGTGGCAATGACAACTGTTTTTGATGAGGCAGACGATTTAAGCCCCTTCAAATCCCGGAATTTTCTTTCCGAAAATATATACCTAGATGTGCAGAATATAGATTTTATTCGAATCAGTTGTCATTGAGATAGAAAACTCAAGAGAGAAAACTAAGCGAATGTAAAAACCTTTTTTCCCAATGGGTCAATGGAAACCAATAGCGACACAACTCTGTTGAGCATCGTTGTTGTCATGGCACAATTACTGACAAGGTAGTAGCGTAGACTGGCTTTTTTCTCACGAGCGGCGATGGGTAGTTGTTAAAATTAGCTGCTCATGCAATTAATCAACGAAATGTGAAAAAATAATCAACGACTTAAACATAGCTAGTCAATCGCAGCAAACTAAAAACATTCCGATAAACTTCGCGAACAAATGTAATGAATCAAAGAAAAGTTATAAATAAGCAAATAGCTAGTCAACAGCAGCAAACTACAACTTCTTTAGCTGTTTTTGACAACTACCAATCGCCAAAAAACTGTCACGGCTTCCTTGTCAAATAAATATACCATGGTTGTTGTAGCATTCACACGAGAGAGAGTAGCACGCAAGAGTGACACAGACACTTCAACAGAGCTGTGTTGCATTTTTAATTACTCTCTCCTCGAACTTCCCAGTGGTAAATGAACACATTATTACAGTAACCAATTATTTCTTAAATAAAATGTAGCTGCGGGGCCTCCGAAATCTGTTTACAATTCGTAATTACATTTGTTCGGACATGGCCGCGAAAGCACTGATGACATCTATCTTACACAGTAATCGACAATGTGAGTAGATATGCACAAGAGAGGAGAGAACAAAATAACACAAATAAATAGAGCGAAAATCATCTCTACGACAAAAACACAACAAAAAAGAAAGAAAAAACACTGAAAAGAAGCAAACAAAAGCACATGATGCCGCGAACTATTTCCACAATAATTTTTACATTTATTTACGAATTCATTACCTTTTATCTAGCACTTTAGAGTTAATAATTAATAATAATTTATTTTATATATAAAACTTTGTTGTGGTTTAAACATAAAGAATAATAGTTTTCACAAGCACACTTCACTGCAAAATTTCCTATTAGAAAACAAGATGTTGGTACACAGACGGATAAAGTCAAGCTGTTGTTTTGACAATGAAAAGAATATTATGTGAGCACAAACAAGATTTCGTTTCCGCATTACAGTTCTGCATTACAATTTCATCACCAACAAATTTTTACAAGCGGGTTATAAATTGAACAGAATGAAGCTGCCGCCGCGTCAGAGTCAAGGAAACTACGATGAAAGTATGTTTACGATGTTAATGTCTAAACAAAATTGTTTAATAGACATAAAAACAATAAAATTATTATCACATATGATAATTATGGAATAAAATGTAGCTTTATTTGATTGTATTAAGATCGAAATTGAACTGAATTGATGAATTGAATTTTTGCAGTGAAAACTTCTTTAAGCCAGGGACCGAAAAGAACTGTTATTTTTCAATTTTTAGATGAAAAAAGCATAACGAAAACCCAAGAGGACTTTTTGAAATATACCATTATTATCGTAATGGCAGCATATATCGCGAATATTAAACGCCTTTTAAATTTTTGCTCTTACTATAAAAATTAAAATTTACTGTTATTTTTTGTCTTTTATTATTTCGGGCAAAAATAACTGTTACTTTTTACTTTAATTTTTTAGGTCAAAAATAACAGTTATTTTGTGCCTTTTATTTTTTCGGTCAGAAATATCAGTCAATTTGTATTTTTTCAAAGGCCGAATAAAAAACTTTAAAAACTAAAAAGATGAGACGATAGAAATTGCTTAAAACTCTTTTTGCCGTTCAAGCGGCCTTTAAAATATTCGAATTGCCTAATATTTTTGACCGAAAAAATAAAAAGCACAAAATAACTTTTATTTTTGACCAAAAAAATAAAAGTCAAATGTAACAGATATTTTTGCCCGAAAAAATAAAAGGCTTAAAATGACTAGTATTTTTGTCGGAAAAAATAAAAGTTAAATGATAATTGTTAATATCTCACTTTTTTGATAAAAACCATAACCGGTTCGGTCCCTGTCTTAAACGCGTTGTCTAATCTTTGCTTCATGACACCCTTGCTCACGACATGACACCCACAAATTAAGAAAAATTCCATATTTCAGAATTTTAGTCGTATTTGAGCAAAAATTGGTAGTTCTGTTTGTGTAGTAAAAATTTGCCACACCCATTTTTATCGCCCATAAATCAATAAAACTGCTATATTTCAAACGGTGATGATCGTATAAGACTTAAATTTTGTAGTTAAGTTTGTGTGATTACTGTCGACAACTGTACTAAAAATGGACTATATAACATACACGCCCTTTTTTAGAAATCATTATACTTCTTGAGTTGTAGACTATTTTAAAGTTAAGCTTGGTATGTAGGTGATATGGGTCTAAGAGGCGTCCACTATATAAATAAATGTTGCCACGCCTTCTTCTAACGCCAAACAATATAAATAAAAATGAAATGGTGTTCGTTGCCCTCCGATGCACTTATGAACGGCTCAACTGATTTAGCTGGAATTTTTGAAGTGAAAACATATTTAAGTACGATCACTTCGGTCGGCAGTCCGGTCACTGCTATATTTTTTTTTTGTTATAAAATCATATTAAGCGCAGAGCGCGATAGTTTGGTAAAGAATGTTGCTCATGATACAATAACTACAAGGTAGGAGTAAATATTTTTATTGCAACCACCGAACGAAAAAAAATCAAACAAAATGGATAGCGAGCAATAACAGCTGATGCAGTATGGGAAAGCAAATATGAGTTAGGTCACACACAATGGCCGCATTCAACTGCAAGTTGGCAACTGTTGTGTTAAAATTTGGTAAATATTACAATTATTGGAGCACTCACAACTCTGACATCGTCAGAGGGTGAGTATCAGAAAATTAGAACTAATCTCCCTCTCTAATCTCTAAGCAACAGAAAATGGGTGGTAATATTCGTGATTTTATTGGTACAATTTAGATGCATTCATTATTTATTCATGAATATTCTGATTACAGGGTATACAGAGAACGTCAAATTAATTCTGAATTTGTATTAGCCAAAAGAATTTTTCAATTTGATTTTTTTTTTTTTTTCTTTGCTAAACTTTCTTCGATATAAGTAAAAAAAAAAAACGAAAAATCGGTTTTGATATGATCTAATATTGACCACAGGCGATACTAGTTTGTAATTATATCCGAGCAAAACTCTCTAATGAAAAATAAGGCGCGTTGATCAGCTTAAATTTTAGAAAGCTTTTCCAGCCTTAATGGCCTTAAACACAAAAAAACATGAAGACGGTGTCTAAAAAAAAAATGTTTAACATTCACATATATAATAATACCATAAACTGTTCTGTGCTATATTTTTTTATATTTTTTGTTCTTTAAATTAATACAATTTGGTAGTCATTAATATTATAAAAATGTTTAACATTCACATATACATATAATAAATAATATAATATAATATAATATAATATAAATATATATAATATAATATAAATAATACCTAAAACTGTTCAGTGCTATATTTTTTTATATTTTTTGTTCTTTAAATTAATACAATTTGGTAGTCATTAATATTATTTACTTTTTTTGTGTTTATTACCAATAAGGGTATTCACAATTGTGTGGTATCGTTGTATTGTGGTTTTTTTGCCATAGTGTAAAACCACAATTATGAGCACTCTTTAAAATAGAATTTATTCTATTTATTCAGGAACCTCCCACTATAGCTTTCTGTTACTATACAAATAATACTAAGTTTACATATAGAGATTAAAGCAAGGTTAACTCCTAAATCTTGTTAAATTTTATTTGATTAGCCATAGAAAAGTTAACCTCATTCTGAAGTAGATTAATATTAAATCTCCTTGCATATCTTCTAAAAAAGTTTGCAACTCTGTAAATATTGGAAAATTCTTAAAAATTGCAACACTGGAAGTGGGAATAAAGAAAACTGACTCTTTGGAAGTCAATAAGGGCTATGTTATGGTGGCGGTCATATGATCCCCGGTCACGTGTATTCATGCTAATACAAAAATTAGGTGAATAAATTCGCAACGCAACCTGCTTTGATCTCATGATTTGGTCAAACTTTATTCCCTTGCTCACTCTCTCAAAGTTCCCATTTAATTGAAACAAAAACAATTTATGACGTGTCTTTGACCACCACCATAAATAGCCCTAAACTAAAAAAAAAAAACAAAATGAAGCAATGATATGTCAAAATTAATCTCTTTCACACTAGTGAAGTGTAGATTACGAAAGGGGATTTTCTTAATCTTGTTTATTTTAATCTCGTATGTAAACGTAATATAAATTAAGTATGCAATTTGATATATTTTATTAATATTTGGCATAAAAAAGTTTAGCTTGCATTTTAAGCATCTCCATTTTTGCAATTAGAAAATAACTGGCAAACCGATCAGTTGTTTATGCAACTTTAAAAACCACGGTTTAACATATCAATGAGCTACTTAAAATTACCACAGTTATAGTTTTTGGAAATTTCATGTAAAACAACAAAAAATATATAAACCGTTTGATAAAGTGTGGTGTCAATACCACTGGGTTTTTAACAAATTTGAAACAATGCAACTGTGAATACCCTTGAATTGTTTTATATATTTATTTTTTTTTTTTGCTTTATAAATGAATAAAATGACATTTTTTAATTTCAAGTACTAAATAAAAAAAAATTGTATTAAAAACGTTTTGAATTATTTACTTCTTAAAGTTTTCAATCCCGAACTAATCCCGTGATTGAAATTTTCAATCCTGATAATCCTGAGATCGAGAAAAGCTTCCGGGGCTTGACTCCCTAGTATGTAAATATGAGTATATCACGTAAAGACTCCGAAACCGCTAAACCAATTTTAATGAAATTTTTATAGAAATGATAGCAAAGTCTTGAAGAGTGTTCCTTTGAAGTATGGTGCTGATTGTAAAAGGGGGCATGGCACCTTGAATATACCCAAATTGTAGTTATCAAATAGCTTTGGAAGTATAGGTTGCACAGCCTCTGAATTTGGTTTCATGAAACTTTAGAAAGTTATTAAACACATACCAAGGATGGTTTTTGCATTGAAAAAGGAGGAGGGTCACATTCTGTACAGCCCAAATTTGCGATATCGAAAAGTTTTGGAGTTACAGGTCGAACAGTCTCGGAATTTTGTATTCGAACTCAATTTACACATGCAGTTTCACTGATAACATTCTATGAGCGTTGCAAAAGGGGGCGTGGCAGCAACTCGCTGGGTTTAGCTAGTTTTCTATACAAAGGCATTCAATTATTTTGCAATAAATGAGTTAAAATGCATGTTTGGTTACATATTATATACATTTTTTTTTAAGTTTTTAATGCATTTAAAAATTTTGTTGATTTTGTTGTAGCAAATCCATTTAAAATTTTCAATTCCTCTCTCATATTTGATACGACATCTATTGGTTAAAAAAAAAAGTTGACACATGAATACACATGAGTCAAAATATTAATTTTTTAAGTCTGATATTTGTTTTGTACTTCATGTCATTTTTGAGAAATTGGATTTTGAAATTATTTTAAAAAAAAATCTTATTCAACTGACTCGGTTTAGCTAACGTTTCTGGTTAATTTTTCAAAATTGAAAAAGCATGTGAGCTTTAAACTTCTCTGGGATTCGTTTTTTATCATAAAATTCCGTTTAGCACAGATTTTGGTTAATAATTCGAGGTTCACCAAAAGGACTTATTTAGGTCCATTTCAAGGATCTTCCTTGACAAAAAATATAATTTTGATAGTGGCTTTAATGCAAACTATAAAATTGATCGTTTTATCGAAATGTGTGTGTTTGGAAAAAGTTTAAAATTATTACACAGTGTTAGTGGCTAAAAATAGACGCTTAACTTGTAATTTTTTAACTTACCAAGTTGTGTGGCGTCCTAATTAACACATTTTAAGTATTCTTTTATAAACGTTAAACAAATAAAATTTACACAATTCTACAGAATATTTTAGTAAATCATATCATAAATTACATAGAATCCGCTTAAAATTTGTAAAATACTAAACCCTTAGGTTAACATTTTAATTGAAAATTTAAGCAAATGAAAAGTTTGCCCCTACAACTCAAGCAAAAGTACATGAAACTAGCCGCTTCCGCTGCTGCTTCCTGCAAATAACAGCAGTCATTTTCCTTTCATTTGCAGTTTTTGCTCAAAAAATAAAATAAAAAAAACAAAAAGTAAAATTGTTAAAATTAATTTAACATTCCATAAATCAGCGTTGCTGCTTTTATTTCGTCTTGCAGCCATAATTTTAGTTTCCGGCTTGCTTTTGTTGTTGCTGCACTCAGCAGCTCTTTCTTCTTGTTATGGCCGCAAAAATATGCAAAGCGATCTGTTCTGCTCTACGTTGCGCTGCTGAGCACCTTTTTGCCCAAAATTCCATTTATTTTTTGGCTTTAGTGAAAATAATTTTGGTCATCAGTCTTCACCATTTTCCTGATACTCCTCGTGCCAGCTCTCTGCGTCCTTGCAGCTGCCTTGTATATGATGATCCATGAGCAATCTACATGTTGCATTAACGCCGTTACACTATTTGTTATTTTAGTTTGGTTGTTGTTCTCAGGGTTTTTTTGCACTGTATTGTTTGTGTAGCTTATTCGTGTTTTTCATTTGTTAAAATGACCAAGAATGTGTTGGAAACCATGAGTTGAAGTTTGACTGGATTTATTTTCGGATTTGCATGAGTTTTCAGATTTTTCCCGAGTTATTGAAGCTTAAGACCACGTTGCATAAGTTTTAATTAAACAATGTATGTGCGGAGATTTATGTTAGGAATGCCACTAGACATCGGTAACGCAGCGCTGCACAGTGGTATTTTGATGACAAAAAAGAACAACTTTTCGACCACAGAATTTCAAAAATCTAATGATGCCATTTAATAGAAAAATAAAAAATCCACTAAGTAAAATCAATTATTTGTTTTCCTAAAAGATAATATATTATCTTACAAAAAATCGAGAAAAGTCACTTAAAGACTATACAGCAAAAACTTATGAAACTTATGAAACTTAGTTGAGTATTTTTTTTAATACATTTATGACTGCCATTTTCATTTTACTTTTTATTAATAAAAAGCATCTTCTTATTAATTTGACGAAAAAACTATATGCATTACATAAATAGTTTAATAAATATGGACATATCCAAATGACTCCATAATATTACATTTTTGCAATTTTCTAGGGAAAAAATCAAAAAAATTTGTATATGATTGTCAAATTATTGTAAAAAAAAGGTGTGATTGTCTTCTTTAAAAATACTAAAATTTAAACAATGAATAATTATTCCTTAAAAAGTAATTAGAGGGTAAGAGAAGAACAAGAAAGAGTAAGGAGAGAAATTTGAAGTTTCTCCACTAGGCTACGGTCGCCGGTTATGAATATACGATGCATATTTTTCAGGAAGTTAGCCTCTTCAATAACTCCATGAAGTCTTCATAGAAGTTTATTGCAGTTTGCACTGTAGACATCGTTGCATTCTTCTACATTCTCGAAGAGACACATACAAATTGTTGCAGCAATATTTTATTTAAACCATTTTCTGTGTGGGTTATTTCCCCACAAAATTCCATGTAGGTATAACTACCCACCATCCCTACATTATTTTCTGGCCCTGTTAATGGCTTTAGTTTTTAAGACGCACTCAATAACATCGCTTGGAGTTTTTTGTCTGGCAATACCATTTCCATATTAATTAGAACAAACCCTCTCTCTCTCTCACTGAAATTTTCCTTTAACCCATTAGCCTCGGTTGGATATATTTTTACCCATGAATATGCTTCTGTAGAATTAATTATATCTCAGGATTGGTAGCAGCTGAGTGTTTAATTTTTTGTTTGTTAACTACCACATTTTCCAAGTCAAAAGTGATTATGTTTACAAATTAGAAAATTTGTATTATTATCATATGTAAAAATTTTATATTTAAAAAAAATGTAAAAGCTCTCTCAGACAATTAACCAACTATACCTGCTATTGATAGCAAATTTTTGATGTAAAACTCTGCTGTCGTTGCAGGAGGAATTTTTGCCTAATAGAACACATAAATGACGGTTGGGTATTTTTATACCCACCTTATATCTCGACTATGGTGAAAGATACAAAGTTGAAATTTTATTTATTTATTTATTTATTTAATTTAAATTTAGTCTTCTGATCAAGATCTTACAGACTATTTCATAATTACAAAAATATTTCCACCAGCAATAAGAATAATAGATACAATACTATGATATAATACTAGTGATAATTATTTAAACATTTCAAAGACATTCCTTTTAAAAAGATTAAAATCATTACTAAAATCAATGTTATTCGCAATGAAGTTACAATACATCAATCATCTAGATATTGGCTCATTCATGCCATAATTAGTTCTATGAAATGGAGCGTAAAATAAAGCACTCTCCCTTAATGGTCTTATGGGAGCATAGAACGGAATTAAAGTTAGTAGTTCCGGACAATTAATATTGCTATCTAAGATGCGCTTAATAAATAAAACGCTCTGTGCATGTCTTCTTTGCGACAAGTGTTGCAAGCCTAATAAATTGCAACGCTCATTGTAAGATGGCATATTCTCGAGAGAAAACCTCCGGCGTAGAGCGAATCTTGTGAATTTTTTTTTTGAATTCGTTCAATACGACTGCTCTAACATTCATAAAAAGGGTCCCACACAATACTTGAGTATTCAAGTTGTGATCTTACTAAACTTACGTAAAATGTTTTTGCTGTCAAAGGATCTAAAAATTCTTTCGAATTTCGTTTTAGAAATCCAAGTAGAGAACAGGCTTTAGATACTATGAACTCACGATGGTGGCTAAAAGAAAGCTTGGTATCAAAATATAAACCTAAATCTTTAACAATTTTGTCTCTCAAGAAGACGTTATTGTTTCCATAAGAATAATTATATAAAATTGGATAGTACTTATGGGAGTAAGTCAGAGCTTTACATTTATAATAATTTAAATTCATTCTATTCCTATTGCACCATATCTTATGTCTTCCTGTAAATTGAAGCAGTCAGAAATATGTCCAACTTTAATAAAGATTTTCAGGTCGTCCGCATATAACAAGCATTCGCTGAACCTAAAAATTTGTGGAATATCATTTATAAACAAGTTAAAAAGCAGGGGACCTAAGTGACTACCTTACAACAACAATTGGGTTTGAATACTGGTTATCAACTCTAACAACTAATTGTCGATTCGATAAATAGGAAGAAATCAATTCCAAAAATACGGAATGAAGCCAAACTATCATTTGAAGAATTAACCAAACTATCATTTAAGTTTTATTTGATAGTTTCTGTGATCAATATAAGAAAGCATATGAAATTTTAAAAAAATCGTACAAAGCGTTTGGGAGCCGCGGTTATCTGTTGCCAGATAAAAAATCGAATGCAAGTGACTGCGTTCGTTTAACAAAATAAGACCATACACTTTTTGATTTTTCTAACAAATAGTTGAAGTATCACTGGCTGATGACCAATCTAATTGTTCACGGAAAAAGGGCAGGCCAGCGAATGAAATGAGCTGAATTAACGTTAATGATGGATGGATGCAGAGCAAACCAAGTACCAGTACGAAACAATAAAATAAGTTCTGTGAACAGAAGTGCATGACATTCTATCATCTTATATGAAGGCTTAAAAATGAAAAGAAAAAATGCCATCCCGATGAAATACGAATATCAGATAAGGACGCTTCTGTTAGCTTGCAACGTTAGTTGGATCACACTACAAGGCATCTTTTTAAAAAGCTTTTCTGACGAACATGTTAATGCTATGACGAATTTTTATAGCACTCTCACGAATAAGTTGGGTTGTGATGGGTCTTCTGGTCATAAAGAGTCCAATCAGAATTTACAAACTGATGTAAGCAACAGCAATATGCTATTAGTATCGATGGTGCCTTTAACTTTACAGTCGGGTACTGAAGAGGAGTACTGGCATAATATAAGTCCATTATCATTCAGATACTGTCGTCCGATTTTCTTCGAATTTGCAAAACTGCTCGAACAGTTGAAAATTCCTCCTCATCTGCATTTTGTTATATTTGTGAAGCGACACTCTCCGAATTGAACAATTTGTTCGAATATCAAGTTGTTATCTTTATCCGATCCAGTGTATTTGCTTTATAATGGAAGTGGGCGGGGCAGCATAAATGAGAGGTATGTTGAGGCCCGTCCAACGATTTACTCCAAGCTTTACCATAACTTTACTTATGTAAAGGCATTTATCTTAATTAAACATCAAGTCTATATCTCTTATCATTTACTCTAGGAATAAAAAAGTAAGTTCACTTTGTATGGAAGGTAGGCGTGACCATTGACTTATCACGCCAAATTTTAAAATAATTTATTAATTAGTTGTATTTAATCAAGCATGCAAAATCTCATTGTCATAGAACTACTCCACCTATTTTTGCCAACAAATGTATGGAGCCATTGCCTCTTTGCGTTATTGAGTTCAAGCACTTAATTGCGTTATTGCGCTGGCATACTTCTTTTATTAGAAGCATTACTCTCAGGCAGGTTCTGCATTTGACTTCCGAGTGAAAGTAAAATTAAATCATAACTGAATTCGATATTTGGTGGTTTAAATATCACTTTTCTCGTTATTACCATTACTCAGAGAAAATTCGCCACATAAAACCTAATAGCGTAGAACAAACTTAAAAGTTTTCTCTATGGTTTATACCCAAAAAGATTATCTTCTTAAAGTTATTCGCTATGTCTTCTTAAATAAATTTAAAAGGAAAATCTAAAAGAGGTACTAGGTTTTCTTCTCAAATTTGTTAGAGAAGAAATCTCTTGCAGCTACTAGCTATTTTATAAGAAATTAATAAGAAAGATTTTTGATGAAAATTTAAGAAGTTTTTTTCTTAAAAATTACCTCTCTACCTGCATCTTTCACACCTCTTGTTACAAATACATTTTAAGAAGAAATCTTATAGGTTTTATGTGGCACCTTTTTAAATTTTATCGAGAAGAAATGCCTAAAAAATGCGCAAAAGTCTCGAAAAATTATTTTTATAAGAAATTAAGAAGAAATCTTTTTAATAAACTTAAGAAGTTTTCTTCTAAAAAATACCTCTCTTCCTGGGTCTTTCATACCTCTTGTTCTAAATACTTTTTAAGAAGAAATCTTATTGAAAATATGTGGCACTATTTTTCTCTGTGTAAATATAAAAAATTAAATAAATAAATAAATTAATATAAAGCAAAAAAAAGCGATATGTCAAATTGACACAGCCAAAAACTTCTACAGCCAAAACTTCTGCCAACAATCTATGAAAAAGGCTTGTAACTGATCTCAATGCTGCAAGGCCAATAAAGTCAAAGGGACAATAAAGGCTTATTTCTACGAGTCTTAAAAGAGTCATAATATTTGCTAGGTAGTATCACTATTCAAACAAACCAGCTCGGCAGCATTCTTTTAAAAAAATTATCTGACAAAATAAAATTAAATGATGTTGATTTTTGCATGATGTCAAATTTACTTTCACTTTACATTTTTGTACATTTTTTCGAAATATATTCAAATTTTTTTGAGCTAAATTTACTCAAATTACTTAAGAGTAATTTATTACTTGTGAGCTGAATAGAGGTTTTGATTCATGAATAATATAAACACAAAAAATTATGCTATGAATGTAGAATTTTTAGTTATGCTAGAATTTTTTGCTTAAAAGTTCATCTTTTCGGAGAGGTCGAGCTTAGATATTTTTACGAAAAAGTTTCCATAAGTTCAACAATTTTAAATATTTTTTACACGTTATTTTTAAAATAGTCTTGAGCTATTTTGTGTAAAAAAAGGAAAAATTTCAAAATTTGAACACAAATAGAGCATTTGTTTGCTCAGGTTTGAGCATTTGATTATAGTTCAGTTGATTTCTTAATCTGTAGCTCTGTAGCTGATTACAAGATTTCTGACCACTGTATGATTTGTCTCAGTTTTGTTTTCAAATTCAAATCAAATTCATCTAACATATCGGAAAACAATGCCTCATTCTCCTTGAAAGCGATCTTTGTTGCCTCAAATAATAATCTTAGATACGAATTTTGGGATGCAGTGTTGATATTGATAGTTTGTCTGAACATGTTAATAGATGCTCAAAAAAAGCGGTAGACAAAAACTCACAAAAAAAATGACTTAAGCCATGGCTGTCTTGTGAATTGCTGGCAAAAATAGATTCCAAAAACAAACTTTTTAAAAAGATATCTAAAAATCCTGATGATAATAATTTGAAAATACGCTATAAGCTCTTATGCAAAGAGATAGTTTCTGAAACAAAGCGTGTTAAAAATAATTATTATATTAATGAGTTCGACAAAGTCAAAGGAAACGTGAAAAGAGAATGGTAATTGATTAATAATATATTACATAGAACTTGTCACAATAGTCTGATTAATAGAATAGTAGTAGAAGGTAAAGCGATCAGCGGCTCCATTGATAAAGCGAATTCCTTTAATAAATTTTTTGCTTCCGTTGGCAATGATACTATTTTAGGCAATGGACTAAATAGAGTAAATTGCGATTGCTTGGGAAAAAGAAAACTTTTACCGCGATAGTATGTTTTTCAAGCCTAACTCGTCTTTTGAGATATACAAAATTATTCTGTCTTTAAAAAAGTCACATTCGGCTACTTCTGGATGTTGTTCTAATTCCTTTGTAAAAAATATTGCATTTAATGTTGTAGATGTTCTTTGTCATATTTTTAACAAAAGTGTTACTGCAGGAATTTTTCCAGATCAGCTAAAATATGCTGAAGTTAATCCTTTGTATAAGAAAGGGGATAAGTCTGATCTTCCTACGTTTTCCAAGATTTTCGAGAAGGCAGTTAATTCTAGAATGCTTAGCTTTCTTGACAAAAAATTATTTTTTAATGATTCTTAGTTTGGTTTTAGAGAAAAAAAGTCCACCGAAGATGCCATTCTGAAGTTTTGCTCTAACATTTATAATGGTCTAAATAGCAAAAAAGTATCGGCTTCTCTTTTCATTGACATAACGAAAGCTTTTGACATGGTCAATCATGACATTTTACTTTCAAAACCTCATAAATATGGTTTTAGAGGAAATTTTCACAAATGATTATCGTCAAATTTAACTGGCAGAAGGCATAGAGTGAAAGACGATAAAAACTTCAGCAGTTTTCAAAAAGTAAGTGTTGGTGTTCCACAGGATTTTGTTTAAGGTCCTATTTTATTCTAGATATACATAAACTCAATTTTTGCGCAGAATTTTTCGAGTAAAACCATAGCCTTCGCGGATGGTATGGTTTGTACATACGAATTTGATACGGTCTTTAACCTTGTAGTTGATACCAGCTGATATACCCGGTGCTACTCGAGAGTCATATAAACATTTTAATATACACTTTTCGATTAAATGTTTTTGTAAATTTTGGAATTTTGTAAAAACGTGTTGAATTTAAGTTTGAGACCACTATATAAATATTAGTTAAAAAATTTACCAAGCTTTTTTAACGAAGAAATAATTATATCACCGTTTTTTCACAATAAAAAACTGTTTTTTAGTTCTAAACTGAATTTACTGGCTACTGGTAAGCATGTTACTTGCACTTCGCTAATGAAAATCAAATTTATAAAAATCTTCCTAAAATTTTTTAGTAATTTTTCCAGTTGAAAAGTAACAATTGGATTGTCTCTAAATTAAAAATTAATATAAATTGAGTCTGAAAGTTGGTGCAATTTCTTAAATCTTCTGAATTCCTATTTTATACGAAAAACTGTACAGTCGTTTTTGTAAATAATGTAATTTTGTAAATAAATAATGTAAATTAGCAAAAAGGTGTAAGTTAAGAAAGCAGTCGAAAGCAGCAAAAGTAAGTAGATTACTATAAGGAAGATTTTATATAAGCCAAAATGTTTATAATTACTCTAGACACACAACTTCATTCTTATATAGAGAATTTTAAAACAAAACTCAGTTTTATTAAAAGTCTGGTATGAAAAAATAGATTTTTAGCCATAACTTTTGATTGGAAAGAGAAATTGGGGAATTTTTTCACATAAATTATTTTTGAGACTTGACTTTTTTGTAAAAAATATAAAAACAACATTTTGAAAAAAATAAATTTCGCGAAAAAAATCAAAGAGGGGCAAAAGGGGTTGTTTTGATGACAAAAACAGTAAAATAATTTTTGCGCTTAGCTGGAAGAATTTTTGCAAATAAATGCTATGTCATATGAAAGGTAGCCAGATGTGCAACTTTAAATTGATTCCATTTTTACAACAACATCAATTTTTGAGTCATTTTTTGAGTAAAAAGTCAATATTTTTGATCTTTTTTGACATAATCATAAAACATATATACACTGACTGAACGGTACAGTTCAACCTATTTTTGTGCAGTGATTTTATTGAACTTTTGAACAAAAAAAAATTTGAATAAAATATATTAATGGACAGCGGAGATATTTGCATCGAAAGACCAAACTTTGATTTTCATGTCGTTTTTTTTTTCATTCTTAGATAACGATGTTTTATGAAAAGTCATTGTACTGAAAATTTCTCCAATTTTGAAGATATGTGAATGTTTTTGATGTCAAAATAACAGAAATTTCTTAAAATTAAATGCACAAAAATCTCCGATACTAAAAAGATTTATAATAACAAAATTACCGTTAGTTGAAAAATTTCAGAGGGGGCGTGGTAAAAACAAAGTATGTAACATTTTAAGTTGGGATAAACTTAATATGTGTACTTAGTTTGATCGAAATCCGTTGAGCCGTTTAGATTTGTATAAAGGCCAAACACACAAACAAACAGAAAATGAGTGTTATTACTATAGATATATGTATAACGACCTTAACCAAATAAGTCATTGGTTTTCAGCCCATAAGCTTATCTTGAGCGAAAAAACAAAAATTATGTATTTTAATGTTGTAGGGAAAGATCTGAAACTACCCATTTTTGCAATGCTGGATTTTGATTTTGCTGGATGCAATAAACTTGCTTATGATAAAGTAACATGTGCATCTACATCAAAAATTACAACTTACAACGATTCGGTTTGTTGCTCCAACAAATGTATCAATATTAATTGTGTTAAGAGTTTTAAACACCTAGGTATCATTGTTAATTGGCAAGCAAATTGGTTGGACTATACAACTGCTCTCAAAAGATATCTATTGGCTGGAACACGGCAGCTTTTCTATTTAAAAACATTTTGCTCCGAAAAACTTCTAACTTCTATCTACCATGGTTTTTTTCAATCCAAGCTACAATATGGTTTATCTTCGTGTGGTGGAACCAATAATAATAAAATTCATCCTTTACTTATATCACAAAAACATGCCATTAGGATTGTGTGTAATAAAAATCGACTTCATAGTAGTATACAACTTTTTAGGGAACTTAAAATCCTTTCCATAAAACATTTATATTTTTTTCAAAGTATTGAAAATATTTTTCATTAGGTCAGGATATCTTTTGAACAGAAGCTGTACACAATATGATTTGAGGATCAATGGTCGAAACTTAGCTTTGATTCTCCAGCACAATACTAACCATTTTCAAGGATTTTATAATTATGTTGCATCCAGGCTCTATACTAACCTTCCTTCCGCAATAAGAAATCATCGAAGCAAACATAATATTACTAACGATTTAAAATCCTGGCTTTTTCAATTAAACTATGAAGCTGTTAATAGTCTTCTTGATGTGCAAGCATAAAGTTTTATTTTTAATATATTCAATAAATGCTTTGAATTATTTTTTGATACTTTTATATTAAGATGTTTATTGTTTTAACTTGTTTCTTTCTCTTCATTTCTCTTTATTTCCTACTCTTCATTTATTATTTTAACTCTTATCTTTTACCTTAATTATTAATAAATATTTCGCATATAATATAATTGTAAATAAATATAATCGCATTATATTGTTGAAAAATATTTACCTTTTATAAAGCTGCATTCGACACTAATTCCCTTGGAATTACAGAATGTAGTAATTAACTTCTAAAATTGTTTATAAATAACTGTAAAAGTCATAAAAAGTTGTACTTTGTTTCTCAATTCATACTTAAATGTATTTAAAAACTTAGTTATTGAGGTGATATTGTATAAGAAGTTCAAACTTGACTTTTTTAACAAAACATTTTAAATTTTCTACACTGAGCTAAAACACAACGTAACCAAAACAATACAAATAAAAGGTAACCACTTCAATTCAAACATTTTTCGGAATGATTTGGCACCAAACACGAAAATATTCAATTCAAAGTGGAAACACATGTATTCAGTTTTATGTTGTTTTCACTTTTAACTTAAGTGTTATACACCTTAAAATGATAAGTACTCGACTTTAACTTAACGTAGATTCAGATTTAATTCAAAGAAGAAGTATATTCAATTGGAATATTAACGTATTTATGTTAAATGCGTTATAACTTTGAAGTAAGGTATTTTCTACTTTGATTGCACGTCTTTGCATTAATGAATCAAAGTGATTTTCACTTTAAATGAAATACTTAACATACTTGATATTGAATGGTTGCAGGGTCCGTGAAACAAAACAAATGAATAAAACAAAATTTGTTTTTATAGAAATGTTCTTTTATTAAAATATTAGAATAAATGGTAAATTTTTTACAAAATTATAAGATAATTCAATACATTACATTTATGTAAGAGAATTATGATTTCAAAAATGTAGTTATAAAAATTTATTTCTCACATGAGTTTTACCATTATTCATTTGGTTAAAGGCTTTCCAACTCAAAATCTTTAAGCAGACTAGCAATTTTCTCATTTTCTTCTTCAAAATTTGTGACTTCATCCACACTGTTGAGAAGTATTGTGTCCAAGTTAAGAACTTGGCCATATTCATTAATACATTGGATATTTTCCATTTTTATTAATCTTCACTTATTTGAACTTAATATTACTATTTGCACGCACAAACTTGAGCGGCATTCAGTGACCACCTTCGTCAATTTTGTTGAGTTAATTGAAATTATTTCAACGATTAGGTTGAGTTGAAACGATTACAACGAAATTATGCTGAACACATGCACACAAAAATATGCGTACAACTTCAAATTAAAGTGTCTTCCACTTTAAAATATATATGTTCTACTTCGTTTTCACTACTGACAACTTCAATATAAACCATGTCATTTTTCAACTTAACTTCGAAGTGAATGCACTTTAAAGAATGTAATAACTATAGTGGATCACCATTATTTTGAAGCTTTTCCACTTCTTATTGGAGATCAAATGTTTTCATATTTGATTTAAAGGATTTCAATATGAATTTTAAGATGATTTCTTAAAAATGGAGCAACGTAAAATTAACATGATATAATTTAATTTTACGTTGCGGTTTTTCCCTGAGTGTAGCCTATCAAACACAAAATAAAATTTATAAAATACCGAAAAACATGTGCTTCGTACTCGCTTGGCTTCAATAATTCTTAAAAAAAATATTTGTTAGTTTTGTGCAAAAATTTGGTTTGCCAATATACCAGATGGTTGTCAGGATATCAACCCTGAGTTGAACTACTGCACTATATCATTTTCTGGTAAGTAATTCATTCAAAATTCATTCATTTATTGTCTATTTTATTTATGCTCTTAAGTGATTGAAAAATTGCTTATATGCTTTCAAAATAACAATCGATATCCAGTAGATTACTATATCGCCATGAATTTCGGTAGAAACGACATTTATTTTGTATTCCACAGAAAGCATATCGATTTTTTTTTTCAATAAAATATCCCAAAGCAATAAATAGTCCTGAGCCAATAATTGACAAACTTCTATAATGGCTACCAATTAAGACAATCAACTCATGAACAAAGTCCGTATGAGACACATATGAGATACAACATGGATGGTTGTTGCAAAATATAACTAGTGAAAATTAAAGTTAATCCACATAAAGCTCGACCCTGGTATCTCGCTCAGGCAGACGGAGTGAAGCAGTTGGCAATGAGTGTGAACTGGTACACATATATATATATATATATGTGTGTGCGTGTATGTGTGTGTGTGTGTGGCATCAGTGGTTGAACAAATAAAACTTTGAAGTTAAAAAGATTAAATAAATAAAAGATATTAAAATGTGCGCTAGGCACGTAATTCAATAAAGCCAGAGCTGAATATCAATTCAATACGCAATCAATTGAATTTTATTTTTAAGTGTACCAAAGATAGCTTCAAGCTTTATGTGCCAGCTGCTCAATGGTATGATAAAGCTGAGAATAGGGACAGATGGGTGGTTAGATGTACGAACAGAATTGTCCAAGGTGGTAGCGCGCGAAATGAAAGATGAAAGATAGTATGTGAAACATGCCGGAAATTGAAGCTACCAACAATTTAAGCAACATTAGGACGTGTTTTTCCAATAAACACATCTTTGCTCTCGCTCTGGCACACTTGCGATCTCGCCGTTCTATGATTCAAGCGTACTCATCTTTGATTTAACAACGAATAAGTAAAAAATATTTTTCAATACTTCTACTTGTATACAAATGTATATTAGCGAATTTATTTGCATTAGGCTTTGTCTGGAGAAGTGTGAGTGTGTGTGTGTTTGTGTGTGTGTGTGAGTGTTTGTGTGTGCTTATGTGTGTCTGGGGAAAACGATGTTTATTTAAAAAAAAAATTTACCTATTTATGTTTATTTTTATTTTTCGAATATTTTTCAATTTTTCTTTAACGAGCGGCTGGCATCGAGAAATGTATAAAAATAAAATAAGTTGGCCATGTAATTTTTTTTTTTTTTTGATAAAATAACGCAGGGCAACGGTAGATTATCCTTTGCTTTTTCTGGTGGCTTATTTTTGTCGATATTTATTGACAAACCGTGGGTGTTGCCAGCACATATCCTTGAGGTGCTTCTACATTATTTTTTATACACTTTTTTTATGTCTGTTGCTTAAGGCTACGCTACTGCTGCTCTTTGTTGCTGCCATTTGCACTGCCTCACTTATGGCATCTATCCTTGGCATAAATATCAATTCAATAAACATGATTTATACTTTGATAAGCGTAGCATAGCAATGATTTCCTCTTTTTTTTTCTATTTTTTCATTGAAATCGCATTGTTTTCTACAGTTCTTTGCATCCTTTTGCCAATTTAATGTTGTAGTGGTATTTGCTGCTCTTTGTTTGTTGTACAAAATGGCTTTTGTGCGTGTTATACAAAATGGTTTTCATGCTTGTTTCATATGTATTTTTTTTTTTGCTCTTTTCATTTATATGTTGACTGAGCCGCATTGAAATTGATTTAATACAAAACCTTAAGCACTAAATTAAATGTTCATATAAACTCGTATATTTAAATTCCACGTAATGTGTGCCGAGTATTAAGACTCGTTAGCTAAAGACAGGGCCGTAGCTAGGATTTACCCATGGGGTGGTTTTGATGAGCATTTGTTTATTCAAAATTCAAACATTAAAATACACAAAATTTTGTGTTTCATTCTTTTTCAAGTTCTTTTTTTTATATATATCGCCTATTTTCATTTTCTTCTATCTGCATTTTGGGCATTTTTTTTAATGCCAAAATGATGACTAGCCTCGGTTGCATCTATGGTATTAATATTAGAGCGTAAAACCATTCCTATCACCTTGTTTTAATCAATTTAACTGAGCCTCTATCAACTAACTTGTTTTTCTTACGACAAAAACCTCTATCTGCACTAAAAACTAGTAGTTTTGAAAAATTCTATGAGTATTTTTTTTACTTTGAAACATTTTCCTTTGTTGATACAAATAAATAACAAACGACTTTGGGAGGAATTTTCGATTTTGTTAGCTAAACACGTTTCCTTTGAAAACTCTTGTTACCAAGAATGTAAAGTTTATGAAAATAGGCAGCAAAATTTGTGATTATACGTTCGACCAGGTCGCTAAAATGGTGATCCAACAGTTTCGCACCTAAAATCCCTTTTATATGAGCTCATCGACACCGTTAAATTCAAAGTGTATTTCGACCAAAATGATACCGACCTCCCTGTTAAAATTCAAAAATACATTGGAGTTGCATACAACTCGATTTTCAATCGCATCGAACAAGTGGAATAATCTACAGAACTTAAAGCTGTAATTACAACCGAATGCCATCATTTTTATGACATCAAGTACAGATAATACACTCAGAAAAAATTGTCCAGAAAATCTAGAAGAATAGCACCCAATCGTTGGAAAATCGGGCTATATTTAGCGCCATGGGCGATTTTCTAAAACTGAAATATATATTTTTTTCATTAAATTGACACCAGAAGTGTGAAATAGTTTAGGAAAACTATCCAATCATTTACAAACTATTTTGCTAAATTGAAGAAACTTAGCCCAGTTATGTTAAAACCTTAAGACATTTGAGTATGTTTTTCTACGTTTTACTTATAATCGGCTATAACTAAGGGAAACATTTTCTCTTAAAATAAGAAATTTTGTACTGTCTATTAATCATCGGCTGTAACTAAGAGAAATTTTTTCTTTGCAAATAAGCAATTTTTCATCATATCCCTGGAAAAATTTTTAATTTTTGCAGAAGAAAAACCATTTTTTAAGATTTTAAACAGCATCCTGTGAGAATTATTATTTTTATCTTGATGAAAAACTGCAAACATTATTATTATTATTAACATGAAATTAAATTGAAAAATGACCACTATTTGGAGACTTGAACCTCGGCCGCAAAGCCCATCAGTTTATCCATTCGACCATTGCAGTGGTTAAACAATCGTTGCTTAATTTGCTTCATTTAGAATCATTTGCTTTGTAAGTAATTTTAAAGCATTTTTTCTAGAAATAAAAGAAAAACATCCTTAAAATAAATCACTTATGGTGTACAAAAATAGAAAAACTTACATGCATTTCTATGAAATATCCAAGTATAACATGAATTTAATTCCGAGCTTACGATCAAGTAAATTTTTAAGAAGGCAATAACAACAAAAACAACTCTGTATAGAGTTAATTAACAAACGATGGCGAATCACTGCCAAATAAGTTTAATTAATGTCAAATTAATTAAATAATCTAATAGCACTGTTCAACACAAAGAAAAATAACAAGGTTCCGCCAAAGGATTCTGATAGAGGGGACCACATAAAAATATATGTGTTTCGGCGTTTTGAAAGTTTACGTCTGTGTTTTATTTTAGAGGGGGTTTAATTTATCCCCCTTTTGAACGTTCTCATAGTGAATCGGCAAACGAAACCATGTGACCCTTACGTTTTTGGTATAGAATGTGTTCAGCACATTTATGTAAAATATTACGAGGAACATTTTCGTGGAACATTTTAACCCTCTAACTCTTCAATGTATGGGTCTTTTTTGACCTTTTTTTGATAAAGGGCAAAAAAGACCCATAAAACAGGAATATAACGGGTTAAATTTTCCACAAAAATATTTGACATAAAATTCTACCATAAGTCTCTGAATACACCAAAGCTCAAAAACCAACTTGAATGCAAAAAAAAGCGAAAAATTAAAAGTGTTTAAGGGTTAATTTCTCACTTATTTAGAATTGGTGTTAAAATGTCACACAAAACTCAGTGTTAGTTCCTATAAGAAAAATGTTATACGTAAAATTTCACTCTAAATCACCATACAATAGAAACCTCTACATATAATATCTAATAATATATAAATATATAAATACAAAGAAGAGATCAAATTTGGTCATTTATTCGGGCATTCATTTATTAGGTACACATGACTGATGAAATCGTTGACCGTGTTCATCAGATTCTGTTGCCAACTGATACTCGAAGTAATCCATATGAGAATTCAAAAAATGTATTTTTGTTGTCATATAAACACCTAGTTTTTCAAAAGAACTAAGCATGTTATCGACGTTATTCTAAGCTCAGAAATAGTATGCTTGCCGCAGACATAGCAAAACCAATCAAGTTTTTCTAAACAATTACACATTTTTGCTAAAACTGAAATTGCATTATTCACTGCTCAAAAACCAAGTATTTCACAAATCAATTTAAATTCCTTACTTAAACTTGATGTTATTTTTATTAAGTAAATTACTCAAGCTTTGGTTTAAAATCTGCAAGCTCAACATATAATATTTATGACTACTAAAGGCCGAAAAAGGCTCTTTCAATCTGCATAAAAAATGTTTAAAAATTTGCAATAGCATATAAGATAACGCTGTTGTTCATGCCTTTTTTTAGTATTTTTTAATTTATTTTCAATAAAATTGAAATAACTTCATGATTTCTAAAGCTATCCTTACTTTCAAGATATCGTTGGAAAGGTTTTGAGTGCTTGCATTTATAATCAGAATTCTTAAAATTAATACATATTAAAGCTAAAATATTAATTATTAAATAAACAAATTCTGAACAAATTTTGTAAGAAATTAAAAAAAAATAAGTTATTTGAAAGTCTTGTATAGAAATAAAACAAAAAAATATTAAAAATTAACAGCCCTGTTCTGGCATATATTAACAATTGTTAACCAGTATTTTTTATATTTCTATATGTTTGTTGTTTAAAAAACGAAATTTAAAGCTCAAAAAAAAGTTTTTTTGAATAAAATTGTCAATAACTGGAAAGCAGTTGACAATTTTTCTCAAAATTTATTATTTTTGAGCTTCAAATTTTTTTTTATATCAAAAAATTACAATAAACACATTCAAATATTAAAAATACTGATTAACAATTGTTAATTTGCTGTAAGTCTATTGTTTGCAAATTCTACCAGCACGTCCTGCTCAAAACTTGTTTTTTGCCGTAAATTACAAAGAGGCTGTGATGCAATACCGCTATAAGCAGATCTAAGGAAATCGCAGAACTTACAATAAGCTCCATTTGCATATTTGGAGTATGCCAACCAACTCTAACGACAAAATCATGATTGCTGAAGTTTAAATTTTCGAGAACCGCTGAAGAGAAAATTAAAATCAGTTGTTGGCTGAAATATACTTTAAAATCCTTCCAGGCAGTTCGAGTTAGAAAAGTTTTTCAGTATAAATGTGTATGTCATTCTTGTTGACATCGCTGTTATCATCACTACCATCATCTACAACTGGCCATGTCAAGGTGAAAACAATAGTAATGGCAATTTTTAATGGAACACGTTCGATTCGATAAATCACGATGCATTGGTTTTCATTATTGTTGTTTACAGTACTCATAAAAAAGACTTTTACTCGTAAACCAAACTTTAGTGTATGATTTTTTAAGTTTTTATAGAGCACATTAAAGGGATTCAATGAAATTATTATTTAAATACATTCATTTTTATTTAAATTTCGAACCTCTGGGGGGCTTGAACCCCAAAACCCCCTTTGCTACGGCCCTGGCTAAAGATAAGAAATACGTTATTTTTATTCTGAACACAATACAACTGCACAAAAGTGTAGGTAGAAGTTTTACCGCCCACGGCGAATGCTTCTGCCACATATTTTTTATACAAAATATTTGTGTTATAAACATTTTTTACATCTGTAAATTTTTTCTTCAAATTTGAGTTTCTGTGGTTTTTATGAACAAAAACCAAATGTATAATGTCGAAACCTGCTTAATCTAAGTACCCAATAAACACCAAACGAATCATGATTCGTAAACGAGCTCGCTAACGAATCCGAGATCTCGGACACACAATCTTGGCCTCGTAAACGAGCTCGAAACGAACACAAGATCTCGGATCCAACAATTTTTCTAAGTGACTTTTCCTAAGAAAAAATTGAAAAATTTTTCAGTGAAAAAAATTAACATTAAAAGAAACACTAAATAAAATGATATATAAAAAAATTCATCAATTTATTATTCAATCATCTATATAAAAAGACTTCGAATTTTTCATATAAAAATTTTTTTGATTTAAATTAATGTTTATTATTTATTATTATTTTTTCAAAAAATTTTATATTTTCATATAAAAAAAGCCGATCTCGTAAACGAACACGAGATTTCGGATCCGTACAAAATTATGCAAAAAGATTTAGTATTGTTACATATAACATTGATTGTTTCTTTATAGAAAATTTTATAAAAAGTCAAAAATTTTATATATAAAAATTATGAAAATTTATACTAATTTTATTTAACGTATTTTTAGTAGCTCACAATGAAAAAATACTTTTTATTTAAAAAATTATATATTTTTTGACATATAAAAAGTTCGACTCGTAAACGAGCTCAAAATAAACACGAAATCTCGGATCCATACAAAATTATGCAAAAAAACTTTGAATTTTTTTCATATAAATTTCTTCATAGAAAATTTGTTAAAATGACTTAGAAAGTTTTCATATAAAAATTATAACCATTTTTTATTTTAATTAACGTATTTTTAGCAGCTCAAGCATAGTACTCTGTTCAGTTTCATGTGAAACTCCACTCAAATCTCTATACAAAAAGTAACAGCTGCGAAACAAGCGTGTCAATTTTCACAACATGTTCGCCAGAGCAGTACTCTGTTCCGCTGCGTGAAATTATCGCAACATGTTTCTGAGCAACATTTTTTCACGACAATTTAATTGTACTGCCTATTTATTTTGAAGTGAAAAGAGAGATATCATATGAAATCTCCCAACTTATTCTCTGAGCCTCCCAGCTTATTCTCTGAGTCTCTCTGAGAAACGTTGCCATAGGAATTTCTCGCAACAAATTTTAAATCAGAAATTTCACGCAACAAATAAATAGATTTTGCCAGAGAAATTTCGCGTAAACGAACAGAGTACTAGGCTTAACAATGTAAAAATACTTTTTATTCATAAAAATATATATTTTCATGTAAAAAATTCCGACTCGTAAACGAGCTCGAAATAAACACGAGATCTCGGATCCGTACAAAATTATGCAAAAAGACTTCGAATTTTTTATATAAAAACCATGAAAATTTTTTTTTTAAATTGATGTATTTTGCCAGCTTAAGCATAGTACTCTGTTCAGTTTCATGTGAAATTCCACTCAAATCTCTATACAAAATATGACAGCTGCGAAACAAGCGTGGAAATTTTCACAACATTTTCGTCAGAGCAGTACTCTCTTCCGCTGCGTGAAACTATCGCAACATGTTTCTGAGCAACATTTTTTCACGACAATTTAATTGTACTGCCTATTTATTTTGAAGTGAAAAGAGAGAGATCATATGAAATCTCCCAACATATTCTCCGAATCTCTCTGAGAAACGATGCCATAGGAATTCTTCGCAACAAACTTTAAGTTAGAAATTTCATGCAACAAATAAATAGATGTTGCCAGCGAAATTTCACGCAAACGAACAGAGTACTAGGCTTTACAAAGAAAAAATACTTTTTATAAAAAAATTCTATATTGAAAATTAAAAATTTTAAAAAATTAAAAATATTGAAAATTAAAAATAAAATAATTAAAAATTCTATATTGAAAATTGATTTATTTAAATACTATGTTTTATTCCGATTTATTGTAAACGATATAATGCAAACTTATGGCAATTCATAGAAGTTTTAAAAACGAAATACAAGCCGCAGGTAGGACACGACCTTGAACCGATTTCTTCTTTCTGAGAAGGACAGTACATGTCATACGGTGTCGTCTTTGACCAAGAACATTCAGGCCTTAACGTCAAAGCCTATCGCAAAAGCAAAGACCCAAATTTTTCAGACGTGTGCTGAGATGGTGAAGGAATACCAAAAGGTTCCTGTGTCGAGGGAAAAGGCGGTGGAAAAAATCGTTGAAACAAAAGTTAACCATCAATTTAGACGATCAAACATAAGCATGTAAGGTTAAAAAATTTTGAAATAATTGTGTTATTAATTAGAGGTTTTTCGTCGATTTTTTTAATTTTTGGTAACGTTACAATATCTAAACACCTCCCCCCCCCTTACCGTTACTTATCGTAGTGCATTTCAAAACCCCTCCCCCCCCCTAAATTGGTAACGTAGTTTATGGACGACCCCTTATATACACAAAATTTTTTTATAGAAATACATTTTATATCAGAATCATAGAATTTATAAATATATAAATATAAAAAAATTGTTTTGCTTAATTTTTGAGAATTATATGTCACATATATAATTTTGAAAGTAAAAACATAATTGCAAAAATACAATTGTTATTATAAAACTTTATAAATATATTATGATATTAAAAATGTAATACATTTAAAAATTTTACGTTGCACACAAAAAAATTATTGAAAAATGACATTGGAAAGTTTAAGAATACAACAAACAGGGGAAAGAGCAATTAATAACGAAGAAGACACTGGCAACATAAACCACAATTTTGCATTAGCAATTGACGTATAAATTATAAAAGTTAGTTTAACGCATTTCCAGCTATTGATGCATTTTTGCATCAGTAACTTTAGAATTTTCTCCAGGTGAGCGCGAAAATTATATTACCTGGCAATGTAGGATTTATGTTAGCATGGACCTTTGACAATATACATTATTTTTGGTTTGAGTCGATGCGGTCGTTTACTTGGATTACCCACGGCGCGTCGCATTCTTTGGGTTTTTTTTTAATTTTTGAAAATTCCGGAATGAATAGTAGCTATTATAATTTTTAAATTTTGTGTTAAAATAAATTTAGATCCCGTTGGCGGTTTTAAAATGGGCAGGTACTGCTGTGAAGGTATGTGATGCAGCTAGTGGTTAAAAATGCATCAGGCCGCCCAGCTCTTACCTGTGAAGATAAATTTTGCCAGATAAAGTTTAGAGCCATATATAGAGTCTGGACGAAGTTTCATCGATTTTGGCCCGGTAGTTAAGGAGGAGTTAAGGAAAATGGGTAAAGTAATTGTTGCATTAAATATTTTTGTTTTGAATAGGTTTGTGTAATGTAACGTTTAGTTTGTGTAATTTTTAATTCAAGTTTAATGTAATGTATGTTTTTTTATTAGCTTTTTGTGAAAAATTTGTTAAAAATTGTGTTTTTAGGATAAAATGCAAAAAATCTCTGCAGAAGATGTTGCCAAGCAAGTGACGAAATGTCGGGAAAAAATTTAACTTTTATTTAAAAATAGCAATTAAAAATTAATGGTCAAAAACCTCTACAAAAAACAAATAATAAAATTGTTTAGAACTATTTTTGAGCTCATTATTTTTTTTTATTTTTAAATTAATATCTTCTTAATTTGTATAAAAAATTCTTACTATCTTTTAAATTTTACATAAAAAAACTTTAATAGACAAATATCAAACAACAATTTGTGCAGCATTATTTTTATTTAAATTTATTATAATAATTACTTTAACTTTTATTTTTATATTTCAGCATTGATAATATAAATAGTGAAGGAAATTTTACCTAATAATGTATTTATGTTATATAAATATTATATTTTAAAATATGACTACATGTATATAATCCTATCAGTAATATAAAAGATGTCTTCATTCATCCCATTTGCCTGTTATATACACACTGAGTAACATTGATATTTGTTTTTTTTTTCTCTGTATGTGTTGCTCTTTAGTATTAAAAAATTAAAAAAATTTTAAATGTTTGGTTTTGATATTAATTTAATGTATTTCAAGAATGAGATAATACAGTTTTAGAAAATAAAATCAAGTCAAATAGAAAATAAAAAAATTAAAACAAAAAAAAGCTTAAAAGTTAATGTAACTTTAATATTGGATTTTTTTTAACAAGTGACAAAAACGATCATTTTCAATACATTAAAATTAAAATTATAATTTTGTGCTATAATCTTTGTTTTTGATTACTTCGTCAAACAATTTTTGAAACAAAGCGCAAAATATTTTATACCATTCTTCTTAAAGTCTGCTTTTCAAATCCCGTATGGAAGAAGCAAGATTCTTGCGAACACGGCGATCCAATTCGTCCCATAAATTCTCTTTGGGATTTAAGTCGGGGGATTGGGGAGGCGTATAGATACGGTGACCATCCGTCCTCTTTTAAAGAGGGCAGTCCTTTCTTTAGCCTCGTGTCCTTGTTAAAAAATTTTTAATTATTTTTAGCCTTAAGTTTATATTTATTTTATAATTGTATTTCGTATGCTTTGGATGTAAAAATTAAACACGAGTTTTATTATTTTTTTAATATATTTTCGCTATTTTGACTAAAATTGTGTGTTATCAGAACCAGTAAAACTAAACAAAAAGATACTTTTTATAAATAATTATTTAACGCCAGCTTCATAAAAATGTATTTAGATTGTTCCAGTCATGGAACCATTGAACTTTGTTAAGAATTTAATCGTAGTAAATTGTGTTGCTCACATTTTAAGCAGTTGTATTCAAACTACGGCGGAGTCTGTTCCAATAGACATAGAAGTCATTATTGTTTAAAAAAATTTCATTATTTTACATTTACACTGTAAGAGTAGAACAGTTCAAAGAGATCTGTGAAGATGTCGATGTTGAGCCCAAAAAAAAATTTGGGCGACAGCAAAACACGCTGGCTTTCGATAAAGCCTAAATAAGAACACATTTTGAAGTTATTCGTGCCATTAAAAGAATTATAAAAATATAAGTAACAAGCTTTTAGCAAACATGTATTGACTATTTAAGCCAATAATGGTATACAGCTTTTAAAGACATTGAGCATTTCGAATGGGTCTTTTTAGGAAGTATTCCATGTTGACAGTCTATTGAAAAGAGTTTAGCTTGCATAAAAAAATTGAAGGGATGATATATTGATCTATAGTAATAAAACTCATTTTCTGTTTGTTTGTTTGTTTGTTTGACCTTTATACAAATCTAAACGGCTCTACGGATTTTGCTCAAACTAGGTATACATATTAAGTGCATCCCAACTTAAAATGTTACATACTTAGTTTTTGCCACGCCCCCTCTGAAATTTTTCAACTAACGGTAATTTTGTTATTATAAAACTTTTTAATATAGGCGATTTTTGTGTATTCAATTTCAAAATTTTTTTGTTATTTTGACGTCAAAAACACTCACATATCTTCAAAATTGGAGAAATTTTCTGTACAACGACTTTTTCATAAAACATCGTTACCTAAGAATGAGAAAAAACGACATGAAAATCAAAGTTTGGTCTCTTTCGATGCAAATATCTCCGCTGTCCATTAATATATTTCATTCAAATTTTTTTTTGTTCAAAAGTTCAATAAAATCACTTCACAAAAATAGGTTGAACTGTACCGTTAAGTCAGTGTATATATGTTTTATGATTATGTCAAAAAAGGTCCAAAATATTGACTTTTTACTCAAAAAATGACTCAAAAATTGTTGTTGTTGTAAAAACGAAATCAATTAAAAATTGCACGTCTGGCTACCTTTCATATGACATAGCATTTACTTGCAAAAATTCCTCCAGCTAAGCGCAAAAATTATTTTACTGTTTTTGTCATCAAAACAACAAGGTACCCCCTTTGATTTTTTTTCGCGAAATTTATTTTTTCCAAAATGTTGTTTTTATATTTTTTACAAAAAAGTCAAGTCTCAGAAATAGTTTATGTGAAAAAATTACCCCAATATCTCTTTCCAATCAAAAGTTATGGCTAAAAATCTATTTTTTTCATACCAGACTATTAATAAAACTTAGTTTTGTGTTAGAATTCTCTATACAGTTTGAACGTCCCCATTTATCTCTAAGAATGCAGTTGTGTGTCTGAAGTAACTACGATTATTTTGGATTATATAAAATCTTCTTTATAGTGGATCTACTTATTTTTTGCCTCCCCACTCCCCGCCCCCCTCCTGTTAAATTTGTTTTGTTGTGATGTCTCTATTTGTTCTCACTATTGTGTCACCGTTGTCAATTAGTTCTTTATCAATGGTTCTTTAAATGTTGTATATATATCACATCGAAAAGATGACTGTGAATAAGAATGCTGTAAAAGTTAATATTTTCATGTAATCAGTTTCAGCTATATGGCGATATAAAAAAACATGTGCGCATCTGGTCAGCACAATTATTTCATTAGTTTTGATATGTACGTTAAATTCACAGATAGATGGCGCCACATGTGTAAGATGTGTGGGTACAAACTATACGTACACCTTGCGTTGAATAGCTGAATTATTTTTTTTCAAAAGTTTCTTCAAATTTAACCCCACACGATTGGGATTACAGACAAGTGGCGCTATTTTCTGCTTACAGAAGAATATCTGATGTTCTTATGCAGCTAGCAGATAAGTTTTGCGAAATATTTTGCGAAAATGCTATTGCTACCAAACTTTTAGAAAGTAAAATAATGCAGTACTGCCAGTTTTTTTTAGAAATTTTAGTAGGTACAATCATTTTTAGCACAACGAATTTTCATAAAACATTGATAGCTAATAATGAGAAAAAATTATATGAAAATCAAAGTTTCTACTTTTAATGCCAATAACTCTGCTGTTTTTAACATATTTCGTTAACATTTTTTTTTTTGTTAAAAATTTCAATATGTTTTTTAATATAAATCTTTGTTAAGACGTTAAAATGTCCATATCTTAAGGACGCATTGAGTCCCACCATAATTTTTATTTTGTTGAAAAGGTAATTGTGCTTGCTTTAAGATTGAGTAAATATAAAAATTCTTTTTAATTTTTAAAATCTGTTTTTCGTACCGCTTCTTTGAATTCCATTAACTCACCGCAAGAGATGGAACCACCAACAACAAAAATTTTCCTAAACTTTTTTGGATCAATGTTCGTTCAATTACCTAGCAAACGGTGGATAAATAACATTAAATAAAATAAAATTCAAATAAAATTCAACATGTTTTTCATTATTCCCGATTTTAAAAAACATTTAATCGAGAAGTGTATGTTAAAATGTTTATATAAATGACTCTCGAGTAACACCGGGTATATCAGCTAGTTAATAATAAAATTTTATTTGATAAAGTATTTTATATTGAAAATTATGTAGATGTAAAAACTAATGATAGAACCTTATCAGGCTCAAAATGGAAATTTTTAATCATTTTTTGGAAAAATTTATTGAATGCAAAAATATACTTAAGATAGTTGAGTTTGCTTTAATTCTACCGGCTTCTAATGCACTAACAGAAAGAGTATTTTCTTTAAGTATTAATATTTGGACATCGAAGAGGTCACAGTAAAAAGCAAGTACTTTGGAATTCATATTCATTACTAAGTGTAACTTCCAAATGGACTGCACAGAGTGCATAACCAAAAATAAATAATTGTTTCCTTAAACTACGAATACTTTTCGTTAAAATTTTTTTTTAAATATCTTTTCAATTTTTTTTCTAAATATACTTTAAATTCTGTCGGTTCATTTGGAAGTTACACTTAAAAATTTAAATAGATTCTTAAGTAGGTACTTTTAACTGCTACTTCTTCGATGTCCAAATATTTTTTCCTGAAAAAATGTACTCATTCTGTTGGCGCAAATTGCTCCATAATTGCTTGCTTAGTCTTAAAAAAATTTAAAACATCAACATAAATAACACTGTATTATTAACATATTGTCATTTTTTTTTATTATATTTATGTTAAACATATATAAAACATTAGGGCAGTTCACGATCTTGTTGCATCGTTGCAAATGCAAAATAAACAGCTTTTACAAAAACAAAAAGGAAGAACGATTCGTCTTTTGAGGCAATCCACGAATCGACCCATTTTTTGGTATCCTCGTAAGAAGTGAAGCGCTGCTCAGCCAAGCCATGCGTCATCGATCTGCATAGGTGGTAGTCGGAAGGGGCTATGTCTGGGCTATAAGGCGGGTGGGGTAGCACATCCCAATTCAGCGCCTCCAACGTTTCCTTGACGGTTCTTGCAACATGTGGCCGTGCGTTGTCATGTTGAAAAACCACTTTGTCGTGTCTTTTGGCATATTCCGGCCGTTTAACCTTTAAGCCTTGGCTTCGTATTATCTTTAATGGCTGCATAAGCCTCACTTATATTCCCAATGCTTGGAATAAGGCCAGAGTGGTCTTCATACCCAATGCAGGGAAGACATCACATACCACCCCCAAAGATTTCAGACCTATAAGTCTAACGTCATTTCTGTTGAAGACGTTAGAACGGCTACTAGATCTATATTTACGGAGCAGTATCGACCCTGCTCTCTTATCGGCATCACAGCATGCATATAGCAAGGGAAGGTCCGTGGAAACGGCTTTACACTCATTGGTCGGTACCATTGAAAGATCCTTCCTGCATAATGAATTCACTCTAGTTGCTTTCGTAGACATAGAGGGAGCATTTAATAATGTCACGCCACAATCTATACGACTAGAGTTGCGTAGGCTAGGTGTGAACAAAAGCATTACTGATCTTATAGATGAGCTGCTCAACTGTCGAGTAATCTTATCAGACCTAGGTGCGTACAGCGCTGTAAGATCGGTGACAAGAGGTACGCCACAGGGTGGTGTGCTATCTCCACTCCTCTGGAATCTGGTAGTGAACAATGTACTGCTGTCTCTAGAGAGGGAGGGCTGTGTTGTGGCAGCATACGCCGATGACCTAGCAATCGCAGTCAGAGGCAAATTTCCCACTACCATACGCGACGTCATGCAAAGAGCTCTTTGCAAACTCGAGCAATGGGCCAAATCCTGTGGTCTTGGAGTAAATCCGGCCAAAACAGACTTGGTCCTTTTCACAAGGAAACATAGAATTCCGTCTCTCACACCAATCATGCTTAATGGGTCTGCATTGTCCGTATCGGAAAATGCAAAATATCTAGGACTCATTCTTGATAGGAAACTTAGCTGGAAACTTAATATTCTTGAGCGTACGAAGAAAGCGACAGTTGCGCTGTACACTTGCAAAAAAGCTATAGGGAAAAGATGGGGGTTTTCCCCAAATATCGTTCACTGGCTGTATAAAGGGGTCATTAGACCTATACTTCTATATGGAGCATCGATATGGTGGCCTGCTTTGGACAAGGTCACATATTTCAACCAGCTCCAAAAAGTCCAAAGAATGGCATCTATTTGCATCAGTGGTGCTCTGAGAACAACACCGACTGCGGCTTTAGAGACCTTATTGCACCTTCTACCGCTTGACTTGGTTGCTAGGCAACAGGCAGCTTGTTCGGCGGTCAGACTTAGGGAAACTGGAGTATGGAAAAGCCTGGGTTCAGGACACGCATCTATACTCTACAAATTCAACTTCATTCCACCAAGGACTGATTATTGTAAACCACTGCTTTCCTTTGATGGAAACTACGGTACGCTTATTCCGCCTAGAACATACTGGAATAAAGGTGCGCCGTGGAAACCGGGGTGTCTTTATTTCTATACAGATGGGTCAAAATTAAATGGCAAGGTCGGGTATGGGGTCTACTCAAAAGAATTAGGGGTATCCTTAGTTCGTAGGCTGCCGGATCACTGTAGTGTTTACCAAGCCGAAATGATGGCGATTAAAGAAGTTGCAACCTGGCTCTCAGAGAACGTCATCTCTAAACGAGAAATACATATTTTCTCGGACAGCCAAGCAGCGATCAAATCGATTGAGCAGGTATCCATCAACTCTAAAGTAGCCAGAGAATGCCGTGCTGCATTAGGCGAAATGTCAAAGTTCTTTGACATCAGCTTAATCTGGGTACCTGGGCATAAGGGCATACGTGGAAATGAAAAAGCAGACGAGCTTGCTAGGAAAGGTACATCGGTGACTCTAATGGGTCGAAACTCGCCGAGCATCCCGATGGCAACTGTCAAAATGCTACTTAATGAGTACACCACATCTAAAGCCAACTCAAGATGGGCTGAACTCTCAACATGCAGAACAACAAGGCTTATCTGGCCGACTCTAAACCCAAAGCGATCGAGAGTCCTTCTCTCGTTGGGAAGATCAGAGGTGGCTACGTTAGTGGCTGTTACCACAGGGCACTGCCTAATAGGCAGACATGCCTCCAGATTGGGAGTCATCACTAATGACTTCTGCATAAGCTGCAGGGACGAGGAGGAGGAGGAAACTATCTCCCACCTTCTATGCTCCTGTCCCGCGCTTGCGAGAAGAAGGCATAAACATTTGGGGTCATTCTTCTTTTCGGAGCTTGACGACCTGTCGGAGACAAGCGTCAAACGTCTAACAAGCTTTATTAAGAGCTCAATGTGGTTCCACTCGGACTGAAGGCCAAGTGTGCAGCGGTATCACAACGGACCTCACTGGTCTAAGTGAGCTGTGGTACGTGCGTTTTGGTTTTAAGCACGTACAGCGGCTGCCGCCTCAACCTAACCTAACCTAACCTTTAATGCTCAGCTCAATTGCATCAATTGTTGTTGGTAGCGTTCCCCAGTGATGGTTTCGTTAGGTTTTAGCAGCTCATAGTACACGACACTCTTCTGATCCCACCAAATACACAGCATAAGCTTGGCGCCATGAATATTCGGCTTGGCCCTCGATGTTGATGCATGGCCGGGTGGTCCCCACGATTTTTTTCGCTTAGGATTATCGTAATGGATCCACTTTTCATCGCCAGTGACAATACGATGCAAAAAACTCTTCCTTTTATGCCGTTGAAGCAGTTGTTCGCACATGCAAAATCGCCGTTCAACTTCTCTCGGCTTCAACTGGTACGGCACCCAATTTCCTTGCTTTTGAATCATTCCCATGGCCTTCAAGCGTTTTTCGACCGTTGATAAGTCGACTCCCAATGATTCTGACAATTCTTGAAGGGTTTGACACGGGTCTTCATCGAGCAAAGCCTCCAATTCCTCATCTTCAAACTTTTTCGGCTGGCCCGGACGCTCTTTGTCTTCCGTATCAAAATCACCACTTTTAAACCGACGGAACCAGTACTCACAAGTAGAAATCGATGGAGCATAGTCCCCGTAAGCCTCAGTAAGCGTGCGTTGTGCTTCAACCGCTTTTTTCTTCAAATGGAAGCACAAAAGTAAACCTTCCCGCAAATTGCGTTTTGTTGGAACGAAAGTCGACATGTTCACAGAGAAAAAAATATATGTTGTTTACACTTCAGTGGAATGACACATACTGAAAAATGAAGCTTAGACAATGTGCTTTGAAATGAATATAGTCACAGGTGTGCCCGATGCGATCTACTGATAGTTACGCCATCTCTTAGAAAACCTTTAAAACTAATTCCAACCCCCAATATGTTAAACATATATAAAACATTAGGGCAGTTCACGATCTTGTTGCATCGTTGCAAATGCAAAATAAACAGCTTTTACAAAAACAAAAAGCATTGAAAAGCTTTTGCAACATATGCTTTTTGTCTTTTGTTAAAGCTGTTTATTTTGCATTTGCAACGATGCAACAAGATCGTGAACTGCCCTATTGAATTACTAGTCATTTATGTTTTTATCAGATAAACACTTTCGACATTTTTTGTTGAGAAATGCTCTCATTTAATTTCTCTATAAATAATGTTTTTTAATAAAAATATTTAGGATAATTATCTCTTAAATTAATTGAATGAAAGATTTTAACATGTTTATGATTTTAACATGTAATGATTAGTTTTTTTTAAATTTATGTGTTTTGCTACTATGTTTTGCTTATTGTTTTTTTTTTTTTGGGTGAGTACTTTTTTTTTGTTTGAAAATAATGGTCAGCGTACGTATAGATTACTTTTGGGCAGTGGTAAAGCAACCATTCTCGAACTACGTGAGCCTCATGTTTTGGGGTAATTATCTTGGTAAAGTTTAAATGTCCTTCAAATCGTCATTTTTTCCGCCGATTGTCACAAATTGTCTCTTAAAATATTGAGGTAAGACTATTTATTTGTTATACCATCGACGAAAACTAAGTTTCCAAATGCTGTGGCCAAAATACACACCCAAACCATTACGTTGCAACCGCCTTGCCTTACCATAGGTTTGGTGTTTTTGGATTTCAGCTTCCAAAGAGGTTTAACTTACCTTCAGCAAGGAATATGACGTCATTACACCGGGCTGGGTCCTTTTTTTGTGATCCTAAGCGAATTTCTCACCTGAATTTATGTCATCAACAGTACTTGGTCTCATGTTCAACATTTCAGCGATTTCACCATAGATTTTTTTTAACGTAGTAATGAATCACGAGTTCTCTTTTTTTCTATTGACGAATTTTTACCCTGCCACCGTCCCATTGCGTTTATTAACTTAATTATTTTTTTCAGTTTTAATGACGCTGCACTTTGAGGCATAATAGCTTAGTTAAATAATGGTTTTTCGTTCAAATGCTTCAAAATCCACACATTAAATTGAATTTGAACCTAAAGGCGTTACATATTTTAAAAACCGAATAGTAAAGTAACATGAACTTTTAAGATTTGTTTGGTTTTTATTTTCTCCTTTTCTTTCTTACTTGATTTTATTGCTTAAAGCTGTATTATGTCATATAACTTATTAATATTCAAACATAAAATGTCAAATTTTTTTTAATACAGAAAAGCAACATATTTGACCTTCTCCGAGAAAAAGGACCTAGTGTGTGAAAATTAAGTTTTGAGAAAAACGCATTTAAAGTTTCATTACGCATTATCACTGTGAACACACCTTCAGTTGGGAGATGCGATTTGGTATGGTTAGTTATGATTTTTTAGTTAGTCAGAAATCTAACTCATTTCATCTTATTCTACACCCTTTTAGGTACCAGAATCCACTCTTAATTCCAAACCCGTTTTTTGACACACTAGATACCTTTTCTCGGAGAAGGTCACATACACTGAAGAAAATAAAAAACCGCACATTTATGTTACTCGCTGTAGTTTAAATTGCAAGGTTATCGATCTTAAGGAGTCGATAAGCTCCTAAAGAGACAAGCACACTTTTTTTGATTCTATTTTTCAAATTTAGGAAATTAATTTTATTGTTCTTAAAAATTTGTACATTGCTTAAATTGCATTTATTGCTTTTAGTTACAAAACTTATAAAATAAACTTGAAATCCGTGCTATTTACACCAACTTATGATGTTGTTAAGAATTTAGCTTAGTGATTTTCAGTTAAAATTGTGTTCAGTAATTCGTTGCATGGCGTTTTAAATCAGCTGGAACTATTACAAAGCCTGTTCTACGTTTGAAGCATTTGGCGCGACTTGGTGCTTTTGTCTTTTCTTTTTTCATCGCCTTGATAAATACTTTCAATCTGCGACGATATTTTCGCAACCAAACTAACTCTACAGATTGCAAGCTAGGTGTAGCGCTCTTTTGATTTTCAATACGAAAATCAATTTTTTGACTAAGCTCATTTGAGTTGTTATCAACTTCGTGATGTTCTTCAGTTTCTAAATCAGCTGTAGAGTTGATAGTTTTCACATCATCGGTTGGAGTTGAAGTACATGGTAACAATTTTCTCATGAGTTTCTCTGTTAAGTACACTTTTGTTTCAGCCCATCTCTGTAGTTCATACTTTTTTGATCTATAGCTTTGCTTATAAATATATAAACAATATCCAATATTGTCGCTAAATGCTCCAAATTCGCAAAGATCAGCATCAGTGAGGTCATCTAGAGTAACGTTTCTTTTCTTTTTCTTTACGTGCTGATTTTCTGTCATGTTAATTTTTAGAAAATTTAGCATGACTAATCTCCTTACAGTTTCACTAGTACAGTTTCAGAAGTAACTAATCTCCTTACAGTTTCACTGTCAATTGGAGTATGAGAGTCGACGTTCAAAATAAATGGCTTATATTTGTATTTATATTTCTATTTATATATGTATTTCCATCTAAACTATTCGTAGAACGTTGTTTCAAGGTCATAAAAACCTGGAACAATTTATCATAAAATAATTTTAGGCATGTTTTATCCTTTTTTGTCATAAACATTTATTAACCTGTGTTTTAATGATTAAGAATATTCAATCAGCAGAAGCAGCAAAGTGAGATATTAGGGTTTACCTAAAATCAAAACTTACAGTTGTCAGGTAAGAGTTGAGTTTACTTATTGTCCCTTATAACTGATAATAAACGGTCTCATAAACATTATTTTTCCTTTGTATATTGGCAAGGTTTATGCGGGTAGTTTAAGTAGTTTTACAAATTTATTAACTCAAGCAAAAATACTGAATGAATTTCTAAACAAGCTCTTATTATTTGTACCTGATCTCAAAAATCATTTCAGACCAATCGCGAGTGCATGCTTGAAAATTGAACTATGTATTTACTTTGTAGTTACTTTAACCTTTTCTGTTTAATTTTTGACAATTTACTCATCCAAAGAAAATAATCATATTTCAAATTTGTTGTTGTACTAGATTTATTTTTCAGCCTATTAATGGATTTTGCATTCAAAACGAACTGCATCGTTTTTCGAATTCTCGGAAGTATGACAGCCACGAGTAAAAATTGACAAGGATACAGCCACAAAAACAGAAAAGTGGACATGATTTTTTATATTAATGATCATGTTTTTGGCCATATTTTTGTTGTTGTTTTTGTTGACATTGTTGTGGTGAGCACAGCTAAACTGTATAAACAATTATTGATATTTTTTACTATGTCGTATCTCAATATTGTGACTATGTGGAAATAAACCAGTAAAAGGCAATGCAATCGAATGCAAATAGACAGCTGTGATATAATATAAGCATAATATTTTGGTTTGACATAAAAATAGTTCAGATAAATAAGTCAGTGCGAAACTTTAGAACATTATTTAATATAAATGAATAAAGTAAGATTCTTCATAGAGAAGATTAAAACAAATGTGATCAAACACTCTGATTTCAAAGGAGCTATCCCGCTAAAGAGCAGGTTACATTTCTGTCGCAGTAAGAAGCTGGATATAGGCAAAAGTTCCGCTTTCAAACGTGTTACTCTATGATTAACTTCATTAACAATAAGCCGATTATGTTTTAATACCATATTTACATGGACAATCAATTACATTCTATCATATGAAAGCGATATCTACACAGTAAAAAATATGAGCATAAATTTTATACTATTTGGTATACATATAAATCTAAACCAAAAATGTTTTAAAAGTTATACCATCAAATCTTATAAATTTTTCCGGACCATTTTACTCGTCAGACCAATCGAAACCACTATATTTTAAAATTTTCAGATTTTGGTGAATTTTTTTCTTTCGAACCAGAATATATTTTGATTTACACATGATATCCATGTAAAATTTTTAAATTATATTTGTTTTATTATTTTTATAATATTGAGTGGTATAAAATTTATAAATTATTAGGAATAAAAAAGTTTATACCACACAAATGTTATAAAAAAGATAAAATTTACCCTCAAATTTTTTACTTTGTACAACCTGCAACAAGACTTGAATCAAGAAAATATTTTCTTAATTCTCAGAAGTATGACAGCCACGAGTAAAAATTGACAAGGATACAGCCAGAAAAACAGAAAAGTGCACATGATTTTTGATATTAATTATCATGTTTTTGGCCTTATTTTTGTTGTTGTTTCTGTTAACATTGTTGTGGTGAGCACAGCTAAACTGTACAGACAATTATTGATATTTTGTATTAATTTCCCCCGCATAGTTGCCACCTTTAAAAAATCCAGCGAATTACAACAATCATGAAAATCTTGAAGTTGTTGTAAAAAAGTCGCTAGACAACAAAATCTACGTTCAGGATCACTGTCGACAATGTGTGTCAACAAAGCATGCGAAAGTGTTGTTTCTTTGTGCAAATCGAGCAAATTATTCTAGTTTTCAGTAAATAACTTCTCAAAAATAAATTTCTCAAATTAAGTAAATTATTTTAGTTTTCAGTAAATTGTTTACTTGAATCAAGCAAATTATTCTCAATTCAAGGAAAACAAATTTCTTAAATCAAGCAAATTATTATTGTTTTCAGCAAATTGTTCTCAAATCAAGAAAAATAAATTTCTCAGTCTAGCCAATTATTCTAGTATTCAGCTAATTGTTCAATTGAATCAAGCAAATTTTTCTCATTTCAAATAAATATTAGACTCGAATGTAGAAAAAATATACCTGAGTTTTAAGCAAATGTTGCTTGAGTTGAGTATTTTTATTTTAATATCATGTGTTCTAAATTTGCTCAGTTCTAGGAAAATAATGCTTGTAATTTAAACATTACAAAATTAATAATAAATTTTAATATATGATTTTTTTAAAGAAAGAAAAGGTGAATTTTACGAGAGAATAAAAATTATTGCATCGTTGAAAAATGAGAGTATAACATTTTTTTGAATTGCACTGCGTTTTGAACTGATTTAACAAAAGAAGGTAACGAGTTCCAAAGACGAATTGCAAATATATAAAATTGTCTTTCAGATGTCAAACAGAAGTGACGCAATTGTATTAACGAATAGGACCGATAGGAACGAGAAGCGGTAATACGGTTGTGCAAGTAAGCTGGTTCCCCAGTGTATAACACCTTATGTAGCAATAGTAAAGTACGGAATCTAAGAATGTTTTCAAAAGTCATGTTGCAGATGCGTATTGCATAATGGGACACATGATCAGTACGTTTTAATCCATAAACATATCTAGCAATTTTGTTAAAAGCAACATTTAGTTTTTGTTTACTAACAGAATCGCAATTCGCATAAATTTCGCAAGCATAAAGAAGCGTAGGGAGGATGTAAGCTTTAGCTATAAGCAGTCTAATATTAAGTGGTGTGAAATTTTGTGAAACCCACAGTTCTCTGAGCATTCCATAAACCTTGCTTATTGCAGTGCCAATGTGTGTGTTCCAAGTCAAAGTCCTATTAAAGATAACTCCAAGATTTTTCGCTGAATTAACGAAGTCAATTGTGGAGTTGTTCAAGATAATTTTAGGAAATTCCGAGACATCGACTAGTTTTTTAGAGATGACTATACACTTAGACTTTTTTGGGTTAAGACACAAGCCATTTTGGCCTGCCCAAGTTGTTATGCGTGCTAAATCGTTGTTGATAGCAGAAATACAATTAGAGATACAGTCTAGTTTACAGCTTAGATACAATTGGACGTCGTCAGCGTACATATGAACTTTACAATTTTGAAGAACCGTGGGTAAGTCATTAGCATACATGGAAAACAGGAGAGGCCCAAGAACAGAGCCCTGAGGTACTCCCCTGTTAACCTTCAAGAATTCTGATGTCGTGTTAGTGACAAATACTGCTTGGGATCTATTAGAAAGGTATGACTTGAACAGGTTTGCTGCTGTATGAGAGAAGTTAAACATGTTGATTAATTTCGAATAAAGGATGCCATGGTCAACTGTATCGAAGGCCTTAGAATGATCAAGAAGAATTAAAAAGCTAAGTTTTCTATCATCCAAGCCTGCTCTAATCTCTTCAGCTACATCTATTAGAGCTGTAACGCAGCTCCTCTTTGCCCTAAAACTTGACTGCCGGTCGGTTAGCAGCTTATTGTCGCATATAAATTTGTTAGTTTGATTGTAAAGAATTACTTCAAAAGCCTTGGCCACGTAAGACAGAATAGCAACAGGTCTATACTCGTTGAGAGATTTTGGTATTGGAATTATTTTGGCTTCTTTCCAGTGTTTTGGGAAGATAGAAGTAGTAAGAATTGTGTTGAAAATATGTGTTATGTATCGTAAAACTACGGGTAATAAAATTTTTAGAAATAATGGATGAATTTCATCGAAACCCACAGCGCTGGATTTTATTGATAGAAGACTGGACAGTACCTCATTTTGATCAACGCAACGGAAGGAAAAGCTTATATCTGGGCGGAGGACGGAGGGCGAAGGACCATTTGAATTTGCGCTAAAATTTTCATCAACTATATGCATTGGTACATTAACAAAATTTCGGTTTAATTTGAGTGTAAACTGATAGCCTATTCGCTTTATTCAAGCACAGATGCTTGATTGTTTTCTTTCCTTGTATTATTACCTTAAACCAAAGATAATTTGTTGGAGTGTATTTTAAAAGTCAAAGACAAATTGGAATGAAAAAGATGTGAAATTAAATTGAAAATGTGAAGAGTTATACTCTAAAATTTTACAACAGAGACCATTTTGTCGATGAATGTTTGTGTTTAACCTCTAGAAAACTCACGCAAACCCAAAAAAACAAATTTTAAAAATAATTTGGATATAAGAAATATTTCGAGTTTTTAATTTCCGCGTAACAATGTTTAATATATAGCTAAATATAGTTTTTTAAGTTCCTAGTGCCATATTGCACTGAAAATTCTAAAAGAAAATAATAATAAATACTAAAAAAAATCGTATTAAAATTTATTCCAATCAAAATTCATAGCGTAGAAAAAATCAAATATGGCGAGTATGAAGTTTTTACACATTTTTTTCCAAAGTTTTGCAATTGAATAATATCCTCAATACATAGTTCTTGCAACTAGCTAAATATAAAAAGTTACAAATATTTGTCTAAAGTTTTTGCAACTGAATAGCAACCTTAATGCAGCATTTACTTACAACAATTTTATTCAAAACTTCTTGCAACTGAATTATAACTCCAATACAACTTTCATGTAACTAATTACATTTTATAAGTTGCAATGGTTTTTTCTAAAGTTCTTGCAACAGAATAATAACCTCAATACATCTTTCTTATATCAAGAAACACTTTAAAATTTACAAATAATAATGTTTCCTAAAGTTGTAGCAACTGAATAATAACCTCAATAAGGTTGCAATGACTATTTTCAATGTTCTTGCAACTAAATAAAAACCTCATATCAACCTTCTTGCAACAAAACAAATTCTCATAATTTCACAATGATTCATTGCCATTCAACGAAAAATATGTTCAATGTAGTCTCGTTGAAAGCTGAAATAAAACAAAAATAGATAACATGGTAGTAGAAGCCTACACAAAGAAATTGACAAGCTACACAGAATTTTTTGTGAACAATAAAATTTATATTTTGCTTATGGGATTTTAGTGCGCAACAGCAAAATTGGAAACATTTAGTTGTAGTGACTTCCCTATAACTTAATAAAAAAATGTTGAAGCCGAAGTTTTGAACATTTAGTTGTTGTGACATTGATATACTTAATGTAACTTAGTCGCATCTAGGTTGCTAACCCGTTACTGTATTTGTTACAATTACAATACACAAACATTTTTTATAGGTGCTACAAAGAGAAATGTTGTAATAATGTTAATTTAACGTAAAAATTACTTATTTTTTCAAAACATTTTTACAACAAGTGCATTTATTCGTTACATAATTAACACCGTAGTTTAACTGATTTGCAACAAAACGAATGATTTGTTACAAATTACTTATTTGAAACTTTAATACAACCCATTTGTGACTAAATTTATTTAAAAAAAAAAAACTGGAATACAACCGTATTATAACATATTTTTGTTTCAAATCGAAATCTGTGCTAGCTGGGAGAGGTATTTGTATACATAGTAGTAGAAAACGCCATTTTTAGTAAGAGATAAACAGTTAAAGCTTTGCTGTTTTTATTTTTGATATTTTTGCTGATATTTTTTGATTTAAAAAAAATAAAGAAAATATTTAAATCTGAATCTCCTGTTATCTGAAGTTATGTTTTTATATTATTTGTATTTATATTTATCATAAAAATGATGGCATTCGGTTGTAATTACAGCTTTTAGTTCCTGTAGATGTTTCCACTTGTTCGATGCGATTGAAAGTTGAGTTGTATGCAACTGGGCAGGTGTCGTATGTCCTATGTTTTTAAAATTTTAACGGATAGGTGTAATTTTGGTCGAAATCAACTTTGAACTATCTAAATTTTTCGATACGCCCTAATATGCATTTATGAAAACAAGAAAATACATATGTGGATAACATGTAAATTATCAATTCGCCAATTTTAGGAATTACGTTCGCACTATAATCAATACCACCAAAATTTTGACTTTTAAGCAAATCTGTGCTTTTTCGAGTAAAAACAAGGAGGTGCTCCTTTCAGCCACATTCAGAAAATTAATTTATAGACGTAAGGTTGCGGGAAATTAATATTATTTGGGGTAATCAAAAGAATGTTGCTACAACTGAAATTTTTGTTCAGTTTAAATAAAAATATGACATGCTAGTTGCTTGAATTTTAATTTTTTCAACTCCTCTTGCCATTATAAGAAACATAATTTGTATGAGGTAACTAACTGAAGCCCTGCAATGGCAACTGACAAGCGAACAAAATGAGTTATTGTAACAAAAGTTATGTCAATAGCTTTATTTTTACGTTGCAATCGAGTTTCGGAGGTTATCAAATTAATCAGAACCCTTTAGTTGCGTCAGTCTAAACAGTCAATCTTGCAACTAAAAGTTTGTCAAATCATCCGACTTGTCAAGTAAGTCAGGCGATCTTAAACGCAAGACAACCCACAGTTATTTCATTACTCACAGTTATTCAACGTGATTGGTTCGAAAAGTTTTGTGAAAATTTTCTTGTGAAAGTGTTGTGTAAAATATATGTAAATTCTTTGATGTAATAATATTAATAATTACGAAGGAACAAATAATCAGGTTAGCTTTTAACTAGACTAACGGGAGCAACAGCTGGGCACCTGTCTCAAGTGTTCCTTATACATCATCAATGCCAGTGAGTGAAAGTGAGAGAAAGTTAGGTTAAAGCGATTTCATTCAACAAGCTCGTTTATTTAACTGAACGGAGGTTAAAAGTATTGAGGGGTTCGTTCATAAAACTATAAGTGCAGCAAACTATAAGTGCTTACAACAGAGTGCTACAATCAAGGCTATTGAAAACCAGGTAGTTAATCACCTGAAAAAAAGTTTTCAGCAATTGACTTAGTCGATAGGGCACTAATTCTATTGCGATACTGGATTTAATTCTCTATGTGCACCATCTTTTATCTGTGACCACTTGTCAATGTCAACTAAAAGCTGTCACTTTCTTTTCAACGAACTGTCTCCAGCTTTTGTTTAAAACTTAATTTCTGCTTCACTGCAATAGTTAAATTGAATAAATAACAACCAAAAACCGCCTGAAACTTTCAACTGTTTTGTTAATTTTTTTACCTCTGAAACTGAACTTTTTTCTAAACATGCAAAAATACGGTTTGACAGCTAATTTTGTTTTAGTTTCAGTTGTTATATAATTTTCTTTAACCATATTTTTAAGGTTTTTTTTTTTATTTCATTTGGCTGACAACTCTGCCGCTCAGTGTCATTGCTTTGAGTGAAAAATCTTGCAGGATGCAATTTCATGCTGCGCGCAATCTAACAAATACTTTTGTTATTCGTTGAGCTTAGTTTGTGATGTCCTTGCGATAACCTACTTATTTTCCTATCTAAATATAAGCTTACAGTCACAAAAACCAAAATTCAATTTTGTCAACAGAACAGAACAGAATGGAACAAGAACAAAAACAGCAGAACTTGCTAACAGCAGCACCATGAGCTGCATCAACGGCAAAACCGCAGCAACAGCCAACATGTACAGTATTAATATGCTCTGTCCGTCTGCCTTCTGTTTGACACAAAAACAGGAGCATAGATTCAGACGTCATCTAGACTGCATCCTGCATGTAGCATGCAGATCTAATCTCCTTCCTTAAATTTGGCCTGTTGTTCCCATGAATCCATTACTAACTGCACATTATTTCTAGCAGAGCTAATATTATGAATATCACAGAAATAGCATAGAAATACTGTCAAATATAGTATGCAGAAGCTTTGCAGGTGTACACATTATTTGGTAAAATGATATCTATACTGGAGCGGTTCAATTACATACCGCCACAAAGCTTCACCTTTTTGATAAATACCTACTAAACATTATAGCTAAAAATAATTTTGCTACAAGATTTCTCAACAAAGTAAATTATATCGAGGAAATTAATTAAACAACATAATTTACACAAATTTAAAAAAGAATTATTTTTGTACTATATTTCAGAAATTACACAAAAACGATTTTATTTCCAACAGAAAAAAGAAAAGTCCGGGAATAATTTTTTAAAGATAGAAAAAATAAAATTCCGAAACTGATTTTTAATCTTTTCGTTATAAAAGTTAAAAAATTACAATTAAATTAAAACATACAGGTGGCATTTGCTTTACAGATTAGAATCATTATGATTTCATGTAGAATCACTCTGAAATCTAGTAAAATCATTATAAAATCATGTAAAAAAAAATGTTATGCCTGCTGAAGAAGTTTCGTTGTTTCGGGCAAATTTTTTGCACATTAAATTTAAAATTAAAATAGTTTGTAATAGCTGAAAAAGTGAATACAAGTAAAATGCTGGTGGAAGTAGCTGGGTCTATAAACTTCGACACAGATGAACAAGGTTATGTTATATGTGACTATAACAAAATAATATAAAAATGTTTTATTACTTTTAGAAGCTTCAATTGACTAGGAAAATTTAAGGTTACTAAAGAAGATATATAGGAAGCTATACAGATATATACATTAGGGGTCGTCCATAAACTACGTTACCAATTTAGGGGGAGGAGGGGTTTTGAAATGCACTACGATAAGTAACGGTAGGGGGGGGGGGAAGGTGTTTAGATATTGTAACGTTACCAAAAATTAAAAAAATCGACGAAAAACCTCTAATTAATAACACAATCATTTCAAAAATTTTTAACCTTACATATTTATGTTTGATCGTCTAAATTGATATTTAACTTTTGTTTCAACGATTTCTTCCACCACCTTTTCCCTCGACACAGGAACCTTTTGGTATTCCTTCACCATCTCAGCACACGTCTGAAAAATTTGGGTCTTTGCTTTTGCGACAGGCTTTGACGTTAAGGCCTGAATGTTCTTGATCAAAAGAGATACCGTATGACATGTACTGTCTTTCTCAGAAAGAAGAAATCGGTTCAAGGTCGTGTCCTACCTGCTGCTTGTATTTCGTTTTTAAAACTTCTATGAATTATCATAAGTTTGTATTATATCGTTTACAATAAATCGGAATAAAACATACTATTTAAATAAATCAATTTTCAGAAAGCATTTACACAAAAACACAGAACTTGGTGCAGCTCGGGTGCAGCCTTTAAGGGTACTCTGTCAAAGACCAGGTGAATTTCTTTGCGTTAGAAATGAGGATTCACCTGAATGGGTCGACATAGAATCCGATGAAAAATTCTATTTTGAAGAATCCTCAACAAAGCTACCAGCTTCTTCTATCCCAGTGATTGAGAGCATCGAATCTTGGATCGCAGATGGAATAGCTTTTACAGATAATATTAATTATTGATTTTTTTCCATTTGTTTCTTTAATGTATCTAGTCATACTAGTCACTAATACTAGTGAAAATTGTCAGAGCTAGTCAAAATATATAATCATTCGAATGAATTAATTTCATATGTCACGTTACTTTAGGGGGGGGAGGGGTTTTGAAAAGCACTACGAAAAGTAACGCAATGGGAGGGGGGTAAAAAACCGAAAAATCAGTAACGTAGTTTATGGACGACCCCTTAGGGCGTATCGAACTACAATTTTTTTTCGAATTTCATATTTTAAGAGTTCTCAAAAGTTGCATTAGGTGGTCAGGATCTCCCAAAAAAAATTTTAGAAAAATTAAGGATATCTTCCTCTCCCGCAAGGACAAAGTGGTTTTTTGAGAAAAACAGTAAAAAATCACGATCTCAAAATGCTTCAATTTTTGTAAGAAAAACTGCATATGTGTTAAAGCAAAAGTAAATATGAACTTTAACTAACAATACTTTGGCAAACACGATGCTACTCTTGGTTTTTACCCAAAAGGTCCTGTGTGAAAGATATTCGAATCTAAAGGTACACCCAAGATAGCACAGAAGTTTTAATTGTTTTCTGATTGTCTAACACTTGGTGATATTGATTACAGTGTTAAGGCTTTCCTTAAATATGGCGAACTAATAATTTGCATATTTTTCGCGTATCCATTTTTTTGTTTTGAAGAAATATCTACTTGAATGCAATTTTTAACTTTTTCAAATAAAAAATAATATAAGATTTTATATCTCAGGCACCAGAAGTGCTACCGAAGATAATTTTCTCAATTCGGATTCTGCAAATAGTTTTAAACGAAACCCTGTCTAAAAATATCTTTTTTAAAACAGCAGGAAAAGGCCACGATTTTTTTTCCTCTTTTGATATTTAAAAAAAGTTACTTCAAGCATGAAATGTAACTATTTTGTTCATATCTCCTTTATGGTTATTATTTCATTAAAACACTTCTAAACAACAAATGCTAAGTCAACTGAGACCCATCGAATGGCAAGCTCAGAAACTCAAAATTTTATTAGAAAATTTTTGTGAATGCTGAATTGAGGTGTTTTAACGAATTAATAAAATTCATGCTCGAAATAGGAAAAAAATCGTGGTCTTAACCTGATGCTATAAATTGATTCTTTTGTACAGGGTGTTGTTCAGAATTATATGATAATCTTAATTTAGGAAACTATATTCGGTACCACTTCTAGTGTCCGAGATATAAAACCTTATATTAAGTTTTTTGAAAAAGTTAAAAAATTGCATTCAAGTTTACATTTCTCAAAAACAAGATTATGCATATGCAAAAAATATGCAAATTATTAATTCGCCAAATTTAAGGAAAACGTCAACACAATAATCAAAATCGCCAAAATTTAGACAATCAGATAGGAATCAAAAGTTCTGTGCTACCTCGAATGTACCTATAGATACGAATATCCTTCACACAGGACCTTTTGGATAAAAATCGCGAAAGGCATCGTGGTTGGCGGGATATTGTTAGAGCATTTATTTATTTTTACTATAAAACATATGTAGTTTTTCTGACAAAAATCAAAGCATTTTGAGATAGTGATTTTTACTGTTTTTCTTAAAAAACAATTTTGTCCTTGCGGAAGAGGAAGACATCCTTATTTTTCCCAAAAATTTTATTTGGTAGATTTACTTTTGAGACCTCTTAGAATACGATCTAAATTTTTCGATACGCCCTAATATACATATCGAATAAAAATTATTTAGTTGGAAAAAAATTGAGGTATGTTTTGTAATTATAAGTCGTATTTTTTATATTTTACAATAAAAAAATCTAAATAAAAAAAGCTTTGGAGTTCTTTTTATTTCAAAATGAGGTTAGGATTCAGCTGGATTTAATAATGATTTAACATGATTTGATAATGATTCAACATGACCATAATAATGATTTTACATGATTTCATAATGATTCAACATAAGAATTTGTTGCGATTTTTTCATGAAAACCACAATAATTGTAGTATAAATTCATAAGCAGCAAAATCATAGGGAAAACATGTAAAATCACGATGTTTCTAGTTGATTTTACAATGATTTTTTTTCTGTGTGTATACTGTGTTTCGTGACAACTTTTATAAGACTAAATATTGGATTAAATTTGCGAAGGATAAAAAGATTGTATACCAAGATCACTACTGCTCATCACTGGATCATCTGAAATAAAAATATTTCATTAAATATTTAGTTAATGAAATAATGCTCCTGATAAACGAATGGATTTGAAATATTTTTTTTTTTGTAAAATGGCGGGTGTTGAAATTAAAAATTACTTATTTACCAAAATGTCACTCATATTTTAGGCTAAAAAAATAATCGTCCAAAAAAATCCCTCGATCATCCGGAGGACAATTATGTATAAAATAATTAAAAACAAATTTAAACCGATCGGTAAGGCCTTTCTAAAGCTACAGTGATAACCGACTTTAAAAACATGGTTTCGAGAAAAATGAGTTTAAAGTTTTGACTACGCATGCAGATAAAAAATTATTATTAAAATATATTTATCGCTATAAATAATTATCCGATTAGTCTGATTCGATTTTAAGAGAATACTTTTGAAATACTCTACTTTTGGAAAATAAAAATAAATATTTTTTTCCCCAAAATTATCACTGCTTGTGGCGCCTAAGTTGCCCTAAAAATTAGCCGCGTATGTTTTTTTATTTTTTTTTAGTTCTTTCCTAAAATGTTCCCTAAAAAATTTTGAAATAATTATTTTGTTACTTTTTCTGAAATAAGACAAATATTAATTGTGTTTTTAAACAGAAAAGAAAAAAAATGAAATTAAACTCTTAGAAAGTGACTTTTATTTTACGGACAACAGATAACAGTCATTTAGGTCTTTTATTTTTTTACAGCACCGACTTTTGCATCGTGTTTTTTTTACATGATTCATCAATGATTTTTAATGAAATTATAATGATTTTTGTTAAACTACAACAATGTAAATACACCTTTATTATTTGGATTTCTTTATATTGATGGCAACTCTGTGTATATATTAATATATATAAGCTCTGTATTCTTATGCTGATAAACATCAACCACATATTCTTGTCTGAGCCTTCAGCACTAGAAATAAAATAAAAAATAAAACCATTATTTTTCTCCTAATAACACTGGAACTATTTGTTTAAATTTATTTATGTTGCTACCACCATTAAATATGTAATCATGTAAAATGTAATCAACTATGCATCACAATGATTTTAATATCCAAATTTTTTCTGTGTATATAAGCTTTTTATTTAAAAATAGTGATCAAGTAAGAAGATGTGCCAAATCGGATGAAAGGTACTCCTATCTCCCATACAAAGTGAGTTTACTGTAAAATCTCTTTAAATTCTACAAAAATTAATTGAATAGCTTTAAATTTTGCTCATAAACTTAAAGCCTTAATATGCACTCTAAGTATTTCATTTGTGAAAGTCGAATGAATATGACACTTATCTCCCATACAAAGCAACTTTAGGAAAGCGATAAAATCTCCTTAAATTCCACAGAAAGTAGTAATAATACTAAAAATTTTGCAAATTATTTTAAATCTTAACCACTCGATGTTTGGAATTTAGTAAAAAAAAGACCTGACAATTTCGCCCACCTCCCACGTAAAGTGCCGCCATCATAATAGGAAAACCTTCATAGATTCCATAAAAATTAAGTTTATACTTAATTAAATTGTATTCTGATAACTAATATCGACTCTGAGTTTCAAATTTGAAATATTTGGATATGGTATGCATAAATGAAGGGTTGATTTAAAGTTTCTGTGAATGCAATACGATCTTAGTAAATAGCGACAAATAAATTACAGAAAATAAATAAAAAAGAATGATGAATGAATCATATATAAGCCGAGCGACCACTTCAGTTTGAAAATAAAAATAACAAAAGACAAGATCATATTGCAGTGTGCACATGTGGGTCAACATGTGAGGAAAGGTGTAGAAATAAAATTTCATAAGAATAGTTCCTAGATGGAGTAGGACATCTGATGAAATGATTGTTTTCATAATTGTTATATCTTAAATCTTGAGATAACAATATGAAATCAATCAGAGTAAATAAGAAGCACTGAGCACAGCACATTTGAACTATATCATTTGAAAGTGCAGCATTTCTGTAGTAACCAAAAAATTGTAATTGGTTACAAGAATATACAGAAATTAATGTATGGAAAGTGACTGGAAAGTGGATGAGTTTTTAGAAGAAAGAATTTATTGTAATTTTATTGTATAAGCTGAACATTTTTGATTAACAAAGGAGAGTTTGCAGTCCAAGCTGAGCAATAAAAATTTGATAAGTAAACTGTTTATACTTTTATCTTTATACTAATTTATCTTCAAAAATAGCGACATCTGAGGCCTTCAATATCAGCGTGGCTTGCTTTAAAGTCAGCAAGTAGGAATCTTGTTAGATAGATCCCAGTACAAAGGACAATCTCCTGTCAACATATGATCTCATGGTTTATCCTGCAACACCATACCCAACATTGGCAATCTAACATCATAACAGAAATATAGCTTTTAACACTTTTTTTCTGTTTGTTTAGAAACTGATTTCATAAAAAAATCCTCTGAATCATAAAAAAATGCTCCCAACTTTTTACGAAATTATTCACAAAAGGTGTGCATTTTTATGCAAAAAATCTTTAACAACTTTGTCATTTCAGCTCTTGAAGCCAATAAACAGCGCTTCTTATGAGCTATTCTGCTGTACGTTTTATTAAATTTTGTACACAATGGATCAAAAACTGGACCTAGTTGTTTTATACCGACTGCGAATGGCTAAACTCCATGTTCTAAAGAAGCTTTTAATGGAATTTATAATTTTCTGGGGTGTGCCACTGTCTGCAGAGGGAGTTTAAACTAAGGTCCTTCGGCGCCGAAGCCACGCACTTACACTTTGTGCCTCGGCCGCCACGTTTTCATATTTAACCATTTATACCAAATTTTTTGATTTGTCATCGCCAAACATACTAAGGTAACAAGATTCATCAAGCACCTTTAATATTTAAAATAAAGAATCTGCCATGCAAAAATTTTCAAAGTTTGGTAACTGCATACTTTTGTGATAAGTAACATTCTTGGTTTAGATGTCTTTTATTAGAAAAATTTCGTTTTCTATAGGAAAATGCAAGTTGCTAAAAAATTTTAAGAAATTGACATGACAAACACTTTTGCACTTGAAACTCACAAAAAGTTTTCAGTACTAATTTTTTTTTTTGGTGAAATAGAAAAAAAAATCAATCCAAAATGAAAGTGCTGGCTTTGAAAGTGAATAACTCGGTCATGGATTGCATTCATTTTTTTTTATTTAAAATTTTGATTAATTGTCCGTCGAATCGTGTTTCCATTTTTTTTTCATTTTCAGTTCCCTTAACATTTTTATAATTTTCAAAAAAAACCTTAACAAATTTCTTTAATTCGCAAAAAACTTTGGTAAAAATATTTGCTGTTGACAAAATATTCAAAACCAAAAATGGTTTTTTTAATGTGCTTTCATATGATATGCATAAATTTAAGGTTTTCTTAAATTATTAAATAAAAATTAATAATTGTTTTTTTTTTATTTGTATTCATTTTGTATTTTTGTAATTTTTTTTTTTGCAATAAAAAGAAATGGTGTAGTGAAAAAATCATGGCAATTGCTCAATTCGTTTCTGAGTTATACTCTCAAATATCCCAGGAATAACAGCGCCACCTACCGGGTCAACTTAAACAATCAACAGACCCAGCCGCACACACACGCCCAATATCACCAAAATTGGTCCTGCAGTTTAGGAGGAGTTTATTTATAGTGTATATATATAAAGATATAATATACATACATATATAGAATATTATTTTCATCTATAAATTTTGTATTCAAATATTTTTTTAATAATTTTTTTAACGTCCTTCTTTTTTTCTTTTTTTTTTTTTTTTTTTGATTTGAGTTACTCCGAAAACTAGGCTTCCCTAGCTTAAGATACTCTGATACTTTTCTGATACTTTTACTCAAGATACTTTTTAAGAAAGAAAAAATATGCGTCGACTACTTTGCATTGTAAGATTTTCATTTTAAAATGTTCACAGATTGGACAATTTCAGGAAATTTTCAGAAAGCTTGTGAGGAAATGCTTATTCTAAAATCAGTAATGACATCACATCCAAATTTTCAAAGCAAAATAGATCTTATATCACATCAGATTTAATCAGGTATTGCAATTCCGGACCGCTGGGAAAAAATATCTTTAACATATAAAAAAGATGTATGCGAAAGCAACAAAGAATTTTTCCATATCTCTTATGTAATTTGGTTATTTCTTAAAAGTTTTAACATTCTATTTTGAAAGGAAGAAAAAACACCTTACTGCCTAAGCTGCTGTAAGAAATAATTCTTTCATACCAACTTAAAAATTATATAGAAATATTGTATCCTAAAATGCTTTCGGGTACAACTGATCATTTGTCGTCAATTTTAAAGCATGTGGATTTATTTATTTCCTGTTCATCTTTTTGCATCTATTCACTGGAATATTTTTAACTTGTTGATATAGATCCATTATTCAGCCCTGATCGATTTTTTGACCACCAACTAAAAAATAATTTTCAGGAAAAACTATTAAAGATTATTTCACTTTTTTCACATTTGGTTTTGGTATGATTTATTTTTTATTTTCTCATTTTTAAAATAGTTTTCATGTTTTTCTTTAAATAATCTTCTTGTTTAAATAATAAATCTTTTAAAATCCATGAAAACTATATTTTCAGAAACAATCCAAACAGAAAGATCATAGAAGATATTTCAATATAGACTTTCAGATGCAAAATTTGGATCATAAAAATTTTAGCATCATACAAGCTCCAGTCATCAAAAATTTAAAATTCTGTTTTCCAGAATTTTTAAGAGACTAAAAACTATATAATCACATACTATAATAAGACCTGAAAAAGATATGAAATTTCACGTGCTTAGCTTATATTTTCTTAAATTAGTTTATAAAAAATGCTGCTTAGAAACAATGGTATTAGGAAATTTGGGCCCTTCTCGAATAATCTTTTAACCGCTACTGAATCAAAGAGATCCTTCTTAAAACGTTGCATTTAAAACATATTCAATGCTCTTGAATAGTTTTGATAGTAAGAGAAATGCTAAAGGCTTGCAGCCAAAACGAAATACGTTGAAACTTGAACGTCATATTAGACAAACAAACATGGTTGTCACAGTGGTTGTGGTTATCTCAAAGACCACAAAACCAAAAAGCTGTTATAAAATTAAAGCTTTGAAGGTTGCACTGAAAGCGCACAGAATTAACTTTTGCATAAACTTTGAAAATAATTTGAATGAATGAATAAAGTACAAAAGAGTTTTATTTACATTTATCTTTATTTATAGATCTATGTATATGTGCATTGCATGATTGTAAATGAGCAAGAAATTGCATTAAAGCCACACAAATAACCAAAAAAAAAAACACTATAACCAAAACAATCTCATAAAATCTATTGTGAAGCTAGTCAAAAAGTTGTTGTTTTTGTCAAGCTGTATCTAGAACTTTCATGCACACAAATGTTTAGCTGGGTGTAGTATCCCAATGTGCACAAAAACGGATGCGGATCCGTTACGAACCCGTTACGAGTCCGTCAGTACGCACTGCGCTTTCTTATGTTTCGACGGACCCGTTACGAACCCGTTACGAATCCGCCAAAAGAGTCTGAAACGCATTCGTATATGAAGTCCGAAACGGATTCGTATCTGAAGTCCGAAACGGATTCGTTCCTGAAGTCCGTTCTGAGTCCGAGGCGGATCCGAAAAAATGAAAAAAGCAATTCGTATTTTTGAGAGGAATCTTATGTTTCGACGAACCCGTTACGAATCCTTCAAAAAATTTCCACAACGTTAACATAAAAGACAGTCTTAAATTTGTTTTACAATTTCTTATTTTATTTTCAGTAGATTAGGGATACGAAATACAATTGTGTACTCATTTTTGTTGTTATTTTTAGTTTTATTATACATTGATATAATTTTAAATTTCCTTCTTTAAAATGTAATATGTAGAATGTAAGAACTGAATTAGCAAAAAAATAAAAAAATGTTGAACATACATAAACATTATTGTCCCTTTTTGAATAAGAACTATTTTTAAAAAACGAGTCCGTTGTGAGTTCGCATTATTTAAAAAAAGAGTCTGAAACGGATTCGTATGTGAAGTCGAAATGGATTCGTATCTGAAGTCCGAAACGGATTCGTATCTGAAGTCCGAAACGGATTCGTATCTAAAGTCCGTAACGGATTCGTATCTGAAGTCCGAAACGGATTCGTATCTGAAGTCCGAAACGGATTTGTATCTGAAGTCCGAAACGGATTCGTAACTGAAGTCCGTAACGGAGAGAGGAATTTCATACGAAAAAGGATCCGTTCCGGATGCGAAACGCAATCCGTTTCGGACAAAATGTACGAAGAAGTGAGTTCGTTACGGATTCGTAACGGATCCGTTTGGCACACTGGGATTGTTTGAGAGTGTGTGAGAGTGTGTGGCTTGTGTATTTATCTTCGCGGTTGCTGTGCGTTTCCGTTTAAAGTTTGTGCGTTGTTTGGTTGTGTGTGTGCGTGTGTGTGCGTGTTGTGCGTGTGTGTGTGAGTGCCTTGACAATTGCAGTAAAGCACAATTATTATTGTTGTTCTCTGATGTCCTTAGCGACTCTTTCTGCTTGCCTTACCTGAGCTTATCATGTGACATTGTGCAGTTGTTGTAATTTTTGTTGTTGTTGTTGGTACATCTTTCTCAAGTCTGTATTTGTTTGGCAAGAGCTCAACATGGCAGCAAACACAAAAAAAATAACCCATTTTTCTTATGCAAAAAACAAGCAGTTGAAAAATAATTGGAAAATGCTGTTGTTTATGCAGCCATGACGAAACCACAACAACAACAAAAGCAACAAAGACAGACAAGCTCACCATAAGCAACAACTTCGCAGCATCGCTCAATCGAAAACTTTTACTTGCGACTGCATCAAAGGATGAACTTTTGACTCAAATCCTTGAAAATGACAAAAGCAGCTGAAATTGTTGCGATTTCTTATGAAAACACAAAACTTTGATGAATTCTGCACGCAAGGTAAGTAAAACATATTATTTGCTTTTCAATTTTTTTTGTTTTTTTTTTTTTTTTTGTTTTTTTTCCCCTTTTAATCTCATTTTTTATAATTTGTTATTGTTATGAAAACTGTTGCAACTACTTTGCGTTTTGTAGCGCAAAGTTATGCTTTTCGAAATTTTATTTAGAGATGCAAATCAACTTATATTTTATAAATAACCTTGGAGGCGATTTAAAAAATCTAACTATTCTGTAAGCTGTCGTAAAAGTTCGTGCTCTGGCTTAATATAAGCTTGCCTGATACCAATTAATTAACTTAATTTTTATTTTTTATTTCAGGTAGATTCAAAATGTACAAGAAAAAAGGCGTTGACTTAAATCCAAGAAAAATCGCAGATATTCAATCAGCAATTTATAAAGGATAAAAGAGCACTTCAGGAGCCATACCGCTACCTATGCTTCACTCTGCATTTTTAAAAGCGCAATGCAAACATTATTAAGAAGGCGTCGACAAGCACGTCCGGCACATCCTGACAAAATCCACTTCGGAGCTTGACCGTAATTAATGAAAGCAGAGTGAAAAATTTACATTGGCGTCATTTCATTACTTTGCAGCTCGGTAAAACGTGATCAGCAGCAGCAGCAGCTGCAGCTGTGGTCCACGAAACAAAAACAAAGACAAAAAGAAAAGAGAATACATACAAAATTCAAATTAGCTGGGGCACAGTGGGACAAAGCCTTATTATACACCATCCTTAGAATTTCCGAAAAGCCATATGGATTTCAGGGTTTTAAAATTCGAATATGGAAAGAATTGTGTGTCACAAAGAATGCTGAGTTCTTAAAAAATGCAGTTGTCTGGCCACTATTCAAGAAAGTTTTACGACCTTGTATAAATATCCAGTAGTTATTTTAGAGTCAATTGGAAAAACCAACTAGTTTATTTTTATCACAATTTTTACTTGCTGTGAAATAGTACAAAAAACTTTCGACGTAGAACAGTTCACTTTGATTTTATTTGGTTTTCTTTTCAAAAATTTTACTGACAAAGTTTAAATCTGAGCACGTGTTGTGTCAATTTTTTTCATTTACAATCTGTTTGAGGAATAAATTTAATGCAAATATAATGCTCTAACATAAAATTTATTTACAGTCAAATACACTATCATATACCTTCTTAGGATAAGTTCCTCATGTAGTTTAGATAATAGCGACATAACGTTTATTGATAATGTACAATGCTCTTCTCAATGTTTTGTGATCAAGGTTGTGGATTCTTATATATAACTCAGAATTTTTCTTAATTATAAGTTAAACGTTTAAAATTCTTTAATTTAATCTAATCTAAATTTTAAACAGTTTGGTTAACATATTCAGGACATCAGTTCAGGACAACACCAAAAAAGATTACTTTTAAATTCAAGGAAAAGTTTAAAATTTTTGATCAAAAAAGATTAATTTTTAATTCGCAAAAATTTTAAAAATAAGCAATATTAATATCAACTTAAAATAAAAAACTTTTTAACAAAAAAAAACCAACTTCAAAACCACTACACAGTAAAAAATAATTTTAAATTACTTTTCACATTAATTCTTGGTCAAATTTGTTAATTTATATATAAATATTATTAAATTGGAAATCTTAATACTATAAATTTTTTTCTATTTTCTATTATTATCACAAATATATTAATTTCTCCGTGAATATAAAACCTTTAAAACCAGAGCGTTTATATTATAAAAGTCTGAAGCGCCGACTTTAAAGGTTTTTTATTCATGGAGAAATTATTATATTTATAACTAGCTGATATACCCGATGTTACTCAAGAGTCAATTATATAAACATTTTAATATACACTTTTCGATTAAATGTTTTTGTAAATTTTGGAATTTTGTAAGAACGTGTTGAATTTAAGTTTGAGACCACTATAAAAATATTAGTTAAAAAATTTACCAAGCTTTTTTAACGAAGAAATAGTTTTATCACTGTTTTTCACAATCAAAAACTGGTTTTTAGTTCTAAACTGAATTTACTGGTTACTGGTAAGCATGTTACTTGCACTTTGCTAATGAAAATCATATATATAAAAATCTTCCTAAAATTTTTTAGTAGTTTTTACAGGTGGAAAATAACAATTGGATTGTCTCTAAATTAAAAATTAATATAAATTGAGTCTGACAGTTGATGCAATTTCTTAAATCTTCTGAATTCCTATTTTATACAAAAATTTTACAGTCGTTTTTTTATGCAAATTGTAATGCAAAAAGGTGTAAGTTTAGAAAGCAGTCGCTTTTTAATTTTTATTATAGTACATACAGCAACCTGTAACAATATTATCGACGTTAACAGTTGATCAACATAAATCCAGCTGAAAAATCTGAAAGAACAGTGCAAGAAGTGCCATTATGTTATTTGCTGCAAGTTTACACTGTGTGCGAAAAGAACTAAATTGAGTAACAGTTACCGATTTTTCTAAAATATTGGAATCGTGTCGGTAATGCAGTACTTATTTCTAATTCATAATAATTTCCAGCATACTTTTCAGCATACTTTCGGTTAGTACGCGATTGAACCGAAAAATTTGTTCAATGCAGCCAAGCTTACAACCATGATTGGAATGTTAAAATGTCAAAATTTCGCTCTTTTATATGTCGGTACATGAAATTGGCGTGGAAATTTGACTTTCAACAATATTGTTCAAATAACGTATTAAACATGAAAAAATTAACTTTTACAGCATTCTTATTCACAGTCATCTTTTCGATGATACAGTGATATACAAAGAACATTTAAAGTACCATTGATAAAGAACTGAGTGACAACGGTGAAACAATAGCGAGAAAAATGACAAATCACAACAAAACAAATTTAACAGGAGGGGGCGGGGGGTGGGGAGGCAAAATGTAAGTAGATAAGTAAGATATTTTATATAAACCAAAATGTTTATAATTCTTAACTGGAAGAATTTTTGCAAATAAATGCAATGTCATATGAAAGGTAGCCAGATGTGCAATTTTTAATTGATTTCATTTTTACAACAACAACAATTTTTGAGTCATTTCTTGAGTAAAAAGTCAATATTTTGGACCTTTTTTGACATAATCATAAAACATATATACACTGACTTAACGGTACAGTTCAACCTATTTTTGTGAAGTGATTTTATTGAACTTTTGAACAAAAAAAATTTGAATGAAATATATTAATGGACATCGGAGATACATATTTGCATCGAAAGACCAAACTTTGATTTTCATGTCGTTTTTTTCTCATTCTTAGGTAACGATGTTTTATGAAAAAGTCGTTGTACTGAAAATTTCTCCAATTTTGAAGATATATGAGTGTTTTTGACATCAAAATAACAAAAAAAAATTTAAAATTAAATACAAAAAAATCTCCGATATTAAAAAGTTTTATAATAACAAAATTACCGTTAGTTGAAAAATTTCAGAGGGGGCGTGGCAAAAACTAAGTATGTAACATTTTAAGTTGGGATAAACTTAATATGTGTACCTAGTTTGAGAGAAATCCGTTGAGCCGTTTAGATTTGTATAAAGGCCAAACAAACAAACAAACAAACAAACAGAAAATGAGTTTTATTACTAAAGATAATAATACAAAAGAGAAAAAATATAATAATAAGATTTCCAATTTAATACTATATATCAATAAATTATAAAATCTGACCAAGAATTTGTGTGAAAAGTAAATTAAAATTATTTTTTAATTTGTAGTGGTTTTGAAGTTGGTTCTTTTTTTTTTTTTGCTAAAAAGTTTTTATTTCTTCTTTTTTTGAGATTATGATAACAATTTTTCCCATTCTTGTAACGAATTTTCATACCCAAGTTTAAACATTAACTGAGAAACAGAATTTTTTCTTATATTTCCACGCCCTTTTGTCCAATAACGCCCATTTTTTTGACCGTAAATTTTCATAATTATGCTTACGCCTGTACCCAATGTCAGTATCCTAGTGTCAATATTATCCAAGTTACGGCGTTTTTAATATTGCCACGCCTCTGGCGAACAACACCCACATTTTTAGCGTAATTTATAAGAACTGTTCCAACCCCTATACCAATTTTCAGTACCCTAGTGTCAATATTAACCGAGATACAGTATTTTCTTATATTTCCACGGCCTTTTGTTCAACAACGCCCACTTTCTTGACCGTACATTTTCATAATTATGCCTACCCCATACCTAATTTCAGTATCCTAGTGTCAATATTATTCGAGTCACAGAACTTTTATTATATTGCCACGCCCTTTATCGAATAACGCCCACTTTTTTTACCATACTTTGTAATAGTAGTTCCTACCTCTGTACCAATTTCCAGTACCCAAGTGTCAATATTAATTGAGATATAGTATTTTTCTAATCTTGTCACGCCCTCTTGTGCAACAACGCCCACTTTCTTCACAGTAAGTTTTCATAATTACGCCTACCCCTGTACCTTATTTCAGTACCCTAGTGTAAATATTATTCGAGTTACAGCGTTTTTCTAACATTGCCACGCCTTTTATTGAATAACGCCCACTTTTTTGAACATAACTTTTAACAATTGTGCCTGCCCTTGTACTAAATTTTAATACTCTAGTGTTAATATTATTCGATATACAAAGTTTTTCTTGTATTGCCACACCCCTGTAACGAATACCGCCCACTCGGGCACCTCTACGTCTAATATCTCTATCCGTTGACAAAAAATTGTGGCAATCGGGCAAGTACTTTAGGAGTTATCGATGTGCATTCATTTAAAAAAAAAACCAGCCAACTTGAGAACCTCCTCCTTTTTGAAGTCGGTTAAAATATACTCTGGCAATTCATGATTTGAACACACGTCCTCTGATGTGCTGGTGTGAACCTTATCCACTCGTTGTTAACAAGGTTTATAACTCAGTTGTTAACAAGGTTTCGCTTATTTTGCATCATTACGAAAGCAAGTTAGTTTCTTTTAGAAACGTGGGTTCGAGACCTAGCTAAATTAAACTAAAGTAGGGATTAAAAATAGGCACTTTTTGGATTACACATTCCTTTAACCGTGTAGATTGGTCTTTGCATTGCAGTGAGTTGAGAAAGTACTTTAGTTACATTTTTGGCAGCTTAATGAACTTAAGAATTACTTACTATTGACATTTGTAGCCTAAGTCTCTTCTTTTTTTTTAATACTAAGTATTTTTATATATTAATCTATGGACATATGGATTTTTATATCTGTTATCTTCTTTTCAAAAATTCAATTATTACTAATATTTTCATTAGAATAATATTGTTTGCTGTGATTTACTGCGAACGCCAATAGCTCTTCTGAGTTACAGAGTATAGTCTCGATTTATTTTTTAATACTGTAAGTTCTTACTATATGCTTTGTGGAGTACGATGTCAAATAAAACAATAATAATAATGATAAATTATGTAACATTCCTGTCCCTTTTTATTTTTACAAGTTTTGTTTGAATACCAAAAATTATTTGCTACACGGTCTGAAGAAGCTAATTTCAAGTTTAAGTTATGTTGAATATGGCAATTCCACGTTTTGAATTAAGTCAGGGTTGTACTAATGCGCATTGCACACGATAATAAATGCTTTATGTTTAAAATATTTTTGTTTGTTTTAAAAATAAATAATTATCAAATAAAAAAAATTTTCATAAGCATAAAAAACAGAAGGTTATAAAATTCTCTACAATCTAAGTAATTTTGTTTTTAGCTTTAAGCTGCGTTGAAATGTAAAAATGTAAAAACAATAGGTCAAAGTCAAAATTTCTGAAAATTGTATGTTCTTTTCTTTTGTGTTTGTAAAAAAAGTAAATTTTTTGTTATAAAATCTTTAATTTTTATTTTATAAATCGATTGGGAATACTCAGAAACCCATAAATAATTTATTTGTAATAAACTAAATTTATGACCAAATTTAATTTCATACAGTACATAAAAAATTACATATTTTACACTTTAATTGCTCAAAATTTTAAAGTTTGGAGAGAGAGTTCCCATTTTTCAACTTTTTTATGTTATAATTTTTTTAAGTTGTTTTTGTGGTCTATATATTAAGATTTTATGAATTGAGCGAAAATCGTAGATATGTTTGAAAATTTTTGTAAAACTATTACCACATTCAGTATATGCAATACATAGACCTTTTTCAGGAAGACCAAATTCTTTAAAGTACGACGAATAGTTGACCTTTTAGAGCGGTTTAAAAAATTCCAAAAAGTCCTGTTTCTGGATGACTATAGTAGTGATAAAAATGCATAGTTTAAATTTTTAAAATAGTTAATTTTTTAGCAGATTTGGGTATGCATTCTGGAAAAATTAAAAGATACCAACAAAGAACATGATTCACTTTAGCAAAAATAACCTTCAGAACAGTAGCGTTATTATATTTTGTGCGCCCATCCGCAGGTTACTAAAAGCGCTTTGCTATTTACTTTTGGACCAAAACTATGTTATTAGTAGGTTACTAGAAGCGTAAGAGAAAACAAGAGAACTCTTGACAAAAATAAGAGAACAAGAAGAGATTTTTTTAATTCAATAGTCATCATTAATTACAACAGTTATATTTACAAAATATTTTCTTTTATAAATAAATGCATATTTTATTTTAAAAGAATTTGTTAAAAACCAGCAACAACGTAAAAAATACTTTTTATAATATCAAATATAATAAAATTTATAATAAATATTATAAGATTTTATCACAAAGTAGGCAAAAAGAAAACATACATTAATTTTTATTTTTGTGCATTTTATGATCTTTTGATTCTATTATTAAATAAACAAATACGCAGGCCTTAGGCCAGTTTTAATTATTTATTAATTATTTCAAACTCCTTCGGAGTATATTATCAAGGACTAAAAACAATTGAATTTACTTATAATAAAACAATTTTGCACTAAGACAATCGAAAAATCATTTACAATTATATAAACAATTTTTTTTAAATTCACTGGGTTACCAACATTGACATTAAATATTGGAAATAATTAATAAATAATAAAAACAGACCTAAAACCTGCGTATTTGCTTATTTATATTAATTTCTTTTTAAAAGTTTAAGAAACTAAAAGTTTGAATAAATGAGATCAATAATTTTCTTATTCGTGAAATGATAAGTTTAAGATGTTTAAATACTTTGCATTTGACGTTAACTATTAACTGAAGAATATGGTCACGTCACAAAATAAGGCCAACTGATTGAATAAAATAACATCAGTAGCTGACTTGCTTAAAATATGAAATCAAACGGGTAAATCGACTTCGACCATAATCGAGTTTTGCCAAACAAAGACGACTTTTGCTCTAAATAGTCGGCTTTTTTGAATTCTATTATTGCACTCTGAAAAATTTTATTTCATCACATATTATTAAATTATTTTTCATTTATTGTTGTTAATTTAATAAAATAATGTTTTGCGAAGGAAATAAATATTTAAGTATATCTTAATTTTTCTTTTTTTTAAAACAAACGTCGCAAAGTGTAACGTCCCCATTCTTGGCCAAAAATAGAAGGATTGATCGTATAGCTATCAAAATTGGCACGAATATCTTTCGTGACAAAATTAAGAAAAATTGAAAAAGTTATACAAATCCGCCCTCTGTCACGCCCACTTCCCATATAAACGAAACCCATTTTTGCCTGAAAATTCATTAAGTCTTGTCTCAAAAACACGAAATTTGCTACATCAGTTTCTTTTGTGATTATAAATAAATGAAAAATTTCATAGGCGCATGTCATGGCCATTAATTATATTTTAGTAACTCAGCCTTGGAAAATACTACAAACACAAGTTAACTACGTTTTTTTTATATATTTCAAGCTTTTTCGATTACAGCAAGGAAATTTTAAAAATTGAGTTGCTTTGTGCTTGTAAATAAGTCGAAATTTTTAAAAATAATCAGTTGCCATACATCAAATTTCATACATTTCACATTTTAACACATTTTAACTAAACAGGTCACCATAAAAAATATATATCTTCCGTATTAGCAAGTATCAGCAAGGAATTTTTTTTTTTTTGATTTCGTGTAATGCAGTTCTAATGATGTTTTCGTGAAAAACATAAAGTCACTCTTTCTCAAAATTATTTTTTAAACACTTTTAAAAATTGAATATTTAAAAATTTGTATCCCGTTTTTCAAGTTTACTTTTATGATGAGCTTAAAAGCATATAATCAAAATGTTAAAAAAAAAACAGTAATATTGCCAAAATTTTAAACTTTTTTTAAAGAATAAAAAAAAATCAAATAAAATGTATACCACAAGAAAAATTGTATTTTTAAAAAAATGCAAAATTGACTGCTTGTCGTAACGAAAACCTTGTTATTGTTAAAAAAAATAATTTTGATTTTTTCACCCACGAAATTTTCTATTGAAAACCATACAAGTTTTAGAAAAATTTCATATATTTCACATTTTAACTAAACAGGTCACCATACAAAATGTATATCTTCCGTATTAGCAAGTATCAGCAAGGAATTTTTTTTTTTTGATTTCGTTCTAAAGATGTTTTCGTGAAAAACTTATAGTCACTCTTTCTCAAAATTATTTTTTTAAACACTTTTAAAAATTGTATATTTAAAAATTTGTATCCCGCTTTTCAAGTTTACTTTTATGATGAGCTTAAAACCATATGTTCAAAATGTAAAAAAAAAACAGTAATATTGCCAAAATTTTAAACTTTTTTTAAAGAATAAAAAAAAATTAAATAAAATGTAAATAACAAGAAAAATTGTATTTTTAAAAAAATGCAAAATTGACTGCTTGTCGTAACGAAACGCTTGCTATTGTTAAAAAAATTAAATTTGATTTTTTCACCCACGAAATTTTCTATTGAAAATCATACAAGTTTTAGAAAAATGCAAACATCGGTAGATTAGATTTTTGACTGCTTATTTTACACTGTGCGTCGTTCTCCACTTTATTTGTCATTTTCATAAAGGACCTGCTTTTTACGCCACTGCTTCAGAAAAATCAAATACTCCGTGAATTTTTCTTCGGCTTAAAAAAACCGCACAAATTGTTTTTGAGTCAAATTTTCTCAAGTGGGAACAATGAAAATCAACTTATTGAAATTTAACTATTTTTTATGGAACTTTGAAGAATAAAGACGCTTGATTGTGCTCAAGTGCCTCAATTTTTACTAATGAGTCTAACTCAGGATCTACATATTTTACCGCTGCAGGTTGTTTCAAACCGAAAAACAATTAGTAATAAACAAATTATGTAAGTAAACACGCTTGACCGTGCTCAAAAGCCTCGCGCTGTAGTACGACTTACGCCTATTTGACGATACTAAAACAGTCGTAACTTTTTTGTGTATGAAATTTTTTTTCGGCAAAGTGTTAAGCAGTTTTTAGAGAAAAATACTGTGAACAAAATCTAGTTTCTATCTAGTGGAGAAGTTGGTCAAATGTTCATTTGTTTATTAAAAATATTTTAAAAATTTTTAAAATTTTATTGAAAACTTTATTTCATCTAAATTGCGAATTATTTCTAGGTCTACCACCAAAATTTCATTAACTTTCACACAATAATTAACGAGATATCGCAATTTAAAAAAAAATTGCATAAAAACTACTTTGCTTATAACTTTTCAAAAAACTAAATTTAAAAAAAAAATTGACACGCTCTTTTAAATCACTTATTCTTCAAAGTTTCATAAAAAAAAGTTAAATTTCAATAAGTTGATTTTTATTTTTCCCACTTGAGAAAATTTGACTCTTTAAAAGTTTTTTTTACTTAATGCACGTTAGAAGGCCCTTTTTTTCTCAAGTAACTAATTACGAATGGGGTTTTTTTCCTTTAAATTTGTAAACTGTTAACTTTTCAGAAAAAAAGACACAGTTTCGATAGCATCGTAAGTATCGACGTAGAACTCCTTTTTATACCTATTACTGTATAAAAAGGTGTTATTTTTTATGAAAATTATTTTTTTCATTTATATTTTTCGAAACTATTTTAAAGCATTTCATCTTCTAAAAAACAATTACTTAAAAACAAATTTGATATTTTTACTGATTATTTTGTTGTTTTACTTCTTTTTTATGTTGATTAAATTTAAATGTAATTCAAAGTTATGTTTAATAAATGAAAATAAATATTTCGGAAAAATATGATTTTTTTCTATTTCCTGTATTAAAGAGCATATATGTAAGGGAGAGTTGTCTGTAGTGAAACCGGTTTTGTTTTTCATCATCACTTTTTAACAATGAGAGTATTTTCGAGTTCCAAATATATCATTGGATTGGTGTTTTAAATTACCATCTTTTTGCTCAATAGAGTTTATAGTTTTGTTGGAAAACTTCATTGTATATTTCCAAAAATCTGAAAGGCTTAAAATAGGTTCCGAAAATGTTTGTCTTCCAATGTGAGACTTTATCATACATTCAATAAAACCACAGAAAGTGTAAAGTCATTGAAGTGAAAACCCCAAATTACGAATTTTTATTCTACGTCTTAATTCTTGTCACAATTTCATGAACGAAATTCATCAATTCTTCATCATCAACTCGCGAAATTTCATAAAATTTCACATTCACCTTTTACAGATACCGGTAACAACTGGTATTCGGTATGTTGTATGCACTCGCAGTAGGTCCAATTTTGGAAGACACGTGAAGTTCCACATTATAAATTCAAGGATAGTTTAATGTAGCAACAGAAATTTCTTTTTTCACTTCATTTGAACAGAAATAACTTTTAAATCTAAAAGATAAACACAATGCATATCGCTACCTTAATATAGAAAGGCCCTAAGTCATTTCTTGTTACTTTACAGGAGATGGAAAAAATTTAATAAAAATTATAATTTTGCGGGTCCGAATTTTCTTGAAATGGATTTTTTATTTAAGACACTAACCAATTCAATGCTGTAGCAATATTTTTGCAGCAATTTTTTTCTATAGCAATTTTTTTTGCAAAAATCTGTAAAAATTTATTTTGAAAAGAAATGAGTTAAGGCCTTTCTATATTAAGGTAATACTCAACGCTTTATAGCACAAAAAATAATGACAAAATGATCGCTGTCAAAAGTGATGAAAAACTTTTTTCTTAAATTATATAATTATTACAAACATTGCGATTATAAACAACGCCTATTTTTTCTCCAAGTCCACTTAAAATGTGCTAGCACATCAAAACTACACTGTCAATGTCAAAACATTGGTGATGCCTGTGGAAAATATCAGAGAAAAGTTCGAAACCCACAATAGAAGAGGTCCCACTTTAGACAAATATCCCTATAAATAATTCGCATTTAATAAGATATTTCACAAACAGAGTTTTCAAAGCACAACGCATGCTTAGCAACGCATACGCAAACCTGTGTAGTAGTAATAGTTTTACATACATATTAATAAACAACAACAACAAAAGCAGCACAATAACAAACCACACGATTGCGAACCAAACCAACAAACACAACAACAACCATACCAACAGCATAAGCAGCTACTGACGTAGCTTGTGTGTAACTTTTCTTATAAGAATAAATTAATTTCTTCTTCTTAGATTTTGCTATTTTGTGACTTTATTAAAGAAGTGACAAAACAAACAGTCAGATATTCCTTTCATTCGTACTCTAACTGATATGTTTACATATAGTTTTTTTTTTGTACGATGAATATTAAAGGCTGATGGTATACCCCAAAGTGTCCACTAAAATCCTCAAATGTGCTTGAAAAAATTTGTGAAAATGACCCCCATACAAACCGCGCTGCAAGACGTAATTCTACGTCAACAAAATATTGATCTTTAAATGTGCCGCAAGCGACTTAACAGTTAAGAATCTGATTTATAAGGTAAGAAAAGTGCTCCTTTTTCAATAAAATCGCTATAGTTTTAAAGGGAGTGCAAATTTGAAATAAACTTTCAAACACCTCATTTATCAAATCATTTTTCTTCAAAATGAATGGAAGAATTTAAACATGATTTTCTTCAAACATGAAAATTGCACACAAACAAAATGGCATATCAAAACCAAAGAAATCATTAAAAACCGTAAAACATACCTGTCGTTCGATTTTTTATGATTATTTTGTCGGAAATCAAAAAATCGATCTGACAAATTGGCATATAGTACCATTCCGAACATTAAAAAAAATTGTTCTGATAGCTCAAATTCTATAACCAGAAATTATTTTGTGTAGAACACTGAAGCTCTGTCTGTCCCACTGTGCGAAGGCAACAATGTAGCGTGAGTAAGAACAAAAAAATTCAAAAGCATTTGTCAACAAATTTGCTATTAAATAAAGAGTGCAAAACAAAAAAAAACCAAAGTATACCACGTTAAGGTAGGTAATATTAAGCAGCAGATAAGCTACAACAACAACAACAATAACAACAAAATCAACAATAACAGATGCCATGACTCAACGCTCGATTTAAAGCTCGCAAGCGCATGCTGTGAAAGCACAACAAGATTATTTTTGGCAAAAGGTGATTTACGTACATGACAATGATGATGATGATGATGATGAATATCAAGAAGAATTGAAGCAGAATAGGGGTAAATTCTTAAAGAAGAAAAGCAAATAAGAGGCGAAGGTGTAAAATAAGACAAATGCAAGGCTCATAAAACAATTGTCCAGACGCGTTGAAATTACGCCTTCAATAAAAATGTGTTCCTTTCGCGGTGCCAAGCAATTACTATGGGTTGCATGAGTTAAATAAGCATCTCCAGCGCCTTGGAGCTGGCAACATTATGACAACGCACTAAAACTACCCCAACTAACTGAAAAAAATAAGGCGCAACACAGCAAATGTTATGTTGTTGTCATTGGCTTTGTCATCGTTGCTCTTTTTGGCACACTTCATTCAGTCATTTATTCACGGCCTACCTTAAGGCGCTATACAGTGTTCGGTGGCAACCAAAATAAAGTACATAAATTCATAAAAGGACTTAGAGCATAAAACACTCCGCTGGGACCTATCGATGATGCATGCGGTTTTGGCATTTCCAAAGGCAAGCCGTCTGAAAATATAATTCCTAAAATGGGTGGATATTTGAGGCGGGCCAAAACATTTAAATATGTTCAGCATTACAGTGCAAAAATATAACAAAAGGGAAAAACTAATACGTATAAGCTCGTTGGTAATTTATTAACACAATTTATGGTCCATATTATAAATCAGAAGGCAACAACAAAGGATGAAGTCAACAGTAACAACAAAATCATCATCAGAGCAATAAATATCCTGGAACGTAGCAGCACTTGGTTTATCATAAAATTTAAGAAATTTAGGGAAAATCTTATAAAAATTCTCCCAGAAAATCCTCTTTAAAGACTCGAGAAAAAAATGAGCATCTGAGGATGCCCCACATGAGGTAGAACTAAAACTTATACTCAAAAGAGTGAAAATTACTTTAACGTCAAGTGATGTTATTTGCATTCTTTAATACTAAAAAGCAAACATTGCAGAAAACAGAATAGAGTCAAATACTATGCCTTTTTCCTATAAACTGAATTTTTTTACACTTTCCGCACTAAAACTCTACACATAATACAACTAAAATTTTATAGAGATTTTTCTAAAACTATCAGCTATACTCTTAACCTATGGAGCCTTGTACTTTTAGCAAATTAAGTAAATACTTTATACAAAATGTTGACAAAAAAATTTAATTTTTTGCAATTGTTCGGTTTTTTAAGGTGTAAGAGAAGACTACTGGAATGAAAACAAAATACTTTGACTGAGGCCAAACAGCGTATAAACAAGGATCAAACAGCGACCATTTTGAAGTAATCTCGGCCAGGCAAGAGTCAAATTGTGGCCATACAATGGGATTTTGCTGGACGTTCTGCCCGAATATAGACCGAACGTGGGCCGAAAAGTGACCCTGCAGTGGTGGAACTATATATATAGCTATATTTATGTATACAAATAAAAGCATATAAAGTAAAGTATCTGTATATATGTATTATTGTATATTCTTAATACTACTCTTTATCTCAAGCCGCTGTGAACCAAATTTGGCACAGCTTTTCTACTAAACCAAGCGGCGCTCGTTGTATATAAAAAAATTTATAAAGGTTTATCACGCCTACTTTTGCAGCAATATCCATAAATATTATATATATCGAAAGTTTTCAATCATAAAAGACAAAAAGTTGATCATTTAGTTCACATGACTATTGTTGGAAACTTTACAAGAAAATAGGCGTAGTCACACTACAGCTATGACCATTTTGTCGAAATATTGATTTTATTCATATAATTAAATCAAGCATTGGAAAAGAACGATCCAAGGACCAGAATAGATAGTGTAGCTTTAAACTAGAAATTCACATCCTTGGGAAAGATTTTAAAAATTTTCGTTGCAACATAATTGGACCCTTTTAGTAAATGCGTTGCTTGTGCCTTTCTCTATACAAAATCAAAAGTAACATCGATTTCTTTTTTTTTCAATACAAAATACAAACAAAATAACGGAAAAGGAAATTTCAAGCACTGAAAGAGAAAGAAAAAGTTTAACCTACAAATTGGCATCCTTCGAAAAATTTTAAAAATGAAAGTTGCCAAATAACTTTGAATGTTTAGTGAACGCGTCATTTTCTTACTAATGCAATAGATTGGAATACTCATTAGGTTATTGCATTCATTTTGATCCATCTAGGCTCTACAATAGTATTTACAGGCTTAAAAAAATCTTTTTGAAAATTATCTTTATAACGCAGTGTGTCGAAAAAAGAAAAAGTTAAAATAACAAGAACCATTTGTTAAAATGCTCAAAGAGGGACATGTTGGGAGTCCATCGCTCCTTGTCTGACCTCTCAATGTCGTCACAGTTTTTTTTAATTGATTTTTAAAGTTTATGTATTTTCGAAAAATCACGCAAAATCATCAGCGACCCCGATGAGTTTCGTGAGGCACCATGGGTTATCTTTATTATTTATTGTATCCAATAATGAAGCTTTCACATATGATTTTGTAATTTTTTTTTTCTTGATGGTAAGGCGACCACCCTTGGCGAAGCCTGATGGAATTTATTGCTTTTATTAAACCTAGCTACAGGAGAGAGTATAAAAAAGATATTTGTATGTATATGATATTAGCTTTAATTGCAAAATATTGAACTCCGTTGTTTCAATGTTCAATTATTTGAATGACTACTTTATGCAATTGATTCATTTGAAAAAAATTTTGAAAATGACCCCCGTACAAAACGCGTTGTAAGACGTAATTCTACTGCAAAAAATACCTGGTATATAAAATTTTCTATATGACCATTCTACGTGTAGCGGACCACAACAAAAATAATGGTTGCCGGATTTTGTAAAAAACATTTTTGTAGATAAAAAATTTTTAAAAAATGTTTGTTCATGGATTTATGTAGCAAATTGGTTGTATTTTTTAATTCCGGAATCAAATTCGAAATTCGAAAATGTTTTCCATTTCGAAACAGGAAGTTCAAATTTGGAATCAAAATTCTAAGTACTTTATCATTTTTGGGGTTTTTTAACATTTAGAATCTTAAACCTGAAATATTTAGACAATACACATGAAGTTTAATAGTAGGTTTAATGGTTCAGAAGTTATGATTTTTTTGTGGTAGTACTATCAAAAGCGTAAGCATGTGCTGGCGAGTGCAAGGACTACGACATACGCAAGATGCATGCACTTAAAAATTCATAACTGCTAAGCCATTGCGAATGCCACTATAAGTATGTGTATTATCTTAATATTTTAGGCTTCAATTTTAAAATTTTTAAAAAAAAATGGTAATATTTTTCGAATTTTGATTTCAAATTCAAACTTTCAGTTTCGAAATGGAAAACATTTTCGAATTAAGAATTTGATACCGGACTTCAAAAATACAATAAATTTTCTATATAAATCCATGAACAAATTTTTTTTTTAATTTTTTTACTTACAAAAAAACTTTTTTAAAAAATCGTGTTTTTCAACAACTCCAATCTTTAGAAGCATGTACCGCAGCAATTAAGGCAGAAAAAAAAAGTCAATTAATGTAGACCGTCCAGGATAACATTATGCCAAAATTTGATCCGACACCCATCATTTTTTTTTTGTGGTCCGCTACACGCTACGGGTGATCACCCGTATTGTATAATACAGTACAGTAATCTTTTTTAAGGCAATGTCCTGTTTAAATTAGTTTGTTATGCAAAACATATAAATGTTGTGTATTCTGTTTTTGTACTGTATTTCACAAAAGTTATTGAAATTTTTTTCATTTTACTTTGTTATTTTTATATTAAAATTTTTACTATCCTCATTGAACAGAAACCTGTGATATAGATTAAAATAAACTGCATTAAATAATTTTTATTTTTAATCTTCAAACGCTTTTAGTATCAATTTGATACTATTTTTGTATAGGAAATTGTATATCCTTCATATTTGAGCTCAAATTCACTTGGAATTTTGGCTCAATCTGAAAATCATGCCTACATTTAGATTTTACCAAAGAAAAAATTCCAGTTGATGTCGTTGATAAGCTGTACACAAAATTTCCCTCAAACGATGTTCAGTGTCAAATTGACACAAAGCAAAGATAAGAACGAAATGAAAAAATAAAAACTATAACTGCAAATTTTTGCTTATTTTTATAAAAATATTATCTTTCTTTGTTACTGATCATCTGCTGTTTGTCCAATTCATCTTCTTGCCCCATGCAAGAAATTAGCTCAAACTTAGTGAAGTTGGTGAATAACAAACAAATTGTTATTTTTAACAATTTATGAATGTTTTTTAATGTTTTTTTATGTTGACTTTATATGATTTAAATACAAATTCTAAATGTTTGATAGTTTAAATCATACTTGATTTTAAATACAAATTCTAGTTTATTTAATTTTTTTTTAAATAAATATTTGAAATTAACCTAAATATAAGCAAAAGATTTGATTTTCCGTAGTATTAAACTCAAATCTGTGGTTATAATGCATAGTGTCGATTTGACACTAAAAGTCTTTTACATTGCAAAAAATCAAATGCGTTTCAAAATTGCAAATCAATATACAATGCGAAATATAAGTTAATCTGTTTTTAATACATTTTAATGAACTCGTATGTAGATTATTCTGTATGTATACTGTTCTGAAGACATACTGTATCCAATACTTATATTAAGGCGCTTCACGCTCCATAGAAGAAAAAAAAGTTTTTCGACACAAATGCTCAAAATATTCTTGGATTTTAAGATATTTTGACTCTAGCGATAGCCATCCGTGAGCTGGAGTGGTTTTGAATAATCTCTAAAAATCGAGTTTTTGGTTTAAATAGTGTAATAATTGTAAGAAAATGATTTGTCAGAAATTATAGGCCGGAAACAACTTGTCCAATCTGCATCAAAAAATTGTAAATGTTTGCAATCAGATTAAAGATAACGATGTTTTTCATGCATATTTTCGATATTTTTTTATTTAATTTCATACAAAAACTTTTAAAATTCAAATAACTTCATTAATTTTAATTTTTTTTTTTTAATTTCTTACAGTATTTTTTCAGTGGGTGTTTTATAATTAATGTTTTAGTTTCAATATAAACAAATTAAAGCAATTCTGATAAGAAATCAATGCGAGCACTCAAGACCTTTCCAACGATATTTTGAAAGGGAGAATCGCATTATAAATAATTAAGTTTTTTAATTTAAGTGAAAATAAATTAAAAAAAATCATAAAAACAGCATTATCTTTAATCCGAATGCAAAAATTTTAATTTTTTGATCCAAATTGCAAGATCTTTTTCCGGGCTGTAATTTCTGACAGTTTATTTTTTAAAAAACTAGATTTTCCAGTTAAAAAACTAGATTTTTTTTAAGGTTATTTCAAACCATTCTAGCTCACGGATGGCTATCACTAGAGTCAAAATATTTGAAGAATCATCATAACAGAGGCTAAGGATTTTCTTGAGCAACTGTGTTGAACAACTTTTTTTTTTATGAGGCGCCTTAACTTATATGTAACTTATATCTAATATACTTCCTTTATATGGAATATTTAAAATTTTGGTTCGTTCTGTATTCTGCTTTAAAAAATATGGTCAACGTACGTATATTATAAATATATCGCTCATTTGATCGAATATTGACATAACTCAAAACAAGTAATTTAGCAGAAAATGCATTTTAAGTTTTCATTTGACTTACACCTTGTATGAAAAGATAGAGATATATTATCTTCTCACGTGGAGAGTATTCAAAATAATAACATAACATTTTTACACAATTTGAAGAAGGCCTGTAGCCAGACCAAGAAGACAGAGGGGCAGGCATGAATCTTGGGAGGGCGATTTTTTGTTTTTTAATTTAAATAAAAAAACAATTTTTTAACGTGTGAAATGAATACATTACACGTATTTATTAAAAAACAGTTCATTTTATAATATTTACATGGTTATGTAGTTCTTTTTATACATGAGATTAAAACATAAAACATAAAATATAAAAATTAATTCAGGACTTTGTAATGAAATGAAGATAAACAAGATTTATTTAAAGTGGCTAGAAATATAAGAATTGAGTAGCGAAATGGGCTAACATATGTATAAGACATTTTTAAGTAAAACAAATAAAAAAATTGAATCCGTCGTTTGCATCAAATTGATGCAAATTTTTTATTCAGATTTATTAATTAAGAACAAACATGCATGTTTTGATTTTGCTTCTTTAAATTTTTGCTAGAATTAAGATATGCAGTGTTTTTCTTATTTTAAAATTAATAAATATTCATCATGCATAAAAAAAAATTTAAAAATTAAAAATATTTCAATTAGTTATATATTATTTTTGTATCTGCATCAAATTGGTGTACAACGTGCTTTTCATTTCTAGAAAGTTCCTATGACTGCGGATTAAAAAGTTATTAAAATTTGAATCTTATTTTTTGGTAGCAAATGTTGGCGACGCAGTAGAAATTTGAAAAATTGTAACAATTTGTCTGAAATGTTTTGTTAACCCTGGATAACCAAATGTACCGAATTTGTCAATGTTGTATAATTTTGATGACGCCACTTTTATAGGGCGTGGTTTTTATCCAAATATATAAAATTTGAATACCAGAGTTCATCCTAATTATCAAGGCTTATGTGTAAAATATCAAGTTTAAACCATCCCGAATTTTATCTTCGTTTTTTTAATATAAGCATATATTTTTGATTTCATTACTATAGCTTACAAATTGTGGCTCGAATGGTGTCGACAAACAGACATACGGACAGACGGACAAAGCTAAATTGACTCAGGAGGTTATGCTGATCAAAAATATATATACTTTTCCATACCTACCACGTCTCCTTATTAGTGTTACGAACGGAGTGATAAAGTTAATATACCCCTTATGCTTGGGGGTATAAAAAGTTACGGTAAAGCCAATGTTAGTCTCTTTGACGTACACTACATTTATAAAAAGATTCACACCATCTAATTGAAAAGCCAAACACATCCGAACACAACGAGGACAGTTTAACAACTATTGTGGTTACTACAATATGGATAGAGAACACGATCAGATGAGAGAAAAAAAAGTTTTAAGCAAAAAAGTGAGCAGCGTTAGTCGAAACGACTATCATTGGTTATCCAGGGTTAAACAAATTTCATATTCAAGTCATGAATAAGGTGAATGTGCATATTTTTGTTATTTTAAACTAAACTAATTTTAAAGCAATAAAGAAATATATCTACAAAATGAATATTAATAATTCATTTAAAGTTTTTCATTGTCTGATATGGGCAGGGGCAAACGATTTTAGTAGGGGGCATTGCCCCCCTTGCCCCACCCTGGCTACAGGCCTGATTTGAAGCATGATATAAAAAAACAATTCTGCATCATTAACCCAAAAATCTTGTTCTTTGAATTATGTCGTTATTCAAGCAATGAACTACCTATACCGATACACGATACTATAAATAATAAAGTGTTTCTACTTTCGCAAAATCTTACACTATGCACCGCGACATACTATAAATTTTTCATTGGAGGCCGTGTGAGATTTTGTATTGATTCTTTTAAAATTTTGGAACGAAGTTCTATATTTTTGCAAGTGGTGTGATTTGTTAGAAACCGTCACGTAACAGTAAGATTGCTGTGTATAGAGTAAAGAATTAAAGAAAAAGAAGTAAAATATTATTAATATTATTTATTAATATTATTTAATTAAATTATTTTCAACTATTTTGCTGAGGAGTCTTCTAGTCAGATGCCAGAAATGTCAAAAAACACTCTCGCTCGCATAATTTACGAATGGTGCGACAGTTCACGTACAGTGTATGTGTTAGCAACACCATTTCCTTTTATTTTACTTCTTTGGCATATAGCAGACTACACACTAGCAGAGTACTTTGTGTGTGTGCGTGCAAGTACCCAGTAGTTCCAGTCTTGAAGAAATCTCAAATAAATCATGTACGATTTTTCTTGATTCTTGACGAAACATGCTGATTTCGCCATACATTTTATTGACGAAAATTCCATATAACTGTTCCAAATTTGTGCAAGACGCAATGCAGAAACGTCGGGATTTACTATGCACAAATCCAATATCGAAATATTGAGGAAGTTTCGTTAACGAAAAGTAGACTAATATATAAAGAAAATTCGTCAAGGAATTAAAATCAAAATTTGCTTCTAGACCGAATTCAAAGTCATGCGATATATTTCATAGGGGATACAAATATTTCATCCTCTCTCAACTCTATTGGAAATCGACGTAATGTTGGTTTCGTAATGGCCTGACGCCACTCGGTGCACTCGGGCAGCTGTCCAAGCCCATTCCTTTACCATTACCATGTTGCCACACAGAACCTCACGTTGGTGTGATAATTCGTTCTTTAGTCGTACGGTAATGTTGTGGAACAGTCTCCCTGCGAGCGTGTTTCCCATCAGTTTTGAGCTGTGCAATTTTAAACAAATCTTCACCTAAACTACTTCATCTTTTTAACCTCTAAATAACTGTCACCCATCTTCCAAATCAACACAATGCTCATGCATTTAAAAGAAACATCACCTGAGCTTTCACTCTACAAAACAGAAAAGATTATATCAAATTGCCAAAATCAAACGAATTCGACAGCAATGGCAATGACACCTAAACCGTGGTGTCAATGAATATTTAAATACCATCGAAAACAATCGATAGTCAGTCCAAAACTATCAATAGTGTCGATAGTGTCATCTATAGTTTGCGAACTCTACAGTTTAGCCTCTGAACGATTCGACGAATTAAAACAATCATGAATATCTTGAAGTTGTCGTAATAGAGTGGAGAAAGATAGGCGCTGACAACCGCTACTTTGCATTATATTTTGTATGAATTTTTTTAAGTCCAGCAGCTTATGCGGAAACTTCCTTTAAGAAATCATCACGAAAAGTTCGTTAATGATGCCGCAAACTACTGGGTATTGAGATTCGAGCAGATTAACAAACGAGTAGGCGAGTGCGCAACTCTCTTTTTCTCTCTAGTTCTCTCTACGTCTCTTTCAAATTTCGATAAAACGCATTTGTTATTTTTATTTGTGTTTTTGTTTTAAGTCATACGAGGGATGCAATTAAATTGCAATTATTGCAATTAAATTTTAAGAAAGGAAAACAGTGTAATCTGATGTTAAAATTTTTTGGCATAGGGCAGACTCTAAAAATGTGATTTTTATTTTATAACTTTTGTGTAAGTGCTGGCAGTGTTAAAGGATCGCTGAGTTCGAATCTATTGTCAGAATTTCAAAAATGTTTTTTGCCACTAGGGTGGACCCTAAATAAATATTTTTTTGTTTTATACTCTTTGCAATTGCGCTGATCGCTAATTTTGAATCTTTTATTAAAATTTTAAAAAAATTTTGCACTAGGGTGAACCCTAAAAATGTGTTTTTTGTTTTATACTCTTCGTTTATAAGCCAGGGCTCTCATCACGTATGACGAGAATCGTTTGACAATATCGTTTCAACGATACTTTAACATCACGTAACCTTTAATTTTATGCATCGTCTAAACGATATCGTTTTGCTTGCTTCATGTATGGCAAACAACTGTCAAATGGTATCGTCGAAACGATTGCTTGGCGCGATAGCTAATTTGGTATCGTTTGGCTATTTTTCTGGTTGGAAATAATAAAAATTATTTTAAAATGTTTTGGGCGCTTGTTTGTTAAAGTGGTCCTTAACAAATAGATGGAATGTCGTTCCTGCACTATGTTTGCGACGTAATTGTGGCCCAGCTGTGGATGTTCATCAATAAAGTGTAGCAATATTTCCATTTACTTAGGTGTTGCTGCCGAATAAAATATTTTCAAAACATTATCATCAAAATAACTTATTAAATATTCTTACATTTTACCTTAAATTTTCACTTTTGAAGCAAACAAATCCAAAAACAAATTCTACACAAAAGTAAATATCACTTTTGGCACTGAATATATGTTTTTCAGAGCCTTTCAAACTGTAGAAAACACAACGATAGACGAGACGATGGCGATGGACTTATATGAAGCAAACTAAGAACGATATCGTCGGATAGCATCGTTCAAACGATAGTCGTTCTAAAAGTTACGTGATGAGAGCCCAGCATTATAAAAGGTCGCTGATTTCGAACCTGATGCTAAAATTTTAAAAAATTATTTTTGACACTAGGGTTGACCTTAGCTGGCAGTATTAAGGGGTCGCTGATTTCGAATCTGTTGTAAGAATTTCAAAAAGATTTTTGGCACTAGGGTGAACCCTAAAAATGGGTATTTTTACTTTAAACTCTTTGTGTATGTACTGGCAGTATTAGGAGTCGCGATTTCGACTGATTTTCGCTTATGTGAGAATTTAAAATACTTTTTGACACGAGGATCCTAAAGATGAGTTTTGGTTTTATACTCTTTGTAAATGCGCTGGTCGCCGATTTCAAAATCTGATGTAAGAATTTTAAAAAATGTTTGACACAAGGGTTAAACCTAAGGATGTGTTTTTTTACACTTTTAAGTAAATCCAGTTTTTAATCCAACTTTTCAATGATAACGAGGAAAATGATGAATGTTCAATGCTCAACGCCTTGTTGCGTCAAAAAACAAACATCGCTGGAAACGGTAACTGCCTGTTTTCATATCTCATAAGAATTTTACATCTTTATTTTCAATAAATAAATTACTTTTTCCTTAAATATTATTTTAAACTTTTTGATTAGATGGTCATTTTCAGTAATTGCCTTTAAAATATTATATAAAATACAAAAAAAAATAAAACTATAGAGATTTTATTTCGAATTACATTCAGAGTTTAAGAAGAACTCTGATTGGGGTCCCCTGACCACATCACTTTTAATTTTTTTGGTTTTTTATTTAGTACTCTGCTGACACCTGGATTATCCCTTTTTTGTGGTAGCAATGAACGTATTAAAAATCGTTATTTTCGCAATATTTTGCTTCATGTTTGCAAATTAAAGTTTCGTTTCATCTTCTGAACTCTGAATGCCGGAGCCACAAAAAGTTTCACTTCAAAAACGCTTTATCGGAAAAAAAAAATAATACTATCCTAAAATTTTGCAAGCTCCTTGACCTTTTGATAAGCCGACCTTATTTCGTTAAACTATTTCCAACTCTAAGCAAATTGTATCCCTTACAAACTTTTGACTCCTGTTCATTATTGATTTGCTGCCAGTGATATCTAATACTGCGAACCACCTATCCCTACCCCCCTCCCGAGCCACATTATTAAAATCACAGTATGGCCTTGCCAGGACAAGCTTAACACGTTCAAGCTCTTAACTGCTGTCGCTCGACATCATGCTATCGTCATTTCATTCATGATCGTCCCAGGCGACTTCAAGCTGTGTTCCAACACATTCAGCTGTGCTTAGCACGTCATTCACCATTGACCGCTCTTCTTAACGGTCTATTAACAAAGGATGTTGGAAGGCAGGCAGACAGGATGCAGCAGGTTTGGCTACTCTTGCAACTGCATGGTTTTGTTGTTATTCGTGGTGCTGTTGGTCACCATCACTTCGTATCAATAGCATTTTGAAGTACAAGCAGCTTATATCATAACGGCGTTAATTGTCACTTTAAACAATATCGATTGACATTTACGCTTAACAACGCACGTGAGCACAAGCCAACAAGTATTAATAATCAAGAACTTTTTGGGGATATGTCGGCGCCAGTGACTTGGCGTTATAGAGAACGTTAGGGTGAAAACAGCACAATTGCATTAAAGCATTATTTAGTTAATGAGTTTCAGTTTAACTATAGTACAGCTTTATAGTGGTTTTGAAGATATAGTTATTATTGAGAAAATAATCTTAACTCGAAATGGTTCAATAAAGTCGTATAGTTTTAGCTCCATTATTTAAAAGCCGCCTTCGTTCTACCTGCTCCATACAAAACTCTACATCTTTGCATTCAATTTTCGCATTGAAAGTGCGATATCAATTTGTTATGCATTGTATTAACTTGTCTCTGGATTCAAATTGAAAAATGTTGAAATTTATTGCTAAGAATTTAAACGATTCTCTCGCTTCTAGTTGTAGCGTGTAAGCAAAAGTTGCTCAAGCATAATTAACACCATGAGCTGAGATGAGCTGCCATGAACAAGGCAGAGGATTTCTTTAGGAGGCGTTCGATGATTCAGTGAATCCTTTCAATTGAAATGCGTCCCTGCTGTACGATAATCCAGCATTAAAATATTTATCCAGAAGAAAAGTAACAGAAAAACCCAACATTAGGGAAGATAAGGGGGTGGTGTAGATCTAAGTAGAGTTCCAGTAGCAGCATTTCTGCCTCGTGGATTGAGTTAAAAGTTAGGAATAAAAACAGGATTTGGCAGCAAAGTCGAGCGCAACATTGAATAACGGCAAATCCGCAGGCAAATTCCTTTTAAATGAAAATTTATCATTATTTATTGAATCAAATTCCATTAACCAGCAAATATTACAAATAATACAGTTAAAAGAAAAACGAAAGATCAGACGCCGACACCGACACCATTTATAGCTACAACAACAGCACAAGATATATACAAGGTTGAGAGCTAAAATGCAGTCAGAGAAAAGCTGTGCAGATATTTGTAAGGCATGGAAATTTATGTTGAATTCATAAAAGACAAGCGCATTAGTTCAGCATTTAATTGAATTTTTCTTTTTTTACAGTGTAATAGGCTTAAGAGCTTTGAGGCAAAACAAACACAACTGCAATTCTTGCCGTCGCACAGTACTTTGAAATGATACAAAAGTGACGAATAAATAGTCGTTTGATTTCGCATGACTATAAATATGTTGTAGCTATCTAATTTAAAAATTAGACTTTATTTATTACTTTATTACTTAGATTTATTATTATTTTTGTTAAAAATAAGTTTCAAATTTCTAAATTTCTATATTTTAAAACGAATATTGAAAACCTTTTTTAAATTTAGGGTTATTCACAATCTTGTGCATTTGAAATTGCAAATTTTTGCAGTTGCACAAATCGTGAACGGTCTTTTTCGTTTTACTTTGAAACTTTTGTTGCAAAACATAAAATTCACAGCTTATCGATGAAAAGCAAAATTATTTTATTGGAAATTGTGCTTAAGCAAATTTGATGTCGAAAGACAGCTTGAAAGCTTTCTTTACTTTACATATCAGTTCTTTTTTCAGTTTTTCTTTTTTCAACGATCAGCTGTCAGTGAGCATTTCAATATTGCATTAGTACAGTAAATATAAACTATGGGTTTTTAGTGTTGCTTATTTGCAATAGCGTAGTAAGGGCATCCCTGTATGTTTTGCTACACGGTTAGAAATCTTGGACTAAATTTTAGTCCCACTAAAATATTACTGCATGTTTTTAAGCCTTGCGGTTTTAAATTGAAACTTTTCAAATACTAACTCATATTTAAAACTTTTCTGTACTAGAATTGAAACCAAAAGAAATATTACAGCATCAATTTTAGCTTTTTGATTTAAATTTTAGCTTTTTGGTTTCAATTTTAGTCTTTTCGGTTTCAATTTAAGTACAACTCTTTATTACTTTTTGTTTTTAATACAAATAATACTAAATTCTAGTACATGTGGATACTAAATTTGGATTAAGACCCGTAAAAAGTTGGCCTGGCGATGCTGCGACTCAATATTAGGCAACTCGGTTCATATGTTTGTTTATCGCGCTTTTTATGTATAAGCCAATAGCTCTGTGGTTAGAGTAGTGAGATTACAAACTCAATGTCGTGTGATCGAATCTCGCGTTGTTTGTTGTTTTTTTTTTTTAAATATTTGAATCCAAGCTTGTACTAAATTTGAAACCAAAGCTGTATTAAAAACCATTTTTTAGTATTTTGTATATACTAGATTTGAAACCAAAGCTGGTGTAGACTTATATGTAGTACAGAAAAGTTTCAATTTTAGTACAAGATTTCTAACCGTGTAGTATATTTTGATGCAAGACCATTTGCACAGGATTGTGAACAGCCCTATTGTTTTTCGTGTAAAAGATATAAATATAAACTCAGAAAGTTTATATATTACGTTAAATGTTGTGAACAAAAAACGAAAAACAGGGGTGGAATCAGCTAAGGTGATAGTTGATTGTCGCTTTTTGATAGTTGTTTTTGAATTTTGTTTTTGATTATCAACTTTTCGTTGGTCTGTGTAAAGCAATCACTTAATATTTTCAATACTTGGCAGCACTTACAATTCTCTCAAAAATTAAATGTCATTTCGGGCAGCTGTTAGTTGTTATTGTTTTCCTTAAGCGAACATTTTTAAAAAAACTAAACAAAAATAATTAGCATTTTAATTAACAATTTAATTCGACTCATTTCTAAAATTTATTCTAAGAATTCGAATTTTCTTATAATTTTTATTTTATCCATATTCGCATAGTTATTTAACACACTTTTTCAATTTAAAATAGGGGTATTCACGATTCAGTGTACTTGCAGTTGAGGATTTGAGGGCATGAACACTTGTGCACTTTACAAAAACAAAATACACGTATGTCAAAAATCTGCACAAGTGCTTTTCTACTATTGCCTTAAACTTGAGAACTTATGAACTTGAGCAGTTGTGCACTTGTGTGCATTGAAAAATTTTGACAGCTTTGAATATGTGATGGTAGTGTGTTCACGAAAACCGAACTTCACAGCTGCTCAAGTCCTCTAGTCCTCAACTGCACTGACAAGTGCACTGAATCGTGAATACCCCTACTATTAATATAAACGAGTTTGCAGTTAACTGTCAGATATATATAAAAACAATACCTAAGTAGCTGTCGCTTAAAATTGATAGCTAAAAGCGATAGTCAATTTGATAATCACCTTACGTGGAGCAAAATTGATAATTTTGATCATCAACTATCAACTATTACTTTAGCCGATACCACCCCAGATTCTCAGCTTTACGACAAAAAAAATATGACAGCATCAGGCCACGTAAGTAACAGCTTATGCAACTATAATGCAATATCGCTACACACAATTATTACTCGCTGAGTATAAGTGCAACCTTAAAAATTATTATAGGCCAGAAAAGGTTTTTTATCCTTTTGATAAAAATAATAATAACATATATAATGATGTCATAGGATCGTTAAACCGCTAATCACAACAAAAATGCAAAACGTTGCATCGAATTTCGTCTCTGTGACTATAAGCATTACAGATTAGTTTATGGTACGATACTAAAGGAGGATTATTAGGGTTTTTCCCAAAAAATAACAAATTATGACGTCATCAGGACGATAATGCATGAAACTTCAATACACCATCGATGCGTGGAAATATTGTATGGTAGTGTACTACTGTTAAGGTTGATGATTAGGCCTCGGGAACAAAATAAAATCAAAGATAGAAGCAAATGAAGAAACAAAATCAAAAACAAAACCGAATGCGCAAACTCAAAAGCAAATTCGAAAAGTAAAAACAAACGAGCAAAACCAAAATAATAGCAGCAAAAATAAAAGTAAAACAAATGACCACAACAAAAACAAGCGGTCAAAAATAACCAAAAGCAAAATAAACACAGCAAAAACAAAAATAAAAACCTAAAAATTGAGCAAAACCAAAAACAAAAGTAAAGCAAATGAGTAAAATCAAAAGCAAAACAGGAAAAGCAAGAGCTAGTGAGCAAAAGCAAACATTTAAACTAGTAAAACACAACACCAAAACAAAACACAAAAGCAGAAGCAAATGAGTAAAATAAGCAAATAAAAACAGCGGAAACAAAAAAAAATAAGCATAATCAAAAGCAAATAAAAAGTAAGAACAAGTAAGCAAAATCACATGAGCAAAACCAAAATAAAACCCGCGGAAGCAAAAGAAAATAAATTAACATAATTAAAAGCAAATAAAAAGCTAGAATAAGTAAGCAAAATAAAACAAACTAAATAAAAAGAACACTAGCAACAGCAACAGAAAACTAGGAAAAGTAAAAACAAAAAAAATAAGCAATAGTAAGAGTAAAACAGAAATTTCATTGTGCTGAAAAAGAAAAAATTATGAAATAACCATATCCGATTTGGGTCAACGTTTGCATAGAGCATCACTGGCTGAACTAAAGAACTTAATTTGGGAAATTTTGGTAGTTGGGGCTCCATTACTTGCGGTAAGGTAATTGAGCTCGAAGTAGCGATTCGAAAAACACCATGTAAAAATTTTAAATAATTTTTGCTTCAAGCTACTGAAATTACCTTTTCAACAATATGGGTTAATGAGATATGGTCATTTTAACATCTAGGTAATTTTAACAGCTTTAAAAAAGTGGTTTTAGTTTTTAATGAAGTTTTTCTAACCTCTACTTCGAAATCAATTACCTTACTACAAGGGCTAGAAGCCCAAGCACCAAAATTTAACGTTTTTCGGTTAAGAAATTCGTTTGTCAAAAAAAAAACTTGTGTTTCTATGTTAAAATGATCATATCTCATTATTTCATTGAGTCCCCACCCTCATTCATATCGTTGCATAGGTAATCTTAACAGCTTAAAGAGAAAAATTATTTTAAATTTTTATATGACGTTCTTCGAACCTCTTCTTCGAAATCAATAACCTAACCGCAAGGAATGAAACTTCCAACCACCAAAATTTTCCAAAACTATTTTAAAATTAAAGTCCATTTATTTTGGAAAGTTTATTTCCAACGGTAGCTTAAATTTAGCATTCGACTAAGAAGTGGTTGAGACATGGGTTTTCATAAAAATCCATTTTCGACGTTTTTGCCGATTTTTGGCAATTTTGTGCACCTCGTAACTCTGCCAAAAATAACACAAAACTTTTTTCCTCCAAACGAAGTTTTTTTATTTCCGTCGGTGATGTTCCATGCAAAATTTGGTCATTCGGTAAGGCCGATACGTTTAAGGCTTAGTTTGCTGTAGAAGCGAAAATAAATCTTGCGTAAGAAATGCATTGCGTTTTCGAGAGCGAAAAGGTACCGAAATTTTGTTTTTCGTGGTTAGTTCCTGTTGAACCAAAACATTTGTTCAATACAGCTAAGTTTATAACCATGATTGGAGAGTAAAAATGTCAAAATTTCGCTGTTTTTTATGTGTCCGTACATTTAATTGGCGTGAAAATTTGACATTCAACAATAATGTTCAACTAACAAATTCAACAAACAGGTTATGGCAAGTATGTGTTAGTGTTGAATCTACACTAAAATTTCGCGTGTAGAATTAAATGCCTAAAAATTTTCGTTCCTACAGCATACTAAGCTTCAAATGGAATTCTTGAAAAGGAAAAGTAAAAACAAATAGCAAATAACAAAAGCAAATGTTGCTCTATCAAAAGTAAAAGTTATGAGTGAAAGCAAAAGCAAATAAAGAAAAGCAAGAACAAGTGAGCACAAGCAAACAAAAAACTACATAAAAAGCATTTTAGCAAAGCCAAAAGCAAATCCAAGAAATGATCAAAAGCAAAATAAAAGCAGTAAAAGCAAAAGCAAAAGCACATAAGCAAAAAAACATGCAAATGCTTGAAAAAAAAAAGCCAATGAAGGTGAGGGTATTATTTATTTTTCATTCTGACGTTTCAACTAATATGTATACCCTCACGCGTAGTGCGTAGAGGTATATTAACTTTGTAACTCCGTTTGTAGTGCCAATATGGCGGCGTGGCAGGTATAAGAAAGTATATATATTCTTGAACAGCATCACCTTCTGAGTCGATTTAGTAGTCTCTGTGTTTCCGTCTGTCTGTCTATTATCACGATAACTGCTATCGTAACTAAATCCAATATTAGAGCTCTTTATTCACAAAAAAATCAATGTCGAAAATGAGCCAAATCAAATGAAAACCAATCCTACCTCCTATACAAAGTGGCTTTGTAAAAACGGTAAAATATCCTTAAATTCCACAAAAATATGTACGATAGTTTCAAATTTTAGAAAAAAGTTTTTATCTTAATTACTAGTTCGTATTCAATGTTTAGAACTTGGTAAAAACAAATTAAATCTCTGTCCAACTCCCATACGAAGTGATTTCATCATAATAGTAAAATATTCATTATTTTTAAAAAAAATTAATATTAAAATTAAAATTAATATTTCAAACATATATATATAGATATATATAAATAAAGATTTATATAAATAAACGTGATATTTTACACATTGTCGTTACAGAAGTGAAACGAAAATTCTATGAAATACTAAAAATGAAATATGTCAGATTCGTTAGTTTACTTTTACAACGACGACTATGCTTTGAGAATTAAAATGTACTCTTAGTTTTATTTTTGAAACATTTAGATAAAAACCACGCCTTATAAACATGGCGTCATCAAAATAAACAACATTCAAAACTTCAAATATAATAAAATTGTTTTTACTTCGGTCCAGTTGCGCCAATTCCTTACTAGTATGCTACTATTTTCAACAATTAATTTTCAACCATGTATGGAATGAAGGTAAGGTATGATGGTGTGATATAATGGTATGATATGAGATGATTGGCTTGGTATCATGTGATGTATGTATCGTATAATGATGGTATGTTGTAAATGTAAGTACTTTTATTTTTGAATACAAAATTATGTTACTATTTTGTACGCTGCTTCTCATTTCATTTTCTACTACTAATTTCTACTACCTAAAAAATTAAAATGTTGTATGAAGGTGTGATATGATGATATGATATGATATGACGGTGAGGTATGAAATAATGGTCAAATATTTATGTTTTTACTACTATCTCTATCACATTACCACAGTATTCTACTTTTTTTATACAACATTTTAAAGTACTATTTTTACTACTATTTCTACTGCTATTTTTGCAACTTTTTAAACTCTTATTTTCGACTTTTATTTGTTTTACTTTTGATACTTGGACTTGGACTAAAACTATGACTTGGACAGGGACTAGAATTGAACAACTAGATTAAAAGGGTTCTTAACAGATTACACAGAGGATTAGCACACTGACTTCGACACGGATAAAGATACTTATCACTTCACAGTAGATACATACTTACGGGTGTTTTGAGAACACTGCCAACTAAATACTTTTTTAATTGTTTCCTAGTGTTACTGAAAAAAGTATTTTTGAACCATTCCTTAATATAGGAAATCTTCATGAGTAGGACCAAGTCGAATATCATATATTTGGTTCTGGGCACTTTATAGACATACAATAGAATATTTCAATGAAACAGAGGAGTTTTGATCTGATTTTGTTTGTATCTGCAAAAAAACTGCAACAAATTTTAAAAAATGTTCTAATATTTTCCACATTTTCAACAATATCTTTTTAATTTATTTCAAAAAACATTTTAATGTTTCTTCAAAAATTTATATATATTTTCTAAAATTGTCTTATCAGCATTTTTGTTTTGTTTGCATAAAGCTCAAAATTTAAAATTTTACCACAATTAAAATACATACAAAAGGTTGATTTTAAAAAGATGTTATATCTACATTTATTTTGTAATAAATATGTAAATTCTTCTTAGAGAGAGTATTTTCTAACATACGATATCAGCTTTGTTAGATTTGGTCATAACAAAAAGTTTGATTTATTTCCACCGGACAAAGTACTGTGCGTCGTAAGGATTTGCGCTGATTTTTGTTTTTATTGATTTCCAAGGTAATGCAAAGCTTACCGATAAACAGCCAGGCAGTCAGGTAGATATACACACATAAATGGACAAACAGACAAACAGCACGAATTGAGCCACTACCGCTACCAAGGCTTAGATTCCGTTCTCTGGCCTGTAAAAATTTTGCACCTTGCTTGGTGAAATCAATTTTAATATTTATCTGTGTTTGCCGAAAATTGTGTTGCTGCTGCTGAAATATATTTGGCACAATATTGTGTTGCTGTTAGGGATTTTGAATTTTTTTTTTCGTTTCCTTTCGACCACAATCTAGCTTAACAAGATTTAAAATCGTTCTTTTGGGTACACGTTTACAAGGTTGCTCGAAATAAATTTGTATTAAACGCATTTAAATAGGATTTTTGAAGTCGTTCCTCACACCCACACATACTCACACAATTGGCAAATACACAGTTTGAGAAAGGTATGAGTTGGAGTCTCATCCTTTCACACTTCTCGCAAACACACACAAGAATATATTGACTCAATACAATTTGAAGCAGCTTTGAAGCAGCCTTCAAAAAACGTCGAAATATTTACAGATTGCATTAAGTTAAAATTTCGATTTGATTTGCGTTGTGTTGTAAATTTTGCTGAATTATTAGTCTGCGTGCTTGTGTGCACAAATGTATGGTTGTATTGTATGTTTTGTATACGTTTCAGTTCATGCAGTGAATGAAAAAAAAAACTAAATTATTTTCTAGCTAACTTTGCTAGAAATTAAAGGAAATATTTTTTAAATTAGAAATATTTTCTTGCTACTCTAAGAACTCTTTCTTTCTTTCCTTATGTTCTGTTCATTGGAGTAGCAATATATGTAGTAGAGGATATGGTGTCCTCTTTCCGTTGGTGAAAGCACGGAATTTTTGGGAATTTTTGGGCATTTTTTTTTTGTCATGATAGATTATTTTATTCTCAAATAAAGGTATGACAGTGACGAGACTTTCGACCGAAGTGAAAACTTAAAAATATAACAATTGATTTTTAACGCTCCTAAGAAAGTTTTCATTAAAAAAATAAAAAAAACCAATTGAGCCGTTCATAAGTGAATCGGAGGCCAATAAACTCCATTTCATTTTTATTTATATTGTTTGTTGTTAAAAGTAGGAGGGGCAAAATTTATTTATATAGTGACCGCCACTTAGAGCCATAGCACCTACAAGGAAGGTCCTATTTACCAAGTTTAACAATCAATTCATGCACAACTCAAGAATCATAATGATTTATGAAAAGTGGGCGTATATAAGTTAACGCTACATATATTTAAAACTCTAAAGTGCATTCCAAAGGTACACGCGCATCCGCTCTGAAAAATATGCAATTAGCACAGTAGTTTTTATTTAATGATTTTAATGATATTTTAGTGATTTCTAAAAAGAGAGCGTGGATATAGTTCGGTCAATTCCATTGCTTGCAATATAGTTTTCAAGAAGCTAAAATAAATCGCGACACGTGTATTGCTGCTATTTTCAAATCACTTTTTCGATTATTTCTTTTATTTAAAACACACAGCAGTTTTATTCATATTTTGAATAGCTTTTTATTTTATGGCGAATTTATTTTATAGCATTTTTATCATTGCAACTATTTTCATTGCTGACGCTTTTTATTGTGCTCTGCCAGCACTAAAGTTACCCGTTGCAAGAAACATAAAGGCTATTTTTATTATTTATATATTTGTACCATTTTTCTACTGAGTTTTGTAGTTTTGTTTTTTTAAGTTTGCATGCATTTTTGCCCATAGCCCACTCAGGTTGTGCTTCGTGAAGCATAAATATTTTTATGTACAGGTGCAAATTTGGAACATATCCAAAACATGCATTTTTTTTTGCTGCTAGTTTGCTGTTGTTGCTGCTGGTGCTGCTGCTGCTGCCACGACAATATGTTGGTGCACGCTGCGCTGTCATTTCGTTGTTGTCACTTTTTTGTTTTTCATAGTATTTGTTATTATTGTTTTAGTTGATGTTGTTGCTGTTATTTTTTATCATAATAAATCCATTTTGTCACAAAGAGCATTTTAAAACTGGATCAAGTTGTGTGTTTGTGGAGCTTCTTCAAACTCCATTAAATGAAAAAATGTTAAGGATCTTTATGAAAATGAAAATTCCAAATAAACAGAAATTTAAGTGGATGTTATTGTAATGCGTTTTGAATATGTTCTAGTTGGAGAATTTTACAGACTTTAAGGATATGTGTCAACAAATATTATTTACCAATGGATGTAGATTTGAATATGGATATGGATATGGATATGGATATGGATATGGATATGGATATGGATATGGATATGGATATGGATATGGATATGGATATGGATATGGATATGGATATGGATACGGATATGGATATGGATATGGATATGGATATGGATATGGATATGGATATGGATATGGATATGGATATGGATATGGATATGGATATGGATATGGATATGGATATGGATATGGATATGGATATGGATATGGATATGGATATGGATATGGATATGGATATGGATATGGATATGGATATGGATATGGATATGGATATGGATATGGATATGGATATGGATATGGATATGGATATGGATATGGATATGGATATGGATATGGATATGGATATGGATATGGATATGGATATGGATATGGATATGGATATGGATATGGATATGGATATGGATATGGATATGGATATGGATATGGATATGGATATGGATATGGATATGGATATGGATATGGATATGGATATGGATATGGATATGGATATGGATATGGATATGGATATGGATATGGATATGGATATGGATATGGATATGGATATGGATATGGATATGGATATGGATATGGATATGGATATGGATATGGATATGGATATGGATATGGATATGGATATGGATATGGATATGGATATGGATATGGATATGGATATGGATATGGATATGGATATGGATATGGATATGGATATGGATATGGATATGGATATGGATATGGATATGGATATGGATATGGATATGGATATGGATATGGATATGGATATGGATATGGATATGGATATGGATATGGATATGGATATGGATATGGATATGGATATGGATATGGATATGGATATGGATATGGATATGGATATGGATATGGATATGGATATGGATATGGATATGGATATGGATATGGATATGGATATGGATATGGATATGGATATGGATATGGATATGGATATGGATATGGATATGGATATGGATATGGATATGGATATGGATATGGATATGGATATGGATATGGATATGGATATGGATATGGATATGGATATGGATATGGATATGGATATGGATATGGATATGGATATGGATATGGATATGGATATGGATATGGATATGGATATGGATATGGATATGGATATGGATATGGATATGGATATGGATATGGATATGGATATGGATATGGATATGGATATGGATATGGATATGGATATGGATATGGATATGGATATGGATATGGATATGGATATGGATATGGATATGGATATGGATATGGATATGGATATGGATATGGATATGGATATGGATATGGATATGGATATGGATATGGATATGGATATGGATATGGATATGGATATGGATATGGATATGGATATGGATATGGATATGGATATGGATATGGATATGGATATGGATATGGATATGGATATGGATATGGATATGGATATGGATATGGATATGGATATGGATATGGATATGGATATGGATATGGATATGGATATGGATATGGATATGGATATGGATATGGATATGGATATGGATATGGATATGGATATGGATATGGATATGGATATGGATATGGATATGGATATGGATATGGATATGGATATGGATATGGATATGGATATGGATATGGATATGGATATGGATATGGATATGGATATGGATATGGATATGGATATGGATATGGATATGGATATGGATATGGATATGGATATGGATATGGATATGGATATGGATATGGATATGGATATGGATATGGATATGGATATGGATATGGATATGGATATGGATATGGATATGGATATGGATATGGATATGGATATGGATATGGATATGGATATGGATATGGATATGGATATGGATATGGATATGGATATGGATATGGATATGGATATGGATATGGATATGGATATGGATATGGATATGGATATGGATATGGATATGGATATGGATATGGATATGGATATGGATATGGATATGGATATGGATATGGATATGGATATGGATATGGATATGGATATGGATATGGATATGGATATGGATATGGATATGGATATGGATATGGATATGGATATGGATATGGATATGGATATGGATATGGATATGGATATTGATATGCATATGGATATGGATATGGATATGGATATGGATATGGATATGGATATGGATATGGATATGGATATGGATATGGATATGGATATGGATATGGATATGGATATGGATATGGATATGGATATGGATATGGATATGGATATGGATATGGATATGGATATGGATATGGATATGGATATGGATATGGTTATGGATATGGATATGGATATGGATATGGTCCATTTTATGGTCGTCAAAATCGACCCACCGAACAGCAGTTAAAGATTTGCCAATGCTCCCTGAAAATGCACTGTTTGATGAGATCTGTAGGTCGGCGGCATCATTGGACCGTATTTCTTCAAAAATTATGAAAATCTCATAGGGACAAGGTACCGTACGATGATCACCGAATTTTTTTTTACCAAAATGAAAGAATATGACTTGGTATAAATGAAGTTACAACAAGATGGTGACACATGCCACACGGCACCTATTGAGAGGCGGGTTTCATGAGCAATTAATCTCACGGCTTAAAGCAGTCCATTGGCCATCAAGATCATGTAATTTCACCCCACTAGACTTTTTTTGGGGCTACGTAGATTCCCTCGTGTATCGGGACAAGCTAGCTGCAATTGCAGACCTGGAATATAATGTTAAAGCTGTCATTGGTGAGATACCATCCGAAATGCTGGAGAAAGTATGCCAAAATTGGACAAATTAAAAATAAAACGAATTAAGCATTTAATTTTAGTCCATATTTTTATTAAAAATCAATTTTAATATTTGGCCAGTATTTAATTTTAATATAATTTTGGTGTGGACATATATGTATTATCAGTATTAAAATTTATTCCAAGATTTCTAACCGTGTTAGTGACGTGTAAATCGACTCCGACCATAATTGAATTTTATTCAATGGAAAAAAAATATTTGAGTTGAACATGATTTTTTTTTGGAAACAAACGTCGTTCTCCACTTAATTTATCATTTTCATCAAGGGACTTGAGGGTGCCACTGGCATAGTTGCGAGCCCGCTTTTTACACCACTGTATGGATGAATATGGATAATGTTACCAACTATACTTACTTTTTAAGTATCATACTTATGTTCAGCTTAATATACTCACTAGAATTCGATACTTTTAAATATACTTACTTTTAAGAGTTATACTTGTTTATGCTTACTTTTCACCTCTAGTTGAACGTTTGCTTGCAAAAGCGGAAAAAGTTTGGAAATTGTAGTCAACAGCGTTAAAAATATTGACTCTGGAGACAATTTTATTTGTAACAAATAATATTGAATGCAGCTGTATCGAATTTTTTTAAAGACAAAACCTGACATATTAAATCGATAAGGACGTTGATGCCATATGGACTCACTATATCAGATGTCGCAAAACTAACGGTATCACTGAAAAATTACTTAAGGAGCACTATGGGTTCTATTGATTTTTTTATATTAGCAAATATTATTAAGAAATTATTAAAAAAAATTCTGAGGTGATTTACTTATATGCACATATTTTAAAAAATTATACTTACTAATACTTTTCAGTGTTCTTAGAAGCAAATATACTTATTTTTTAACAACATGAGCTGGTAGCATTAATTATGGAGTTGATTGTCAGAAAAACAAAACACATCTGATTGTCAAAATGGCTTTTTTCTGCTCCTTTCTCAAAAATTAATACAAATACCAGAGCAACATGCTTGAAGTCTTCGTTCTTGATAAGTTCTTAAAACTCTACAAGCCTCAGCTTTTACCGCAGCCTCATTTCAGTGTTCATTAACTATAACTACTTAAAATTTAATTAATTTTGAAATATGAGGCTGTGACAAATTGAAATAAGTTCCAATTCTAAGCCACCGATAGAAGGCATTTACTCAACCCCAGTTAAAATGTGCGACAAATTGCGTTCTCTTCAAATTCTGTGAACTGAGGACATTTGTTGTATCCAATGTTTGCTAAACAGATGGATGTTTGATGAATTCCTGACCCTCTTCATAACATCACCATTAATTATTCCATTAATATATAACTAGTATCAGTGGCGTAGATGTTTTCAGAGCCATGGAAATATTCCCAAATATCTCACATTGTTGATTCTATTAAGTTAAGCCCGAATCCAAATTTATATAAAAAAAAAAAAAAATTCAATTTAAAGACTTACATCAGTACACATAGAACTATGTTCTTTTATAGTGCAAAAATCATTTAGTTAAGTTAACAAACCTAAACTAATTAAGTGAAAATTTCATTAGATTAAAATTATAACAACAAGCATAGATATGTATTGCCAAAAATTACTGTTTTTCTCAAGAAATATATTAAAACTTGGTGTAGTTCAGTGTTTAATTTTTCAAAATCAGTCAACAATTAGTAGAGATATAGTGACGAGTGTAGCTTCCAGAAATTCGGTGTTGCTTAGATTCAATTAAACAATCCCATAACTACTGTAGTTACTCTGCATTGTAAGACTTATCAGCAGTAATCCATGATTAGTCTTTTTATTACACTCTAAAAACTGATTGAAAAATCTCTACAATAAATGTTGTGAAATTTCACGACACTTATTGGCGATTTTGTAAAAAAACCACGCTATACAGTGAGTTTTTTCAATTTTGTCTGAAAATCAGCGTCTTTTTCCAAAATATGTATATTTGCTCTACTATTCACGCTATTTGAGCGTGTTTCGCTCAGAGAGTCTTAAAATATGTATATCTCTCTCCTTTTCACGCTATTTTAGCGTGTTTTCGCTCAGAGAGCCCTAAAATATATATATTCTCTACTTTTCACGCTATTCCAGCGTGTTTTTGCTCAGAGAGTCTTAAAATATATATATTTCCCTACTTTTCACACTATTTCAGCGTGTTCTCGCTCAGATACTCCTAAAAACGTTTCAGCAGCGGTATTTTACGCTTGCCCTTAAATAAACACATCTGCTTTAACGTCATATGCTTTCAAAGAGTTTATTCGAACAAGTGTCCAATTATATACAACTTAAACAGTAGATTGGTCACAGCTTAATTACTGAAGCATACGGGAGTAGGAAAGAGTAGCGTCTTCTGCTGAGTGATTGACTCTATACAGAGTTGTTGTTGTTGCCATGTTCAAAACTTACTTGAGAGACTTCACGCATTTCTAGCTTTTTTTTAAAACCGCAGACAAGATTGGAAGAAATCAAAGTTCATTTATAAGGTTGTGGCACTTGAGAGAAATGCACTCTTTTTCGGCCCTTGCTTTAACTGTCACTTTGCTTTTCTTTGTTCTATGCATTCATTTTCTTGCTTTCTTTTCATCTATTCTGACAGTTCGACCGAGCTCGCTCTCAAGTGCCACAACCTTATAAATGAGCCTTGGAAGAAATAATTTTACAAGAGAGTTTTTACAAGAGAGCGAAAGAAATAATTGTAGGTGAGAGGGTTCACTCATTTTTAACGATAAATATTTATAATTATGCTCATGGAGTTTAACGACAATAAATGTAGGCAATCAGTTGCCGGCAATTATTGTAGTTAATTCTCGTAAATTTTTGTAAGAGTGTAGTTAAAACAAATTAGTGTATATCTTGTCATAATTTACTAGTTGCAAAAAAGTTTAAGCCCAACTAGTTTATGTCAAGTCATAATCAATCAGTTGTAAAACTAACCAAAATCCAACCATATTACATTTTGCCAAAATCAACCAGTTCCACAACCACATAACTATTGGTCAACCAGTCAGAAACGGTTCATTAATAAACTAGTCAAAATTTTTACATATATAATTTCTTTACAACGAGTCACAGGAAACTACAATTAAAGTAACCAAAATATACTAGTTGAAAACTAGTTTTAACCTGTTCAGAATGGAATTTGACTGACTATAACGTGTTAGCTGTGAACTAGTTTTCTACTGTTTTGAAAAGGACAGCTGCTATTTTCTATGACATCGCTTTGTTAAAAATACCAGTTGGGTATATGAAAAATAAAATAGATTTTGAACCAGTTTAGTTTTCAACTAGTTAAAAGACTGTTTAAATACTAGTTGGCAGCGTACCTACTGTTTTTCGACGTTTCAACAGAGTAAAGATGCGAAACATGACATTTGGCGTCATGTAATCAGGTATTCAAAAGTATTTTTTTTAAGATTATTATTTTTCTTATGGACCTTCCCCCCACAACCAAAGGATATCTACACCAATGACTAGTATATATACAAAAATAATCAAATTGACCAGCTGTGTTGTTGAATTGTTAATATTAATTGAAGCCTTATAGTTCTGTAGAAATATGTCTTTAGCAAAGCAAAGCAAATCAGAATGACAAATGCATAAATGAAAGTAGCCCAACTTGAGGGAAACACATCAAAACCAACAAGCAAAAGCACACGCAAGCAACCCTCATTAATATTTGCCACAATTTCCTGCTAATGCCTACGAAGAGTGGGTGGGTACCATTAGATCTCTCTTAAATAAATGGATCTTAAGGTTATGTTCTGTGTTGTTCTGCGAAATAAAATTCTTGCTGCTGAGGTTAGAGCTAAACTAAAGTGTGTCAGCATGTCATCAAATATTTTAATAATTTATCTCGGATGTACGAACAAGGAAAATATTCTGTGTCTTGTTATTATTGTGGTCTTTAAGTATGCAATGCATAGATTTAGCTCAAGGATGATGGCCAATATATACAGTAATAGACACAAACACAAGCACGAACACACGCATGCATCATACTCAAAAACTATTACTTAACTACTATAAAGTATAATATTTTATGTTTCGTATTCTGCTCTGTAGAGCACAGTCTAACATTTAGCCCAATTTTTTGAGCTTTGGTGGGACGCATCGACCGACCGACCGACCAACCGACCTAATTGCCAGATTACCCGGCAAAACCGTTTTTCACTATTTTCATATAATATCAAAAGGAGAGACATTGTAATTGTAGTTGTTTTTTTATAAACAAACACACAAAACAAAGAGACAAAATAACAAAAATATATTCTTATTTTTGTTATTGTTATTGTTTTTGTTTGGGCCAACTTGCAAATTTCTAACTGTTAACAATACAGACGAGTGACACTCATTCCATTCATTTAAATAGTTAGAGCAACGAGTTAGTTTTTGAACGTAATAGATTAAATGTGGAAATTCTTTTTATAAAAATTCATTTTCACAATACGTTGGTGCTTGACAAAGTGGTATGCGGAGCGGTGCGGTGTGGTGCGCTGCTTCAAAGCCATGTCTGCTAGTGTCCGATATAGTCTATAAGCACAAGCATACTCAAAAACATTCGAAGAGAATCAAGCGCAAACATACATATACGAGTGCATAAACGGAAGTCGCCATTTATGTAAATGGCGGTCGGTTTTTCGGATGGTTGAATAGGTTTTTAGGTTATTGTGATAATAAATGGTTAGCAGAAAGTGTGTGCGATAGTTTATGAAAAGAATAGCATGAATGTTAAGTTGTTTGAGTGCGAGTATTTATGTGAGAGTGTATGTGAGTTTATGTGTGGGTAAAGCTGTTGGTTAGCCTTTAATAACTGCCAAATATAGCAGTGGCCATAATGTGCTCTTGTGTGTGTATATATTTTTAAGGCATGAAGAAGAAGAAGAGTGGCAGCAATGGATTTAATTTAAATAAAACGTAATGAATTATTTAAGTCGGTCAAAGTTTGTGAAAGCTTTTTTCAAATAGATTTAATTAAAACGTCATCTATATTAGTTGCTAGCAAAAACTTTTGCTCAATAAAATCATTAGGGGTATTCACGATGTGGTGTATTTGCCCTTGTTTTGTGTATTATTGATAAATTTGATATTTGTAGTAAATTTTGTACAACTACAAAAACAAAATGCACAGTGTTTAAAATACAACCCTGTGGCAAAAATACAACGAAGGAACTCGATTGTATTTTTTGTAAATTTCGTTGTGTATTAGATCAGCTGATTGCAAAAGCTTTTTTACTCAGCATGGAGGAAGCTCCCGGCTACGCTGTGAGTTTATTTAATAAGAATTAATATAATTTAGTGTTTCGTTTCAATTTATGTATGATTTCTTTTGGCAACATTTCCCAACAAAAGTACATACTCAAATCAGCTGATTTTAAAAATGCGATGCTTTATTGAATGCTCGTCAGAGGCGTTACTAGTGGGGATAAGGGGGGTAGACTACCATCCTTACTTTTTTAGAGTCGGCTTAATTGTAATTTTTTACTAAAATTTTTTCAAATATTGATTTTTATAAACAATAATTATGAACGTATCAAAGCCAGTCATACCTTATATTGCCATTTTCATAACAATTCATAACAATCAACTTTAGTGGGCTATTTCATTTTAATTTATACCCAAAACTATCGTCAGTCGGCCAATTCACTTTTAGTCGTACCATAAACAAACTTCACACGGCTAACTCAATTTCAGTAGTAACTTAAACGAACTTCAGTTTGCCAACTCACGTTTAGTCATATATTAAACAAACTTCATTTTGACAACTCACTATCAGTTGTACCTTAAACAAACTTCAGTCGGCCAACTCATTTTAAGTCGTATTAGCGTTGAATTGTTGTAAACGAATCCAGTGTTCCTTTGAGACAAAATGCAGAAAAAGTTCAGAAAAGTAGCATAAATTTTGTTAAAAAAGTACGGAAATAGTAATGCATAGTAATGTACAAGCGAGCAGTGGACCAAATGGAAAAATGAACCATTTTTAGTCCAATTGTGCAACAGTGTCCTTGACCAAAAATAAAAACCGAAAATGATATTTCTGTTTGACCAAAAAAATATTAATGATTTTTATTTAAGATTCAAAATATAAAATCAGATTACTATTTTTATATCTGAGCAAAAACTTGAAACTTATAAAATAATGATTAATGCTTAACTTTTTCGGTATAGCTTAATGATAGCAGTCCCTGATACAAATACCTTGTCAAAAAGTTAAAAAATAAGTGGAATAAAACAAGCCCAAATGAACAAAGGCTTACCCAGTCGCCACACATATTCCCCTTTTTAAAACCTAAGTATCACATTTTTGTAGAACTTTCTGAGATTGAAATTTTTATTCAGAAATACCCAACCTTTGTAATAAAAAAATTTAATGATCGAAATCGGCCAACATATTTAAAGAAATTTTCTTAGCTCAAGAACTCTGATGTAAAATCTTTAATTTCATAGACTTAAAATTTTAATTTAAATACAATTATAATAAATAAATACTGAATTTAAAAGATTTAGTCAAACTATTGAAAAAATGTCCGTTTTAACTTTTAAATTCGAGATTATGACAAAAAGAAGACCATTTTTAAATCTGCATTCAAATTTCATTTATTATAAAAGCATCGCTTTATGTCATTGTTGATGTTTTAAACGAAATTTTGAAAAATTTGACAAGTGGACTCGAAATGCTTCATATTCGCTATCAAACCAACTCATTTCTGTGGACTTTATTATAAGTCTTGTTTTTATGAAAAATGAGCTAGTAAAAATGAAACTCCTGACTGAATCTCTTGAAGCCGTTGAACTGAAGATTTTAAGTGCTATGAAATTTATTTCTTATGCCCTTCAATCATTAGAAGAGATAAATTCGGACTCTGTAGGTTCGGATAACCTAATTAGTAGTGCTGTTGCATTGTTAAAATCTTTTAATGTTGATGCTGAAAAGGAATTCTCAATTCGCCATCGCCGTCGTCTTGCGTCGAAATGTTGGTATGATAACAATGCTAACGCGGCTTATTTTTTGATGAACTGTTTTTATAGAAGAGAATTTGAACTTGTATTGGATAAGATAACCTCACTGATGCGAGATAAATTAAACAGTTGCTTAGAACCAATAAAGCCTCTGTATGAAATCTTTAATCCAATTCTATCTTCTAATAACTTGACCTAAAAGCGAATTCTAGAATCAAAAAAATTGTTACCAAAAAATTTGTTGTTGGATTCACTTCAATTGAAAGCGGAATTTGAGCGGAATTCTATGATCTATGCGAAGGCGTAGAAGTTCTATCGGGTACAGCTAATGTTTCAGAATGCAATAAAAAATCTCTTCCTGCAACTAACAAAATATCGCATTTGCTGTACACAGTGCCTGTTACTGTTTCAGGAAATGAGAGAATGTTCAGCAAATTAAAATTAATTAAAAATTATTTAAGGACCACGCAAAGTGACTCACGTCTTAATGACTTATTATTACTTTCATCGGAAAAGGACATAGTTGATCTCATTAGCTTAGATAATATTGCTCAGCAATGGACTACTACAATGGACTATTGCGCAGCAATGGACTATTAAAGGTTAAACTTAAAAATTAAGTTTGTTTATTTTGCTTAAACACTATTATTTATTAATTAAAAGAAAAAATGTTAAAGTGATTGAAAGCCCTGTTTATTTTTTAACACATATAAACTATGAATTTTTAAAACAAAAACAAAAATAAATTTTTAAATGTTTATTCGATAATGTTGAAATACTTTTATTTTATTTTCTTTGATAGGGGGAACGATATGAAAACTGCCTTTAAGGGATCTTCTTCACTTGAAAAAGATCGAAAGATTAAAAAGTGTTCTATATGTGGGTGAAAAATTCCAGGATTTCCAAAGATTACCAAAGATTAACGAAAAAGTCCGTTTGAGCTGAAACTGTTTGGCATTATATTTATTTTTGTGAAATCTCTAAGATTTTTACCTGCAACCATCTATTAAAACCTAAAACTCGAATTTTTAGAGCGTTAGAAATGTAAAGAAATAGGGTAATTTTTCAACTTTTGTTTTGAAAATGGCGCCAAAAACAGGTATGAGGCTTAGTTGGCTGATTATACGTAATCTTATAGTTTCAAGTATTATCGTTTAGATGAACTAAAAAAAATTTTCAGTTACCTGCTGTAAAAACTGAGAAATCATTGCCTCCTTTTTGGATTCGAAAAATGATGTCCAAATTGCGAAAAGCTTAAGAGAGCAGATAAAAGGCCATCCCAAAAAAAAATTTCAAAACATACTTAATTATATGTATTTTCATGTACACAAGTTTTTTTTCATCATTAAAAAAGTTTTTGAGATAAAATAATTACAAAGTGTTTTTCTTAGCCGTTCGAATGAAAAAGACCCCTTAAGATTTATTTATATTGATCGAACGGATGAGTAACTTTATATAATTCAACTATGTTGTATTTAAAAAAAATTCAGGACTTAAGGGTATCCAGTCGGCCGAAATACATTGGTATCCCCCCAATCAAAATGGCCTCGGTACGCCCCTGAGGTTCGTTCACAATTATAAAGTAAGTATTGTAAATTTCTATTGAATCTAATTTGTTGTAATATAATAATTTAAAGAAAAATTTTCCGCTCTAATTTTCCCCATATAAAAAACATTTTCGCTGCCAAAAGAAGTAAATTGGCCCCACCTATTAACTAAAAAAAATATATTGCTAGTAAAATTCCTTAGATTGCACAGTGTATCGATTAGTACAAGCAAGACGATAAATTTGTATTGTTTTTAGAGATTATAATGATTTTTTCGATGGCTTTCAAATATAAAAGTGCAAAAAAAATGTTTCATGAAATTTTGTACTAGTGGGCGTAGCTACCTCCCATACAAATAAAATACATTTTTAGCTAAGACTTGGTAAAAAGTGAAGCAATGACAACCAATATTTTATTAAGAACTTTTATTTGTGATAACTTCTAATCGAATAAAATCTCAGTTTGATTGAAGAAGTAGGTGTGACACCTCCCATACAAATAAAATTTATTTGAAGAAATACATGATAAAAAGTGAAGCAATGATAAACAAACTATACCAAAAATCTTAATTTGCGTAACTTCAAATTATACAAAATTCCAGAATGTTTTGACAAGAGAGCGAGCGTGCCAACTCTTGTACGCAGGGGCAGGGCCTATTTAAGTAGTTTCTATATGCGACTGGTTTTACAATTTTATTCTCAAATTCCTACTTCACGTTAATTTTTTTTTAACGACTGTCATGACATTTCATGGGGCCCGGCCCATGAACTGATCTCATAATGAGTTCATTCTTGAGGCACGGCTCTTGAAGAGCCTTGGTTGTTGGTTGCCAAATTCATGGAGAAAGCATGGTTTTGATATTAAGTTATCATAACACCGTCATTGTAATATGCTTTCGATGGACGATCAATCCAACATAACTTGAAGAGCGGGGACAGTCATCCATCAATGATGAGGAGACCTGATCTATCGTTGTTCTAAAGACCTTATCTTAGAATGAAGGTTTTATGTAAGAAACATTTAATCTTTCGACCGTAGTATAAGCCAATTGGTATGCACGGCTCATGCTTCCTAGTTTTCCGAAAGAGGCTTTTTATTAAGTCTTAATTAGGTTAACGAAGTTGCATAAGTAGGATTGTGGTTTACCCGGTTTTACTGGGAAACCAATGGTTATTTTTTTTTTAACCTAGTCATGTACAATTCTAGTGGCTGATGGTGTCACAGTCAAATATAAATGTTCTAATAACTTTTGGTCTGTGAGACGGGATGTTGAAGAGCCTTATCAGGTGGAGCCTTGAGCCCAGGTATTGACTGTCGTTGGGTTTGGCCCTCAGAGCTTAAATTCGCTCTGGCGAGTGGTTAGACCAGGAAGGTCAGTGTGAGTTACACTTTAGTTGAACTCGGGTTAGTGATTCCCTTAAATTACTAAGAGAATGATGGTAGATTGAATCTCGCTAATTTTAAACAGTAAATGTTAGGAAGGTAAGCAACAACCGGATCAATATACTGTAACCTTTGGAGTTTGAGAACAGGCGACGGGGAAACCTAAATAGTCTGAGTTGTGTCCACTGAGATTGAGGAACCTGATTATATGAGTGACAGGCCTAGGATGTTGCCTTAATTTTTCATGTCAGAGAGTGATGGATGACCTTTGATAATGATGTTTAAATTCGAGTGGCTGAATGAGTCACGGTCATGAATAGTGTCTTTTTGACATCAGTAAAAGGGGTTCTGTGGTATGTTATTAGGGGAACCTTTCAAAGTGATCTTTTTTGAATTCCAAAGGGGCGTTATGCCGACGCTTCATATTTGTCCCAAGCTTTGGAGTACCGTTGAATTAAGCCTTCGCTGCAGGGGTCAACGTTAAAAACATAGTGGCTTTCTGTCATGACATTTGAGTAATAATTGAATGAATAATTTTATAAACCTCACCAACCATTTGCTCTAAGAGCAGTCATTTTGCCTTGCTTCGGTTTATCTCACTTTGTTAAATATCGGTATATCTAGGGTTAATGTGTGGTTTTACCTTTTTATTTGAAACTTGAGCTGGAAAAGTCAAAATCAAATCAGTATTTTTAAAGCGATATTGTATAATTTTGTCCAAGCCGGTTAGTATTTGCCAAATATTTTCAGAAAATTTATACTGTTTATACGGAAAGTTAAAAACTTAGATATGTATATGGAGTAGATAATATGAGCATTTTTATATTATTTTTTTTTATACAAAAATTAAAATAACCTCCCAGTAGGAAAAGCTATAATTATAAGATAGCTTCTTGGCACATCCTTTAAGACTCGGCTATCATAGCCCTTCACTTCCAAATCCCATGTTTTTTTTTTTGAACGGAGCTGCTACGTAAGGTTTATTAATCTCTTCATCACATCTTCGAGCACGTAAGAAATGATTAGTCAAGAATCCAACTACCTTCTTTTGGCAATGAAGGAAGAATGTGGATGTCGATGTGGGTCTACATTTTCCGTATTTTGTTTTCGTTTCCCACTTTTGTTTTTTATTTTGCCTTACACTATGCTGCAAAGTAATTTAGTTACGCTATTCTGGAAAATATTAAATTTTTGGTCTAAGGTAAATCATTTTCCTTTTTTATTCTTTTAACTAGCACAAAATTTAACTTTTTTCCGGTTTATAAAACACGTGTTTACTTCAAAATAAATTAATGATAACTAAATTGTTGCAACATTAACTGCAGTGAGAAGCTGATTCCACGAAATGCTGTTTCGTTTTGTATTTTTTTTTTTTTTTTTTTGGTACTTTTACATTTGTCGAATTTTCATTCCAGCACATCGCCTTACAGCTGCCGTGTTCATCTCCTAAGGTATTAGTGCCTTTTTTCAATACTTGAGGCAATAAGAAAAAACAGATCGCTTTAGACGTGTTCGCCTACCTTCCAACTCGGCTTTTTTAATACTGAGAGATCCAAATCCAAATTGAGAAAATTATGTTCGGACTCACTTCTAAAAACCTTATATTATTTTTTAAAAAAAGTTAAACAATCGCATTCAGATATACATTTCTCAAAAACAAGCGAATGCATATGCGAAAAATATTCAAATTCTTAATTTGCCAAAATTAAGGAAAACGTTAGCACTATAATTAATACCACCAAATTTAGGCAATTATATAACAATCACCAAACCACCAAATTTAGGCAATTATATAACAATCAAAAGTTCTGGACTTTATCAAGGGTACCTTTAGATTCAAACATCCAACACACAGGTTACTGTGAGTAAAAATCTAGAGTGGAATCGTATTTGACAAGATATTCTTATTTAAAGTCAATAGGGGTATTCTTTATGTCTAGCATAATTGCATGAGAGCTCGGATTGTAACAATCCAATACTTAAATATCCAATGGATCGAGAGCTCCTTATTGTACAAGCGTAGCATAGTAAAATCAACAGCTCGAAGAACTTTGCAATTAGCTGCACTTCACGCTCATTTCACCTACTTTTTGGCTGTTCTTTCATTCTCTTTTCTCTCATGACAAACACAGGGTTGCATTTCATAAACTATATTCCATAGCATGGTATAATTATTTGACAAGGTAGCCGTGACAGTTTTTTGGCGATTGGTAGTTGTCAAAAACAGCTAAAGGATTTGTAGTTTGCTGCTGTTGACTAGCTATGTGCTTATTTTTAACTTTTCTTTGATTCATTAAATTTATTCGCGAATTTTATTGAAATGTTTTTAGTTTGCTGCGGTTAACTAGCTATGTTTAAGTCGTAGCTTATTTTTCCAGTTTTCTTTGATTAATTGCATGAACAGCTAATTTTGACAACTACCCATCGCCGCTCGTGAGAAAAAAACCAGTCTACGCTACTACTTTGTCAGTAATTGTGCCATGCTCCATAGCATCGCCGTATACATGGGTATCAGTGTAGCATACAAAGGAAATATTCTACGGTTTTTTTTACTCCCACAGAATACATGTGGTTGCGGTGGTGCACGTAGTGCATATTTCCTATTCTTGCACCGTGCAACGGTCATATCCTAGACATATAGAATACCCCTTATATTTGAAGACATGAGTGGATGAAGGTGATATATCGCATTTTTGGATTTTTGCTGTTCTATGCATTGATGAAGATATAATGTGCAAGCAAATTATTTTAAACCTTAAAACAACGGCTGTGCGAGTAATCGCCCAAGTTACAATCGCCCAAACCCACTAATGAACAAACACCCAAAAAATTGTGCGTTTGTTCATAATGTACAATCGCCCGAAACTGCGAACATTCGCCCAAATCATGAAATGAATAATCGCCCAAAAAATTTGGACGTTTGTTCAGGCTCAGTGAATAAAGGCCTAACGAACTAACGCCTAAAAAAAAATGAAATAATGCCTAAAAATTGCAACAAAAAATTATATAGGAATTAGGCGGTTGTTCATTATGAAAGAATGTCTAATATTTTAGGCATTCCTTCATTAAAATTGTTAGGTGATTTTTCATAATGAAAGAAAGCCTCAGAATCAAAAATGAAAAAACGCCTAATTAGATATTTATTCATTTTTGATTGGTTACGAAAGGTAAGTTCCCTTTTACAAAATGTTAAAATAATGGTATTAATTTTCCCTTTTACAAAATGCATACACTATCTTGTAAACATACTGTAAAAGGGAAAATTATTAGTTTTTAAAATTATAAAAGCAATTGATTTTCCCTTTTACAAAATGCATACACTATCTTGTAAACATTCTGTAAAAGGGAAAATTATTAGTTTTTAAAATTATAAAAACAATAATTCATAATGAAAGAAACCCTAACAATTTAGACTTTCTTTCATTTTTTAAATTAGACTTTCCTTCATTTTTAAAGTTAGACGTTCTTTCACTTTTTTCTTAGGCGTTCTTGTTTAGGCATTCTTTCATTTTGAAAAATTAGGCATTAGTTCGTTAGGCCTTTATTCACTGAGCCGTTTGTTCATAATGCAAAATCGACCAAAAATGCAATCGCTCAAACCCAAAATGAACAATCGCCCAAAAAATTTTGCCGGTTTTTTGGGCGATTTTTCATTTCCGTACTTTTGGGCGATTGTCACTTGGGCGACTATTTGCACAGCCGTGTTAGTCTATGCGAATATTCACCAAAGTTGCAATCGCCCAATCCCAAAATGAACAAGTACCCAAAAGAATTTGCCCTTGTACGGAATGTAGTTTTTAAAATTCCGTACAAGAGCAAATCATTTTACGGCCATAATATCCATCCCAAAAAAAACATAACGAACTGAGCAATCGCACAAAAAATATTTTTGGGCAATTATTCATTCTTCAAAATTTGGGTGAACATTCATTATGAACAATCGCCCAAACTCAAAAGGCACAATCACCCAAAAATTTTAGCGTTTCTTTTTTGGGCGATTTCATTTCACAATTTGGGCGATTGTAACTTGGGCGAATATTTGAACGGCTATGACTTATACGGCTGTAAATGACTTATACGGCTATCTCAATAATCGCCCAAGTTACAAATGCCCAAATTGTAAAAATTAATAATCTCGCAAAAAATTTGGGCGTTCGTTCATTTTGTACAATCGCCCAAAAAACTGATGAACAATCGCCCAAAACTGCAAATTTCCGCCAAAATCGTGAAATGAGTGTTCACACAAAAAATTTGGGCGATTGTACATTATGAACAAACGCCCAAATTTTTTGGGCAAATACTCATTTATACCAAAAAATATTTTTGGGCGATTATTCATTCTTCGAAATTTGGGCGTTTGTTCATTGTGAATAATCGCCCCAAAAAAAACGAACAATCACCCAAACCCAAAATGAACAATCGCCCAAAAATTTTAGCCGTTTTTTGGGCGATTGTTCATTTTCTTTCTTTTGGGCGATTGAAACTTGGGCGATTATTCGCACTGCCTAAAACAACCATGCTTGTGGCTATTTTAGAAAATAACTTCTGCACAAGGTTTTATTTAGTATAGATTTCAGTAGAAATGCGAAATTTCGAACTCGATTTTCTCGAAATTAAAATTTTGCGACATATCACCTTCATCCACTCATGTCTTCATTTACTTTTGCTTTAAGACATATCACTCATTTCGTGCAAGATTGTCACAACTCAAAATTTAGTATTTTTCAGGAGAGCCTTATGAAATTTTGAATTGATATCACGACCATTAATTGTAAAAGTAGACTGATATTTTAAGAATCTTTGGATACCTTTATATTTCTACCAAAAATATCTTACAATTTTCATTTTGCGTCAATAGTGAATTTTTAAGCAATATTTTTGCAAGTGTCTGTTGCAGTTGTGACATTATTACTACAAAAACTCATTTTAAAGAATGTTTTATTTTGAGTTGTGACAATTTTGCTACAAAACGATGACCTACTTTTGAGTAAGAGAGATGTCACGAGTTGAGTTGGTACTTTATTACTGCAAAAAATATTAAGTTACTTGCTAGGATTTTTATTTAAAAAATGGTTTATGATATAATAAGTTGTTGTTGATGAAAAATTATGCAGAAATTTAAAATGAATTTTAGTAGAAATAGAAATGAAACGTATTTACTACAAAAAAGTGAAGAAATTGCTAAAAGTCAAAACGACACAAGTATCTGTCAAAACGCAAGTCGGTCTGGAATTCACGCAAATTAAAGATTTGATAACAATAGAGGTATTCACGCTGACTTGGGTAGTTGGGTAGATTGGCAAATGCCGTACATTTTGTTTTTGTAAAGTGCCATTCTACCCAAGTACCCATTTACCAATCTACTCTAGCTAATCCGCTGACTTGCTTGGGTCAAGCGCGTCTGAAGCTAATTTCATCTGGGGGGTGCAGTACAAATGAGGGTGCAAAAAAAAATCACCAAAATTTCTTAAAAGACATATGAATATGAATAAACAAGTTTTTTATTTTAGTTTCAAAATAAGAAGAAATAAAACTAAATAAAAAATATTAAAAATTCATTATTTTTAAAAGTTTTTCCAAATTCGATATTAGAGACCATTTTTTAAAGGATCTTTTATATCGTAATATGAAAATATAAGAAATAATTGTTGTTTTAATAAAGCAAGACTAGGTATATCTTTACATGGTTTAAATGCAATAAAGGTAAAAGTTATATCAATTTAAGTTCTTCCAAAATGTTTCTTACTGTCCTTGCAAGAAAAAATCTTTCACCACCTCCATTAAATTCAAATCTTCGGTTTTATCTTTGTGAATATGTATGAGTAAGTAACGAGTCGTTTCTGTGTCATAGTTGCTCAAAGATACATTTTAGATGCATTCTTAGTGCACTCAATGAACGCTCAGATGAAGCTGCTGATGCAGGCACAGTCAAAACCAAAGCAACAAGTTTTTCAGCTTCATTTAATAGTTTTTTCAGTGTATCCGAATTTTTTTCAAATTGGGATCGCAGTAGAGACTCTACATTTTGTTCTTTCTTTTTGCACACACAGAGCAAGAAAATGGTTATCCATAGCATGCTTATGAAGAAGAGAGAAAGAAGAGCAAAATATAAAATACAAAAATATTATCGTTGTAATAGAAACTTTTGAAAATTTTGAATAACTTTTGAAGTTTTCTTTTTAAATTGTTTATCTAGCTAAATAAGCGGGGGCAGCTGCCCCCCTTTCCACCCCGCTCGCTACACCAATGGTTTGGGTAGATTGTTTTCTTCCTAAATTGAGTACTTTTTCCATGTGTGACCACCTTTTGCAAAAATAGGCAATAATTGACCTAAGGGCATCAAATTTACAACATTTGCTGTCAAGGCTAATAACTCGAATTATACACAGAAAATATTGCCACACCCCCTATTTCCGCCCACAAGTTAAAAAACGCTATATTTCAGACGATTTTCTGTTTCATTGAACTAAAATTTTGTAATTTAGTTCGCATGGCTACTATCGACAATTCAACAAAAAAATGGGCGTGGTCGAACTATAACTACGCCTACTTTTCAGAAATTACAATTTCTGTGCGGTGCATGTTTTTAAAATGAAACTTGGTTTATATTTGCTATAAGGCCAAGTGGTCGACACTAGATATATAAATTTTGACACGCCTTCTTTAACCTCCCTTCTATTTATATAAAATCGTTCGTGCGGTGTCTCTTAAGACCTCAGGAACGGACACACATAAGGCAATCAAATTTACAATATGTGATATATCGGTTAATATCTCAGTTAATAAAAAAGCCACACCCCTTTTTACCGCCCACAAATCAATATAAATGCTATATTTTGGGCGGTTTTCAGTTTATTAAAATGAAATTTGGTAATTTAGTTTGTGTAATTATTGTTTGAAACTGAATAAAAAATGGGTGTCCACGCCCTCTTTTACAGCCCACAAATCAATTAAAATACTTTATTTAAGACGATTTTGGTCGTATAAGACATAAATGTGGTAATTGAGTTGCATGGTTACATACGGGAACAGTACTAAAATAGGCGTGGTGGCTCTACAGCAACGCCCACTTTTTCATAAATCATTAAAATTGACTACTGGGCCGATTGCGCTGAAATTTTGGCAGTCGATTTGTTTCGCCTACGAGATAGTTTAGGAAAATTTTGCCAAACCCCCAACAAATCAATAAAAATGCTATATTTTAGACGGTTTTGGTGGTATTAGACCAAAATTTGATAAATTAGTGAATATAGTTACTTGCGGAAAATGAACTAAAAATGGGCGTAGTCGCACTATAGTTATGCTTGTTTAGATACACAAAAATTAAATTTTTTTCCGATTGGCATGAAAATTCTTATGTGACAGTAAGCCGATCTGTAACAGGACAACGTTTTCCCCTGGATTACTAGTAAATAATAAGATGCTGCAAAGTTCACGTTAAAAATTACTCCTATATAAAATAACTTTTTTACGCCCAATTAATGGCTTTAATTTTTCGCACATAAATTGAAAAAATGATTTGGTGGCAGCCCTCTTCCAGCTATCACTCATCTCTTATCAGCTACAGCGTTGCCATATGCTTCGATATATCAGATATGTTACGATTTTAATACTTGAATCCGACGTTCCGATATTTGACCAAAATTCTTCAAAATGTTACGATTTCAGAAAAAGTAGATCCGGCGTCCGATTTTGCATATATTTTTATTTACATATATATATGAAAAGAAAAAAAAATAGTATAATAAAATTGATGGCAACTTTTAAATAAAAAGATGCTATGGTACTTCTGCATTTCCAATAATGGAAAATTTTATTTTTGAATTGTTGAGCTTACCGAATTCTCCAGCTAACGTTGAGCGAACTTTTTAATAAAACTAAAGTTCACAATACATTAGAGTTGGAAACAATGGAAGGAACTATGCATACAAAAAATTATGTGCGTATGAAATCTTTTAACTGTTTTAGTCTTGAAATTGATAAAGAATTGCTAAACAAATTTAATAAAGCAATGTATATATGACTTCGAAAAATTAATATTTTTTATACATATTTTTTTTACTAAAATCTAATTTTTTTGTAGTTTTTGCTGGCTAAAACAACAACATTTTTTCGTTAATTTACTTGGAGCAAAAACTTTACATTTATAGAGTTAAAATTGAAAAAAAATATGTATTATAGCTTTGTTGGCGAAAGTAACTAGCAATAATATTTAAAAGCAGCGCTAATCTCACTGGCGGAGTTTGACTGCATCACTTTGAGAGCGAAACGGAGTTTCACATATTTCTATAATTTAATATCACACATGAATATTTCTACATATATTAACTAACTACATATATTTCTACATATATTTTAACTAATACATGCGCATTTTTAACCGTTTTTATATATTTCATGTATTTAAGTAAGACTACGAAGCAAATTATTGCATCAGCCAAATTAGATTTTTCGTTTTAAAAAACTGCAAGTTTTATACTGCAAGCAACATAATTAAGAGCAAGGTTTCAAAAATAAGTAAACTATTGCAAGTATAAAATTCAATTTAATTTGTGCTTATTCTGATACTAAAAAGTAAGAAAATCATTTATAATTTCATTTAATCATATTATAATAAATTCCCTTTGTTACAGGAATTTTAAAGTACTATTGAATTCAATACAGTCTAAGTTTGTTAACATAAAGATAATTAATAAAGTTAAAAATAATTGAATTTGATCTACTTTAGAATCTGAATCGTTTGAATAAGTGTGGACTGCTGCGTTTACCAAAACAAGCTTTATGTATTTCATTTTTACCGATTTCAGAGATCTGCATTAAACCAAACTGTGTTGCAAATGTGTTTTTAATTTGATTTTTACTCTTTGTTTGTGTGTTCAAAAATATTTTCAAAATCTAATTTATTATAATATATATTCTATATTTATAATCATTATTGAATTGACTTTTGAAAAAATGTGACTTATTTAAATAAATAAACCTTAAATATACGTCATACGTCTAATAAAATGCAATATTTTATTTGTCTTCTTTGTTGTAAAATGCGACTGAAAATTTCTTAGTTCTTGTTTTCAGAGTTTCACAAATCCGACAAGAAATCCGAAGAGAAGAGTGCAAAAGTTACGCTGCAAAATTTTTTTTATGGCAACACTGATCAGCTACATTAGCCGGGGAGATCAAACAAACATGCAGCACTGCCCAAAACTAATCTACAAAGTACTCAATTGCAATTTAGGGTGCTCGCATTAACCAGAAGTACTCAATCTACCCATACCCAACTACCCAAGTCAGTGTGAATACCCCTAATGCATATTTCTGTATATTTACCTCAAAAAACCCCAAATTTTTGAATTATTACAGTCTTGCACGAAATGAGCGATATGTAGTTTTTCTTACATAAATCAAAGTATTTTGAGATCATTATTTTTGACTCGTTTTTTCAACAAACAACTTTGTTTTTACAGGAGAGGAAGACATCCTTTATTTTTACTTAAATTTGGTTTTTTTTTTTTTTGAGATCTTTATAACCCTATGCAACTTTTGAGACCTCTTCGAATGTGAAATATAAAAAATTGTAATTCGATACGCCCTATTGTGCACATATAAATACCTGTAGCTCGTTCATGTAACAAAATCGGCAAGTTACCGATTTGTGTGACGTCAGCCGTTATCGATCCCTAGTTGCCGATTTCATGACAACTAATGTTTCTGTGCGATTAAATCGGTAAAAACTCAGACCGTGATGAAAAAGAACACAAATTGAGAAGAAAAGTTGCGAAATTTAGTCAAATGACAAGCAGCTGTTTACTCGAATATATTATTTTCGAGCTGCGTTAAAACTTTATAATAAATAGGTACTTGTCTTGTTAATAAAAAGTGAATATTTGCAGTTTAAGAAAATTAATTATTTTATAATGATGTGCATTAATGGTTGCGGAAATATTCAGCAATTATGAATGTAAATAATTTAACACTTAGTGCTGTGCTTTAAAAACTTAGCAAATATATGCAACCGGGTGCTTATTCATAGCACAAACATATACTGTTTTGCTAAAATTTTAAATTTTTATGTAAATAAGCATTATTTATAAATTGCATTACCTTTAAAACTAAAACCTTTTTAAGAATAACAAAATATTTCAATCAGAAAAAAATTCGACTTATATGAAAGTAATCATTTTTAAAGGTATATTTCGAGTACTTATATCTTAATAATACACAACTTTACTGACATTAGATAAATCGGTAGAGTTCTCACTTGCCGCTAAGCCAAAGAGAAAAGTTACACATTGTTATCGATTCACTTTACGTACAGAAACACTTTTTTAAAAGGTTCCATTGAAATGAAATCGGAACATGTGATAGCTTATCGATTTGGAACGAATAAATCGAACAGAAATCGATTAAGATACCTACAGAAGCATTGCAGGTGAGAGTGACATCAGAGTGACGTCAAATCGGTAACATGAGTCGGTAACTACGTTCGCTACGAATTACAGGAACGAGCTACTGTTCTGAAGTTTTCAAATACACTATTTTTTTCAATAACAAAAAGTGTTTTTTTAATAAGTTATATCCTGATTTACCTAGCAGACCTTAATACTGTTTATATAAAAAATAATATAAAAACCATCAAGGTTGTGTTTGTTTCGAATTACATTTGAAGCTTTGCACGTATAAATATCTGACCGAGGTATTTTTTTAATGTTTAACTTTGAACATGAAATCATTTTTCATAGATTTTGTTCACAAATTTATGGCTTGTCACATTTTCAGCAATAAAGATCAGAATTTTTTTTCACTTTTTAATCACACATAATTATAAGCCACAAATATTATGACCAGGACGTGCAGGATTTTCAGAAAGACCAACAGTTCATAGGCAATTCCTACTCCAAATCTTCACTCTGCCATTGCAACCCAATCTAAGCACGCTCTCTTTCTCTATCTCTCACTCTCTCTCTCTCTCTCTCTCTCTCTCTTTCTCTCTCTCTCACTCTCTCTCTCTCTCTTTCTCTAGCACAGTACACTTCCATCATCATAAACACTGCTATGTAAAGCAGGGTAATCATTTCTCCTTTAAGCCATCACCAAGAATGGCCGACATTTTCAATTACTATGAAGGAATGTTGTGTAAAAATTTATTATTCCGACCGCCATTCATCTGCTGCAGCCAGCAACTAGCCGTCACTGCTACTAAACGCTTTAACTCCTGCATAGTTTCTTCATTGCGCGCTACAAGCTCTGGTCCATTCACCACCACACACCCGCTTCTTGCTATTTGGTTGCTGCTGCTGCTGCTGTTGTAGTTTGACGCAGTAGGTTTTACATCTCATATTCATGAGCAAAAATGATATTTCACAGGAAATTTTTTAAGTCATTTTTCATGCTTTGTTTTTAGCTAACTGTTTCCTGTTTCCTTCTCTGTCTTCTTTACTTCAGCCTTGCTGTGCAAAACCAACTCCTTTCACATAGTCACATTGTCACTCTTGTTCAGTCTTCCTTCTACCTATTAAGCTTCTATCTAGCTATTTGCTGTATATCTTACTAGCTTTGGTAATTTTGTTGTTTTTTTTTGTGTTTAGCTTGACGCGCAGAGCTTAGAGAATTTTATGTTTAAGATGAGGCATGCAGTTAGACAGCTATTTGAAATTTTTCATCAACTCATTTTTATATCACTAACAATTTGTTGTTATAGTTATTTTAAGTCTTGTTTTCTGTGATGCAAAATATTTCGTTGTTAAAATCGTCATAAATCAAGTACCGAAATTTCTGGTAATAATGGTTGAGTAAATTTTTCTGAAGCCTTTTATGAGCATAAAAATTTATTATAGTCTACATTAAAATAACTCAAATTTAAGGAGGAAAGCTCAGTTGATAACGACAGTTATGGTTACATAAAAATCTAATGATTACAAATATGGATTTTAAAACGATTTTGAGATGTGACTCTTACATTATATCCTTGAAAAACTAAAAGAACATATAACTTAATTTATGTTAACATTTTGTCTTTTATTTTGTCAGGAAAATAATGGAGAAAAATTAATAAAGAAAAAATAGCGAAAATCAGAAAAACCTAAAGGCAAAATTTTACATCAAAATAATTTTATCAGTAATGTATGCAAAGAATCTGCAGTTATACTCAAAAACAAGGAAATGCCCAACTTTTACATGACCTTCTATAAGCTCCTTTATTGGCTCCTTTATTCCATTTATTGGCACAAATAAACCAAATGGCGAAAAATATATAGGTATAATAATATTAACAATAGGGGTATTCACACCGACTTGGGTAGTTGTGAATTTATTCACCCTAAATTGCAATTGAGTACTTTGTAGAATAGTTTTGGGCAGTGCTGCATGTTTGTTTGATCTCCCCGGTTTATGTAGCTGATGAGAGATGAGTGACAGCTGGAAAAGGGTTGCCACCAAATCATTTTTTGTTATTTTATGTGCGAAAAATTTAGGAAATTAATTGGGCGTAAAAACAGTTCTTTTATATACCAGTAATTTTTAATGTGAACTTCGCAGCATCTTATCATTTACTAGTAATCCCGTCGAAAATTTTGTTCTGTCACTGACCGGCTTACTGCCATATAAGAATTTTTATGCCAATCGGAAAATTTTTTAATTTTTTGTTCATCTGAACTGGCATATCTGTAGTGCGACTACGCCCATTTATAGTTCAGTTTCTGAAAATAACTATATGCACTAATTTGCCAAATTTTAGTCTAATTCGACCAAAACCGTCTGAAATATAACATTTTAATTGATTTGGGGGCGGTAAAAGGGGGTTTGGCAAAATTTTACTAAACTATCTCGTAGGCGAAACAAACCGACTGCCAAAATTGTAACGCAATTGGCCCAGTAGTCAATTTTAATGATTTATGGAAAAGTGGGCGTTGCTGTAGAGTAAACACGCTCATTTTTAGTAATGTTCCCGAATGTAACCATACAAACTAAATTACCAAATTTAAGTCTTATACTACCAAAATTGTCTTAAATAAGGTATTTTTATGGATTTGTGGGCTGTAAAAGGGGGCGTGGACACCTATTATTAATACAGTTTCAGACAGTAACCATACAAACTAAACTACCAAATTTTAGTCTAAAACGATCAAAACCGTCCGAAATATAGAATTTTTATTGATTTTTGGGCGGTAAAAGGGGTGTGGCCTTTTTATTAACCGAGCTATTTACTTTATTAACCGAGATATTAACAGATATTGTAAATTTGGTTGCCTTAGGTGTTACCGTTCCCGAGCTCTTAACCTCCAGACACCACACGAACGAAGTAATATATAGAAGGGCGAATTATAATTTCTGAAAAGTAGGCGTAGTTATAGTTCGACCACGCCCATTTTTTTTTTGCATTGTCGATAGTAATCATACGAACTAAATTACAAAATTTTAGTCCAATACAACCGAATTCGTCTGAAATATAGCGTTTTAATTAACTTGTGGGCGGATATAGGGGGTGTGGCAATTTTTTTTTATTATTCGAGATATTAGCCTTGACCACAAATGTTGTAAATTTGATGCCCTTATGTCAACTATTGCCTATTTTTGCAAAAGGTGGTAACACATGGAAAAAGTACTCAATTTGGCAAGAAAACAATCTACCCAAGCAAGTCAGGGCGCCAGCTAGAGTAGATTGGTAGATGGGTACTTGGGTAGAATGGCACTTTATAAAAACAAAATTCACGGCATTTGTCAATCTACCCAACTACCCAAGTCAGTGTGAATACCCCCAATGATTTTTATTCTACTGTGTATAAAAGGTACTTATGGGTACGAAAGGGTTCATATTTTATGCTTAAGGATGTTGTCTAGTTCGTTGGGTAAGAAAATAGGCTATTTTTTTGAATTTATTGGGAGCTTGCTATGAAAGATATATTTTTAAAAGTTATTAGGGATGGTAAATGAAATCTTAAATTAAAAAACAAACATTTTTTTAATTTTTTCAGTTTTTTACACAAAATTCGTACTTAAACGGAACGCCATAATTTGGAGGCGGATCACATTGGTTCCAAACATGAAAAAGGCGGCCAAAACCTCATTTTTAAAGATGTTTGAAAAACATATTTTACTTCAAATACCTATTAAGGATAGATAAATGAATAAAACTGCGATGTAAATTTTTTTTTTTTAAATTTTTTTTCATTTTAACGCCTTGAAAGTTTGGCAAAAATTTTACAAAAAAAATAGTAAAATTTTGACCCAAATTCAAACATTTTTTGTATTATCTGTACAAGTAATTTAAGTTGTTTTATATTTTCATATATTGAATCGAAGCATATGCAATTAGAATAAACTTAAAACTTTGAAAAAATTTCATGCCTAATATTTTAAAAAAATCATTGAAAATTTATATTTTTTGAAAAATTTGGATCAGTGAAAATGGAAAAAACGAAAGTGTTCGCCGCGTTACGCCCCTATAGAAAGGTATTGGTTACTTTGTGGGATATCTTATAATACTAATAGAAGAAAAACATTTTGCCCAAACGTGCCCCAATCGGATATTCGTGTTTAGAAGGCCGAAAACCATAAGAAAAGTATAGTGGCATGTGGATCTCAAAAATGGTGGCGCCTAGTGTTATCGAAGTTATTATCAAAGTTATCTGAGGAAGCTTTTCTTTAAACGTAAATTTTTTGTGTGCGATCGGTTGCGTTTTATCGCGTGTTGTGTTGAAAAAACGGTCGTGTTAATAAAATGTTTGCAAAAATTAAAAGAATGCATATGCGTAACGAAATTTTAAACACCGATAACATGCAAAAAAAAAATAAAAAACAGAAAATCGTTAATTTTGTGGCAAAAAAATTAAAATGTGAAAATAACAGTGACATAAAAAAACAAATTTTGTTTGATTTAAATAAATTTTTTTTTTTTCACAAATATTTCGAAAGATGGAACCAGAGTAAAAGAGAGAACCCCCGTTTTATGGAACAAAATAAAGAGTGGTTAAATTCTTGTATGGAGTTTCATTATGAAGAAGTTTTATCTTCGACTTTGAAAGGTAGTTATATGTTCAGCCAGTTACGGATTATATTGAGTAAGGGTATATTCAGTAAGAGTTATATTCTGTAAGAATAATGAGAAACTACTAATAATGATAACTACTGTATCGATACAGCAAAGCTTAACGTTGAGTTATATGGCTGGTATCACATGCCACCAAGTGTCCACAAGGTATTGATCCATGCCCCAGCTGTGGTGAAAAATTCCTTGCTTCCACTAGGTCAGCTGTCTGAGGAAGTTTTAGAAGCGACCCATAAGGTAGCAAAAAAGTTTCGACTAAATAACGCAAGAAAATTGTCCCGAATTACTACCAATGAAGACGTGTTTAACAGATGGCTGCTTTATTCAGATCCTAAAATATCGTCATCAGGAAATTTGCCAGCAATTAAAACAAAACATTTACCTGAAGATGTTTTAGCGTTATTGGAAAATTAGTGTACATAAAAATGTGTTAAATATACTTTGTATAAAATATAAAAAATTTTGTTATTTATCTTAAATTTAAAATTTTGGACTTCAGATTCGTGATCAGCGACCCCAAAAACCCCCGAATACCAATTTTGAGCTGAATTAAACAATTATTAAAGAAGTTAGCTTGTTCATGGCCGCTATTTTGAAGCCGCCATTTTGAATTTTAAATTTTGGACTTCAGATTCGTGATCAGCGACCTCAAAAACCCCCGAATACCAATTTTGAGCTAAATTAAACAATTATTAAAGAAGTTAGCTTGTTCATGGCCGCCATTTTGTAGCCGCCATTTTGAATTTTAAATTTTTGACTTCAGATTCGTGATCAGCGACCCCAAAAACCTATATATACTTAATTTCATGAAAATCAGACCACTCCTTGAGGTTTTGGCCTTTTTGGTCTTTTTTCGATTTGGAACCACTGTGCGGATCCGGCTCCAACACAATATCTCGGCAACGGCTTACCTGAAACAAAGAAACCGAAATGTTTTTGATTTGGTATGACAATGGATACAAAATAGACTATTTTGTTTTAAGTAACAAAAACCAAAAAAATTGAAAACATTGTTTGTTTTTTTTTTTTTTTGCTTATCTCAGAAACTATAAAAGCTGGGGCATGAAATTTTGTACAAATGAGTTTTAGCCTAAATTAAGTAACAGCATGAAAAATTAAAATTCTAGGCCAACTGCATCGCCTACCTCCCATACAAAACATATTTTATCCAATAAAAAAACCGCATAAAATTGCTTATTTATGTTTTTAAAGAGTAAATTTAGTTTATTAAACTTCACTTAAACATCATGCTAAAAATATTTCAAATCGGATAACTTTTAGATATATCTCCTATGAAACATTATTACCAAATTAACGAATTTAAAAAAAAAAATTTTAAAAATGGTTGCTAATACAAATAAGGTCACAACTTGTTTTAAATTATGAATTTTATTTTATTTTTCTTTAAATTTAAGACTACACCTACAGAATTAACATACAAATTGTCTTGGAAATCAGTGCATTTAAGGGCAAAATTAGATTTTTAAGACTTTTTTCATGTTAAGTGGTTTTTCTTAATAGCAGCTAGATGCAACATTACAGAAACAGATTACAGAAACAGAAGGTAGAAGATAGAAGTACGATATTTTATGATAGTTATAGCCTTTGACTTTAATAATGCATAATTTACTAGATATTTTCTACTAAATTTTACTTAAATTTTCATTCCTTGAAAAATTTAAAGTCATATTTCGACAATTTTTCTATTTCTATTTATTAAAATTTTTTATTATATTCTATATTAAATTCAATGGCAATTATGACATAAGTAAGTCCAAAACACAAAACCTTGAAATATACTTTGTGCTGGAAGTTATTATTGTTTATACTTGACTTTATTTTTTGGGCTTTGTTGAGCTTATTTTTGTTAAAAAAGTTTCAACTTTGACGAATTTTATAAAAAAAAAAATCATACTATGCATGTTATTTTTAATACCACATTCATAATACATGCGTTATAATCTGACGAATAAAAATATTTTTTTATATAATTTAACAAAAAAAAAACCAAAATGTCATCCTAAAATTAAAAAAAGCGCACTGTGCGTCGGTGAGAAAAAAGCGTTTAAAGTTTTGTGATTGTTCAGGTTCGTGAACTCAAAAAATTTCTTAGTAAAATTTCAACGAATGATATTAGTAAACAAAATATTCGTACATTCCACAAATATGCGTACAATAAACAAAGTATGTTTATTGTGATATCTTTAAGAATTCATTCGTAAAATCTTTCTAATACCTGATCATGATTCAATTACTATAGGTTGTCCATTCATTTGACGTTTACTCACAAGAATGAAAATATACACCCGTCAAATTGAAGAGGAGAGCAAAAAAGTAATTTTTTAATGCCATCAAAGTAATCAGTTGCAGAAATATCATACTTTTTTGCAGTACTAAATACGCAAGGATACATTTCACTGCTGCTTTTTCTACTACGTTCTGCACTGCTTGTTTGTTTTGATAGAAAATTTAAGTGAGTCTTTAAAAAACTAATTTCAATATTTTGTTGTGCAAATCTATTCACACCACTGACGGCTTATTGGATTCATTGGTACATCATATTTTTTAATTTCATCACCAAAATAAACAGTTCAAGTTTATTTTAATAATTACAACTAAATAGTTGCGATTTATATATTAATTGAAAAAAAAACGGCTCGCAACAAAGTTTAAAAACAATTTTCAATAATAATTATCAAAGAAATAATTATTATAAACGCAATGCACACTATTTTTTTTCCTGCTAACAGCAAAATATAGAATAACTACTTTTTTAAAAAAAATACACAACAAAACACTGAAACATAACTTTTTTCATAGAAGACCACAAAACCCTGGTTGTCATTTATATTTGAGAGAGGTTATATTTTTTTACAAATTTACGGGTGTTGTCAAACGAATGGGCAGCAACCTATAATAATTGAATCATGTACCTGATGTAATATCTACGAATGTATTTGTTTTATATACTAATGATATTCGTAAACAAAAATAAAATAACTTATATAAGTGCATTGTACGAATGATTGTGTACATATAAATAATTACATTCGTAAATTTGTCGTACGAATAACTTCGTAATTTCTTTCATTACATTCGTAGCAGGGTTGATATTTTCGGTACAATTGTACTTTTTTGGTACAATTTTATATTTGTCCTACTTTCCTACTACCAAAGCGTTTTTGATACATTTTATTACACTCTATAATAAACACAAAACTTAGAACTCTAAGTAAGCAAACGATTTAAAAACTCTAGTTCTAAATTTTGGTACTCTGTAAAATACATAAAAAATAATTTTTATGAGTCGATTTTCCCCAATTGATATAAAATTGCTTAAGGAATTCTTTCAGCCTTTAATTCGACATCCAAGCGCGTCGGAAGCGAATTTCATCTGGGGGGGCAGTACAAATGGTGGTTCATCAAAATTTCTTCAAAGTAACATAAATGTGAATAAACAAATTTTTTATTTTAGTTTAAAATAAAAAAAAATATAAAAATATAAAAAATATTAAAATTTCATAATTTTTAAAAGTTCTTCCAATTTCAATATTAGAGATCATTTTTTAAAGGATCTTTCATATGGTAATATGAAAATATAAGAAATAATGGTTGCTTTTATAAAGCAAGACTAGGTATATCTTTACATGGTTTAAATGCAATAAGGTTCAAAAAGTTATATCAATTTAAACTATTCCAAAATGTTTCTTTCTGTCCTTACGAGAAACAAACTCTTTCACCACCTCCATCGAATTCAATTCTTCGGTTTTATCTTTGTGAATGTATATAAGTGGCGCATGAGTGAGTCGTTTCTGTCTCATAGTTGCTCGAAGATACGTTTTAAGTCGTCTTAGTGCACTAAAAAAACGCTCAGATGAAGTTGCTGATGCAGGCACAGTCAAAAGCAAAGCAATAAGTTTTTCAACTTCATTTAATAGTTTTTTTTTACAGTATCCAAATTTTTTGCAAATTGGAATACAATGCCACTAGAATTTGAAGGTGTTTGGCCAGGCAATTGCTTCAGCAATTTAAGTTGCGCGTGGAGGTCGCTCACATCAAAGTCATCTGCATAAATATCTAGCTTTGTTTTTAGATTTTGTTCAGAAGGCACTTTTCCGTTGAAGGCTTCGATTACAATATTACAGTATTAAGCTACATACTTAAGGGTGCTTTTAGACTGAAGTGGTGGGTTTGCAGTAGAAACTCTACATTTTGTTCTATCTTTTTGCAAACACAGAGAAAGAAAATGGTTATTCGCAAGCATGCTTATGAAGAATAAAGAAAGAAGAAGAAAATATATAATACAAAAATATTATCGTTGTAAAAAAAACTGATATTTTTAATAACTTTTGAAGTTTTCTTTTTAAATTGTTTATCTAGCTAAAAAAGTTTGGGGCAACTGCCCCCCTTTCCCCCCGCTTCCGACGCCAATGTCGACAGCAAATGTTAAAAGAATATTTTATTTTCAAAGTCTAATGAAAACCAATTTCAGAAACTGACTGCAGATTCCAACAATTTGTTTAATTTAATTTAAGCAAAAGATTTTTTAAAATCAACTAAATGCCACAATATTGATATCAGAAGTAATAAATACATCAAATGAAAAAATTTCTAAAATTTGTCTGAAAGTGAAGAATTGCTTGACTGAAAGATTTTCCCATTAATTTTCTTCATTACCGTAACATAGAAAGGCTCTAACATTTAATTTTTTTTTTTGGGGCGAAGAACCTGATTTAACTTTCTATACTAAGGAAATGAAAGAAATTTTGCACGTTTATAGAAATTTTTGTTTTTTTTATTATAAAAAGACCTCTACGCTTTATAGTTATATGATTTTTTTAAGGATTTTATTGATCTCATTTTATTAATATTATTAGACTAATTGTGTTCCTTTTTGTCATTATAAAAAAATTTGTGATTAATTAAAAATAAATAAAAACCTTTGTAAATGTTTGTATAATGCTTATGAATTGAATTGTTAAAAACACATTCACTTTAATTTAAATAAAAATTAGCAAGGAATTATCTTCGACTGGGTCGAAGTTTAGATACCCCCACAGTATATTCTTAGCTATGATGACGTCATCTCATATAGATTACGGTTGTGGTGTTCATCAAATTTTGCGAAAACTCAAATGCAGAACACGATTAAGATATGGAAGATTATGTATTAAATATGCTGTTAATACACACATTTTTGTGAAATTTATAAAAGTTCTGCTACTTTGATGACGTCACTTTGTATGGGAGATTGGTCGAATTTGTATCAATTTTGTCAAATTCCAAACTCAAAGTGAATTTTAATATTCTTAGCATATGTTCATAATTTTAATTTTTTAATTAATTTTTGCGGCAGTTTTAGAAACTTAACCATTTTCATATAGTTACTTTGTTTAGGAGGTAGGCGTGCTTTTTATACTATTTTGACAAATTTGATATATATGGTGAACATTTGAGACCAAAGTATTTGGTCATATATGCAAAATTTCAAATCATTGCATTAGTTTGTGTGGCATTTTTAGAGATTTACCATTTTGTTAAAGTCACTTTGTATGGGAGGTTGTTGCGTTTTTTTTTCGATTATAAAAATTTCAATGATATGGTGTATTTTTGCGGCCAAAGTGTATTGGCAAATTTTTAATCATGATATTAATTTTTGTACCATTTTTAGATATTTTAAAGATTTGATAAAGTAAAGTTGTATGGAAGGTAGGTGTTGTTTTATCCGATTTTAACATATTTTAAATATATGGTGAATGTTTTACTTCAAAGCTTATGTGCCCAATACCAAGTAACTGCAAAAATTTTTGTAGTGATTTTAGAAGTTTTATTGTTTGATGAAGAAGGCGTGATTTTCATCAAATTTTGCTCATTCTCGAACTTGATCTTTGTCTCGAATTTATACCAAATTTCAATAGCTTTAAAATTGCGGCTGTAATCGTGTCGACAGACTGACCTAGCGAAATTGGCTCAGGAGGTGATGCTGATCAAGAATATATATACTTTTCCACACCTGCCACGCCTCCTTATCAGCGTTGCAAACGAAGTGACAAAGTTATCGGAGTAAACAAAATTAGTTCCATACTATTTTTCTTCATTTAGTAAAATTTTTTCTCAATTTGTATACCAAAATGAAAAAGTCATTTATCAACCCTGATTCGTAGTACTTACTTATGCTTTCGTACTTTTTACGAATGAAAAATAATATTAGGAGAAACAATTCATTCGTAGGCTGGCCGTACGAATTATTAGTAGAGTTTAAAAAATTGAAAACCGAAATTGTTCAGCCTTGTTTGTAGAACATCTACAGAACATAAGGAACTGTATGATTGTCAAGTGACTGTAGCCTACTGGTAGAGTGCGTGGCCCGTAAACTAGAAAAACCGAGGTTCAAACCCCAGCTCGGACAGAATTTTTGTTTTGCTGGTTTTTACGAATAAATTATTCGTAATATGTACTAATATACGTCAATGCTACGAATCCTATTCGTGGCTGAAAACTACGAATAAAATTCATAAAATGGACGCAGTAATATTTACACACAAATATTTTTGAGTGTGCGCACAGGTAGTAAGCTTTGGGTTGAAAAAAAAATACTTATACTTCTCGGATCTTCATAAAAATTTAATACAATATTTTTAGATACATTTACATTCGAAAAATGTAAAAAAAAATTCAAAAGTGACCGACTACCCTACACCCTTAAAATTATTTCTTTTTCTACTTTTAAATATTACGGATTTTAATCTCTGAGAGTTTTTCTTTGAAAACTTGGTATTTTTTATAATTTTTTTTACAATATTTTAGTTCCTTTTGCTGTGTATCCAAAATCATGCCAAGTAAACTTTGAATACTTTTTGCGCAGCGTTTATATGGGATATAAACATTGTTTACCAATAAATCGGTAGAGCACAAATCATTACACATTTAATTGTCAACACAACTCAATCAAAAATAATACCAATCAAAACAAAAATGTTTATAGAACATTTGTCACGCAACAATGCGGTGGCTATGATGATAGCAAAGAGCTCTAAATATAAGTAGCTATTTAAATTGAAAGCGAGTTAATATATATATCTATGTTAAGAATTTCAATGAAATGCTGAAATAAAAATTGATTTATGCGCACAAGGACAGTTGAAAGAGCAAAACAGCAATAAAAACAACAACAAGCACATAAATCAGCTAAAATTTGCCAAGGACGACATAGTTGCTTTGAAGTCAATCAATCAAAGGATGCAAAAATAACAAAAAAGCATTACAAATATTCATGTTTTTCCAACACATACCAGCTAAGGAAACTATTTGTTGGTACACAAATAACTCATTTGCAGATAAATACCTAAAAAAGTAGAAGAAGAAGAAGATGAAAAAGTTGAAGATTTCAAAGAATGAGCGAAGGGCGAAAGCAAAAGTAAGGCAGCAACTGGATGGAGATGAAAAAGAAAAAACAAATATAAGAACATGTTTCTAAGTTTCTTTGGCAAGCAAAAGCAGCAACGTTTAATCATCTTTCGGCGCATTAATTAAACGACTGCCTGAGTTGTTATCCAGTTACACATTATTTGCAGCGCTCTAATTAAAAAGTCCTTAGCTATTCTTACTACATAACCTCTCAAGGCTGCAGTCAAGGAGGGGTTTTGGGGGTTCACAGCCCTTCAGAGCATCCAAAGGTACACAAAACAATTTGTAAAAATAAAATTGTAAAAAGAAATACATATATAATAATTTAAAAAAACACTAAATAAATTATGAAATGAAACAAATTATAAAAGTGTTTTGATAAAAAATATTTACGTGTCCAAACCAAAAACTCACCATTTCCTATACATAATTTACAAATATTTCTAAATGTATATAAATGTATCCATGAAAGATTGATGCAACTTTTTAAGAAATCTTCACTAATTTTATAAATTGTAGGAAACTCTGTCCATAATTTTTTAATACTTTTTATATAAACTAACATATTTTTTATAGTCTAAATTTTTTTCTACGATTTGGTCAAAAATATGCTTAAAATTTTTGCGAATAAATATTTTTTATTATAAATCTTAAATATAAGGTATCTGTGACGTACGTAATTGTTAGTAATTTTGGTCAAGGATATTTTTTTAAATTTTAAGCTTTATTCATGAATAATATCTCAACCAAAATTATATAGTTTATTATTTTTATAAATAACGGATTTATACAACAGGATAGTATTAAAAGTTTTTTAAATACTATAAATAATGCTATAAACTATAATTTTTTTTTGTCGGAAAATATTATATTTCATTCCAAGCCATAGATAATTTTAAATGCAATTTTGTTAAAAATTTGTAAAATTTTGTAAAAATTATATTAAAAAATGGCACACTGTAAGAAAACAACGTTTTTTAAGATCAATTTGTCTTAATTTGTCAAGAGTTTAAGTGAAATACGGTTAAAAAACAAAAACTTTCCTTAAACATTTTCAAATTTAAAAGTCTGCATAATACAACTTTATTGGTATTTAACACTTCTTTTCCACTTTCCCAAATTTTTTTAAGAATCCATTTTAATATTAAGTTGAAGTAAGTGCCAAGAATTGTGTCTTCTTCAACGTAAATTAAATATCATGTATTTAAAAAAACTATCCAAAGAATAAGGCAGCTTTGTATGAAGGCAGCATATCTTTTTAAAATTTTTCGAAAAATATTTTATTTTTGTAACAATTGAAATATGTTTAAAATAACGCCTTTAACACAATTTCTTCAATCAATGTATTAAAAAATATGAAATTTAATATAACAAAAATTTATATACTTGAAAATTTGAAGTTTTGAACCGAAAATATTTGTGTTAAAATTTCTAATAGTGAAATGTGTTTATTATTACAACAAAAATATGTTTATTATTATAACATTACAGTCCATAACTATTTAGAAAAATTTTATATGTCGACATTTTAATACAAAAAAAATAAAAAAAAAACATATAATTAAAAATTATTTAAAAAAATGCTACGCATTTTATACAAATTCTATACAATTTATAGAAAAAATCCGATTTACATTTAAAGCAAAAATTAAAATGAACAAAAGTGTAATTTCAAATGAAAAATTGAAATATTATATTGTATTTTTAAGTTTATTTAATATTAGTCACTTTCATTTTCTTCTTTATGCTATTGAAAACAAATAATGAATTTCTATGGGATCGTTTTGGCCGTTATTGGATTGAGATTATAAATAAAAAAAAATATAAATAAATAAACCTAAACTTTGAGCTAATCGAAAAAATCTTCGATTCCAAATCGATTTTTTTAGAAATGGTAAAGTTTTCTAAAATTTTAACGTATTTTTGAACACGTAAGAAAGTTTTTCTAATAAATTTTTTAA